>OW028679.1:22563918-23847837 GCA_932294315.1 Epinotia nisella
TAAGAAAATAATCGATTGTAATTTCATCGTAATCGATTAAAAACGGACATATTTCAAGTTCTAACTTTAGCAACGTTATAGGTACATTTACATATTAAAACTTGAGAATTTTTCGTAATATTTAAAAAAAATGTCACAATAAACTATACGTTTTACTGAAATCAAAACTATGATGTTATTGTATATAAATTATATAATAATGAATATTGATATTCATTCAATTTTCCTCATAATCGGTGTGAAAAGTTACATGTGTCACTCAGGAGCAAAATTATTTTCGTCTTGGGCGTTAACACTTGAATCCCTCACTACGCTCAGGATCCTACGTTAGAATCCCTCGCTACGCTCAGGATTCTATTGTAGGATCCCTCGCTACATTCAGGATTCAATACACCGCCCTCGCCGTAAATATACTATTTTGCTCCCTTGTGACACAAATAACTATTGTGTAGAGTATACTGACCATCGGACCCCCTGGGCATCAGCCACGGGCAGCAGCGCGTTCCTGCAGTGGTCGAGCTCCCTGGCCTCGTTGGGCGTGCCCCTGGCGGCCGCCAGCGCGGCCAGCAGCGCGGGCAGCACGCGCGGCAGGTGCTTGGCCAGCGCGCCGCCCGCCGCCGCCGCCAGCGCCGACAGCGCGCGCGTGTCCGCCGTGCCCGACGTCAGCACTGGGATTATTGTGTAGAGTATACTGACCATCGGACCCCCTGGGCATCAGCCACGGGCAGCAGCGCGTTCCTGCAGTGGTCGAGCTCCCTGGCCTCGTTGGGCGTGCCCCTGGCGGCCGCCAGCGCGGCCAGCAGCGCGGGCAGCACGCGCGGCAGGTGCTTGGCCAGCGCGCCGCCCGCCGCCGCCGCCAGCGCCGACAGCGCGCGCGTGTCCGCCGTGCCCGACGTCAGCACTGGGATTATTGTGTAGAGTATACTGACCATCGGACCCCCTGGGCATCAGCCACGGGCAGCAGCGCGTTCCTGCAGTGGTCGAGCTCCCTGGCCTCGTTGGGCGTGCCCCTGGCGGCCGCCAGCGCGGCCAGCAGCGCGGGCAGCACGCGCGGCAGGTGCTTGGCCAGCGCGCCGCCCGCCGCCGCCGCCAGCGCCGACAGCGCGCGCGTGTCCGCCGTGCCCGACGTCAGCACTGGGATTATTGTGTAGAGTATACTGACCATCGGACCCCCTGGGCATCAGCCACGGGCAGCAGCGCGTTCCTGCAGTGGTCGAGCTCCCTGGCCTCGTTGGGCGTGCCCCTGGCGGCCGCCAGCGCGGCCAGCAGCGCGGGCAGCACGCGCGGCAGGTGCTTGGCCAGCGCGCCGCCCGCCGCCGCCGCCAGCGCCGACAGCGCGCGCGTGTCCGCCGTGCCCGACGTCAGCACTGGGATTATTGTGTAGAGTATACTGACCATCGGACCCCCTGGGCATCAGCCACGGGCAGCAGCGCGTTCCTGCAGTGGTCGAGCTCCCTGGCCTCGTTGGGCGTGCCCCTGGCGGCCGCCAGCGCGGCCAGCAGCGCGGGCAGCACGCGCGGCAGGTGCTTGGCCAGCGCGCCGCCCGCCGCCGCCGCCAGCGCCGACAGCGCGCGCGTGTCCGCCGTGCCCGACTTCAGCACTGGGATTATTGTGTAGAGTATACTGACCATCGGACCCCCTGGGCATCAGCCACGGGCAGCAGCGCGTTCCTGCAGTGGTCGAGCTCCCTGGCCTCGTTGGGCGTGCCCCTGGCGGCCGCCAGCGCGGCCAGCAGCGCGGGCAGCACGCGCGGCAGGTGCTTGGCCAGCGCGCCGCCCGCCGCCGCCGCCAGCGCCGACAGCGCGCGCGTGTCCGCCGTGCCCGACGTCAGCACTGGGATTATTGTGTAGAGTATACTGACCATCGGACCCCCTGGGCATCAGCCACGGGCAGCAGCGCGTTCCTGCAGTGGTCGAGCTCCCTGGCCTCGTTGGGCGTGCCCCTGGCGGCCGCCAGCGCGACCAGCAGCGCGGGCAGCACGCGCGGCAGGTGCTTGGCCAGCGCGCCGCCCGCCGCCGCCGCCAGCGCCGACAGCGCGCGCGTGTCCGCCGTGCCCGACGTCAGCACTGGGATTATTGTGTAGAGTATACTGACCATCGGACCCCCTGGGCATCAGCCACGGGCAGCAGCGCGTTCCTGCAGTGGTCGAGCTCCCTGGCCTCGTTGGGCGTGCCCCTGGCGGCCGCCAGCGCGGCCAGCAGCGCGGGCAGCACGCGCGGCAGGTGCTTGGCCAGCGCGCCGCCCGCCGCCGCCGCCAGCGCCGACAGCGCGCGCGTGTCCGCCGTGCCCGACGTCAGCACTGGGATTATTGTGTAGAGTATACTGACCATCGGACCCCCTGGGCATCAGCCACGGGCAGCAGCGCGTTCCTGCAGTGGTCGAGCTCCCTGGCCTCGTTGGGCGTGCCCCTGGCGGCCGCCAGCGCGGCCAGCAGCGCGGGCAGCACGCGCGGCAGGTGCTTGGCCAGCGCGCCGCCCGCCGCCGCCGCCAGCGCCGACAGCGCGCGCGTGTCCGCCGTGCCCGACGTCAGCACTGGGATAAGGTAGGGCAGCACGGCGCGGGACTTGATTGCCATCACCTGAAACAAACGATCATGTTACACACACACATCACACACGACACATTCATATTACGTGCCAACGAACCGAACAAACATAGATATGATACAAAATGCCCCCGGAAAATTATATATTACGCAGATAAATTATTCTGTGGAACTCCTAAGGAGAGAGGACTGGTTAAGGGGACGGGTAGGGCAAACCTTCTCCATACAAATTTTGTGCAAGTTTTTCTTCGTTTGTGTTTGGGCTATAAATATAATTTTTAGGTCAGTATACTTATTTTTCTGTTAGCTATTCACTGATGTTATTATTTTTTATTTTTATACTTTTTTATATTTTTTTAATTTTCATTATTTTTATATCTAACAAAATTTTAACATCATGTGCTGCGTAAATTCAATATGAACAAGCAAAAAAAACGAATATTCTGTAGTGCCAAAACCGACGAAAAAAAACTTGCACAACGTTTGTATGGAGAATGCCTTGCCTTACCCGTCCCCTTAAACGGCCTCATAGATTGGAAACCAGGCAGCCTAAAGTGGTACCATAGTTAATACAATCTGCGAGCTCGGGGCTGCGTGAGCCAACGATGGGCGCCGTGTACGCAGGGAAGCGGGAGGCGAGGAAAAGCGCAAACTTTTAATGATGTCACTTCAATTGTGTCCAAAATCGATATCTGAGGGCTCGAGAGGTCTTTTAATATGAATCCGTGGGTAAATACAAAAAAGGCCGCCATCTTGAAAATCTATAAATACGGTCGAATTTTGTTTACAATTCATATCTGAGGCTCCGACCCGCTTACGAATCCGAGGTTGTATTTTCAAAAAGTGGCCGCCATCTTGAAAATCTTTAAATACGGTCCGATTTCATTCAAAATCGATATCTGAGGATCCAAGGGGCCTCTTAACACTAATCCGAGCTTGGATCAAAAAAAAGCTCCGCCATCTTGAAAATCTTTAAATACCGTCCGATTTCGTTCAAAATCGATATCTAAGAGTCCGAGGGGCTTTTTAACGCGATCCGAAGTTGGATTTTCAAAAAAAGGCCGCCATCTTGAAATTCTTTAAATACGGTTCGATTACGTTAAAAATCGATATCTGAGGATCCGAGGGGCCTCTTAACACTAATCCGAGCTTGGATTAAACAAAAGCTCCACCAGCTTGAAAATCTTTAAATACCGTCCGATTTCGTTCAAAATCGATATCTAAGGGTCCGAGGGGCTTTTTAACGTGAATCCGAGTTGGATTTTCAAAATGTGGCCGCCATCTTGAAAATATTTAAATACGGTCCGATTTCGTTCAAAATCGATATCTGAGGATCCGAGGGGCCTCTTAACACTAATCTGAGCTCGGATTAGTGTTAAGAGGCCCCTAAGATCTTCAGATATCGATTTGAACAAAATCGGACCGTATTTAAAGAATTTCAAGATGGCGGCCCATTTTTGAAAATTCAACCTTAGATAAAGATTTTGGAAACGAAAACAAATGGTCGCAGTTTCTAAACTTATCTTTCTATTTAAAGATCTGAGTGAGTGAGAGAGTGTTTATAAAATAACTACATTACTTATGAAATGCATGAAAATTAAACAAGTAATTATAAATAAATTAATATCTCTCCAAACATATTTTTGACAACCCTGACTCTTGAGCGGTTACGCTGAGCGGGTGCGTAAATTCTAATGATGAATGAAGCTTGCCTACTGGTTGTAGTTCTTTACACTGTGGTGTTCCGTGTTACACTGATGGCTCCGAATTCGGATCGGAGGTAGGCTGCGGAATATATGGAGAAGTATGTGTATTCGGCATAGTATTTAATAGTAAAAAAAAAATAGTGTATAGGCGATCGACAAATATTAAAATGTTGTTAATAGATTCTTATCTTAGGTACCTGTTTTAACCCGTCAAGTGTGGCCTCAGCAATTGCCGGGTCGGGGTCGTTCAGTCCTTCCAACATCTGCGGAAGAATATCGTCCAGTGCCTTGCTGCCTATCGTTGCGTGTAAACTGTAAATAAACAACTAAGTCAGTTAAATTGGCTTTTAGTACGCTTCTTGTAGTTTAATTTCCGTATTCAAATCGGCACTAATATAAATTGAATGTCGTCTGAAACATGATATCGATGATTATAGGGCTATTAAAAAGGTCGTATCTGATATATATTTCTATAGGAAAGGCAATATCTCGAAAACCTTTGAACCGATCTTGTTCAAAATAATTTTCGGTGAAAAAAACTAATAAGCCCTTTGCCCATGATTTTTTTCATATTTTTAAAATACACCGTTCAAAAATTAGAGGGGGGAGACACAATTTTAGTGACTTTTAGGGCGATTATCTCCGACTCTATTCACTTAATTAAAAAATTGTTGAGAATCCGTGTATTTACAATGAAAAACATTTTTTTGACTCCAGTTTTATGTATGAAGTGCACCCCTAAAAATTTTTTTAGTCATTAATTTACAAAACTATGTAGCGGCTAACAAAATACATCTATCCTCAAAATTTTATTCAAATACACCTTAGTTTTCGAGTAAAATGCCTTACATACGGACAGATGGACATGACGAAAGTATAAGGGTTCTGATTTTGCCATTTTGGCTACGGAACCCTAAAAAGTAATCATTACAATAATTGTAACGTCGCCTTTGGCTTGAACTCTTATCGAGATCCTCTATTAACAAACCCCTCCCAAATTTCGTTCGGTTGAAAATGAGGCTTATTATAATGAGTGTAGAGTGGAAGCTCACCTGTCGAAGGTCCTCGCAGCAGCCAGCCGCACTTCAGGCAGCGGGTCCCTGAGCGCAGTGCGCACTGTGGGCACTAAGCCATCAGCGAAGGACAGTACTGCGTCACGAGACGTGGAGGCCAGGATCTCCCCCAAGCCGATGCACACCCCCTGGCGCTGGTCGGCGCGCTCTGAACGGAGACCGCGTTCGAGGATCGGCACGATTTCTGGAAGTACGCGCTCGCCCAGCTGGAACAAACAATAGGACACTGTTTAACGAGGGGCGTAAGTGGAATATTGCGAACAAGAGTCTATCAGAAGCCCGACGCCGAAGGCGGAGTGCTTTTTATGACTTGAGTTTACAAGACAGTTTATGACTTGAGTTTAGACAAAAAAAATCTAAGCTTCATACAACCGCAAAAAACAAAAATTGACGAAAATGACAACTTTACTTCCAGATCAGTGCTAGTGGAGCTTCAAAATTTCAACCAATCACAGAGCAGTATTCTTGCGGCGCGTGGCCAAATAGATTTTTTTTCAACTAATCACAGAGCAGAATTCTTGTGGCGCGCGGCCAACTAGATTTGCTTAAACTAATCAGATCACGCATAAGCTCATTACTCCCTAGGGACTACAAACTCGCCATAACGCATGCGGGAACAATTTAGGTCATTGTCCATCTGTATACAGGCATGGAATAATACCGTTTACCAGCAAGTGTGATGAAAATCTCGTGAATGTCTGATTAGCCTTTCGATACGTTGGGTCCAATCTCCAATAATCCATACTTAAAATACTACTGGATTTTAACAGAAGTAAGTTTCCGAACCCGCCGGCTCTGCTGGAAGCCACGGGAATCGATTTTGTAATTTTATCAACAGTATACGAGTATAATACGGAATGCAGTTATCAGGTTGGAGCGCAGGGCGTTTCGTTGGTCTTGCTGCATAAATTTTACATTTATCAAATAAATAAAAGTGAAAAAAGGTCTTAAAAGAAGCCCGAGTATTCGAAGTAGATATAGCTACGCACCTCCCGTTGTAAGAGGGAACTGATTGAATGATTCGTTATCTGAGCGATTGGTTCCGATAGCCCCGTTGTTGGCTAGTCGTTAAACAACTGAGCTATCGGCTTATGCCAGCAGGTCGCAGGTTCAAAGGTCGGAGTAGTTATAAAACAATATCTGGAAGGAAATAAGCAGGAAAAGAGCACTTGTACGTGTTGCGAGCGGAGAGTGCCGTCATGTGCCTAGTATAGATTAATAGTACATTATTGCCGTGGCCCGGAAGGAGGCAATTGCAGGCTGAGCAATTGCCATTCCGGCTAAGGCTAATATAGTGCTTTTCTCAAAAATGGGGGAATAATAAACTTTAAATATCGTTGCACAACGTGAAAATATTAACGATTTCCCGCCGTTTTTCTTTTTAAACCGAATCGCAAGTGTATTTTTCCACCGAAAAACGCGAACTATTTGAGACACATAGAAAAACGTCGCGTTTGCAACAGAAAAATACGAGTTGAAATGGCTTAATACGACCTGTGCCGTCTTTTATATGCCGGTTTCAACTTTTTAAAAAGTTTTGTACTCGACAAATAAAGGAATTTATATGTAACATTCCAGGCGGCCTGCAATGTTTTTTATTTTTTAATTTTGATCTGACCTGAAACTATACTTTACCTTCCAATATGTAGCGACTAATGTACACTTTGCGGGCCATTTTGGAGAAAAAATACCTTGCGCACGAGGTCCCCGAGAGTCCTTGCGGCGACCTGCCGCTTGTCGTAGCTGGTGGAGGCGAGGCAGCCCAGCAGCAGCCCGAACAGCGTCGGCAGGATCTCCCGGAGCGTCTTCGGCGTGTTCGTCACCACCACCTGGGCACAAGGGAAGAGTTGACTCACGTGAACACATCAAGTTAGAATAATCAAATTAAAAAAAAACAATACGGGGATCAAAATGCCAAAACTTATACCACATTTTTATAAGTATATAGGTGCTTTACTTCCAAAAATCTTCATCTTTCAATTTTGATGTGTCAAAGGAATACCCCACTTAAAATGATTTGTGGGTTGAGATAACACGAACTACACTTTTGCTTGTACTAACACTTTATTGTTTCAATATGATTGATCTTCGTTTCAATACTATAAAAGTATCACGTTAACCTTTTGACAGCGAGGGTGCAAAACAAAACGGTGCTCAACTGAGGCCAAACAATAGCCAGACAAAATATGAATAAAATGAAACTTCTGATAAATATTGTCATGTCAAAATTAATGTACGTACATACATACATATAATCACGCCTCTTTCCCAAAGGGGTAGGCAGATATCACGGATCTCCATTTGCTACGATCCTGACAAACCATTTTCGCTTCACTCACCTTCATAACATTTCTCATACATGCTCGTCGGTTTAGGGTACTTTTGACCTGGCCTTTTTGTAAGATTTCTCCAATTTGATCGGAGAAAGTTCGCCTAGGTCTTCCCCTTCCAACTTGTCCTTCTACTCTTTTTACATACACTCTCTTCGTTAATCTTCTTTCATCCATCCTCTCTACATGCCCAAACCACCTTAACATACCCTTCTCAATTTTCGTGACTATATCTCCATCCACATATCATGAACTATTAAAAAAATGGGTCAAGTTACTTGTAAAGCTTTTTACATAAAATTAACGAAAAAGAGCAAAGCGCTCGCGAGTCTATGGCCGTCCGTGGCTTCAGTGGCACGAGTTTTCGCCCGCGTCCACAGCCGTCTTTAGCTCTGAAAAGGTTAAGGTACAATTTCACTAACCTTCCACACATGCAACGCCGCCTGTCGCACCATAAGCGCCACATCGCTCCTGCCCATGTACAACCCGGCCAACACTCGATTCCGTCTCTCATTGCCAAGCGCCGACATAATCGCTTTATGCGACTGCTCAGTACCAAAGTTATCATCCTCCGACGCCGTTTCCGTGCTCATCTTGCCACTGACACCGGATATACGGTACAGCAGATCACCTAGAAGCTGTACGGAACTGTATCTGATACGCCAATTGTCATCGAACAATCCTTTTTCTAATTCAGGCAGGAGTAACGTTATGGCAGATTCGGCGTATAGGTTAACGATGCGCTGTCCGGCCTTGAGGGCTGTCTCTCTGACGTATTCGTTCTCGTCGGCCAGGGCCTAGGAAAATTAAAATTTGAACTGTTTATTTCTTTAAAAATCATGTTACATTTCCAGCGATAAGGCTTAGTCTTAGATTGCCTAATCGAAATATATTAGACTTAGTATATTTTCTTTTTTTACACAATGAGAATCAAGATGAACTTAAGCGTGTAAGTTGTCTACATTTCATTAAATATGTATTGTAATATATATTAATATTTCATATCATTTAAGTTTTCAAACGACCGAATAGCCTAGTGGTTAGAGAACCTGACTATGGAGCTTGAGGTCCCTGGTTTGATTCCCGGTCGGGGCAGATATTTGTATGATGAATATGAATGTTTGTTCTCGAGTCTTGGATGTTTAATATCTATTTAAGTATGTATTTATCTATATAAGTATGTTTATCCGTTGTCTAGTACCCATAGCACAGGCTTTGCCTAGTTTGGGACTAGATCAATTGGTGTGAATTGTCCCACAATATTTATTTATTTTATTTTTATTTATTTTCTTAATATATTTTTACTATACAGGGTGTTTTTTATGAGTATCCAATTTTTCTCCAGGCATCATTTATAGCTTTCATTTATGAAAAAAAAAACAACATGGTATTTTTTATTTCATTTTATTTTTCTAAATAATAATGACTGTAGTGTGGTCACCGAGTCGAATGTAAACAAACTAGAGACACACAATTTGTTGTAGTGAGGGTAGTTCACATTTACATCAGCATGGCCGCCCGATCAGCAACTTGTGTTACTCGTATCAGTTTGACGCGGCGGCGGGGTGCCGGGGCGGGGGAGGGCGCCCGTGCGTGTCTCACGGTTGTCATGAATGACTGGTGGGGAGCGGCGCGGGGATGACGGTGCGCAGCGAACATTGACAAAAACTTGGTTTTTTTTGAGATAACTTGGAGGTGCCCTAACCCTAACTCAATATTTTAGTACCGAGGGATACTAATAGAAAAAACACGTGACTTATAATTTTGTATAAGGATTAACATACTTCAATTTGGATACTCATAAATCCACCCTGTATGTTTATCAGACTTTTTGGATATCAAGTCATAGGGAAGTCTATTTAAAGCGCGTGGCAATGCGTTTGGCTTAACTCTTTTGCCATAATTATTGTTAATAGATGGAATTGGGTACTTTCCTGGGTAAAAAATATATAATTCTATTTAGTCCGTCAGTGAGATTATCAAAAAATATTCGACACGTATTTTTTTGTTTGTCAATTACACCAAAAATGATGAAGATATAGCTTGTTAAAGTTCCGCGTGACGTCACATTATGCTAAAAAGTGTACCATAATGTGAAGTCACGTGGAACTTTAACGGGCTAGGCTATATCTTCGTCATTTTTTGTTTAACTGACAAACAAAAAAATACATGTCCGATATTTTTTGATAATCTAACTGACGGACTAAATAACATTTTTTACGAAAATAGCCAATTACGAATGGTGAACAGTTAATTCAGGGATTTTTCCACAATATCGTTACAACGTCTAGGTGACCTTACCTTGAGAATGGGGTTGATGATCTGCCCGATGTAGGGGGTGAACTCGTCGGTGAAGGCGCCCGGCATGTATATGAACATCATGATGTAGCCGTCCTTCACGTGCGGCGCGATGTCGGTGCGCTCCGCGGTCGCGATTATGTCTGTCGAAATGGGAACGTTTCATTCAATACTGCTGATAGTCGCGCGTTGGTTGAATACATAAAAACCGAACAAGTGCGAGTTCAACTCGTGGTCCCGTAAAATTGCTATGCTCTAAGCATCAGGCGCTTCATACAAAATACACAAAAATATTGAGAATTTTCCCGTTACTTTGAATACTGAAACTTCTTATAGGTTTTTCTGTAATCTTTTCCATATTTTTTTTCAGAATTTTAAGCCTAGTAGTTTCGGAGATAAAGGAGGCGGTGGGGGGATGGTCAATTTTCGTATTTTTTCCTAAATTACTTCAAATCTGTTTTTGCTAAAATTATAAAAAAAAAATCTGACATGCTTACAACAACCCCTTTCATTTGATATGTCACACAATACAGTTTGCGAAACTTTTTTTTTTAATTTTCCAGTTTCCCCCCCAAAAGTGGCCCCCTTGTTCAGAATTCATTAATTTACTTTACGCGTCCATCTTTGGGTCACCAGTTTACATATGTGTACCAAATTTCAACTCAATCGGTCCAGTAGTTTCGGAGCAAATCGGCTGTGACAGACGGACAGACAGACGCACGAGTGATCCTATAAGGGTTCCGTTTTTTCCTTTTTAGGTACGGAACCCTAAAAAATACCAGGATCTCATGAAACTCCAGCGGTGCTCATAGAAACCTAAAGTATGCCAGAGTAGGAGTTGACCCGCTATGAGCTTATGCCCGAAAACAACCAGTACCAGGGCAACATGACATCTGTAGCAGCGACCGTGACAGGAGCCTAAAGTGTAATGTTTAGTACCAGGCATGGTTTTCTGCTCAAAAAGTATCAGGACCACATGACACCTGTAGTAGCGACCATGATAGCACCCTAAAGTATGGGGTTAAGTGCTAACCTGGCATGATCTTGCGCTGAAAAAGTACCAGGATCACATGAAATTCCAGGGGGTGACTGTGACAGGAGCCTAGAGTGTCAAGTGTGGTATTGAACTGACCTGGCATGATCTTGTGCAGCTTGTGCACGCCGAGGCCGGCGACGACCTCACTGAGCCCCTGCGCGGCGCCGCTGCGGTCCACGGAGCTGGACTCCGAAGTCAGGGTGTGCATCAGCCAGGGTAGGAGCTCCTCGAAGCTGCTCTCGCCCATGCCCTTGACCATGGCGCCGAGCGCGCGCGCGGATACCGAGCGGACCTGGTATAATAATACATTGGGTTACATCATATGTACCAATTTTATTATTTTATATTGGCTCGGGACCCTGAATGTGGACGTTTGTGTATACATACGATTAAATAAATAAATTATTTTATATTAAACAATAACTTTTGGTGAAGGAAAATATCGTGAGAAAACCGGTCTGATCCTAACAAGTTCTACTTTTCTTTCCGGGTTAAAAGGTCAGATGGCAGTCGGTTTCGTAAAACTAGTGCCTCCACCAAGTCTTGCAATTAAGTGCCAAAGCGGAACCCGAGTCTCCCGCTACGGCAATCTATGGAAATGTATAAAATTTTGAAGATATTTAAGTGTCTAAACCGAGTCACCTGCGCGTGCAAGGTATCCAGGTAAGGTCGCCATGAAGTATACAGAGTTTAGGGTAGACAATAATTAACTTTCTTGAGAGAAATACATGCTTTATATAGTCAGTTTCCTTTGTTCTTACGGATGAAAAATGTGGCTAGGGTGCAAAGCACAAGGTAACAGTCAAGCATTTCCTTTGTTCTTTCAAACTCAAATTCAAAGTCTTTATTGTTGGTTATATGTAAGTAATACAGATGTTATAGGATTTATAGTTTTTTTTTTTTTTTTTTATTTATTTAAGAAAAAAGAAATTACATTTTATAGTTTTTATATAAACTCGCCAAACTGTGACGTTTGATGGCGAGAAACGCTCATGTTCTATACTAGAATAACCTATTTAATTATATCTAACATTTTCTATTTATACTTAACATTCTTATATATCTTTATGGTTTTACCCTGTGATTGTGTACAATAAAGTGCTTACGTCATGCATTTAACTTAACAACAAACAACTAAGCATGCTCGTAGGTAAGTACTTATCCTTATAGATTTATTTAGTCGACGGTGACTCATTATCAAGGAGGAAGCCCTTTAACTTTGATTTTAACACCTTTTTGCTTACTTTGGGAACTTCTCTTAGGATATTAATTTTGTTAAATATTTTTGGTACCATATATTTTGACATTCTTTTACCATAATAGTTTCTCGTTTTCTGTTGTACTAGTTTTTTTTCTCGTACATTATAGTGCATTATAACCTGCCTAAAAGGCTTACAATGTCCTTAAAAAATAAAAGTAAAAGTACGTACATCTATAATTTCACTTTCACTTGGAAGATATGTTAATAATGCAATAGAAAAATGGGTATCTATTTTCCATCATCTGTTATCAGCTGTGATCCTTACCACACTTTTTCAAAAAAACTTTGAAAGAAGGAAAGTAAGATAGACTTACTTCCGGCACAGGATCCAGCAGCGAGCTCTTCAGCCCCGGCATGATATTGGGCAGATACGGCATCAAATCCTTCTGGTCCGTCAGCGAGTACATGTTCCCTATAATCTGCGCGGCCATCTTTCTGGTCTCCGTGCTCCGGTCCAGGAACGCGCGCTGCACCACCGGCATGATGAGCGCCAGGGACGGCGCGTCGATGAAGTGCACGAACTTGGTGTCCAGCAGCGTCTGCAGGCACGCCGACGTCTTGTTGGACGGGTCCTGCAGCGCCTGCAGCAGGACCGGCACGATCGCTGTAAGGAAATAATAAACTAATTAATATCGTGGGACAATTCACACCAAGTGATCTAGTCCCAAACTAGGCGAAGCCTGTACTATGCTAGACAACGGATAAACATACTTATATAGATAAATACATACTTACTCGTAAATAGATATTCAACATCCAAGACTCGAGAACAAACATTCGTATTCATCATACAAATATCTGCCCCGACCGGGGATCGAACCCGAGACCTCAAGCTTCATAGTCAGGTTCGAACCACTAGCCACGGCATTTTAACTTGACGATTTCAGAATCGTCTGAAATCGTCAAGTTAAAATGCCGTTTCCCAGCTAGTTCTTTTTAGAAAACAATACATTTTCACCACGAGTGATCCGAAAGTGGTGACATTGAGAAGTGTTCAGTATCACCATTTTAAAATAAAAGTTTATTTCGGACCGAGATCCATACCCTATAGCCGCCCAAAGGCCTCCTAAAAAGCCTTGTCAGTTGATAAAAATTCAAATAAATTCCATTAAATGGGGAATGGATGAAAATTTTGGAAATGCCTGATTATTTTTTTGGTGATAGGAATAACCTTCCTTAGCACCAGAAAAAAGTTTCAGATTTTTTAGCTGCGACAATTATTTTTGAAAAATATAAACAGTTTCCTCATTTACGTTTTGGGTCAAGAACGGTAAATAGACACTTTCCTTGATATGTCTCATTTTACAAAAAACTATCTTAAATATCTGTGGTAAACTGACACTGGTAATGACCAATATAGCTGCTGCAAGTGTCAATACCATTGCCAGTGTCAGTTTACCACACATATTTAATATATTTTTTTGTAATATGAGACCGATCGAGGAAGGTGCCGTAACTGAGCCAAAACGTAAGTGAGGAAACTGTTTATATTTTTCAAAAAAAATTGACGCAGCTGAAAAATGCGAAACTTTTTTTCTGGTGCTAAGGAAGGTTATTCCTATCACCAAAAAAATAATCAGGCATTTCAAAAATTTTCATCCATTCCCAATTGTGATTTAAATACGGGTGTACACTCAAAATGTATATTACTTCACAAGAAAGAAAGCAAAAAAATATGCCTAATAACGGAAATTGTAATTTCACAGGCACCTTGAATCTCGGGGTTCCTGATGACGGAGCCGATGACCTTGAGCGCCTCCGCGCCCGCGCCCTGCACGCGCATGTGCGAGTCCGACAGCACCTCGATGAGGCGCGGCACGATGGACGGCAGGCACGACGACAGCTGCTTCGGGGCGCAGTACGCCATGGCGCCGAGGAGCTCGATGGAACCTGCAAGTTACAATGTCATAACGAAACTGTTTTAAGCCAGTAAAGTCTTCAGAGATCAAAGTAGTGGATTTCGCAGATACGACCTAAAATGACGGGACGGTGTGTTTTGGTGAAAACCGGTGGCATTATTTTATTTTTTGCTAAATGATGATTTATCGGTGGGCAAAAGATGAAGGTTTGATGAAGTCATGAATTGCGCACTTACACCTTGGTTTTTCGGGAAGGGACCCTCAAAGATACACTGTCACTCACCAGCTTTGGTTCGCCAGTTGACATTTTTTTTGAACTTTATTGAACAAAACAAAAAAAAAGGACAAAAGGCGGACTTAATGCCTCATTCAGCGCCTGCAGCAAACTAGTTTCACGTCACGCCGTGCGCGCTAAGTTTGCTCATGATCAGCTTCGCTGTGTCGTGCTAACGTATTGAGAACCACCAGATGGATGAATTTTCCACCAATGTGTGGAGAAGTGAGAGGTAATCAAGTCACTTACCAGCCTTAGTCCTCCAGTTGTCATCATTCAGCGCCTGCAGCAACGACGGTAGAACTAGTTTGACGCCGTGAGCGCTGAGCTTGCTCATGATCAGCTTAGCTGTGTCGTGCTAACGCATTGAGAACTATCGCCGAAGCCCACCAGTAGATGGAAGATTAATTTTCCAACAATAATAGGTGGAGAAGTGAGAGGTAATCAAGTCACTTACCGGCCTTAGTCCTCCAGTTGTCATCATTCAGCGCCTGCAGCAACGACGGTAGAACTAGTTTGACGCCGTGAGCGCTGAGTTTGCTCATGATCAGCTTAGCTGTGTCGTGCTAACGCATTGAGAACTATCGCCGAAGCCCACCAGTAGATGGAAGATTAATTTTCCACCAATAATAGGTGGAGAAGTGAGAGGTAATCAAGTCACTTACCGGCCTTAGTCCTCCAGTTGTCATCATTCAGCGCCTGCAGCAACGACGGTAGAACTAGTTTGACGCCGTGAGCGCTGAGTTTGCTCATGATCAGCTTCGCCGTGTCGTCGGCGGCCGCACGGACGTATTGGGAGCTGTCGCCGAAGCACATCAGTAAGTGGGGCAGGACGTGCACGATGTACGGCTCGAAGAGACGCCCGAGTTTGTAGCAGAGCATCTCGAAGCCGAATAGAGCACCTGGAAACATTGCATTAACCGGCTCTGATATAGTTCATACAGCTAAGGCCTGGGCTAGCAGCAATGAGTGCCTTAAAATTTGTAGCTAGCCTTATTGGCAGAGACCTTGCCTTGCCTATGAAGCTATCAGTCTCGGAGCAGGAGAATATACCATTACAGAAAATGTCTACAACTCTTCGAACGAGGGAGCGAAGCGAACGAAGACCTTGGGCCGAAAATCTTCTGTATGTCCGGTGTCTGTAACGATGTCCGTCTGTCCGTCGCTTCTCCTCTACAGGTCGCATTTCTCAACTGATTCTTGTGAAATTTTGTGAGGAGGTTTTAGATATAGAATTTTTTGTCGAATAACTGTTTCAAAATTACAACTACAACCTAGAAAAGTTGTTGAACCGATTTTTTCATTTCAAAGTTCAATATCTCAAAAACGGCTGCACCTATTTTGAACGTAGCTAAGAACCGTCTCGATCACGTCAGCTTTCGGACAAACAAAAACGCATTAAAATCGGACCATTCGTTTAGGAGCTACGATGTCACAGACAGACACACAAACACGTCAAACTTATAACACCCCTCTTTTTGCGTCGGGGGTTAAAAATGAGCTCGCAAGTTCTACAGCTTTCAGATACACACACAGATAATTGTTTTTATTCCAATATGAGTTTTCACAGTACAATAAAACTTTCGGAGCTCAATTTTCTGTTCTAAGTCTCTGTGATTTGTCATTCCTTACCTTCCCGATACTTGTAGTTCTTCTTCTCCTGTATAGCTTCCGTCAGCTTCCCCATCACATCCAACTGCTTCAGCGAGAGAATACCGAGCCCCTTGATAATGCCAGCGATACCATACGCAGCTCCCTGTATAAAGAAATACATAAGACTTTCTCGCTCACTCTTCGCTAACATCTATGTTGTTAAAATCAAGGGAAATGTCTTACACAGTCTAGGCCCCAATAATACGGCAGACTTTAATAGTGTATTCCTGACCATATTTAGAGATTCAAATGTCATACAAAGTTTGCTCGACTGTTGGGTTAGTCGGGTCTTAGAATTAAAAAATAGACAGAGTCGAGCAACAGTTGGCTAGGGCGACCGGCCGTGTATGACAAAGTTTGTATGACATTTTAGTCTCCAAGTATTCGGACCCAGGGTGTCCAAGGAAGACATAAGTGACATAATACACATACCTTCCTGTCTCCGTATTTCTCAGCGGTGAGCAGTTGCTTCATCAGCTTGTTCATGATGGCTGGGATCTCGCCCTCGAGCGCGGGCGAGCACACGAGGTGGGGCAGGCAGTTGCTCACGGACTCTTGCACCTGAACACGGAATTAAATAATAATATGTATATTAGAGGACAATCTCAATCGCGGCGTGGGTAGGCACCCCTCAAGGTGGACTGATGACCTGGTAAAGATCGCGGGAGTCCGCTGGATGCGGGTGGCACAGGACCGCTCACTTTGGCACTCTTTGGGGGAGGTCTACGTCCAGCAGTGGACGTCTTTCGGCTGATATCATGATGATGATGAGAGGACAATCTTACACAAATCGACCTGGTCCCATAGTAAGCTCAATAAGGCTTGTGTTATGGGTACTAGTCGACGATATATTTAATAGATACAAAATACAAAAAACATCCAAGACTCAGGAACAAATGTCCATACTCATCACACAAATATTTGCCCTGACCGGGATTCGAAACCAGGACCTTCAGCTTCGTAGACAGCGTTACTACCCACTAAGCTAACCGGTCGTCGTTACCGAGATCTTCAGTTCCCAAAAGTTACCAAAGTGTATATTGTAGAAATACGTGAGTTAGCTTCTTAGGAGAAACACATGATAGACCGATATAAATATCTCGTTCGAGCAAGTTAAAAACGATAATTATCTACGAGGATCACACACACAAATGCTATGGTCCGCCTAAAACAACCAGTTATAATTATATGAAGCGAGGCACTTTGCTTAATATACTGCATTGCACAGAAAAAAATCGTAAATAAAATTCCGTTATCATTAACATTTTTGGTACAAGCTCAGAGTTTTTTTTAGCACAGTCATCAATTAATCATTGAGAAGGTCCCACTGCCAGCCATTGCTATGGCCAATTTCTGTCTCCATCATCAGACCAAATTAATGTCTGATGATTTAGACAGACTTCAAGCAGCATTATGCTCTGCATCGTAGCTTTTTCATTTAGCTTTGTTAAGAGTCTCACCGGTTGGCTAGGCGTGGACAACAGGCTCCAGATGGCGCGATAGCGAGCCCACCAGCAGCACTACGCTCTGACCGCATCGTCGACACTTCTGGGTTTAACATGCTCCATTTGACTTAAGTCTCACCTGTTGGCTAGGCGTGGACAGCGCAGCAATGAGCCGCAGCGCGATGGGCTTGATGCGCGCGTCGTCAGGCTCCAGGTGGCGCGCCAGCGAGCCCACCAGCAGCACCACGCTCTGACGAACCGCATCGTAACCACCGGACTTCGGGGCTTTGTCCAGGAAGTTCTCGAACACGGGAAGTTGGCTGCTCAGCGTTTCCTGTGAAGAGAAATGTGGAATTTAAAACATAATACTGATGTTGTTTTTGTCAAGCGAAGTTTAACCTCTCACAGACTCAAAATAATATAGCTTTATGCAAATAAATAATGGTTGAAATTTGAACGCTATACATATATTCGCGCCAAAAAAGCAGCCGCCATTATCGTGACGTCATAACTGCAACACCAAACCACTAAGAAGATACTAAGAAGAATCATAAAAACGTCAAATGTTGTTTTGCAACAAAAACTTGTTTTTGCATTTGCTATTGTGACGTCAATCACAGGTGACAAAATGGCGGTCGACGCATTCGGTCACGTAACATACAGATAATATAACAAAGATTTTAATTTTCAAATGAAAAATAAGTATATATATATCGAATATATTCGTATTTCTTATGGTAAAAACTATATAAAAAATATACTTTACTAATTTAATTTTGATAGATGAAAATACCCTATTGTTATTCTTCATCATCATCATATCAGCCGAAAGACGTCCACTGCTGGACATAGCCCCCCCCCCCTCCCCCCCCCCCCCAAAGAGTGCCACAATGACCGGTCCTGCGTCACCCGCATCCAATACGGTTCGCGCAAAACTAAATCTTATATCAACACCGCAAAGCCTAACACGTTTATTATCTACAATTTTTCAACCTTACCTGGATTACGAGATCATTATATTGTTATAATGATCATGATAAATTGAATTGTTTATTTATCCATTCATTATAAAAACAAATAGTGTCGATACCATCAATGTTTATTACTTTATAATCTAATAAAAAGATTAATATAATCTATAAATAGATTACGTAGGACGCAGGATTTTCATGGACGCGGTGTGGGAAATTTCGTACAATCGGCGGCGATAAAATAGTAATTTGTAATTTTTCTATTTTACTCCAGAGGATGGGAAACTTTTATGAACCTCGTAAGTGCTTGCGGACACGACTTAGTTTATGTAAATCGAGTTTTGAACCGTAACGGAAATAAATCTGGCACTGGTTGCATATGGTCCAGTGGATTTGTTAATACAGGGTGGATTTTTTTATGAGTATCCAAATTGAAGTATGTTAATCCTTATACAAAATTATAATTTACGTGTTTTTTCTTTTAGTATCCCTCGGTATTAAAATATTGAGTTAGGGCGCCTCAAAGTTGTCTCAAAGAAGACCAAGTTTGTTGCCAATGTTCGCTGCGCACCGGCATCCCCGCGCCCCTCCCCACCAGTCATTCATGACAACCGACTCCCCCGCCCCGGCACCCCGCCGCCGCGTCAAACTGATACGAGTAACACAAGTTGTTGATCGGGCGACCAGCATGATGTAAATGTGAACTACCCTCACTACAACACATTTTGTGTCTCAAGTTTGTTTACATTCGACTCAGGACCACACTACAGTCATTATTATTTTTGAAAAAGAAAATGATATAAAAAAATGCTTTGTTGTTTTTTTTTCATAAATGAAATCTATACATGACGCCTAATGCTTGGAAAAAATTTGGATACTCATAAAAAACAACCTGTTCTTTGGGCATCCACTATACACTAAACGAAGGCGAGTCGCTGGGTCGTTAATTAAGCGTTTTAAAAATTTTTTAGACCCGTATTACTGTGTATTTTGCATGAGCCTTGGCTTGGTACAGTCACATGCAATAATATCGCGGTTAAAATATTTCGTACGCCGTAATCTGATGAACGATTGTAACATAAAACCGTGTCTTCTCAGATAACATTGCGGGTTAAACTTAGGCACTCAGCAACAGGGCATCATGTAAAAATTTAATGCAACTCATAATCACAAAATTTTAATAATGTTGTCTGTTATACTTAAACTAATCAGTCATTAACAACGCAATCAAAACAATTCTTATATTATGTATACGCACTTAAACCGTATACCTACATTATTTATCACTTTTATCAGCAATCACTGTGCTTGACATTCATGAATATTCAGACCCAACAAAACATATGTATGTGTATATACACTTAATTCTAAATATACATTTATCACAACACCAATCAGACTATGTTCTCTTTTTCAGTCGTCATTACATATCACAGAGATATCTTAAAAAAACACAATCACATTAGCATTGATAAACATTATCACAGTGACATCTTTCTAAACGATAGTGAAGGTCATGGGAGCATTAGATGGGTACCTACTTACAATTTTGATTCAGGCGAAAACTACTTCAGCATTACAAACGTATTTATATTGAACCTTATTATAGTGCACATAAAGTGCACGGATGGTCAGTTAACTATGTTGGCGATGGAACTTAGACAATCCGAAATAAAATTTCAGGTGTCCTTTCGGGATTAGGAGATCTTTCTTTTCAGTATCTGCATGACCATTCTACTCGTGCACAAACCGCAGCTCAACTCTAGGGTGTCCATTCATATGTATATCGTTTAATTCCCATGGAACAGCGTGTCTTGATGGTTCGAAGCCCTCTGGACGACCCTCAACGGCAGCCCATGCTTCGACCTCAGAACGACACGCTCCGGATCGAACTCCAAATGCCTGCGCGTGCGACTGCAAGGCTCCACCCGGTACCGGCGTAGCAGCTTCACTAGGCACACCTTTGACTGTACTTGCGCGAAACGCATGCCTGGATAAAGGTTGTACTGTTAGTAAGAAGACGGGGTACTGTGCTAGTGATGTTCTTAAGACAACCGACAGGTTTAAGTTGATTTTGTTTTGGATTTGAAAGCCGTAATTCAGTTTTAAAGATTTGGCTGTTACGATTAATGCCTTTAATGATTTTACTTTAAAGGTATGGCTAAGAGACATTATTTTGTTCAAAATAGCCTAATATTATTAGTAAATATAGAAGACAGATGTTGAATCATTGCAAAATGTTATAAAATGAATGCAATAAGAATGGTATAGAGGCTTACCTATACAGTTCCTTGGTCCGAGTCCGAAAGGCAGAAAAGCGCACGGATGCCTGCCCTTTGAGTTCTCCGGCGAAAACCGATCAGGGTTAAACTCAGTTGGGTTCTCCCAGTGCTCAGGGTCGTGGTGGATGCCGCTGACGGACACTAGAACACCCATGCCCTTCTCAACGGTCACGCCAGTGTCCGGGAGTTCCACTCGCCTCATGGCGAGTCGTGGGATCGGATCGACTACGGGATACATGCGTAGCGTTTCATCGAACACTTGTTCTAAATAGGTCATGTCTTTGATGCAGTCGTAAGTGACTTTGTCGTCGTGCTTCTTAAGGACCTGGTTGATTTCGGCGACTACACGGTCTTGTATATCAGGATGCATCGCCAGTTCGTGCAGCAGGAAGCCCATGGTTGTAGCACTGGTCTCGTATCCACCAGCGTAGAAGATAAACGCCTGAGCAGCCATGACGTCATCCGTGATTACAAGAGTTCTGTCCTTGTCACCCTCATGCCGTTTAACGCCATGTATCTCGCCTGCGTTTCTCAGTTCCAACATCAAGTCCATGAAGTCTCTCCTGTTGGACGCCACACCGTTGCGTTCGCGCAGGATATCGTTCACCAGTCCGTAGAAGAAGTCCTTGATCGCTTTAGGCCAGAAGGACATGTCGAACTTCTTTAAAATGCCTGGATACATAGTCTCCAGCTCGATAGTGTAGTTGGTGGTGAAGATGAGACTGTCCAGCGTTTCGAAGACGTTATTGGCGTCGTTTATGTCTATGTCTATTCCGAAGGCGCAAGCGCCAATGTTGCCGATGGTGAATCGTTGGACTAGCGTGTGGACGTTCTGTTCGGGGTTTTTTTCGAGCGTCGGGCCGAGGTATTCCAGGAATTTGTCTGCGCGCTCTGTGATCAAGTAGAGCATGTTCCTCAGTTTCCCTGTTGTGAACATAGGGGATAGTCGGGTGCGGAGTACGCGCCAGTCGTCGCTCTCAGCGTTGAAGAGGTTGAAGCCAAGCCCCTTGTTGCTGAAGCTGAATCCACGGTCAGAGAAGCTGTCAAACTCTCTGATCATGACGTGTTTGAGGACATCCAAGTCCCTCACAAGGAGTGCTGGATGCCAGGCGCGGTAGATCCCCACCACTTTGCTTTCCGGGTAAGATTGGTAGACGTTCTTGAAGAGCTCACTGAATGTGATGCGTCTGAGACTGGTCTCTTTCACATTTCCGAAAATTGGCACCGGCTTAGGGCCGGCGATACCACGCTTCTTCCAGTACGAGTAATTGCGTGTAATGTACATGTAGACTAGCAGAACACCACTGGCGATGCCGAGTGTAATGCCAGCTGCGATTCCAAAGGACATAGTGTTGTGCTTCGGGGCGTGTTGAAGAGAATAAGTGCCGCCCAAAGAAGAGGTTCCATTTATAGGGCGCCTAATCGTTTAACACCTCATTGTACAGATACATCACGATAAAAATGCCTTATCGCAATTATTTTAAACTGAATAACAATCTTCAAATGCATTGACCTATGATACTCAAGACAAGCTATGGTTATAATAATGCCACGTCCGAGCGAGTTGGTGGCATACAAATCTCGATAAGTGTGACAGAAAGGGAAATACCATTCGTTGTCTTTGTCCCACTTTTTTTTTTGACACTGTACGGTCTGTACACAGGTGTGCATCCCGCCCGTCAGCATTTTACTTCACGTAGCATAGCTTTGCTTGATCCCACAGTCAAACCGTGCAAACGGTTTTGTGGGACTCTGTAAAAGTATATGCGGTATTATTATTTCTTAATAAATAAAAATGTATATCATTACTGTAAGCCAG
Organism: Epinotia nisella; assembly: GCA_932294315.1. NCBI lineage: Eukaryota > Metazoa > Arthropoda > Insecta > Lepidoptera > Tortricidae > Epinotia > Epinotia nisella. Next base: position 22,586,471 of record OW028679.1, read on the forward strand.
TGCACGTCCGACCGCCACGGAGTGTATTCACAATATTGTACCATTTTATTACATTGTCAATAAATCATAATTACGACGGAAGACTGCGGTGTTATTCAACTATCATCTCAAGAGTGTGCGATACGACAGTCCCGTACAGACACAACTGATTTAGTATGAAGTTGTGGCGAAATAAAACCACTACCCGCCCAAATTAAGTAGGTTGTTTATGGTAAGCCATCAGTCATTTTAAGACCAGTTTTTAATTTAGCTGCATAGAAGCCTTCCCGTCCCTCATTGTGGCATCACGTATAGCTTGTCCTGAGTATCATAGGTCCATGTTCAAATGCGTGTCATAATTAAGTGCAACGGAGGAGAGCAAAATACAACCCAAAATCAGCGCAACGCCGATTTTTCTACCTAAATTCATTATAAAATACATTTGGACCGATTATTTAAATACGAGGCGAATGTAAGACCATACGCATAATTTATTTATTCATTTGTAGATATGTATACATGCCATGCCCTTACAGAACTATTCCAATTCGACATGACACTTAAAATGAACATATACACAAAGTTATTACAAATAACAATCAGGTACAATTATTGTTACCAATTACAGTTTCACGGTTGTAGGCCTCGCATCCATCATCTCACAGAATCTTAGACATTCTTTCCTCACAGACGCACATCGCCACGCAAACAGGTCGCACTCGGGTGCTGATGCCAAGAGAGCATTCAAGTGTGTGAGGGCACGGAGCAGCGGAGAGTTCAGGCGCGACACGGTGCGCAATATCACATGTGTGTAATATCACAGTTTAATTTTTAAATAGATCTCTGCCCAACAATAAGACGTCTGGGACGCCAGGTAGACCTAGTCGTTATACAGAATTTAAAAAAAATGCATCCATACAGGATTCTTGAATTCTTAACAACTTTTACTATGTGCCAAGCGGGACATGCACGCGTTAAACATCCCGGTCCGTAACTGGCAGGAGCTTGCCGGTGACAGGGACAAATGGCGTAAATTGACGTTGGAAGGTCGCACAACCCATGACGAAGCCTGGTTTTTAGCATAGCACCTGTTCCCCGCGAGTAAGTTTCACTTGCATGACTTGCGTGCCGTTCCCGTATCGGCATATATAGCCATAAGAGACGATGTATCTCCCCTTAACACTGTTTTTATAGTCTGTAATAGACTGAAAGGCCTCTGATGTTATCGCATATTTTGGTATCAAAATATTCCGCTCAAATGGCATATCTTTGCTTGCGTTTGGATTAATTGAATATTTAATATTAATTTCAACTTTATACCTCTACGCGTTCTTGGGAATAAGGGTCTTGACAGATTCTTGGACAGCGAAGTGATAATGTAAAGCTTTTTTACCATTTGAGGGGTTTTTTTTTTCAGTGCAAAGACAATATAAATGGGAAATCCACATCCACGAATTTGTGTACTTTGTAAGTGTAAAATACACCATATTGTTATCTGAAAGTTTATCATATTAAAAATAGGTTAACAATCTAGTTATTATCAATTTATTACTACTATCATTTGTTATTTGTTTACACCAATACAAATAGAGATATAATAGTTCCGTTTCCGGCGAATTTGATATACGACATAGAGAAAGTAAACGTAGGATAATCTGTATTAGATACTGAACAAGACTCAAAATCGAATAGAAATCATTAAAACGCAATAGCAGTCTGTAGTGTACTAGATCTGTTATGATTTATGAATCAAAATAATCATTTTATCGATTGTTGTTTTGATGGGGTTAGATTACCTTAATCTAGATAGAGAATGTTATCCAGGCGATTAATAAAATAAATGTTCAAAACTATGACCTAAAGTACATGTGCACCTAGTTTGCACTAATAGCCAAAGAGCGATTACTTTTTGAGTGGATAATTCTTTGTTTGCAAACTTTTGCATCTTGACTTGGCCCGAGAATTGGCTTCCGAAGTACGAAGATAATATTATTGATGATGTTTAGATTATATTGTAACTAGCAGCCCATACATAACAAGTGAAATCAAAAGAATTTTCGAAAAACCCAACTGCATTTTTGCAAATGTTATAGCCTATGTCACTCCCACGATTAAGAGGAATCCAACGACACCTCATATGTCGAAATCCGTCAAACGGTTTAGGCTGTAGGGCGTGCCAAAGAATAAGACATAAACACATACGTACATACTAGCGTTGAAAATTTCCGGAAAAAATCCCGTTTTTTTCCAAACGGCTCGTTTTTCTTCGAAAAAAAAACCATAAATTTTTTTGCTTCAATTTTTCTGAATAAAAACGATTTAAACAGGTTTCAATCGGTTATTTTTCTTAATACTGGTGAATATGTGAATGATTATAGACTTATTTTACCATTTACATCGGAGTCAGTTCAGTTGTCACAGTTGTGTCATTACGCTTATTGGTTTTTTTCCTTAAAAATCCGAAACAAAACGGAATGAAACGAAAACTTCATAAATTCCCGAAAAAATCATTTGATTTTTTCCGAAATTTTCAACGCTAATACATACATACACACATACATACGCTCGAAAAACATAACCCTCCTTTCCTTCGGCAGTCGGGTAAAAAGAGAGATAAGCGGACGCGAATCATTGCGTACATTATATATATATGATAGTATGGAAAAAAAAATGTATTATGACATTATGAGTTTAAGTTACTCGAAATAAATGATTTGAATTATAGCCGAGGCATAATACGGTTTCGAAAAACATTAATTTATAATAGCGTTTTTTTTGTTTATTTCATTCGAAAACATTATTCTAAGATGCTTTATTCAAGAATCCAACAATCTTTCCATCCGGAAGTAATTATATAGATTTAAATTAAACATTCACTGTCTTTTTTATTTTATTTATATTGAATATTTTAAAGCAAATGTAAATGAACCTGAATAAAGATAAAAATAAATATTAATATTTATTCGGACTTTTTAGGAGCTAATTAAATATTGATTTTTTTGATGTCTGATTTTTTGTTGGATTTTGCGTCTAGGTAACAATTTAATTGATAATATATCCGTTACATTAAAAAAATTAGCTATTATAAATTATTTCCAAATATGTCATTCTTTCCATACAAGTTGTCAGTTCATTGCCTGGACTATTAACCGGGGACCGACCTTGCCGTGCAGATCCACGATGGCCATGGCCGCGTCGAGCATGACGTCGCGCACGCCCTCGGCGCGGTCGCCCATGCCGCGCTCCACGAAGAAGCGCATGGCGCCGGGCACGTGCCGCGCGCGCAGGTGCGGCGCCAGCGCGCGCAGCGCCAGCGCGCAGCCGCGCCGCGCGCCCCACGAGTCCAGCGCCGGCTCCACCTCGTGCCCGAACTGGTCCAGCTTCGCGGGGATCATCTGCCGACGCATGGCACAATAGAATACGCACATACACACATGGCTCTACAAATCACTTTTCATCACACTTGCTCGTCAATGGCGTTATTACTTGCGAGCGTGCAGAGCAGTTATAGCCGTTTTACCTCCCACGGGCTGTTAAGTTTAGTTTTAAAATATAGAACCCTCTGATTGGCTTAAGCAAATCTGGTTGCTGTGTAATTGGTTGAATAAAAAAATCTAGTTGGTCACGACGCCCCGCCCCGCAAGAATACTGCTCTGTGATTGGTTGAAATATTGAACTGCGCGCTCTACTAGCACTGATCTGGAAGTGAAGTTGTCAATTTTTGATTGGTGCTGCTGTATGAAACTTACATTTTTCTGTTTTTTGTTGTTATTTATTTCCTCGCAAATGTGATGAAAAACATTGTGTATAACACGGGCGTAAGATTCCACTTACGCCCCTCTTTAAACAATGTACTATTATTTGCCAGAATATGGTGAAAGCATGATCTTATTATGCTAAAATTGTTCGGGCATATTCAACCTGCATGCAGGTGTGCAAATTATTATGTCATAAATTTATAATTGTCAATATATTATAATTCATTAAAATAAAATAATCAAATACCATCACAAGAAATAAATAATTACCTACTCATATGCCAAAAAATCGTTTACGCTATAAAAACATTTCTCCTGCAGCCATTTTGTCAATTTACTATTGAACAATACCTTATTTTCACATGAGTGACGAGATCAAAAATTCAGTTTTTGATACAAGCTTTTATTGCCGACTGTACTTTTCTGTATACCGTCATCGAGGTTACGTCGGTTAAGACTGAATTCCCATAGCCACCTGTCTCCATCATCAGATCGGCTCGATGGTGCCATAATATTAAATTGTCGTCCAAACTATACTTAAACTCAAAATTTTAGCTCAATCGGATAACGGCAAGTGACTGAAAAATGGGTTGCAAATTTTGACGGACAACTTACTTATTACAAACTTATATGTACATATTATATTTCCTACGAACAGGTCAAGTTTAAGGTAGGTCTTATTTCAAAAGCATATTATAATATAAGATAAACGATTACATCATGGATAGGGATATTTGGCAGCGATAAAATTCTGCACTAGAAATCTATCGTAAAATAAATAGGCTTTCTACTGTAGCAATGTAATTAAAAAAAATTATAATACTCTGATACTGAAATGATATATTGTATACTGTAAAAATGACACCTCGCCGAGTTTTTTACGCCGGTTCTTCTCGAGGCAGAGGTTTTCTTTCCGAACCGGTGATAGTTTATCGACATTCATAGGTGCATGTAATATGCCTAAATTGAAGAATAAATCACTTTGACTTTGACTTTATAAAGCTTGGTAAAATATGTGTCAACAATGAGTTGGTGTAGGCAAAACAGAAACTCACCGGCAGCTTGTCCGAATATATATCCTGAAGCGCACGCAGCACCTCCGCTCGGGTCATGGGCGCCATCAGCTTGTCTCCTTGAAAAAATAAAAAAAAAGTAAGATTAAAACCGGAAACCACACACGCAGGACGAAAAATTGATGCTGCGTTAACTGCAATAATAATTTACTTTAAACCGATTTGAAACGACCCGTAAAATTTCAAGACTTCCCTCGATTTTTCCAGGATCCCATCATCATATCCTGACCTGATGACCATGGGACGACCTGGGAAGGATACCCTTTCAAACTAATAAAAAAATTCCAAATCGGCGTCTTCGAATAATCAGGGAACATACATTTAAAAAATTTGAGCCAACGAATTGAGAACCTCCTCCTTTTTTGAAGTCGGTTAAGAAGTTACAATTACACGTCTGAAATGCAACATTGGTGAAGAGGCCAGTGGTTATTGGTCAAACGCCACAATGTTGCCAGGATTGACTTGAACAAAAGTCAGGAGCGTCGTCACATGTCCCCCTCATGGGCCACCACATCCATACTAATATTATAAATGCGAAAATAATTCTGAACTGATTGAGATGAGGTATGGAGAAAGTTCTTATCCCGGGAAAGGATATAGGATACTTTTTGTCGACAGTGAAAGTTTATATGGATGTGCCTACGATATAAACGGGTTCCACGCAGCACACGAACATTTGGGCTGTATGTGCCCAAATGTTCGTGTTGCATCTTTTTCCTTCCTACGTCAAATGAAAGAGAGGCAACTATGCAACGCGAACACGCATTCCCAAGTGTGGTGCCACCATGAAGTTAGATCGTTTTAATTAAAGGAAACATTCTTTCATTTTTAAAAAGAAACGAAAATGCATTCAAAGTTTTTCTAAAATTCGCTTGTCTCACCTGGGACTTGAACGAGCTAAAAATTCAAAAAATAAACACTCGCCATTTTATACTTGTCTCAGTTGTCTCCCTGTATATACCTGTCTCGTCCTCAGACTCCGGCACGGTGTGCACGAGATGCGCGAGCGCGGCGGCCGCGGCGCGTTGCACGGGTTCAGCGGGGTGCTGCACCTCGACCAGCAGTAGCGGGAACATCTCGCCGCGGATGCTCCATTCGTGCGCTTCGGGGACAGCGGCCCATAGCTCCTCGGCCAGCTTCCTATTCAAATGTAACAAAAATGACATTTAATAGCAGATTCAAGGTAAACTTACACGGGCCATTTTTTGAGCAATGGGGTATTTTTATCTATCAAAATTAAATTATCAAAGTAGTTGTATTTACTATATATTTTCTAAAGTAAATAAAAGATGATGATTAACATTAAATAAATTAAATTAAAACTAAGTTAAATCTAAAAAAGGCCCTCGAGGCATTGTACCGAGGATGCTGCCGGCATTTGCTCGCTTAATTGCAATGCTGATGCGTTGCGCGAGAAAGCCGCCAGCTCTTCAGTCACCATTATCAAAGTATAGTTTTTATATAGTTTTTACCATAAGAAATACGAACCATCAAAAACATCCTGTAAAAAAACCCAAGTCTCGCAGCTCAGTCTTTCTACCGTAAAAAGTTGTGAGATCCATGTAATACCAAGTCGGTTAATCTATTTAGTCTCTACTTAAAGGACCTTCTGTCTTAAGTTATTACATAAGTTATTATCATGCCAATATTAAAAATATTTTACGTTTTAAACAAATAGATCGACTTGGACATTAAACTTTATTTGTATTCTAAATTTGAAGCTTCTATGTCTGCTAGAAGTGCCTTGGACTTTTGATGATCGGTGAGTCAGTCAGTCAGTGAGTGACAAAATTTAGAAACTTTAACAAGTTGTCATTCTTAAACTACTGGTTCAAATTGACTGAAATTTTAAATATACTTTGTTTATATAATGCCTGATTAGTTACTGAAAAATCAGGTCTCTTGTTTTATCCACAACGAAATTATAGGGGGGTCGAAAATGGCCTTAATTGCTTCGAGAAAAGGATGGTACGGCCGGCTTTTTTTTGCTCGACTTGGCGGGGGCACTGCCGTGCCCCCAGATATAACACTATTTTGTTGTAAAAACATTAGATTTATTTTGAATTTGAAAATTAAAATCGTAGTTTTATCATCTATATGCCCAGTTTTATTATAATTTACTGTGTCTGAACTCACAGGAGTTTTCTTTTTGATTAATATCTGTACTCACTTATTGTCTTCGGCTATGTCGAAAGTGGCGACCAGCAGTCGCTTGGTTATTTCCAGAGCTTGGTCCTTGTTCTCGAAAAGTGGCGGCAGACGGTTCGCTATGCGGAGTAGCGTTCGCAACGCTGCGTCACGGACGACCTGTACGTAAACAGATCTTAATACATGACGCAGATATTTTTGGAAGTGAATTTTAACCTTTCTTATAATTTCAACCTTCTTGCTTAAAATACAGTAACTCTAATATTTTCATTTATTATTCAACATTGAAGAGGTAAAAATCAAACACACACACGCCCATGAATTAACACCGTTCTCCAAGTTGTCGACTTTGTTTGACGACTCTATGCAAACACATGCTCCGTCTTACGTAAGGTATATTTTGGAATGGCACTCACGTCAAGTGGGTTCTGCAGGCCCGCGAGCAAGCAGACGACGTCCTCGTGTGTGACCGGCGCGCGCGACGCCATGTCTCCGGTCTCTAGCAGGGCCACCGTGCACGCCGCTTGGACGCGTCCGCTTGTGCTGCCTGGAAAAAGGGATTAAATAGTTTGAGCACCGGCGAGGAGATGTCAGACATGTCAGTGTCCGATGAAACCAAGTAACTATTACTTGCGAAGAGTATGTAATTAGTCATATCACCTCGACTCTCCACGGCGGTGGAAAACCTCTAGAAAATCTACTCTCTTCTTTCTAAATTGCAGTGTGAGTAGAATAGGAGTCACCAAGTTTCGATATTCGATAGAAGGAAGAACCACTGCCCCGAGCCCCGCCAGCATCGCAGAGGAGTTCGCGCGGACTGCGCTCAGCGACATGCCTGTGCTGCAAGCGGTGGACTCACCCACGAGGTCGACCAGTGTGCGGAACATGTCGTCGGTGGGGAACAGCGCCGGCTGCAGCAGCGGCTCGGCGCCGCGCAGCGCCGCGTGCGCGACCACTGCCCCGAGCCCCGCCAGCATCGCAGAGGGGTTCGCGCGGACTGCGCTCAGCGACATGCCTGTGCTGCAAGCGGTGGACTCACCCACGAGGTCGACCAGTGTGCGGAACATGTCGTCGGTGGGGAACAGCGCCGGCTGCAGCAGCGGCTCGGCGCCGCGCAGCGCCGCGTGCGCGACCACTGCCCCGAGCCCCGCCAGCATCGCAGAGGGGTTCGCGCGGACTGCGCTCAGCGACATGCCTGTGCTGCAAGCGGTGGACTCACCCACGAGGTCGACCAGTGTGCGGAACATGTCGTCGGTGGGGAACAGCGCCGGCTGCAGCAGCGGCTCGGCGCCGCGCAGCGCCGCGTGCGCGACCACTGCCCCGAGCCCCGCCAGCATCGCAGAGGGGTTCGCGCGGACTGCGCTCAGCGACATGCCTGTGCTGCAAGCGGTGGACTCACCCACGAGGTCGACCAGTGTGCGGAACATGTCGTCGGTGGGGAACAGCGCCGGCTGCAGCAGCGGCTCGGCGCCGCGCAGCGCCGCGTGCGCGACCACTGCCCCGAGCCCCGCCAGCATCGCAGAGGGGTTCGCGCGGACTGCGCTCAGCGACATGCCTGTGCTGCAAGCGGTGGACTCACCCACGAGGTCGACCAGTGTGCGGAACATGTCGTCGGTGGGGAACAGCGCCGGCTGCAGCAGCGGCTCGGCGCCGCGCAGCGCCGCGTGCGCGACCACTGCCCCGAGCCCCGCCAGCATCGCAGAGGGGTTCGCGCGGACTGCGCTCAGCGACATGCCTGTGCTGCAAGCGGTGGACTCACCCACGAGGTCGACCAGTGTGCGGAACATGTCGTCGGTGGGGAACAGCGCCGGCTGCAGCAGCGGCTCGGCGCCGCGCAGCGCCGCGTGCGCGACCACTGCCCCGAGCCCCGCCAGCATCGCAGAGGGGTTCGCGCGGACTGCGCTCAGCGACATGCCTGTGCTGCAAGCGGTGGACTCACCCACGAGGTCGACCAGTGTGCGGAACATGTCGTCGGTGGGGAACAGCGCCGGCTGCAGCAGCGGCTCGGCGCCGCGCAGCGCCGCGTGCGCGACCACTGCCCCGAGCCCCGCCAGCATCGCAGAGGGGTTCGCGCGGACTGCGCTCAGCGACATGCCTGTGCTGCAAGCGGTGGACTCACCCACGAGGTCGACCAGTGTGCGGAACATGTCGTCGGTGGGGAACAGCGCCGGCTGCAGCAGCGGCTCGGCGCCGCGCAGCGCCGCGTGCGCGACCACTGCCCCGAGCCCCGCCAGCATCGCAGAGGGGTTCGCGCGGACTGCGCTCAGCGACATGCCTGTGCTGCAAGCGGTGGACTCACCCACGAGGTCGACCAGTGTGCGGAACATGTCGTCGGTGGGGAACAGCGCCGGCTGCAGCAGCGGCTCGGCGCCGCGCAGCGCCGCGTGCGCGACCACTGCCCCGAGCCCCGCCAGCATCGCAGAGGGGTTCGCGCGGACTGCGCTCAGCGACATGCCTGTGCTGCAAGCGGTGGACTCACCCACGAGGTCGACCAGTGTGCGGAACATGTCGTCGGTGGGGAACAGCGCCGGCTGCAGCAGCGGCTCGGCGCCGCGCAGCGCCGCGTGCGCGACCACTGCCCCGAGCCCCCCCAGCATCGCAGAGGGGTTCGCGCGGACTGCGCTCAGCGACATGCCTGTGCTGCAAGCGGTGGACTCACCCACGAGGTCGACCAGTGTGCGGAACATGTCGTCGGTGGGGAACAGCGCCGGCTGCAGCAGCGGCTCGGCGCCGCGCAGCGCCGCGTGCGCGACCACTGCCCCGAGCCCCGCCAGCATCGCAGAGGGGTTCGCGCGGACTGCGCTCAGCGACATGCCTGTGCTGCAAGCGGTGGACTCACCCACGAGGTCGACCAGTGTGCGGAACATGTCGTCGGTGGGGAACAGCGCCGGCTGCAGCAGCGGCTCGGCGCCGCGCAGCGCCGCGTGCGCGACCACTGCCCCGAGCCCCGCCAGCATCGCAGAGGGGTTCGCGCGGACTGCGCTCAGCGACATGCCTGTGCTGCAAGCGGTGGACTCACCCACGAGGTCGACCAGTGTGCGGAACATGTCGTCGGTGGGGAACAGCGCCGGCTGCAGCAGCGGCTCGGCGCCGCGCAGCGCCGCGTGCGCGACCACTGCCCCGAGCCCCGCCAGCATCGCAGAGGGGTTCGCGCGGACTGCGCTCAGCGACATGCCTGTGCTGCAAGCGGTGGACTCACCCACGAGGTCGACCAGTGTGCGGAACATGTCGTCGGTGGGGAACAGCGCCGGCTGCAGCAGCGGCTCGGCGCCGCGCAGCGCCGCGTGCGCGACCACTGCCCCGAGCCCCGCCAGCATCGCAGAGGGGTTCGCGCGGACTGCGCTCAGCGACATGCCTGTGCTGCAAGCGGTGGACTCACCCACGAGGTCGACCAGTGTGCGGAACATGTCGTCGGTGGGGAACAGCGCCGGCTGCAGCAGCGGCTCGGCGCCGCGCAGCGCCGCGTGCGCGACCACTGCCCCGAGCCCCGCCAGCATCGCAGAGGGGTTCGCGCGGACTGCGCTCAGCGACATGCCTGTGCTGCAAGCGGTGGACTCACCCACGAGGTCGACCAGTGTGCGGAACATGTCGTCGGTGGGGAACAGCGCCGGCTGCAGCAGCGGCTCGGCGCCGCGCAGCGCCGCGTGCGCGACCACTGCCCCGAGCCCCGCCAGCATCGCAGAGGGGTTCGCGCGGACTGCGCTCAGCGACATGCCTGTGCTGCAAGCGGTGGACTCACCCACGAGGTCGACCAGTGTGCGGAACATGTCGTCGGTGGGGAACAGCGCCGGCTGCAGCAGCGGCTCGGCGCCGCGCAGCGCCGCGTGCGCGACCACTGCCCCGAGCCCCGCCAGCATCGCAGAGGGGTTCGCGCGGACTGCGCTCAGCGACATGCCTGTGCTGCAAGCGGTGGACTCACCCACGAGGTCGACCAGTGTGCGGAACATGTCGTCGGTGGGGAACAGCGCCGGCTGCAGCAGCGGCTCGGCGCCGCGCAGCGCCGCGTGCGCGACCACTGCCCCGAGCCCCGCCAGCATCGCAGAGGGGTTCGCGCGGACTGCGCTCAGCGACATGCCTGCATGGACAAGTTAGGACAAGTCAATTAAGATACACAAGTACTACTTCTAAAATGTCTCTGAGCTAGTTTTTAAACTATAAAACCATTTATTCTTAATTGTATCAATGATTCAACTGTGATGATATAAATAAGCCACGACGTGGCTGTCAGATTGACTGGTTATCTAATTATGTGTCTGGTCGATATGGCAGCAACATCAACAAAGGTATTAAATGCATTCAAACAGCGACTAAGTTGACACCACGGTTTATAATAGTAATACATTAGATTTAATTTCCTACGTTCTCTGGTTATTTTTTCCCCCTTCATGGGCCACCGACCACAACTAGGCCGCTACACGCGTTGGTCAACAATTCTAAAGCCAAATACTCACCGATTTTAAGCAGCGGGAACACATAACAGAATCCCGGAGCGTTCAGGGGCTTTCCTGGCTGTTCTTTGGTGCCGACTGTAGTCTCATGGATCAGGTGTATGGTGCGGATGGCCGCCTTGTCTATGTCCTCGTCCTCCCACGCGGGGTCGAGGTCGCATTGTGGTTTGTGCAGTCTGCAAATGTTGATTTTCAGACTTTGTCACCACATTTCCCCCTTTTAGGGGTTGAATTAAAAAGAAACCTGAAACACTTGTTTACTCATTTATCGTTAGGAATACTCCTGCAAAGTATAACTAATCTTGTTTCCCCATACAAACTTTTTACTCCCATTTCACCCCCCAAAGGTGTGAATTTTGAAAAATCCAGAGAATTAGCAAGTGCGACAGAGAGGGAGATACACGAATGAAATTCGTTTCAGTTTCGCGGTAGCCCGCCTGCCTTAGTGCATCCTTAGACCTTATAAGGAACCTAAGTGTCAAATTTGGAATTTCTAAAACCAGCGGTTTGGGCTGTGCGTTGATATGTCAGTCAGTCAAAGTCAAAGTGATTTATTCTTCAATTTAGACATATTATATGCACCTATGAATGTCGATAAACCACCACCGGTTCGGAAAGAGAACATCTGCCTCGAGAAGAACCGGCGTAAAAAAACTCAACGAGGTGTCATTTTTTCAAAACCGTATAAAATATATCATTTCAGTATCAGAGTATTATAAAATTACATTGCTACAGTAGAAAGCCTATTTATTTTGCGAAAGATACCTAGTGCAGGACTTAATCACTGTCAAATATTCCTATCCATGATGTAATCGTTTATCTTATAATGTGCTTTTGAAATAAGTGTCTGTTTTACGACAGATTTGAATTTAGAGCCAGTAAGTTCGGTACCGGAAGACGCGGCGTGGGTAGGCCCTCCACAAGGTGCTATAAAAAAATTAGCTGATAAATCGGACGTAACAAAATCCCAACCCGTCTTCAGTCTCGTTTATTTTTGGACAATTGTAGTACAGTCAGCATCAAAAGTAGCTACGCAATCGAAGACGTCAAAAGCTCTTATTCCCTTTCAATAAAGACTTTTGAAGTCTTCGTTTGCGTAGCTACTTTTGATGCTGACTGTACTATTGTAGTAATAGGAGGGGAGGGAATAAGGAGACCTCACGTGTATTTTTCTACAGTGAACGAATCTGAGAAAAAATATCTACCACATGAGTAGATACTTTCTCTCGGTTTCGTTAAACATAAATCTTCACTTAGCACTTCCAAATAGCGAGATACAATTTATCTTACACTATTTTTAATGAAAAAAAATCACGTGAGGTTATGCGGGGGGGGGGGGGGGGGGGTTAGGTCGTACACTACTTTATTATCATTTTTTGAAATAATGTGCGAAGACATTTAAGTTGCTTTATCGCGAGGTTACGCCTGGTTCTCGAGTGGCGACCACGTGCCGGAAGGCGCGGCGTGGTTAGGCCCCCCACAAGGTGGACTGATGACTTGGTAAAGGTCGCGGGAGTCCGCTGGATGCGGGTGGCGCAGGACCGGTCACTTTGGCACTCTTTGGGGGAGGCCTATGTCCAGCAGTGGACGTCTTTCGGCTGATATGTTGATGATGATGACGTTCGGTAATGTGTTTTGGAATTTTATTGTAGGATTATATACAATTTCCTAAGAACGACTTTTTCGCTTTTACTAGTCTGTAATAAGTTTATATACAGGGTGGACCATAACTCTTTTTACATTTCAAACTAAAATAAAATGAAAACTAATTATATCAGATGAAAACCGTTTATTAATTATGAAAACACATGAATAGATATTTTTTTTTTAAATTACGTCATCCATATGTGATCCTTCATTATTTTGGCATTGCCGTAACCTGGAGCGAAAATTTTCAGTGACGGCCTGACAAGTGTTCCGAGAAATGAGGACCAAAAGTCCGTTAACTTTTGAATCGGTAGCTGCGTCGGGGAGCGGTGGCGGGGTAAGGCGGCGGGGTTACGAAATGCAAGAGCGGCCAATGGGAATTTAGTGCCATGGCGTCCTTCACCTTCCCGCCACCGCTCCCCGACGCAGCTACCGATTCAAAAGTTAACGGACTTTTGGTCCACATTACTCGGAACACTTGTCAGGCCGTCACTGAAAATTTTCGCTCCAGGTTACGGCAATGCCAAAATAATGAAGGATCACATATGGATGACGTAATTTTTAAAAAATAAAATCCCTATTCATGTGTTTTCATAATTAATAAACGGTTTTCATCTGATATAATTAGTTTTCATTTTATTTTAGTTTGAAATGTAAAAAGAGTTATGGTCCACCCTGTATTTAGTTTTTGGGAGGTAGCTTCATCAGTGTGTTTTGTTGTCCACTGACCTGACGGTGAGCGCGTGCACGCGGCCGCGCAGCGGCGGCGCCAGCAGCGGCAGGCCGCGGTGGCACGCCAGCGCCGGCGCCGCGCCCAGCGGCGACCGCAGCGCACCTGGGACACGCAACTGTTCCTAAAGCGGGTGACAGACGGCCGAGCAAGTCCGCGCACTTACGGCTCGACGACTTTACTCGCCTGTGTGTCAGTCTAAGTGCGCGCACGCACACTCACATACATACACACACACATAATACGAAATGTTTACTTTTTAATTTATATTTAAGTTATAGCCACACCTAACCTAACAAATTGTAAGTCACAACATGTGGAAGTGCGGTGTTCTCTTAGCACAAGTATATTATACTTATAAAGAGGCACCAGCACAGATAATGTATCCTAAATTAAGTTACGGAAATAAATAATTTTAATTTTTTTTAAAGTACGCGCACTTTAAAATTGCCGAGTATAGTAAACATTTAAACAAAAAGTAGGAATCCACTTAAAATGTTATCTGCCGATGAATGGAATTGTTCTCTATTGTTAAAGCCGACCGCTAATCACCCGTGTAAAATGAAATGCATAAATAACAAATGATTTCATACGAATAACTTTATCGTAAATTAATAAGGTTCAAATTTCATCAGCACGGACTCGACATAAAACCTTTTGGAAATAAGAGCCGAACACCTGGGCGATCACGGCTCTTATTCCATTCATCGGCAGATAAGATTTGAAATGGATTCCTACTTTTTTTTTAATGTTTACTATAAGTTTGTCGAAGATCCAACACGTTTCTGCTCGTACGTCTAACGTACGTACAATGGCTCGTTTTATGCACTTGTTGTACAATCTGCTATTTCTTAAACATGTTCGGAAAGGCAGACCTTACGTTTGCGAGCGTTACGTGCGCAACGAATTTACACTAAGTATTTATAACTGAATTTTATTTTACATGTGCCTTTTCTAGTGATTTTAATATTTCCCAGAAATTTTCATGAGAAAAGCACTATACCTACCCTGGCCGGAAATCCGTCTATAATCCTCCCCGGCCTTTATAATAATGCACTATTGCTGAATGTTTCTGTTTATTACACAGATTTCAAGGTTGCTAATAACTACAACTTTAGAAAAGTTGAAAACGTCCGACATTTTCATTTCAAAGTTCAATATCTCAATAACGGCTAAACCGATTTTGTTGAAACGTAGCTAAGAACTATCTCGATCACGTCAGCTTTCGGAAAAAAACAACCGCATTAAAATAGGTCCATTCGTTTTGGGGCTACAATGCCACAGGCAGACACACAGACACGTCAAACTTATAACACCCCTCTTTTTGCGTCGGGGGTTAAAAACTGATTTTTCACACCTTTCATTCGGAAAAGTAAGTTTTGCTCCACGACTAGAGGGATCAAAATACTACTTTTCTGCTCGAGCTACTTTTTTAATTTATTCATTGGCATGCAGCATTTACGCAATGTGCCAATTGGACACGGATCTTAATACAATAATCGATTGTAATTTCATCGTAGGCGATTAAAAACGAACATATTTCAAGTTTTAACTTTAACAACGTCATATGAATTTTTCGTAATATAACAATTGTCACAATAAATTATACGTTTTACTGAAATCAAAACTATGATAACTGCTATATTGTCCTCATAGTAGGTGTGAAAAATTGTATGTGTCACTCAGGAGAAAAAATATTTTCATCATGGGCGTTAACGCTTGAATGCTTCGTCACGCTCAGGATTCTATCGTAGAATCCTTCGCTTCACTCTGGATTCAATGTACCACCCTCGCCGTAAATACATCATTTTGCTCCCTTGAGCATATAACGATGCATTACGCCAGGATGGCTGGCCTGGCTGGACTAGCGCACTGACCTAGTAGAGCGGGCACGATTCTCCGCGCGTGCAGACACAGCGCGTGCACGGAGCCGGCCCCGACAGCCTCTAGCAGCCGCACTGCTATCTCCACTTGACTGTTCAGCTGAAACCAACCAATTATCTTGCAAAAAGATTCAATGATTCGTACACTTCTATCAAAAAATTAACGCGGAAAGAAATTATATAGATACCAGTTTTCTTTTTCCTGACTTAATAATAATCTAGGATGCCCTAGAGATAAATTATTTTTATTGTTATTTCTGTTTTATAGTCCTTGCACACATGACATTTATTTGTATTCACGTATTTGACATAAAATTGTTATGTATTGACATTATACTAGGAGACCGTATTTTTAATTTTATAGTTGTTGACATTTTTATTATTATTTGACATTATTATTAAGATAATATTGTTATGAAATTGCTAACTATTTCTATTGAATGTACTTGACGAGCTTTCTGTGAATTCATTTTATTTATATATAAAGACAATTTGTAAAATTAAATGTCAATTTTCAAGGAGCAATAAATGAATCTAATCTAATCTAATCTAATCTAGCTTTTGCCCGCGGCTTCGCCCGCGTACTAAGATGTTAACCGTCGACAAAAAAGGTGCATCTCAGTTTCAGTCTTTTATATATTTAGATCGACTCTACATAGACTCTGCATATCGAACATAGACTCCACATATCGAATCTACATATCGACTCTACATATCGACTCTACATATCGACTCTACATATCGACTACATATCGACTCTACATATCGACTCTACATATCGACTCTACATATCGGCTCTACATATCGACTCTACATATCTGGACCCCCATATAAAATTTCACCCCCTCTTTTAAGGGGTTGGGTGCAGATTTCCAAAAAAATGATGCACGATTTTTTTGTTAGTCACAAATAGTCCGCATACCAATTTTTAGGTTTCTACCTTGAAAATTGCGGAATGCTCCATACAAACTTCCACTCCCCATTTTGGGGAAGTGGGGGGTTAGAAAGAGACAAAAAGTAGCCTATGTCACTCTCCATCCCTTCAACTATCTCCACTTAAAAAATCACGTCAATTCGACGCCCCGTTTTGCCGTGAAAGACGGACAAACAAACAAACACTTTCCCATTTATAATATTAGTATGGATGGATTACTACCAAGATCAAGTTGAACAATACTAAATATTATTCGTCCTCTCTGCAATTTTGTGAATACATGTGACACTATAAAACCGACGTGACAATCTCTTAATTGCTTTATATTATATCAAACCCATTAAGAAACTTGACAGTCTTGACAAAAAATATACAGTCGTGGCTAGATAATTAAGAACATGACTTTTAAAATTTTATGATGATTTAAAATATGTTTGGCCAATTTTATTTCTGATTATATGGAGGTATGTGTTAATAAGATTTAATTTAAATAAAGCTTCTGTAAAAGTTGTGCTTAAAAAATATATGGACAGTTTTACAAGTCATACTGTAATTAGTGAAAATGTATGAACTTATAAAAAGTGTTGATTTGATCGCCTGTATTGTTTAAAGTCGAATACAGAAGCTGTATGTGCATTATATCAAATACTGTTTAAACACGGTCACATCCGTATAATTAGAAACAAAATCAATCAAATACATTATAAATTATCATCAAATTTGAAAAGTCATAACTGCTTTATCTGGCCACGACTGTATGTATACTATCGCGATATTACGTCATTGGAATGTACACGAGTGCATTAAAGAATTTAATAATGATAGAGTTCATAAAAAATAACTCTACTTACAACAGTTAATCTCTCTCGTATGGCGCTTTCTTTGGCTAACTGTGCTTTTATGGCCTCCTTCTGTTTCACCGACTGTGGTGCCTGCAATAAAAAAAATTAGCTGATAAATCGGACGTAACAAAATCCCAACCCGTCTTCAGTCTCGTTTATTTTTGGACAATTGTAGTACAGTCAGCATCAAAAGTAGCTACGCAATCGAAGACGTCAAAAGCTCTTATTCCCTTTCAATAAAGACTTTTGAAGTCTTCGTTTGCGTAGCTACTTTTGATGCTGACTGTACTATTGTAGTAATAGGAGGGGAGGGAATAAGGAGACCTCACGTGTATTTTTCTACAGTGAACGAATCTGAGAAAAAATATCTACCACAAGAGTAGATACTTTCTCTCGGTTTCGTTAAACATAAATCTTCACTTAGCACTTCCAAATAGCGAGATACAATTTATCTTACACTAATTTTAATGAAAAAAAATCACGTGACGTTATGCGGGGGGGGGGGGGGGGGGGGGGGTTAGGTCGTACACTACTTTATTATCATTTTTTGAAATAATGTGCGAAGACATTTAAGTTGCTTTATCGCGAGGTTACGCCTGGTTCTCGAGTGGCGACCACGTGCCGGAAGGCGCGGCGTGGTTAGGCCCCCCACAAGGTGGACTGATGACTTGGTAAAGGTCGCGGGAGTCCGCTGGATGCGGGTGGCGCAGGACCGGTCAATTTGGCACTGTCTGGGGGAGGCCTATGACCAGCAGTGGACGTCTTTCGGCTGATATGATGATGATAAATAACAATACCGAAGTTTCATTTTATTTAATCAAAACTCGTTTTGTCACAGTTTTACGGCGATAATGTTGAGGTAAATAATAGGTTTTCCACCCGAATACGTACCTCCTTGAGCTTTCCCTCCCTTCTGCGCTTGTCATCGAGTTCCCGCCGCAGTTGTAACTCTTCGAGCTGCTCTTTATAGCTGTACGCTTTGCTCTCACGTTTCAGATTCATCGCGTTGCTGTCTTCGTTGCTGTAAGGTAATTGTACAAATATAGTGCATTGTTGTAGAGGCTAGAAAGTAGGCAATGGATGGACGAGTGGGTTCGAGGTCCGAGCCTCAGGTAAGGAAGGGGACGAGTCCATCTATTGCTCTTTTGGCCGAGACATTGGACAGCGCTTTTCACGCCTACTGCGAGGAAATTGCAAATAATCCTACTTCCTACTAATATTATAAATGCGAAATTTTAGATGTTTGGTTGGATGTTTAGTTGTTTGGATGTTCAAACTGTCCAACAATAACATTGTTGGACAGTTTGAAGTCATAGATGGCCTGTTCGTGCGATGTCCAACTAACCCCAGCTTTGAAGCCTGAATTCTGACCATCTTTTGCCACATTTCCGAGCAGTGGCGTGAAAAGATCATAATACTAAACAAAAGAGCGCAGCCCGCTCGCCAGCGCGGCGGGGAGGGGCGGGGCAGGGCGGGGGGCGCGGGCGCGCGGGGGGAGGGCGGTGATAGTTCGAATCGCTGCTTCAACTGGACTACAAAATCATAGTTGGACGGTTTGAATTCATAGATGGCCTGTTCGTGCGACGTCCTACTAATCCCAGTTTTTGGAGGCTGGAATTTTGACCATTTTTGCCACATTTCCGAGCAGTGGCGTGAAAAGTGCTTACTTTCTAGAGGCTACAACAATGTACCATAGTCTACAAAATTTGTCACAAGATACAAGTCGATTTTCATAGAATTAGACAAAGATCCAGCTCCTTTATGTAGGCGGTTCGCCCTTCAGGCACCTAAAACTGCCGGAGAAATCTAATGTTTCGCTAACACAACGGGCTTATTCCTTTGCAACTGGTTTCGTACGAAGCAGAAAATAGTTATTTGTGTCTCAAGGGAGCAAAATGATGTATTTACGGCGAGGGCGGTACATTGAATCCAGAGTGAAGCGAAGGATTCTAAGTTAGAATCCTGAGCGTAACGAATGATTCAAGCGTTAACGCCCATGACGAAAATAATTTTGCTCCTGAGTGACACATACAATTTTTCACACCGACTATGAGGAATATAATAACAGTCATCGATAGTTTTGATTTCAGTAAAACGTATAATTAATTGTGACATTTTTTTAAATATTACGAAAATTCATACATTTTTATATAACGTTGTTAAAGTTAAAACTTGAAATATGTTCGTTTTTAATCGATTACGATGAAATTACAATCGATTCGAAAGGTGTGAAAAATATTATGTCAACGCTTGCAACTCAAGTGATGTCACGCCCATAGTCGACTCTATACATGAGTGTGTCTGTCTGTCTGTACCCACCCGGGCACCACCGCCCCTCCCAGCTCACAGCTCCATGAGGACAGTGTGGATACAACGTTCGAAAGTGTCTGTACCCACCCGGGCACCACCGCCCCTCTCAGCTCACAGCTCCATGAGGACAGTGTGGATACAACGTTCGATAGTGTCTGTACCCACCCGGGCACGCCGCTCTTGTCATACAGCTCCCCCTCCCCGGTGAGGTAGGTGAAGTACTCGTGGCGCGTGACCCGCAGCAGCGCCGGCTCCCGGAGCGCCCGCAGCGCCGTCGCCACCGCCGCCCCTCCCAGCTCACAGCTCCATGAGGACAGTGTGGATACAACGTTCGATAGTGTCTGTACCCACCCGGGCACGCCGCTCTTGTCATACAGCTCCCCTCCCCGGTGAGGTAGGTGAAGTACTCGTGGCGCGTGACCCGCAGCAGCGCCGGCTCCCGGAGCGCCCGCAGCGCCGTCGCCACCGCCGCCCCTCCCAGCTCACAGCTCCATGAGGACAGTGTGGATACAACGTTCGATAGTGTCTGTACCCACCCGGGCACGCCGCTCTTGTCATACAGCTCCCCCTCCCCGGTGAGGTAGGTGAAGTACTCGTGGCGCGTGACCCGCAGCAGCGCCGGCTCCCGGAGCGCCCGCAGCGCCGTCGCCACCGCCGCCCCTCCCAGCTCACAGCTCCATGAGGACAGTGTGGATACAACGTTCGATAGTGTCTGTACCCACCCGGGCACGCCGCTCTTGTCATACAGCTCCCCCTCCCCGGTGAGGTAGGTGAAGTACTCGTGGCGCGTGACCCGCAGCAGCGCCGGCTCCCGGAGCGCCCGCAGCGCCGTCGCCACCGCCGCCCCTCCCAGCTCACAGCTCCATGAGGACAGTGTGGATACAACGTTCGATAGTGTCTGTACCCACCCGGGCACGCCGCTCTTGTCATACAGCTCCCCCTCCCCGGTGAGGTAGGTGAAGTACTCGTGGCGCGTGACCCGCAGCAGCGCCGGCTCCCGGAGCGCCCGCAGCGCCGTCGCCACCGCCGCCCCTCCCAGCTCACAGCTCCATGAGGACAGTGTGGATACAACGTTCGATAGTGTCTGTACCCACCCGGGCACGCCGCTCTTGTCATACAGCTCCCCCTCCCCGGTGAGGTAGGTGAAGTACTCGTGGCGCGTGACCCGCAGCAGCGCCGGCTCCCGGAGCGCCCGCAGCGCCGTCGCCACCGCCGCCCCTCCCAGCTCACAGCTCCATGAGGACAGTGTGGATACAACGTTCGATAGTGTCTGTACCCACCCGGGCACGCCGCTCTTGTCATACAGCTCCCCCTCCCCGGTGAGGTAGGTGAAGTACTCGTGGCGCGTGACCCGCAGCAGCGCCGGCTCCCGGAGCGCCCGCAGCGCCGTCGCCACCGCCGCCCCTCCCAGCTCACAGCTCCATGAGGACAGTGTGGATACAACGTTCGATAGTGTCTGTACCCACCCGGGCACGCCGCTCTTGTCATACAGCTCCCCCTCCCCGGTGAGGTAGGTGAAGTACTCGTGGCGCGTGACCCGCAGCAGCGCCGGCTCCCGGAGCGCCCGCAGCGCCGTCGCCACCGCCGCCCCTCCCAGCTCACAGCTCCATGAGGACAGTGTGGATACAACGTTCGATAGTGTCTGTACCCACCCGGGCACGCCGCTCTTGTCATACAGCTCCCCCTCCCCGGTGAGGTAGGTGAAGTACTCGTGGCGCGTGACCCGCAGCAGCGCCGGCTCCCGGAGCGCCCGCAGCGCCGTCGCCACCGCCGCCCCTCCCAGCTCACAGCTCCATGAGGACAGTGTGGATACAACGTTCGATAGTGTCTGTACCCACCCGGGCACGCCGCTCTTGTCATACAGCTCCCCCTCCCCGGTGAGGTAGGTGAAGTACTCGTGGCGCGTGACCCGCAGCAGCGCCGGCTCCCGGAGCGCCCGCAGCGCCGTCGCCACCGCCGCCCCTCCCAGCTCACAGCTCCATGAGGACAGTGTGGATACAACGTTCGATAGTGTCTGTACCCACCCGGGCACGCCGCTCTTGTCATACAGCTCCCCCTCCCCGGTGAGGTAGGTGAAGTACTCGTGGCGCGTGACCCGCAGCAGCGCCGGCTCCCGGAGCGCCCGCAGCGCCGTCGCCACCGCCGCCCCTCCCAGCTCACAGCTCCATGAGGACAGTGTGGATACAACGTTCGATAGTGTCTGTACCCACCCGGGCACGCCGCTCTTGTCATACAGCTCCCCCTCCCCGGTGAGGTAGGTGAAGTACTCGTGGCGCGTGACCCGCAGCAGCGCCGGCTCCCGGAGCGCCCGCAGCGCCGTCGCCACCGCCGCCCCTCCCAGCTCACAGCTCCATGAGGACAGTGTGGATACAACGTTCGATAGTGTCTGTACCCACCCGGGCACGCCGCTCTTGTCATACAGCTCCCCCTCCCCGGTGAGGTAGGTGAAGTACTCGTGGCGCGTGACCCGCAGCAGCGCCGGCTCCCGGAGCGCCCGCAGCGCCGTCGCCACCGCCGCCCCTCCCAGCTCACAGCTCCATGAGGACAGTGTGGATACAATGTTCGATAGTGTCTGGGGACAAATGTATTAGGTAAAAAGAGATGTTGGTATCGGAACGGGTCCAGCTAGTTTATACAACATAAAAATTCAACCTTCGACCGCGCAAGCACCTCTTCTCGCGCCAACTCACCGCTTGTGCGCGCTCTGAACCACCTCAATGCCCATCTCGCATCAACACCAGACTGTGATGTTTTTATAAGTGGATGGATGTATGTGGTGAATGTCTGACGTACTGTGAAGCGACGGATGACCGGCACTGTTCATGTTTGATGAAAAATTTGTGTATATGTTCGTTAATATAGTTATTGTTATTATAATTTTTATATGTAACTTTTATATGTATAGTGTGTCCTACATGTGTTCCGCAGTGTCTTAGTGTATACTTGTTCCCAACCAAAGTGACGACTGAGGCCATAAAGAAAGACAATGCAAGAGATAACGCGAGCCTATGGTTTTATGGCCCCAGTCGTCACTTTGGTTGGGAACAAGTATAGTACCACAGTCTAACTAAATACAGTCTGCAAGCTCGGGGCTGTTTGGGCCAACGATGGGGGGTACGCGTGGAAGCGGGAGGCGAGGAAATTCAGCGCAAACTCATTGGGTTTGTGCTGACTATTCCGAAGGGGTGTTAAGATTGACTTTATAACCGACTTCCAAAAAGTACGGTTAAAATTAGGTTTGGATGTTTTTTTTTTTATAATGTCACTTCAATTGTGTTCAAAATCAATATCTGTGGGCTCGAGAGGTCTTTTAATATGAATCCCTGGGTAAATACAAAAAAGGCCGCCATCTTGAATTTCTTTAAATACGGTCCGATTTCGTTCAAAATCGATATCTGAGGGTCCGGGGGGCCTCTTAATACGAATCCGAGGTTGGATTTTAAAAAAAAAGCCGCCATCTTGAAAATCTTTAAATACAGTCCGATTTCGTTCAAAATCGATATCTGAGCATCCGAGGGGCCTTTTAATACGAATCCGAGGTTGGATTTTCAAAAAGTAGCCGCCATCTTGAAAATCTTTAAATACAGTCAGATTTTGTTCAAAATCGATATCTGAGGGTCCGGGGGGCCTTTTAATACGAATCCGAGGTTGGATTTTCAAAAATTAGCCGCCATCTTGAAAATCTTTAAATACAGTCCGATTTCGTTCAAAATCGATATCTGAGCATCCGAGGGGCCTTTTAATACGAATCCGAGGTTGGATTTTCAAAAAGTAGCCGCCATCTTGAAAATCTTTAAATACAGTCAGATTTTGTTCAAAATCGATATCTGAGGGTCCAGGGGGCCTCTTAATACGAATCCGAGGTTGGATTTTCAAAAAGTAGCCGCCATCTTGAAAATCTTTAAATACAGTCAGATTTTGTTCAAAATCGATATCTGAGGGTCCGGGGGGCCTTTTAATACGAATCCAAGGTTGGATTTTCAAAAATTAGCCGCCATCTTGAAAATCTTTAAATACAGTCCGATTTCGTTCAAAATCGATATCTGAGCATCCGAGGGGCCTTTTAATACGAATCCGAGGTTGGATTTTCAAAAAGTAGCCGCCATCTTGAAAATCTTTAAATACAGTCAGATTTTGTTCAAAATCGATATCTGAGGGTCCAGGGGGCCTCTTAATACGAATCCGAGGTTGGATTTTCAAAAAGTAGCCGCCATCTTGAAAATCTTTAAATACCGTCCGATTTCGTTCAAAATCGATATCTGAGCATCCGAGGGGCCTCTTAATACGAATCCGAGGTTGGATTTTCAAAAAGTAGCCACCATCTTGAAAATCTTTAAAGGCCCCTCGGATGCTCCGATATCGATTTTGAACGAAATCGGACTGTATTTAAAGATTTTCAAGATAGCGGCCGCTTTTTGAAAATCCATCCTCAGATTCGTATTAAAAAGCCCCTCCGATCCTTAGATAACGATTTTGAAAGCGAAAAAAAATGGTCGCAGTTTCTAAACTTATATCTGTAAATAAAGATCTGAGTGAGTGAGAGAGTGTTTACAAAATAACTACATACCTACTTATGCCTACTAAAATTAAACAAGTAATTATAAATAAATTAATATCACTCCAAACATATTTGCTCCAAATATATCCGCTGGATGCGGGTGGCGCAGGACCGGTCAATTTGGCACTCTCTAGGGGAGGCCTATGTCCAGCAGTGGACGTCTTTCGGCTGATATGACGATAATGATGATGAAACATATTTTTGACAACCCTGACTCTTGAGCGGTTTCGCTGAGCGGGTGCACCGTAAATTCTAAAGATGAATGAAGCTTGCGTACTGTTTGCAGTTCTTTATACTGTGGTAATACTGTAAAGCCGTGTAATTAGTTAGATAAATAAATAAAAATATCACCTTTCACACCGTCTTATAACGTTCGAAATAGTAAGAGTAAAACCTGCAAATAACACAAACCAAAAACTACCTCACAGTCAGAGCACAAAGTCGTTTTTTGCTTGCATTAGACAGAATTTACTCTTACAGTTTCAGCTAGAGTATAGTATACTAACCTCGCTAGGCGTGTATCCAGCCACATAGGTGTTCTTGAGATTGTTAGCGTACAGTCCCACCAGCGTCCTGGGATCTATGTTGAGGTAGCGCGTGGTGCGAGCCCAGGCGCGCTTGTTCACGGCCGCCGCTAGGGGGTGGTGGCACGGCCGCAGGGCGTCTATGGCGAGTAGCTGTGCGTCTTGTTCCGAGTAACCTGAACGATGCAAACGAGGCATTACTTAGCGGCCTGCTATGGGTGTTAGTGGAGCGCCTCGAGTGTCAACAAAGTACTGGGTGGAGGTGGCTATTGGCAGCACCAAGTAGAGCACTTTGGACGCCCTGCTTGGCACTGCAAAGGGCTAGCCTAAACCGATAATTTTTTTAATAAATTTTACAATCTTACACAAATCGCAATAGCCCCATAGTAAGCTCAATAAGGCTTGTGTAATGGGTCCTAGACGACGATATATTTAATAGATACAATACTTAAATACACAGAAAACACCCAAGACTCAGAAACAAATATTCATGTTCATCACACAAATATTCGAACCTAGGACCTTCAGCTTCGTAGGCAGCGTCACTACCCACTAGGCTAACCGGTCGTCATACATACATCAACATAGTTCTTAAGGTTTTCTGTACTAACAACATATGGATCTTTAATGGTCTGAAATAAACGATTTGTATTGTTTTTTATTACATAGGGATTAACAAGGCATTCACAGAACTATTGGTAAAGCTATTGGTAATCTCTAGCAAAAATAGTTATTTTCGAACGAGTGAGCGAAACAAACGAAGTTCTATGCTTCGGCTCGGGCCGAAAATAGTTCGTCTGTCCGGCGTCCAGTGTCCTTCTGTTCTCCTCTACGGATCGCATTTCTCAACCGATTCTCGTGAAATTTTGTGAGCAGGTCCGTTAATTATATGGGTCAATCAACTATTTCTTGTTGTTATTCTGTCCCGTTAACCAGGAGACAAGATTACAGAGTTTGTTAGCAAAGTTGTTACAATACGGACTTCTAACGTGCTTTGAAGATTATCCATACAAAAAGGGGTCGAACTTGAAGAGAAAACCTCACATTTGGTGATTGATTGGTAACCTATAAATCGCAGTTTTAAAAAGTGACTCAGGAGACGTAACCATGGCAACTACTGAAAGAATATAGTTGATCCACCCATAAAGATTTTTTTGATCGAGTCACTTTTCCCCTTTATTAGGGTTCTGTACCCAACGGGTAAAAACGGGACCCTATTACTAAGACTTCGGTGTCCGTCTGTCTGTCACCAGGCTGTATCTCAATTTTTTATTATTATGTATTTCTGTTGCCGCTATAACAACAAATACTAAAAAACCGGCCAAGTGCGAGTCGGACTGGGGCTCCCATAAAACAGACATGATTTTTTTGCCGTTTTTATAGATAATGGTACGGAACCCTTTGTGCGTGAGTCCGACTCGCACTTGGCCGGTTTTTTTTAAACAGTTCTACAGCACACAGAGCCACTGGTAGTAAGTTAAATTTTACACAATATCCGAGCAGGATTTGTACCTGCTACCTTCTGACATACACGGCCAGTTTTAACTACCAACTGAGCTATCGAAACCAACTACTCGGTCAACAAATTTTTGAATGTGTGCCTTATGAAAGCGTGCAGGTCATCTACCTCGAAGAGTCGTTAAATTACATTGAGAAAATATTCAGTTCTGCAAACATCTGTCTCTCATTTCATCATTCATGTATCCAATATTTTTTTTATAAAACAATCAACTCACCTCTAAACGAGCACAGCGCCTGCACCGAATCCAATATCATCTTCCCCGTAACATCCGTCCCTTTGTCCTCCGGTGACTTTTCTTTCCCACTGAACACTTTTCCTTCCTCCAGGACTTCCGACAACTTCAGCACCAAGTATCTGGCCATCAGCGCCCGGTGTTCTTTAGCCAGCAGGGACTTGACCTCTTCTAGCGCGAGACTTCTCACGGATTTGGCGGGGGATAGCAGCATGAGGGTTAAGGCGCGGTAGACCGGTGAATTCTGCTCGGAGGAGACTATGGGGTAGTGTTCCAAGACTGTTCGGCATAGCAGCACCACCTGCATTAGGACTATAAGGGGTAAATGTTATAGAGGTATTACTCGGTATTTCGTGCGGTTGGGAAATTGAGGAGTCCGAACAGCTAGTTCACAAGAGGCAACTCTTAACCTTTTGACAGAGAGGGTACAAAACAATACAATGAATAAAATGAAACTTCTGATATATACTTATAAATATTGTCATGTCAAAATTAATGTACGTATCATGAACTATTAAAAATAAATGCGTCAAGTTACTTCTAAAGCTTTTTATTACATAAAATTAACGAAAATGCGCAAAGCGCACGCGCGGCTGTGGCCGTCTTTAGCTGTCAAAGGGTTAACTTACATGATAGAATAACAATAAGTGTCTGTCAAAAAATAATTTTTGGTACAAGATTTTATTGCCAACTGTATTTTATTATCAACTACTTGTTGAAACGATTCTAACGAGTCCAAACTCAACGGGGTTACGTCGGTTAAGCATTGAATTCTCATGGACACCTTTTGTCTCCATCATCAGCAGGGAGCGTACATTTCATGCCGGTTTCGTCATAATGACGTATTCATACAAACACACAGGATGTTTCAAAAAACGTTGATGTTGCTTTCTTTTGGTGGCAAACTTTGTTGACAGCAGGAACAATAAATTTGTTTATTATCTATAACTAAACATGGATTTATTTGGCACAATAATTTTATTAAGTTTCCTGATCTTATTAAATTTAACTGAAATGTTGTCTCCGCACGTCTCCTATTTGTGACAAAGAGTAAACTTTGATGTGACAATGTCAGATAATGTTCTTTCAATGTCCGTCTCAAGTGTCAATATATTAGATCTACTTAAACGGAAGAGGTTGATTAGATAACAGTGATTAATCATTGATTAATCACATTTTCCATTATTAGGTACGGATAAATAAACGTTCGTTAAGCCGTTGCTCTTTTTAAACTTTTTCCAACCTGTAATGTCGTATCAGGAGCTCAAAACAGTGGCAGAAAGAAGAACAGAATGGCGATTACTCCACCGACAAGAGCCTGGCTCTTAAATTTATGATGATGATGATGTAGCTTGACGTCATACGCCTGTCATCGGCATGAAATGTACGCTCCCTGATCATCAGATTAGCTCGATGGCACCATAATCCATAATATTGAATTGTCATCCAAACTATACTTTTACCCAAATTTTCAGCCCAATCGGTTTGTAATATCTGCTTCAAAAAGTTACATTGCAAGTTATAATTAGATTTTTTAAAAGCCGATATTTGACAGCCAAGCCGTCATCCCGGTACAGTAAACGTCAATGATGACATAAATTGTACTGGGATGACAGCTGTTAAATATTGGATGTAAGGGCACTTTCACCATAATAGAAAGCATGTAAACTCTCTGTCGAAGGGACTCGTTTGGAAACCAGCGCAAGACTTCAAGCCTTGCATATGCTGAGACGAGCACCCATTGCCTAACCTAACGCAATTTAGTATTTTAATACTTTAATTCTAAGGCATTGTTTAAGTTATGTCATTGTTTAAGTTATGTCATTGTATTTATGTTAAAAGTTATATTTTGTGTTCATTTTAACCCGCGACGCAAAAAGCGGGGTGTTATAAGTTTGACATGTCTGTGTGTCTGTCTGTGGCATCTTAGCTCCTAAACCAGTGGTTCCTAACCTGGGGGTAATTACCCCCGTAGGGGTAAAACAGACCCCAAAAATGGGTACCCAAAATGGATGAATAATTATAATTCTTGACGTGTAATGTCGCGTAATGATATTATTTCTTCGATACTAAATATATTTTGTATTTGCTTGTATTGTTTGTTTGCATACTTTTAAATTGGGGGTAAAATCAGTTTCCCTAGTAGATCAAAGGGGTATTGGTATTGAAAAGGTTAGGAACCACTGTCCTAAACGAATGGATCGATTTTAATGCGGTTTTTTTTTGTCCGAAAGCTGACGTGATGGAGATGGTTCTTAGCTACGTTTCAACAAAATCGGTCCAGCCGTTTTTGAGATATTGAACTTTTTTTTTAAAATCGGGGGTTTTTCAACTTTTCTAAGTTGTAATAATTGGCAATAAATTAATTAGAATTAGATTTTAAAACTGTCGCTTACCGTCGTCCGCGGCGGCGGCGAGCGCGCGGTCGTGCAGTAGCACGTGCTTGTCGGGGTGCGCGAGCGCGCTCCACGGCGCCTGCGCGGGCAGCTCCCGCGCAGAGTCCAGCAGCACCAGCGCCAGCATCGCGCATGCGCCCTCGTGGACTACTGGGTGCTGCAATAGGGGTGTACACGCCAAATAAAGTAACCGATAATGATGAATTTTTAACCGACTTCAAAAAAGGAGGAGGTTCTCAGTTTGACTGTATGTTTTTTTTTCTGTGTTTGTTACGCGATAACTCGGTAATTTATGAACCGATTTGAAGATTGAAAGATTGGTCCCGTTGTCACCAAAATCCAGTTCCGGTGATGGGAACCTGGAGAAATCGAGGGAACTTTTCAAATTTTATAAGTCGGTGAAAACTTTGTTTTTAAAGTAAATTTCTTGAAAAAGGGTTAAGAATATTGTCAAATGGAGAAAAAGCAGGGGATTAAATAATCACAAAGTTATAAGTGTATGAGAGGGTATATTCGGTTATTCCCATCTGGTCGTGTTTTTGGTCATCGTCACTCGTTGGGAATTACCTACTTTCCGCACTTGTATCATAAATAAAATAACTATTATTGCACACCTCACACAATCAACGCAGTTACTGGAAACAATACAATAACATGTAGGTAGAGGTATTTATTATCCGATTAGAGGCCGATTTCATAAATTGTATCTTTTACATTAAGCGGATAGTCTTTTAAAAGGAATTTGATAGATACTTGTAATGTTACAAGTTGTTATAAAGTGAACCCCAGGTACAGAATAAATAATCGTACTTATGTGCTGCCCTAATAAAACTTATGTTTGACAGTTAGAAAATTCAAATCGTGGCATCCCGGCGAGTACGTGCTCTTTCGCTTCTAGAGTGATCGGGCAAATGGACACAATGGCTAGAGGAGCAGATATAATAGTTCTACGAACAGATACTTAAGTCTGAATAAAAAAGCGCATACCTACCGCTTTGCATGCCAATTAAATTTAACAATGGAGCGACGTTGAACGCGCGGGTCGTGCCGGTCAATCGACGCTAGGGTTGACAGCGCTTAGAAATGATATTAATAATCGAATGAAATAAAAAGTTTATTTTTTGAAATAATTTTAATAAATCACTTTTATCATGATGTGTCTACAATAGTTTTACCTTATGTAGTGTTGATTTTTTTATCCTTTAAATGTTCGCTTTGAGAGTGGTGAAAATTCTGAATCTGATGAATAATTTCATCCCACCCCTCACTTTTTTGTCCGTCTGTCAATACCCTTTTTTAATAATTGGTCGCAACTTTTATGATGCGCGTAAGCAGCGTCTGGCCGTGAGCGCGTGTGCCAACCAACTGGCTGAATCCCCGCTAGCGGCGCACAAAGTGTAGGCATTATTCTGAGTTCCCACGGTGCAATTAGTTAGCACTGCCCAGGCACCCTAAAGTCCCTAACCCTCACCTGTAGCGGCTGCTGCGCGGCCTTGCTGACCGCCAGCAGGAGCGGCGGTCGCAGAGCCTTCTCCTGCGCCGGCGCGGCCGCGGCGCAGCGCAGCGCGCGCGCGAGCAAACATAAACTAGCCACGCGCACGCCCGCTGTAGAGCTCTTGGCCGACTGGATTTTCTGCACAGATAATAAGTTTCTGTCGAAAATTTCATTTTTAGAGTTCCGTACCTCAAAAGAAAAAAACGGAACCCTTATAGGATCATTCGTGCGTTTGTCTGTCCGTCTCACAGCCGATTTGCTCCGAAACTACTGGACTGATTGAGTTGAAATTTGGTAAACATATGTAAATTGGTGACCCAAAGATAGAAGCGTCAAGTAAATTAACCTTTTGGACGCCGAGAGCCACTAAAGTGGTCGGGTGCTGTCGTGCCCACCACGCCAACAACCACTAAAAAGGTCGGAGTGAAGGTGTACTTTGATCATGAATAAAATCTATTATGAATCGTTTTTATTTGTTTTTATTGGTTTTTAACGATACATCAAGTTACAGTGCTTGGCGTGTGAGTGATCACTTCATTCAAATATGAAAGCGTTCAAAAGGTAATTCTCAACAAGGAAGCCACTTTTGGGGGTGAACTTTTCCAGTTTGCTCCCAGGTAAACTGATTTTTCTGAAGCATTTTGGACGCGCATTACGAATAAACGAAACAACAGATGGACGCGGTTGACAAGTATATGGCCTGCCTGACTGTGAGCAGACACCGTAGCCTATAGACACTTGCAGCTCTAGAGGAATAGTAGTGGTGTACCGTGTAGAGGTCGAGCAGAGGCGCGGGCAGGGGGGGCTCGGCGGTGCGCGCCCAGCGCTGCGCGGCGTCCAGCGCGGCGACCAGGGTGCGCTCGTGCGACTCGCAGTCCAGCACGCGCGCCAGCCCCGCGCACGCGCCGCCCAGCAGCGCGCCGCCGGGCACGCTCAGCGCCGTCAGCGTGGACACGCCCTGGAACAGAGGCATACGTTATGAGGCTGCTAGCTTCTGCCCGCGACTAACTCGTTTATCCTACTAATGCTACTATAGTATGTACATTGTTTAACGAGGGGCGTAAGTGGAATATTGCTAACGAGAGTCTATCTTTTGATGACTCGAGTTTGCAATATTCTTACGCCCGTGTTAATACACAATGTTTTTCATCACATTTGCGAGGAAATAAATAACTACAAAAGACAAAAAAAAACTAAGTTTCATACAGCCGCACCAATCAAAAATTGACAACTTCACTTCCAGATCAGTGCTAGTGGAGCGCGCAGCTCAATATTTCAACCAATCACAGAGCAGTATTCTTGCGGGGCGGGGCGGCTTGGCCAACTAGATTTTTTTTTTTCAACCAATCACAGAGCAACCAGATTTGCTTAAGCCAATCAGAGGGTTATATATTTTTAAAACTAAACTTAACAGCCCGTGGGAGGTAAAACGGCTATAACTGATCTGTACGCTCGCAAGTAATAACGCCATTGACGAGCAAGTGTGATGAAAAGAGTATTTGTATTGTATTGTATTGTAAAGTTCGCTGATAGTGTGTCACTCACATTGAGAACGGCGATCTTGTCCTCGCTGGACGTAAGCTTGCCACTGGCGCCGTGGTACTCCGCGAAGGCGTGCGCCAACAAGTCCCCGGCCGCCTTGGGGTCCGTACAGCGCCGCGCGAGCCTCTCCAGCGCGCGTAGGGCTTCGCCGCGCACCCACTCGTCTTTCGAGTGCACATTCACTGCAAAAACAATAGTTTACTTATAACGGATAATAAATGGCATGTTGTTCTTGAGGAATTTAAGAAGGGTTCCTTTTTAGGGTTCCGTAACTCAAAAGGGAAAGAAACGGAACCCTTATAGGATCACTCGTGCGTCTGTCTGTCCGTCTGTCACAGCCGATTTGCTCCGAAACTACTGGACCGTTGAGTTGTGATTTGGTAAACATATGTAAATTGGTGACCCAAAGATGGACGCGTAAAGTAAATTAATGAATTTTGAACAAGGGAGCCACTTTTGGGGGGTAAACTAGAAAATTAAAAAAGAAGTTTCGCAAACTGTATTGTGTGACATATCAAATGAAAGGGGTTGTTGTAAGCATCTCAGATATTTTTTTTTAATAATTTTAGCAAAAACCGATTTGAAGTAATTTATTTCCGAAACTACCAGGCTTCCCCCCTTATTTCCGTAACTACAAGGCTTAAAATTCTGAAAAAAATATGGAAAATAGTTCCTTGCCTAAAGATTACAGGAAAACCTATAAGAAGTTTGAGTATTGAAAGTAACAGGAAAATTCTCAATATTTTTGTGTAGTAGTATTAGAGAATAGCAAGACGGAACCCTCAGTGCGCGAGTCAGACTCGCACTTGACTGGTTTTTTTATACTGTTCTAATTGAAGACTTAAAGTGAACATACATGTGAATCATAAAAGCTTATTAACCCTTAGCCAGACCTAGGGAACCTAATTTTTTCATTGCTTTTGGACCTTATCATAGAGAGCTAAAGTAAAAAATCATGTGGGCCTATATAGTCCACTGCCTGGCTAAGGGTTAAATGACTGATAGGGCGTCCATACTATCTGTCTGTTTTTAACGCATCCATAACGAGAGAGATCCATAATTCTTAACTTTTAGCCGCAAAAAAAAACCAAAGAATATTACAACTCACCAATCAAGTTCTTCCCAATATCCACCGCAATCCCGTCCAAATCCACATCAAGGTTCGCGAACACCTCCCCGACAGCTTCTATGATAGTCTCCGGGCTCCTCAGCATACCCTTGTGCAGGGCCGGCAGGAGGGTCTCGTACACCTCGGAGCGGTCCAGCAGGTGCAGCAGGTCGGTGCAGCCGGAGATGTAAGCGGCGTTGGGGCGCGCCTTCACGCTGATCAGGCTCTTAGTGAAGCCCTCCAGCATCTTGGCCTAGAGACAAAACAGCACATGAATTTACAAACTACCACTTAAAAAAAATTGAAAAACCCCCGATTTTTTATTCAAAGTTCAATATCTCAAAAACAGCTGAACCGATTTTGATGAAACATGGCTAAGAACACTCGGGTTAAAATTATCTATAACACAAAAGAAACCGCATTCAAATCGGTCCATCCTTTTGGGAGCTACGATACCACAAACAGATACACAGATTAAACTTATAACACCCCTCTTTGCGTCGGGGGTTAAAAAAACTCTTTTTACAAGCTTTTATTTAACTTGCAATGTTACATATATTATATATGTTTGTTCGGGTGGAATCTTGCAACTCAATTTTGAAACAGATATCTTCAACCGATTGAGCTAAAATTTTGGGTGGGTCGTTCTTTAAATCGCGCTTCAAAACAAAACAAAAAATACGGAAAAACCTTGGTTCATTGTCGGTAAAAAAAAACGACGCGTTTGAATATAATTTGGATGACAATTCAATATTATGGTGCCATCAAGCTGATCTGATGATGACAGAAGGTGGCAATGGGAATTCAGTACTTAACCGACGTAACTCGACGTCACCCCGTTGAGTTTGGCCTAATTAGAATCTCTCAATGAGTAGTTGATGACAGTATACAAAAAACCGGCCAAGTGCGTGTCGGACCACGCAAAATGAAGGGTTCCGTGCCTATTAAAAGGTCGAATCGTCACAGAAATTTTACGGCACTTACGTCCTTTTCTTTGAGGAAGGCAGTTTTTCAGCAATATCTCGAAAACCTCTGAACCGATCTTGTTCAAAACAATTTTCGGTGAATGAAATTAATAAGCCCTATGTCCATGAATTTTTCCATATTTTTAAAATACACCGTTCAAAAATTAGAGGGGGGGGACAGAATTTTAGTGACTTTCGGGGCGATTATCTCCGACCCTATTCACTTAATCAAAAAAAATGCAAAGAAACCTTATATTTATTTTGAAAGGCCTATCGATTGATGTACCACACGGGGGGTCACAATGAAAAAAAATTTTTTGACTTTTTGTTTTATGTATGGAGTGCACCTCTAAAAATTTTTTTTTTGTCATTTTAATTACAAAACTATGTAGCGGCTAACAAAATACACCTATCCTCAAAATTTTGTTTAAATACACCTTATAGTTTTCGAGTAAAATGCCTGTGACATACGGACAGACGGACAGACGGACAGACGGACATGACGAAACTATAAGGGTTCCGTTTTTGCCATTTTGGCTACGGAACCCTAAAAAAGTACAGTCGGCAATAAAAGCTTGTACCAAAAATTAAACAAAGGACCCAGTTAATAGCATTTTCATGTTAATAGACAATGTTGCCTACTGTCTTCTCCTTTTTAGCACCTATTGTTATGTATATTTCTAATTTTTGTATTACTTTAAGATGCTCAATAAAAGTACATAAAAAAATTATTCATTTCTTTCAAATGGCCACTTAATGGTAATCATTAAGTTAATTTTCCCTTGGCTATACAAGATGCATGAATCGTGCTCTTACGAGCGAAACAAAAATAATGAATTAGAGGATTTAAAACAACAATATGAGTCAGACGCTGATGGAGCTATTTTAAAAATTTTGGTCCACTTTCAGCAGCCTTGACTTCACACCATCTGGCCAGTTTCCTTCAGCCAGGATGTGTGCAGCTGTAACCAGCACTAATCACACAGACACATACCTTGTGCGGAGCGACCAGCGTGGCGTCTCCGCACAGCTTGGCGTGGCGGCACAACGCGGAGAAGGCTACGCAGATGTGCGGGCTGCCCTCTGGTGGTTGGGCTAGCAGGACCTCAGGCCACTTGGCCAGTTTGCTGCCGATGGCCAGCCAGGACGTGTGCAACTGTCACAAACAGAGAGTTGATGTCATAGAACCTTGTCACACTAAAAAATAAGCATACACAATCCTTACAGCACCATTGCTGTGAGGATTCATCATTAAGTACGCCATTTGTAAATATTTCTATAATGAGAAACAAACAAATAGTTTACATAAACGAAAATCAAATCTGAGAAGGATATGACGTTTTAGCGTAGTTTTGTCTCACTGAGTACTTGCTGTGAGTAAACTGTAGAGGGTAATCTCTGGAACCACTTTTCCGAGTTTCTGGATGGACTTACTTAGGCTATATTTTATCCCGTGGGTTTGCCTGCGTTCTTACAAAACATCTAAAGCTGCGTACGAATTTGAGCAGCTCAGCCTGAGGCATGCTCGCCCCGCGCGGCGAGCTGCTCGCGCGCCACACAGTTTCACATAAACATGCGCGGGTGAGGCAGCGTGCTCGCGGCGAGCCGAAATTCAAAATGGCGTCGACACGATGACAGCTGATTGATTTCGAGACCCACAACACCTTTTGCTTTTCATGTATTTGTATCAATAATTGTTCCAAATTTACCAACAAACTATTACACACGCACGGCTCAGCCACTTGCTCAAATTCGTACGCGTCTTCGGCACAAACATGTTCGATCTTGCCGCTCTGTCCGCGGCATGCTCAGATACCGCCTCTGGGCGGCTCGCCGCGCGCTGCTCGCGCACAGCGCGTACGAATTAGAGCAAAAAATGCGAGCCGTGCGTGCCTCAACCCGATGCTGCTCTAATTCGTACGCACCTTAACAGTTAACAGTATTCATTGCATATGCACTTTAACTTAGCTGTAATATTCTTTATCCCGGTAACCTTACTCTTAGAGAGTGAAACTGGGGATTTAGAACATTACCATGTGAACTCGCGAGCGAAACCTAGTAGAACATACCTTAGAGAAGGCCTTGTCATTCTGCCTCCTGTCTCCACCGGCGACAACGACAGCCAACAAGCTGGCCTGCGCGAGCACTAGAGAAGGGTAGTCCACTCCATCCTCCTCCGTGCCCTTCAGTGCTGTTTCCACCAGCACCGTGGACCAGCAGAGTGCATACAGCCCACTCTGACATGTGCTTTTACTGGATGAAACAAGGTTTATATTGATTACTGGACAAAGCTTCATGTATATATTCACTGTTTAGCTGTCTGAAAACACTTTTTACGGAAGTAATACAACAGTTAAATAAATCTATATCAAGTTTTTCGTTGTCATTGGCCGTGTCCACACGCTCGGCCGCACGCCTCGCCCGAGGCAGTTCACATGCTACCGAGGCATGCGGAATTCGGAATCGGCTCGGCCGAATATACCTACGGACCATTAGTTGAGCGATCGCCCTGAAAAATGCTTTTGTATGGCGATCGCGATGAAAAATGCTTTCCAGCTGTTCCTTTTATAGGTTGCATCTCTCAACTGATTGTCTTGAAATTTTGTGAGGGAGTTTGATATTTATAGGGCAAAAGATCTTTCGTATGTCCAGTCTGATCTCGGCCAAAAAGCTGACAATGCTGGGCGAGGACCGAACAAATTGTCCACATAGGCCGCTGCCTCTTTGATCTCAGCCAAAAAGCCCACAATGCTTGGCTGCTGGTGTGCGGCCGAGCATATGGCTGCTCGGTGAGCTGGCTAATTAATAGTTTGCATGCAAACCCTATAATATTTCGCACATATGGAAAACAAACCTTTTTTTCTACATTGGCACTGATTAGTAGGATTTTAAAGCAGATTTGATGAAGTAGCGTGAGGACATCCATATTGCTATGTAGAATTTTAAAAACCATGACAGAGTGTATACAATGTCTACAGTCACTGAACATTTGTAGTTTATGATAATTCAGTGAGTCCTTATAATTACTATGTATATGACCAACTCTGTAATCAAAAACATTCGACAAAAAGAAGTATACTTTCTAAAAGTAAGCTTTCCAAACAGTACAGGGGAATATTTTATTTCATTTAATGATTTATAAGTTTGGATACACATTAAGTGATGGATACATGTATTTTACCGACCCTTACATATGCTTGCCATTCGTGGACATACAGTACCAAAATAAAAACAAAAATTGTAAATTGCCAGAAAGCTATGGAAAGAAGCCTCCTAAAAATAAGAAGAAAACACAAAATAAGGAGTGAACTCATACGCAATATCTGAGCAAGCACCACCTTAGCAAGCTTCTGTTTGGCCCTATGGTTGACTGACAAAGAATACCTTGTGGCATTATTAAGTCCATCCTTTGTACTTATTTAAAGTGGACAATAAAGTTTATTACAAACTTCACATGACATTGTGGATGCACAAGTGAAATTTGATCCAAAAAACTATTGTGCAACAATTGACCCATTGTTCATTTATTCAATACAAAGTAGCATAATATAACTTACGATGAAGCAGTATTCCTGAGTTGCTCCGAGACCTCAAGGAGCACAGGCAGCAAGCTCCGGAGCGTCCACTCCCGATGGTTAGCAGCGAGGTAGGCTAGCAAACTCTTCACATACGACTGGGAGGTGGTGTCCCGGTACCGGTGAAGAGTAAGCATGAGCACTCGGCAGACATAACGCACTGCTGGCTCTGTGATGCCTGGTTACAAATTAAGTCACTTAATATTTGTTGCATCTTTTGGAGTGAACAATTGAGATGCACTCATTATTATAAACAGAACAACTAATCAAACAACATTTTCATTCACAATTCCAGCCACTTGTTGCAGGTTGCATAACAACATCCCCGAGCTTCGTGTATGCAAGTTATTGACAAGCACTGCGATATGTTGCAACTTACGAGCTACAAAACTAGAATACAAGATCAATAAAGCACCACAGGCCACAACCTATAACTTCAATACTTTACGTTACTTTTGAAATGATAATTTATGGTCAGTGTGTACATGATTGTTTAGAATGTAATACGTCGTCTCCGCTTACCTGGTGTTGATAAAACATCCTGAATTTCTTTTACTACCTCACGTCGACCCTTCAAACTTGCGGTCTGGATTTTAAAAGATATGTCCTTTAATTTCTTTTGAACCTGTTAACAAAATCGTAGGTGAGGAATCAACGCACTGTATTACCTGATTGTTAAGCACATGTATATTGAAATTACCTCGGAATCTGCCATTTTCTATACACATTCAGTAAAACCCACACACGTCTTCATGCGGTGAAAATGGATAGGAGAACTGTCAAATTCTCGACCACAGAGTATTGAGTATTTCTTTTTTTTTTAATTAACTGAATCATATGGTCGGATTACACGCGACGAGTAACAGTCGGTTTTGTGTCATGCATGTATACATTGTCGAAAATTCCAAAAATCATTACAATGGTCATACTTGTCTGTTCCCATAAGCGTTCTATTATATACACCTATCAATTTTTTACTGAGGACCTACCGCGAAACGAAAACGAACTTCGTTCGTGTATCTCTGTCTCTGTCGCAGTTGCTAGTTTGAGCGACAGAGATGGAGATACACGAACGAAGTTCCTTTTCGTCTCGCGGTAGCCCCTCAGCATGGACTTATTATTACTAAAGTACTATTCTTAGTAATAATAAGTCCATGCCCCTCAGCAATCGCCTGTCGCTGCCCCTTTCCATCTTATAGCTGCGTCGTTAGGTTGTTTTTACAAATTGCTAGATGCGTAAGGGTAAATCCTGCAAAATTCTAATTAATATGTTGTCTATTGTGTTATTAATAAATTAAATTTGGTAAATTTAACAGATTTTAGCGTTTTTATTTATCTCTTGAATAGTAGAAATGCTGGCAAAAAATCCTAGATGCTAGGATACGTCAAAAACTTTAAAAACAAATACATAACCTTTCTGTCAACTTTCTGTTCAAGTGTTCAATCTGTTCTGCACCTTTGTTATTCTACTTAATTTCAGTTTAAAAATGTATTTTTAATGAAAAATAATGCAGTGCAGTTCACAATTATCCGCGATTGATTTAAACAAGCGTCGTACCGAACTGTTAGAACTAAGTTCCTACATAAAAACAGTAGATAATGATGTAACTATGATACTGCAAAGCTTACAATGGGATCGTAAACATTTGATCGAGGTATTTCAGACTTTACGTGATCGTGATTTTGATGTATCATGTACACCCTAACTCTCCTAACACCAACATTCGCGTGTGTAGTTTTCCTTAGCAAACGTATTTTTTCTATGTTTATTTTCACTTATAGGCTACGCCGATGACTTCTTGTAGATTTGACCAAAATCACAGGGTACCGCCGGATAAACTTGAATATCATGAGAAGGAATGCAATTTGAGAAGCCTGGGCTACTCCAAGGAAGACCTGTTGCTGCCAGAGCCACTTGATGCCAATGCTAACACTTTGGTTACACTAAGTAAGAATTGTTTAGTTTTTTAAAGATGACTGGCTACTGGGACTGCGTGAGATATAGTTTGAAAGAGAAAGCATTATCTCAGGTGTCAGTTTGCTCTGTAGAAACTATAGTGATAGATATAGTTCAAATAGTACTAAAGTTTGTTTCCTTTTCAGATAAAAATGATATTGAAAACATCATTGATTATGCTGCAAAAATTGATCCATCATTTAAAAAAGGTAAACTGGTCAGGAATATAAACATTTATGGTTGTAAAGCAAAAAAAAAAGTTCATAGTTAAGAGCCTTAATTGAATCTACGATATAACTTTTTTCAGTTTCGTAACTGCAATTAACCATACATTTTATATGGGTAATTGCCAGTACGAAACTTAGAAGTTAAATCATAGACACTAAGGCTCATAATAGAAGTGCAGATCTGTCTATATGTTTGCTAATTGATATCATTTTTGCAGCACACTTTATTAGCTGCAGATGTTTGAGCTGAATGTATCCTTTACAATGTACTTAAACATTTGGAAATTATTTGTATAAATGCTTTTAGTCTATCTACAAAAAAGCAATTGTTGATGGATTCACCTATGAATATGACCATTTTAAATCCCCACATTGATGGGCACTACCTGCCTCAATGTTTTCTTCATAGTCGTATTCATAGTCGGATTCATAGTCCGGGTCCACTTTACCACCTAATCCCTAGACAAAAACTCAAAAACTCAAAACTCAAAATGATCTTTATTCAAGTAGGCCTAGTAACAAGCACTTTCAAATCGTCAGTTAATTTTTAGAGTAATTTTTAAACAAAGAATAAAATATATATGATATAAAAATTGTATAAAAAATACTAGTAAAATGTTTCTAGAAAAAAAATCTAATGTAGGCACTCTAATGCAGTAACTAGGTGTAGGCACTAGTTTAACCTCTAAAACATGTCATACAATATATTAAGCTTATTTTTAAAACACTTAACGCTAAAGCAGTCTTAACACTTTCGCTGACAGTACCGTCATTAAGCGTTGTTAAGCCTACATATGGCCCCTGTCACACTGTCAGCGAACAAGATAAACTAATTATCAAGTATCCTTAACGCAACCAAGGCAGGGGACCGGAGCTAAGTCAGCCGCTGTCACTGGAGCGGCTGCAGCGCGCGTACAGCGCGGACGAGCGTCGCGCCCTGCATGATGCCGCGGTCAGCGCAGCACCCTCCTGTCATGACCTCAACGAACTGGCGCTGCTGGGGTAACTATCTTATTATTTAAGGGAATAGGTAAAAAAATTGGTGAAAATTGCGAATACAATCTTTAGCTTTCAAATACTTCTTCAGTATACTTCTGCATTAGAGAATAATGCGTGCATTATACATACTATGATTATGGTTTACAAGAAGAAGTTATTTATTTAGCTCACAAGAGACACACATATGATCAGAGAAACAAGTACTTTAACATCTTAAGTGCTAAATGGGATGTACACTCGGCCTCAAATACAAAGTAGTCAAATAGTTTGGTACACCATATATTTAGTATGGTGTACTGAACTATTTCGCCGTGTGTATTTTGACGCTGAGTGTACAAACACCAATATTTATTTTAATAATTGGCGACATAATATATGAAGTCTTTCAAGATGTTCTGACAGCTGTGGTGAGCTATGCACTGCCATTCCATGCTGTTATTCCATGCCTGTATACAGAAGGGCAATGGCCTAAATTGTTACCGCGGGAGTTATGGCGAGTTTGTATTCCCTAGGGAGTAATGAGCTTGTGTGATTGGCTTAAGCAAATCTAGTTGCTCTGTGATTGGTTGAAAAAAAATCTAGTTGGCCAAGCGCCGCAAGAATACTGCTCTGTGATTACTTGATTAGTTGAAATATTGAAGCTGCGCGCTCCACTAGCACTGATCTGGAAGTGAAGTTGTCAATTTCGTAAATTTTTGATTGGTGCGGCTGTATGAAACTTACATTTTTCTGCCTTTTGTAGTTATTTATTTCCTCGCAAATGTGATAAAAAACATTGTGTAATAACACGGGCGTAAGAATATTGCAAACTCGAGTCATCAAAAGAATCTTCTAATAGACTCGTTCGCAGTTTATTATGCCCAAACAATAAACTATTTCACATTACCAATAAGGATCATTTATGTGATTATGATTATGTGTATTTATGTATTTAACTATTAGCGGAGACGGCGATGCGCAGACTTCTAAGCGCAAGTCTCGCGCGGAGATCCTAGCGGAGCTGCGAGACATGAAGCGGCGGAGGACGAAGTACCGAGGCGCCGCCAAGACGGGCCACTACTCCGATGTACTGCGAGGAGTTATCGCCACACAGGTACTGTAGTACACTGGTTGCTGGGTACTCACTGGGCCAACAAACTGCTATCTATCTCACTCTAATAAATAGCTGCAATATATATGTAGCAACATAAATGCGTTCGTTGGTTTGGTCAATGTATACCCGGTTTTGAGCCTCCACGGCATTATTCTTCGGGGGGCAGCAGAACTAGCTTGACTCACCAATTCCTAACACTGTTGTAATAGGCTTGTGACCTAATGTTAAAACTGATAACGTAGTGTTGGTAAATGGATAGTAAACCAGCAAGTTATTGTAATAAAGTATAAATTACAAAATATAAATAAAATCATAAAAAGATGTGGACCTTGAAAGTTTAGAAAAAATATGCGTTTTTTTTCATTGTCCAAGAGTTGATTTAAAGCTACCAATAGAATGCTTACGCTTTTATAGTAACAAAATTGTACGCAGTATATCGCGACCGAAACAGCGATTTACTCGATTTTCCATAGAACAATTAGTTCAAATAGCAAAGTGTGACGACATATAAATTTATGTCAATCAGTATGAAGCGTTTCGGCTGCCGCCAGGGAGGTCCGTCTTTGATTTTTTTTTTTGGGTATTTATATTCTTAAATTGTAGTTGCTCCCATACAAACATTTGTTCCTCTCCAAAAACTGGTTCGAATGGCATCGTAAAAAAATTTTAGGTCACAAGTCTATCGGAAAGAGGAGGGAAGATTTTCTCGTGTTGCGTTGCGTTGCGGACTGCGGTGTCAGTTATGCCAGCCCCGTCCTTACTTAAACATTACCGATGCTTTTTATTTGTTGCCTTGACGATGTTATATGTTTTCTAACTGTAATATACAATGTTATACTTTTCTAATTAATGCTGTGCGAAGTGTTGTTCATTGAAATCCTTTTATTTTCGAAAAAAATATTCAACGTGTCCCAAAAGTTAACGTTAAGCCGGAAACATGTGATAAGGGTCTACGGATTTTTTTCTATTTTTTTAATAACTGTTATGACTTTGGGGCTATCACCCGTTTGCGGCTTGACGTTGACTTTCGGGACAAACTGTATAAAATAAATGAAAAACTAACAAAAGTTTAATGCTTTAAAAATATCATTAACAATTACACTAACGTACAAATTGACTTCAAAGAAGTAATGCAAATTCGGCATTGCCAATACAGCCTAAAATGATTTGTATTGAGATGATATGACTCACAGATGAATACTGTAAAAATAACAAACCAGTTGATGAAACTACCTAATATTATTATTTTTGCATGTTGTGTTGTGTTAAAACCCACTGTCCTGACTTGTATGAATTGAACTCACTAAAAAGATACGGTAAAAATTTGCAACATTATGTTTAATTTTCTTAGATGGAACACTACTCTGAGGCGCAAAATGTTAATACAAACAACGCACAAAATATCAATCATTCCAAAGCAGAAGCACTAAAAGATTATAGAGAGGTACATGTTAAGAAAGAACCACATGAACAATATAAAACTGATACACAAAAGTATGCAGATAAAAAAACTAGAAGAATTTCTAAAGAGCACGATCGTCATCGAGACAAATCCAGAGATGAAATACGTCACAGAGACGAAACACGATATGCAGAACGATCTAGAGACAAATACAAGGAAAGAGAAAAGGCTTGTGATGATTATAAGAGAGATAGAGATGATAGGAGGCATACAGATGACAGAGATAGTTATTCAAACTCTTCTAAAGAAAGGAGCAGAGACAAAAAGGACTACAGAAGTAGTGAAAGATATAGAGACGAATCTTTCAGAGACATCAGAAATAGTGATAAATATAGAGAAGATTCGAGAAGAAAGGATTACAAAGAATACAAGTCGAGGAACAACGACAAATATAAACACGAACATGATTCACATAAAAAATCGTTCAAAGAAGAAAAACACAAGAGATACTACGATTACAAGCAAGACGAGTACGAAGTATCCACAAAACGTATAAAGCAAGAAAAAGATTGAATAAAATGCACTGTTAAAGTAAAATGTTGTTTATTTCCTCACTCTTTTTGATTTTACCTTGGTATTGTATGTGTTACGCGGTAAAAAAAATGCGGCTGGACGCGACAGAACGATATGGGTTTCATATTTATTATGGATAGCTTCCGCCCGCGACTTCTCTGCGTGAACCCGGGATAAGAACTATCCTATATTTTAATCCAGGCTATATCTTCGTGCAAAATTTCATCCAAATCGGTTGAGCCGTTTAAGCGTGATCTAAACATCCAAACTTTCGCATTTATAATATTATAAGGCTGGCGTCCACTAGGCTCGCCGAGGCGAGTCGAATCGAAACGAAGATAATTACCCTTCATACATTAACTATGAAAGTGCGTCGATTGACGCAGAGCCGCGGCGCGCCGAATGAATCGACGCACTTTCATAGTTAATTATTTCGATTCGATTCGACTCGCTCCGACGAGCCTAGTGGACGCCAGCCTTTAGTAGGATAGGATAGGATATATTCACATTCATCTGATACGCTCTGACGTGACGGCTCTGTTGTGTCAGGCGTCAGAGAGCATCACGTTAGATAAGTATGAATCCGGCTTGATATCAACCAGATCTACATTCAGTTCATTCACTAGACTGCGCACCACACAACCTGCTTTACATCCAGTAATCAGACGGTAGACTCGCGATCCACTTAATGGTAGGTATTAAATAAATTGAGTGCAACGAACCTCTTATAATTTGTTTTAATACGTTAACCGCGGGTGGGCGCGTGCGCCGTGACCGTTCCACATTGGACAGCTGCCCCCCTACTCTGTAACTTGCTTTAAGCTCACCTCAACGTTCACCCTCAAATATGTCTTGACGCCGCGATTCGTAAGTAACGAAGCGTAGGTAGAGCTCTCGTTGCTTTAGGCGTGACGCGTGGGGTGAGGCTCATTAGCG
This sequence comes from Epinotia nisella, assembly GCA_932294315.1. Classification (NCBI taxonomy): domain Eukaryota; kingdom Metazoa; phylum Arthropoda; class Insecta; order Lepidoptera; family Tortricidae; genus Epinotia; species Epinotia nisella. The sequence continues at coordinate 22,631,327 of OW028679.1, forward strand.
CGTAGCGAATAACAGCCCTGATATATGATTAATGGGTAGGTAATTACTTGTGGAACTGGAGAATTTGGCTTTCGCTTCAATATTCTTTCAAATGTAAAGGACTGGTTCTTCGTTCAATCACCTCAGTGGCTCGTTTGTCTTTGATTGCGGCCTTCTCTGTTAGATGTAACATGCTCACACAGAGCACGAGGTGTACGAACGGTGTCAAAGTGACTCTGTTCAGAGCATTTTGCCAGTGTTTGTACACCTGCCAACTCTGGGTTAACTTTAGTTGCCTACTCAAAACTGCGGGTACAATACAATGACGCTTTCCGCATCCTACTGAAGAAGCTCAGGTTTTGTCAGGTTCCTGAATTTTTTGCCATCATCAGAAGCCGTATTGCAGCTTTCTGGGGTAGGTTGAGGAACTCCGGCAGCCGTATTTTGAAGACTATTTCAGAAAACGTATACAGCCATATCTACCGGGACTGGTCTTCCGTCCAACGCGATGGGAACAGAAAATAGAAGGAATAACTTTTGAAGTTTTATTTTTAATTTGAATTATTATGTACTATGGACGTCTGCAATAAACAGTTTTTTTAATTTTTAATTTACATACATACATATATGTATGTAAATTAAAAGTAGTAGGCAGAGATCACGGATCTCCATTTGCTACGATCCTGACAAACCACTTTCGCTTCACTCACCTTCATAACATTTCTCATACATGCTCGTCGGTTTAGGGTACTTTTGACTTGGCCTTTTGTAACATTTCTCCAATTTGATCGGGGAAAGTTAGGTCTTCCCTTCCAACTTGCCCTTCCACTCTTTTTATATACACTCTCTTCGTTAATCTTCTTTCATCCATCCTCTCTACTTGCCCAAACCACCTTAACATACCCTTCTCAATTTTCGCGACTATATCTCCATCCATTCCACACTTATCTCTTATCACACTGTTTCTGACTCTATCACTCGATTTCACTCCACACATACTTCTCAAAGCTCTCATTTCTACTGCATTCACTCGACTTTCATGTTCTTTCTGCCACACCCAACTTTAATTACCATACATAAGTGTGGGCACCAACACTCCTCTATGCACAGCCACGCGCGCTTTTTGTGATATTTTCTGGCTGCCTATAAAGGCGTTCCATTCACTCGATTCCCTGCATTCACTCTCCTTTCAATATCTTTTTCATGCATGAAAGCATGATGAAATCATTTTTATTTATTTATTGTGGTCAAATCTCTGATCAGAGCGTTGCGTCGTGAAGAGTCGTATCACGACCGCATACATAATAAGGGCGGGTTAACTATTAAAAACCAAAATTAGTTGACACCTAAATGGCTCAACGATTAAAGTTCGTGACTGTACCTAGCATATGCCAATACAAATATAGGTATGCTAAGGCATAGAGGACTCTATGGCTTACTGACCTTCTGGTCAATTCCACCTTCCCTTTTCCTTGTCTGGTTGATTCTGGTGGTGCTGGTAAGGCGAGCTAATATCCTGACCTTCGATTAGGCGTCGTTATGAATCCCTGCCTAGCTCGCTCTGTCCAGTAGCCAAAGTATCTACAATCTGAAATCAATCAGAACGCAATCGGCAAAATAACAGGATCTACTCTTGCGTAACCCGCAATATTATAACAGCTACTCGAGCGCGTAATCAGGCCCAATATGCAAACAACATAATTTACCAGTTACACTCGCGTCAATAATGGCTCTGTTTACGCACGCATGAAACGATGCGGCCTCGACGTGTACTACGGCTACCAAGTCTTACTATTATTGGACCAGCCCGCCTGGCTAACGTGGTCACGTAAGTAGGTATATGACGGATGTCATTTGTCCGTCGTCGCTAGCAAGTAATAAGTGCAATTTGTCCGACAAAAAACAATCGTGCTAGCTAGGCTGGTGTCATCCTTTCCAAAATGCTAGTTTGTTTGTAAAAGGTCTTTATTTATCATAAAAAACAAGTACAATGTAAGTACACTAACACATACACAATTAAAATTAAAGTTACTTTATACAGGCTAGTTTTCGCCTTTAAAAGCTGGTTGCATTGATAATAAGTTTTTTATTTTTATTACATGGAGTAACTGCTAGTAAGTTCTTACTAAAGAGTCAGACAAAAAAAATACGAGTTCTAGGTTCTACACGACTTTACCTCACACCTGCACGGCTGCAGTCTCTGCCGTCTCTCTCTTATTAGAAAACTTAGTAAGAGAGGTATATGTAGTGCGAGAAAAACCGAGAGAGCTCGCGCGCCGTCTTGTTATGGCCGTGCTGATCGGATAAATCCACATACAATTAATCAATTTCATCGCTGCAAAAAGTGAACTGTCCCATGCAAATAGCGTCGATTGAGTTAATTGTCTAATGCGGAGAAATTATGATCTGACATTCACGCTTTCCGACCACTTGACTCAAGTAAACCAAGTACAATTTTAAATACAAAAATAAACTCACGACTGTTTTAGGTATGTATGGCCGAGGCAGAGTGTACGAAATAAGTTTTTCAGTGGCACTTCAAGCAATTGTAGGATTTTAACAATGAGAAAACATGACATTGTGGTGGGAGGTTACTAGCCCATTGCCCTCAACATACTTCAACTATTCCCATAGTCGATGCTCGACACCCACTGGAAAAAGGGGGGGTGCATGATGCTATTCTAACCCTAATAATTATACCTAAATGTCGGGCTCAACTTATACTTGCTAGGGAATAATAAGTTAAGAAAAGTTGTGAACAGCATGGCTGATCCGATCGGCTTGACTTCTCGACAAGAAACAAATTATCAACATGCTCATGCAAATGTTCTGCTGCATCTTGTAGATGGTATCGCGTCCTGGATCACGTATAACGATAGTCCAGTCAACAGGTATCCTACTAATTATAATGTTCGGATCGGACGTATATCTGCCTATTTATCAGACGTACGTCCACAGCAATGCAAGTTGACAGTTCTCCATATTAAACAATAAGACAGTTCGCAGTTTTTGGGTTCCCTAGCCACAAGTCAGCTGGCCGTAGGCCTAGTTGTGGGTCTGACTGTATATTACAAGAATTTTACGCAAAAACTGGGGACTAAGAATCACTTCAGTCATGCCGCGAGCGATTTCCGCTACAAAGCAGAAATTCCAGCTACGCGCTACGGCGTAGCGTTGCTCGGCCCCGAATGGGTTAATGAGAATCGGTAGGTATATGTACGAGTATGTGTCGGCTGTGTGTCTATGTGTCTATGTAGTTATTTTTGACGTGATAACGTCTTATAAATCGGTGAACACCGACCGGCAGCACTCATGAAAAAGTGTGACTCATTGTCCCGTTCCGTTCGTTGAATGACTGACATATCAACGCACAGCCCAAACCGCTTGTTCTAGAGATACCAAATTTGGCACGTAGGTTCCTTATAAGGGTGCACTAAGAAAGGATTCAAATTCACGCTCTAAGGGGGTGACATGTGGGTCCAAAGTTTGTATGGGGAAACAAGATCAGATGCACAAACAAATGCAGCACAATGTTTTCTTATGACGTTATCACGTAACATTATCGTCCGTAAACCGATTTTATAGACAACCAATTTTTTTTTGTTTAAAGAGTAGTGTTTCATCAACGCGCAACGCCGCTGATTACTTGAAAATTTTCTGTTTCATGCCGCTATCAGTCGGAAAAACGTAATCGTACGATTCAGCGCCGTGTTTTGATTTCAGATTTTGCCCGGAACTCGTCGAGATAATATTCAACTGAAATTAACAAGCAAAATGATAAGTAGGACCCAAATGCTTCGAAAGCGTAGTGAGAGGGTGCAAAAAACTAGGCGATTCACCAATATATTATTGACTCGTCTCTCCTCGCATCTCTAACTAATTTAACTTGAGCCAGATTCATACAACTTAACAGGAATACGGACTTAAACTGAGGTTGAATGATAAAATCGTATGGACTAACCAGCCGCTCTGCTAGCATAACTCGACTCTATAAGAGTAGAGACTCGCGCGCGTGATAGGCTATCCGTTACTTTTTGACAGCATTAATCAGAAAGTGACAGGCAGTCTATCTCGCGCGCGAATAGAGTAGAGAGTCAATTATGCTAGAAGGCCAGGCCCTGCCCGACCTCCACCTTACCGAAGAACGTAACCAATAACCATAATATCACTGTATTGTCAATACAACGAATCCTCAAATCAACACGGCTATCACAAGACGGCGCGCGAGCTCTCTCGATTTTTCTCGCACTATACCTCTCTTTCTAAATGTTCTAACAAAATAGAGACGGATAGTGCGAGAAAAATCGAGAGAGCTCGCGCGCCGTCTTGTGATAGCCGTGCAACAGAGGGCCGGAACGCGTCCATATAGTCTACGATATCTGCTTATCATGAGGCAGACCGTATGCTTGTTTCCCATTGTGGTTTATTGAACAAGCGAGCGAAGCGAACGAAGTTCTCCATTTCAGCTTGGGCCAAAAAAAAATCGTATGTCCGGATGTCCAGATGTCCGGCTGTTCTCCTCTACATGTCGCATTTCTCGTCAAATTGTGTCAATAATTATATAGAATTTGTTTGTCGATTCAGTTTTTCGAATAAAAAAGATTAAAAAAAAACCGACCAAGTGCTAGTCGTCCTCGCGCCCGAAGGGTTCCGTGCCATTATCTATAAAAACGGCAAACAAATCATGTCTGTTGTATGGGAGCCCCAGTCCAACTCGTACTTTTTTAGTATTTGTTATAGCGGCAACATAAATACATATCTGAAAATTTCAACTGTCTAACCATCACGGTTCATGAGATACAGGCCGGTGACAGACGGACGGACGGACAGCGAAGTCTTAGTAATAGGGTCCCGTTTTTACCCATTGTTACCCAATTTGATGTGTGGTCCACTTCGTACCTTGTCACAGTTACAATGATATGAGATCTCTAGGGGCTTTCTTAAAGATTTTCACTGTGACAAGGTACCTACGAAGTGGCCCAGAAATCAAATTGGTTGACGGTATAGCTTACATAGCCAATAGTAATATGTATGGAATCGGAGGTCGGTCCGGTGGTCATTTTGAGGCGGGGAGAGGCAGCGTCGTGAATAGCTCGGCTACCGTCGCCTGCGCCGGCGCACAATGGGAGTGTGACGGCTCTAATTATGACACTAATTGCTTAGATCTAGACGTACTAGCTATACTAAAGGTACTTGCAAGAAAACATACTTTATGTTGTTCTTGAAAAACTGTTTGTAATGTATCTAGAATTAATAACACGCTGTCATATCACCTTGACGGACAGATGACCAGCTGGCCCTTTAGTTAGGTTAGGACGGTACCATGCTGAATTGGGACGTTTTTATATATTACTAGCTGCCGCCCGCGACTTCGTCTGCGTGGTTCCGGGATAAAAACTATCCTATGTTTTAATCCAGGCTATATATAAACTATCTTCGTGTAAAATTTCATCCAAATCGGTTTAGCCGTTTAAGCGTGATTGAGTAACAAACATCCAAACTTTCGCATTTATAATACTAGCTTCCGCCCGCGACTTCGTCTGCGTGCCCCCGGGATAAAAGCTATCCTATATTTTAATCCAGGCTATAAACTATCTTCATGCAAAATTTCATCCAAATCGGTTGAGTCGTTTAGTAACAAACATTTAAACATCCAAACTTTCGCATTTATGATACTAGGTTCCGCCCGCGACTTCGTCTGCGTGCCCCGGGATGAAGACTATCCTATATTTTAATCCAGGCTATAAACTATCTTCGTGCAAAATTTCATCCAAAGCGGTTGAGCCGTTTAAACGTGATAATAATAATAATAATGTTTATTTTCGTTCAACCTTAGGTGGTACATACAATTTGGTCGAGTCCTCCTAGTAGGTATTATCTACCTGTGTCAGGAGGCCTCGCTCTTCCAGATAACAGTTTTACAATACTAGTGTTGCCGAAAAAACAATGATTAAGACGATTTTCCAATGATGAAGAAGAACATTCAAACATCTAAACATCCAAACTTTCGCATTTATAATATTAATAGGATTATATTATATTACTAGCTTCCGCCCGCGACTTCGTCTGCGTGGACCCGGGATAAAAACTATCCTATGTTTCCTTATAAATAACTACGAACGTTCCTTATAAGGTCTAGGGGTGCACTAAGAAAAAAAAATCAAAATACACCCTCTAAGAGGGTGAAATAGGGGTCCAAATTTTGTATGGGGAAAGAAGATTAGTTAGACTATATTATTCGAAACTTCACAGGAGTATTCCTAACGATAAATGAGTAAACAAGAGTTTTAGGTTTTCGAGAATTCAACCCCTAAAAGGGGGAAATGTGGTGACAAAGTCTGAAAACCAACATGGGTATTGGTTCTATGGTTTATCGGGTCGCTGATTACGAAAGTGGACATGAACATTCTTTTGTGCCAAATTGCAATTCGATCGGAACATACGGGTCAAACTGAGAACCTCCTTTTTTGTAGACTGTTAAAAATTACCCTTAGTGCGGCGAAGCCGCGGGCAAAAGCTAGTAATTAATAAACGCAGTACCGTTTGAACCGTTTCCTGTGATCCCTCGTGATTGACACCGCGATTTCTATGCGTAATTACCGCATCATAATCATAATCGTATTCCGACCAAATGCAAAAGGTCGTATAGATCCATTAACTTCATACAGTCCACTCCCTTTTGAATTTGATAGCCTGCTTTATTGCATTGCGTTACTGGTACTATCGGCAACAGAGTTAACTGAAGAATTGTAGATCTTATTACGAAGGGCTAAGGTGCATTAATCGTCAGTGCGTGATGGGTTTGTACTGGAACATGCGAAGAGTCATTACATTGTTTAATCAGGGATATTCATTTAAATATAACATGGTTTTGGTTTTGATTGGATTGCTCAATCATTGAACAACACTTACGCTAAGTGTTAGTTGCGTGCGGAAGAGGATGCTCAGAAGCAACATTGTAAACGATTATCTACTTAATATACTTAGGATTAAATTCAAACTTAATTGTTTAGAAGTTATCTTCGCTCGAGTTTAGGACCTACTAAAACATATTCATTCGGCCGTACTTTACTCTGCGAAGTCTCACCATGAAAAAAAATACCTGGAACGCTGAGCCCGCTCGTTAATATTTTTGCACAACAGGTTTTATATCACTAGTTTCTGGTGTTTCACATCCTGAAAAACGGTTACTAACTATAGCTGAAACGTTACTAAAAGCGCCCTAATAATAGGGATTAGGAAATATAAGAATGCACGGAAAATCGAATCTCGTCTCTAATACGGCTAATGATAGGTGAATAGGCCTAAGACATTAATTAAGTGCATTCATTAACACCCACTGTTAACACCCACACGTTTACTTCTACGAGTATCTAAGAGTGCATACAAAATTAGTAGCATTCTGCCCTCTTGGAGACAGAACTAAAACTTAATTATGAACAGTTATACAGTTTAAATTTAAGACGTAACGCTCGAGGGCCCGTATGGGGCATCTGATGCCATAATTAAAAGACGTATATGTCACTGAACTTGTTTAAAGTTACGCCCTTTGGTTCAACATGGTGGAGTGCGTCTCGACTCAACGCTAGAACCAACGGCTAAACAAACTCCAGTCTACTCGCGAACTCGCGGCTATACGCACGGCAGTCTGTGGATACGTTCGGTATAAACTTTCCGTACTTTTCGTGTTCCAATTGGACTGAACGGTGTGTTTACTGTTTTTAGCAGGATTTGTGCTGTGATTGTGACAATGTGGGTGTATGTTTGTGTGTTTGTTTAGGAGGCGGGAGGGATTTTGATTGAGTTTGTGTAAGTACGATTTTTAATTTATCTGTTTTGAGATTAATTAACGCGAGTATAATAAAAAATGGTGATTAAAATATGGCTTACGTCGCATATGCGGTTTTAATGCTCATGTGTGATTCATGTTTCAAATAGATTTACAACAAAATTTAATAAACATAAGTAATATATTTTGCAATGTTTTATAGTCCGGTCAAGGACTTTAATTGGTGAGCCATTTAGGTGTCAACTAATTTTCATGTTTTATTAGTTAAGCTATGAAAAATACAGTATACCTAAAGTGAGCTCTGAATGCCTCAAGTCTGTGACTGTACAAGGCGTCTACAATGTTTGACTGAGTTCGTAACTGTAGTCCGTGTTTTGGCAACAATCCAGAGCGAAATATGGATATTGGATAGCATTTGACTGGACGTTCCTTCTCTTTAAATAATAGTGGACATGACTGACTCTCATATGTGCTTTATTGTCTTGTACGTACACAAATTTAGATAAGTTTAAGCGGGGATAGAGGGGTACCTGAATTAACAAAATGTAGCAACAGGCATTTTAAAATCTCAACAGTTTTTTTTTCTCAATTTTGTAACAGTATTTTTGCTCGCCGTTTTTTTTACGCCGGTTCTTCTCGAGGCAGAGGTTTTCTTTCCGAACTACTATGCCTATAACGAATATGCCTAAATTGAAGAATAAATAAATCACTTTGACTTTGGCAAACAAGCTTACGGCCTGCCTGATGGTAAGTGGTACCCGTAGCTTATGGATGCTCGCAACTCAAGGCGAGTCACATGCGCGTTACTGAACCTAACTAAACACATGCAAAGGCGAGTTTTTAATCATCCCTCTGATGGAATAGCCCTGCTTTACCCGCATGACCTTAAATAAATACATGTGCACTGTTTTCGGCTGCAACTCACCTATCCCGAGATTATACAAAATCCTTAATGCATGCTGTCATGAGACGGATATACACTTTGACTCTATAGTTAGGTTTAAGAAAACTGTTCGCGATTGTCTGTCCGATACTGTTTAGTTTTTAGTTACTTTAGGCTTCAGGCTTCAGTTACATATAGTTACGGTTTTTACTTATTTTAAAAACTTTTTTTTTAAATATGCATGTGGTGTTTACCTGTAAGTGATTGTTGCAACTAGCATAAAACTATTATTTCAAGATACTAATGTAATTTGTTGAACCTAATAAATAAACCAAAGGTAAAACAAAATGTGTTACCTTTGGTATGCACGGAATACCGTGCATACGAGAGTTGACGATAAAGCTAGGTAGAACTTTACTGCTTCGCCTGCAATGTTCGACAAGAGGTCGTAGTTGTAGGCTGTCCTGAACCGTGTTGCGACTAGTCTAGACGCCAGGCAGTTTCCAGGTAAAGTTCGTAGTCAAGGGCTTAGCTAACTTAATGGAAAAGTTGCGTTCGCTGTTACGTTGCAATACTCCAGGCAAAATACGGTTTCGAAAAATATTAATTTATAATAGCGTTTTTTTTGTTTATTTCATTCTAAAACGTTATTCTAAAATGCTTTATTCAAGAATCCAACAAACTTTCCACCCGGAAGTAATTATATAGATTTAAACTAAACATTCATTGTCTATTTTATTTTATTTATATTGAATATTTTAAAGCAAATGTAAATGAACCTAAATAAAGATAAAAAAAATATCCGGACTTTTTGGAGCTAATTAATTTTTTTTTTTTGATGTCTGATTTTTTGTTGGATTTTGCCTCTAGGTAACTATTTGATTGATACATTAAACAAATGAGAAAGAAATTATTTCCAAATTTGACATTTTTTTCTTCTTAGGATGGGAGGTAGATTAATAAAATAAGTACCAAGACAGCGGGAGACTACGGGAATGGAATGCTACTTTTTTTATAGTTAAACTACTATTTTATTGAGACTTGTAGGGTTGCCAACCGTACTATATTATATAGTATTGTTCTATATTTTGACTCTTTGTACTAATATACTGTTGAAGAAATATATAGTACTTACGCAAAAATACTATATTTTGGGGGTCCTTACAAAGTGCTTCAAATTGCTGTTTCAATTCAATATCAGCCGGAACACGTCCACTGCTGGACATAGTCTTCCCCCAAAGAGTGCCAAAGTGACCGATTCTGCGCCAACCGCATCCAGCGGCGCAAGTTTCAATTAAATTTTACTAAATAGCCACATTGCCCACCCAAGTACTGTATTTTTTGCAGTGTACTATATTTTTGTCGGTTTTTTTCTGGAAAACACTATCTCCCCCAAAAAAAGTTGGCAACCCCTTGGTTTTTGTATAGCGTCCCGGTGTAAATGTATGGAAGCTTAATATTTTATTCTATCCATTACAAAATTATTTTAGTAAAAGCGGTTCAAACTTGACGGAGATATCGTCGAAATACAGACATACAGGTGAACATAGAACCTTCTTATTTGTTGAAATCGGATTAAAGCGAGCGCAAAGCGCGCAGAAAATAATCACTAGATCGCAAATTAGGGTCTTACAACCCGTGGTTTTGCTGTGGTTACGTATAATTTAAGTGGATTACAAGAGCTGTGTTCTAAAATTGTTTAACTGGTACCGTGATGGCTGTCTGATACATCGAAGCGAACAACATGCTTAAAAATACCTAAACGACTCTATTGTCAAGGGGTTAAAATGTATGATCAGATATTTTAGGAGTAGATATTGCTAGATATTATTGATAGCGACTGTACGTAGATTGTTTTCAAACACAATCAATATCATACTAATTATTGGGAGTTCTTCTTTTCTCAAATGTGTTTAAATTTAAAATAGCCAGTTAATCAAGCACATACTATATTTATTTATTTATTTATTTATTCAATAATTTACATAATAGGCTTACAGTAAGACCAAAGCGCCTATAATGTTAGGACTTAAACATATACAAACACATAAAAAATAGCACTAACAATACATATCACACAAAGCACTTATTTTGGTATATGAGACATGGAGTTTTAACTTAAGATTGGTTTCTCAGTTTCTCAGAAACTATTCAAGGTTAAATGTCGCATAAAACATGTTGTCCAGTGAGAGTATAGCGGTCAACCAATTTGAATCCTAGGCCACTCTAGAACCCTGTCTTATTGACACCCTGCTATTTATTTATGTATTAGCCAAAGAAGTCACTTTGACGTTTACTGTGAAAAGGTTCTAGAGTGGCCTAGGATTCAAATTAGGACACAAACAATGTGTCAATTGTTTATTCAATTTGTCTCTGTGTGTCTTTTGTGCAGTGAATAAATATCTTCTTTCTTTCTTTCTTCAAATTGGTTGATTGTACAATGAATGAATGAATATCGTTTATTCACCAGAAACATATGGTACATACAGGTTACAATCAATTAGCGTCCCTAAATATGTTTCGCCAAAACAGGCATGTGAAAATTTTATGTCATAGGTTACATTAAGAATTGTAATATAAACATTTATGAATCCATTTAAATCTGAGTACTTATGCTTTGTTTGTTCAAAATTAAAATTAAAATATATCAATCTGATTTCAAACACATTTACATATAGGTACGGGACTCACCCGACAACTTAAGTGTTTTGATGGTTCCACTAGACTTCTACGTAAGCATGCTCTCGCAGAGCTAATCTGGTTTCTGGGTTCTGGGGTCGCGGGTTCAAGCCCTGCGGTCAATTTATATAATTTATCAAGTTACTACTTTCTCCTTGGTGCTGGAAACGCGCGGGCCCGTGTAGCATTAGAGCGATTCCCGCTTTCATGTGAGGAACATATAACAAGTACTAGGTATATAACTGTGTAGCCTGCTAGATTTGCCTAGGATGATTCAGGAGACGTGATCGGAACCAACCCTACATAAATCAGTAAATTATATCCTGTAGTCCTAGTATCCTACTAATCGTACTAATATGATAAATGCGAAAGGTTGGATTTATGGATGTTTCTTTGTTTAGATGTTTGTTACTCAAATGCTTATTGTGTTGGTACCGATATTGACATAAAATACCTTGGTGACTAAGTGGAGTAAACACACACGCAATTACAGTGATCTCGTCTCCATAATTGACTAGATTGCGGATAAAATGTTATTCAAATGAGCGCGAAAGCGAGTCGCGTGCGCACTTTGTTTAATTAACTACCTAGGCCGTTATTTTATTTCGTCGCCAGTATCACGCCATGATCTCGATTGATAGCAGTTAAAATAAATGTTTGATAGGTACCTACACTTTCATTACGAATGAAAGCTATGGCTACTATTTAAATTTAGATTAGCTGCGACGTTTAAAGAGTAGGCATGATTGCATGTGTTATATTGTTTTAAATTGTATCAGTAAAAAAAACCGGACAAGTGCGAGTTCAACTCGCGTGGTGAGGGTTCCGTAAAATATTGATAATATTCCCGTTACTTTGAATACTCAAACTTCTTAAAGGTTTTCCTGTAATCTTTAGGCAAGGAAATATTTTTTTCAGAATTTTAAGCCTAGTAGTTTCGGAGATAAGGGGGGGAATGGTCAATTTTCGTCTTTTTTCCTAAATTACTTCAAATCTGTTTTTGCTAAAATTATAAAAAAATATCTGAAATGCTTACAACAACCCCTTTCATTTGATATGTCACACAATACAGTTCTCGAAACTTAAAAATAAAACCAGTTTACCCCCCCAAATGTGGCCCCCGTGTTCAGAATTCATTAATTTACTTTACGCGTCCATCTTTGGGTCACCAATTTACATATGTGTACCAAATTTCAACTCAATCGGTCCAGTAGTTTCGGAGCAAATCGGCTGTGACAGACGGACAGACAGACGTACGAGTGATCCTATAAGGGTTCCTTTTTTTCCTTTTGAGGAACGGAACCCTAAAACCAAGTGCGGGTTGGACTCGCCACAGAGGGTGCCGTACAAATGTCCTCGATGATTGATTACGTACTTTAAATAAAGACTATATTTTTTAGAATTTAATTACCAATGCACAGTTTTCAGATTTTTCCCGACGATATTCTAGGTTAACGGGAAGTACCCTATAAATTTTGATTCCCTTAAGGGTGTTTAAATATACGTTTTTTGCGTTAACTTAGAAGTTTGATTTTTTCACAGCTCCAAGGGACTGTAAACCTTAGTGTATGGTTTAAATTTTATCTCGATACCTCTACGCATTCCCGAGATAAAGGGTCTTGACAGACAGACAGACAGATAGACGGACAACAAAGTGATCTATTAGGATTCCGTTTTTCCCTTTTGAGGTATGACACCCTAAAAATACATTATTAAGTTTCACCGTCTTTTTTTACAAACTCAATGGTTAAATAGAACACAATATCTTAATTAATTCAATGCAAACCTACAGGTTGGCTTTCTTACACAAATATAGTGTTAGCATCTCATGTTAACAGTTGAACGTTTTGACTTTTATGGGTGCCGTAAAAAATGAAATGAATGCACAGAATACAAAGCGTGCTTAATTATCTTGTATGAAAAAAATAAGCAGTTACTTAAAGAAGTTTAAGTAAATGTGTTGTTTAGGACCGACACTTAATCGACATCAAAATGTTCGCCCGTATTAAATTTACACGCCGTAGATAAAAATCATAACTTTTTGAAAGGACTTTGCTAAGTAGATTGTACTCGTATACCTAGATGTTATTTTAATCTACTTAAATAACTAAAATGTACAGAAGGAGATATTTATAAATTTATTATAAACAGATTATGTCTCTGTCAGAGAATCTATCTCTTTACTAATGTTATGAAGAGGTGTGATTGCTGCTTTATGAGTTTGTATGTTAGGGAGTTGAGGTAATCACCAGAACTACTCTTACGATTAAAAAAAAAACGATTTAGAATGGATCCTCCATCCTTATGACATTGACAATGAAGTCCTGTAGAGATAAATAATATATTTATGTCCTTATTTATGTACGTATATGTAACGTATAAGTAGGTTGTATCCCTGACTGGACATAAGATATATTTAAATCCACGGCTACACACATATGGCATTATAGATTTCGCGAATGCAAGTATGAAGTAAACGCGACATTCGTTTTTATGTTGCACGTTTTCACGGGCGCGCTAGCCGCGAACAAAAGACTTCAACGCGCGCACTTGAGCCAATATTGACAGAACATTTACTCATTGAACCAAACAAAATGAGTGAGTAAAATAAACTACTCGAGCAAGCTGGGGCTTGTTTCATAAAGCTTCAAGTTACAAGTACAGCTTTACAGCAACACAAATGAAATTAATATCATTTATTTCGGACCATAATTTGTTACTAATAATATATTTACTTACAAACTAGTGTTAGTAACAAGTAACTCAAAAGCTAATTAATATCGGCGTGAGGGGGCATGCACCGGAGCATGCGAATCGTCCCAATACCGCATTATCGGGCAGTCCACCCGTTCAACAAGCGATTTCAGGATGCTGTTGGTACTACCCCGCATGAGCGATGCCACACTGCTGCGCATTATTGCGTGGAATCCCGGCACGCCCATCAAGCACTCTGAACGCATTATTGTACTGCATCTGCATCTTATCGCATTGACGGCCCGCTGTGTATACCTAATCCACAGCGCACACGAGTAGAAAGACAAATGAAATGGCTAGTCGATTGTTCAAGCGCCTCAGAGTTGCCAGTTTAGAAATGTAAAGTTTTAACTAATAAGTAAGTAGTTTTGTAAGTTTAATATGTGTGCCCTGTGTGTTTGTGAATAAATGTATCCTTCTTTCTTCTTTAACTAGTATAGCTTTATGTTTAATTCCATCGCAGCCACGCGCGATCGACATCGAACTGACGCGCGCGGCTGATACGACACTAGTCTGTATGACTATTTGTCGCATCAGCCGCGAGCGTCAGTCGATCGCGCGCGGCTGCGATCGGCCGCTATGCACGGAATTAAACCTTCAGACCACTGAGGGTTCACTGACATATTATCGACTTTTTTACACTACAACTATGGCAAACAAGCGTAGGTACAGTCAGCATCATAAATATGTATACACTTTTCGACCTTATATCAAAGTAAAAAGGTCATAGAATGTATACATGTTTATGATGCTGACTGTACAGCCTGCCTGATGGCGAGCTGACACTGTAGCCTATAGACGCTTGCTACTATAGAAGCGTCAAGTCAAGATTGTGATTTGACATTTCGCTGTGTTGCTAGAAACAAAATTATCTTAAATGTTCTTTTCAGTTGATCATCATTCATATTAGTCCCTGGGCAACCGAAACACAGACCGAAAATACGGAGAAAACGAATTTTCCCAGGCATGAGACCTAGCTAGATCGATTTCTCACCCCCGTAAACCCCTACAATATTCCAAATTTCATCGAAATCGTTAGAGCCGTTTCCCAGATATTCCCAGTAGGATAAAATGTGAAATTTTGGATGTTTTTGGTACTCAATGACGCAAGAACACAAGAAGTGATTCGGAACGGATTTATGTGAAATGTGGCATAGAGATAGACCTGGATTATAAATATAGGATTCGGAAAGTACATCTAAAAAATCCATAGGATACTTTACATCCCAAAACATCACCACCCAAACGGATGGAATTTGAACAAAAATTGATAAGAGCGTTAACGCGGGCGAAGCATTTGCGTCAAAACAAATTGGTAGAAAATGCTAGAATACTTGCTTTGTTCACAATTACACAAATTGGCTTCTTTTTCTAAGAAAACCACACCGCTTAGTCACCGAACCTTGATAAAATGAATCGGATAAAATCAACAGTTTTTCAAGTAAAAACCCAATGGCGGATATGTATTGTGAGCCGAACAATCGGCCGAGGAAAGTGGTCGTTCAACCGTCGAACAATGGCTGGCAATGCTGGCATAACATCACTTGAGTATCTGAAATATTTCCAATCGTTACTCAATACCGGCAATTGCTCTTTGTCAATGATAGTCGTCATTAGTACAGTCAATGTCAAAGATAGACACTTTCCGTCTTTAATACAATGGAGTAAGGTGCAAAAGTGTAAACATATTTTTGACTTCGACACTACAAAGAGGATTGATTTGGAATAAAAAGTGGGTAAAGAAAAGTTAGTCATTGAGAGGTTGAAGAGGTTGCCGTATCAATCTGCCTATGACCATGCCTTTGCAGATTTCGACAAATTAAATTCAGATATATATCTATACAAGCTACTATAGCCTAGTGGTTCAGGCATGCGGCTGTCAAGCGGCGGTCGTCGGTTCGAATCCCGGCTCGTATCGTACCAATGAGTTTTTCGGAAATTATGTACGGAATGTTTACCGTTAGCTTTTCGGTGAAGGAAAACATCGTGAGGAAACTGGTCTAATTCCAATAAGGTCTAGTTTTCCCTCTGGGTTGGAAGGTCAGATGGCAGTCGCTTTCGTAAAACTAGTGCCCATGGCAAATCTTGGAATTAGGTGCCCCGGGCTACTTTAGGGCACAACCGGGAATAATGCTAGGAGGATGATGACATATCCATACAAGACAAACTGTTTATTTTTTTTGTTTGTGGGGAAATTGCGTTACGCATACCACCCGGGCGCAGAGGGTTATGTGGGACTCCCGTATGAGCTGATGATAGCCACGGTGTACCTGTACCTTCTACAATCGATTTGAGAACCTCCTCCTTTTTTTGAAGTCGGTTAAAGAACACAAAATCAAACAGAAAAGAAAATTATTTTTTATAATTTTTATGTACATAATGTCCACTATACATCTGTGTATGACTTTATGATTAATGTGATTATTCTTGAATTTATTTACTTGAATAATGCTTTACGAAAAATAGGTATACAAATTGAGATAAGTACTTACCTATTTTTAACAATACACCATAAAAAAAGTATATATATATATTACAATTACTTACTTGCTATTGTTACCCCAGCCCTCTATCCAACATTCACAAACCAGCTAAGTATAGCAATTTTGAGTATTAAGTAAGGCAGACGCGCACGCGATACATAATGGCAGCCGACATGTTGCAGGAAACATTTTCTTTGTTGCCAACCAACTAACCCTGCAGTTATTCGTAAATCAACACTTCAAGTGAACCAGTATAAGACGGACCCCTGATTACTCTCACTTGGTAAATGAAACATAAGTTTCTGTGAAAAATTTCATTTTTGGTACAAGCTTTTATTGCCGACTGCACTTTTCTGTATACCGTCATCAACTACTCACTGAGACGATTCTAACGAGCCCAAACTCGATGAGGTTGTGTCGTTTCATTGCGAAGTTCCTATGGCCACCTTGCAGCTCCATCATCAGATCAGCACCATGTCATCATAATATTGCATTGTCACGCGTTTTATACATGTATGCAAATTTTCAGCTCAATCGGTTACCGGGAAGTGGATCAAATTTAACTTGCAAGATTTGATTACAGACAACGGTCAGGTGAAAGTAATTAAAAGCTTGTAAAAATGAACTATATTCAGCAAGTAGGCCGCAAATGCACCTTTACAAGTTAAAGTCTATTAGCGTATCTGAAAGAGAAGACGACTGTCAAGAAGAAGTGAGCCAACTCAACAAGCCGTCATTTTTAGGGTTCCGTACCTCAAAAGGAAAAAAAAACCCTTATAGGATCACTTTGTTGTCCGTCTGTCTGGCTGTCTGTCAAGACCCTTTATCTCGGGAACGCGTGGATATACAAGACGAGTGTTGTGATTAGTAAGGAGGTTGTGAATCGCTAGAACGTAATGCATGTTCAGTTTTTGCTGGCGTTACAGCTGACAGCCTGTCAAAACTATACAAGCAGCACTGTCTGGAAATGACATGTACATGTACAGTATGTAAGAGGCTTATCGTGATTGAGCGTATGATTACAAAGGTTATGCTTTTACAACTTGAGAAACGCAAAAACAAGGTTTTCCCTAGCGGCGGCGTAACGAAGTCTGTAAAAAGAAAATTACTTCTTTATATGATTTATGAGTGATTCCACCGTCAGTACGCTGATCGAATTATTGTCAATGTACCAGCAAACTGGCATGGCATGTTCAGGTATTTTGTACAAGTCCAGGACTCCTACAAAATTATTGGAAAAGGGGATCCAAAACTGCAAGAACTTTGACAATAATGCGATCAGCGGACTGACGGCGGTTGGAACGCTCGTGGAATCACCCTTATATGGGTTTATGATACGTGTGTATTTTGCACGTTAGTAGATTCAATCGAAGCTAGATGATTTTTCTACGTTCTACGTATTTTCTTTTATTTTAAATCAGGAAACGTATCGTCCGAAGCGTGTAGTTAAGCGAAGACACTAATTACAGATCAACTGAGAGACTCCAGTTGTTTTGAATCTAACTATTATCGAGAACCGTGCAGCATAATAGTCTTTATCTTTAACCTATTAGGAGCCCTGGGCACTTTGGAATGATGGAGATCAGCTAATCGTCTAGTCTATGAACTAGAGATCTCTCTAGAGTCTCGCGGCGAGATAGACTATCCGTCTTTTTTTAAGGCTCCGTACCTCAAAAGGAAAAACGGAACCCTTATAGGATCACTTTGTTGTCTGTCTGCCTGCCAAAGCCCTTTGTTTCTGGAACAAGTCTACAGTCCCTTGAAGCTGTGAAAAAATCACACTTCTAAGTTAACGTAAAAAAAGATATGGCCATTTATGCCGCAAAAATCATATTTTGACAGTCAAGGAAATCAAAATTTATAGGGTACTTCCCGTTCACCTATAATTATCAAATTTGGCATGGAATATCGTCTTATACTACAAGTACGGGGAAAAATCTGAAAACTGTACATTTCTAATTCAATTCTAAAAAATATAGTCTTCATATAAAGTACGTAATCAATCATCGAGGTAGGAGGAAATTTGTACGGAACCCTTGGTGGGCAAGTCTGACTCGCACTTGTCCGGTTTTTTTTTTCTAACTAGAACGCTTAGAAATAGACGGTTAGTCTATGTCGCCGCGACACAACTCGCGGGCCGTCCTGTGATAGCGGTGCAGTACCCAAGCCAGTTATTTTTTTTAAATACAATACAATACACTACAAATACTCTTTATTGCACACCTCACACAAACAAAGCAGTTACAGAGAGAAACAATACAATAACATGTAGGTAGAGGTAGACAACAGGCGGTCTTATCGCTGAAGAGCGATCTCTTCCAGACAACCTTACCTTACCTTATATATTTATTACCACGACGGTAGCAACCTAGTTTACTGCCTGATGGTAAACAGCCTATGAACGCCTGAGACTCCACGAGCCACAAGCCCACTTGCCTAAAGTGGACAACGGAAGGCGCTGTGTTGTGAGAGATTGATCTGCGTGTCAACACAAATGTCTAACTACAGCGCCTGCTTACAATGATGTAGGCCGTGTGGTTGTTTGCCGCCGTCGTGTTTTATAATAAAGAACCTGCGCTTCAGGGTAGAATTGTAAATTTGACCTCTGATTAAGCACGCGTCGTTGCACTGCGGTTTTATTGCAGCCTAGATTTTCGAAGGACTTTATTATGGGGTTCGTGGAAACCTATACATTTTTAAAGGGTCGGCAACCCGCATGTGAGACCCGTGAGCTGTTATTAAGAACGCACTAATGCGCCTTACCTCACCCGTCACGTCTAACGAAACTAGACTCAGATTACGCTTAGTTACTAAGAATCGCGGCGTCAATAGGTATATTCGTGGGTGAACGGAGAGGTGAGTTTAAAACAAGTTACAGAATAGCGGGGCTTGTGTTGCAAGCGTTTATTGTTTACGGTGACGCTTGTTTGCCACCGATCTGGTAAAAAAAGTAAAAAAAATACAATTCTCAGGGACAAATTATAGAACGAGTAAGAAGAGCCGAGACAGGTTACGTAGCATCTCAGATATCTCGAGACAAGTCACGTCTAATCCTAATCGCGCACGTGACATCGCATGCGTGCTATCCAGCTAAAGGGCGTAACCACAAACACACAGTTAATACCTCCTTGAGATACCAGAGACAAATTCGTTCAAATAACAACTTTACACACTAAGCTAGAAGGTCCAAAATGTAACAACGGTTCGTATAAGTTGTCATAGTTTGAACAGAGAACTATCCATTCAAATATCAGCTTTATAGTCTAAGCTAGGAGGTCCAAATTCTAGAAATAGTTCTTAGAAGTTGTCATAGTTTAAACAGAGAGCAATCCATTCAAGTAACGTTTGATAATCTAAGCTACAGGCTTCAAATTGTAACATTTCAGTTCCTATAATTTGTCAATGTTTAAACAGAGACCAATCCATTTAAATAACAACTTTATCACTCAAGCTAGAACGTTCAAACTGTAGCAACCGTTATTAGAAATAGTCACAACTTGAACAGAGAAGAATTCATTCAAATAACAGCTTTATATTCTAAGCTAAAAGGTTCAAATTGAAAAAAATAGCGCTCATAAGTTGTCATAGTTTGAAGTGCATTGTGCCTCGCGCACGCTATGCGTTTGCGCAGCTTTTTGCGTGACATCAGGCAGTGATGCGTGTTCCGTATTCGCGAGTATTTTGACACCGTGCGACACTTACAGACTTGCTTACCGTAAGATTAATGGTGTACAATAATATGTTTTGTCAGCCGATAGACAAGTTTATGTCTTCCTTACAAAGATTACTGTCTAGCACCTATAGTTACAGGTACGTAATAGTTCCGTGACGGAGCGATTGCAAAACAATGCACATCCTGAACATATCAAGCAAAAGTACCTAATGAAAAATTACTGCCTCCTGATTAATACAACTACACTACTGTGTACTACTACTCGGCTGGCTTCATGATCATCATCATCATATCAGCCGAAAGACGTCCACTGCTGGACATAGGCCTCCCCCAACAATGACCATTTCTGCGCCACCCGCATCCAGCGGACGCCAGCGACCTTTACCAGGTCATCACCTTGTCTCGGCTGGCTTAGTGATCGGGAATGGATCTTGGCCTCCAAATCGGAGGAAGCCAAACACACTCTTTTCTATGCGTCTCCTCCCAGTTTTTAGCGTGGAGGGCGCGTAGGTCTGTCTCCATTACATCTATCCATCGATGCTATTTCAAAAAAAAATACCTTACAATCTAACGACATCCACTACTTGACATCCTCCTAATTACATTAACAACTCGTAGTATCAATGTCCCTATATCTAAAAAGTCAAAATATGTATGTTAAGGTACCTACCGAAAGTTAAGTTAAAAACGGTAATCAACGTGTCAACAGCGAATATTTGTCGGCCCACGAACAGAAAAGCAATTATCGATCCATCTTCGATTCGTCAAATAAGTCAAGTGTTTTAAGGAACAAGTGTAATCAAAAGATTTTTCGATAAACCTAACTGCTTTTTAACAAATACTATAGCCTATTACTCCTACGATTAAGAGGAATCCAACGACACCTCATATGCATATGTCGAAATCTGTCAAACGGTTTAGGCTGCAGGGCGTGCCAAAGAATAAGACAAACTCGAAAAACGTAACCCTCCTTCGGCAGTCCGGTAATTACGGTGAATATCAACTATCAGTTGCAAAAAAACTTCAATGTAACAAAAGCAAATGTAATCGAGAGCTATATTTATGCAAATCGCCTCATCTGCATCGGTGGAAAGCCGATATTTACGGCTTATGAACTATCTTATCGCACGCGGCAATTAATTCCTCGCTCCGTCGCCATCCTCGCAATACGGTCAGCACCAGCAATAGCAAATTCACTCATCAAAAACATAAATGTGAAAATGGGAGCTAAGTTCCCATCGAGCGCTCCATGGAACGTACCGAGGTTATAACACTTTAATAAACTCTCGCGCTTTGCACACATATTTAAATTATTGTTTTGTGTTGTTTTTTTCGGGTATACTCTCCATATTTTTATCGACTTTTGGAGGTTAGGAAATATTGTGTACCCATATCTCCGTTGATAACTTGCTGGGACGACAGTCATCTGCGACCAGCGACCATGACCGGTGCAACCCGTGTAGAAACGTCAGAAATAAAGGTACCTAAATAAATATCGCGTTAGACCCGTGTAAAACAATAATTTAAATATGCGTACCGAGGTTTTCCCGATGGACTAATACAGTATGGTGTTCTTCAATAAATAATTTTACATATATTCTTAAACAGTCGGCAACGCGCATGTGACACTCCCGGAGTTGCAAGCGTCCACAGGCTATGGTGACCGCTTACCATCAAGTGGCCCGCAAGTTTGTTTCCCATCGACGTAGTTAAAAAAAAGTTCATCATAACATAACATCATAAGAATATGCGTGGTTGTCGACTTCACCGGTAAGAGAATATTGACATCCAAATGGGTGCCATCTTAAGTTTTTATATGATACAACAATTTTTGCTATGTAGCATTTATTATCTAATTCCATTTCTTATTTTGACCCTTTTCCGTATGTCAATATAATTTATGTTTTGTTTCAATTATTATGTGATTTATAAGTAGGATTTTTAACCTCTTGACAGCGAGGGTGCAAAAAAAAACGGTGCCCAACTGAGGCGAGAACAAAAACAATAGCCAGACAAAATATGAATAAAATGAAACTTCTGATAAATATTGTCATGTCAAAATTAATGTACGTATCATGATAACTATTTAAAAAAATGGGTCAAGTTACTTGTAAAGCTTTTTATGCGGCTGTGGGCTGTGGCCGTCCGTGGCTTCCCAGCCCCAGCGCCTGATGAAGGCAACGAGCAAAAATATTTGGTCTCCATACAAAGTTCCATCTCCATCCCCTTTTTCGTCCCTAAAAGGGTCCTATTCTGATATATAAAGTACATAACTGAAAAGTTTCATATAATTCGTCCGATAGTTTTTGAGATTAAGTGGAACGTAAATCCATCCATCCAAACTAGAGGTGTGCGCCGATGGCAAAATCATCGGCGGCGGCGTCTGGTGGGATTTTGATCGGCGGCGGCGGCGGCGTGATCGGCGTGAAATCGGCGTGGTACTTTTTTTTCGGTATATGGACAAATAACTATCAAGTGTAAATTCTCATTGTGAAATAAATTCGTTTTAACACTTTCTGAAATTAAATTGCACCAAAAAAATTAAAAAAGATATATCAAATAGGAATCTTGATTTTTCTTCTTCTTCGTCGGTTCCTCAAGGATGAGGGTCGTGACCACAAAGAGCGCAGTTCTTCAAAAACATTCTCCAAACCCTTCTATTTTGAGCTAATTATATTGCACCTTGGATATTGACGCCCGTGGGATCGCGGATTGCATCAATCCATCGTATGGGTGCTCTGTCTCTAATCCTCTTTCCTTCAACGCAGCCAACTAATCTTTTCCAAGCTGGACTGGTCTCGGCGGGCTACGTGGCTAAAGAATGTCATCATTCTCTGGAAGCATGTAGTTGAAAGCTGGGTGTTGATACGGAGCTCTTTGAGAATCGACACATAAGTACACCGTTGTATCCATGAGATGACCAACATTCTACTCCAGGCCACCAGCACCACATTTCAAATCAAATTTTATTGCTCTCACGCGTGGCTTCCATGTCCATGTTTCAGAGGCATAAAGAAAAATGGAGAAGATAAGGGTGTGCATAAGCCAGACTTTGATGTTGCGGTAGATGTTCCTGTTCCTCCATATATTTACAAAACGCTATACTGTTGTTTTAGCAATTTTCGATCTTCTGAATACCTCTTCCATACAGTCTTGGAGATCTGTGAGCCTAAGTAGACACAGTTTTATACCAAGTCCAGGTCATGTAATTCTCGTGCCCTCTGCATGAACCCAGCTCTGTCTATGAACATTTGCTTCGTTTTTTCCTGATTACGTAAAGGCCGTATTGTGCACTGATCAATTCGACTTTCTTTAGACACTTCTAAACACACACACATTTAGCTAGCTAGCTCAGTCTCATAGGCAACTATGTATTATGGCCATGTTATCGGCGAATTGCATTGCAAATTGTTATTCACCAACTCGTATACCGCCCTACCCGTTCTCAAGCATTCTGCGCAGTCTGCGCATTAAGTATTCGCCGACCAAGACGAATAGTTGTGGGGACAGTATGCAACACTGCCTTAAGCCTCGATTGGTTTTAAAGGGTTTGGACCCCATGTCTTCCAGACGGACACGAAATTTGCCATCCAAGTATAGGTTTTTCACTAAAAAGGACTGATGTTCAAGTATAATATCCATTTCCCCAAGCACTTCAAACATTTTTCGCTAATCTATGCAGTCGAATGTTTTGGCGTAATCGATGAAACATAAGGCCATGTTAAATTCTCTGCTGTTTTGAATTAACTGTCTGATATATAGGATCTGCTCTCTTGTGTTTCTACCCTTAACAAAACACGCTTGCTCTATTACGATCCATCCGCTTCTGTAGTACTCCAGATGTTTGATTAGAATATACAATAGAACTTTACCAGCAAAGGATATATCCTATCGAACTACTTATCTCTCTTATAAGAGAGAAGAAGTTGTCACATTTACGGGTAAAGCATTTCTTTTGTAGTGGGACAAGCATAGAATCTGCCCTTTGTGGTATACCCAGAACCAGAGTGAACAGATTTCTTCATGGAATGACTTAAAGAAACTTTTAGTTACTGGAATATACCCCAGTTGATTATGATTATAGATTCTTAGGTGAAATTAGGACACATGCTCAAGAATTAGAGGAACGAATACGCACATTGACTTATCGGCTGAAGTCGCAAACCTTTTAACGCAATCTTATCCAATTTTACAGGAGGCACAAAAAGAATTAAAAAATTATATTTAAGTAATTTAAATCAAGGTTACATCACAATAAAAATAATGAAATAAGTAAAGATTTGCACCAGTAGTACTTATAAATGTAAAATTACAAGATGTCCATTTGATTTTTTAATGCTTTTAATTTTTATAATACATAACTTGTTCATTATTTCTATTTTTTTCAAGAGAAAAGTTGTATCTATAACAGTGCCAAAGCATGATTTGATAAATGGAATTTATGGGTTTGTGATTGTGACTTTAGCCGACGATATCTGCCATGGCTTGTATGTCCGCAAGAATGTTATAATCGTGCATACTGCAGGATTGCCGATTTTATTTTATTGCGAAGTGATTTAAAGCAAACTCTTTAATGTAGAACATTACAGAGGTGACATGTGCTGTAAAGACTCCTTATTCGGCGTTGGAATCAAAATTAGTTTATAAAATGCATAGTATAATTAACACTGTTACAAAAAAACGCAATTACGCCACGCCGATTTCACGCCGGTCAAATTCATCGGCGGCGGCGGCGTGGAAAAATCGTCGGCGGCGGCGGCGCGGCGGCGCGGCGCACACGTCTAATCCAAACTTCCACATTTATAATATAATTAGGATTTTCTTGTCAGTTCAGTTTTTAGAATATTAAAAAAAAATGTTTAAACTCTATACTCGCGAGTTTTATAGCTCGCAGAGCCTAGTAGTATAAGCTAGTATAAATAAGTATCGTTAGTGAAGTTCAAGTTCAAGGTATTGGAATTGAATATATAGCACATAAGCACACTGCAACAATTTATCACACCAACTTGCTAAAGTTGGAAGATTCATGAACCGATTTTAGCGCAGAGCTACTCCATTCGGCATTGGAGCGGTCGTGAATGTCCAGCTTTAGCGTTGCGCTTGCCTGGATCTCAAAATTCTCAAATATAAATGATACGATATACGCAGCGTTGTAATGATAATTGCGGCATGACATTGTCTATTCTGTGGCATGACTAAGCCGACGCGCGCGCAACATTTGTGTTCTTGTTTCTTCCATTTGTTTGGACGTAATATCAACCCATTATTAATTATGCTTTTTAACAAAATTGCTTTCTCATATTATTTGTAGATACGGTTGAAAACCTGGTAAAGGTCGCTGGAGTCCGCTGGATGCGAGTGGTGCAGGATCGGTCATTGTGGCACTCTTTGGGGGAGACCTATGTCCAGCAGTGGACGTCTTTCGGCTGATATGATGATGATGACGGTTGAAAACTATGGCTGGTTAAGGTTAAGATATACCTACGCCTGGTATGAAATTTACAGACTGTATACATTTTCCGCTTTTGAACAACCCATAAACCAAAACGAAAAACACCATGATTTCATTATAGCTACATTACAAAACTTTGTAACACAAAAAAGCGTATTTCCATAACAAATCCCTTTCACTGAATCCCTTCTTTAGGTCGGTCCTTGAATATGATAAAAAGCCGTTAGGCACCAAGGGTCCTAATTACTACAAAAAAAACTTGGTTATATCGCGTCAGGCAGCCGGGATAATTATATTCGGGCTTTTGTTGACTCGAAATGAAACCTAATTGTTTGCGCGTGAAAGTGCAGTTTGGTTTGACGGGTGGTTGCATTCCCGAATCCTTTGTTAGGGGAAGCGGAGAAATGCGTCTTTGGTGAGCGTTAGGCCGCCGCCGTTTCATTACTTTTTGAGCGCCAAAGATAGCAAAATACGTTAAAACAGCAAGTATAAGAGAAAGATAGAAGGAAAGAGAGGCAGGAGAAAGCCAAGACGTGCGTTTATGGATCAAGGTAAAGAAAGAGCAAGTTATTGTAATTTGTAACGTCGTATCAGGACGGCCCGCGAGCTGCATCGCGGCGTCTACACACATACTATAAACCCGGTAAAATGCGTTCAGAAACTGGCAGTAATGACCAGCATTACATCAGTAAAATTTGTAAAAACAATTAACTTGTCTCTGGCCGTAGGTTATTTTGTACGTATTATCATTAAGATATCGATATTCGTAAAGTAATGACTTTCGAATTTCGAAGCGTGGCCCAGAGGTCAGAGCCTTCGATACTGTTCGATGGCAATCTAGTTGGTCATGATTTGAAATCTAGTCGACCATGGCGGTGCAATGGCGGTTGTTCTAATGGTTCCCGAACACATCATTGAGGATGTATGATATGTGTGTAGATAAAGTAGTGTATGCCACTGTATCTTAAAACACTCGTGTGATCCTATTATTATTCGCACTCGTGATTTAAGGCCTATCAAGTACACTCATATAAACTACTATTAAAACAATGGCAGAGAGAAGAAAAGAATGGCGATTAATCAACCGACAGGAGGCCCGCTTTTAAGTTTATGATGAAGAATAAATATTAAATAAATAAATATTAGGAGACATTCTTACACAAATCGAACTAGGCCTATAGTAAGCTCAATAAGGCTTGTGTTATAGGTACTAGACGACGATATATATAATAGATATAAATACATAGAAAACATCCAAGACCCAGAAACAAATATTCATGCTCATCATACAAATATTTGCCCTTACCGGGATTCGAACCCAGGACCTTCAGCTTCGTAGGCAGCGTCACTACCAACTAGGCTAAAGCGGTTGTCAAAGAAGTTTCTGTAAATTGCGAGGATGAATGAGCCCAAACACGACGGTTTTATCTTGTATACAGTCAGCATCATAAAATTCATAAACTATACATTTTATGACCTTATTACTTAGACGTAAAATCGAAAAGTGTATACATGTTTATGATGCTGACTGTACTTAGTTTAGGAGTTACGAGGACAACCTTCTATTCTATCAGTTCAGTCTCTCTCTATCATCAGTTCAGCTCGGTGGTGCAGCCCCTCTATTCTGAAACTTGTTTTAAGCTCACCTGAACGCTTACCCACAAATATATCTTGACGCTGCGATTCGTAGCAACTAAGCATAGGTAGAGGTCTAGTTTCGATAGGCGTGACGGGTGAGACGCATGTGCGCGTAAAGAATAACAGCCGCCATGCTATCTCATTGTCACCGAAGTAACATAAGTATGCCAAATATGAGCTGTATATCTCGGTAGCCGGTAATTTTGTAGGACAACTTACGAACAGTGCCAGTTAAATAAAAGCTTGTAAAAAGCTTCATTAATTTAATTACTTACCAAAACATGGCGCGAAAATACATAGCGCCATGACAAAGTTAGAAATGCCTTGTTTAACTTTAATGAGTAACAGATACGTGCCTACTGGCCATAAATATAAAACAAACGAAGTGAACTCGGATATGGCTGGTTAGGTGAAACTTACTCTTAAACACTCTTTGTCAAATATTTGGAGCAATCTTTTACTCATTAAACGAGGCTTTTCTAATTTTTTCATGATGCTGTTTTTTCGCGCCACGTTTTCGTGTTTTTCCATCCACAAATATGCTGTCAGAAAAACACAGGATGTTTTAAAAAAACGAAGCCATGGTGAAGTGCACCCGATTCTACCTTACATCGAAACTATTATAATCCTTGTATTTCTAAACGCCGCAGAATTAGTCCACGACTACAATGGTCACCCGATACGCTCATTTCAACACTTCAAAAAACAGCATTACCATACAAAATACACGTGACTTACGTCCATTCGTAACTTTTAAGTAACTTCACAATAGCCACCGGATCCGATTACCGGGTATTTACAATGACGACAACTCCACTCAGAGTACTCAGACTGACTAGTTTATCTGACCCCTGATTACGCGTAAATACTAAAGATTCTGGGGTCAACTTATGGGGCTGAACATGATTTGACAGGTAGTGAAGAGTTGCGTTTGTTTGAATCGGTTTCGTCAAAACAAAATGCAATGTGCTCATGGACAGGAATAAAAGGTTTAACATGGCTCTTGGGTTTCAATGCAATATTTTTACAATGGGTAATTAAATCATTTTAGGCGACATTAAGTTATGACCAAACCGCGAGTAGAATGAGATTGGAATAGCTAGCAGTTTATATAAACTTTGACATATTTATTCAGAATGTAAATACAAAAATTATGATTAACATTAACTAAAATAAGTTAAATCTAAAAAAGGCCCTCGAGGCATTGTACCGAGGATGCTGGCGGCATTTCCTGAATTGCAATGCTGATGCGTTGCGCGAGAAAGCCGCCAGCTCTTCGGTCACCAGTTACATCGACCAGGGCCCTATTTAATAAACATTACAAGCCTACAATTTTGTAAAAAAGTGACATATTTGTTAAGTTTAACTAACTAAAACTTAACAAATATGTCACTTTTATACAAAATTGTAGGATTGTAATATTTGTAATGTTTATAAAATAGGGCCCTGACGTTTCGCGATTTCTGCAAATAACTTATGCGCACTGGGACGCCACGGACCGAGGGTCTCGACGCCAAAGGATACAAAGTCGTACTCTCTGCCAAGGCCTCTATATTTATTACATTTCAGATTTTCGGCGTTTTCCGCCGCTGCTTTAGTAGAAGTAGTCCGTTGGAGGTGAGACGGTGCCAGTGTTTCTACACATGTAGAGTCCCACACAAGCATCCGTCCCAACCTCCACGGAACCAGAGACACACCATCAGGTCTTTTGCCATCATCTCTGACAATGCCAGGCGGCTCAAGAAGAGCAGGCACATTGATGCATATTTATATGGCAAAACTGTCAGCTCCATCGTATTCTAATCGGGTTACATAATACGTTAATAGCGATTTTTAAATTTTGCTGAATTTTAGTCGCAGAATACTAACGTACGGCATACATAACGGTTAGGGTTTGCAATCCGGATCCGACTTGTATGTAAATATTCGGATCTGGATCCGCGGATCCGGATATTTCAATACAAGTCGGATCCGGATTGCAAACCCTAATCACGGTTTTAGGTCGTTCAGGGTAACTTAGATTTTTGTTGACCCCAGCCCTCCTATTCTGTAACTTGTTTTAAGCTCACCTCAACGCTCACCCACAAATATATCTTGACACTGCGGTGCGTAGAAGCGTAGGTAGAGGTCTAGTTTCGTGACGCTGTTTTAAGCTCACCTTAATGCTCACCCAGAGAAAAGGGGGTTGATAAGTGAGTAACAAAAATACCCCGATTTTGACCGTTGATATTATTCAAACAATAATATTTGAAAACTTGACATTTGGAGTAAGTATTAATGAGGTATGTTGTGTTCTCTACTACATATAGTTAATAATTGTATCTTTTAGGGGCTCACATAATAGGGGCTTGAAAAAATTGCCCTGTATTCCTTCAAGAACAGGGCGTTATACCTAAATACAACAACTTTTCCCAGTCGGAAGTTAAAAGCCCAGTAAGTATAGAATTAAAAGAAATTAGAAACCTGTATTGAGTATAAAAGGCAAACAACAATCGCCATTTAAAAAAGCGACATCCGCGACACGTCGCATAAATAACCCGTGTCGCCAACAAGGTGTCCCGTTACAACAACAACTAGACACCCCCCGGGCTCTTAATCGCTAAACGTTCACCCCACGCGTCACGCCTAACCAAACTAGACCTCTACCTACGCTTAGTAACTACGCATCGCGGCGTCAAGATATATTTGTAGGTGAGCGTTGAGGTGAGCTTAAAACAAGTTACAGAATAGGGGGGCCGGGCTGTTATGCTTTACGCGCTCATGCGCCTCACCCCACGCGTCACGCCTAACAAAACTAGACCTCTACCTACGCTTAGTTACTACGCATCGTGGCGTCAATATATATTTGTGGGTGAGCTTAAAACAAGTAACAGAATAGCGGGGCTGTTGTTGTCCCGTTACAGAAAACAGCGACTTATACGTAAACCACAAATGTGTGAATATAAATCCTAGCCATAATATTATATACTGATTTATGATGCCCTGAACATGACAATAGTCGTAATGGACTAATGAACCTACGGCCTACTCGCGATTTGGTGCGAAATGACACTTATAAAGACCTCACTATGTAAATTTTATTTTGGCTAAAAATACGAAGGAAGGACTATTAAAAAAAAAAAAGAAAAGAAAAGAAGACATTTATTCACTACACAAAAGACACACAGAGACAAAGGAGTAGACATACAATACAATTGACACATATTGTGTGTCTTCGCGGCAGTATCTCTTGACATAGGAGCTTTTAGTTTATATTGAGTACATTTTACAGCTAGTCAACACTAAGGGAGTGGACCTTCTGTGCCTTAGTAGTTTTACTTATTCTGTAGCTTACGCATAGGACTCACTCAAAATTATGGTTCAAATGTATGTAGGGTTGCCATAAGTAAAAATAATTGTCCTTATAAAAATCCTGACATCACCCTAAAAGTCCTGACGTTTCTTGTAACAGAGTTGTATAATTTCATTCATTAAAACTGTCGTATGTAATAAATGAATCTATCCTAAAAACATTTAATTTTTATTTTGAGGTCATTTCTAAAAATCCTGACACTTGCCAAGTACGGCCGCAATCCTGGCAAAGAGTCAAAAATCCTGACATATGCCCACCCTAAATGTATGAGAACACAGTTCGCACATCTATGGATAATTATAATTTGCCTGAGCTGAGACAAGACAGTGTTGTGAATATAACTTAGGTACCGTCATTTTTCGCCTAAGCGGCTCGTTTTAAAAACACAATGCAAACATAACGTATTTGAAATTAGAATGATAAGTGTATAAAATATGTATATGTGACCCCTTTCGGAGTTCAGTCCCCTTTAGACAAATACAAATGGCTTCTTCATTGTGCCGCTGTGGGCTTGTGGGAACTAAACTGGTTCTCGATAGAAAGTAACTAAATCTTGATACGTCACTAGTTCTGGGCCTCCATTTTGCTACTAAACATTTCATTTCAATTTGACTGATCGTACTTTTTATACACTTGGTGGCAAAAAAGGGTGTGGTCCATCTGTTGTGTTGTGAAGCGGTTACTGCAAGGGGCGCACGCGCGTTGCCGACATTTGAAAAATACGTACACTCCTTTCTTGAAGAACCCGGGTGATTCTTACGTAGCGTTTTTTAAACGCTCATCGGTTGTCTTTACCATCTTTGTAATCTCTTGGTTACATATATCTCGGTAGCTAGGTATCGTGGATAGATTCTGATTTTGTAAGATTAAACTCGGTTAGCTAACGCTATGGGGGGTGGTAAGGACAGCGTTTGAAACGCCCGTTACATTCTTTTGAGAATCACTCACGGTCCAGCCCCCCTATTCTGTAACTTGTTTTAAGCTCACCTCAACGCTCACCCACAAATATATCTTGACACTGCGGTGCGTAGTAGCTAAGCGTAGGTAGAGGTATAGTTTCGTTAGGTGACGCTGTTTTAAGCTCACCTCAGCGCTCACCCACAAATATATCTTGACACTACGGTGCGTAGTAGCTAAGCGTAGGTAGAGGTATAGTTTCGTTAGGTGACGCTGTTTTAAGCTCACCTCAACGCTCACCCACAAATATATCTTGACACTGCGGTGCGTAGTAGCTAAGCGTAGGTAGAGGTCTAGTTTCGTTAGGTGACGCATGGGGTGTTATTCGCTACGCGCTCACGCGCCTCACCCTGACGCGTGCGTCACGTCTAACGAAACTAGACCTCTACCTACGCTTAGTTAAGTTACTTACTACGAAACGAGGCATCTAAATATATTTGTGGGTGAGCGTTGAGGTGAGCTTAAAACAAGTTACAGAATAGGGGGAGGTACTATAGTCCCTCAGGAATATCACGGCAGGCACATTGAATAGCCAGAGGAAATTCTCTGGACCGTACCGTGCGCGTTCTATGTCTATATCTGCCCTGTTATTTATTCGCTACGCGCAAATGCGGCTCACCCCTCCGGTCACCCGTTACGAAACTAGACCACTACCTACGCTTAGTTATTACGCATCGCGGTGTCAAGATATGATTGTGGGTGAGCGTTGAGGTGAGCTTAAAACAAGTTACAGAATAGGGGGTCAGAGTGCTTACTGCGAAACGAAAATGAAGTTCGTTCGTGTATCTCCGACGAAATCACACACGCTTGGCTGAGAAAAGAGAGCACGCAATCCAATTTGATTCCCATGCAAATGATTTCAATACGTGTACACATATCGTAATAGAGCCCCTACGAGGCGCTACCGCGAAACGAAAACGAATTTCGTTCATGTATCACCCTCTCTGTTGCTCGAATAACCAAGTGCTACAGAGAGGGAGATACACGAACGATCTTCGTTTTCGTTTCGCGGTAGGGCTTCTCTTGTGGTCTATTTTCGTTCATCGCTTGCCAATATTTCAATGTCAAACGGGTCAAGCTGACCTGTCTGAACGAGGTAAAACGAATTGAAATGCAATTGGGATGTGAAAGAGTTGAACTGAATCGAGGCCTTGGAAGCATTTGCATTCGAGATGAACTGGTGGTATAATTTACGTTTAAAGCCAGTAGTTTGGGAGATAAGCACGAACAAGCCGTTTCTGTAACGTGTAAATATAACTTGAGGCGTTTATTCAATTGTTTAGTTATATTCCGAATGACTCAGCTCAGCTACTGATCTGACGAGTTGATAGCGATTTGTTTGGGTGAGTTATCTTCTTTTAGACCCACACTGTGTATTCCGACCGAAGCTACGGTAGCCGAGTGGTTCAGGCAACCGGCGGTCGTGGGTTCGAATCCCGGCTCGTACCAATGAGTTTTTCGGAACTTGTACGGAATGTCTACCGTTAGCTTTTCGGTGAAGGAAAACATCGTGAGGAAACCGGTCTAATCCCAATAAGGTCTAGTTTTCCCTCTGGGTTGGGTCAGATGGCAGTAGCTTTCGTAAAACTAGTGCCTACGCCAAATCTTGGGATTAGGTGTCAAAGCGGACCCCGGGCTACTTTAGGACACAACCGGGAATAACGCTAGGAGGATGATGACTGTGCAGTGCAATACAAGGGATTTTATCTGTACTTTTAAACTGTTCTACTTATTAATCTAACGATCACACGATCCGTTGTATTGCTACAAACGCAATACAGTATCCATATCGATACAGTTATTTTGACAGATGATCTACGGCTATTTTCGCGATACAGCATTTGTAATTTTGTACAGTTCAGTTCTAAAATATGTGCACGGATTACTGATGTGCCGACGGAAAGTTTCCTATATTGCGAAAATTTTCTGCAATTTAACAAAGGAAAATTTCGGAAATTTCCCTCATTTTTGTATGGGAATTGAAACTTACCATTTCCAACATGGAAATTTCCTTAATACCTTGTGAAACTTTCTAGAAATTTCCGAGAACTTTTCCAACTTTTTGGAAACTCCGCAATTTGCACATCACTAGCACGGATAAAGTGATCAAAAATATGTGAACACGACTTTGTTTATTTTCATTGACATAAGATTGCTTAGATATTATTGAACCTTTGGGAACGTACATATATTTATGAACTCGACCGGTACCTATCACTGCAAAAATTCGCCGTGAAAAGTTGCTTCACTTGCGTAGTAATTCCGCAAAAATATAGATTTTTTAGTAGGAAAAGATCGTGGAAAAGGTTTTTTTTTAAAATTATAATAATATTTCAAACAAAAATTTGATTTAAGAGCCTAAGCTATTTGCAAAATCAATTTTTTTAATCCAATCAAATCGGTACCCTACATACGCAATCTAAAAGCACCATGTTTATTTTCGTAAAGTCATCACACCATTGAAATCAAGCACACACTACAAACTCTTAACAAAAACATCCCCTAATCTTATTGTCATCCGTATTACACACTGATCAGATGAAAAGGGCGCAAGTCACTGGAAATTTCAATTCAGTTATGCTCTTTTGTTTAATAAGGTTTGTGTTGTGTAGAAGCGGTAGTTCTGTCGAGCTATTGTTTAGCTACGCTGCGCTTGCGCTGGCTGCGTCCGCGACGTCAAACAAAAGAGATCTAATAATAGTCGGCGCTTACGTCCCGCGGGGAAATACAGGGGGAATTTGGACGATGGCACCAAAAATATAATTAATTAATTTAATCCATTTCATGTTTGTTTCAGGGATCGGATACCGGTATTTTCTACATACAAATTAAACCGGTATTATTTCGTTCTTTGTTTATGATATCGTTTTTGATCGGGCAGTCTAATAATGCGAATATGTTACCTAAATACATGATAGAGAATACATTAAGAGCCTAAAATAATTCAAAATATTAGACTACTTCGGGGATTTTTGAAAAAATAGGTTCCGATCCCTGGTTTGTTTTATCTTTTTGTTTGATTAATTCTGGTGGGCACTTAAAAAAATTATTACCTATTATAAAAGTATACATTATTCTGTTAATATTTGTCGGGATTAAGTGTTAAAATCAAAAAAAAATCAAGGAAACAGTGAAACAAGAGAAAACTAATTCACAGTATGGAAATTGGAACCTATTTTATTGCTCTGGGGTGTATTTTTAATCCCTTTTTGGTGCAATATTCCTACTTCACCCTGTACTTTTATTGTGCAAGGGTCAGTAAGGGCGCAAGCGCCGGTCACGTTAGGGTGATGGCGTGGAGCCTGTTACGTTACGAGTGCTCTAGATGACGCTGTTGATCGAACAACGGAATCCTTCCGGTATCCATCTGTGTGCGCCCATGTGACGGGAGTCAGCGACAAATGCACGTGATGATATTGAGATTCTCTAATTTTTATTGTAGTTATTTTACACTAGTACACAGAAAAAATAAGGACAAATACATCCCCGCGTTGGATGTTTTAAGAATACTGTACAGTCGACTACAAAGAGAAAGATACAACCAAAGTTACAAAAAAATGTATCCACGACTTTATTGCCTTAACATTAAGGTCGTGTATACATTTTTTTGTAACTTTGGTTGTATCTTTCTCTTTGTAGTCGACTGTACAAAAAATGAACGTGTTGTTTCTAAAAAACTAGATACGGTACAACCTTTTTTTAACTAGGTAAATTAATAAACGCTAAGACGGCTACATTTTAAGTACTTCCTGCAGGGATCGGATACCGGTATTTTCACCATACAAAAATACCGTTATTATTTCGTTCTTTGGTTTATAATATCAGTTTTGATCAGGCAGTCTAATAAATATTACCTAAATACATGATAGAGTCCTACATTAAGAGCCTAAAATAATTCAAAATATTAGACTACTTCGGGGACTTTTGAAAAAACCGGTTCGATCCCTGACTTCCTGTAAAGCAGATGTAAGAATATGATTAGTTTAGGGTTGAGTACAGGGCTGTTATTCGCTACGCGCTCATACGCCTCACCCCAAACTTCACGCCTAACGAAACTAGACCTCTACCTACGCTTAGTTACTACGCATCGTGGTGTCACGATATATTTGTGGGTGAGCGTTGAGGTGAGCTTAAAACAAGTTACATAATAGGGGGGCTGGCCGCGTGTCGAATAGAAGCCCTCGCTTCCGCTTCGACTCGTCCCCTGCGCCCGCGCACACAATCGCCAGCCACTGCTTTATTTATATGAAGTTGTAAACGTCAATTTGATGTCATTGTCACACGAGGGCACACCGGCGCAATGTCGACTGTTGTACTACCACCTAAGTCAAAAAGGCACATGTCCTTACAAAATTCAAAGTGACATGATTTTTTGACTTCAAACAATACTGTGACAAGGACAAGTTTATTACGAGCGCATCAAAATGAGATAAAAGGTTTGCTGGAGGGTGGATTTACAATATGGGGAATAAATAATAAGAGTAAGTACTTAAAACTGTTATTTGGTAAAATTTTACCCGCGGCTCAATTCGCTTGTTAGCTAATAGCTGTGTGACCTAAGATTTTTTTACGATGCCATGCGAACCAGTTTTTGGAGAGCAACAGATGTTTGTATGGGAGCAACTACACTTAAAGGACATAAATACCCAAAAAATTGAGTCAAAGACTCGCTGGTGGCAGTCGAAACGCATCATACTAATTGACATAAAAGTATGACGTCACAGTATGCTATTTGTAAGTAGGTACTAATCGTTGTATGGAAAATCAAGAAAATTTCTGTTTCAGTTGCGAAATACTGCGTTTAGGTCCATAGTTGTTGTAGAATTTTGTTCCTATAAAAGCGTAAGGATTCTATTGGTCCTACTTTTGGACAATAAAAAATGCACATTTTTTTCTAAACGTTCAAGGTCAAATCTTTTGATGATTTTAATTATAATTTGTAATTTATACTTCAATGTACAAAACTTATAATTTAACACATGTTTAGACGGCGGCGTGCGGCGCAAGTTCAGCTCCCCTATTCTGTAACTTGTTTTAAGCTCACATCAACGCTCACCCACAAATATATCTTGACACTGCGGTGCGTAGTAACTAAGCGTAGGCAGAGGTCTAGTTTCGTTAAGTGTGAAGCGTGGGGTGAGGCGCATGAGCGCGTAGCGAATAACAGCCCAGCCCCCCTATTCTGTAACTTGTTTTAAGCTCACCTCAACGCTCACCCACAATTATACTTTGACACCGCGATGCGTAGTAACTAAGCGTAGGTAGAGGTCTAGTTTCGTAACGGGTGACCGGCGGGGTGAGCCGCATTTGCGCGTAGCGAATAACAGTCCTGTAACTTGTTTTAAGCTCACCTCAACGCTCACCCACAAATATATCTTGACGTCGCCATTCGTAGTAATTATATATAATCTGTGGCGTAGGTAGAGCTAGGTCTAATTTCCTTAGGCGTGACGTGATGCGTGGAGTGAGGCGCGTGAGCGCGTAGCGAATAAGGGCGTCACGTCACGTCACGGTCAAATCGCCGGAAAACTACACTATAGAGCCATCTCCTCCTTCATGAAGGTCGACAGCTTGTCAGCTGGCACTCTCATCTCACCACAAATCAATTGAAACTCGCTTTGTGGCGGGACTCCAACCCGCCCTAAGGGTGCACTTGGTCTTCACGCGCAAGCACTCGGCGATGTTGTGATTATGTTTATTACTCGTAGGATCTAATCTTCATGGAATTAATATAATCTTATTAAATATTGTTGGCTACTGGCTCAGAGGCAGGGATTCAATTTATATGGAAATATTTAACCAGGTGCAAGAGCTAATTTATATTCGGGGCTTGAATGCGTACCGACTTCAATTAATGAACTACGAATACCTATTCATAAATGGTAGGATACTTTTATAAGAATAAATTTACTATTAATATTTAATGACGCTCTTAATCTAAAGGGTTTGTCATGGTTACGCGTATTTGTTTGCATGTAGATCGAGTTACATAAAATTAATGACGTGAAATTATTGTATGTGTGCGCGTGTGTGTGGCACTCTGTATAATATGAATGGAAACTGGAAACTATGAACCGGGTAAGTAAAAACGTAGGTACTTATTTACTTTGCAAATGATGGCTGGGTTGTAAAACCTTGTAAATGGAATGCTAATGATTATATTATTTCATAATGCGCTCAGTCTATGTGTCCAATCTATATGACAGTCACATCATGGCAGGCTTAGAGTATGCAAACGAGTCGTGTCCACAGCATTTTTATCAAATTCTTTATATACAATAACCAAGAAGTAAACTGTCAGTTATACCAATGACGCCTCTCTAAGACCGGCGCGGCCTGACCGCGGCGGTCAATAGTAAACTTGTCATTAGCTGTCAAATTTACTATGTACCGCCACCGCAGGCCGCGCCAGTGTGTTGCTGGCTTTACGCCGCCATACATTTCGTGTTACCAGCATGCGTTTTTTTTTTATTTGCCGCCATTTTCCAGGGACATAACTCGCTTGACAGACTCTATCACTGTTATATCTCGCAGTGTTCCAAAAGCACTACCCACCATAAATTGAATTGAACAAATGAAAAGTATTATAACAATAGTTTATTTATTAAAATATAAAATGAATTATTCATTTTATAATATTTTCCCTTATTAAGTGAATGTTACCTACAGCGAGCAATATAAAAAATTAATCATGTACAAACTTAAATGTCTTTTCATAAAAAAACTAAATATTCTTGTAATTCTAATAAAGCGTAAACCGTACGCAAATCATGCTCATTAGTAACACGAAGTAGAGGCATATTGCTAAAGTAAGTAATATCAACAGGATTACATATATATATAGCGGTGCGCATTTTTCACGTACATACCTCTTACGCACCATAACTGTACCTCTAAAAACTGGATTCAATTTGTACCAGTTAGTCGTTACCAACACTTTCCCGTATCGTTAATTAATTTAAAATGTAATTTATGTAAAGCGTGAATTACTTACTTAGAACTTCTGGTTTGAAGCTGATACCTTTTAAAAACGTAGCCAAGAGTAAAGGTATTAAGCAATCAGGGTGTCCTTGCCAGTTAGGCCTTTTTTCCACGTAACAAAGAAGTAATGTCACTGGACGGAAGTGGCCTTTCTGTGAGCGCACGCGCCAATACGCGACTTACACGGAATTTATCTAATTACTGCCCGATATCGGAGACAGTCCATACATAGCTTCAACTCTTTGCCCAGAACGACTAGTTGTCATAGCGTATGTTGTTAAAGTAATTGTAGCTATGTTAGTTAGCGAGGGGCAGTTTTAATTGAGGACTAGCTTTTGCCTGCGGCTTCGCCCGCGTACTAAGCGTAATTACTACCGTCAACAAAAAAGTAGGTTTTCAGTTTGACCCGTATGTTCCGATTGAACTGCAATTTGCCACAAATACTATCAAGAATTTTCAAAATCGATGCCATTCCCGTACGATAAACCAAAGAAACAATGCTCCATGTTGATTTTGAGACTTTGTCACCACATTTCCCCCTTTTAGGGGTTGAATTCTCAAAAAACCTGAACCACGTGTTTATTCGTTTATTGTTAGAAATACTCTTGTAAAGTTTCGAATGAAATAGTCTAACTTATCTTGTTTCCCCATACAAACTTTGGACTCCCATTTCACCCCCTCAGGGGGTGAGTTTTGAAATATCCTTTCTTAGTGCACCCCTAAACCTTATAAGGAACCTACGTGCTAAATTCGGAATCTCTAAGAACCAGCGGTTTGGACTGTGCGTTGATATGTCAGTGAGTTGAGTGATATGAGAGTGAGTGAGTGTTTCTTCTTTAGCTGCTAGCATGCACGTAGCACATCTCGACGTGCATGCTAACATGTTTTTTTTAACAGCACGCGTGTAATGAACGACTGCTTTTACGGAGACCAAGCAAAGTTTGACAGCTCTTTCTGCTTTCCTTTAGGTTGTCAAGCAAGTGCTGTGAAATGCTGTTACGCTACTTTGTGTATGCAGTACCTGCTGTATGTGCATTAAGATCACAGCCGCGCGTGTAGACACTTAATTGGACGACTTCCGCCATTAGCGGGGCGGAATCGGTATGCGGTATTTTGTACTTTGCCGAGAGCTTACTAAATTCACTCAGTTGTCCTCACATGTCGGCATACTGTCAGTTTTATATATGCGCAGTAGTATTATATTGCGCGAAAGCTGTGCAGTACTCGTGCAGTAGGTACCTACCGCTCAGCTTCGGTGCAACCCGTGCCAATCAGGAAGCACTAAGTATTGCTACGTGCTGCAAAGAGTGTACTTACCTGATTGACAGTTGACACTGACAGCTGACAGCTTAAGGTACCGCACCGACTCTGTAGAGTCAAATGCGGAAGTAGCCTTAAATGGGATTTATCTAATTATTGCCAGATTAGAGACAACTGCCAATGGATGCGGAAAGGCCGCGTCGGTATGTAACTTGTTTGGAATTCTTAGAAGGTCCTTATGTGCCTGAAACTTTTTTAGGCTTTCGATACCTTTCTTTTTTGTTGGTGGTCACGACTGGAAGAATAAATGTAGACGCATTTTTTATGAATTGAACACAATATGTGTTAAGGTACAAACGTGTCATATTTTGCGTATAAGTATAACAACACGACACAAAGGTTCATGATTTTTCAATTTCGTTACTATGCTGTGCAAAGTGTAGTTAACATTAAAAGGGTCAATCAACTTTTTATTGTTGTTATTCTGTCATCATATGTATATCATGCTAAACAGATGCCCCACTATGGAATTGGTTTACCAATACAACAAAAACACGTGTTTAGTGGATTTAAACACCATAAAATCATAGTTGTATTGTTTCTCTATGTAACTGCTTTGTTTGTGTGAGGTGTGCAATAAAGAGTATTTGTATTGTATTGTATTGTATTGTTTTAAAGAGTGACCCAGGAAACGTAACCATGGCAACAAGCAACAAAAAATAGTTCATTGGCCCAAAAATTGGTGTTGTATGAAAATCCACCAAAACATTCCACTACCACTGAGAAGTGTTTATAGCCAGCGCGCAGCGTTTATTTATACCAACTACAAATCAAAGTTTCATTTCAGTTACGAGATAGATTCATACGGTTGGGACATGACGGGAGGACAATAGAGATATCTTTCTCTAGACTTTACGTCCGGAAAAATAAATCCAATGAGCAAGGCGTCAAAGTCTTTACTCTGTAGTTCTATAAATCGAAGATTTCAGTAGTTAGGTATACCTGTTCTTCTAGCATAACTTGACTCTCTACTCGCGCGCGTATCCGTCACTTTTTGACAGCATTAATCAGAAAGTGAC
This sequence comes from Epinotia nisella, assembly GCA_932294315.1. NCBI lineage: Eukaryota > Metazoa > Arthropoda > Insecta > Lepidoptera > Tortricidae > Epinotia > Epinotia nisella. The sequence continues at coordinate 22,672,286 of OW028679.1, forward strand.
AGATAGTCTATCTCGCGCGCGAATAGAGTCGAGAGTCAAGTTATGCTAGCAGGGCTGGGAAGAGTCAGTTGAGTTGAGTATTCTTGCTCTCTACCCACTACTCACCCAAAGGCCAATTAAAAGGCTCCTTTTCAAAGATATTTGTTTCGTTCTAAATTGGAAAAAGAATTGCATTGGCTTGCGTTCGATTTTAAAACAGAACAAACTCTATTCTATTCTAACTACATACATAATTATTTCCTATTACAGCTGATTCCAATTAATTGCCAATTTTGCCTGAATGGTGGTCGGCTAGAGGCTACATGTCACTCATGAAGGCGCGTTCCGCTCCTTGGCCGTGCGCCAAGATTTAACAAATAATATGGCGAATGAATTGATCTCGCCCTGTCTGATGGGACAAACCATTGACATGAGAAAGATAGTTCATGGCTTGGCAGGTTGCATGCTCTAGCTAGACAGTGGTGCGTGGGAGCACGCCAGTCATGGCGGCACAATGCCCGCGTCACGCGCCGCCGCGCCTGCGCCCTGCGCCCTACGACCGGCGCGGCGCTTCCACTTGGGACTGGCGTACAAGTGGTTTGAAATATAACTATGAAATAGGTGACAAGCCCCCCGCCTCATCTGTCCACATTGCAGGTCAGCTAGTTTCCGTAGCAGCTTTCGTTACGCTGCCACACGTTGCTGGAATAATATCCCACCACCAATAAGAAACTCTCCTTCCCTGTTTACTTTTAAAAATAAGTTCAAAGGCCACCTACTAAAGCAACAAATTTCTTTGGCCTAGCTGATCTGCGACTCAATACGTGTCTGTGCTAAGAATTTATTTTGAGTAGGATATACAATTATTTATTCATATTTGGAGAACCAACAGCTACAGAAACACATTAATTATATAGAATAGAATACAATAAGCCCATTACAGGTCCCATCAATATTATTATGTGCAGTCCACGCTGGACATAGCGTGGACTGCACACGGCAGTAAACATATCTCTGTATACCGTATCTCTTAGCTTAGTGTATTTTAATATACGTTAGTTTTAGTTTATCGAACGGATCCACTGAAAATCAGCGTCGCTGAACTCTGTGTCATGCTGAGCGGACTCCTTTTTTTTGTAACAACACTAGTTTTCTATTTTTTTTAGATTTAAGCCTTATGTTATGTATATTCGTGTTGTTGTTCCAAAATAACTTTAAAAAAAAACTATGAAGAAAATGACACTTCGGTATTTAAGTGAAAGTGAAATTAGCAATCTTTTATGAAACATCAATAATGTTTTGTTAGATACATAGGGCCGGGGCGCCCACTATCGGCAAGGCACGGCAATAAGGGATCCTTCGGCATATCTATCTATACGCGCTGGCGCACACTAACCGAAATTATTGCCGAGGCATCGTCAGGCATGCCGCTGTATGCTTGGGAATGCCGAGGCATCCATCAGGCGTTCTCAGGCATACCAAGGCGTCTTAGACATGCCGAGGCGTTTTTAGCCATGCATGGTGTTCAGTTCAGTGTCAAGTGGAGCGGCCCCGGCCCGCACCTGTCGCCAGGTCGCCACGCCCGGGCGCTCGCGCTTGCCCGATGCCGCCGGAAACTTGAGCAACGTCTTACGGTTACATATACATTTCCTATTTTATGTCGTAATATCTTCTTCTTAGTCGCTTCACTATTGACAGAGTGGTCGTGGTCGTCATGTCGGCTTAATTAATGGCAAGCTTGACTATCCGTCGCTATTCGTCTCTCAATGCCGTTGTTCTTATGCAAAAAGGGGTGCTACCGCGGCCCTGAGGGCCTACCGCGAAAGGCATTCGAAGTTTTCCCTCTCTGTCAGACTTGCGAGTTCGTACGTAAGTGCAACACTTCGAATGCCGTTGGCGGTAGGCCCCCTGATTTGGTCAGTCCCTTTTATAGTTGATCTGCCGCGCGATTTTGATGAAACATGGCTAAAAACACTCGAGTTAAAATTATCTATGACACAAAAAAACTGCATTCAAATCGGTCCATCCGTTTGGGAGCTACGATACCCGATACCACAGACAGATACACAGACACGTTAAACTTATAACACCCCTCTCTTTGCGTCCGGGGTTAAAAAGACATGGTGGGTGTATCGGCATCCCTCAAGTGCTTTGGCATAATGCGAGTTGTCCGCATGAACTTTCACATCAAATCCCATCCCCAATTTCATGAGCTTAGAGTTTAATCCCGGAAAAGGTATCCTACGTTTTAACCCAGGCAAAGCAGGCTAATGAACTTCCTTCGTGCCTTTCATCCATGCCCAATACAGAAATATGAATATCCAAACTTTCATGTTTATTTATTTCATGTTTATAATATTACTAAGTAGGAAATAGTAGTGCTATAGAGAATAGAAACATACAATAGATTCCATCAAGACCTAGCTTATCACAAGAAAGCTTCGTAAGACGCAGTAGGCGGCTTGGCGCCTTATTCGCTGTGCATGTTATGGGCCGGCGCACATTATCGACACGGCAAGGTAAAGCTCGGTAGCCTCGGTATGCCTAAGGACGCCGAGGCAGTTTTCGGGAAACTTCGGCAGTCTTCGGTTTGCTTCGGCAGCCTAACCCGAAGACTGCGAAGGCGTCCTTAGGCATGCCGAGGCTACCTAGCCATGCCGTGCCATGCCGATAATGTGCGCCGGGCCTCATAGACTTACCTGGCATGCCCAAATGATGCCTAGGCATGGCTAAGAACGCCTCGGTATGTCTAAGTCACCTGGCATGCCTGAGAACGCCTGAGGGATGCCTCGGCATTCCCAAGCATATCTCGACATGCCTGACGACGCCTCGGCAATCATTTCCGTTAGTGTGCGCCAGCGCGTAGGTAATATGCCGAAGGATCCCTTGCCGTGCCTTGCCGATAGTGGACGCCGGCCCTATGGCAGGCTTAAACCTAAAAGGCACTCAGCGGTACAAAACAAAAACAGCACTTCAAGATGAGGCTTTCAACATGAGGCTCATACTGTGCTACGGTTATTTGACTGAACCCAACGGCGCATGCGGTAGTGAAACCGACGTGGGGCGGCCTCTTTGGTCTTTAACTTTGTTAAATAAAATACGTACGTTTTAGATTTTATGTCTGGGGAATAGAGCTCAAAACGTTATACAAATATTGTAACTTGACTGCAAATTGTCTTCAATGTTGCGTGAATGAGCGGTCTATTTGACTTTAAACGTTTTGGATTGAAGTTAGATGTATATTCATCACGCGCGCTCTTACTGACAAGTAAGCACATTATACATAATAAACATAATAGTATGTACTACATAACGGAAGGATCAGTATACTAGTGAAAGCGAGCTCGCACAGCAATAACAGATAACAAACCGATTTCAATTCAACGGGCTTAGTCAAATAGACCCCCAGGAGTGAGTTTGCACTTTTATTACATTTAACATGACTATTCTATTTATTCACATACTCATGGCATAGTGCTTAAAGTGAGATAAAGATATGAGTTAGGATTAAATTTGTAATAGGACTATCACATTCTCATTCTATCTGATGATCTCTCTGCAGCGGCGGTGGCAAGTTTGTTAATTAGGAATTCGTTTTAGTTGGAACCAGTGATAAGATAATAACCTATAATATAACACGTAGAGTCAACATAATCTACAAGTAAATGCAAAACATACCCCGTTTCTGTCAAATGTCGCGAAATGGCCCTAATCAAACGAGCGAGCGAAGCGAACAAAGTTCTATGCTTCAGCTCACAGTACAGTCAACATAATCTACAAGTAAATGCAAAACATACCCCGTTTCTGTCAAATGTCGCGGATGACCGGCCCTAATCAAACGAGCGAGCGTAGCGAACGAGGTTCTATGCTTCAGCTTGGGCCAAAAATCGTTCGTACGTCTGGTGTCTGTCCCGCTGTCACGCTGTCCGGCAGTTCTCCTCTACAGGTCGCATATCTCGACCGATTCTCGTGAAATTTTGTGAACAGGTTCGTTAATTATGTAGTTTTTTTATCGAGTCACTTTTCCTAAAAAAATGGAAATAAGACAGGCTCGCAAGTTCTACAGTCAATTATTGACGCATTAATAAGAAAGTGTATGATGTTATTTAAATGAGCTGTATAGCTACTGAAGCGATAAGCAACTTTTAACAAAGTAAGTGAATAGATTAACCCCGAGCTTACCTTAGTTTCTAACAGTTTCAACGAGAACTAATTAGATACTATCTGATTTAAAGTATCTACTATCTAGTTAAATTAATTAATAACATTTGCTTAGATGCTCGCATTTGGGCGATCAGTGATGCGGCGCGTGTGCCGGAACAGCGCAAACACAAAAACGACGTTGCCTAAGGAGTGTTTAATGTATAAGCGTAAGCGTTTTCATACTAATCTGACAATCCGCGTATCCCGCCATCGAACGCGTCGCATAGCAGTAAAACCTTATCAAGCCGTGGTCTCCGGTGCTACGTACCTGCGTCATACGAAATGTAACTGCGTCAGTCGGTCACCAATGTCACCATACGTAGAAGCAAGAGATCGAAGCGCAGCCTTTTGCTACCGTGTGCAGCACACCGCTGCCGCCACTGCTGTAAGTCCGCGGTCTTGACTCTGGACTCTGATGGACCTCCGCTTGCAGCGAAGCGGTGAGCGGGCGTCTATACTTTCGAGCGACCTCAATGTATGGGCGTCCAGGCCCCGTAGCATGGTTGGCCTTGTCACGCGATAAGTGATAGGATAGAGCGTGCGTCACTGGCTGACACCGTTCGATTGAACGAGACGACGCACTTATCTTGTCACTTGTCGCGTGATAAGGCCAACCATGCTACGGCTCCAGACCGCGACCTAAGAAGTGGGTGAGCCTTTACTGCACTGGTTCAACGACACGAAATAAATCTTGATTAGATAAGCAAGCTCCTTAATTAAAAATTAATGATAATTACAAGAAAACACGTCGTCAAGTGTCAATTACGCATTCTTAAAAACCTCGCGTGCTCGGCGTACATGTCAAACATATAAACACTGTTTAATGAAAACTAAATTGGCACTTACCGTACGGAACGGCGGGTAGTAATCGGCGGTTTTCCGGTGAGGATTCCTACGAATGGCTATCAGATGCTAGGGCGCCAATCATGCGCAAACTCGCCGCATCCTGATCGATTAACTATACCAGAAGTAGGTACCGTAGTTATAATTCTCGTTTTCTAGTTCGTAGAAATTCAATTCAATTCGTGCGAGAGCATGATAGCCCGGAATTCTCACTGTTGTGGGATACGTGGAATTAAAAAGGAGCCGAGGCAGATCAGCGACCCGTTGGACCGATGCAGGGAAGGCTGTCTGCAAAGGAAATCCGGATGGCCGAAAAACGCTCCAGAAATGAACGGTGAATTGTCATTAAGTTTGTCCCAAGTCCCAGAATAGCGTTGACGTTGACGCTCTACTTTGCGTATGTTCGGAGTCGGTTGGAATATGGAGCTGTCGTGTGGTATCCACAGGAAGAAAAATACAAGCTGATGCTCGAGAGGGTGCAACGCAAATTTGCCCGATTCGTGTATAAAAGGACGTACGGATATTATCCTGACCTCTACTCTTCCAGCTTTGTTTTAGGAATGGTTGACCTTGACACCTTGGAGCTTAGGTGTAAGCTACTTATAGTCCACTGCCACTGCCTACTCCAGGGAGTCATTGATAACCCTGGTGTTCTTAGCCGAGTGGGGCTATCGGATGTCCCACCAAGCTACGGTCCAGCGGGAGCGAGCTTGGGCGGCGCGCGGCCTGCGCGGCGATGCCGACGCCTGCTGGCGAGTCCCTTGACGCGCACGGTGCACGCCGCAAACGCAACCACCTTCCGGGTCAGCTCACTCATGAATAATGTGCTGATCCGGGTCCCATATGCCGACATTTTTGCCGACAGATTGAGCACGTTTTTGTATAGCACTTAAGCCTTAAGCTCCATTGCAACTAATAAATAATATACTCAACTGTGTTACCTAATAGCTATTATAATTTGATAATATTTGAATATGTTCCTCTTTAGATATGTGAATGTTTTTATTTTTAATTTGTATATTGTTACATAATATATTAGTGTTTTGGTGAAATACGAAATATGTGTGCTGAAATGTGTCTTTAAATAAATTATTTAACAACTAGCTTCTGCCGGCGACTCCGTCCGCGTGGAACTCGTTTAAATCGTAGCTCCAAACAAACTTTCGTCCCCTTTTTGTCCCCTTAGTTGATGATTCCGCGGATAAAAATTATTCTATATGTTAATCCAGGCTATACACTACGAGTATATGTATAGCAAAATTCATCTTAATCCGTATTTGCGTGATTGAGTAACAAACATCCAAACATCTAAACATCCAAACGTCCAAACTTTCGCATTTATAATATTAGTAGGATTGACAGGATGGCTAAATTGGGCTTAGGATATTTAAAAATATCTGAGACAACCCTATTTGTAGAGCCGTTATAGAGCAGTACCCTAATTATACAGATACATTTTATGAAAGACGTTCAACGTTCTATTATAATTATACACTCGCTCACAAAAAAGTGTGATGTATATTAATATTTATAAATCTCTGCTAATTGTCCATGCACGCCTGTCCAACGAAACATAATGTCAGATAAAGTGAGAATAGTTTCTCCCTATGGCGTCGACATAAGATTGAATCTCCCATGGTCTGTTGAAAAGGTTTTTCTTGAAGATGGCTGCAGAAGTCGTGTGCGCTTAATGACTATGCTATGCTACTGATCGACATGTGCATCGAATCATCCTCGCTTCCGCGAAGTCTCAGTGAAAGTCGAATAATAGATCCAATGATCATCGATGTGTGAAATATAGGATAATTATGAGACAAAGTCCCATTGGAAATTATGTTTCTAAACTCTTTAGCACCACTAATATTTACACACGCATTAAGAGATCTTTAACACGAAAGTAAGGTTCGTCCAAATCAAGAATATACATTAGAGCTGAATATGTAGTCTAGACGAGGGTACATGATAAAGGTACGTTGCTCAGTAGGTATGACCCAAATATGCTATACTATCCGCAAAACTAAATGGCAAGTCGGGCAATAAACGTCAGCTACCGTAGGGCTGGTAACATGTCGATAAATTATAACAGAGTTTTTTTTGGGTTATTGAAAATAGGTAAGTGTTTTGGAAATTTACGCTTGTCAAATAAAAGAAGCCTTTAGGCTATTCTATCATCTATTTATAGATGACAATTTTCGGTTAGGTACTTATGATATGACGCACACGCTATACCGAATCTAGATTCTAACAATTTTAAATAGGTTTTTTATTGAACTTAATTTTCATTTCGACTTTATTTTACTAGCTTAGTATATCTCTGTTTATATTATTCTTAAGACACAAACACGACGAACAGAATCAGTCTTTAACACACCAGGTTCAAGGGTAATCTCAATCTCCATAAAAAGTTAAAAAATAACTTTCTTGCGCCGGCCGCAAACCGGTTCCTCCCTCAATTTGGGGTCATTTCATTCATTCCACTCGTATTTCGTAAACCCAACTTTATGTTCCCAGATTGCATGATTACAGAAAGGCTGAACGGTAATTGGCCATAAAAGATTTTGTCTTCAATTTAACTCAATTAAGTTTTCTACTTATTGGTTTTATAATTATTTATGTGAAAGTGATTATTCCGTAAGTAGACTTCCAGGGCTAACGTGTACGTCTATGGTAAAATAAGAAAAATAATAATGTGTTTTTTAGGGTTCCGTACCTCAAAAGGAAAAAAACGGAAATCACTCGTGCGTCTGTCTGTCCGTCTGTCACAGCCGATTTGCTCCGAAACTATACTGGACTGATTGAGTTGAAATTTGGTAAACATATGTAAATTGGTGACCCAAAGATGGACGGAAAGTAAATTAATGAATTCTGAACAAGGGAGGACAACCTTTGGGGGGTAAACTGGGACATTAAAAAAAAAGTTACATAAACAGTATTGTGTGACATTTAAATAATTTTAGCAAAAACAGATTTGAAGTAATTGACCATGCCCCCCCCCCCCCATCTCCAAAACTACTAGGCTTAAAATTCTGAAAAAAATATGGAAAATAGTTCCTTGCCTAAAGATTACAGGAAAACCTATAAAAAGTTTGAGTATTCAAAGTAACCGGAAAATTCTCAATATTTTGTGTATTATATACGGAACCGTCAACACCCGAGTTGTACTCGCACGTGTCCGTTTTTTTTTATAACAGGCTACTGTAGTTGTTTGCTACAGGTACAGACTAACGTGACACGTGACTGGCATTTGAGTTGGCCGAATTGTATCAAAGTAGTCATTCAAAAAGCAAATCTACCGTCCAAGGAAGAAGATTCCAAATCCAATGGCAGCTTTATAAAAAGTCGGCCACACTCAATCATTTCAACCTGTGCGTCTTTAATGTCTAAAGAGATGAATGTTTTATCTAGCTAGATTATATAAAACATTCATATCATGCTAGCTATATACCTACAATATATGCTTCACATATTTGCTTCCTCGAGCAATTATTTATTTCATAACTTTATTAATATTTGATATTAAGCAGAGAGATCGCTCTTCAGCGATGAGACCGCCTGTTGTCTACCTCTACCTACATGTTATTGTATTGTTTCTCTCTGTAACTGCTTTGTTTGTGTGAGGTGTGCAATAAATAGTATTGTATTGTTAGCAGTTGATTTTAACCAACCAAGGTTCTTATTATGTTTATCCCTACGAGCTGTATGGGCACAGTTATTCAGAAAAATCTTGACGTGAATTACAATTTAATTATCTGTATGCCTTCTGTGGCTGTTCAAGCGCAAATTGGTGGGCAAACGCGTTTTCACGCCAAATTTATCGCATCTTAAACGACGCAAAACGAGTTCGATAAAATTAATGGGTAACTAATCGATTCCATGCGCTACCGCCACTGAAGACAGCAGCCGGTCAATGCGAGAACGTTTTATGCTAATTGATTTACAAAAACACATTTTGATAGCTTTACTAAATGTAATAACTAAGGGATCTGACGGTCGAGTTCAAAATTGCAAATGACATAAGGAACAGAACAAATGGAGAAGAAATCAGTGTTTTTTTGGCACTCAATGTTGATGTCGTCGTAAATAAAATTTCTAGATAATTATTTTATCATTATCAATGGTGATAAATTTCGTCTATAGAAAGCGGGTACTTACCTATACACTTTTATTGGATATAAATTAGAGTGGATTTTTATCGCATCTAATGCCAATTTTGAGATTGCATTTTTTATTAATAAATAATTGTGCTAATATAATATTACAAGTAAAGTATTAAATTTCAATTCGGTTTATAAATACAGGGTGTTTGGTCCATCGTTTGCGAAATTAAAACGGCAGGTAGGTTGGGTCACTTGCTATCTCTTCCAGCTTCCAAAAAAATTTTGTGCCCGCGTATTTTTCAAAATTAATTTTGGAAAATTCTAAGGGCTTGCGAGTTTCAACTTGAATTATAAAAAAGGAATTGGTAAAGCCGATTTTTTTTAAATTGTAATGTGCATGGTTGTAAGGCTATCAAAGTCAAAATTATTTGCGAGTAACGTCTATTTATTTTTGGAAGTGGATACTTCTTTGCTCGCGTTCTTGTACAGGGGTACAGTTCAAAATATATCACGTGACTTCCGGAATAACTTTTTGTAGAGAAGCCTAATCTGATTTCAAATAATTGTTTGTTACATGTTTTAATCCTTCTTTATTTGCCATTAGTTGTTAATCACAAAATGTTATTTAGTTTATGTGGCGGACATGAAAATAATGCTGAAATGACCGCCGTATCACGAATCAAATGACCAAATGAGCTACGTCAGTCAATGTTGCCATATAATATACCGATTTATCTGTACTTGTACAGATTTTAGTGAATTAATTCAGATATATATTTTATGGATAATAGCAGATTCCTTTAAATAATCACAACACTTTTAACTTAACAATTCATTGAAAATGCTTATCTAAGTAGATTTTCCCTTTAGATTGAAATCAATCGCAAATCCATTGGATACAATTTAGGACAGGGACAGTTATTATTATACCGATTAGTTATATCTACCAGTCAGACTCGCACTTGCCCGGTTTTTTTATTAGGGTTCTATAGCCAACAAAGAAGTATCCACTTAAACTTAATTAACGGTTGTATCTCCGACACAACCCGCTTCTTTTTTTATTTACTCTCAAAAAAAATGCAAGACGCAAGAATTTTGAATTCAATGGAATGATAAAAATATGTTATATACTTTTCCGTGATTCAAACCATTGCAAAACCAAATTTAAACTAAATCTGTTTAGTGATTTAAACGCGAAAACTTAACAGACAGACAGATAGAGGTAGAGTTACTTTCGCATATAAAATATTTGTATGTGTGTAGGCGGTTGAAGTATATATTAAGCTATTAAATATTAATCTTAGGATATGTCCACAGCATGAACATAATAGAATTCTGTTACTGCATCACAAAATCAACTTTCACATTCATTAACAGCGACTTGTATTCCCGTGTCCATCGCGGCTTCCCGATCACTTTCTATCCCTTTTAATAAAGTACTGTCTTCAAGCGAGTTATGGCAATTGCATTTGCATATAGAGTGGGGGAATGGCCTCTCGTGGATTTATTGTATTGCTAGAACACTCCCACGCTGCTGGTGACAAGATAGGACTTATGAAAATGAACCATTCGCGTCAATACCTACAGTATCAATTCGATGGCGCAGAATCTTAATCCCTAAACTACCTACTGGGGTCTTTCTACCGACGTCCTAAAAGGAGGATGTTAGTTAGTTAGTTTTCCTGGGCATTTTCCGCAAGTCGACATCCAAGGTGTCTATTTTGCGTGTAACGGCGGGGTAGCGCTAAAAGAAAGAAGTTCTAAAAGTTTCATTCCTTTATTCATTACTAGCTTCCGCCCGCGACTTTGTCTGCGTATACCCGGAATTAAAACTATCATATATTTTAATTCAGGCTACAAACTATCTTCCTGCTAAATGTCATCCAAATCGGTGCAGCCGTTTAAGCGTGATTGAGTAACAAACATCCAAACATCTAAACATCTAAACTTTCGCATTTATAATACTAGCTTCAGCCCGCGACTTCGTATGCGTGGGCCCGGGATAAAAACTATCCTATATTTTAATCCAGGCTATAAACTATCTTCGCGCAAAATTTCATCCAAATAGGCTGAGCCGTTTAAGCGTGATTGAGTAACAAACATTTAACCCAATCATCCAAACATCTAAACATCCAAACTTTCGCATTTATAATACTAGCTTGCCCGCGACTTCGTATGTTGGACCCGGGATAAAAACTATCCAGGCTATGAACTATCTTTGTGCAAAATTTCATCCAAATCGGTTGAGCCGTTTAAGCGAAATTGAGTAACAAACATCCAAACATCTCAACATCCAAACTTTTGAATTTATAATATTACCTATAATTAATTATAGTAGGATTGTGCCCGGTTGAGATGTTGGTCGAGAATTTTTGCTACAGTTCCATTATTATGTGTAAAGCAGTCAGCTACTCTTAAAGCCATACGCTTAATTAATTTAGGTATATCATCAATATCAAACAACCAAACTAAATCAATCTAGAAATGTCTGACGGTAATTATTTCAGTTGCTTAGCGTAGCTTCACAGTACCTACGGCCATAAAATGCAGAACTAATTTATACTCACTTCCATTTTAACTACTTTGGTACCTACCTACATATACCAGACTAATAACAATTTGATGGTTATTGGTTTCGCTTTATATCTTTCCCTTATACGCTTTCTAGCATGAACAAGTCACAAGATTATATTTTGCTAACCACCGGGGTCTGTTGCATTAAACGTATCGATTTGAAGTCAGTTTTATATTTTTCATGCGAGCTCACTTCTATGTGCGCGACGTCTAACATGTCAGAACAGAACAAGTGCGCTCAACAAACGTAGATTTGATTTGAATCTAATATGTTTATTTAGTTAGTTAGATGGACCTGCGCTTAAAGTTACGCTACCCTTGCTAGGTGTAGGAATATTCAAACATTTCAAAACATCAAGTCCTCATATTATAGCATTAAAGGTTTGGCATTGGCAACCTTCATCAGTCATGTGACATTCGGAGTAACTAGAGTCTATAAGTATCAGTACTATCAGTTAACTATCATTCCGTACGCTTGTTTGTCACCATCTTTATAACAAGTAGAAATAAAAATAAAACCGTAGGTAATTGTAAAATATCAAACTCTATTTAGAATCGATGAGCGAGCTATCAACTGTTGTTTAGGAAATTTAAAAAGTCTGCTTACTTTTAAAAACAAACACTATGGTCCTGGCCACATGTCTGAGGTGCGGTGCGGCGCCGCAACGCAAAATTTCACGGTGCACGCGCCGCAGAAACTTCGCGTTCAGTACCGAGAAACGCGGATTTTGCGGAACGCGCGCTGCGAAATTTTGCGTTGCGGCGCCGCACCGCAGACACGTGGCCAGACCCACACTATTATAATAACAGTCTACCAATTCTGACAAATCGATTGACGCCTGAATCATTAAAATCCATCTAGAAGTTTTGAAACTTCAAGGGAATAAATAAAGTATACCTAAATGACATAGCGACAAAAACATTATCCGGGCTATGCGTCGCGCAGTCGGACAAAATACATTAGAAGCAGTCCATTAAATAAAGTTACCAACTTTCATGACAGTTGGTATCCCGGCCCCTTTGCGATATAATACAACACTCGGTAGTCAGGCGTGAAAGATAAGACGATCTTCACAGCCGTTCCTTCTGCCGCTATAAATTACACATGATTTTCGCTATCTCGCGCGCAGATAATAGACCGGGAGACAGTGACACAATTTTTCTGGTCATTTGTACCAAATATGGCGACCCTTCAGGGGTCTAAGTACGTAATTACGAAAAGGTAAGGCGGGCTGTAAGTCACACCGGAGAAGTATGGCCACCGCCTGCTTCTTTTTTTCATCGACTATCGGAAGTATCGGGGAATACAAGAATTTTGGTGTAACAAATCGTTCGACTTTCGTAATTTATCCGACACGTTCGATTAACGCCCACGCGATAGGGCGCAGGTACCAGCGCTATGACCATCATTTTCCTTTTCGCCATTACGTAAAGACCCCAGACGGGTCGCCATCTCCTGGTCTATAACTTAAAAACTATCTCTACCCAGTTTTCGCACCAAATGCGGGAAGGAGATAAATCCTTATTATATATATTTACGAGTTAGAAACATCACACTTCCTTAACATGACAGCTGTGCTTCGTTAATAACTCCGAATGCTAAGACATTAAGGAGTCCTGTCAGTCTCGTTTAAACACGGGCGAATTTACTGCTTTGCCATTGGATATTGACTCTCAATACTGCGGTATTAAAGTTTCTTATCAGTCTCAGAATTAGCGAGTATCATGATAGTTTTGCCATTGGATAATAACTCTAAATTCTGTGACGTTAAGGTAATTTTTCAGTTATCTACAGGTAAAAACACCATGTGCCATCGGACCCAGTCATCAATCTCTCGTTCGCACATGACGCGGCAGTTTACGGATACAATTATGAAGCTATCCCGCGCCTCCATTTTACTAACCAACTCCCATTCCAATCCCATTTCATATCAGTGCGTCCCGCTCGTATACCCTTGGCTATGAACTTACAAAAGAGGGAGCGCATACACTATCCAAAACGATCCAAATTACGATTTTAATGTGTGATAAACGCTTTCTGAAATTGGGACCCTTCGTGTGAGACGGTATTATAGCATCGGCAGGTTATTTTTCTCCAATATGCTCGAAAATGTGCGCCTTAAGCCCCAGGACCGGACAAACCCCTTTTCAGGCAAACCTTTCGATTTGGTGGGGAGGAGCTGAAGTGAGGATCACCCTAGTGAGATAGGGTTTTTTCGGGGTCAACTTATGGTTACCACATCCGATATGCTTACCATAACAATAGGGTTACGGTAAGCATATCGGATATATCATTATGGATAGAGTTTTAAAAACAACTTCTGAAATTAGCCTATTTAAAACCCTGATTAGGGTAACCGATTCCGGTCCCTGCCTAAGCCCCTCAGCGCGGTCTGGCCGCGGCGGTCAATAGTTAACTTGTCATTAGCTGTCAAATTTACTATTGACCGCCACCGCAGGCCGCGCCAGTGTGTTGCAGGGCTAAGCCAGGCTCCATAAATGAAACATTCCAAACTCGAAAGTCTCGAAACCAATCGTATTTATTGGTGCCTGTGCTGGAGAAAGCTTATTTTGATAAATGCGACATAACCAAATATATAACCAACTTACTTCACGTGGGCGAGGATATCTCCACATTCTCATTGGAAAGGGTAAATCTGCAAGATACATTTCACATTCCAGTTAAAATTTAATGCTTGATGACAAACACATTGAAGTTTGAAATAAGATATATATTTGACCAGGTAATCTCATAGATCACATTGCCAAAGCTGGTTGGGATTGGTCCGTCTGCGACGGCATCTACTTACTAATGGATGTTGCCAAACAGTTTTCAACAACAAGCATCACTAACTCGGAATCTGAGGGTTAAGAATTGATGACATAAGTTTAATGGATTCTGAGCAAGGTTTCTTAACTGCGGACATTTTAATTACAGTTATTTTTAACAAGATACGTTTATCTTTTGTGAAGTGTTAATTTATTCCTTTTACAATAATTAACCGACTTAAAAAAAGGAGGAGGATCTCAATTCGGTTGTATTTTTTTAAAATGTTTGTTACCTCAGAACTCCGTCATTTATGAACCGATTCGTACAATTCTTTTGGTTCCATTGTTATCAAAACTTCAGTCGGATGATGAGAACCATGAGGAATTGAGAAACCTCCTCAAATATAGAAGGCACGCATGTAGTAATTTCGGTATTTTCTATTACAACTAGGGTATTTAATTTACACCCGGAAATCACAAGTTTGGTGAACTGATGATGAAGACCACAGATTAAAACTGTACAAGTACGTTACTAATTCTGATATGGTTCCGTTGAAATAGCAACTAATGAAGTCCTAAATGACAAGTGTGCCAAATCAACGGAACTCCTCAAATATTATCGGCCCACATACAATGATATGGTTGTCGTCTGTATAATAATCAACGTATTTATTCTCGGAAAGCAGTACATGTGGTAAAGTGGAAAGGAAATGTCAACACTTACTACTTACTTAAAAGTAAATTATTTATATAGGGGTGAGGGGGGCATTGTGGGGTTGCGGGGTAAAGCGGGGCTGCCTCATGCAGCTCGAACCGAACGCCGCGCAAACTGTCAAATGGCTCACTTTGATTGGCATCATTTTCGCTGCCCGCTTGGCGTGAAATGCCCCTATATGTAATTTTTAACATGAATGTAAATATACATAAGGTTAGAATTGCATAGACATTTAGACATATTTTCAAACAAAGTCATAGAAAATGATTATTCATTGTGATATATACCTTATCCATATCCATACTAATATTATAAATGCGAAAGTGTGTATATCTGTCTGTTACCTCTTCATGCTTAAACCGCTGAACCCATTTAGATGAATTTTGGTTTAGTGATAGCTTGAGTCCCGGGGAAGGACATAGGATAGTTTTCATCCCGGAAATCATCCCCAAGGGGATGAAATGGTGAAAGTTTGTAGGGAGCTACGATAAAAACAGAAGCTAGTATTAAATATGAATTACGAGTACTTTTCCTCCATAAATTTAACGATCGTAACGGATATAAAATGTTTTATTAACACACTCACTTAAGTACTTAGTCTGCTTTCACTAGGTGATGTACTGTTAATTTAAACGCTCATGAGTGTTTCTTGTTCCCTGCACACTGTCTACTTTACTTCCAGGATGCCTTACTTTCTCACAATTATGTCGCTATTTAATATGGAGGCGGCGCAGAAATACAAGCTTCTTTAGCTGTACTTTTACCATTATTACTTTATTACCTATTATTTTTACAACTGCAGGTCGTCTTAGGCTAAGTCCGCACAGACAGGCGGCTTGCTCAGCGTCTAGAGCCCAGCGAGTCACCAAGCGAGTAGCTTAGTAAAACGAACATTATAGAATTTTCGCGACCGGCCGCAGTATCTGTGTATGACACAAGCACATGTAAATTTAATGTAATAAATACATGGTACGAATTCAAGGCGATCTGAAAAGTAACATTTACCATGTAATTATTATTCTCAGGGATGAGCTAAAAATAACTTACATTTAAATAACTGACATTTTGAAACTTAACAATAATTTCTGAAAAGGACCAATATCGATCTTCAATCTACGTCACAAACACTTAGTAAAAATGTGTATTTACAAAAACAACACGCTTTCCTCCAGTTAACGTTTGCTGTTTGTCACTTAGTACATTGAACACCAATGTGTACCCGTAAACATTGACTCACCAAACACCCGCACGCATTCCCACTCCGCTAAACAGTCGGACAAACTGGAGTTAACAGATTAACGTGAACCGGTCGGCTCCGACACCGACTGTATTATTGGATACCGCGGCGCAGCTATAACATTCACAACCAATCTCTATTAACCTCTTTCGTCTCCAGTATAACTTCTGATTTAGATTGGAAACACTGACACTGGTTACACGCTAATTCTGGCTTCAGTTCAGTCCATCATTCTGGTCAGACTGACCAGAGAATTATCGTGTAACCCTCGGACTGATGGACTGATGGTCCGTCTGCTGTCATTTTTCTGTCATTCATAAGGGTTAGGTACACGCTAATTATCTTGTCAGCCTGACCAGAATGATGGATTGAACTGAAGCCAGAATTAGCATGTAACCGATCTCTTAGAGTCGGAGGTCAGTCTTTTATACTGGTTTGTCTGAAATGAGTGGGTATTGGGTAAGTATTTTGAATACAAGAGCAGAGTGAACGGTAAATAAAGCGATGGGCTGCAGCCGAAGTAAATGTCGAAAAGCGTAACATGCGCTATATCGTCGCTGCTTCAAATACTAGGTTTGAAAATACGTGGCATGGCATAACTATATATAATATAACATTGCCAATTTTTGTGGCTTTTTACAAGCTTTATATAAGTACTTAAGTATGTAAGTTGTCCGTCAAAATTTGCAATCCATTTTTAGTCACTTGCCGTTATCCGATTGAGCTGAAAATTTGGGTAGTAGTATAGTTCGGATGACAATTTAATATTATGGTACAGTCAGTATACAGAAAAGTACAGTCGGCAATAAAAGCTTTTACCATATTTTTTTATAGCGGGTTGTTGAATGAAATATATAAGTATGATTACAAATGACTGTTCCTCCTTACTAACAATATTTTTTAGTGCCCCGTTTCCTGTAAGTCAGTGAGTCAGTGTAATAAGTGAATGGGTGTCGGTTTTAGGCGGTCGCGGTAGTAAAAACTAAAAACTAAGGCAAAAACCGTCAATGAGAAACGTAGAGTCATCGGATTACAAAAACTTAATAACATAGGTATTATACAAGTAAACCTCCGAAGCATGAAAATCGAAATAGCGAAAATTTTCTCATCCACCTCAATATCAATCCTAATCCTACTAATCCTACTAATATTATAAATGCGAAAGTTTGGATGTTTAGATGTTTGTTACTCAATCACGCTTAAACAGCTGAACCGATTTGTATGAAAATTTGCACGAAGTTACTTTATAGCCTGAATTAAAATATAGGATAGTTTTTACCCCGGGTCTGCGCAGACGAAGTCGCGGGCGGAAGCTAGTCATGAATAATTTAATGAAGAGTATCACCGATGACAATATTGCCATTTGGTTTGGGAGTTGTTTGCAGCGAATCGCTTTGTGCACATCTAAGTAAGTAAAAGTTTATTTCCACACAAGTGGTTATAAACAGAGAATAAAGATTACAAACAATCCGCTTTCAACGCCCATCTGTTATGAAAAGACCCTAAATATACGTTTTTCTAAAATGTATTTCACGTTCTTTTTTTATTTGTTTTTTTTATGTTTTTAGGGTTCCGTACCGCAAAAGGACCCTTATAGGATCACTTTGTTGTCCGTCTATCTGTATGTCTGTCTGTCTGTCTGTCAAGACCCTTTATCTCGAGATTTTTCAAGCTTGCAATCTGCGAGTGGAGTGAATGAGAAAGGAAGAACACAATAAAGTGGAGAATGAGATGATCTCTTTATGTAATAGCTTTTAAATTATAATATAATTAGTTCTAAATTTAAATTGAATGTACTTATTATATAATAATAATTTCATATTAAATAATGCATGTTAGCGATTAAAAAATGCAACGCAGATTAGCACTTTGGGCTTGACTGTTAGTGTTAATTGTATGCAATAAATAAATAAACAATCTGATTTGTGGTAAGTCGTAATTGTGGTGTATATAAGGTCTAAGAATTAGCAGTGAAAGAAATTTATAAAGAACCGGTAGTTTTCGATGCTAATACCGGTTCTCTGGCACCAAAACGAAGAAAACCTATAAATACCGGTATGTTACAGGTATTTTCGGTATCGGTTTCAAGCCCTGTTGCCCGAGGCTTCCATGAACTCCTGTCAATTTACGGTGCTCAACCAAGACTTCCTGACTCCATCTTGTCGAACGAGGGCGAAGCGAACAAAGTTCTACGATTCAGCTTGGGCGTAATCGTTCGTATGTCCGGTGTCTGTCCAGATGTCCGTCTGTCCGTCTGTTCTCCTCTTCAGGCCGCATTACTCAACCGATTCTCGTGAAAATTTGTGAGCAGGTTCGTTAATATAGATTGTTTGTCTAGTCACTTTCGAAATTTAAAAAAAAAAATTGTAACAGGTTTGTGAGTTGTACAGCTCACAGAGCCAGTGATAGTATAATTAAAAACAACTCTGATTTGAAACGTTCATTAATGCCGGCCAGGTTATAAAACCCTTGATTTGTAAACCACTATGTCCCTGCAGACCAAAATGACCGTACAAGATGTGAAACATACTTCGTAAGACCACGCGAGTGCAAAAGAGATAGCAATGTCACCCGAGTCGTCAGTTTGCTTCTTGAGTACTATAGAGTCTCTTAATTGTTCAGGTATTTTACGGTCATGCCGCCATTTTTGCATACTTGGAGCAAAAGTACTGATAAATGTGAGTATTCGAATATATTTACCAATCTTATCCATTTTAATACACAATATTTTTTTGTTGAGTGATTTTTAGTCGCAGGCATATAGTCCGCTAATTTACATTACAGCGCTGTTTTGTAATACGGGTTGACGATCAGGCGGATTGAATACCGCTGAATGAAAATCCGCTGCATTGACAAAGGCCTCAATTAGGTACGACGACGAGCGAAGCAAGGAGGAGTGTTAGGCAGAACTGCGACCCAACAGCGCGCGAGCCCGAGCGAAGCGAGCGTGCGGCGCGGCGGTAGCGGCTGACGGAGCGCCAGAACCGAACATGTTTTAGGCTCGCAGTTCTGTCTAACCTCCTCGCTTCGCTCGTCGTCGTACCTAGATTTGATATACAATACAATAGATACAATACAAATACTCTAAAATATAATACGGCGGGTTGCCGCTATATTGTAAAACTTATCGTAATGACAATCCCGCTAATCGTCAACCCGCCGTATTACAACAGCGCTGATTTATAAAACATGTAAATCGGCGGATTATACTATTCCACTGTGACATATATACCTATATAGATATAGGTATGACAAATAATATTTTTTCCCTTCCGGCCGCCATTTTCACTGTTATCAACTACCGTATTGTACCTATACTCAACACATTTAATTCAAACATTTACCTTTGACCCAAAAACCATAGAGTGTAACTATGCAATATATACATGAGGGTCTATTGGACTTGACGTATTCAAATACTATCAGTTTGGTATATGCCGCGAGCTCGCGTCTGATACGGGGCTTGGCAGGCGAATAAGCGAGCGATCTCGAGCAATAAAAATCGATAAAAATTTAATACGTTTTTCGAATAGATCCCTTGTGGTTTAACAGAGTCTTCCGTAAATATATCTGCGGTTTCCATAACGAAGCATTTGACCTAAGAGCCTTAATTTTAAGCGGTGACATACCGCCATCGCGTAATGGCCTGTACCTTTAACGGTGTTGTAAATTGTAATCAGCGTAATAACACGTAATGACACATGTAATGACAAATATGTACCTAATAACAAGTGCCGGCGCACGTGGAATGCTGCAACAAACGGACAAAGTAATGTATTTAAATTAAATGCCAGTTTTCACATCCCGCTGTTAGCGTAAATATGGAGTTTCGTTTAGTAGAAATCAAGAGATTTACTCCAATTTTAGAAGGACTAGAGACAGTAGAGTGGGATCTGTTTCCTGGGTGTTGTGTAGTTTAGAGGTACAGTAAGTCCAGAATTTGATCAATCACTTTTGAATTTTAATCTAATGAGTCCTAATAATAGAATCGTGATACACCAATTCCCTGGCGGAATCTACTATGTTGCTTGTAAAGAGCATATATGTAATGCAAGCGTATATAAAATGGTCGCATTTAGCGAGCTTTTTTTACATATTCAAAGAAAACTAACATAAATATGTACATCCATTGCATTGATTAATGGCATCGATTATTACTTTATTGTAAGTATCTAAATGTGGTTGGTTTTGGTTATTATTTTAAACCCGACCGACTCCACGTGGTTTAAACAACGCGTGACATACTGAGAAGCCTGCATACACCGATTATGAAATAATAATTAATGTATAAAAAACGTATTCTGGAACCCCACTTGATTAATTTTGATTAATGTTCTGATATCTTCCAGCCCACGCTAAGATGCGTTAACAAATTATTTACAACCTCCTTAATTGCCATATAAAGCCATTGTTCACTGTCCAAAAAATGACTTGTTAATTATTTTATGCGGCTGTAAAGTAAGAGTTTGAATTAAGACTAATTCCATTGAAATCGAAGCCCGTGGGAGCGTGAAAGTGAAATTAACTCAAAACTTGGAATACGTTGTAAAATAGTAAATTGGTTTGGGCAATTACAATTCCGGTCCGGTTGTATAACGCACTTCACACGAGTCTTCCTAGATATAGTCTGGCTCACCAATCATGCCACTAAAGCGTAGCTTAGAGACTAGTTATACGTCTATAACTTGCTAGGATCGACTTTCTGTATATGGCAGACTATGCCAATGTCGGCGAGTGTTATCGATTGGTGTAAGTATTATCCAAATATCACTATGGTAAATACGAGCAGGACCAGACGACCGATTCACGTACCTCAGTTCCATTGAACTTTCCAAATCATCACCACAACAAACTTACTAAATACTAATTACGTAACATATGAAGTACCTAATGTTAAAGATAAATCACCCATTAGACAACTCGTTAACATGTATGCTCAACATGCCTCCGTACCGTAATGACTGCCGCCCGACCGCAACAATGTCTTAGACAATGCCACAAAACGCGTGTTACAATGTATGGGTGGATAGAACGCCTGTAAGCAATACTTCGATCTAAAAATGGCCTTAAGTCTTAATATCTAGCTATGCGTTATAATTAATCATACTTAGTGTAGTTCGCTTCGACAATGCGATATGTGGGGAATCTTTCCGAATGATACTATATATGATCCATATTCTCTGCGGGAACAAAAGTCTGGTTCGCCTGAGACGATTTAATGCCGTAATCACACTACAAAAGATGCAATTCGTCACGACTGACAGAGACAGCGGAAGCGGAACAGATCATAGTTCCAACTATATCTTCATTTCTGTGAGTTGTTGTGCCCACTAACTAATCCACTTTTTATTATTTTTTAATATTTTAATTCCAGTTGTTTTAAAATGTAGAATGGAATCATATCTCGAGGTGTTTTTTTAATTTTTTCTTATTAATGCATCAGTACTCATCGATATGGACATTTTGACACTTCCAACATGTTTATACACCTGAAATTTACCGATATAAACAGCGTGTGACACTATAGCTGAAACATAGGCCCCTACCAGAGCGAGTGGATAAACATTTTCAATGTTAAAACAAAAATTTGTTGATACCTAAATTGCTCAACAAATTAGAATCCTAGACTGTATAACTACCTACGTACGGCGGTATGGCTTGTAAACAGCCAGCGGTAGTGTCGCCACCCGGGCCACCCGGCTCGCCGCAAACAACCTTTGCGGTTAGATAATGAAGGATTCTAGTCGAATAGGTATAAATGGTCTTAAGATAACATTATAATTACCAGCAAATTATTACTGAATTCATGGCCGTATTTTTATTGTAAGCGAAACACCACTATACATCATTTTAACATTGAGATTTGGTTTACCAATCTGGTATTTGTTAGAACGCGTTCTGTGATTCCTAAGACTTTATAATTACCCTAAATAGGGACTTTCGAACTTTCTACATAATTAAACAAAAACAGAGTTACACCCACGATCACAATTATTCCCGCTATTTGGAAGAGAAAGTCGAAAAAAAAGCAAATTGAAGAATACGCACAAAACTATCGCAAATCTACAAACATAATAACCAAATGTGATTTTAAAACTAATCGTTTGAATTCAAATGATCAATGATTATAAGCTTAGGAATAATTATGAATGCCGATGATTCTTTTATTACAAAAAATATCATACATAATAATTAGGCAGTTATAATCTTAAATTAATCACCACTATTCCTTTATTTGCATTTTTTATAGACCAGTGTGAACGGAGAAACGAAAACATTGAATAAAAGTGGACTTTATCACATTCTCGTGTGAAATGCTTATAAATATCTAAGTATATCAGTATATGCGATTTTTTCAGCCTAACCTAACTAGGCCTTTTCCGCTTTAGGCGGGGCGGAATCGGTATGCGGTATTTTGTAGGTACTTTACTGAGAGCTTGCTAATGTCACCCCGATTCCTTACTTCTCAGTATGTTGCCTACAACACACTGGCGTGGCCTGCGGTGGCGTTCAATAGTAATTTTGAGAGCTAATGACAAACTTTACTATTGACCGCCGCGGCCAGGCCGCGCCAGTCTGTGAGAGACCTTACATTTGCGCGGTTCGTATTATATTTCGCATCCTCGAATCCCGCGCCAATTGTAATCAGGAACCACCCGTTAGGCGCGCGGTAAATATTCTGTACTCAATTGACTGACAGTTACTGATACTGCGCCGACTCCGCACTGCTGAATGATTTTAAAGAATTCTTTAATTGCACTCCATGCAACATACATTTTCAAATAACTATAGGTAGGTACATAAGTTATTAGACGCTACATGTGTAGACACACTGGCATCGTCTCACCTCCAACGAACTATGTACTTCTAAAGCGGGTGCAGCGGCGGAAAACTCTTTATAACGTAAACACACAGGGTAAATCATATAGTACATGATATTATTATGTAAGATTAAAGTGCAGAGGTGAACTTATGTTAATGATGAATTGGCCAGCAAAATTTGGAATGCTTGAAGTAATTTAAGAGTGGTTATTGAATATGTACGTTCCACAGGGTATTACAGAACAATAAGGCTAAGTGGAACAAACGTTTTATCATAATAGATTGCGTAAGGTACCTAACGAGCCGGCGTAACGTAAGTTCATCCCTCAAGGGATTCTTCATTAGATATACGCTCTATATTGTAGTAATAGAGCATTCATTACAATTGACTACTACTAAGGGTATCTAAATACAAGATGTTACACTGTTTTGAGTTAATAAAGTTGTACCTACATACAATAACATGCTTATTTTTACACGTTCGATAAGATGGCATTAATATGACACTAATCTGTTCAAATTTTTACGGGACCGCCTTTTAAAAACCGGACAAGTGCGAGTTCGCTCGCTCGGTGAGGGTTCCGTATATAATACACAAAAATATTGAGAATTTTCCCGGTGCTTTGAATACTCAAATTTCTTATAGGTTTTCCTGTAATCTTTAGGCAAGGAACTATTTTCCATATTTTATTCAGAATTGTAAGCCTAGTAGTTTCGAATTATTAGGGTGGTGGTCAATTTTCGTTTTTTTTCCTAAATAACTTGAAATCTGTTTTTGCAACAAGCCCTTTCATTTGATATGTCACACAATACAATTTACGAAAAATGGCCCCTGGTTCAGAATTCATTTTTTGGGTCACCAATTTACATATGTTTACCAAATTTCAACTCAATCGGTCTAGTAGTTTCGGAGCAAATCGGCTGTGACAGACGCACAGACAGACGCACGAGTGATCCTATAAGGGTTCCTAGTTGCCTCTATTAATGTACGGCATGTTGTTGCAGGACTTGTGAGCCGCCATGTCGGCGGTGATGTCCACGCTGTCGATGATCAGCGGCGGCCGCCGCGCGCACCGCAAGCTCACCAGCTCCAGGTACCATCATAAGCCTACCTTTATACATACTACCCGGGTACCCGGTCGCAATATCTGTGCACCTCCACGGAATGTGAGATCCGTGCCCCGAGGAACGGCCAATCCATGAATTATCTATGCTTCTTAATGTAACGATGGTAATGTTAAGACACAGAAGCGAGTGGGCGAGCGTTCGCCGAGGCCTTGCAGAAGGGGCTATGGTTTTTATTATAGATTTGTTTAAAGATTTAATTGATTTAATTTGTCCAATGTCTTAATATTACCTGTAGGTACATATATAACTTTTTTTCAATAAATATATTTATATTACAGGGTGTTTTTTATGAGTAGGTATCCAAAAAAATCTGGCATTAGGCATTAGGCATTATTTATAGATATCATTTATGAAAAAAAAAAGTTTTCTTTTTCAAAAATAATAATGACTGTAGTGTGGTCACCGAGTCAAATGTAAACAAATTAGACACAACAAATGTGTTATAGTGAGTGAGGGTAGTTCACATTTACATCAGGCTGGCCGCCCGATCAGCAACTTGTGTTCATCATCATCATCATCATATCAGCCCAAAGACGTCCACTGCTGAACATAGGCCTCCCCCAAAGACTTGTGTTACTCGTATCAAATTGACGCACGGTGCGGGGGCGGGGGAAAGCGCCCGTGCGTGACTCACGGTTGTTAGGAATGACTGGTGGGGAGGGGCGCGGGGATGCCGGTGCGCAGCGAACATTTACAACAAACTTGGTCTTTTTAGGGTTCCGTAGCCAAAATGGCAAAAACGGAACCCTTATAGTTTCGTCATGTCCGTCTGTCCGTCTGTCCGTCTGTCCGTCTGTCCGTATGTCACAGGCATTTTACTCGAAAACTATAAGGTGTATTTAAATAAAATTTTGAGGATAGGTGTAGTTTGTTAGCCGCTACAAAGTTTTGTAATTAAAATGACAAAAAAATATTTTTTTAGGGGTGCACTCCATACATAAAACTAAAAGTCAAATTTTTTGTTTTCATTGTGACCCCCCGTGTGGCACATCAATCGATAGGCCTTTCAAAATAAATATAAGGTT
Source organism: Epinotia nisella (assembly GCA_932294315.1). Taxonomy (NCBI): domain Eukaryota; kingdom Metazoa; phylum Arthropoda; class Insecta; order Lepidoptera; family Tortricidae; genus Epinotia; species Epinotia nisella. The sequence goes on from OW028679.1 coordinate 22,697,678, forward strand.
TCTTAGCATTTTTTTTGATTAAGTGAATAGGGTCGGAGATAATCGCCTCGAAAGTCACTAAAATTCTGTCCCCCCCCCTCTAATTTTTGAACGGTGTATTTTAAAAATATGGAAAAATTCATGGACATAAGGTTTATTAATTTCATTCACCGAAAATTGTTTTGAACAAGATCGGTTCAGAGGTTTTCGAGATATTGCTGAAAAACTGCCTTCCTCAAAGAAAAGGACGTAAGTGCCGTAAAATTTCTGTGACGATACGACCTTTTTAATAGGCACGGAACCCTTCGTTTTGCGTGGTCCGACACGCACTTGGCCGGTTTTTTTTGACTAATAGAATAGAGCCGGAGATAATCGCCCCGAAAGTCACTAAAATTCTGTCCCCCCCCTCTAATTTTTGAACGGTGTATTTTAAAAATATGGAAAAATTCATGGACATATTCATGGGCTTATTAGTTTCATTCACCGAAAATTGTTTTGAACAAGATCGGTTCAGAGGTTTTCGAGATATTGCTGAAAAACTGCCTTCCTCAAAGAAAAGGACGTAAGTGCCGTAAAATATCTGTGACGCTTCGACCTTTTTAATAGGCACGGAACCCTACGTTTTGCGTGGTCCGACACGCACTTGGCCGGTTTTGAGACAACTTTGAGGTGCCCTAACTCAATATTTTAGTACCGAGGGATACTAAAAGATAAAACACGTAAATTGTAATTTTGTATAAGGATTAACATACTTCAATTTGGATACTCATAAAAAGTCTACCCTGTATACCTAAATACATCAATCAATAAGTAGTATGGAATATTAAGTCTGTCACTAAACTACACACATTCCGAGTCACGCTGCCCCATCACCAAATCATCCCGCTGCCTGTGTTAATATATCCAAGATTACGGTTATGGCGTTTCGAAATCATCATAAAGATCAAGGTAATTGGTAAATTATGGTTATCACTTGTAATAAAAATAAACTAGTTAGTTTGAATTGAACGTGTTGCGTTCCTCGCATGGGTGATAGTCCGAAACTTGCAATGAATGATGCCTCCAAAGATAACTTCAGCTAAACTTAGGTTTCATATATATGTGATTGTGAATTAATACCTACTACTTATGTATACGAGTATGTTCATTAAGTGCACAAGGTAACCGGTGTTTATGCGCCATTTCAATGTACAACTAAACTCTAATAATTACGAGGAATGGTAGATAGATTATATAACTCGAGTCGCTAGGTTGGATGCTCGGCGAAAACTACAAAGTCAAAGTCAAAGTCAAAGTGATTTATTCTTCAATTTAGGCATATTACATGCACCTATGAATGTCGATAAACTACCACACCGGTTCGGAAAGTAAACCTCTGCCTCGAGAAGAACCGGCGTAAAAAACTCAGCGAGGTGTCATTTTTTCAAAACAGTCTACAATATATCATTTCAGTATCAGAGTATTATAAAATTTTAAAATTTGCTACAGTAGAAAGCCTATTTATTTTACGACAGATAGAAATCCTGCACTAGAAAGTGCAGGATTTTATCGCTGCCAAATATCCCTATCCATGATGTAGTCGTTTATCTTATAATATGCTTTTGAAATAAGTGTCCGTTTTACGACGGATTTGAATTTAGAGTCAGTAAGTTCGGTAATGTGTTTTGGAATTTTATTGTAGAATTTTATACAATTTCCCAAGAACGACTTTTTTGTAAAAAGTTGTTTTGAGCTTCTCGTAACCTTGGGCCTATCAGTGTTTGTTGGGTAGTTGTATAAATTCTACAGATGCAGTTCTGGATGAAAATTATCACGTGTCCTTAGAATACTGGTTAGTACTGTAAAACAGGCTGTACTATAGTGCAGGAACCAGTAACATAAATGTCTGTCTTCTCTTGGGTGGCGCCGGGCGGCATTGCAGCAGATAGTTTTACGAGAATTAGCTTACGAGGCGTGGGAGTGCCGACCACAAAGTCAAAATAGTGTAAGTACTTAGCTAGTACCCACAAGGTGGACTGATGACCTGGTAAAGGTCGCTGGAGTCCGCTAGGTGCGGGTGGCGCAGGACCGGTCATTGTGGCACTCTTTGGGGGAGGCCTATGTCCAGCAGTGGACTGCCGTGTCAAGCCTATCTCATGTATCTCAAAAAGCATAGTTTTGAGAAAACGCCGTTTGAAGTTTTTTTTGTACAGTATTTAGCCATAATTTACTATGGTAAAAACAGAGTTAGGTACATGAGTTACGTGACAGGCTCGTATAAGGAATTGGTAAGTTAAATTAAAAAACTGAGTATGAAAATTAGATTTAGACCTGTTACGCGTAACTCATGTATCTCAAGATACATGAGATAGGATTGACACGGCAGTGGACGTCTTTCGGCTAATATGATGACGATGATGACTTAGCTAGTATTTTGATTCCCGGTTTGACTGCTACAATTCAAGAAGGTACAAGTAACGATTGCACAAGTTGTTTTGGACTGCATAAAGCGAACATTCTCGCTTAATTAAGCGGGTAAGTAAGTACACACACAAGTTCATCAATGTGTTGGTATTGGTACCTACTCGTTTCATTACTGTAATGATGGATGAATGTACAGTTAGGTGCAGAATGCAGATAAACATGAAACACAACAAACAACAAAAAACCGTACAAGTGCGAGTTCAACTCGCGTGGTGAGGGTTCCGTATATAATACACAAAAATATTGAGAATTTCAGAAGCAAATGCAAGAATAAAAATTGCTATGCTCTAAGCATCAGGCGCTCCATACAAAATACACAAAAATATTGAGAATTTTCCCGTTACTTTGAATACTCAAACTTCATATAGGTTTTCCTGTAATATTTAGGCAAGGAACTATTTTCCATATTTTTTTCAGAATTTTAAGCCTACTAGTTTCGGAGATAAGGGGGGGAATGGTCACATTTTCATCTTTTTTCCTAAATTACTTCAAATCAGTTTTTTCTCAAATTATAAAAAAAACATCTGAGACGCTTACAATAACCCGTTTCATTTGATATGTCACACAATACAGTTTGCGAAACTTTTTTTTCCCCGTTTACCCCCCCCCCCCCCCCCCCCCCCCCCAAAGTGGCTCCCTTGCTCAGAATTCATAGTTTACTTTACGCGTCCATCTTTGGGTCACCAATTTACATATGTTTACCAAATTTCAACTCAATCGGTCCAGTAGTTTCGGAGCAAATCGGCTGTGACAGACGGACAGACAGACGCACGAGTGATCCTATAAGGGTTCTGTTTTTTTTTCCTTTTGAGGTACGGGACCCTAACAAACAAACATACCTACAAACTAACTTCAATGCAGCGGAGGTCACGTTTCTCTGCTGCTAATTGTACCTACCTCGACATAATTCTGTTAAAAGTACCGTTATCCTAGTAATTGAATGGTTAATTTACGGCGTAGTACAGTCGCCCACACTCCTAACTGACCATTCGTGAACCTTATATCAGTGACATAAGGTTCACAAATGGTCAGTTAGGAGTGTGGGCGACTGTACCTACTGAATATAATTTCACCAAGATCCTTACGAAACTTTAAAGTAGATGTCCAGCCAGGTAGGTACTTTATTTAAATAATTTTAACCAGCAGTCGTATCCATATGCCTCAGCAAATCACTGTCTTTACTATTTTATACATATGCACCTAACCTACTAAGGAGCAACAATAGTGTGAATTTTCAGTGAAAAGGTTTTTTACTTGACTACGAAACGAATGTAGTCAATCATAGCCCCCGTTTTCCGCAAAATAATAATACTCAACCAATAGTCATGAATAATATATTATTTTAGGATTATTCGTTTTGCATGAAAAATTTAGGTAAAACACTTATTAAATTCTCATACGAAACAGTTTGTACGGAAAGTTCATGCTATCGTTGCCCATTAACCGACCAACCGCCTTTTGCGCCCAGCGTGGACCACAGATAAGATAGCCGTAATATAATACGCTGGTAAATCAAATGGTCGCATAGCCGCTATTTCTAGTAAGCTACATAGGCCGTTTTATGAAATGAAATGAAATGAAATTTATTGCCAAAAAAAACGTAACTTAAACAATCCCTTAAAGTTAAAACTTAAATACTAAATTGTGCTTGGCAATGGGTCCTCGTCTCAGCATATGTCGCGAAGATAATAGATTTAATATCAAATGTAATATTCATATACATATTTACAACGACATAGGAACACACAATAATTATAGTATGAAAGTAACCCGAGAAAGCAAGCTTATCAATTACTTATTGTCTTACTAAAGTCTCTACTACAACAATTGCATCATTTCTCTCTCTCTCACTGATAACCAGATACACACTCTGGTGACGGAGGACATATACTATCTCAGTCCTCCTCTGGTAACCTCTCTTGGTCATGCTTGACACTCTGCCTTGGCCTAGCATGACCCATACTATGAGCATGGTGGCGGGAACCTCTTGTTCCCTGACGGGCCTCCAACCATCCCCAAATAGCTCGCCTCTTCCTCCATATCACACCATGCTCCTCGATAGGTTACCCTCTAATTACTCTCATAACTCAGTCCTGGCTTCGGGCCTTACGCTAAGCTTGACGCCAGCTGCCTGACAGCCCTATACATGATGCCTCTGACCAGATACCTTAGGCCAGGAACTAAACTGTACATAAGTCTTATGAAAGCTCGCTATCCCAACATTACCGTCACACCATCGATAATGATTATTAAAGGGGAAACTCACCAAGAGTAGCTCTGTACACTGCTCATACCATAAACAGTCTGCACCTGATCCCATCAGGTCTCCTTGCCTCTCCTATAAGTATTACCTTTTCTTTCCGTCACTTATTCTTCCCGCGCCGCCGTTACGACTCGATATTCCACCATTTCTTTTCTTTTCTCAGTGTTACCAGGATGTAAAAAAGCGAATGACAGTTACCTGTATTATTGGTCCGTATCGCGCATCATCGCGACACTCGGCAAGGCAAAGAAAATGTTACAAGACGGTTAACAGGTGACGCGTCCATTCCGCTATCTTCTCTCTGGCTTTAATGGCAGCGTCTCTCTTCTCATTTTTGCTAGTACTTTCGATTACTGAACCTTCAACAAAGTCTGTAGGAGTAGGGCAAGTATCTTCTACAGGAGTCAATAGATTTTCTTGTAATGATAATGATTCATCACTAGGAATGGTCCCTGGATTAATGTTATCAATTATTTGATCCGGAGGTATATTCGGGCTTCTTGTGTCCGGTACAGGCACTTGAGGCATTTCATTGACATTACTGGAGTCTAAAGTATTTTCCACTCTCACTACTCTATTTTCTTCCTGATTGACCATTTCAGGCAGTTCTTTATTTGGTATATATGTTTCTTCAACATCGTCTGCTTCTAACGGGTATAGGTGGCCAAGAGATCGTGTGAATTCCGTAACATTAACTTTGACTCTAGCGACTCTTACAACACCATCTTGGCCCTTAATCAGAGAGACAATTTTTCCCACTTTCCAATTTGTCCTATTCTTGGAGTCATCTCTGATTTGAACTATATCTCCTATTTCAGGTACCTTTTTAGATTTAATTCTTGTTTGTTTGTGTGTGTGGAAGGATCTCTCTCTGAGACTCGGCAGGTATTGGTTAATAAACATTCTTTTATATTCCTCAAGAATCATTTGACCTCTTCTCCAGCTTTGCACTAGGTCAACCTTTGTGTTTGTCAGTTGTTGATTTGTCTGTAAATCTGTGTTTAAATCTAAGCACTGTCCAAGGGTCAAGAAGTCGGCTGGCTTCAGTACTTCTTCTGGATCCGCACCTACTGCAGTCAACGGTCTAGTGTTAAGCACTGATTCCACCTCTTTAAGGACCGTTGTCATTTGGTTCTCTGTCAACAGATGCTTGTCCAAAGTGCGTTTCAAGCAGTGCTTAACTAAGGCTACTAGTCGTTCATAAAAACCTCCCTGCCAAGGTGCCAGCTGAGCTATGAATTTCCATTTAATACCTTTATTCATACAGTAGTCTGACGACAGGACTTCACTGGTCAATTTAAATTGAAGTGCGTTATCAGAGATTATGGTGTCCGGTATGCCTCTAATAGCTGTGAATCTCCTAATGGCTAGTAAGCACTCCTTCGCTGATAAGTCTTTAACTAATTCTAGATGCAAAGCTCGTACTGCTAAACATGTTAATAGACATATCCACCTTTTTTCTTTTCCTTTCTCTGTCTCTACTAGGACAGGTCCTAAATAGTCTAAGCCGGTATAATGGAAAGGTGAGCTATAATTTACTCTTGCACTTGGTAGCTCCGGTGCCGGTGGTAATTGAAAAGGGCCTCCACCATACTTCACGCATTGTGGGCACCTTCTAATAACTTTCTGTACTTGAGCACGTCCCTGGGGTATCCAATATTTTTCTCTTATAATACTCAACGTGTGGGGCACACCTACATGATAATTTTCTTCATGTGTCCTTTTAATAATCTGGGTTGCCAAAGGGGATTGTTTTGGGATCACTATTGGATACTTCTTATCATATGGTAAATTTGCTTGCCCAAAACGTCCTTTGCTCCTCAATACTCCATCTACGTCGCGGAATATTCCTAAATCTAACGACAGATTAGTTCTTTTTCCCATGACTTCGTTTGGAAGGTATTCTTTCTGAATCCTCTTAATGTTTTCTGTAGTGATATCATTTCCAGGTGTTTTATCAATATTTGAAGGTTCCTCATTCAATTGCTCGGTGAGTTCTTGCTCTTCTGTTGTGAGGGCTAATTCTTCACTTTCATAACCCTTCGAAGTCATCTCTGGACCATCAACTATCTCTAGAGCCCTCCCAACCAGGCAAAGCTCTTTATTAGTTTGGGTGTCATTAGGCCAATGTTTTTCATCTTTGGTAAGGAAATTTGGTCCATAAAACCACAACTCTTGTTTCTTTTGCCATAACTCTGGTCTAGTTGCTATATCTGCCGGGTTATTTTTTGTATCCACATATCGTAGCTCTATCCCCAGAGTACGACTGGTTTGTTTTATTTCATTAACGCGTCTTGCGACAAATGGAGGCAGTAACTTGCTTGTCTTCATCCATGCCAAGACAACTTGGCTGTCAGACCATAGATACAACCTTGAAAGCTTTATATCTATATGATCATGTATATATTTCATTAACCTGCTTCCAATCAAGAAGGATAACAATTCCAGTCTTGGGATTTTCAAATCATTTTTGTCTTCTATTGGTGTGATCCTCGTCTTAGACATTAGGAAAGTGACTGCCGTTTTGTCTTCGCCTATTAATCTCAAATACACAATTGCTGCATATGAATTCATAGACGCATCTGTAAAACCATGTAATTCATATCGTATGATCTTTCCTGTCTGTTTGCATGTATCTCCAACATATCTTTGTACTTCTATGTCTTTTATAGCAGCTAGATTTTTGACTATGTTTTCCCATAACATCTGCATATCATCTGGCAGTGTATCTTCCCATTTCAGTTTTCTTTTGCAGAGTTCCTGGAATAATAGCTTACCAGGAAGTATTAGAGGTGATGCAAAACCGCAGGGGTCATATAAACGTGCTAATACTTTGAGCACTCCTTTCTTCGTGATTCCTCTTGACTCAGTGATAAAAACTTCTGGATCTATATTGAGTTGTAGGGTGTCATTCTTTATATTCCATAATAAGCCGAGAATCTTCATTTTATCTGTCCGTTTTTCTCTCTGAGTTAAAGGAATTTGCTCAATAAAGTCTGTGTCATTAGACATCCAGTCTCTAATATTCATACCTAGTCCCTGGAATACGCGGTTTGTGTCCTTGTACAATTGTAGAGCTTCCTTGTTGGAATCAGCTGATGTTACCAAATTATCTACATAACATCTGTCCGCTATTTTTGATAATAAGGAATTTTCTGTCTTTGAAATATGATGTCTGATGGTCGCTGTCAATAAAAAAGGACTGGATATAATTCCAAATGGGACACGACAAAAACGATATTGTACTATATTGTCTTCTGTTACTTCCTTCGAGGGATCTTTCACCCAAAGAAATCTAGTAACATCTCTATCTACTGTTTGAAGTCCCACTTGGAGAAAAGCTCTCTCCACATCAGCCGTTATGCCTATTTTTCCTGTTCTGAAATTAAAAATTAGTCCCGTAAGATCTTCTAACATAGATGGGCCACCATACAGACATTCATTAAGGCTTTTTTCATTTTTAATTTTTGATGAGGCGTCATAGACTATACGCCCTCTCTTTCCCTTTTGATTTACAATGTGATGAGGCAAGAAATGAACTGGATGTGTAATTTTGTGAAAAGGTGAAGGCTGGACTATCTCAATCACCTTAGCTTCTAACTGTTCTTTTAGGATTTCTTTATAGTTGTCGAGAGTTTCTTCATCAGAACGTTTTAATAAGCTTTTCAACCTTCCAAGAGCGAGTCCGTAATTTGTAGGCAATTCCGGAGGGTATTGTATCCATGGCCATTTAACTTCATATCTTCCTTCATGGTACTTGACATTTTCGTTAAAATGGTGAACTGCTTCTTCTTCCTTTGTTGTCTTCGGTGAGTCCGTGATGCCAATACTCTCCAGCGTCCATAAGAACTTCACATCTATGTTACGGAGGGGAAGATCTGGCTCGGAGAAGTAAGGACAATTAGAATCATGGCAACTACAATATGTCACAACTGACAGCACATCTTCGTTTTTATTATTGAAAGCCTTATCGAAGCCTCCAGTCAGCCAACCAAAATCTGAATTAATCACATATAAATCATCTTTTATTTTTAACAGATCGTTTCTAAGAAATGAAAAATACAAATCGTTACCAATCAACAAGTCAACTCCTTGACCAACGGATTCATCATCCGCAGTAATATCTATTTTGGGATGATCAATTTTGACAACTGGGACGTGATCCGTTATATGTGGTACAATATTTACTTTTATTTTCTTCTCAATTTGTCTCTTTGTTAAAACAGTTACTTCTGCGGATGAACTTTTAATTGTATAAGGTTTATTGGATCCAAATGTGTAGACAATTAAATCAACTTCATTGTCTTTTTTTATTTCAAGGTCTTTTGCTAATCTGTTGGTGATATATGACCTCATGCTTCCACAATCCATGAGTAATCTACATGTCAGGTGTTTGTTGTGCTGGCCCGCTATCTGTGTTACTGCAGTCTGTAAAAAATTGCACGCTTGGTTACATATGTTAACTGACGTTTCTAACATAGGAACAGGTTCTATATCTATTTTACCTTTCTTAGTTTTCTGCGGGCACAAAGCTCTGTTGTGTAATTTATTACAGTGATGACATTTCCTTTTGCTGAAGCATTTAGAGGCTCTATGGCCATTCTTGAAACATAAGAAGCACCTTTGTTGCAGTCTACTTATCCTTTCTTTGATTGTTTTATATTCATTACAATCATCATTGTAATGTCCTGTTTTGCCACAGAAAATGCATGAAATTTTCGGCCGTTTAGACTTAAATGTGTTAGTCCTGTCAAATAGCCTCTTGCGTTTTGCTGGTCTTTCTCTTGTAACTTTAAGTAGGGCTGATGTAGATCCTGACGTTGAAGCAGCTGTTGATGTAGATCCAGGTGTTGAAGCAGTTGTGGATGTTTGTAGTGTTTGTGGTGTCTGTATATTTATACTTTCCATGGCAGTTATGACCTTATCTAGTGCTTTCTTTATGTTGTCTGTATTCTCTTCTTCCGCAATCAATATTTTAACCTGATACAAAACCGTTTCTGGAAACTTATCTAATATAATTCCTCGCAAATAGCTTGCTTCTGTGTTTTCTCCGTATGCAGATAACACCCGTAGGTGAGTATCTATGTTGTTCAATATTCTACGGCATTCAGTAGTAGATTGGGCTTTTTCAAGATTCAATAGTGCTTTGTTGTGAGCATCTATTACGTTATTTGTCTTCCCGAACCTATTTTTTAGAATTAAAGTAGCGACCTCATAATTCTGGTTAGTCGTCTCCAAGCCTTCAATTGCTTGGAGTGCCGGACCCTCTAAAGATCCTACTAAATATGATAACTTCTCCACGTCCGCTATATTTTTACTATCTACGTTGGCCACGAATCTGTCCCAAAATGAATTCCATTTCAAAATGTCTCCATTGAATTTGACCAAGTCTAATTTGGGTAGTTTAGTTTTATTTTGGGTGTTGTTCTCTTCGGAATAAATTTTGAACACTATTTCCATCTTCGTCATAGCGTCCTCTGCTCGGATTTGTAGTTCATCACATTCTTGATAAAATTCTATCTGTGGGTTTGGCACGTGAGTTACGTATTTATCTAATTGTACTTGAAATTGAGCTAATTTACTCTTAAGATCGATTTTATTTACAACTAATTGTTGTTGTTGTACTCCTACTCCTGTTTCGACTTTGTTCAGTAAATCTACCGTTAATTTTACAGTTTCTTTTAGTCTTTCTAGGCGCGAGCGCAACGCTGTAGAAAGAATTTCTTCCATCTTGCAACCTGTAATTTCCACTACGCTATACTATTTTGCAATATGGTAAATTGTAAGAGTATTTTAAGAATCGCCGTTATAGAACAAAGTTACGTTAAATTATGATTGAAATAACAATTATGATTTTAGTCGTAAACAAATGGCGTCTTTGTTTATTTGCAAACAACTACAATGGCGTACGCCGGTAAGGCTTAGTTGATATTATTTCATTGATTCGAACGGCATCCCTTAATACTCAATTTCTCTTGATATAATTATCAAACTTTTACCTTAACAGTCGTATCCTCTTTAGCACTCACTTTCTTTTAAATTAGTAACTTACGAAAACACAATTAACACGCCACTTTGCACTTGCTAAATATTTTCCAAACACGACAAGACAAGACAAACTTTTTTTTTTTTTTCGCAACAACTTCAATACGCACAGTGGCATCTAGGTATTTGGCCACAGACGGAATTCTCGTCGGACCAAAACCAACTTATCAAATAATTAACGTAGACGCAAAACATAACAATAATAAAACAAAAACACGTTAATAAAACCACAATATTGTTTAAATTCTTTATTAAGTCTACACAGTATTCATAAAAAATGTTATCTTAGTGTAAAAATCTTCGTTCAAATGAGCAATCGAGTACTTAAATCGAATGAATCGATGACGCACATAAATCAATTAAACCGATAATGACTGGAATAAATACGAAATAAATAAATAGACGCTGAATGTTTATCTCAGGTATAAACAGTAAATTACTTTAAATGCCATAATATAATAACAATGACAATATTCGGCAATATTATTGATGCAACAAAATTCTGGACTCTAATTCCATAGGCAATAACTACCAATCTCATGCTCTCACAATACTCTACAGAGACTACCCAACCGAAAAAAAAATGTATCTTCATACATATTTCGGCCTGTCATTAAATTTTAATCATTAGAGCCTGTTCAGAAATAGAAGAGCTGCGGAATGCATTGGGCCCCATACACCCCACAACTCCTCTACCTCACTCACTCACTTCAGCTCTTTTTCTTTCATTTGCTTGTGATGTATTTCAATTTTTTAGCACCTCCACCAAACTATGTCGCGAAGATAATAGATTTAATATCAAATGTAATATTCATATACATATTTACAACGACATAGGAACACACAATAATTATAGTATGAAAGTAACCCGAGAAAGCAAGCTTATCAATTACTTATTGTCTTACTAAAGTCTCTACTACAACAATTGCATCATTTCTCTCTCTCTCACTGATAACCAGATACACACTCTGGTGACGGAGGACATATACTATCTCAGTCCTCCTCTGGTAACCTCTCTTGGTCATGCTTGACACTCTGCCTTGGCCTAGCATGACCCATACTATGAGCATGGTGGCGGGAACCTCTTGTTCCCTGACGGGCCTCCAACCATCCCCAAATAGCTCGCCTCTTCCTCCATATCACACCATGCTCCTCGATAGGTTACCCTCTAATTACTCTCATAACTCAGTCCTGGCTTCGGGCCTTACGCTAAGCTTGACGCCAGCTGCCTGACAGCCCTATACATGATGCCTCTGACCAGATACCTTAGGCCAGGAACTAAACTGTACATAAGTCTTATGAAAGCTCGCTATCCCAACATTACCGTCACACCATCGATAATGATTATTAAAGGGGAAACTCACCAAGAGTAGCTCTGTACACTGCTCATACCATAAACAGTCTGCACCTGATCCCATCAGGTCTCCTTGCCTCTCCTATAAGTATTACCTTTTCTTTCCGTCACTTATTCTTCCCGCGCCGCCGTTACGACTCGATATTCCACCATTTCTTTTCTTTTCTCAGTGTTACCAGGATGTAAAAAAGCGAATGACAGTTACCTGTATTATTGGTCCGTATCGCGCATCATCGCGACAGCATATGCAAAGCTTGAAGTCTTGCGCTGGTTTTCAGTCGAGTCCCTTTTTATATCGGTGGTGTAGAGAGGTTCTAATGAGCCGCTCGCGCGCGCCGGTGGGCCGGGCAAGACTTAATTGAATTTATACCGCTGGAATTAATAAAATGGAGCGTGCTTCGTTTTGTGCAAAAAGTTAGTAGCGTACTGATTATATGGACAATATTTACATTAATAGGCAACATGTTATTGTACTTGTAAACAAAATTGTCCGCCCTCAATAAAGCCCAAACTTGCCTGCCCAACTGATTAGCTGTGCCCTTGGCTTCGATCGCGCACTTCAAACACTACTTCCCTGAAATGTTTCCTGCAGGGGATAATTACTAGAATTCAAAAAAAAAATGATGTCCTACCTTGCACGTAGAACCGATGGCCGTTGGGGCGAAAAGGTTCTCGAGTGGCGATCACGTACCGGAAGGCGCAGCGTGGGTATAGGGGGTGTGTAATGATCGGTATAAAAACAAATAATATAATTTCATTGGATATAACCATTTTTGATATAATTTCAAAGGGTAGAATCATCCATTGTACATAATTAACGTTGGGTATAATATCAAAATATATATTGTTATTTAGTATAACTATCATTCGGTATAACGCTTATTTCTTATAACCATCATAGAGTATAATTCTTATTTGATATACATCTCATATTGTATAATGATCAAGCGGTATAATTGTATTAAAACTATAACGCCTGAGACAAAGAAGAATACCAATAATAATAATTTTAAAATTTTATAATACTCTGATACTGATATGATATATTGTATACTGTTTTGAAAAAATGACACCTCGCCGAGTTTATTACGCCGGTTCTTCTCGAGGCAGAGGTTTACTTTCCGAACCGGTGGTAGTTTATCGACATTCATAGGTGCATGTAATATGCCTAAATTGAAGAATAAATCACTTTGACTTTGACTTTGACTTTGACTTTACCAGGAAGATGAATTTTTGCGAGCAATGGCTTCAAATTTAAACCTCAAAATTAAATGAATTCCTACACTTTATGTAAAAATATACATCTTTTTATGTGCAAATTGCGTTTCATTTACCTAAGCTAAACTGGACTGATGACCTGATAAAGGTCGCTGGATGCGGGTGGCGCAGGACCTGTCATTGTGGCACTCTTTGGGGGAGGCCTATGTCCAGCAGTGGACGTCTTTCGGCTGATATGATGATGTCCTACCTTAGAGCCAAACTGTCTTCATGCTAACAAATGATGAATTTTAAAGGCAATAAATAAAATTAAATATGAACTTCTTCAAAATGAGTTTAGATTGCATGAGTTACACACAATTTTTTTTGACAATTGCTACAAGTTGTTGCTAGATCCCGGTCAAAAAAGCAGAAACAAAAAAAAAACTAGTCAAGTTTTTACGACTCGTGATTGCGTTGTTCCCACCTGCGATGCCGGAGATACATTCCCTTCGTTGTAAATATTTTATTACAGCATTGTAACCGTGAATGCTATCGATACATCTGCTACGCCATTCGCAACCTTCTCGACTAACTTCACCGTTCACCATTATGTCTTGAGCCTGAGATCCGTAACAACGGTGTGTAATCAGGGGTCTAGTTATATTGGTTCACGAGTGTCGGTAAGTGCTGAACATCAGCACTCTTAACATGTTCTCATCGTATGAGATACTTGAGATTATTTGAGTTGGCCGAATTGCATCAAAGTAGTCCATTCAAAAAGCAACTCAATCGTCCAGGGCAGAAGATTCCGATTCCAACGGAGGTTTTATAAAAAGTCGGCCACATTAAGTAATCTCAATCTCAACCAGATCTGGGCAAACTGTCCAACGTTTACGCTGTTATGATACTCCATTCTGATATTATCAAACTAACATAAATTGCTGATGATTTACTGAGAGGTTCATAGGCGAAAGGCGAACCAAGGAGACGCGGGCAGGGATCGGATACCGGTATTTTCTCCATACAAATTAAACCGGTATTATTTTGTTCCATTCGTTCTTTGGTTTATAATATCATTTTTGATCAGGCAGTCTAATAATACGAAAATGTTACCTAAATTCATGATAGAGTCCTACATTAAGAGCCTAAAATAATTCAAAATATTAGACTACTTCGGGGATTTTTGAAATAACCGGTTCCGATCCCCGGATGCGGGTAAGGTAAAAAGTCCAATTCGTTCTCGAGATTATTTTATGTATAGAAAGAAAGATATACTAGCTAGAAGCTCTGACAATAAAGGAACAATCTAAGGTATAAGAGGGAAAAGTGTTGTATATATTTTTCCCTTTAATTTGAAAAATATAATTTTCGTTAGCAAAATGAGGTTAGGAAAAGATTAGTGATTACGCCACAATGCTTTTACAAATTGTTTGTTGCTACGACATAGGTACGTACATAATATGTAGCATGTTATAACTACTTTATCTGTCTATCGAAAGTTAATGTAACGTAAAACCCCGATTGTGGTAGACACTTAAGAAACCCGAGTTAAGTCCTCAAGGCTAGTATTGTGAAAATATGAAATTATTTCTATTGACATCAAATATCTCGTTAAGTGAGTATATTGTGGAAGTTTTACGAAACACCATTTTTACGGCTGGTACATTTCACGTTCTTGTTTCTTGTAATATAATCTCCAACATTCGATAGTTGGAGGTTTCAGACGAATTGTATTAGATATTATGACATTCAAATTGAAAAGAGGAATAGCACAGTTACAAAATGAGAATATTGTAATTAAAAAAGCGAAAGATAACGTTGCACTTAACGTATTTATTTAGGATACAAATGCAAATCACACGGACTAGATACAAAACATCAATCCGCCTTTGCCAGGAAACCAGAGGGCCTACCGCGAAAACGAATTTCGTTTCGCGGTAGGCCCTCTGAGGGCCTTCCTACTGCGAAACAAAAACGAATTTGGTTTTGTATCTCCGTCTCCGACGCACTTGCTAGTTCGAGCGACAGCAGGAATTACACGACACGAACGAAGTTCGTTTTCTTTTCGCGGTAGCCACTCAGTCAGTAACCTCAGGCATCTTAGACACAGTCCGATTCCGAAACACATTATTGATGCATAGAAATCATGACCTCCCATTATCAAATTAAAATTAAAATGTTATTAACTTCCCAAGTCCCCTCGTTTCTCAAGGCCGACATGAGCGAAAAAGGGCTCACAAAAGAGGATACCCATAATCGTGGAAAGTGGAAAAAAGCGAGTAGGAAAACGGACCCTAGCAAAAGAAGGTAGAAGATGTCTCAAAGATTTTTTCACGATGCCATTCGAACCAGTTTTAGGAGAGCAACAAATGTTTCTATGGGAGCAACTACAATTTTTAAAAAATCTGAAAAAGATTGACCTCGCTGGCGGCATCGGCATCCCAAACGTTTCATACTAATTGATTGAAAAATATGACGTCACACATGTCACAATGCTATGGGTAGGTAGGTATTAACCGTTGTACGGAAAATCAAGTAAATTGCTGTTCCGATCGCGATATACTGCGTTTAGGTCCATAGTTGTCATACAATTTATTTCTATAAAAGCGTAAGGATTCTATTGGTAGCTTTAAATTTACACTTTTTTTTTTCTAAACATTCAACGTTCATATCTTTTTATGATATTACTTAATTCATCATCATAGACGTCCACTGCTGGAAATAGTCCTCCCCCAAAGAGTGCCACAATGACCGGTCCTGCGCCACCCGCATCCAGCGGACTCCAGCATTACTTAATTATATTTTTTAATTTATACTTTATTACAATAATTTGATGGTTTACTATCCATTTAGCAACACTATGTTATCAATTTTAACATGAGTCATCATGCCTATTGGCTGTTCAAATGTCTATAATGTGATTTCCTTGAAAGGATGTTTGTTTGTGCAGCGGGCGCAAGTCGGGGCAGCTGTCGGACGCGGGCGAGGACCGGCGCGCGCGCCTCGATCACGACCTCACCAAGCAGCAGCGGTCCGCCTCGCTGGTGAGTCTTCTTCACACGTACGATTTACTACCCGCTGTCACGTCTTGTCTCACTCGCTCTGTGCAAATTAGAAAGAGGAGGGCAGATTTTCTCGTCTAGCGTCACGCACTACAACCATAAGGGTTCCTTTTTGGTCTGGAATCCTAATATTAGTTCTCATAACACAAAATTACCATGATTCGTTCGAACACCGTATCGCTGGCTTCGTAGGCAGGGTCACTAGCAATGGAACTAAGCCAAAGTGTTCATCTAATGTAGTTCTGCCACACGTAGATAAATGAGATGTAATACTGTAAAGTGATACTTATCTGTCGGCACATGCTGGGAGTATCTCTGCGTGATCGCATCAGAAATGAGGTTATCCGTAGCAGAACCAACGTAACCGATATAGCCCTCCGAATCGCTAAACTTAAGTGGCAGTGGGCCTACATTGCACGTAGAACCAATGGCCATTGGGGCGGAAAGGTTCTCGAGTGGCGACCACGTACCGGGTGGCGCAGCGTGGGCAGGCCCCCCACAAGGTGGACTGATGACCTGGTAAAGGTCGCTGGAGTCCGCTGGATGCGGGTGGCGCAGGACCGGTCATTGTGGCCCTCTTTGGGGGAGGCCTATGTCCAGCAGTGACGTATTTCGGCTGATATGACGATGATGATGATGATGACATGTCGAGAGTCGCGTCATTTTTTTTTCCTAAAGTCGTGCTCCTATTTGGTAAGAATATTTGATGTAAAGATATTATGATGTTCTCAGAAACATTGATTAAAATGCTCCAAGTAAATGGGCATGCAGTTTTTGTTTTCGTTGATGCAGTATATGTGTAAAATAAGCACGTTGTACGCTATTCACGTACCATTTGCGGCCGTAAATGTAATCTGATATGATGATTGCGGGTGTAATGGGCTAATTGCTGGAGCCACCATCATAGCTGGCTGCATGGAGCTATGCTGATCGATCTGCGATGATATGTAGTGGGTTGTAAAAATGACAGAGCAAAAAGTGTAGTCTTACTTATGGACGGGGTTAAAAGTAACATAAATAAGATTACCAATGGATATTATGATATATTTAATGCTTGAGATACTGTTATCAATGTTATCATCATCATATCAGCCGAAAGACGTCCACTGCTGGACATAGGCCTCCCCCAGAGAGTGCCAAATTGACCGGTCCTGCGCCACCCGCATCCAGCGGACTCCCGCGACCTTTACCAGGTCATCAGTCATCAGCTTACTATGGGCCTCATAAGAAGGCTCAAAGTCACCCAAAGGGCAATGGAGAGGGCTATGTTAGGAGTTTCTCTGCGTGATCGCATCAGAAATGAGGCTATCCGCAGCAGAACCAAGGTAACCGATATAGCACTCCGAATTGCTAAACTTAAGTGGCAGTGGGCGGGGCACATTGCACGTAGAACCGATGGCCGTTGGGGCGGAAAGGTTCTCGAGTGGCGACCACGTACCGGAAGGCGCGGCGTGGGTAGGCTCCCCACAAGGTCGATACTGTTATACTTACTACTATTCTAGCATAGTTACTAGCTTACCATGTAAAGCCATTTCTTTACTGTCACCTCGTCATACCATCGCCTCTCACACTGTCTATCCACCATTTTCTTGATATATTTTTTCCTTTATCCCTATTTTAGCACGCTGACTCGACCGTAATATCCTTTGGTCTCTGGTAAATATTATTTTCAGTTATATAAATACTTGATTAACATAACTCTTGCTAAACGTCTGTGGCTCTAGTGGAAATAGGTACAAGTCGAAAAACACTACTTTACAGGTGACGCAATAAATTTTTGGATTTGACACAATCGTAACTTCCTCACTTTAAGAGATCACTTAGATCCATTAACACCAAACGGCGCGGTTTTTTTTTTCTTAGAATTTTGGTTTAATATATAACACAAAAAGGTTAAAAGTGCACTTGTAGCGCTTTTCACTAGAGCCACAGACCTAGTTTTTAGTGTTCCGTACTAAAATTGATCCAACGGAACACTTAAAATGCGATCACTCGGAGTCTGTCCGTCTGAAACGGCCAGTTTTTAACCCTTATAGGATCATACTCGGTTGTCTGTCTGTCCGTCTGTCACAGCCGATTTGCTCCGAAACTACTGGACCGATTGAGTTGAAATTTGGTACACATATTATGTAAATTGGTGACCCAAAGATGGACGAGTAAAGTAGATTAATGAATTCTGAAGAAGGGGGCCACTTTTGGGGGGTAAATTGGAAAATTTAAAAAAAAAGTTTCGCAAAATGTATTCTGTGACATATCAAATGAAAGGAGTTGTTGTAAGCATGTCAGATATTTTTGTAATAATTTTATCAAAAACAGATTTGAGGTACTTTAGAAAAAAATACGAAAATTGACCATCCCCCCCCCCTCCTTATCTCCGAAACTACTAGGATTAAAATTCTGAAAAAAATATATAAAATAGTTCCTTGCCTAAAGATTACAGGAAAACCTATGAGAAGTTTGAGTATTCAAAAACACTTATGAAATTTAGATTATATACGGAACCTTCACCACGCGAGTTGAACTCGCACTTGTCCGGTTTTTTTTTATATGCAACTTAAGCTAGCTAACATAGTTACTTGATCTAAAAATGCCTCGACCGTGAGCTCGTGTGCCGACCCCCGCCGCGTTGTGTCTTCATTCCGCTAATTACTACAGAATCTGGTCTTTAATGACAACACGTCCATTTATCACTATAATGATCCTGCACACAGCGCGCTGCTCGCTTCCTCTCCGCCTCCGGAGTTAGGTCTTGGACTCCGCTGGAAACCGTTTCATAAGTAGGTACCTAATCTTTTAATTTTCCGTCAAACAAAGATGTATCTTTGTTAAACGCTACTCGCGTAAGGGAGTAATTATATTATATTTTCTGTAGTCAAGTCATAGGCCTTTCGGTGCACATTATAAATTATTAGCCTAGGCATACTGGGTTATTTATATAGTATCTACGGGCAGCCATGAAAGTGGTCTACCGTTTTTGAACTAGGTATAATCTTACAAAAATCACACAAGTCCAAAACGAAATTGTACTCGTATGTAAACACTATACGCTATTTATAAGTTTATAACCATTTAACATAACCTACCTTAAGTCAGCCCACACAATAAGTAGTTGCGTAGGCGCAATAGGCGCATATACACTGCTTGTACCTCCTGTTCATTACTGAGAATAAGTACGAAATATTGCCAATACCAGAGCCATATGATATGATAATGTATAGCTTGGAACAAAATATAATCCTACTACTAATAAAATGCGAAAGTTTAGATGTGTTTATGTTTAGATGTTTGGATGTTTGTTACTCAATCACGCTTAAACGGTTCGACCGATTTGGATGAAATTTTGCACGAAGATAGTTTATAGCCTGGATTAATAGGATAGTTTTTATCCCGGGTCCACGCAGACGAAGTTTCGGGCGGAAGCTAGTATATAAATAATATTTTTTTACACGATGCATCCTAATCAGTTTTAGAGAGGACCAAATGTTTGCAGGATCAACTACGAGTACAACTAGTGACTCTGTAAGCTTTAGACTCGAGAAAAAAATTAAAAAAATCTAAAAGTTAATCGACAAAAAATTCTACATAATTATCGAACCTGCTCACTAAATTTCACGAGAATCGGTTGAGAACCGCCGGACAGGAGACAGCGACCTGAAGAGAACAGCCGTACAGTCGGCCGGACATACGAAAGGGTTTTTGCCCAAGTTGAAACGGAGAACTTCGTTCGCTTCGCTCCCTCGTTCATTTAGATAGCAAAAGACAAAAATGACAGTGAAAATCGGACATCTAACGACCATAAAAACGCCCATAGTAATTGACAGCTAATTGTGATAATATATCTATCACAACGTTGGATCCCCGTAAAAACACACATAAGTGGGTATACAAACATATTATTCCAAAACCTGTGCCTGCTCATACATTTATTCGATTTTGATTATAAATAATAATAAATCAGCCTATATACGTCCCACTGCTGGGCACAGGCCGTTATGGACGAGAGGGAACGGGTACTAGTCCCCACGCTGGCCCAGTGCGGGTTGGGGACTTCACATACACCTTTGAATTTCTTCTCAGATGTATGCAGGTTTCCTCACGATGTTATTCCTTCACCGAAAAGCTAACGGTAAATATCATATGATATTTCGATGAATGATGTTCTGTTCCGATTTAGATTATAGTTTTGTTATTTACATTTTATTGATTATACATTTTTACTATATTATACATTTTTACAGGAGTATAATATCAAATTAGATTTTAAGTATGGCTAATGGGCGATATTCTTTCTACGTCGCTATACGTCCTAAACTCCTCAATTAAATAAAATGCTGGGATGGTATGGGCATGTAGAGGGACGGATGGAAGAAGATCAACTAAAATTGTGTATGAGGGAATTCCAGGATGGTACACTTCGGCAAACTTTTTCCGATCAAATACTCGAAAATCATCAGAGACCCGGAGGAATATGTATTTAGTAAAATACTTCTTCAATTTAATGCGCGGCCTTGTGACCAATCCCCCACTGCTAGCTCTTATAGGACTCAGAGTTCCACGTCTCTCCGCAAAGCAACTACGTGCTCGCCGCCGCGATCTCTTCGCTATCCCCCCAACAAGGACTTGCGCACTAGCCTCTTCCCCTCTGCACCTAGTACTAAAGTTATTAAATGACATACTGGACAGTGACAGCCAACTGGACATATTTTTAAGCCCGAAACCAAAGGTTTTGACTGCTGCCCATCAATATTTAGAAAAAATTGTCACTCCTAGCTCTATCCGTGCATAATCTGTATTATTAAATAACCTAGACCTATTAATATTACATAATTTTAATTTTTATAATTTTATTGACATATATTCATTTGTAAGAATCTCAATCAGATTCCACTTAAATAATTGACTTTTTAACAATAATTACTATCCATTGACATGATACATTCTAAACGCGCATGATAAATATTAACTTACCAATTAGCATGTAAGGTACAACTGTTAGTGCTAATATTAATGGTAATAAATAAATAAATAAATACCCTATTATTACTGGTTTACACCGCTCTAGTTAGGAGCAAAATGGAGGCAGCGTCTAATATATTGTGGAACCCCCACGAAGTCACTAACGCCTTGCTTCTGGAGAAAATCCAAAAGGCTTTCTTGCGATTCTTATATAAAAAAACCTATGGGTACTATCCCTTCCTTTACCCGACAAAGTTTCTGCTTGGCTCCCTGAGTTTTAACTCCCTGGAGGTGAGGCGTAACTATGCACTCGTGACCGGGGCTTGCCGAATATTACGTAGGGATTCAGAGTATTCAGACTATCCTCTGCTGGTCTCGCAACTGGTATGCGTTTTCGTGCCCCCTCTGTCTCAGTTAAAATTTAATTTTAGACTACGAAATCGCGACTTACTGGCAGTTTCCAAAGCGCGCGCTTTGTTATACAGGAAATCACCACTAGTTCGCGCTTTATTACCTAAAAGCGCTTCTCAAATCAGCACCTGACTCCGATATTTTTGCAAGTAGTTGGAAGGTGATATGTGATGAATGTAAGAAGTTATGTGAGGCGATGGATGACCGTCCGTCTTCAGTTAGTTGTTAAGATTATTGTTATTATAAGATTAAATATATATTTATTGAAAGTGAATACAAGATTATGATTAACATTAACTAAGATAAATTAAAACTAAGTTAAATCTAAAAAACCGGCCATGTGCGTGTCAGACCACGCAAAACGAAGGGTTCCGTGCCTATTAAAAAGGTCGTATCGTCATAGAAATCTTACGGCACTTAAGTCCTTTTCTTTGAGGAAAGCAGTTTTTCAAAACAATTTTCGGTGAATGAAATTAATAAGCCCTATGTCCATGAATTTTTCCATATTTTTAAAATACACCGTTCAAAAATTAGAGGGGGGGGGACAGAATTTTAGTGACTTTCGGGGCGATTATCTCTGACTGTATTCACTTAATCAAAAAAAATCCCGAGAAACCTTATATTCATTTTGAAAGGCCTATCGATTGATGTGCCACACGTGGGCTCACGATGAAAAAAATTTTTTTGACTTTTAGTTTTATGTATGGAGTACACCCCTAAAAAAAATTTTTTTAGTAATTTTAATTACAAAACTTTGTAGCAGCTAACAAAATACACCTATCCTCAAAATTTTATTCAAATACACCTTATAGTTTTCGAGTAAAATGCCTGTGACATACGGACAGACGGACAGACGGACAGACGGACAGACGGACAGACGGACAGACGGACATGACGAAACTATAAGGGTTCCGTTTTTGCCATTTTGGCTACGGAACCCTAAAAAGGCCCTCGAGGCATTGTACCGAGGATGCTGGCGGCAGAGAAAGCCGCCAGCTCTTCGGTCACCAGTTACATCGACCAGACGTTTCGCTATTTCTGCAAATAACTTATGTGCACTGAGACCCCACGGACCGAGGGTCTCAACGCCAAAGGGTACAAAGTCGTACTCTCTGCCGAGGCCTCTATATTTATTACATTTCAGATTTTCGGCGTTTTCCGCCGCTGCACCCGCTTTAGAAGTAGTCCGTTGGATGTGAGACGGTGCCAGTGTGTCTACACATGTAGCGTCCCACACAATCATCCGTCCCAACCTATGTTAGTACTTAAATAACATTGTATGCATTTCACAGTGCCTTGGTGCCTCACTGTAATACTGTGTAATTTGTTTGAATAAATAAATAAATTATCAAACCGCGATTGGAATGGAATTGGAGGTGACAGTTTTGCCACAAAAACACGTCAAAGTTTACATAAACTGAGAACTATTCCAATCCCATTCTAATCGCGGTTTAATAATACAGTCGAGTATGTATAATTAATGTCAAAAAGTAAAGCAACAGTCTGTTATGTCAAGTGCAAAACCGTGATCCCTGCCTCCCCTATCCTCTAGGAAACAGGCTTGATTTTATGCATGGGTGTTTGTTCGTATGCAGGGTACCCTCGGGCCACGTCCACGGCAAGACGCCGACATGGACTGCGTTGTGTTGTGTTCCATAATTGACGTCCGTGAGGTCTCGCACAATGCTCAGTGGGATGTGGGACGGGATGCGTTTAACCATTTCCGTATTATTTCAATGGAGATCAGGCAATTATACGCTATTGGCTAGACTTTGAAAACATTTTTTATTGCTATCTAGTAATTTCAGTAGGCGGGCATTTATTTCTAGTTAAAAAAAACGTGCCCCAAATCTTTAGTCCATATCCATATAGTTACGTTTCTCGATACAAAATGACTAATGACTAACAAAACAAACACACGATTTTTTTTTTAAATTTGGGTCATTTTTACCTATAAGTATTGAAAGAGCAGATGTGATTCTGATAGAAATAACATACAATTTCCAAAATCTAAAACGAAAGTTATGGGTACAAGTTTAAGTGAAGTTCGAAAATATGTACACGGGCCAAATGATCAAAAATATGTGAACAGGACTTCACTCAATATCTTACGTCATAAAAAGCTTTTGTTCCAAAAGTCAGCTCATGATATGAAGTAATAATAAATATTAGAATTATTAGAAGACAATCTTACACGAATCGACCTAGTCTCATAGTAAGCTCAATAAGGCTTGTGTTAATGGTGAAGTAAACTTAAATCGTAATCGGTAAAGAAAGGTATGAGTTAAGTGGTCCACTTCCCGAGTTTCCCGCGAATCTCGCTGGGCCGTAGACTTCTCGTCCGGGCCAGTCCGGTCCGTCTCGCCTCAGTTACGACGTAAATAGCCGTCTAACTTACAAACGCTTGCAGGAGATAAGTAGTTAACTAAAATTTCCTTTAGTCGCCACTCGAGAACCTTTCCGTGTATTTATGAAATTGAAAAATAATACTTTATCCATAAGTTACAAAAGAAAACGTGGGGTGCTCAATACTTTTCGCCAAGGCTGTATATATTCGAAAGAACTGTGGAAATACCACTTATGGTCTTAGATGTAGAACATTCAGTTGAAAACAGCCACATTTCAAGATTTTTTACATAGTAGGTATATTATGTTTCCGTTAATTCTGGATTAATTGCTTATATATATTTTATTTTTTATTGTGCTATGCATTGAGTCTAGATAAGATTATCGAGATCCTTCCTGATTAAAAAAAAACATGTTAATAATTGAAAATTTTATTGGTCGTTCGTTGTGAATTTACGTAGGTGTATGTACAGCTGTTACGCGCGAATTAGAGCGCTATCACTAGTAGAGCTACAGTAGAGCGTGGTAAAGCCGATAATTGGACCGGCCCGGCAGGAAACACCAGTCTTTATTACAATAAATTGCAGAAGAAACGGTGCTAAACCGTACTTTATAAGTAGACACTTTTACTATCAAATTTATTTTATTACTAGTAAATTAAGGAAATATATAATATGTTATTGTAATAAAACTTTCACTTTTCAATTATAAATATAGTTCGTTATGGTAAATTAAATTAAAATAATTTTAAGAGAGCAGTGCCGTAATAACGACTAAATTTCATCTATGTTGGTGTGAACACTTATTCTTATGACCAGCAAGTCGATCACGTAACGCATTGTACGTACGTTAGGTAGATCTAAACGTCATATATGGAGAAATGACAGTTAAAATGTCCCAACGCGCGTTCGAAACGTTACGTGATTACCCATCAGGGCCCGTAGTTTTCGTGCCGATGACGTCAAACCACACATACAAAAGGATGATTTCAATTAAGTATAGCATTTTCGTAAACAGTTGCGACTTATCAACCTTTTTAATTAAACGATATTGGCACTTAAAATGGTCATTGACTGACATTGTCATTCAGATGAACAATAAGATGACGTTGTAATGCACAGAGTACTTTTCTATATATTGTTGTAATGGTTTAGTTTTTGTATTTTCACACTTATATACAACTGAAAGATTTATTCAGAATGTAAATACAAGGGTCCCAGTGCGCATAAGTTATTTGCAGAAATCGCGAAACGTCTGGTCGATGTAACTGGTGACCGAAGAGCTGGCGGCTTTCTCGCGCAACGCATCAGCATTGCAATTCAGCGAGGAAATGCCGCCAGCATCCTCGGTACAATGCCTCGAGGGCCTTTTTAGACTTAACTTAGTTTTAATTTATTTTAGTTAATGTATTATTTATTTTTACTAATGTATAAACAGTTGCTATACAATGTCATCCTTACAAGAATATTGTTACGATTTTCCGTTTTTGGTTGCTTAGGTACCTCAAGTGTTTAGTGCGAGTACATAGAATATGAGTGTGCCCTTGTTTTACGTTTTGTATGGATGGACTCGCACTAATCATTAATGAATGTGTAATAGTAATTTTTTATACAAGGGTGCAAAATTGTATTTTACATAGCTTGCGTATGGATTCCATGGTTGAACCACGAGCAAAGCGAGTGTTTCGAAAATAGAATCTTGAGCGATGCGAGTGGTTCAAAAATAGAATCCTGAGCGTAGCGAGTGTTGGAACACACGAGACGTAAAATACAACTTTGCAACCGTGTGGAACACAAATCTTTTCACCTCACTAAAGCGAGCACACAAGAAAAACAACTGAATGAAAATGTAAAATCAGCCTTTATTTTAACTAGTAAAAAAAATGTCCACCACCTGATTTGATCAGACAATTTAATCAGATCGGCGATAATTGTTGTGTCTGGACTGGCCTTTACATGTTATTATAGTAACTAATAACACGTTCGGATTGCAAATATACTTTTCATGTCTCATTCTCTGAAAGTAGGTTTATCTGAATAGCGGGTTGAAATGAAAGTGAGGCAAGTCGCTCTAGGGCCTAGGGCTGAAAAGTAATTAAAAAATGACCAATGGCAGAAACCTAAACAGCCACACTTCCTTAAACTGTTTTTTTTTGTTTATTGTTAGTTATTACTTATCTAAAAAGTTGTAATTTAAGTCAATTAAAGTTATTAAAGCTATTTAGAAAAGTAATAAATACATTTCTAGTAAAAAAAAAACCGGCCAAGTGCGTGTCGGACCACGCAAAACGAAGGGTTCCGTGCCTATTAAAAAGGTCGTATCGTCACAGAAATTTTACGGCACTTACGTCCTTTTCTTTGAGGAAGGCAGTTTTTCAGCAATATCTCGAAAACCTCTGAACCGATCGTGTTCAAAACAATTTTCGGTGAATGAAATTAATAACCCCTATGTCCATGAATTTTTCCATATTTTTAAAATACACCGTTCAAAAATTAGAGGGGGGGGGGGGGGACAGAATTTTAGTGACTTTCGGGGCGATTATCTCCGACCCTATTCACTTAATCAAAAAAAATGCTAAGAAACCTTTTATTTATTTTCAAAGACCTATCGATTGATGTGCCACACGGGGGGTCACAATGAAATTTTTTTTTTAACTTTTAGTTTTATGTATGGAGTGCACCCCTAAAAAAATTTTTTGTCATTTTAATTACAAAACTATGTAGCGGCTAACAAAATACACCTATCCTCAAAATTTTATTCAAATACACCTTATAGTTTTCGAGTAAAATGCCTGTGACATACGGACAGACGGACAGACGGACAGACGGACAGACGGACAGACGGACAGACGGACATGACGAAACTATAAGGGTTCCGTTTTTGCCATTTTGGCTACGGAACCCTAAAAATTGATGTTGTATTTCCTGTGTGTTGTTTAAATTATTCGAAATGAAAAGTAGAGTGTTTAACTCGGATGAAAGCCACCCATTTGAGTCTCGAACTATTGGCGACAAAATATCTCGACTGAAATAGGTGGATTTCAACCCTTGGTTAACAATCTACTATTGCACTCTAGTGGATAAAATGCAGTTTTGCTATCTGTTTTTAAAGATTAAAAAGGGTTTTTCGAGCTAGTGAGATGAAAACATTGTTTACACTTCTATGACTTAAACGTGCCCTTACACATTAGGTTTGCATGCGTTTGTTGCAATACACGAGCGCCACGCGGGCAGCTACCTATTTTATACACTGCATCATCATCATCATCCTGGCCGATTTCAATCGGCCGGCGACTGGAAAAAGAAAAGAATTCTGGCTAACTGGAGCGTCGCTCGTGAGCTCTCAGGTGACTGACGTAGCCTATCTTTGCAGAGAATGTGCGAACACATTCCCTACAGGTCAGCACCCCTCCGACAAAATTGTAGTGGATGGCCGCAGGTGGTCGAGCCTTCAACTCCTCGCGCTTAGCGTCGAGTTCGTTACGTCTTCGTTCTTCGAAGGCTTGCACATTAACCTTCACTGTATGTCTCCACTTTGACCGATCTTGAGCCAAAATCTCCCAGCGCGATGGGTCAATATCACATCTCCGCATGTGGCGCTTCAGCACATCTTTATAGCGCAGAAGCTGGCCGCCCTGTTTTCACATCTGTTTCATTTTATACACTTATATGGTTACTTAATGTTTATTTATTTGTTTCAGCAAACCTTGGAGGGCGGCGGGGTCGTCAACCTCGAGAGCCTGGAGGCCAAGGTCAGTGGCCGATATCTCTCACCCGTCATCTCGGACCGGTGCATATTTAGGGCAGACACGCACACACACGATTATGCAAGATAGAGCGCAACAAAAAGAAGAAGTTATTTATATAGTCCACTAAGAAAACATGTACAATCAGAGATTCAAGTACTTAAGCTTAATATAAGTGTGCTAAATAAGACTTTGTTCACGAAAAAAAGTAGCAATCGAAAGCTAAGTATCCACTGACACCCACTAGGTCTAGGAAGTTCAAAGTTCAAACCGCAATTACATAGACAACTGAGTATTCTTTTTTATGTGTAAGAATCTAAAATCTATCCATTTCCTTAAAAGTTGTGAAATCCTACATAATGCCAGTTAAGGTTTAAAGCTAAAATGATTGCATAGAAATGTATCTACTACTGGCATGATTTAAAACAATTTATGACCTGCATACGGTAATTAAGTGTGAACAGAAACAGAGTGAACATTCAAAATTATAAAAAAGTTGGTGTATAGTCAATTCAAGCTGACCGACTTTTTTATAAAACTGTCATTGGAATTGGAATCTTTTACCTTGGACTGTAGTCCTGTGTCCTTTTAAGTGGACGTTTTTGATGCATTTTCTCCATCTTAAATACAAATAACTATACTAATAACCGCAGGTTGTTCCTTCATGCTACCAAATGACATCAACGCGCACGCGGCACGAATTCTGATTAACATTTTGTTAGGCGCCACTTACGTATTTTACGAATACAAGCGAAGTCGCGGGATAAAATATCCATCTACGGGGTGTTTCCTGTAACAGGAGCAATAAATTAAACGGAGGCTTCCTTACTGCATTTGTAGTAACCCCTTTTGTCCATTTCTTTTCAAATGTTTTTAACTCGGAGAAAAATTGATCTAAAGTTATGACCTCCGAGTAATGTATCTTGGAACCACGAGATCATAGCACAGCAGTCAATGCAGATTTTGAGGTAACATCATGTAGCGAGTCATAATAGTTTTTGCATTTTTGTTTTCAAAAGATATTTTTGTGATTTTTTCAATTTTTTTTAATTTTTTTTTGTGTTTTTAAAATAATAAAATACTTATATCACTCCAGAAGAGTAAAAAAGTACACCAAAAGTTTAGTTAAAGAAAAAAAAATCCGAAAAAAATATTTTTTTTTTCAATTAAAACCACTTAGAAACAATTGATCACAAGCTTAATAATCTACCATTTAATTTATTGCTCCTGTTACAGGAAACACCCCGTATATCCTTCTGGAAGGGACGTTCTATACATATCATCATCATTATCAGCTTATATACGTCCCACTGCTGGGCACAGGCCTCCTCTCATGAATGAGAGTTCTATATATACTGCTGAAAGAATTTTTGAAATGGGATGGATAATACCCCCTACATATAAACTCACAAAGCTACAACCACACGAACGTATAAAAAAAAACATACAGTCGAATTGAAAACCTCCTCCTTTTTTGAAGTCGGTTAATAAATAAATATGAGGATACAACCTTACCCCAATCAAACTAGCCCCATAGTAAGCCCAATAAGGCTTGTGTTATGGGTTATAAGTAGACGACGATATATTTAATACTAGCTTCCGCGACTTCCACGACTTCGTCTGCGTGGGCCCGAGATAAAAAGTATTATATATTTTATTCCAGGCTATAAACTATCTTCGTGCAAAATTTCATCCAAATCAGTTGAGCCGTTTAAGCGTGATTGAGTAACAAACATCCAAACATCTAAACATCGAAATTTGCACATTTATAATATTAGTAGGATATGTAATTACTTAAATACATAGAAAACATCTAAGACTCAGAAACAAATATTTGCCCTTACCGGGATTCGAACCCAGGACCTTCAGCTTCGTAGGCAGCGTCACTACCAACTAGGCTAACAGGTCGTCAATATATTAAGTACACAATGTTACAATTTATTTAAGATCATCTTACTAAGGAGTCTAAATGAAAAATATAAAAAATAAAAAATTGTTTATTGACCAACAATTTTAAATGAACATTATACACGTATCTAGTGGGCTCTAAACTAGCCTGTATCTTGGAGTCCGTGAGTGCAGTTGACATTTTTTTTAAACTATATTCTTATGTAGGACAGAAGTTAATAACTTAAGTAATTATTAAGAAGTATATTAAACTATCATTGTTATTGTTATCATGGCAATTCTCGGCTTATAGGCCTCTTCAATCAACAACCCTCAAACTCAAACTCAAACTCAAAATGATCTTTATTCAAGTAGGCCTAGTAACAAGCACTTTCAAATCGTCAGTTAATTTTTTAGAGTAATTTTTAAACATAAAGAATAAAATATATAATCCTCATTCGGATCTTCATCAAACGTAACACAAACATTAATCTCTCAGTTTCCATTATAATACTCAACAATTACACGTGCATAAATAATGGTACTTGTACCAGTGGTATACAATTAGCCGGTCCACAATAGCACAGGACTGTAATTTGGTTTCCACGCTGTACCAAATACTTGGGTAAAACAAACGCGTTCCGGTTACCGCGACAGTAATCGTTGCTTTCATTAAATACGTGTAATGAGGGTACAGTTAGCCTGCAATGCAACCAAATGGGATGGCAAGAACAATAATGTAAACAAAATCCAAAAACTTCAATCAATCATTTTGGGATTGCAATGAGATACCGAATATGGCCTTGATAGGTTCACACCGGGTGCCCTTTGTTTCCCATAATTTTGTTGTTCCGAATTTCGATGGTCAGAAGTTGATATTCATAAAATTTATAGACATACATATCAGTCGTCATAATTTTTGTTCAGTATAACGCTTAATAGTTCTAATATCAATGACCTATAATATTAAATCCTATAATCTCAAAAGTCATAAAATTGATGACTATAATGTTTAAAGGTCTATCGAGAATTATTCAGAAATGTTGTAAGGCATTTATTTCAACGTACTAATGGTTGTTATTCATATCGTATTAATGCCTAAAGTGAATTATGTCTAAGAAACCAAATCTATAACATCCATAGGTATATAGATAATTACTCAGAAACATTTCTAGACATAATAAAACTACTATCAAACCTATCAAAATAAGCATAAAACGTCACATAAACTTTTCTCTGAGATCAACCAATGCCAAGATAGTGGTGTATAAAGTTCCAAGTTTTTCAAAGAACAACAAGAACAGGGACTTAGTGGCAAAACTGACTCGGATCGCGGATAGGTTAGAAGACGGAAGCGGGAGCTTTGCTCCCGCTTTCGTCTTCGAGGTTATTTTTTTAATAAAAGAGCGGAAACACTTGTGTGCAAAAAATATTATAATTTTGCAACACAAACATTGTAGTTTTTATCCTACGCACTACTTAAATTGGGATATAAATCGTATGTCATTGCAATATTTTTGGATTAGTATTTAAAAAAAAATTATACTGACTCGTACAACCACTTGGATAGGTTCGTTAGTTCAAGAACAATAATTTATTTAGAACAAGAATTTTATACCTTCTTATAATTATTGCGAGTGTTTTTATTGACTGCAATATTATGAAGTCTGACACCACCCTCACATTAAATGTTATGACTAACTAACCACGTGACTACACATCATTATGACCTGCGAAAAAAGACTTTACAACAATTATAATAAGCAAGTTTATTGCCTTCAATAATATGAAATGGCATACCATCTGCACATTGAATGTTATGACTAAACAATTTTATGACCAACAATAATGATGACTTGCAAAAATCGGAACTCCAATTTATATTGTATAATTTTATGACTTTCGACAATATGACTTATAACAATTATGTTGGGTAACGGTATGGACTGAAAAAATCGGAACTTAAATTTTATGGGAACCAATAGAGACCCGTTCACACCCCATATTTGTTACACTCTTGTTGTTTGTTATATTAGGTTTGATTATATATGCATAATAACTTTTCGAACGAGTGTTAGAATAAGTCAGCTGTCATTTTCCCATACAAATAATGACCTAACGTACGTATGAAACGTTACGCAATCGACCTGCTGAAGGTAATCATTTTTTTCAGAGGATCAAAAAAACAAGAAAATTCTTGTCATGTGATGCCCACTGTGTGTGCGCCGACTACTTAATAGAACGATACATATAGGATATACAGAAATACTACGGTAGGTTAGTGGTTCAAGTAAACAAACTGTCAAACGGCGGTCGTGAAGTTTCAGAGAAAAACTGCTTTTAGGAGTCCTAATTTAGGACAAATAAAAATTCTGACAAATTAAACGGAAACTGTATTTAGTGACTCGGATAGGTAACCCAAAAAGCTATAAAATCATAGTCAATTTCATTTTCTAATGTCGGCTGTTAAACTGGCAAGGGGCTCCAAGCCTCCGTCCGGTACCGTTAATCGATCACTGACACAGATGGTATTGATTGATAAGCACGCGATGCCTCATCTTCTGACTAAGCCTAAGACTAAGCCACTGTTCAACGTTTTACATTTACTATTACTACTACGTTTTCCCACGGTTTAAAACTAAAATGCTTACTTACATACGGTCGTGTGCGATATTTGGTGTGGCAACGACTCTGACAACTTAGAGCTACGGGACGTTACCAAAGACATTTCACGAAAACTGGTAGACAGTGTTGGGACTGTCGGGCTGCCTCTCACAAAAGAAGGCATAGACAGAGTCACACGCCACGTCGTTGAGTTTGCCGTTGCGCAGCACGACTAGGCAGCCGCCCGTGCCGTTGGGCTCGCCCTGTTCGAAGCTCGCGTACCCTGCCGCTGGCAGAGACTGCCC
Source organism: Epinotia nisella (assembly GCA_932294315.1). Classification (NCBI taxonomy): domain Eukaryota; kingdom Metazoa; phylum Arthropoda; class Insecta; order Lepidoptera; family Tortricidae; genus Epinotia; species Epinotia nisella. Next base: position 22,730,298 of record OW028679.1, read on the forward strand.
TGTAAACAAATCATTGAGGAACTCAATTTTAGACTCAGAATTGAGCCGCGGTTTTTTGTAGTGTATGGTATGCCTAGGATATCGCCTTTTAGGGTCAGTATCAAAACGACTGAATCTACACAATCTGGATAAGGACTAGACCGCAAAACGACCACAGATGCAGAACGCCTATATCTGGAAATAATATGGCAGTAACACGACCACCGAGCAGAAGATCTTCGTGTTAGAATGGCTTAATATCAAAACAACTAGTTTGCAAAATGGCTGCCTCGTGGAACGTCTAAATCTTTAAATGCCTTGGTTTGGTAATAGGGTCGTTCTTCTTTTCGACCGACAATAGCCTGTCCCTCGTCTTATTACGGCATCTCATTTGAGTAATGATGTTTACGGTTTTATAATGTTCGAATGAACGTCCATATTATTTTATTAATTAGTGATGTTTAATATTTCACTTTCTCTAACTAGCATTTTTTTTTAATGTTTTTTTTTTTGTAGAATGCCGTGACAGAGTGGTAAACCAAAATGTTGTCCCCACTGAAAGAGTCCACTTTGTCACATGTTTTTTTTTTAGAAACCAACCTTAAATAAATATTTATATTGGCCAGAAAGGAAACTTTAATTAGTTCTAATGAAGAAACCTATGCATTTTTTTTAAAATCGCACTTCAAAACCACAATTTTCGATAGTTCAAAAACCAAAAAAACAGAAAAACCTCGGATCATTGTCGGTAAAAAAGAAGAACGACCCAATAATATGACCACCAACCACTACCAAGTCTCAACGACTCCTGTCTGTGCAGATTAAATTCAAATACTTTATTTCGGATAAAATATCCATATCGGGTTAGTTACAGTAGGAACTTCTATGTTAGTTACAGATTAATAAAATAAAGATAAAATTGAATAAAAAGTTCAAAACCCGGTGTGACACAGATCACGGCTATTTTATATATACCTTACTACTGTCCTGATCTGTGCCACCCAGTGACAAAGGATGGGACGTTGTATCTACCCGCTATCACCTTCAAAATGCTGTTTTGACTCCTGACAACGATGCAATTTTTTTTCTGATGATCGCGTGGAACCCGTTCGTGTGAGCGTCCGCGAACATTCCTGAGGCACTGCACCATCTTGGTAGTCTCAAGCTCAACAGTATTCTGAAGGCATTATTGTACTGGATTCGAAGGGCGTTATAAGCTCGTTTCATATATCGAAACCACATGCCGCTTGAGTAAAACGATTGGCAATATGCTTTAAATAGCGTCACTTTCGTCACGTCAAAAAGAGCGGGGTAGAATTTTCTCGTTTTGTGTCGCATCAGTTGTGCTAGAAGCTGAAGAAAGAGATAGAGAAATGTTTACCATGTACAGTCTGCCAGTCCCCGCGCTCCCCCCAGTCCTGCACGCCTATATACGCGTACTCCTTGACGAACGAGCCCATCATGCTGCTCTCAGGGTGCTCCGTGAACAGCTCCTTAAGGACCTGGGCTTCGAGCTCGCTGTTGATGACCGCGAGATGCGCGCGCTCTACGGAGCAGGCCATGAACCCGCGGGACCAGGTGCGGGCAGTCGTGTGGAGTTTGTAGCAGCTGGCTGTTCTGTTGTCCAGCTTGTACCCTGTAACGTCCAGTAAGTTATTAAGTAATATAGTAAAGGATATTATTGTCCTCCATCAGTTCTTGATCATCACAAGAAGATGTAGGTTGGTTTGGATATACATAAATATATATTAGAGGACAAAGGGACAACAAAACAAATTACATGAACCGAACGGGACTAGTTACTATAGTTGGCTCAATCAAAATCAAAATATTTATTCTGAAAATAGGCCACAAAGGTACTTTTACAATTCAAAATGTATATCAATAGACTCTAATAAGGCTAGTGCTATGGGAAGGTACTACACTGCGATTGCTAATTCAAGACCAGAAAATCTACCGTAGATCTGTTGCAATCAGTGCCTCAAGTCAACATTGACGAATTTTGAATTGAATTAGCAATCGGAGTGTAGATAACGATGAAACATCCAAAACTCAGAAACAAATATTCATGCTCATTATACAAATATTCGGGATTCGAACCCAGGACAGATGCGGCGTTCTAAGTTGTGGTATAGGTACTGTAAATTGTAAACTGCATAAGGTGTGTGTGGGTGTGATGCTATGATATACTCTCTTGGTAGCTGCACTTGTGATAGAGATCTGAAAGTGGATGAAGACGATGAAAGTTATGCCGTTTTGTGAATGTTATAGGTATTATATGTACATATAAATCTGCCAAGCAGATTCTATTCTTTCAGTGCATTTTGACATTTCCTTACCGTTGTCAATCGGACCGCATGGTCCAATGTCAACTAGTTTTCGAAAACCTTCCTTATAGCACATATAAGGCAGGCGATCCTCGTCGCAGGTCCTGACTTGTAGTGATCCGGCGTATGTGTAAGTGACGCAGTCCACTTTCTTCCGATAATAATATGGCGCCCACGTTATTGGCGCGTCTTCGATGGGTACTCCTGAAAAGTTATATTGATTTAGGTTAGCATAAACTTACTGCAAATGACCACTTGATTTTTTGAACTCAAGTTCATTCTGAAATCGAAACAAGTGGTGATATGCGACAAGAGCATATGCTCATCTGTGGGTGACTAAGACTGGTAATGATTAGGACGTTGTATCTTCCGACCATGTAAACTATAAATATAATATATATTTCTTCACCTAATATATTGATCGCAAGCTTATAGCTAGGGTGTAACATTGCACTATGAAATAGTTAATATTATCTCTGTATCAAAAGTAAATACAAGATGATGACTAACATTAACTAAATTGGCTATATAAAAATTTTATTTAATCAAATGTAATAGAATAATTTAGAAATTAAGGCAGAAAAAAAAACTGATATATAAAAACTGATATATATTTTGGTCCCGATATAATTACTAAATGTACTTGCCTTCGATGGAGAAGTAATCTCCCTTAGAAAAGGTAGCGTGGAAGCCGACAAATATTTCATGGACAGAGTTGGATTGTGAGATTTCATGATCCATCGCTAGCAGCATCTCTCTATTTGAGGGTGAGGCCAGAACACCACCTGTTGTAATAATTTAAGTATGATAAGTGCCAAAAGACAATCTCTCCTGAAGGGCAGATGTATTTTACATGTACGAGGGTCGATCAATAAGTTTTTAAAATCGGTATCAAAAACAGAAGTTATTGGTGCCCTACAATTTTAAATTATCAAATACGCTCTTTTTTATTCTACGTTCATATTTATTATGCAGAAAAAACTTTTGCTTCGCTTCAGAAAAAAAAACTTTTGATCGTCGTTATGAGGCTTATTTTTTATATCGACGCAATTGTACCGATTTCATTAAAGAGTTTTCAATATCAAAGAATTATAAGTAATAGTTAAAGAGTTGGTCTAGATTAAACGGTAGGTAACTAGTTGTATAGACTTCACAAGCCTGAACAGCAAGCAGACCTGGTAATCGGCAAGCACAGCCAAAAAAAACTCATAGAACTGGTATTTTTTTTCTTTGTTCTTTTCTTAGACGAACTTGTTTAACTGCTCTACAATTATGTTGGTTCACTCTCCCTTCATATTTATTTTCATATATTTGTGACCTACAAAAAAACTACCTACTAAAAAGCCATTTAAAAAAAAGATGGCTAGAAAAACCTACCTTGAACTTTGTAAGGTGAGCAGCTGTGCCTTAAAAAAAATGATCACACGAGTTTGATTTTTAATTTCGTGACCTCAAAATAGACAAACTTCTAATTTTAAAATACATTTTTTTGATTATCACACCAGAATTTTGCCAACACTGCCCATAACATGTAACATAATATCCTCCCATTTAAGTGACCTCAGAATTGTTCTATGTCTTTGTTTAGCTATTAAAAAAAACAAATGAATACTATCCATTTTTTATTTATTCATTGTATTAATGAATAGTGACACAGTATGACCAACAATCAAAAATTATCATAATGAGACGTAATCATGCCGATTCTCAAAACTTATTGATCGCCCCTCGTATTGCTAATTTTATATAAGCAATCCCACGCACGATGCCGATCATGTGTTACATTAGCTTAGATAGCTAGCAGGCTACGTAACCTGCTAGCTACTCTATGTCATCCTGAAACATAGAGGATTCGGAAAATGCCGATTGCCGAGATTGAGGATTTGGTGGCCGAACCAAAAACCATTGGTCCTTATAATTGCTGGCTCGTTTATCTACTGCAAATAGGACATGATCGAGAGCGTACTTGGGTTGACTCACTGGTCCCAGCTCAGTCCCAAGTAAGTATCGCTGGGAGGGATAGTCCACGTCTCGTCACGACCATCTTCGTCAGTTTCAAGCCGAAAACTGGCGAAAGATCGCTATATGCGACGTGCGCGCGATATCACTGAGCCAAAATATATAACAGATTGCAGATGATGAGTACGGAGACGAGATATGATGTTTGGTCTAACTAACGAAACCAGTAATTTATTGGATTATGTAGGCTGCTTAAAATTGCCTTCATGTCAGATTCAAAAACATTTTATGTTTTATTTAATGTCATCGTTTTAAGATATCACCATGTCCCTGGAATTTTGCGGTGATGAGGAATTTGACTCTGAGGGCAGCATAGGCTGGCGGGTAGGGAAGACCAACGTATACCTTCCAGGTGGCAGCGCATCCGTGCCTCTTGCCATGTGGCCGGGTGATGAACCAGCTTGAGCAAACCGCCTGCTATCGCGTGGTATGTGTCCTCCCCCTCTGCAAGCACGGGGTTATAGATCAACAACTACAGCACGGCTATCACAAGACGGCGCGCGAGCTCTCTCGATTTTTCTCGCACTCCACCTCTCTTTCTAAGTTTTCTAATAAAAGAGAGACGGATAGTGCGACAAAAATCGAGAAAGCTCGCGCGCCGTCTTGTGATAGCCGTGCTGTAGACAATACAACTCTGGTGGGGCTAGCACAACATAGCTCCCGAGAGGTTCTTTGTCGTTTGACAAAAAACGTTTGCAATGTTGCAATGTGATCATTTGACAAAAAAGTTTAACAAAATAATAATTAGACAAACATTTCATTTGACAAATGCATCATTTTATAAACGGTCATTAGACAAAATACACGTTTCGTAAATGTTTTATTTTACAAAATGGTTGAATGACAAATTATCACTTGAAAAAAACGTGCTTTTCACAAACGAGTTATTTGATAGATTAGCAATTTCACAAAACGTAGGTAGCCAAACTGAGTAGGGCAGTTGATAAGAAAAATACGTTAAACAATTTTTTTTTCGAAACTGCCGGCTCCTCTTGAAATGTTGCTGTTTTGCAGATCTTTTAATTGGGATACAACAGTGACACATATATAGGCTGATGATGATGACCGAGGTACCATAGGCTCAAGCGCACGCTACGGACGAATGCGAGCCATGTGAGCCAACCGTAAGTAGCGTAAAAATGAACCTGGACCTCATTTTCATCACTATACTTGTTTGTTGTGTCAGAGTTATTATCTATCTATCTAACCTAAACGGACCGTCGCAGACAGACTTCAACGATTTCGTGTAGTATAAAAGTAATGTCACGTTTTACTATTAATTATAGGATATATTTTACTTACCGATGCCAAGAATGAAGAAAAGATATATAATCAAATTAAAACCTAACATCGTGTTCATGGATCCAATTCCCTCGGAACAATGAGTTACCACCCAATGTCTATCCTTTTTTAGGGTTCCGTAGCCAAAATGGCAAAAACGGAACCCTTATAGTTTCGTCATGTCCGTCTGTCCGTCTGTCCGTCTGTCCGTCTGTCCGTCTGTCCGTCTGTCCGTCTGTCCGTATGTCACAGGCATTTTACTCGAAAACTATAAGGTGTATTTGAATAAAATTTTGAGGATAGGTGTATTTTGTTAGCCGCTACAAAGTTTTGTAATTAAAATTACTAAAAAAAATTTTTTTAGGGGTGTACTCCATACATAAAACTAAAACTCAAAAAAAATTTTTTCATCGTGAGCCCACGTGTGGTACATGAATCGATAGGCCTTTCAAAATAAATATAAGGTTTCTCGGGAATTTTTTTGATTAAGTGAATACAGTCAGAGATAATCGCCCCGAAAGTCACTAAAATTCTGTCCCCCCCCCTCTAATTTTTGAACGGTGTATTTTAAAAATATGAAAAAAATCATGGACACAGCGCTTATTAAGTTCATTCACCGAAAATTGTTTTGAACAAGATCGGATGAAAGGTTTCCGAGATATTGCTGAAAAACTACCTTCCTCAAAGAAAAGGACGTAAGTGCCGTAAGATTTCTATGACGATACGACCTTTTTAATAGGCACGGAACCCTTCGTTTTGCGTGGTCCGACACGCACTTGGCCGGTTTTTACGAGTATCACACAACTTTGATAAATTCATACCTACTTAACTGAGGAAGTGACAGATGTTATACATTACAGAATACGTGCGATAAACCCACGCTAACCGACTGCCCGATACACTTTAAAAAAATAATTAAAAACACATTTTGTGTTTTGATAAAAATGTTTCCAGGAAAGTCATATATTAATTTCAAACGAGTATAATACTTCTTTACGTCTTAGTTCTTTAACCCAAAATTCATTAAATACCCATTACATGTATTTCATGTTTTTGACGATCGGTTTAGTTTAGCCTAGTGGATGGTGGCCCTATTACATGACATGACATGACGGTCTGGGTTTCGAATTCCGGCAAGGGGCAAATATTTGTGTGACGAGCATCAATAGATATTTGTTGCTGAGTTTTGGGTGGTAACTATATGTATTTATCTATTAAATAAATCGTCGTCTAGGACCTACCTACCCTTAACACAAGCCTTATACAGCTTATATTATTAGCAGCAGGCTAGCTCGATTTCTGTAATATTTATTTTACAGTAAAAGAATCTGTACCTAAAAGTGAAAAAAAATACAAAAAATAAATACGCACACTCGCACAATATTTAAAACACCTGTTTATTATTTTATTTCAATGACTGTGAAACCATAATATAAAATTAATCAGGTACTATGTCACTAAAATATAGATTCCCTATTAATCTGCAAGTGTAATTAGTACTAAAGAAAAATACAAAAAAAATGATGTAAAATATGTAATGATTGGGTGCCCTCAACAATGTTCTTTGGACTGATATTTTTCTCAACATTAGGTATCGTATAGATCTATAGATTTTAGGGGTCTACTAAACTGATCGCTTCTCGCAGGAGAAATGGTGGCGAGAATCACAGTCTACATCGCGAAGTAAGGCATCCCGCAGGACGCCCAGGCACCCGCCCGAGATATTCTCGAATCTCTTGTATACTGCTTTCGCCAGCGACTGCACTGGAATCGTTGAAATAGGTGAATGAATCATTTATTGCATTGGGAAAATTTGTACAAATATCCGAGACCGGGAATACAGAAGAGATGCACCAAAACGGAACGCTTTTGCTACTTTTTTAAGACATTAGTGAGGGTCGAAAAGCGTATACATGTTTATGATGCTGACTGTACTCTGATGAGAATGTTAAGATGGATGTGTGGTGTGACGGGTATGGATCATATAGTTGAAAGGTTAGGATCTAATCGCCTATGTTGTCATGGATATGTTTTGTCATGCGGAGGGATGATTGTTATGTGACTAGAAGTAACTATCATCATCATATCAGCCGAAAGACGTTTACTGCTGGACATAGGCCTCCCCCAAAGTGCCACAATGACCGCTCCTGCGCCATCCGCATCCAGCGGACTCCAGCGAAGTAACTATACATGTGGAGTATTGTAAGAAAAGAGGTATGTCAAAGATAAGAGACGGTATAAACAGGAAGGATGTGCGTAACGAGGTGACGAACGGAATACAAAGGCAGAAGATAGAATAGAACATATGGATGGAAATGACAAGTTTCACTGACCTAAATCAGTGAAGCTTGTCATTTCCATCCATATGTTCTATTCTATCTTCTGCGTTGTAAGAAGGAACTGATTGAAAGATTGAGTGGCCGAGACAGATTGTTCCGATAGCTCAGTTGGTTAGTAGCAACAGGCCATGTATGCCCGTGGTCACCGGTTCAAATCCAGCTCGGAGCATGAAATTTTTCAATTTTTCCTTTTATTTGAAATTCATAGTTGTTCTTTTAGACTAATAGTAAGAGGGCCTAACAAATAGGGTGTGAACCGATCAAAGCCATATTTGGTAGCGTATCGTGATTCTAAAAAAGTATTTGTTTATTATCTATGTGGGTGTGTGACTGTGCGTAGCTGTGGGCGAAGGCTTGCGCGAGTTGCGCGCGATCATGATTAACACTCAGTGGTTTACTAATAGCATTGTTTAGATCGCTCAACATGGGTTGCCTTTGAGTGCCGTATTGTTTCGATGACAAGGGGGACCTTGACATTCTTACATTGAGTGGTGCTGATTAAGCGAGCAACGTTTGTAAGTTTGCTGATTTGTTCATTAGTTTATAAAAGGAGTTCTCGAAGGATTTCGTTTTGTCGGGATTTTCTGTCAAGACGCAGAACTAAGCTCGGTCTCACTGGGTGCAGTCGAACTCCAGCAGTTTGACAACTTCGTATAGTAGTTTGAACATAACGTTAATAAAAACCGGACAAGTGCGAGTTCAACTCGCGTGGTGAGGGTTCCGTAAAATTGCTATAATCACATACTTTTTTACTATGGAGCTCCCAACTCAACTAAAAAAATATTTCACAACTGTTTAGGCAACTAAAATAAATTCGACCAATCACGTGGCGCCTTTACTGAACTATAATAAATTTGACCAATGGCACGTCACATTGGCTCCAGCACAAAAGACATCAACGACGTTGAGTCCGAGGGGACTTGCACTTCGTTTCGCCAGGCCTTACATTTTCATTAGATACCAAGTTTTTTAAGTACTTCTGTTGAGTCGTATAAAAAGTATTGTATACAATAGTTACACAATTAGCTCTTAAATTCTCGTACCTTTACTTAGTACTCGACTTTAAGAGCCCTCATTGTGTTTGTATAAAATACTATAATACAACGGTTGGTTTTATTTTGCGGTCAAACCGCTGAAACTGGTTCTTAATCAGCCCCAACAAAGGTAACGCACGAGTCCGCTCCGGGAAGATATTTAAGACCGCGGAATGCATATTGATACAGTACCCGCAACACGGCACAGCAAAAATATTGTACACAGTTAAGTATCTTGAGTTATGAAGGAAATTATATTTCAAGTGCTGCCTACCTTTTTGGAACACAGGGGTGAGTTTATGTATGTACCCTTTTACTCATAGAATTGAGACCTCTGTTAGTTAAAATGTGTTTTGTCACTTTCTCACAAACTCAAAAGTCAAAGTGACAGATCCACTTTCTCAACTGCTGCCAACTTATCCAGGTTATCCGGTCCTCTGCGGGAGACGTGGCCAAACTAACTACTACTAACTCTTTAGTATCAAGCATTAGATAGTAGGAGTAGTAGTTTAGAATCCGAGGAGTGGCAACACCCTACAGCAATCGCCGGACAGGCAAGCCGTCACTGGAATTCACGCCCATTCCATTCAACATCAGTAAAGCTCCAAGCAAGTTTGCTTTCAAACTTGATTTCGACTAGAATCTATCCTTAAGATTATGTATATAAAACAGGATATTCCTGACTATATTTTAAGTTAAAAATGTTAATTAACGTCGAGTAAATTCGGTTCGGTTTTAGAGATATTTCCATTTTCGTGTAAAAATGTTGTAATGAAATCTCCAGTATGAAACACCTTTATGATTGCGACGTGGCGACACTTAACCATCTACTTTGACAGCTCGTCCTAAAGACACGTTTTTACTAGATTAGCAATTATTGTGTATGAAAATAAGAAAAAAATTGAAAATCATAATTCGACCTAGCTTCATATAACATTTATTACTCCTTATAGCCTCAGGAATTCGTGATTAAAATCTCTCGCAATGCTCACGGGCACCGTGTATATTAGTAGAAATTTCTTTAGAGCATTAAGTTCGCCTTTTGTACTATAAGTTGTTTTTCTTTTGTGCAATAAAGATTAGATAAATAAATACTTATACATCTAATATTGTAGGTATATGGATCCTGTATTTTTATTTATGTATCTCTACATGTACCTAGTATAACTACGTCTGTTTTTTTCTTTTCACATAATACTTAATAGATATTAGGTATCATACTTTTTTCCCTTTTTATAAATATTTGTTTAGCCCGATGGTTATCCGTTAGATAATGCCATTTGCCATAAGCGCGCCATTACATTTCTATGCTTTGTGCAAGCAAGTTTAAAATAAATGAATAAAATAGTGTAAATATTACATAGATCGTGTCCTCGCAGTAAGATACCGCTCTTGGTGACGACATCGGCTTGTGCCGTTAATTGAGACATTGAAATATGCTACAGATTACAGGCTCGATGTTGTCGAGTACCGTGATATCTGATATCGCCTTATTTGCTATCTAAAGCATAATATCCAATATTACTGCACAGTATAAAGAATAACAGTGGAAGCTTTATTCAATTCAAAACATTTATTTCGACCAACTGGGATCATAGATAATGTTAGGTACGGTTCTCAGCCTAAAGTTAGCAATATTATAACCTAATACGTATAAAATAAGGACAGCACTTAGTAGGCTTCACTGTCAGTTCATCTAAAGAATCTAAACACGACGGCGGCGTCTCGGTACTTTATTACGTTTTAACAATAATGCATTGCAGTGAGATGACAATTGTTGACAGCAGCGTAAGTTTCGCTTAAAAACATATGTCAGTGATATAATTTCTTCCTATACTTAGCTTAGTTGTCCACGCGCTATTTGCTATCACGAGTTGACCAACCTAAGTACAGAAGAAGTTATTATCTATCTATCTAACCTAAATTACTTGAAAAAATGAAAATGAAAATGAAAAAAAAAGCGGTTAGCCTAGTCGGTAGTGACGCTGCATACGAAGCTGAAGGTCCTTGGTTCGGATCCCGGTAAGGGCAAATATTTGTGTGATGATCATGAATATTTGTTTCTGAGTCTTGGATGTTTACTATCTATTTAAGTATTTATATCTATTAAATATATCGTCGTCTAGCACCAATACTCACAAAGTTTCACTAGAATCGATTGGCAAATGCGTCGTGTAGAGGAAAAAGACAGGACATCCGGGTAGCCGGACATATAAAAACATTTTTGCCAAAGCTGAAACGGAGAACTTCGTTCGCCGAGTTATATGCTAACGAAGCTTAATGTGCAGATGATAATAAGCTATCTTAGAGGTCTATATATGTCTATCGCACTTGATGTTTCGCACACTGGCTTCCACGCGCCGAGCTAACGCGCACAAACGAACACAAAATATGTTAAAATGCGAAAGTAAAAGAGGCGATCCAAACTTCCTTGTTTACAATACAATACAATACAATACAAGTACTGATTATTGCACACCTCACACAAACAAAGCAGTTAGAGAGAGAAACAATACAATAACATGTAGGTAGAGGTAGACAACAGGCGCGTCTTATCGCTGAAGAGCGATCTCTTCCAGACAACCTTTGGGTATCGGAGAAAGAGATAAAACTAGATTATGCAGTAGGTGGTGCAGAGATTATTTGTTTACGTGGCAGTGAATTAGGGAACGAGGATAATTTAAAGTGAGGTTATTGTTTGTTTCAGATGGCGAGTATAGAAGTGTCGCTGGCGGGTCGCAGGCGCAGCGCGGGCGGCGCGCGCGACTCGCGCGAACTCGACGCGCTGCGCACCGCGCTCTCCGACAAGGACGCACTCATACACAGGTACTGTAGTGAGGACTTAGGAGGTGATTCCCACTAGCGGATCCCTCCCCTTCCTCTAAAGCAAGTCTTAACGAAAATTGTCCCTAAAACCAATTTGTTAAAGGTCGCCCAAACAAGGAAAAAATACTGAAGAGGTGATTTAACCTTGTTGATTCGTTCACTTTTTTCAGTAACAATCATAATGACCGACGTCTACCTGTGAATAGCAATGCACCGCGGAGAAATTTCCAGTTTCAAAAATTCTAATAAGGAAAGTTCTCAGAACTTAAATTCTATAAACACTGAAAACATGTCAAAAACTCTTTGGATACATACATTACCAGCTGTTTAATTGGCCTGCTTAAAGAATAATAGATTATACATGTAATTAATTATACATCCATGAAAAAATTCCAGCAGAAACTTTCTAAAGGAAACTTATTTTTAAATTCTCATGTAAATATTCATGTAGTTCTTCTAAGTAGGTATATCTTTGATTTCTGGGTAAATTCTTGCTTTAATTTCGACCCGATATCACACAATATCGTCCTATTATGACCAGAACAGCGGAACATGGTACATTCTGAATACGTACCGCACGATTTCTAGACTATTGTTACTTTGCATTGTACAAGCCCTTAGAGAAAGTTTTACCTTAATGATCAAGTACTTATGTACCCACAGCCACATTGACCACAGGATGTAGATATTCTTTTAAACAATTTGTAAAATCGAGCACAAAGCAGTGAAGAAATCACCAGAAACAGTTCGATATTCATGCTTTACTGAAAAATACGAACGATATGCTACGAAAATTGAGAAGGGTATGTTAAGGTGGTTTGGGCATATGTATGTAAAAAGAGTGGAAGGGCAAGTTGGAAGGGGAAGACCTAGGCGAACTTACTCCGATCAAATTGGAGAAATCTTACAAAAAGGCCAGGTCAAAAGTACCCTAAACCGACGAGCATGTATGAGAAATGTTATGAAGGTGAGTGAAGCGAAAGTGGTTTGTCAGGATCGTAGTAAATGGAGATCCGTGATCTCTGCCTACCCCTCTGGGAAAGAGGCGTGATTATATGTATGTATGTATGTATGCTACGGCAAAGCTTTGGCCCTAGTTTCCCACTGCCTGCACTGATATACCAGTACTTCATTAAATATAAATATGGTATTATTATTATCCTATCTCGTTCTACAGTCTGAAGAAGCAGCTAAGCGCGTCGCTGGCGGCGGCGCGGCTGGCGCCCGGCTCGCCCGGCGGTCGGCGTGACGCGCCGACGGCGTTGTCGGCGGACGAACGGCGTGCGCTGGAGGAGCGCGCCGCCGCCGTGCGCGCCGATCTGGACGCACGCCGCGCTAACATACAGGAGCTGCGACGCCGGCTTGAGAAGACACATGTTACTGAGTAAGTGTTTATAATAGAGTATACCTGCAGGAGTATGACCTTCGCGATGATATCATTAATCGCTGTGCATAAAGCATCAGTTATATTCTGTCAAACAAGTATGTGTGTGGAAGATTGATTCACCATAAGCTATCCAATTGATTCGTGACTATTTTAGATCCAACCATAGATAATCAAAGACGTTACTAAACTTTAAAGAGTCTAAATCTGACGACTGCCATTGAAAACGTCTCATCTAGCCTAGTTATATCCACTATGAGTAATATCGCCATTGTACGATCGCGGTCACTACATAATTTTACTATATTACCATTGGACTGAAAAATGCAATTGCTTTTCACACCCCAGATTTGGTTTCATGAATGAAACTGCCTCAACCAAACTCATTGGAGCGCAAACTCTTAGAGTATTTCAGTAGGTAGGTACCGCCGTCGTGATCGTGCCGGAGGTTTCCCCTGGATTTTCTCCAGGCTAATACTTATACTCTCCCACCGCGCATTCAGATCGCTTTATTGGGTTCGTCAAAAAATAACCAGAAAAAAATTTGTTCCATTAATTCACTAAAGAACGTTTCCAGCAACATCGACACGCGCATCCAGCAGGCCGAGCTGCAGTACAAGCTGGGCCGCGAGGAGCTGGAGCTGTTGACGCTGGGCGAGCAGGCGCGTGCGCTCGCGCAGCTTATCGAGCACGCCGATGCCGCCGCGCGCTCCGACGCCGCCTACTACAGGTATGTATAGCACACAGCAGACAGCAGCAGTACCAGCTGGGGTGCGAGGAGCTGGCGCTGCTGAGCTCCACTTATTTACTGATAGACTAATGTCGGCGTTAAAATTAGCAAAATAAGTCACTCTATCATTAGTAGGTACGGTACGTCCAACAGATAAATTGATGTAAAACAATTGCTTGAGTGCTGACGCACAACCTATTACAGAGCATGTTCGTTTTGCGTTTAATAATTATAGTCTATTTGTGATTTGGTCTCCTGTCAGGTGAACTCGCATTTTTCAGATTGGGCATAAAATGCCTAGAAAAAAAAAAAAAGTATACATAAAAATTGCATACTATTACAATGGCTTTTAGTCTCGATGCTGGTGAAATATATTTCCAATCGTCCGTTTCACGTAATAGAAAGTTACAATTAAGTCTAAGTAAACAACACTGTCCAAATGGGCAGTCGGTATTGGTCCAACGCTAGTGTTCTGCCAGTTCAAGTTTCCGTGAATCGGGTCACAGGTTTTATGGAAAAGAAACAATTGATGGTTATGATATGAACATAATTATGAAAGCTTATTTAATTCGTACCCAATTGCTTATTTATCGTGTTGGCGCCTGTTTCGTCTCCTTTATCGCAAATTAGCCATTGTAGCGTTACCGTGTTCTCGCTCTTGGGAAATAGCTTATATTGTTAATGACTATACGGGGTGTCTCAAAACTTCCGCATGAAACATAGCAGCGTCTTTTTAGGGTTCCAATCCATAGTCCATAGCCAAAATGGCAAAATAATAAATAAAAATAAAAGTGGGGAAAGGGCGCTCATGGGCTCCACAAGGCGCTTGGCAGACGGCTAAGAGAGGCAACAGGCGACCCTCGCGCGGGCAGCTTTCTCGCGCAGAGAATTGTTATCGCAATTCAGAACCCAGCTACTATACCTAGGGGTCCAATTTTTTTTAAATTCATTTAGAACACCAACAGTCACATAACAAATTTATATGGGGTACACATAGAGTACCAAAAAACATAGAGAATAAAGACCTGAAGGTTCATTTATGTATGATACTTAAATTTTGATTGTAATTTTTTTGTTATTATTACTTTTAATATTTTTTCCTTCTATATGTTTCGTATCAGTTTCATCATCATCAGCCTATATACGTCCCACTGCTGGGCACAGGCCTCCTCTCATGAATGAGAGGGAACGGGCAGTAATCCCCACGCTGGCCCAGTTTCGTATTAGTTTAAGAGTTGTTTATGGTTACTAAATATTATCCCATTGAACTTTATAATTACTAATATTAAGCTAAGTATTTACTAACAATAATGATCCATGTTGGTCTCTGAATAAATGAATTGAATTAATATTGGCTTGTCGCTGCTGTCCACATTTAGGACACCATGTAAGTGTCTAGATTTACGATCTAAACTCGAGCTAAACACAATCAGGGACGTGTAAATCGTGCCGTGGCACTGACGGGCGGCCGGAAAGATGCGGCGATAGCCAAATAGTGTGTAATCGTTAATCGTTACGATTATTACCGCACGGCCATTGTTTGGCGCACTAGTGTGGTAAAAAGGTCGTATGTTAGTGGCAAGATGAGGGTAGTTATGTTTTATAACCAGCTGATTTGTCTAGGGAACGCTGTTCTCCAATTGGAGAAAGTCGATCCCACAGTTTTATGTGCAATTTCGGCTTTCTTGACGATTAAGGGCTCCATTTTACAAGTAACAATTTTATTTCAATTTGATACTCGTCTCAATATCAGTGCGTTGCGCTTACACATATAATAGTACATTGTTTAACGAGGGGCGTAAGTGAAATATGGCTAACGAGAGTCTATCAAAAGCCCGACGCCGAAGGCGGAGGGTTTTTGATGACTTGAGTTTGCAATATTCTTACGCCCGTGTTATACACAATGTTTTTCATCACAGTTGCGAGGAAATAAATGACTACAAAAGACAGAAAAATCTAAGTTTCATACAGCCGCACCAACCAAAAATTTACTACTTCACTTCCAGATCAGTGCTAGTGGAGCGCGCAACTCAATATTTCAACCAATCACAGAGCAGTATTATTGCGGGGCGGGGCGACTTGACCAACTAGATTTTTTTATTCAACCAATCACAGAGCAGAATTCTTGTGGCGCACGACCAACGAGATTTGCTTAACCAATCAGATCACACACAAACTCATAATATTCGGCTATTTTAAAAATGCACCGTGTTTATACATACGCCTTATTGCGAGGTACATCTTAATCGGGATAAGCATATAAATATAACGCACGAGTGTCGTAATGCTATAACTCACACGTGTTTAATATCCTGGATTATTAGCCAAACGGCGACGTTATAAGAGGCAAGTTACGAGCAAGTGTGATGAAAAACAAGATAAACAACACTTTCTTTGACACCTTAATTCCAGTAATTGACACTCTGTTATTGATATTTTATTGCTTAGATTTAAGGTTGAAGGTGCCAAGTTATGGGCCAGTGTCGAGAACTAGGACGTTTACCTTAACTACCCACCTTTATGATTTCATTATGTCAAATCGCAATTGAACCCAGGGTATAAGTGACACCGCAGTCGCTAGAAGCGAAAGCTACGTTTGTCTCGTTAGCTGTGATTTACGTTTGTTCTCGAAAATTCTAAAACATCCAAGAACTTTCACGAAAACGGGAAGCTTAGTTAACATTTAAGCGGAGCTGTTCCCGGTCTTCGGTATAAGCTTTTATAAAATTGATTCCTTGTTACCAATTAAAAATAGTGTATTTTACTTGCAGTGTACATTTTGCGTTTGTATATTGTGTAGGTATGTGTACTATTTGCTTTTTTACCCGACTGCCAAAGGAGGAGGGTAATGTTTTTCGAGTGTATGTATGTATGTATGTATGTAAGTCTGTGTCTTAGTGGCCTCCTGTAGCCTAAACGGCTTGATGGATTTTGATGTATGAGGTGTCGTTGGATTCCTCTTAATCGTGGGAGTGACATAGGCTATAATATTTGTCAAAAAGCAGTCGGGTTTTTCGAAAATTCTTTTGATTTCCTTGTTTATAAATTTTGCGTGTGTTACAGTATGCGATTTGTACATTTTGCATACTGCATTTTACTGTAGAGCCTAATTAATAACAAAAATAGAAGGCCCCATAACTCGGTGTCGTTTGCATGGATTATCGACGGACAGTCGGCGCGTAAGTAAATAGCCGCAATTACTCGATGGCTCTATTACGTGTGGTTGATTGTTTGATTTACGGTGGGTATCGGTTTCTCACGGCTGCCGTCCGCGGCAAATGGATGGCAGGAATGTCACAGGGACTCTTTATAAGGGCGGTTACAACATTGTAACTCGGGAGTCTATTCTAGACATACGTTATGCTATCCAGCTTCAATTCATTGCTGCTTCCCACAACTGTAGGTAAACTATAATGAGATAACCAATCACCCGCTACTCCCTCTCCATCCCTCTGCCATTCAACATTAAACAATACGACAATATTAGCCTCGTCTAAAAACTACAACACTGCATCGCAGAAATCTTCTTGCTCGTTTCATATTTATGTTATCGCCTCATCACTCGCTAATAAAATAAAACGACTTGTTGACACGATCAATGGTGCGTGTGAACCGCTTTCCGCGCCAATTTTCTTATAAGAAGTCGTATGAATCTGGCACGGCAAGGCCTCCGCCAAGACAAGCCAAAGGGACAATGCTTCCCTTCCCCTGAAGCGTTTCATCGCAGCCCCCTCAAAAAGCATCAGAGCCCTCCCGTTTAAAATAAAACCTAGCCTCAGCGAACCTCAGCGTGGTCTCTACCGAACCAATATCTTGGATCTGCCACTGACTAACCTGAGAGACGTCAGAATCAGGAATCAAATTAGAAAGAAAGATTTTCTAGATTGGTAATAAAATAGTAGCTAGTTAGAGAAAATATTTCACAGCAGAGGGCAACATTAATACCAAAATGATGTTAGAATTTATTATGTATGTATCAGATTGACCCTCTCGTGGATGAGTAAACAACCAACTACGAATAGATAAATCGACCTAGAATAGTTACGGCGAGGACGCATACATTGAATCCTGAGCGTAAAGAAGGATTCAAGCGTTAACGTTAACGCCCATGACGAAAATAATTATGCTCCTGAGTGACACATACAATTTGTTACACCGACTAAAACAGTAATCGATAGTTTTGATTACAATAAAACGTATAATTTATTGTGTTTTTTTTTAATATTATGAGAAATTCATAAATTTTCATATAACTTTGTTAGTTAAAACTTGCAATATGTTCGTTTTTAATCGATTACGATGAAATTACAATCGCCTATTAAGATCTGCGTTCAATTGGCACATTGCGTAAATGCTACAAGCCAATGAATAAATTAAAAAAGTAGCTTGAACAGAAATGTAGCATTTTGATCTCTCTCGTCGTGCAAAACTTACTTTTCCGAATGAAAGGTGGAAAAAAGTTGTCTTTAGATCAAGATATCGCGATTAGTTATAGGAACATGCAGAGCATGTCAAGGCTTGGACCGTTACCAAGGGTTAGAGTTCAGAGTTAATAGCAGGACTGGTAGCAACTAGCATTGTGCTAGTTTCTGCGAAGTCTAGTCGGCGTCATAGATGTATACTTTTGGACCCTATTCCTATGTAATAAGGACAATAATGTGAACATGCCTTTGACGTCGACTGTACAGTTATAAGTCTAGATCGTACGCTCTACAACCCGTGACATGCGCTAGAGTTAACGATGTGTAAACATGTGATTGATGCCTTTGTCTTTACTTTACATGTCATTCGTAGTTTTTGCGGTCCATAGTTTGTCATAGTCAATCAATAAAGGTAAAACAGGGAGACTTGACAAACTTTTGATTACTCCGTAGTTTAAAATTGTGGAACACTATTGCACTAAAACAAGTTAGATACATCCATTTAATTCAGGATTTTCTTCCTGGTAAAAAAAATAATAATATCGTGAGACATATATTCACACCAATTAATCTAATAGTCCCAAACTAGGCAAAGCCTGTACCTACTATCTGTACTAGACAACGGATAAACATACTTATATAGATAAATACATACTTAAATAGATATTAAACATCCAAGACTCGAGAACAAACATTCGTATTCATCATACAAATATCTGCCCCGACCGGGGATCGAACCCGGGACCTCAAGCTTCATCATAGTCAGGTTCTCTAATCACTAGGCTATTCGGTCGTCAAACCTAACCTTGTTAGATTTGTGTACTTTTTGAATAGGTCGAATTTTAGAGAAGGAATAAGTTGAGAGCCATACCTCCAATTGGCTCTTTTTTATGTGGATTGGGCGACCCGTTTCCTATAATCTTAAAGGGGATGAAAATATTCCTGTCCACCCCGAACTGGAGTGTAGTTTCACCACATATGCCCCACTGCGTCTTTTTCCCCAAGAAACTGGTATTGTTTGCGATCTTTGTCTACATATTTAAGTATTTATATCCATATATATCGTCGTCTAGTACCTATAACACAAGCCTTATTGAGCTTACTATAGGCTTAGTTCGATTTGTGTAAGAATGTCCCCTAATATTTATTTATTTATTTTAATGTGAATTGTAGGTATAGCTAACAGAAAGTGTAACATTTTATTTAAACGTATTTTATCTCAACTCTTCATCTAATTACTATTAGGTAGATATCCTTGATCACCTAGGCATAGGTACAGTCACGGACTTTAATCGTTGATCCATTAAGAGCTCATCTTTTACTGGATATTCATAGCTTAACTATTAATAACCAATATTAGTTGACACCTAAATGGCTCAACACCGACGGCGTGATAAATTGTATGTATTTATTTAAATTAGCATATAAAGTATTCCTGTAACTAGCACCGTTTAAAAACTAGAAATCATCCTTCATCCGGTGAAGTCGCATTTATCAGCTATAAAGTGATAAAATGGAATTGTTTTTATTTCCTCTCTACACGCACGATAGGTAGGTACTTACTCAGGTAACTATAGCGAAAATGCCCTTACATCCAATATTTGACAGCTATCATCCCAGTACAATTTATGTCATCATTGACGTTTATTGTACCTGGCTGACGGCTGTCAGATATCCGCTGTAAAAAAAATCTAATTATTAGCAGTAACCCATACAAACGTTAATACCTATCAGACTAGCCGTACGCCTTTTTTCCCATTTTTTATAGATTTTTAAATATAGACCGGTACATACGCGGTTCCGCAGATTACCCATTACATAAAAACTTACAAAGCAACAATCTCACGGGCTTCTTTTCTTCTTTATAATATTAGTAGTATTGATATAGAAAAGTAACATTGTGCAGGATGCACTTATTCAGTACTTCTTATTTTTCAAAATGTCTAACTATATCACTTAAAGCGAAGTATACCTACCTTCGATTGGTAGGACCTACTTGATTCCGGGCGGCGTTGTGGTGACATGCTCGCGATCCCATGGCGCTCCCATTAACGGCAGAGACGATAAAGATAAAGATAAAATCATTTATTTGTCCAACATAGGTTACAGGATGTTACAGAATTATGATCAGTTTCAGTATGTGGCGCCTTACGGCTTACAAATTGTTGAGCATGCATGTCAAAGTCACTATCATTTATAAATTCATTTATGGTATAATAACTTCTATGAGCTAGAACATTTTTTAAAGCTTTTTTAAATGTATGTAAGTGTATCTATTGAATTTAAACATTTTGGTAATTTATTGAATATCTTCGGAGCCATTCCGACGACGGAAACGCCGGAGTGGTTTTAGTGAGTAGACTCCCTCCCCCTTCTCTTTAAATAGAGTCGGCCGGAGGGTGAGAGTCCCACATACCCCCCTATATAGCTTCCCCAGGCTGGGGGGGATGCGTAAGTGCATTTCCACACCGTCAGAAAAAAAAGGACCTACTTGATTCAAATTCTATTTTCCATCGAGCGAACTTTTTTTTTTGCCAAAAATATTTAATAAGCATATGACACACAATCTGTGTTTATGAAATAATCTAATAACGCAATTCCAGCTTTACCATGTAGGTATACGAGTGCATTTACTATATTTAGCTTCGGGCCTCTATTTTGGTTGTCTTTTGGAAATATGAAATTTTAGTTCACCATGGATTTTATTGATGCTTATCTCGCGTTCAAGGTCTCGCGTCTCAGGAATAAATGGCATGCTCTCTCATAATAATGTGAGAATTGCAAACCAACACGTTATTTATGCAATTATGTAAACTGCTTAGACGATTGTTCGTAGACTTGTCATCAAAATGCCGTGAAAAGTGTATTTGCGTGAAAAATGTAAGTGCTTTTGTGTACTTTACAAACCATTGTATTAAGTGCTAGATATTTAGTTAAAGAAATTCCAAAAGATCGTCTAAAATATGGCATCTTGTTATTTATCTTGTTGACTTGCAATTTAAATCTTCTAGCTTCTCTCATTATAATTCAATATTGGACCGTGTTATTTTATATCACGACCATTTCATAAAATATAAGCTACTGGAAAAACCTATTATCACTGACAACTATAAAAATCGGTATAATTATCTACTAATGAGTTATATACATTATGTAACAGTATATTAAATAAGTACTTATGAATGCCAATTCATGCTTGTAAATTAACATCTGACGTCTACTAAACATAAATAATGATTTCTAAGCGCGTTAACGTGGACGCGGACGAAAACTCGTGCCACTGAAACCACGGACGGCCACAGCCGTGCGTGCGATTTGCGCTTTTTCGTTAATTTTATGTAATCAAAAGCTTTACAAGTAACCCATTTTTTTAATAGTTTGTGATACGTACATTGACTTTGATATGACAATATTTATCAGAAGTTTCATTTTATTCATATTTTGTCCGGCTATTGTTTTTGTTCTGGCCTCAGTTGGGCACCGTTTTGTTTTGCACCCTCGCTGTCAAAAGGTTAAGAGTCCGCAGTAAGCATTTTAAAACGACTAGCTGGTTTGCTCTGATCCTTTGTACTTAAAATAAGTTAACCTACATCCAGATCTGTAATTAGTTTATATACCTAGCTTCAGATACCAGAGTTAAAAAAAAATACAGCGAATTTAAGTTATTCACAAAAAACTTGTTTTTGCTGTATTTCGTTTGTTTTATAAACTGGAGCCATATAAACTAGTTAAAGACCTAGATATAACTCATGCCATTGTATATGCAAAGTTTCGTTAGTTCGTAACTCGTAGTTTTAAAATGAGAACGAAACTCCGTTTGTATGGGAAGGTGAAATTCGGCCAGGCTTGCCGGGGACTCTTAATTAATTAATAAACAAATCCGAAATAAAACAGCTAGAACAGTAATTATTTCGTTACACTTGACTAACAAAAAATGTTCTCAAGTTGATCGTCCCGTTTTTGTCACCATTACCGAGTCTGACATAACTCTTCATTTCATCTGACCAGAGGGCTGGTATTCACACTTCATACACCACAACTTGCCTGACAAGAACCAGTGTAAGTGACATGTTGACTCCACTTTAACTAAATAACCGTGTTCAATAAAAGCGCCAATAGTTCGTTTCTTCATAAGAGTTACAAATATAAAATAAAATAAAAAAATAAAAATCGTTCAATTCGAGTATCACTGACCCATAAGAATACATTATCACAATTATTACAATCACAAATTTAAAAAATAAAAACACTAACGAATATTGGCTCTATACTCGCGAGCCTGTCTTTAATTTTTTTTTTAATTGTCGTTGCAAAATGTGACTGTAGAGGAGAACAGCCGAACATCCGGACATTCGGACATACAAAAGAGTTTTGGTCCAAGCTGAAGCAGAGAACTTCGTGCGCTTCGCTCGGTCGTTTAATAAAAAAGATTACACGTACATAGTTGTTACGTGTCATGATATACTGGTAGCGAGAGCGGGGAGGACTAAAACAGCTTGTGAATCACCAGTTGATGAACGGGGCAAATAAAAGTAAGAATTTGTTCAGTGAAAGTGCGGTAACAATACTCTACTGTCCGTGGTAACAAATGATGGAAACCGCATTCAGTATTGCGTATTATTAAGTGATGACTGTTACAACTTTATAAGACTTGGCCTGTGAAGACTGTCAATTACAAAGCGTAGCTTAGTCGAGATTTCTCACAGTTCATGTCAGATAAGAATTTACCTTCAAAAGCGAGTGTTAAATATCTTCTTTAAAGAATATTCAATTTCACGGAATTTTCAGTTTGTAGAGAACTTGTTTCAATGAAGATTATAGAAGACGTGTTTTAGGTTTTATAACAATTCCAAAGAAAAATGAATTGATATTGAGATGATGCTTCTATGATAAAGTAATACAAGTCAAATGCGTGTCGGGCTACGCGTTGTGTAGGGTTCCGTAGTTGCCTGTCTGTCTTCGTTACATCGCTACATCGCCGCTGTGCTAGCCCGGGCATTAATATGGCTACAGTATTCCCTACAAGGCGATTAAATGGGACCCTCGGGGACACGGTCGCAGTTGGGGCCTGTGGCGTCTCTTCTGTCAGTGTCATGTCTTGACATGTTCTGCATCGCGCTATCGAAGTTTCGTAAGTCAGTTGCATAAATACAACTTCCCGTCAACTCTCATTGGACTTCGGTCCCTGAGAGATCTCTCTATTGCCGTGTCTCCTACATTGGTGACCTCCGACAATGGACATAAATCGCAACCTCTGAAAAATACCTGACGCAGACATGACAGCACGCCACAAAAAAACTCTCTCTCTCTCGCTTGTCCTCTACGCTCACCACGCTGGCTCTGAGCACTGCCTCGCCACGCTGGTTCTGAGCACTGCCTCGCCACGCTGGCTCTGAGCACTGCCTCGCCACGCTGGCTCTGAGCACTGCCTCGCCACGCTGGTTCTTAGCACTGCTTTTCTGTACATAGTTCTTCTTACGTCGTTCTCGTTCACTGGCCCCTCCGTCTCAAAGGGGGGCTGATGTGGCGTCTCTTCTGTCAGTGTCATGTCTTGACATGTTCTGCATCGCGCTATCGAAGTTTCGTAAGTCAGTTGCAAAAATACAACTTCCCGTCAACTCTCATTGGACTTCGGTCCCTGAGAGATCTCTCTATTGCCGTGTCTCCTACAGGCCTATAAAAGAGGCGTGACGCTAGGGTGCGTTCAGTAGGAGATCCCAGAGCCGTCCGAAATGCGTCGAGGAGGACCATCGGGGGGTTTTTAGTCGGTGCGAGTCCGACATAACCTCCGCGCTATCCCCGTGGCGTGGAGGTATCCATAACGGAATTTCCTCTCAATAAAAAAACCGGACAAGTGCGAGTCGGACTCGCCCAACGAAAATTACAAATGTATAGATTAGATTAGATTAGATTAGATTCTTTATTTCATGATAGAAAATACATTACAAATTTGTATACATGTCAAAAAAATAAGATTCTTTATCACGATCGTCAAAATTAATTAAAAATAAATATACAATAATATGACGATGTCAATAAATGTGTACACTAAACAAAATTTTTTTTTTTTTTTTTTATTTATTTATTTCATTGTAAAGTCATGTACATAGCAATTTAGGTATTTCACAATTTGATTTGCATAAGTCAGCCCATGACGCCCTGAAAGGACACACAACATAACTTAAAAACTAACTACTAAATTTTACTTATATAGGTACCAGTCTACTCATTGTCTAAAAGGAAATAGTAACATTAAATTAATCTAATAACATTTTTAAAAACTTTTATCATTTAAGAAATCCTTAACAGAGTAATAACATTTTTCTAGTAATTTTAAAATAAAACAAATGAAATTTGGAAATTGTAAAATAAAACAAAACCACAAAGCAAAGCAAATATAGTTTTTAGATTTTTCCCTGTATTTGTAGTACCTATAAGACTTGCCAAATTTCATAGTTCTAGGTCAACGGGAAGTACCGTATAAATTTTGATTCCCTTGAGAGTGTCGAAATATACGTTTTTTGCGGCATAAACGCCCGTATCTTTTTTAACGTTAACTCAGAAGTTTGATTTTTTTTACTTCAATTTTCATTCAAGGGACTTGTAAACTTGAGTTGAGTTGGTTTTAACTTCAACTCTATACCTCCACGCGTTTCCAAGATAAAGGGTCTTGACAGACAGACAGACGGACAACAAAGTGAACCTATAAGGGTTCCGTTTTTTCCTTTTGAGGTACGGAATCCTAAAAATATCTTAAACTCCGCCACTGCTTATAACATTCCAATTAAAATGTTTTACCTTATATTGTTAGTTGAGTAAAAACCGCGTAAATTATTCATTCATACTCGGAGGCATTTCCTCTAGGACGGCATTTGTCGGTAACCTCGGTGAGATCCGGCATCCGGCATGTTTGTTCTAAACAACTCTAAGACCTTGTTTGTGAACCGGCGACGCGTGCAGCGGTGCGAGGCGTGGGCTGTTAGGTGACTATGGAAACGCTCACTCCTGTACGGTCGGCCTCAGAAGTGGCTGTGACCAGCCACTTCTGCATTGTACCCTGTCGCCTTAACGACAAATTAACTGACATATGAAATTGTCAATGAATGAATGAATGAATGAATGAATGAAATCGTTTATTCACAATGAACATATGGTAACATAAGATCTTAAATTACAAGCATTGTTTCCCATGATATATTCAGTCTTAGGTAGACGTGTGAAAATAGGGTGTTCAGCTACTTATGAGTTCAACTGTGCATAAACTCACATAATACATTTGTGTTTATGCGTCTTAGGCCGCGCGCGGGGCCCGCGCCGCCGCACGCGTCGTTTGTCCATAAACGCGGCCTATAAAGGGCCCCACCAAGCGAAAGGACAAGCAATTTGTCATGACCTATCAACTTTATATGCGTAAAATGTAAAATATCAAGCAATGACGTTCGTTAAAAACCTAAACATAGAATCATTAAATGTGTTCAAAATGGTATTATTTATTATAAAAATAGTGAGTAGGTTACGGTACGTATAAAGACCCACGAGCCAAAACGGGGTCGCGGTATATACCTACCTACCTCTTCGGCGATGGCGGGATAACATGGACTTCTTTTTCAAAGGTAGCATGGTTGGCCTTATCACGCGACATGTGACAAGATAAGAGCGTCGTCTCGTTCTATCGAACGGTGTCAGCCAGTGACGCACGCTCTATCCTATCACCTATCGCGTGACAAGGCCAACCATGCTACGGGGCCTGCGGGGCTAGCGCAACTGACGCCGCACCGCGACGCGAGTCGAGAAAGCTCTACCCCCCTTTTTCTAATTTGTACGGTGCGAGTGAGATAGGGGACGCTTTGTCGCGCGAGAAGCGACTGAGCAGCAAGTTGTGCTAGACGTGCTGGTCAGATATTGCTCAAAACGAGTGAAAAAAAACCGGCCAAGTGCGTGTCGTACCACGCAAAACGAAGGGTTCCGTGCCTATTAAAAAGGTCATATCGTCACAGAAATCTTACGGCACTTACGTCCTTTTCTTTAAGGAAGGCAGTTTTTCAGCAATATCTCAAAAACCTTTTAACCGATCTTGTTCAAAAAATTTTTCGGTTAAAGAATTTAATAAGCCATGATTTTTTTCATATTTTTAAAATACACCGTTCAAAAATTAGAGGGACAGAATTTTAGTGACTTTCGGGGCGATTAACTTCGACTACAACTTCGACTCAATCAAAAAAATTGCTGAGAAACGTTATATTTATTTTGAAAGACCTACCGATTGATTGACACATGGGCTTGTAACAGCTTGTAAGACTTTCAGTTTAATGTATGGAGTGCACCCCTAAAAAAAATTTTTTAGTCATTTTAATTACCAAACTATGTAGCGGCTAATGAAATACACCTATCCTCAAACATTTATTCAAATACACCTTACAGTTTTCGAGTAAAATGCCTGTGACATACGGACGGACATACAGACAGACAGATATGACGAATCCATAAGGGTTCCGTTTTTTGCCATTTGGCTACGGAACTCCAAAAAGGGGGCGATACTTTTACCCACTTGCCCAGCAGTGGTAAATAACGGGCTTGATATAATTATAATAAAGTAACCTAGTAGGTATAGGTATTAGTGCGTGCAATCTCGTAGTCACTAACGCTTGCGTGCGCGCACTGCGTGCCGCGCTGATTGCTGGCTCCTATAACGTTCATAACCATAAAATTATTATAATAGATACATAGTTTTGTCCAGAAATAGCTGCAGTAATAACTTACTCATATTATTACTATCATTTGGAAATGGAGATAAACTAGGTCTTTGTCTAATCATTATCTGTAGTTCTCTACTATTATCACCGCTATTATTATAAAGAGGAAAATGTCAGTGAGGTTGTCGCTTTGTGAGTCTGTATGTAGGAGGGAATATAGATTATGAAATGCGAGTGCCTGGTTAAATTACATAAGTACTAATATCGATGGAATGGACGATAAGTCGAACCCAAGGATGAAATTAAGTAAGTTTTTAAGGTTCCGTGCCCAACGGGTAAAAACGGGCCCCTATTACTAAGACTTCGCTGTCCGTCCGTCCGTTCGTCTGTCCGTCCGTCTGTCTGTCACCAGGCCGTATCTCAAGAACCGTGATAGCTAGAGAGTTGAAATTTTCACAGATTATGTATTTCTGTTGCCGCTATAACAACAAATACTAAAAAACCGGCCAAGTGCGAGTCGGACTGGGGCTCCCATACAACAGACATGATTTTTTGCCGTTTTTATAGATAATGGTACGGAACCCTTCGTGCGCGAGTCCGACTCGCACTCGTTTCTATTATACAAAATACGTCTGAGAAGGGCACTGTAGATATTTTTTTTTTGTTTTTGATCATTTAGAATGGGACGTTTTACGATCTCACCCGAACCCGAATACTGAATCTAAGAGCTACCGGACCCTACCAAGTAATACAAGAAAAAAATATTTCTATAATATGTGAAATAACCGCAATGCCCGTATTTCGACGCGTATCTAACCTGCCGGCAATATAAAACGACAGAATTTCAATTTTATCATGCGGAATCATATCTCAGCATCGTTCCTTGTCGGGTACCGGATAAATCACAGCGAGCCGTCGATGTGCCCGGACTAGTGACGTACCGTTGTAAATATGGTTAGGTTATTCCCGGGAATACTGACACGACCACATTGCCACAAATAAAAGCCTTTTATTTCTTAAGGGGCTCCCGTCAAAAATCAACGAAATTTAGTAGTTTTCAATAAACTTGGACGAGTGTCGAACTCGTCCTCGGTTTATTGAAGCTAGCTTTCCAGGTACAGATATGGGAAAATTTGATTCCTGTTTAACATTTTTGATATTGAATAACTTGAAAAAGGTCTGTAAAAATACAAAACCAGACACTTCATCCTCATTAAAACTTTTAAACACCCGAAACTCATACCTACTCATACATACTGAACTTACCTATAATTTTGATATGCGTTTTATAATCTTTTTTGTATTTCACAAAAGCTACGTCCAAAAAACTGGTTTTTTGGCCTAAATTTGAGTTTTAAAGTAAATATAGGATACTATTTCGGTAAACCTCGTTGTTGTTTTTTGTTGTTTAAAAACACAAGGTCAAAATTTCATTGCAAGATTAAAGGGCTCCCAGCTCCCAATGACCTTCCATCTATAACTGTCCGTTTTTTCATGTACTATTTCGGTAAACCTCGTTGTTGTTAATGCGATAATTCGCATTAACAACAACGAGGTTTACCGAAATAGTACATGAAAAAACGGACAGTTATAGATGGAAGGTCATTGGGAGCTGGGAGCCCTTTAATCTTGCAATGAAATTTTGACCTTGTGTTTTTTATAATACCTAGTCTTTGAATTACCTATAGATCACGTTTCGGGCGCGACGAGCCGAGAGATCCGTAATGGAATTTCATACAAAATTGGAGGCCTGCAAAGCGACCTTTTGTTTCAATATCAATTCGTAAGACGATGTCACGCACGGGCGATCAGCCACTAAAAATAATTTTGGAGTTCTCTTTTTATTTCATTGCATGTTTGAGAAAAGCACTGTACCTACATACCTACCTCGTAGTGAAAAGGGATTCCTAGCGTCGTATTCCTATCCCTCTAGTCTATATCTACTTGGCCGGCAATCCCTATTTTTCCCGGCCTCTGCAGTAATCCTACTAATATTATAAATGTGAAAGTTTGGATGTTTACATGTTTGGATGTTTAGATGTTTGTTACACAATCACGCTTAAACGGCTGAACCGATTTGGATGAAACTTTGCACGAAGATAGTTTATAGCCTGGATTAAAATATAGGATAGTTTTTATCCCGACCCCGCAGACTAAGTCGTGGGCAGTAGCTAGTGTATACATATATAAATGAGGCAATCTCGTACGCAGATTGCGCCCTTTCCCTAACTCGGTAACTTAACTATTTACTTCAAGTAAACGCTCCATCCATACCAATCTAATCTCATCTAATCAATGTTTACCATCTCAGTTTCAAAAATTGACAACCTACTTACTTCATTTTTATAGATATGTAATATGAATTGAAGGTGGCAACAAGGCGGCAGTATCGACTTGTCGTTCCCGCGGACCTAGTCGGTGAGGTCGAGAGAGAGGCACTGGACTGGGCCTCACCCCACGCGTCACGCCTAACGAAAATGCTTAGTTACTACGAATCGCGGCGTCTTTGTGGGTGAGCGTTGAGGTGAGCTTAAAACTAGTTACAGAATAGGGGGCAGGTCTTTGGCAACCCTATGAATGTTCAAATGCGTCCCAGGCGATGCAGTGTCTGTGCCGTTTTGGAGAGGAGTTTTCGACTTTTCACCCACTTCGTCGGTTTCACCGCGTGGATAATATTAACAACATCGGCTTGTAGGTATAGTATAGCCATAAGAGACGTTGTCTCTCCTCGTAACACTGTTTTTAACCCCCGACGTAAAAAGAGGGGTGTTATAAGTTTGACGTGTCTGTGTGTCTGTCTGTGGCACCGTAGCTCCTAAACGGATGGACCGATTTGATGCGGTTATTTTTGTCCGAAAGCTGACGTGGTCGAGATTGTTCTTAGCTATGTTTCAAAAAAATCGGTTTAACTGTTTTTGGGATATTGAACTTTGAAAGTTGTGGAAAGAAGTTGTAGTAATTATAGTCTAATAGACTGAAAGGCCTTTGATATTTCCAGGGAATGGCACGTCACTAGAGCAGCGCAGGCGCATGTTTAATGCATCTCGCCGAGTTGGGCCCAAATGTATGCGCATGGATCGCTTATCAAACGCTCTGTCCGCGGATCATGCCTTTTACTTTATTTGATTTATTAGAGCAAAAAGTAGCTGTTTGCGGATGCAATGACACAGTATACTCAGGCAGTATCTTAACCTCCTAAGACCCACCATACAATACAAAATGCCATCGAAATTTGATTCAAGTAGTGTAGCAAATAAAGACGAAGTTCGTTTGTTTCAAAAAATGACTGGAACAAAACGAAACTCTGTTCCAGTGGGAAATGATTTATATTCCTGTAAGTGAATAAGGCCTTCCAATAGGCCATCGGATCATCATATCAGCCATGGACAAGGCAAGGGCCTCCCCGAAAGAGTGTCACAATGATCGGTCCTGCGCCACCCGGTTCCAGTGGACTCCGCGACGTTTACCAGGTCATCAGTCCTCCATGTGAGGAGTCTAACCACTCTAACCAACCACGCTGCGCCTTACATATAACAGTAACAGGGAAACCTGCAAACCACATTTCCAAAAGTATAAAATCCTAACGCTATCTTGTACTTATATCTTGGAAATATGCAAATTCACACGAAAAAACCCCGACTTATTTAACCAAAGGAAAGACATACCCACGAAACATATGCTGCGATATAGAAATAAACTTCTTCTACCAGCCTCAAGACTAAAAATCTATTCTAACAGCACTTACGTTATGGCCATAAAAGTATATAACAAACTACCTAGTGTAATAAAAAATGAAGAATCGTATGAAAAATTTATAAAAAAAGTTAAATGCCTCCTAGTTTCCAAATGCTACTATAATGTTAATGAATACATGAATGAAAAATTTGAATAATTTTAAGTGACATAATTATGTAGTTACCTAGCAATAATTCCCGACATTACAGTAAAAAGCGGATAGACATAAATTTTCTATTTCTATTTTTATACTAAAATTGTGTTGTATAATTAAGGTTTTGACATTACTTTCATATTTTTAGTTATTAATTCCTGACATCGCATTGAATAAGCTGTTAACAGAAATCTTAAAACTTGACTTAAGATATACTTATGAGGAAATTTTTAGTTTATAGTTCTTGTCATAGAATTAATCATTGTACCTACATAAATTCCACTATTGCATGTAAGTTGATTGGTCAGATGATAATAATATAATATAATGTAATTAATAATTTTGTTTAGGTTGGCGATTTAATTCCAAGAAGGTTGTAAGATTTCTTCCCTTCTTGAAATCAATATGCTACACCCTTGCCTAGCTAGTAAGAAAATTGCAATGCCCTAACGGGGTATCATGTACCTACTAACCACAAGATTACTAACATACCAATGTAATGAACATGATCGCAATAAATATATGAATATGAATATGAATATGAATACATGTACCTACTATCGTAAGGGATCGTTTTCACTGGTCCATATTGCGAACAACATAACACGAGCTGCCCCTCAGCTCGTAAAACAAGGATAGAACGAGCTCCCTGCATGCAGGATGCGGCCGATTCGGCTCTAGAGAGCAGCGAAAATGAGCCCCAGACATTTCCAAAGTCGATAAGTAACAAAAAGATGGTCACTGCCCATCGATAGCACAGCGTCCATCTTTACATACTTTTTCAATCCAGAAAGGTACAGGCAAATTGTGATTATAGCCGTGCGTGCGCATTTAAGTTAATCTACTGGCAGCTATGTGTATATTGTGACAACGGGGATACATCAAGCGGTTGCCCTGTAGGTGTTTTTCTGTATAAAATGGCTTATCACCTTAAGAGACCCTGGGCACTTATGACCTTATTTCAATGGAAAGTACACCGCTTGAAGCGCCGATTGTAATTGCCGGGTAACTTACTGCGAATTGCTTTACGTGAGACTTTTGTACGTTAGTATCACGATCTTACGTGTATTCAAATATGAGCCGTGTTTGTAGGTATTAAGGTTGTCTTTTTAATATTCAATGCTGGGGTTTGTGAAGCATATGCGTTTTGCTAGCGATAGTACTAATCCTCCCTGCGGGTCACTAAGTGTGCACATTGTAGACGGTTTTCCTATTAATGTAGATTTATTTATTTATTTATTAGGTTCACCAACAATTGTTTACACCATAAATTACATGAATATCTTGAAATAACAGTTTTATGCTAGATGCAATCACTTACAGGTAAACACCACAAGCATATTAAAAAAAAAGTTTTTAAAATGAGTAAAAATAAGTAAAAAACTTAACTATATGTAACTATGACTATTTAAGTTTAAGTGCATACAGACAGCCTGAAGACTAAACTAACTAAAAACTAAACAGTATCGGACAGACAATCGCGAACAGTTCTCTTAAATCTATACTACATGTAAACTTTATATAACTACTGAGTCCAAAAGTGTAGGGGGAGGGGGTGTGTAGGCGTGTTAAGAGAACTACTGGCAAAGAAAAATATCTTTGGTGCAATAAAGAGAACAGTTAGAGCAACTAACAGGCTTAGATGCTTTATAGTACCCATTATAAACACTGCGGCCTATCAGAATTCAGCACTACCCGCTGCGGAACTAACCTAACCTAACTATAGTTACCCAATGGGGAATGGATGAAAATATCAGAAGTGCCTGATAATTTTTTCGGTGATACAAATAACCTTCCTTATCACCAGAAAAAAAGTTTCAGATTTTTCAGCTGCATCATTTATTTTTGAAACCCTCACTTACTTACGGTCAATAGACACTTTCCTTGATCCGTTTCATATTACAAAAATAATTGTAAGTGCCGTTCTTGATCCAAAACGTTTATATTTTTGTTAAATAATTGATGCAGCTGAAAAATCTGAAACTTTTGCATTTTTTTTCTAGTGCTAAGGAAGGTTATTCCTATCACCAAAAAAATATCAGGCACTTCTAAAATGTTCATCCATTCCCAATTGTATTAACTCTTCCGCTGCACATTCGCGCTTGCGCCGACAACATTACCGTATAACGAGCACCATCAACTCGGCTAACGTCTCTAATGACGTTTCCGCGGAACGCAGTCGATAATCGCAGGCATTTTTAGGGTTCCGTACCCAACGGGTAAAAACGGGGCCCTATTACTAAGACTTCGCTGTCCGTCCGTCCGTCCGTCCGTCTGTCTGTCACCAAGCTGTATCTCAAGAACCGTGATAGCTAGAGAGTTGAAATTTTCACAGATTATGTATTTCTGTTGACGCTATAACAACAAATACTAAAAAACCGGCCAAGTGCGAGTCAGACTGGGGCTCCCATACAACAGACATGATTTTTTTGCCGTTTTTATAGATAATGGTACGGAACCCTTCGTGCGCGAGTCCGACTCGCACTTGCCCGGTTTTTTTATTAACATAATGCTACTGACAAGTGAATATAAGTATTTTTAGAGATATCTTTATAATGGTTTGCCTAAATACATTATAAATAAACTTACACTTTTTCTCTAATGACGTTTCCGCGGAACGCAGTCGACAATCGCAGGCATTTTTAGGGTTCCGTACCCAACGGGTAAGAACCTATTACTGAGACTTCGCTGTTCGTCCGTCCGTCCGTCTGTCTGTCACCAGGCTGTATCTCAAGAACCGTGATAGCTAGAGAGTTGAAATTTTCACAGATTATGTATTTCTGTTGACGTTGATAAATAAACTTACACTTTTTCCTTTGGTTGCTTTTGTTGCAAAAATCAGCCTATAGATATTGATGTACGATATCAACTGGTGCGGCGAAGTTCGCTTCCTGGGAGGTCTAATAAAAAATATAATCCATATGTACTTCTATTTACTATTACTTAAGACTCGAGGTTTAATTTCTCCTTAATTGTTAAGTATTGAAGCGAAGGCATTAGAAGAATCCGCCAGCGCCGGCGATTTCAAAAAGAAATGCCGTTTTTATCTCTTAGGAGTTCCACAGTAATAATATTATTACCAGTAATTTACCTGGTAAAGACGAATGCTTTCCACGATTGTGGCTCTGAATTGTATTAGTCTCTTTCGTTAAAATTAAAGTAAAGGTATCCAAAGACATTCTAGCAACTATTCTACGCCGAGGGCTAAGTACGGTATGTAGTTCACAAAATACCTGGATTACTCATTATTATAGTACATTGTTTAACGAGGGGCGTAAGTGGAATATTGCGAACAAGAGTCATATTCTTCCGCCCGCGTTATACACAATGTTCTTCATCACATTTGCGAGAAAGTAAATAACTACAAAGACAGAAAAATCTATGTTTCATACTACCGCACCAATCAAAAATTTACGAAATTAACAACTTCACTTCCAGATCAGTGCGAGTGGAGCGCGCAGTTTTAATATTTCAACCAATCACAGAGCAGTACAGTTGTATTCTTGCGGCGCGTGGCCAACTAGATTTCTTTCAACCAATCGGATCACAAACTCATAAAAAACCATTACACCCTTAGGCGTAATAAAGACTAGTAGCTCTGTATGCCTGCGTGTTATGAAGCCCTTTACGAGCAAGTACGTTACATTATAATATGTGACGTGTTGCTTAGGAGTGTTTATGTACAGGCGTCAGCGGTTTCGTTCACTGGACAGCCCGTGTGCCGCACGCGTCGCCAGTCCTTAAACAATATCTTGAAATAAATAATTTCATACGTACAGTAAGGGAAATGTATTCACGTACCACCGTAGAACCCTGTCGCAATTGACAGGCCGCCATCACTCAAACCCGAGTGATATGTCACCTTATTGAGATATGGTTCTACGGTGGTACATGAATACATTTCCCTTACTGTACCTACTCATTTCTACTTCAGGTCTCTTGACTCCAGTTTGTTAAAATTAAAACCTGCCATAAGAAAGCCGGCTAAAATATTTGATGATTTGACAAGTCCTAACGTGTCTAGAAATAGAGTCGTGTCACATATTTTGATTTATGCGCGCTTTGTTGTAGCAGATATGAATGCTGGTGACTGCACACCTATTCTAATGGGGACTGGATGAAAATATCAGAACTACCTTAAATATTTTTTGGTGATAGGAATAACCTTCCTTAGCACCAGAAAAAGTTTCACATTTTTCAGCTACGTCAATTATTTTTGAAAAATATAAACAGTTTCCTCATTTACGTTTTGGGACTAGGACGGTAAATAGACACTTTCCTTGATCCGTCTCATATTACAAAAAATATTATAAATATCTGCAACTATCAATATCATTGCCAGTGTCAGTTTACCACAGACATTTAAGATATTTTTTTGTAATATGACACGGATCAAGGAAAGTGTCTATTGACCGTCCTAGGCCCAAAACGTAACTGCGGAAACTTTTAAAATAATTGACGCAGCTGTAAAATCTGAAACTTTTTTCTGGTGCTAAGCAAGGTTATACCTATCACCAACAATGAAAATCAAGCACTTCTAAAATTTTCATCCATTTCTCGCGGATACTCAGGTACTGGTATGGGGGGCAGGTCAACAGCGTTAGATGGGCTGGCTCTATGTCCGACCCGTACAGGTTGGAGTGTGGAGTGAGGCAGGGGGGGCTGACCTCGCCCACGCTCTTTAATCTGTACATGGATGGACTTCTCGAGGCGCTGGGTAAAATGCATGTCGGCTGTCATATCGACTCAGTGTGTGTAAATAATATCAGCTATGCAGACGACATGGTTTTACTTAGCGCGTCGGCCTGTGGATTACGCAAGCTACTCCTTGTATGTGAGAAGTACGCTAATGAACATGGGCTGAAATATAATGTAGCAAAAAGTCATTAAATGATTTTTGAACCCGGTAGTAAACGCGTACATGAAGTGCCGCCCATAAACCTGAACGGTACTGCACTTGAGAGGGTATGTAGTTTTAAATATCTAGGTCATATTGTCACTGCTGACCTAAAGGACAATATGGACATAGAACGGGAACGGAGGGCCCTGTCAGTGAGGGCCAATATGATATCCCGTAAGTTCGCGCGGTGTACGAGGGAGGTTAAAATTACCCTATTCAGGGCATACTGTACCTCCCTATATACGTGTTCCCTGTGGAGAAATTACACGCAACGGGCCTACGGGGCCCTCCGGATCCAATTTAACAACGCGTTCCGGGTGCTGGTGGGGCTGCCTCGCTTCTGCAGCGCATCAGGGATGTTCGCAGAAGCGCGCGTCGACTGCTTCTACGCAACTATGCGCAAGCGGTGCGCATCCCTGGTGCGCCGGGCGCGGGCCAGCCCCAACCCCATCCTGCGTTTGATAGCAGGCAGATTAGATTCTCCGAATATAAGGCACTGTTGTGAAATGCATGTCTCCAACAGTGCCTATCTGTATTAATATTAATTTAGATATAGGTGCTAAATTGTGTAATTTTAAACTTTTACTGTATGAGTCTTGTGTAACTCGAAATAAATGATTTCATTCATTCATTCATTCAATATCATTGCCAGTGTCAGTTTACCACAGACATTTAAGATATTTTTTTGTAATATGACACGGATCAAGGAAAGTGTCTATTGACCGTCCTAGACCCAAAACGTAACTGCGGAAACTTTTAAAATAATTGACGCAGCTGTAAAATCTGAAACTTTTTTCTGGTGCTAAGCAAGGTTATACCTATCACCAACAATGAAAATCAAGCACTTCTAAAATTTTCATCCATTTCCAATTTACATTAGTGAATTAATAATATACTGTATTATTGAACTCCGTCATGAGATGATGAGACTACTGTGTCGATAATTAGAAACCGTTATGAACACTAGTTGATTGTTTTTGCGCGGTCCCTTCGCACACTAATCACCAGCATTTTTTCACTTTCCCAAGCTCATATCTTACGTTATTGTTTAATTGTCAATGCGACCTTACGTTCAATTAAATAGAGTTCACATTACAACGTAATATACATGAAAAAAGGTACTTAGTGTGTGGGTTCGCGGTTTTCACACGACTTTAAAAGAGTTTATATATTGCC
Source organism: Epinotia nisella (assembly GCA_932294315.1). Taxonomy (NCBI): domain Eukaryota; kingdom Metazoa; phylum Arthropoda; class Insecta; order Lepidoptera; family Tortricidae; genus Epinotia; species Epinotia nisella. Next base: position 22,767,296 of record OW028679.1, read on the forward strand.
ATTTTTGCTGGTGCCGATATATCAATTCGTATTTGCTCATTAGGGTAATTTTACTCGTCTTATAACGGTAAAGTATGTTAAATTCTATTACCGTAAACGCGGATTACTTTAGCCCGTAGGGGTAACTTTGGTTTTCGCAAATTACTCTGTCCACCGCTTTTTTATGAATTGAAACAGGGTCAAATCAGCTAAGTTTTCATCTCAGCTAACAGCTCACGTTGTTAATTTTTTATGTGACATTGCAATGTGTGGTTTTTATGCGGCTCAAAGTAGGCCTCCATTGGATCAAAGTAACCCGAGTTTGCGGTATACAATTGTTTACCCGTTTCATGTTTGATGCCCTAAATTTCTTAAAAAACTTAAGAGGTTATTGAACTGCAAAGAAACCGTAAATGTATACTTTTTGAGGTCTTGTAAGTAGCCAGGTCTAAACCCGAGAATATCGAGTGCATACGTCTCTTCTCTATCGCACTTGCCCTATTCGAGTATCAGAGACAGACTATAAATATATACATATTTATAGTTTGTTTTACTTAAAATTACGAAACATACATAAAACTAACCATTACCGACTTATTTTGTTTAATTGTTATCTTCAAGTAAGGTTGTAAAACAATTACGCATAAACTCAAACACAAACATTTATTCGTAACAAAAAAAATAGTAGATTGTCTCTACTATTAAAGTCCCACGTTAAGTGCATTTTCGTCCTTTTAAGAAAAACTATCTACACTCAAGAGCAAAAGTTTTGGGTACAGTTTGTACTGAAATTCTAAACAAAGTGTACCCGTAACTTTTGCTCTTGAGTGTAATACGAACTCGGTCATTTTCGGGCATCCGCGTTAACAGCTCTTTACAGACTTTTGTTTCGAACGTGCAAAGTGACGTTGTACTTATTGTGGAGTCAAAACCAACGTGCCGGCCGGGCAATAAAACGAGCTATAAAAACACGCGCAAAGGCACGCGGCCGGCCCGGAGATTTATGGCCCGGCCGGCACGTTCGTTTTGACTCCACAATAGTAACACTGTTTGCCATAACGTCTAGCCGCCCAGATGCCTTTTAAAAGGCCTTGTCAGTTGCTGAAAATTCAAATGTATAATTACATTTAAATATAACTGAAATTTCAGTTTTTGCGTGCCAGGCGGCTAGAGGTTGACATGTTAATTTAAATAAATATGTTTTATAACCATGAATTTTCCATAAAAGCTTTCTTACACACCATCTCTATTGTTATAGTAATGAGTAATGAGTTTATTATGTATTTTTGGGTGCGTCAGTATTATTTAGCTTTGATAATCTATCAAACTGTTCCTCTATTGGTTATGTAATCTGCGGTCGTAGTGAGTAAGTACTGCGAGCATTTCCCTTGTTGTCGTACGCTCCGGCGCACTCACGTCCCGCGCATGCGTGGGAACCTGGGAACCGATGCCGGCTCTAATAAACTTCGGTCAGTGCTCAAATTGCTCAAGTACTTCTAAAATACAATAGGGGTGTAGACACTAAATCAAATAATCAATAATGTTGTGTTTTCTCGTAAAAGGATTAAAAATGGTCGTGACGTCACAATCTACGAGCGTTTTCTCTCTCTAACAAGCAATATTAAAACGGTTGCAGCTTCGTAATTTTTTGAGATCCATGGGATTTTCGTCATTAGGCATATTTTTTGCCTTCTTTCTTTTGAAGTAATAATAAATTAAGAGTCTATACTCGTATTCCCTTCCCAATTTCTTTTATACTGTGTTGGTGGCAAACCAACATATGTATGGGACGCGGGGTGTCTGATGTACACCATACATCGTAGCCTAAAGACGCTTGTGAGCCTGTGGGAGTCATAAGCGTTGCCGAACGGTTATTGATTTGAGGATTCGCTGTGTTGATAGAAGGGGTCATATACCCATTGATGTCTTAGTCGTTCTGATCGTGAAACATAGATATGAATCATGTCTTTTCTGTCAAATACCACGGATGTAAGCCGGCTATTTCACCTATTTCAAATAGCTATCTATGGCCACCTGACAATAATTATTCAACGTATATTTCTCAGTCAACAAGTGAAGCTGGTTGGCGGACAGCATCGTCACTTTTCAACCCAGCAATGTAGTCAGCCACAGACAAACGTGACGTCCTCTGCTTATAAGTTTGTATGCGGAGAAGGTTACGTTTCTCTGCTGCTAACTGCTAACGTGCTAACTGTGTCAAATTGTCATTGTCACGTGACAATAATCAAGGCACTGAAATGGGGACTGGTGAGCTAGAGCAAGTGAGTGATATTAAGAGAAACAATTTGATTTAGTCACACGAGCTTGCAATGCTAAGTAAGTGTCGGTAAAGGCGGAACAAAGGGCGTCGAGGTGCCGGGACCTTCGTGTTCTGGCGGTGTAGGGAGACTGCCCTTTGCGCTGCGAAAGGATAGCCGAGGAAATTAATATCGTAACATATCGTTTGCGGTAAAAAACCGTCCATAATAAAACTACAAAAGTGAATTGACTCTGCCTGTCTGTGTCGCTATTCACGCTTTAATAACTGATCCACGTTTGATTTCTATAAGATATTTCGCCCACCTTGGCATATTTAACAGAGATGGTTGGGTAATTTATACTTTATTACAATAATTTGGTAAAGGTCGCGGGAGTCCGCTGGATGCGGGTGGCGCAGGACCGGTCAATTTGGAAGTCTCTGGGGGAGGCCTATGTCCAGCAGTGGACGTCTTTCGGCTGATATGATGATGATGACAATAATTTGACGGAGTACTATCCATTTAGCAACACTACGTTATCAATTTTAACATGAGGTCACAAGCCTATTGATGTTAACTACTGGGTTTTTTTTCAGTAATTACCACCGAGTACTTTAGTGGTACAAGATGGGAAAACAATTCCCAGCTGTTACCACTGGTAACAAATTGGTGGTAACAGATGGGAACAACCCAACCGGCCTAATCCCAATACGGTCTAGTTTTCCCTCTGGGTTTATGAGATTAGGTGCCAAAGCTGACCTCCTTTAGGATACGACCGGGAAAAAGCTAATGATGATAACCTTGTCATAAATAATAAAAATAATAAATAAATATTAGGGGAAATTCTTACACAAAATTGGAGTATAGGCCTAATAGTAAGCTCAATATGGCTTGTGTTATAGGTTCTAGATGACGATATATACTGCGTGTATTTTTAATATTACCTCAAATTGTAACCAGAGGTAGGTGTTAGGGCTGTGAATCGATATTGCAAGAAAATTTTAATTTAATCTTAACTACCGAAGCGTAATTAATTTTTGAAAATTTATCAAGCAGCAATGTATTGCGTACGCACATTTGACTCATGGAAGAAGCGGGTCACTTGTGACAGTTGTGACGTCGCGTCAGTAAGACAAAATAGTGATCCATTGCGTGCTGAATTATTTTATATGGACAAAAAAGTTGGTAGTTAAGAGAAATTTCTTGCAATATCAGTTCACAGCTCCAAGACCTACCTCTGGTTACAATTTGAGGTAATATTAAAAATACACGCTGTATAATAGATACAAATACTTAAATACTTAGAAAACATCCAAGACTCGGAAACAAATGTTCATGCTCATCACACAAATATTTGCCCTGACCGGGATTCGAACGCAGGACCTTCAGCTTCGTCGGCAGCGTCACTACCCACTATAGGCTAACCGGTCGACATAACGTGGATGCCGCCACATCAACTTGTTTATTAATCGTTAATATCTATTCGATTTGACAGCACGACATGACATTTATATCACCGTTAAGGGTTGGTTCCACCAATCCGTCTGTAATTGTAAGTGGTGCTCGTTAAAATCTGAATGTATGGAAACGTTTCTATGTCGTTTGTGTGCCGGCCCTAAATCTCGCAAAGTATCTCAAACACAGTACCCATAAATTGTGCAAAGTAAGGATAACAGTACAATACAAATACCTACTCTTTATTGCACACCTCAATATATGAACATAATCAACGGGACTAGCTGAAACCCCGACCAGGTGGTCGGTTTTCAGCGGTCAGCTATAATTTTGTAAATGGTGTGCTCACTTCCCCGTTATGTACTCGGGTCTTCGTAAATAAGATCGGCTACGTGAGCCACACGCCAGAGTTGAAGCAGTCGCCGAGGCCGAAATCGGTCAGGAGAGTATTACAAGTGGAGGCAAACAACGGGCGGTCTTATCGCTGGGGAGCGATGTCTTCTAGAAAACCTTAAGGTAGTGGAAATTCATAGTAGGAAATTAACTATTTATTTAATAGATTTAGTATATTTGACTTCCAATCAAAAAAGCTTAGTTATTATTACTATAAAATAATCATTTTAATATCATTAATTTCAGAGGTGGTGCAGAGATCATAATCACGCCTCTTTCCCAGAGGGGTAGGCAGAGATCACGGATCTCCATTTGCTACGATCCTGACAAACCACTTTCGCTTCGCTCACCTTCATAACATTTCTCATACATGGTCGTCGGTTTAGGGTACTTTTGACCTGGCCTTTTTGTAAGATTTCCCCAATTTGATCGGAGAAAGTTCGCCTAGGTCTTCCTGTTCCAACTTGCCCTTCCACTCTTGTTATATACACTGTCTTCGTTAATCTTCTTTTATCCATCCTCTCTACATGCCCAAACCACCTTAACATACCCTTCTCAATTTTCGTGACTATATCTCCATCCATTCCACACTTACAAATATACTACATTAAAAACGAGAGGATAAGCTAGCCATGAATCAGTCCTTACAAAATTAACGGAAACGTAGTAAAGTGTAAAGTAGATGTAGGTACTCTATTATGTAGATAAATGTTTTTTCCCAATGTCAATGTCATAACAAGGCTGGTAATGGAGAGAGCGGTGATTATATTGACATTAACAGCCTCAGGGCGGGATGGTAATGATGAGCAAATTGCTGCCACTGTTTCCGAGTAAATTTGGTAATTTTACGCTCTCGGGCTGGTTTTAAGTTTGTGAAGCCCTGTAGTTAGCAACGTTGTAGTTTCTTAAACTATCTTAACATGTTTACTGTGAGGAATTCCAGGCTGATGTCGCTTTTCTTTTACTAACTCACACAAAAAAAAAACACTTTCTGTTCATGGTTGACGGAAAATTTTGTACACCCCACGGTAATGAAGAATTTTTCAGATTGCCTGATTACTGCCCCTGCTCAGCTCCGCTGAAAAGTAGTTACAGGTGATTCTACGAGCTACGAGCGTTCCAACCGCTGCTTCGATTTTTTCTATTCCCTATTACGGCATTTCTAAGTAGTCTCTGGTACGCGAAACACAAATAGGACACAAGGGAAGAACATCCAAGTCGGTATTGCCCCCCTTCCTCGGCCTACATTCCCAATATCCTTGATATTTACCAAATGATGGAGGCAGTTGCGGTCAGTGCCCCTACTGCCCCGCGTGCCCTCAGCCGTGACTCCTCCCTATAGGACCTACCTATACAAGGTGCTCAAGACATACCCAAAAAAAAACTACGTATTCCTGAGGCAGTAAGAGTAAAAAATAATACGTAAGAGAAAAAAAACAAATTCAGCACCACCGCATTCTCGATGATCGCGCCGTGTACCGCTATACTCGTAAGGGGCGCAGTGCAATCATCAAGATATTGTTAAATTTTATGGCAAACAGTTATGATTAAAGCGCATTCAATGTTAGCGTGTTTCCTCTTGAGACCGTCATTAGCAATAACAATAGGATTAACGCGTTGAGTGCATTTTTTGTAAACACTTGCTAAACATGTGCGGTCGGCGATGCTTCAAACGATCTTGATACTTTTCCTTTGTAGGTAACAAAGTTCCGTCTAACAATATAAGCAAATTTAACTCAGCTCAGTTGTTTTTTTAATTATTGAAGAAGGATTTTTAAATACACCATGTTCCAACTTTATAATAAATGTCGGAAGTGACTTGACACTGAAAGTACCTACCGAAGATAATGTAGAAACAGAAGAAAGGTCATACTCGTCGTAACCATACTTGTCGTAACTTAGAAACCAGGAATTTAATTTCTTAATCAATAAATAAATAGATAATGTAACATGTTGTTATTGTATTTTATTTAACATACCTGAACGTAATTGTTTTTCAATTATTCTGTTAATAATATTGAAAGCTATCAAGACTTCCTGGTTTGCACCAAAACAGGTAAAGCCAAACCGGCTCCTTTAAAATGTGTATGGCTTCTAAGTGTGTTTGGTTTATTGCCCGTATTGTTTGCGTTCAAGTGGAAAGACTCCAGCTAATATTGAATGTGCTATACTTAGTCAATGCATTTTAACCCTTTTGAAGAAACACTGTGACTATGTCGCTATGTATCGGCATAGGAGTTATTTTAAATATACTCACATAACTCATGCTTACTAAATAAGCTCTAAATTCAACAAAACTTTAAAAAAAAGTTTTTGGCGATTTAGGGATTTGTTTTTTACTCTTTTCCTCAAGAACGTACGGTCAATATCTTGCTGGTACCTCAGCGGCATTGTGTATAACCTATAGCAGCAAGTTCACGTATAACGCGGTTTCGCGCGCGCCCATCCGTGGCCGATGCGGATTATTTCGACTCCTCTTTTTGCATATCGAAGCTGCCTTTAGCGCTTCGGCTTGTGAATGTGCCGGAACGCTGTTTTATTTTCAAGGTGCGATACAAAGTAAGGATGCGTCTGTTACTATACAATGAGTGGGTACCTACAGTTGACAGCAAAAATGCCATCGCTAAGTAATCACGCGCTAAAAATATCTTGACACCCAATTTATTTGTCTTTGAATTACACCCCAAACGCAAAAAAAAACATACAAGGTGTACCTATCCGTTTTTTAACCTGGAGTGTGTAGGTATATAGGTTGTAGGTACGTCGATAGTCGTGTAGTGAAGATAATGCCTTTTCCACTAACTAGAATATAACATACGTAGGTAATATAACTACGATTACAACTAGATCATTTAAGTTGTTATACGAACAGCGGTTATCATCGGAGCGAGTAAGAGGGACAACTTTTATTTCCTAGGGGAGAAAGCAGTGTTTTCATCTCTTATTCCGTACTGGAATGAAATCGTCTTTTCTTACCTTATTTTTATTGTCTTTATATAATCAACGATAATTGTGTCAACGGGAGAAAGTTATGATTGCTACTCGATTTACAAACGTTTAGATACGTCTTATGAAATTGATCACATGAAAATACTTATAATAATGTATGTTTGTTTCAGTACGCTTCGAGAATGCGGCGGCAGCGCGTTGCTTGTGGCGGTGGAGGCGCGCGACGGGTCGTGGGGCGCGGCGCCCCGCGGCGCGGGGCTCTGTGTGGACTGGGCGCGCGACCCCGCTCTGCGGGTCGGAGACAGGTCAGTCTGATGCATCACGCTAAACGGATAAGAGGCGTAGCTAAGGGCGGCGCAGGAGCGCAAACGGGCCGTAGGCCGTGAAGTTTGGCTCTGTGTAGACTGGGCGCACGACCCGGTTTTGCGGGTCGGAGACAGGTAGATTGATTACCTATTTTAAAGGGTCACACTAAGACACGCAAAAGATTGACCGCGTGCAGGTACCGGTATACTGATATAGACTAGACTTTACCTCGCACTGAGACGCAGTGTATATAAGCTGTAACTACGGCACGATGGGGAGGTAATCTGTAATCACACGGCTAGTAAAGCGCTGGCTGCGAAAATTGTACGCGACTCGAGGTCAGCATAGAACATACACAGCATAGCAGTAGCTTAACAAAGGATTTAGGTACAATAATTTAAGATCCGCCATTGAGCCAAACCGACCTGTGCCCTGTGGCCACTTTCACGAAGCTAAAAGTCAGAATTTTACAAGTCTAAGCAGGCAACACAGAGGCTTTTGACTAATATCGACTGGATATTTGACCTGTGTTGCCTGTTAAGATTTATAAAACTGTAGGTAACTTCGTGAAAAGCCTGGGTTACACCCACCTGTTACCATCAATTTGTTACCAGTGGTAATAGCTGGGAATTTTTTTCCTATCTTTTACCGCTAAAGTACTCTGTGGTAACTACTGGGAATATCTTTCCCATCTTTTACCATTTTTTTTAATTCGTTGTAACCAGAAAACAGTCCCCGCGAAGGATACGGGCGACTGAATCCGCGATTACTTTATGGTAAATGATTTCTAATGTACTAGTGGTTCTGTGAATGACTCTTCGGCACCGAGTAGGTACTTATAGTGGTAAAAGATGGGAAAAATATTCCCAGCTGTTACCACTGGTAACAATTTGGTGGTAACAGGTGGGAATAACCCAAAAGCGTCACAGCACTGGGACACAGGAAATTATTTTTCTTATACAGCATTTGTAGCTATCTCTATAAAGTGGAACTCCAGAGTCCCATTGCCATGAAAGTATTTGTGGAATCACTATTTGCTGGCATAGCAGTGAATCTCCCGAGGCCCTAGCGACTTAGTAATAAAATAACGCTCTTGTACCTAATGCTAAGTATGTAATGCCAAGTACTAAAAGTAACTATTTTATGGCGATGGTACTACACCTCTCTCGTATGGCTGCTCCCGATTTGACGCTCATGACATTCCGCAACGCTCTACGGGATATCCTACAACTTCTTCTCGTGTCGATGGTTTCCTATTTCCTTGGTTTAGATTGTGCGGGACCAGAAATTGGCAATGGCTAAAGCCCTATCTGTCGCGTCACGGAGGTCTTGTCCAGAGCATGTGCACGGGCACGCCGGACAAGACACCATATGTGCCATAGTTTGGGGACTCGTCCCGCACACACACCGGGCGTCTGAGCCGCTCCTATCCTACAACAAAAATCTATATTTCGGTTTTCAAGAAGGTTTGTATGCAGTCAGATTACTAGTTTTTATACCTATGTACCTATACTGTTAACCACAATCTGCGCACCGATGATATCGCACGCGCACGGCGCCACATGATTGGCCACTAACATATACAATTTATAAACGTCATAAGTGTTTCTCTATTGCCTTCACTTACGCCCTTTTCAACCTAGAATCCCACGCGTCTATTTTCAACCAAGATGCTTCAGGGAACCGATAATAGACAGGTTTTTTCGATTGGCATACCTAAGTATGCGTGAAACATAAATTTATATTCTCTGGGACCTAGCCTAGCTACTTATAAGGAGATGGTATTTTCACGCGGTATGCTCTCGCCAGTTGATTGTCAATGAAATATTACCTTAAGTCACCTTTCTGTTGTTCTTGTTGTTTACAAATTATTATTTTAGGTAAATTGTGGGTTCGAATCCCAGCTCGTACCATTGAGTTTTTCGGTATTTATGTACGGAATACCCTTTGATATTTACCGTTAGCTTTTCGGTGAAGGAAAATATCGTGAGGAAACCTGCATAGGCACATCTGAGAAGATTTTCAAAGAAGTATGTGAAGTCCCCAATCCGCACTGGCCTAGAGTGGGGACTACAGCCCGTTCCCTCTCATTCATGAGAGGAGGCCTGTGCCTAACAGTGGGACGTATATAGGCTGATGATGAGAAATAATAGGTAATGCTTAGGTAAATAATAGGTATTGCTACGAGTAGATACTACGTACTATCTACTACGAGTTTTTAGGTAAATAATAGGTAATGCTACGATTACTATGAGTAGATACTACTTACTATCTACTACGAGTTTTTAGGTAAATAATAGGTAATGCTACGATTACTATGAGTAGATACTACTTACTATCTACTACGAGTTTTTAGGTAAATAATAGGTAATGCTACGATTACTATGAGTAGATACTACGTACTATCTACTACGAGTTTTGAGGTAAATAATAGGTAATGCTACGATTACTATGAGTAGATACTACTTACTATCTACTACGAGTTTTTAGGTAAATAATAGGTAATGCTACGATTACTATGAGTAGATACTACTTACTATCTACTACGAGTTTTTAGGTAAATAATAGGTAATGCTACGATTACTATGAGTAGATACTACGTACTATCTACTACGAGTTTTGAGGTAAATAATAGGTAATGCTACGATTACTATGAGTAGATACTACTTACTATCTACTACGAGTTTTTAGGTAAATAATAGGTAATGCTACGATTACTATGAGTAGATACTACTTACTATCTACTACGAGTTTTTAGGTAAATAATAGGTAATGCTACGATTACTATGAGTAGATACTACGTACTATCTACTACGAGTTTTTAGGTAAATAATAGGTAATGCTACGATTGCTACGAGTAGATACTACTTACTACTACAAGTACTGATTATCAATGGAAACTTAAGAGGTAGGTACAGCATTTCAGTTGTTAAGTATTTATTTATTTTTTTAAACATTATGGCACAACACACAGTAAAGCATAATCACTTATTACTACGAATACTGATTATCAATGCAATATTTCTGATGTTTTCTTTTTTGTAACTTTATTGCACAATACACAGTAAATCGTCATCAATTGTTCTATATGATCAAATTTTATTTTTATTTTAGTTAAATAATAGGTAATTCTATGATCTCATGGAAGTTAAGCGAAGCCGGCGGCGAGGCGGTACATTCCGAAACAGGGAGTCTATTTAACAAATATCAAACATATTCCAATTTAATATATTCAGTAGTCGGGTTAGGTTCACGAATACGAAACATAGAGCCAGCCTCTACTAACTCTATCGGTACCTTCTAAAACTCTAAGGTCTGTTTTCTAATTTGCACAATCTTGAAAAACTTTACTAAGGCCCTATTGCTCCTAGATAGAATCTTTTAAAGGCTGTCCAATTGCTATAGTGTAAATAATGTAAATCCAATGTAAACGCTAGCTGCCGGCGGGGCGCCATTTGTCGCCGTCTCATTTGAATGCGATGCCGTATCGGCCGGTTATTACCCGACAAATTATTGCGATTGCGAACGGGGTACTATGTGACTAAACGTATTGAATTGGAATAATTGAAACACTTGCCACGCGTACGCCTTTAAAAAAAAACCCCAAGATGGTGGCAAACTAGCGCGTACGCTAGCCTGCCTGATTGTAAGCCAACACAGTCAAGTGTATAAATATGTGTGCATACAACTTACTCATAAATATGTCCCATCGCTCTTATGTCAGCGGATTAAATCGATACGTATTTTTGCACTTGACTGGACTCCATAGGCTAGGGACGCTTGCAACTCCAGAGAATTTCCACTTTATTGATGTGATGATTTGCTGTGTTGATAGAGATAAGGTTTCCTGTCAACAAAGCGCATCTTCGGAAGCTTTGCTGACCTTACCACCAGGAGTCGTAGCATGGTTGGCCTTATCACGTGACAAGTGACAAGATAAGAGCGTCGTCTCGTTCTATCGAACGGTGTCAGCCAGTGACGCACGCTCTATCCTATCACCTATCGCGTGACAAGGCCAACCATGCTACGGGGCCAGGAGCCGTAGCATGGTTGGCCTTATCACGCGACAAGTGACAAGATAAGAGCGTCTTCTCGTTCTATCGAACGGTGTCAGCCAGTGACGCACGCTCTATCCTGTCACCTATCGCGTGACAAGGCCAACCATGCTACGGCTTCTGTAGATAACACAACACCTCAAATCTTCAGAGCAAGTAATAGTCTCGTTATGCCTAGTGGAGATTTTTCCCGTTAGGGTGCTCCAAATAGGTATGATCGAGTGTTCTACCGCTGTGTCCAACTTACCTCTTGCATGCCCTCGCTATCACACGAATCTAGTGTCAGAAACAGCCCAACAAATACCAAATTTATTGTAAATCAGTCAGTATAGTCAAGTAGACCTCAAGTAATGAGCCTCCTTAAATTGAATGTGCGCTGTGTGCTGTGAGAAAATAAGTATAAGTGAGCTCCCAGTAATAAGATTGTTCAGAAAATGCTTTACCCGGGATTTAGCATAAATGGGGCTGCCGTGACACGAGACGGCTATCTACCCGAGCTTTAGGATGGGTGGTACAGTAGTTGGATAATAAGATAAGCAGATAAGAAGATAAACAGAGATAACGGACGTGTGTAATTGGGGTTCTTCAAGTAATGAGTGTAGATACAGGTTTTTAAAGCGTTGGCGGCGCGCATGCGTGTCTCCTGGAGTTGCAAGAATCCATAGGCTACGGTAACATTTACCCTGAGGCGCTTGATTCCCACTGACGTGGTAATTTAATATTATGTTTTTTTATATTTTTATTGACGTGATAACGTCTTATACATCGATGAACACCGGCAGCACGCATGAAAAAGTGTCACTCATTGTCGTTCCCTTCCTTGACTGACTGACATATCAACGCACAGCCCAACCAAACCGCTGGTTCTAGATTCCATATTTGGCACGTAGGTTCCTTATAAGGTCTAGGGGTGCACTATGAAAGGATTTTTCAAAATTCACCCTCTAAGGTGAAATGGGGGTCCAAAGTTTGTATGGGGAAACAAGATTAGATGCACAAACAAATGCAGCACATTGTTTTATCACGTAAAATTATCGTCCGTAAACCGACTTTATAGACAACATTTTTTTTTCAAATAGGTTATGTTAGGGATGCGTAAAAATAGGTGGAGCGTTTTAAATTGAAATTTTCCCATCCGTCTCTCTCTCACTTGCATGCTTGTCAGTGACAAATTACATATCTTTATAATCGCGGCCTATCGTATCCCAAGTGGTCTGCCCTGAAGCATAGATTAAACTCTACCTAGAAGCACCGTTCCCAGCAATTAAGTCCCAAGTTGCACAACGAACGTGTTGCTATTAATTCGCCCATCTGTCAGCGCCGGCGCACCACCTGACGTAGGTACCTAATGGCAGAATATCTACCTAATTTATGTTGGCCGGGCTTTAGTATGGTGATCCGTACTGAGCTGTGGCTAACCATAGTCAGGCGGAATGCAATGTTATTGTATTTAACACTCTGATAGTAATTTACATTGTCAATGTTAAAATATTATAAGTGTATTTTAACTTCATGTTTTCATCATTCAGTTATTATAACGTCTGTCATAAAATAGTCTGATAATGTGATTCCAAAAGTAAGTCTCTATTAAAAAACCGGACAAGTGCGATTCGAACTTGCTCACCAAAGGGTCCGTACAAAATGACAAATATATAGTTTTCAGATTTTTCCATGTACTTGTAGTATAAGACGATCATATTTCTAGGTGAACGGAAAGTACCCTATAAATTTTGATTCCCCTGAGTTGAGCGACGAAATTTACTTTTGCGGCATAAACGGCCGTATCTTTTTTTTACGTTAATTTAGAAGTTTGATTTCTTCACAGCTTCAAGGGACTGTAGACTTGAGTGTATGGTTTTAATTTCAACTCGATACCTCCACGCGCTCCCGAAATAAAGGGTCTTGACAGACAGACGGACAACAAAGTGATCCTATAAGGGTTCCGTTTTTTCCTTTTGAGGTACCTACGGAATCCTAAAAAGTGCCTAATACCTACTAAATATTTAAAATACTGCTGGGAACTGCACCGTGTCTACTTAAACGACATTAGTCTCTGTCAGCCGTATCATTGCATCCATTACCCACACTTTGCATTTTTATGTGCATACGCTTAGACGCCATTACGCAAGCTTATTAATGGACGACGAGATGCGACCCGGATTAGGAACTTTCACAAAGGAATCTGTAATCTTGATAAAGATAGAATTATAATCCCTGAACCTAAAAGTAGTAAGAGTGTAAGGAACTTATTTGTAGTTATTACCTTATTATTTTGAGACGTTGCATAGCTGGCACGCATGTACGCTCTCTTTCACACGCACGCGAATCGGTACAATTTCGCTCATGGCAAAAACTCCATCGCACGCCATCGGTAATGAAGACGCATTATTGTTTTTGTTTGGAACTCCAAGCATGCTATAGATTTTATAAGTATTGAGACGACGACATGATTTGAGCCTTTGAACGCCTCATCGTTTATTAAAAGGTTAGGTTTATTTGCTGGGAAATTAAAAAAATGTATATTCATAGATACCTAGTCCTTGAAAACCATGATCCTGGCACGTCGGTAGGTACCATTTCTAGGTGTATCATTTCTAAGTTTTTTTCAGACATTACTTCTCAAGTTCAGTTTCAACTAAATACCAATACTTTGTTGTCAAAAAAGTGCAGGCCGCTTTTCAAGACATGCGACACTTAATGACATAATCCGCCGGTCTCTTGCCAGCATCAATGTGCCTGCTCTTCTTGAGCCGCCTGGCATTGTCAGAGATGATGGCAAAAGACCTGATGGTGTGTCTCTGGTTCCATGGAGGTTGGGATGGATGCTTGTGTGGGACGCTACATGTGTAGACACACTGGCACCGTCTCACCTCCAACGGACTACTTCTAAAGCGGGTGCAGCGGCGGAAAACGCCGAAAATCTGAAATGTAATAAATATAGAGGCCTCGGCAGAGAGTACGACTTTGTACCCTTTGGCGTCGAGACCCTCGGTCCGTGGGGTCCCAGTGCGCATAAGTTATTTGCAGAAATCGCGAAACGTCTGGTCGATGTAACTGGTGACCGAAGAGCTGGCGGCTTTCTCGCGCAACGCATCAGCATTGCAATTCAGCGAGGAAATGCCGCCAGCATCCTCGGTACCATGCCTTGAGGGCCTTTTTTAGGTTTAACTTAGTTTTAATTTATCTTAGTTAATGTTAATTATAATCTTGTATTCACTTTTAATAAATATTAATACCAATGTACTATTTCTAGGTGTGATATAATGAAAAGGAATAGTACATATATATATAAACCTTACTTGAAAATTTACCCTTATACATCCTTCATATCAATCATAATTATTTAGTTACTTGATCCTTCTGTATTCACACGTTACATTATTCTATTCTTCAACAGATTGGTAGAAGTAAACGGCACGTCAGTACTATCGTGCCGCAACGTAGAGGAGCTGCAGCGCGCGGCCAGCGCGGCGTCGCCGGCGCGGCTCGTGCTGCTGCGCGCGCCGGGGTCGCCGCCCGCCAGCTGCGCCGCCAGCCCGGCGCCCGCGCCGCCCGTGCCGGCGCTACCTAACACCTTCACACAGGTCAGTGTTTCAGAACTACATAAGTTTCTGTCAAAAACTAAATTTTTTGGTACAAACTTTTATTGCCGACTGTACGATAAACGATTACATCATGGATAGGGATATTTGGCAGCGATAAAATCCTGCACTAGAAATCTATCGCAAAATAAATAGGCTTTCTACTGTAGCAATGTAATTTTAAAATTTTATAATACTCTGATACTGAAATGATATATTGCGTACCAACTGTTTTGAAAAAAAATTACACCTCGCTGAGTTTTTTACGCCGGTTCTTCTCGAGGCAGAGGTTTTCTGTCCGAGCCGGTGGTAGTTTATCGACATTCATATGTGCATGTAGTATGCCTAAATTGCAGAATAAATCACTTCGACTTTGACTTTGTACTTTTCTGTATAAGTACCGTCATCAACTGCTAATTGAGACCATTCTAACGACAAACTCAACGGCGATACGTCGGTTCAGTACTGAATTCCCATGGCCACCTTCTGTCTCCATCATCAGATCAGCTCAATGGTACCATAATATTGAATTGTCATCCAAACTATATCTACTTATACCCAAAAATTCAGCTCAATCGCTTGAGGTTTACTGGTTCAAAATTCAGTTTCAATATTTATCCCATACTAATAAACTAACAGACGAACTAGGTTAGAGGAACTACGGTACCTAAGGATGTTACGAACTCGAGTCATCAATCGTTCGTAAATCCCTCCCATCTTCTCATCTCCCTTTATCTCTCTGTGTCTTCTGTGTTCTTTCTAAATCATATCTTACCGTACTCCTAGACTTTGGCTTCAAATAGTTAAGTAGTTTGGCTACAAACGATATGACCTATGATTAAATTGTTGGTAAACCGAAATAAATAAACCATATATTACCTCTTCTTCAGAACGAAGCAGCATCACTGCGCGCAGAGCTGGGTGCTTTGCGCTCGGCGGCCGAGCACGCGCAGCGGGCGAAGGAAGGGCTGCGCGCAGACAACACGCGGCTCACGCATCGCATATCGTATCTCGAAGAGCAAGTGTCAGAACTGCTGGCGAGGCATCCGCAGGTACGGCTTAAGTTTGATACAACATGTCTGTCATGTCAACGTCTACACGGGCTTTCCATACAAAGAGTTGTTCGTCAGTAAGCCGTGCAGATATATCTTAGAACTCTCACCTCACTGACACTGAAAACACGGGGAAATCCAGTCATTGGTCGCGGTTGTTTAATTTTAGTGCCATATGATAACTGACATTAGTGACATTCTATTTCTGTCAGTTTAGTTCGCCTAATTGTGGATTCTATTTTATATGTGAATCGTAACTGTTATATTCTAATTCCGTAAATTATTCTTAGGGTTGTTTGGGTTTTTAATTCAGTTGTATCTCGTATTGGTAATCTACCAACCATAGGAAGACATCACATTTTTACTGGACATTTGTTTTCAGCTCCAGACGGTCAGCAGCAGCGACAGCTGCATAACGGTCAACAAAACCAAGAAGAACGTGACCAACATCAGTATCAGCTCGGAGCCGCACGCCAAAAGCCCCAAGTCCGAGATCCAAGTGTTCCAGAAGGGCCCCGACATCACTGCTATTGTGGCCAAGTTGCCTGGGTTGGACGGGGCCGAGTCGAGCCTGCCGCTGATGCGGCCGAGGTCCAACGCGTCCGGTGCGTCTAGCCGCGCCGCCGTCTCCCCCCGCGCGTCCCCCGCGCCCCCCGCGTCCCGCGCGCACTCCGCCCACAGCATGGAACCTCGCTCCCGCATGCGTCACTCCCTCTCCCACCACTGCATCCACGGCGCCGACTACAGCGCGGAAACCGACGCGGCCATCCGCATGATCGAGCGCAACCAGAGACACATGGAGAAGCAACGCCTCAAAGCTGATAAACACAACCGCTCTAAAGAGGAACACTTCCGTTCGGACAGCGATTTGGAGATGAGCTCACGGGCAAGCGTCCCACCTGACCGCCACTACGAGATCAAGAAGGCCGCTGACAGAATAGAAGAGAGCATCAAGAAGACTAACTGGGCGGAAAGAAAAACGATGTCCATAATCGAGCAGCTCAAACGCTCGCAACGCTTAAGAAAGTTAAAAAAGAACGACAGCGCTGAAGATGTCCACGTAGAATCAGAGCGGCACTACATGTACCATAGGATAGACGGGAAGGTTCTGGAAAACGCTCACAAATCCAGCCGGAGGACATCGAAGCTGCTCTCCCGAAGCGCCAAATCCTCGGAGTTCGAGTCGGAATGCTCGGATTACCCCAACGGGGATATCTACAGCAGCTCGCCACGGATCGACTACGGATCGGAGAGCTGCTCGACGCGGCTAAGCCACTACAAGAAGAACGATGATAGGGATGTAAAGTCCAGGCCGACGCCGCCTCGGAAGCCACTGCGGCTATCCCTGCATAAAGCGAAAAGCGCGCATTCCCTAATGAACGGAAGCGAGTCTGAGACCCCAAGCCGACCACCGTCAGACATGAATGGAGACGAATCTTGCAAGAAGCCTGTCAAACGGACGCACGCTAGCGACAAATGGGGACGGGAAAGGAGAAGCGACGGTGGTCGAGCTACTCCAAGACCTATAAGACGGCATGCGGGAGGTTTGAGCGCGTGTGAAACGCCGGCCGCTGATGACTTGTATCCGGACTCGCACGCGCCGCTGCGAGCTATGAGCGCTGTTAGTACAGGCAAGTGGTGCTAGCACCCAGCCCACGAGGACTCTCGGCTCTCAAACACCAAACGATTAAAAAAGGAATTTATATTGTGTCTTAAAGTTAGAATATTAGTCAACAGTTGACACGAAAAGATCTACAAAGTTTACACACCTTATTATACTTGCCTTCTTAATTGAGAGACTGGCCAAGGAGCGCAGCAATCAATTTCAGTGGGAGTAGCATTATTACACTGCCCTTTCTCTGTCTGTGGGTCCTTCTTATCCATCAGTTAAGAGGGTGTGATAAGTTCTTATGAAGTTGTGTACCTACTTATCTTTTAGAACTAATCTTTTTGTATATAAATGGACAATTGGCCAATCTTGCCCTGCCTCTACGATTGTGTAGTCCATTTGAAACGAATTGTGTTCTGAAGTGTACTTATAAGATCACAATAATTAAGAATAATTATATTATTTTAGATGTAATAAAGAAATATGCACAACTGCCCTGTAGAGGCTAATTTTGAATTATAAATACTTACGATATTATCAACTCGAATCGAGTTTAAGAGACTGTATTTTTATTGTTTGGCTGAGATGATCGATCGTTCCCTTTAAACTACTTACCATCAGGTAAAAAGCAGCTCTTGAGAAAAAAACCTACTTCCACGAAGTCATAAAATGTTCTATGTACACTTCACAGACGGTAATAAAGAAAGTAACTAATCGATTTTTATTTGCGATCTGGTATATTTTTTGTTCAACCGTCCTTTGTATATGATTTACTACTGTACAGCCCTGAAACTATTTATAACACGACTGCAAAACAGGTTGTCTATAGTTTTAAGTAGAAATACGTTAGCCATAAGTAGCCGCACATTGTATATTATATATGTATATACGATATCTAGCACCCACCGCGTTAATACTCACCTAGGTACCTATTGTATTTATTTAAGGAATTATAAATATAAAAGAATGAAATTGGAACTTTTTATTTTTTATTAAACCTTACAATTACAATCAAATAAAGTAAACATTGTAGCCGCTCGTGCGTTCAGTGGAGTATAAAACCTCGTTATAACACATTCAGTCTATAAACCCATCCTTATCCTCAGTCAGATCGACGAGAACAGCTATTTGATATTTCGGAATATATCTCTGTCTATCAAATGACTGCGTCTCTCTTGCTGGCGTGAACGAATAAATTGACCTAAAAAGCGATTCCTACACGTTTTATACTGACATGGAAATCCAGTCAAACTTTTATTCAATATGGCCTTATTTGATTTGTTTTTACATTAAGTCAGCTTTATAAAACAGATACGAATCACTAATCTGGCTAGCTCCTTTAAGAAGAAACGGCGCCCATCATTTAGTCCATACAAACATTTCGATTGGTGACTCGACTATTTTCTTCTACAAAATTGAACCTAAGTAAATATTTTTATGCTCGTCGACTGTAATGTTTGAATTAAGACTTCGTACACTAAACTATAATATAACTTTTTTTCTATAGAGCTCCCAACTCAACTTAAAAAAATATTTCGCAACTGTTTAGACAACTAAAATAAATTCGACCTATCACGTGACGCCTTTACTGAACTATAATAAATTTGACCAATGGCACATCACGTTGGCTACAGTACAAAAGGCATCAACGACGCCTCTGATTTGCGCTTCGTTTCAGCACGACTTAGATTTTCATTAGATATCAAGTTTGTTTAATTATTTCTGTTGACTTGTATAAAAAGTATTGTATACAATAGTTACACAATTAGCTCTAAAATTCTCGTACCTTACTTAGGTCACTCGGCAAGCTTCGTGGCCTAAACACGGTACTCGACTTTAAGAGCCCTCATTGTGTAACGATTGTATAAAATAGGTACTATTTTAGTTGAGTTGGAAGCTCCATAGAAAAAAAGTATGTGATTATAGTTTAGTGTACGAAGTCTTAATTCAGACATTAAAGTCGACGAGTATAAAAAAGTATTTTAGTATTGTGGAGGGATAAATAATCGAAAGCCACGGCTTGAAATGGGGAAGGCCGGTGAAAGCTAATTGTAGATGGCGCTCTTCTAGATTCCATACGATGAGAGAGAGTGACAGAAGATCGATGGTACCTAACTTTGTACGGAAATATACATATACAGTGCTTGGGCAAAAATCGTCCCCATAGCTTTAATCCACAACCTTTTATTGTTAACCTTTTTCGGAAAACGGTGGATTCCCACTTCGAAGCAATTCGGGACGAAACAAAGTCATTTGCCGCCATACAATTTTAGCTTTTTCAAGGACCATTATTAGTGCTGTCAGTTTGACAGTTGCCTTCCCCATAGAAGATTTTGTATGGACGAAATACTAACTCGTAATTCGTCTTACTTTTACATCATGACACCTCTTTCTACATTTTAATTGAGAAACCGATTCGTCTAGCTCTCGAAACATATAACGAATTACGCGATTAAAGCTATTTTAACCACTATCTTGCATCTCCATCTTTTCCATAGTTTTTAGTAATGCGAACGGGACGCGAATAGTGGCTTATTACATATCTCCTTCGTATGGTAGATATATAGCTTATTATAGTGCCCAGTTTATCAATAATATCTGAGCGGAAGATATTGACACGCGCAGATCTAACCCAACAATAAAAATGTCAATCTGTGGTTGGTGTTTCTACGTCCCAATGTTGGGCAGAAGTCTCCGCTCATAGGTAAGGGTACGGGCCTACTGCCCACTACGGATTGCCACTTCACACACATAAGTATGGAGTAAGTATATTTCCATGCGCTGAAGATTTGAAGAGTCCAGAGGAAAAACGATACAAATGTAATTAAGTATATTGTTACAAGACTAATAATGATGGTTATTAATCTTAAAACGAATTTTGAACCCTGGATTCTTCATAAGTATGTACTTTAAAGCACGCACTGAGATATTATTGAATACTCTGCACTACACATACAAAACAAAATATACCGTACAACGAACAGTGCAACGATGGATCTGTTTGTCTGTCCGTACACCGTGCTATGGCACGTCGTTGCCTAACCAACTAAATAATCGAGGCACTATGTACATTATTATCATTTTGTATGACTCGTTCCATAGTTTTACTATAAATAGCGAGAGGTGACTGCCGTCAGAACACAATGCTATAGGCACACATAAGCACAGCAGGACTAACAGAACTGAAGCGAGAAAATCTACCGTCCTCTTTCTAATTTGCTTGACGCGAGTGAGACAACAGACACTGAGTCGTGAAGAACGGGCTTTAGAAGCAAGTTGCCTATCTGGCCTAGACTTGTTCTCAAAGAGATGACTGGCGACTTCTGGTAAAAATAAAGATGTTTACTATTTCAAGTAGGACGCGTTAGAGACGCCACTATATGTTACAATGAGATAGTTATATATGTACGGTAAGAGAAATGTATTCACGTACCACCGTAGAACCCTGTCGCAATTGACAGGCCGCCGTCACTCAAACTCGAGTGATATGTCACCTTATTGCGATAAGGTTCCACGGTGCTACATTGAGGTATTGACGGCAGTCAGATCTCGTGAACCATAATTATTACACCTAACACCAAACGTCTTGTACGCTCCAAAATGTACCAGGGCCGGTAACACGAAGTCACCAAGATCGAAATTAGAGATGTATATACAAACTTCGATCATCGACTTTCGTCCCCTGACAACTAGTGAACCATATCTTGACACTGATTCTTACAATGAAATATTTAGACGAAACATTTTTGTAGCTGTACACGTAAATTAAAGCTTTATTAAAAATAACACAATATTTCAATTCATTACATGCGATATATTCAAATTACAATGTGCACAAAAAAAGTACAACCATAAAAATTATTACATAAAACTCTTATAGTGTTAAAATATTTCCGTGGCCGACTGTACAGTCGCGGACTTTAATCGTTGAGCCATTTAGGTGTCAACTATTTTTGGTTTTATATAGTTAAGCTATGAATATCCAGTAAAAGGTGAGCTCTAAATGGCTCAACTATTAAAGTCCGTGACTGTACCACAGACTAGAGTTATAACGAGTGCTGAACTCGAAAAAGTTGGCGGCTAGGCAGGTGTCTTGCGATTAAAACAGCACATCTCAACCGCGACGCAAAAACACTAGAATTGGGTACTTTCCTGGATTAAACAAATATAAATCTATTTAGTCCGTTATTTAGATTATCTAAAAATATATGACACGTTTTTTTTATTCTGTTAATCACACAATAAATGATGAAGATAGCCCTTTAAAGTTCCGCGTGACGACACTTTAGGATAATGTGACGTCACGCGGGATTTTAACGGGCTATATCTTCATAATTTTTTGTTTGATTGACTAAATAGACTTATATTTTAGGTACCCAATTCGGCGTAGCACCATTCGTGTTCGAGTCATGTGCGCCAAATGGGAGATGCAATACCAAGTGATTTGGGTTTCACGTACGCCATTTTAGGGTTAGATAGACCTTTGCACCTAATCTAGACACACTAAACAATCCTAGTACATTCTCCAATTTAACACAAAACAAAATACAAAAGTAATATACAAAATTATAATTACAACGACCGGACACGGCCGGAGATTTGACGTAATTTATGAATATCCTTCCTTAGCTGTCTCCATTGTAAAATACACCTAATTCATTAAGATAATTTATATACTACTGTACTAATAATCCAAAATCTTATTGAATTGAGCGATCGCGCGCTAATTCGCAAAATAAATGACTATCTTTGAGCAGTAATTTCAGACGCACCGTACAAGCAAAATTAAACTTTATTACAACGTGTTAAAGTCGTATGGAGCGTCCAAAACAACCAGCCAGCTTACTCGAGGAACAATAAAAATAAGCAGTACATTAACGTCATACAAATGTCTCCACCGACGCCTTCAAAACTTGATCGGCATCTAAGATTATTATTATGAAAAACATTGCATATATTTTAACGACACTATGACGTCATTTTAACAATTATCAAATTAAAAACGCTCGATTTATCTGAAAGATCTGAGAGCTCTACAACTTACTCGCTTCTAGAAGCTTCTGGGAATTCAAGAAAGCGGCCTGGAGGGCCTTTGTGTCACGAAGTGACGCTTTATGTATGGAGAGATTCTAGAAGCTTTTAAAGATTAAGCATACGCTCTTCATGTCATAAGCTTACTTATGACATGAAGAGCGTATGCGACAAAATCTGAAGGCCATTATACAACTAGCATATTTGCCACAACAACTTAGACACGCAGCTGTAAGGTGGAAAGACATAGCAAACATTTAATTCACTCACTTTGAAGGCGGCATAAAATGAACGACTTCTTTCTAGAAGCACGCTAAGGTATGCTAGATTTTTAGAAGCCTCTACAACTTAGAACTGAAAACCACGACCTGGAGTTCATGTATTTCATCAACGCGTACAGTCGTGGCTAGATAATTAAGAACAAGATTTTTTCCCCATACAACTGCATACAAATATGAATTTCAAATTTAATGATGATTTAAAATATGTTTGGCCAATTTTATTTCTGATTATACGGAGGTATCTGTGTATAAATAAGATTATTTTCATTCATAAAGCTTATGTAAAAAAATAAGGATGGTCAAATGGACAGTTTTTACAAGTTTTTCTACTCCAGCACTGTAATTTGACAATTAAAAGGCTAACATCAATATTAAAAATATACACTTTTCGTGATTCCACTTAAATCTATGATCTATGAATTACATTATAATGCTCCGACGGATATTATAATAAATTATAAGCCAACTGGTATTTTTTTTAATTTGCGTTAAAGTGGCCAGCGCCTACAGACCATGTGCCAGCGCGAAAGTGTTTTATTTAAATTTATGTTTCCTTGACCGCATCCATGACAAAAGTTTATGTAAATGAACTTATTATTACTGTAACTGCCATATTTACAATAAAGACTCGTTTATTATTACGTAAATTACAGATATGAAATAAGAATATTATTTTTCCAAAAGATTTATGTTTGAAAAATACATCTACTTAAACAGTATTGTTGTCTATGGTAATAAAAAAACATAAAGCGCGGGAATTTAATTATTTTCAATTGTCAGTTAGGTTCATTGGTAACGCAATTTATTTAACTTTTGAGGTTGTAACTGAATTTGATCCATCTCCAATGCCAACCGCTCCGGACTTTCTACAAAATGAAATAAATATGTCCCAGATCTTAAAACAAAACAACGCGCCAATAATCATAACAAAAAACACCATTCAAAGCCTTCATATTCATTACCATAAATAAAATGTTTGTTTTTACATGTCTCTATTTTTATTTATTTATAACTAAAAGTATAAGTTGGTTCTAGCTGTCGTAGAAAAAGTACTGTATGCAACGTTATATAATTAGGTCTTAAAATTCTCGAGTCTTTATTAACAAAACTCGCTAAAGCTCGTTTTGTTACAGCGACTCTCGAATTTTAAGAACCCATATTATATAACTGTTGCATAAAATACTATTATACTGTAATTAGAGATAATGTACGAACTTATAAAAAGTGTTGATTTGATCGCCTGTACTTTTAAAGTGTAAATTATACACAAGCTGTAACATATTAAATACTGTTTAAACACGGTTACATCCGTATAATCAGAAACAAAATTAATCAAACACATTATAAATTATCATATTTGAAAAGTCATAACTGTATGCGACAGTATGGGGAAAAAATCGTGTTCTTAATTATCTGGCCACCATTGTATATGGAGAGGTGCGCCCGAATCCAACAACGATGAGTGGTTTTATGACGACAAACGGCTTCGGAAAGTTTCTAGGAGCCAATAGAACGCGATTCTAGACAATAACCCTCCTGGTATGTATTTAGAACTCGAAGCAGCGCCCAAGATTGATGTACTTCTTCGACGCGTACGGCAAGGGCAGCTCCTTGACTGACCTCTTCATGAGCATGGAGACAAAGACCTAGGTTATGCATGCATGGAGAGGTGCACCCTAATCCAACAGCCAAGAATGGTTTTAAGCCGAGAAACCGCTTCGGAAAGCTTCTAGAAGCCAATAGAGCGCGATTGTAGACGCTCGTACGCATTTAGAACTCGAAGCAGCGGCCCAGGTTGACGTACCGCTTGAGCGCGTAGGGCAGGGGCAGCTCCTTGACGGCGCGCTTCATGAGCGTGGAGAGGCGCACGCGGCGCGCGTCCTGCCCGTCGGAGGCGCGGCGCTTGTGGCGGCGCGCGCCCGACGACTCCGACGTGCGCGACGAGCCCGAGCCCGACGAGCGCCGCGACAAGTGCCGCTTCTGGCGCCGGTGCCGGCCTGCGGGGGACACACAGGTTAAGGCACTGGTCCCACCGCCGGCGACGAGCGATGAGCTATCGGCGATTTTCTCGCCCAAGAAACGAACAAAAGATAATCGCTCCCGTGTAAATAAAAGAGCGAGATATAGTTCATATAATTGATCGCGGTGTGAACAGCGAGCGATGAACTATAAATATAGGTGGTAGTTTATCGACATACATAGGTGCATGTAATATGCCTAAATTGAAGAATAAATCACTTTGACTTTGACTTTTTTTTTGATATATCTCTCTCTTTTATTTACACGGAAGCGATTATCTATTGTTCGTTTCTTGGGCTAGAAAAGTCGATAGTTCATATCTCACTCGTCGACGGTGGGACCAGTGCCTAAGGGCGCGTGCACAAATCACAAGAGGGATTTTCCCGCTACTTTTTGACCCCTCCGCCTCCCCCGTGGTGATATTTGGTGAGGTTCTTGGCTATCTATAGACATGAGAATCTGTAGAATTGGGAATCTGTAGACATGAGAATCTGTAGAATTGGCAATCTGTAGACATGGGAATCTGTAGAATTGGGAATCTGTAGACATGAGAATCTGTAGAATTGGGAATCTGTAGACATGAGAATCTGTAGAATTGGGAATCTGTAGACATGAGAATCTGTAGAATTGGGAATCTGTAGACATGAGAATCTGTAGAATTGGGAATCTGTAGACATGAGAATCTGTAGAATTGGGAATCTGTAGACATGAGAATCTGTAGAATTGGGAATCTGTAGACATGAGAATCTGTAGAATTGGAAATCTGTAGACATGAGAATCTGTAGAATTGGGAATCTGTAGACATGGGAATCTGTAGAATTGGGAATCTATAGACATGAGAATCTGTAGAATTGGGAATCTGTAGACATGAGAATCTGTAGAATTGGAAATCTGTAGACATAGGAATCTGTAGAATTGGGAATCTATAGACATGAGAATCTGTAGAATTGGGAATCTGTAGACATGAGAATCTGTAGAATTGAAAACCTGTAGATATGAGAATCTGTAGAATTGGGAATCTGTAGACATGAGAATCTGTAGAATTGGAAATCTGTAGACATGGGAATCTGTAGAATTGGGAATCTATAGACATGAGAATCTGTAGAATTGGGAATCTGTGGACATGAGAATCTGTAGAATTGGAATCTGACATGAGAATCTGTAGAATTGGGAATCTGTAGACATGAGAATCTGTAGAATTGGGAATCTGTAGACATGAGAATCTGTAGAATTGGAAATCTGTAGACATGAGAATCTGTAGAATTGGGAGTCTGTAGACATGGGAATCTGTAGAATTGGGAATCTATAGACGTGAGAATCTGTAGAATTGGGAATCTGTAGACGTAGGAATCTATAGACGTGAGAATCTGTAGAATTGGGAATCTGTAGACATGAGAATCTGTAGAATTGGAAATCTGTAGACATGGGAATCTGTAGAATTGGGAATCTGTAGACATATGAATCTGTAGAATTGGAAATCTGTAGACATGGGAATCTGTAGAATTGGGAATCTATAGACATGAGAATCTGTAGAATTGGGAATCTGTAGACATGGGCCTAAAGGCCCCACATAACCTCACGTTTTTTTTCATTCGACTATTAAGATAAATAGTGTTGTATATAGTAAATCTTGTTTATTTTTTATTTTTACTCGTGTGGTATATATTTTTTCGTAGTTTCGTTCACTGTAGAAAAAACGTAGGTCTCCTTGTACTCCCCCCTCCCCAACGTGATCTGTCGTGTTTTTTTTCCTAATCATCATATCAGCCGAAAGACGTCCACTGCTTGGCATACGCCTCTCTTAAAGTGTGCCAAAGTGACCGGTCCTGCGCCACCCGCATCCAGCGAACTCCCGCGACCTTTACCAGGTCATCAGTCCTTGTGGGGGGCCTCGAGAGCCTTTCCGCTCCAACGACTATCGGTTCTACGTGCAATGTGCCGATTCCATGCGAACAAACATGTTACCTGTCCTAGTGTCGTCCCGCTCGGAGTCCTGCCCGGAGCGGCGCGAGCTGCCGGCCTCGTAGCCCGTGCTGGCCGGCGACGAGTCCAAGGACGGCGACATCTCGCCGATGCCTACATACATTACTATAAATTAACAACACACTTATAAAAGCACACATACACAGCGGAAGATCATTTCGCTCATATCTGGAGCAGCTGGGGAAGGTCTTTTCAGAAGAGAACAACCATAATGACGACCGAATAGCCTGGTGGTTAGAGAACCTGACTATGAAGCTTGAGGTCCCGGGTGCGATCCCCGGTCGGGGCAGATATTTTGTATGATGAATACGAATGTTTGTTCTCGAGTCTCGGATGTTTAATATCTATTTAAGTATGTATTTATATATATATATAAGTATGTTTATCCGTTGTCTAGCACCCATAGGCTTAGGCTTTGCCTAGTTTGGAACTAGATAATTGGTGTGAATTGTCCCACGATATTTATTTATATTTATTTTATTTATAAAAACACCACTACTTGCTGTGTAAGGGATTGTGTTCCTGATTCACGTTTTTATGAACTTTAGATTTGTGATATCAAAGTTGTAAATACGTAAAAGCTATCTAAACTAATAGAACAGCTCGAAAGGTGAGTGATTTGTTGTGAATTTTGAAAGTATAAGGTGGTGAAGCAATAAGTCGATTTTGAGTTGATCTGATTTACGAAAGGTATTAAAAAACTATACATTTTTTGAGCAAAATGTAAGATGCAAATACACATCGGACAAAGATCTTGGACAAATGGAATACCGATTTTATACGGGGCGTTTTTTTATGAGTATCCAAATTTTTTCCAGACATTAGGCATCATATATATATAGACTTCATTTATGAAATAAAACAACAAAGTTTTTTTTTTCAAAAATAATAATGACTGTAGTGTGGTCACCGAATCGAATGCAAACAAACTAGAGACACAAAATGTGTTGTAGTGAGGGTAGTTCACATTTACAGCAGGCTGGCCGCCCGATCAGCAACTTGTGTTACTCGTATCAATTTGACGCGGCGGCGGCGTGCCGGGGCGGGGGAGGGCGCCCGTGCGTGACTCACGGTTATGAATAACTGGTGGGGAGGGGCGCGGGGATGCCGGTGCGCAGCGAACATTGACAACAAACTTGGTCTTTTTTGAGACAACTTTGAGGTACCCTAACTCAATATTTTAGTACCGAGGGATACTAAAAGAAAAAACACGTAAATTATAATTTTGTATAAGGATTAACATACTTCAATTTGGATACTCATAAAAAATTGACCCCGTATTGTAGTTATAATGTCGTACCGCTGTCGAGCTTCTGTCTCGGCGGCTTCTCCGCCGGCTCGGGCTCGGGCTCGGGCTCGGCGTCGGGCTCCAGCTCGGGCTGCTCGGTCTCCGTGTCCTCCTCGGGCTCGCTGTCCTCGTCCTCCTCCTCGTCGGCGTCCCAGTCCATCTCCCGCGACGTGGTGGCCTCGCCGCCGCCCATCTGACAAACATAGAGATATGTTACACTGTACAATATATAAGGTTTCAAAAGGAGTCGAAATGAAACACCGGTTTAGGAACAAAACGACGTGGGCGTGTTTATTATGCTGGGCTTCGGGGCTGGTGTTCCTTGTGTGCAGGAGTTGATCCAATTGTTTTCAGAGCCTCGCCTTGGTACGGTCAAGGACTTTATTTGTTGAGCCATTTATATGATAGGAGAATGTATGAAAACAGTTTTCTTTAATTTCTGGCTTTTTTGTACATTACCGAAAGTTGACCCCAAGGAAACTATTGATACTGGATAGAAATGGAATCGATTCACATAAAAAAATACATGTAAAAAAAAAACTTTTTTCATTTTCATACAAATTGTATGGGGAAAGTTTTTCTCGATTTATGGCTTTTCTAGCCAGAAATTTATTTTTGGTCCCATACAAGCTTTAGATCCTAGACAGGAATAGGATCGATTGGCATCAAAAAAAAAGTTTGTCAAAAATGACCATTTCCTCGCACCCTGCATGTTTTTTCCAAAATCTGTAAATGCCAATCTTCATTAATTTGAAATCGAAGGAAGGTCTCCTAAGACCATTTTCGCCTAGCAACACGGGATCTGGTAGCTGCCCTCACTGACCCAAAATCAATTTCCACCCTGTACAGTTTATAACCTGGCTTAATATATAGAATACTTTTTATTCCAGGAGTCATCCCCTAAGAGGGCGAAATGGAGGGCAAAAATTTATATGCAGCTACTATATAAACGAGTTTCACACGGACGAAGTCGCGGGCAGAAGCTAGTAATAAATAAATGTCTCTGACCTTTCCCAAGTATATCTCGACCTCTGCCGGCACATCCTGTTCCTCATCGTCGCTGTCCCTGCGACGTTTGCGCCTGTCCCTCCTGTCCCGCGTGTCCCTCCTGTCCCGCGGGTCCCTCCTGTCACTTCTATCCAGTGAGCTCCTATCACGCCGATCTCTCCTATCACGAGTCCCGCTTCTATCTCTCTCTTCGTCGGTCCTGCCGTTTCTGTCTCTTAAAACGGGTCTATCGGTGTCGCCCGCGTAGCCACCATCGCTTTTGTCGAGTGTGTCGCTTTTGTCGCGTGTGTCGCTTTTGTCGCGTGTGTCGCTTTTGTCGCGTGTGTCGCTTTTGTCGCGTGTGTCTGTGTCGTCTGTGTCGCGCGCGCTGTCGTCGGTCGGCCCCGGCGGCGACTGTGAGCCGCTCGCTGAAGGTACCGGCTCTGTGTAAAATAATGAATTTATTAAAAGGCCTAAAAATAAAAAAATACACTTCAAGGAACGAAACTTCCTTTAAGTGTTTTTTTTTAACGTACAATATTTATGGCGTCAATTTTTTTTAACACGCAATATGCGCCTAATAAGAAGGCTCAAAGTCACCCAAAGGACAATGGAGAGGGCTATGCTGGGAGTATCTCTGCGTGATCGCATCAGAAATGAGGCTATCCGCAGCAGAACCAAGGTAACCGATATAGCCCTCCGAATCGCTAAACTTATGTGGCAGTGGGCGGGGCACGTTGCACGTAGAACCGGTGGCCATTGGGGTGAAAAGGTTCTTGAGTGGCGACCACGTACCGGAAGGCGCAGCGTGGGTAGGCGGCACAAGGTGGACTGATGATCTGGTAAAGGTCGCGGGAGTCCGCTGGTTGCGGGTGGCGCAGGACCGCTCATTGTGGCACTCTTTGGGGGAGGCCTAAGTCCAGCAGTGGACGTCTTTTGGCTGATATGATGATAATGATGATGTACAATATTGAAGTGTCGGGGTGTGTTCACCTGTGGCGCGGGTCCCGGCGGCGCGCGGCCGCGCGGCCTCGTCGCGCAGCTCGAAGGTGAGCATGCCGCGGCACGGGCGGCGCTCGGCGCGCGGGCGGCCGCGCGCGCGCAGCCCCGCCTCGTCGCCCGCGGCCGAGGGGGGGGGCGGCTCCTCCGCACGCTGTAATACGGTTATGTTCACCTGTGGCGCGGGTCCCGGCGGCGCGCGGCCGCGCGGCCTCGTCGCGCAGCTCGAAGGTGAGCATGCCGCGGCACGGGCGGCGCTCGGCGCGCGGGCGGCCGCGCGCGCGCAGCCCCGCCTCGTCGCCCGCGGCCGAGGGGGGGGGCGGCTCCTCCGCACGCTGTAATACGGTTATGTTCACCTGTGGCGCGGGTCCCGGCGGCGCGCGGCCGCGCGGCCTCGTCGCGCAGCTCGAAGGTGAGCATGCCGCGGCACGGGCGGCGCTCGGCGCGCGGGCGGCCGCGCGCGCGCAGCCCCGCCTCGTCGCCCGCGGCCGAGGGGGGGGGCGGCTCCTCCGCACGCTGTAATACGGTTATGTTCACCTGTGGCGCGGGTCCCGGCGGCGCGCGGCCGCGCGGCCTCGTCGCGCAGCTCGAAGGTGAGCATGCCGCGGCACGGGCGGCGCTCGGCGCGCGGGCGGCCGCGCGCGCGCAGCCCCGCCTCGTCGCCCGCGGCCGAGGGGGGGGGCGGCTCCTCCGCACGCTGTAATACGGTTATGTTCACCTGTGGCGCGGGTCCCGGCGGCGCGCGGCCGCGCGGCCTCGTCGCGCAGCTCGAAGGTGAGCATGCCGCGGCACGGGCGGCGCTCGGCGCGCGGGCGGCCGCGCGCGCGCAGCCCCGCCTCGTCGCCCGCGGCCGAGGGGGGGGGCGGCTCCTCCGCACGCTGTAATACGGTTATGTTCACCTGTGGCGCGGGTCCCGGCGGCGCGCGGCCGCGCGGCCTCGTCGCGCAGCTCGAAGGTGAGCATGCCGCGGCACGGGCGGCGCTCGGCGCGCGGGCGGCCGCGCGCGCGCAGCCCCGCCTCGTCGCCCGCGGCCGAGGGGGGGGGCGGCTCCTCCGCACGCTGTAATACGGTTATGTTCACCTGTGGCGCGGGTCCCGGCGGCGCGCGGCCGCGCGGCCTCGTCGCGCAGCTCGAAGGTGAGCATGCCGCGGCACGGGCGGCGCTCGGCGCGCGGGCGGCCGCGCGCGCGCAGCCCCGCCTCGTCGCCCGCGGCCGAGGGGGGGGGCGGCTCCTCCGCACGCTGTAATACGGTTATGTTCACCTGTGGCGCGGGTCCCGGCGGCGCGCGGCCGCGCGGCCTCGTCGCGCAGCTCGAAGGTGAGCATGCCGCGGCACGGGCGGCGCTCGGCGCGCGGGCGGCCGCGCGCGCGCAGCCCCGCCTCGTCGCCCGCGGCCGAGGGGGGGGGCGGCTCCTCCGCACGCTGTAATACGGTTATGTTCACCTGTGGCGCGGGTCCCGGCGGCGCGCGGCCGCGCGGCCTCGTCGCGCAGCTCGAAGGTGAGCATGCCGCGGCACGGGCGGCGCTCGGCGCGCGGGCGGCCGCGCGCGCGCAGCCCCGCCTCGTCGCCCGCGGCCGAGGGGGGGGGCGGCTCCTCCGCACGCTGTAATACGGTTATGTTCACCTGTGGCGCGGGTCCCGGCGGCGCGCGGCCGCGCGGCCTCGTCGCGCAGCTCGAAGGTGAGCATGCCGCGGCACGGGCGGCGCTCGGCGCGCGGGCGGCCGCGCGCGCGCAGCCCCGCCTCGTCGCCCGCGGCCGAGGGGGGGGGCGGCTCCTCCGCACGCTGTAATACGGTTATGTTCACCTGTGGCGCGGGTCCCGGCGGCGCGCGGCCGCGCGGCCTCGTCGCGCAGCTCGAAGGTGAGCATGCCGCGGCACGGGCGGCGCTCGGCGCGCGGGCGGCCGCGCGCGCGCAGCCCCGCCTCGTCGCCCGCGGCCGAGGGGGGGGGCGGCTCCTCCGCACGCTGTAATACGGTTATGTTCACCTGTGGCGCGGGTCCCGGCGGCGCGCGGCCGCGCGGCCTCGTCGCGCAGCTCGAAGGTGAGCATGCCGCGGCACGGGCGGCGCTCGGCGCGCGGGCGGCCGCGCGCGCGCAGCCCCGCCTCGTCGCCCGCGGCCGAGGGGGGGGGCGGCTCCTCCGCACGCTGTAATACGGTTATGTTCACCTGTGGCGCGGGTCCCGGCGGCGCGCGGCCGCGCGGCCTCGTCGCGCAGCTCGAAGGTGAGCATGCCGCGGCACGGGCGGCGCTCGGCGCGCGGGCGGCCGCGCGCGCGCAGCCCCGCCTCGTCGCCCGCGGCCGAGGGGGGGGGCGGCTCCTCCGCACGCTGTAATACGGTTATGTTCACCTGTGGCGCGGGTCCCGGCGGCGCGCGGCCGCGCGGCCTCGTCGCGCAGCTCGAAGGTGAGCATGCCGCGGCACGGGCGGCGCTCGGCGCGCGGGCGGCCGCGCGCGCGCAGCCCCACCTCGTCGCCCGCGGCCGAGGGGGGGGGCGGCTCCTCCGCACGCTGTAATACGGTTACGTTTATTGTACAATTTGCTACGGCATCGTTATGTGGGGTATCGAGAGCAATTATTTTTTGCGGAATCACGACTTATTATTGGGGAAGTATCTGACAGAAGGCCACAGCAGCCATAATAACACCACGACTTGCTGTGTATGAATGATGTATGACAATGTATGGAAAGAGTCGAGGATGCGCTTTTGAGATCGATAGACGTACATTTATCTCTAGCTCATTAAGGGTCGGCGACGTGCTTGTGACTCCTCTGGAGCATGCATTGCATTAGCTGCGGTATTATAAACCCATGTTACCTGGTCGGGGTCAGTGGGGTCGGTGTCGGGGTCGGAGGAGTCGGAGGGCGCATCAAAGCGCAGCGCGCCGGCCACGCGGCTCGGGCCCATGCTCAGCACGAGGGACAGCAGCGCATTCATTTCGCCCGCGCCGCCTCCGCGGTCTAGGTCGTGGAGTGCGTTTAGGCCCTCTGATAGAAACGGTAAATTAATGTTATTTTTCGTATTTTATTTGTTGCATTAATAGTGTGCTGCTAAACAAGGCTGCACAAAACAAGACCAAAAGGATTATTTATGTTGTATACTTTTCATTATACGATTGATGAAGACCAGAGGATGAGCGGAATTGATAATAATATAAGATGCATGATCCTTTGGCTGCAATGAAAGAACAAACGCGCGCCGCACCAGCCCGCGGCACAGCGCCTGTCTGGTTAGATACTGACCCACGTCGCTCTCGTCCTCGATGGGGATGCAGATGCGGCGCGGGCAGGGCTTCTTGGCGGGCGGCGGGCGCGGCGGCGGCGCGCGCAGCTCGGGGTGGCGCCGCCACACGCCGCCGCGCAGCGCGCGCCGCACCAGCCCGCGGCACAGCGCCTGTCTGGTTAGATACTGACCCACGTCGCTCTCGTCCTCGATGGGGATGCAGATGCGGCGCGGGCAGGGCTTCTTGGCGGGCGGCGGGCGCGGCGGCGGCGCGCGCAGCTCGGGGTGGCGCCGCCACACGCCGCCGCGCAGCGCGCGCCGCACCAGCCCGCGGCACAGCGCCTGTCTGGTTAGATACTGACCCACGTCGCTCTCGTCCTCGATGGGGATGCAGATGCGGCGCGGGCAGGGCTTCTTGGCGGGCGGCGGGCGCGGCGGCGGCGCGCGCAGCTCGGGGTGGCGCCGCCACACGCCGCCGCGCAGCGCGCGCCGCACCAGCCCGCGGCACAGCGCCTGTCTGGTTAGATACTGACCCACGTCGCTCTCGTCCTCGATGGGGATGCAGATGCGGCGCGGGCAGGGCTTCTTGGCGGGCGGCGGGCGCGGCGGCGGCGCGCGCAGCTCGGGGTGGCGCCGCCACACGCCGCCGCGCAGCGCGCGCCGCACCAGCCCGCGGCACAGCGCCTGTCTGGTTAGATACTGACCCACGTCGCTCTCGTCCTCGATGGGGATGCAGATGCGGCGCGGGCAGGGCTTCTTGGCGGGCGGCGGGCGCGGCGGCGGCGCGCGCAGCTCGGGGTGGCGCCGCCACACGCCGCCGCGCAGCGCGCGCCGCACCAGCCCGCGGCACAGCGCCTGTCTGGTTAGATACTGACCCACGTCGCTCTCGTCCTCGATGGGGATGCAGATGCGGCGCGGGCAGGGCTTCTTGGCGGGCGGCGGGCGCGGCGGCGGCGCGCGCAGCTCGGGGTGGCGCCGCCACACGCCGCCGCGCAGCGCGCGCCGCACCAGCCCGCGGCACAGCGCCTGTCTGGTTAGATACTGACCCACGTCGCTCTCGTCCTCGATGGGGATGCAGATGCGGCGCGGGCAGGGCTTCTTGGCGGGCGGCGGGCGCGGCGGCGGCGCGCGCAGCTCGGGGTGGCGCCGCCACACGCCGCCGCGCAGCGCGCGCCGCACCAGCCCGCGGCACAGCGCCTGTCTGGTTAGATACTGACCCACGTCGCTCTCGTCCTCGATGGGGATGCAGATGCGGCGCGGGCAGGGCTTCTTGGCGGGCGGCGGGCGCGGCGGCGGCGCGCGCAGCTCGGGGTGGCGCCGCCACACGCCGCCGCGCAGCGCGCGCCGCACCAGCCCGCGGCACAGCGCCTGTCTGGTTAGATACTGACCCACGTCGCTCTCGTCCTCGATGGGGATGCAGATGCGGCGCGGGCAGGGCTTCTTGGCGGGCGGCGGGCGCGGCGGCGGCGCGCGCAGCTCGGGGTGGCGCCGCCACACGCCGCCGCGCAGCGCGCGCCGCACCAGCCCGCGGCACAGCGCCTGTCTGGTTAGATACTGACCCACGTCGCTCTCGTCCTCGATGGGGATGCAGATGCGGCGCGGGCAGGGCTTCTTGGCGGGCGGCGGGCGCGGCGGCGGCGCGCGCAGCTCGGGGTGGCGCCGCCACACGCCGCCGCGCAGCGCGCGCCGCACCAGCCCGCGGCACAGCGCCTGTCTGGTTAGATACTGACCCACGTCGCTCTCGTCCTCGATGGGGATGCAGATGCGGCGCGGGCAGGGCTTCTTGGCGGGCGGCGGGCGCGGCGGCGGCGCGCGCAGCTCGGGGTGGCGCCGCCACACGCCGCCGCGCAGCGCGCGCCGCACCAGCCCGCGGCACAGCGCCTGTCTGGTTAGATACTGACCCACGTCGCTCTCGTCCTCGATGGGGATGCAGATGCGGCGCGGGCAGGGCTTCTTGGCGGGCGGCGGGCGCGGCGGCGGCGCGCGCAGCTCGGGGTGGCGCCGCCACACGCCGCCGCGCAGCGCGCGCCGCACCAGCCCGCGGCACAGCGCCTGTCTGGTTAGATACTGACCCACGTCGCTCTCGTCCTCGATGGGGATGCAGATGCGGCGCGGGCAGGGCTTCTTGGCGGGCGGCGGGCGCGGCGGCGGCGCGCGCAGCTCGGGGTGGCGCCGCCACACGCCGCCGCGCAGCGCGCGCCGCACCAGCCCGCGGCACAGCGCCTGTCTGGTTAGATACTGACCCACGTCGCTCTCGTCCTCGATGGGGATGCAGATGCGGCGCGGGCAGGGCTTCTTGGCGGGCGCCGCACCAGCCCGCGGCACAGCGCCTGTCTGGTTAGATACTGACCCACGTCGCTCTCGTCCTCGATGGGGATGCAGATGCGGCGCGGGCAGGGCTTCTTGGCGGGCGGCGGGCGCGGCGGCGGCGCGCGCAGCTCGGGGTGGCGCCGCCACAC
The DNA here is from genome assembly GCA_932294315.1 of Epinotia nisella. Lineage (NCBI taxonomy): Eukaryota > Metazoa > Arthropoda > Insecta > Lepidoptera > Tortricidae > Epinotia > Epinotia nisella. The sequence goes on from OW028679.1 coordinate 22,803,200, forward strand.
GCCGCCGCGCAGCGCGCGCCGCACCAGCCCGCGGCACAGCGCCTGTCTGGTTAGATACTGACCCACGTCGCTCTCGTCCTCGATGGGGATGCAGATGCGGCGCGGGCAGGGCTTCTTGGCGGGCGGCGGGCGCGGCGGCGGCGCGCGCAGCTCGGGGTGGCGCCGCCACACGCCGCCGCGCAGCGCGCGCCGCACCAGCCCGCGGCACAGCGCCTGTCTGGTTAGATACTGACCCACGTCGCTCTCGTCCTCGATGGGGATGCAGATGCGGCGCGGGCAGGGCTTCTTGGCGGGCGGCGGGCGCGGCGGCGGCGCGCGCAGCTCGGGGTGGCGCCGCCACACGCCGCCGCGCAGCGCGCGCCGCACCAGCCCGCGGCACAGCGCCTGTCTGGTTAGATACTGACCCACGTCGCTCTCGTCCTCGATGGGGATGCAGATGCGGCGCGGGCAGGGCTTCTTGGCGGGCGGCGGGCGCGGCGGCGGCGCGCGCAGCTCGGGGTGGCGCCGCCACACGCCGCCGCGCAGCGCGCGCCGCACCAGCCCGCGGCACAGCGCCTGTCTGGTTAGATACTGACCCACGTCGCTCTCGTCCTCGATGGGGATGCAGATGCGGCGCGGGCAGGGCTTCTTGGCGGGCGGCGGGCGCGGCGGCGGCGCGCGCAGCTCGGGGTGGCGCCGCCACACGCCGCCGCGCAGCGCGCGCCGCACCAGCCCGCGGCACAGCGCCTGTCTGGTTAGATACTGACCCACGTCGCTCTCGTCCTCGATGGGGATGCAGATGCGGCGCGGGCAGGGCTTCTTGGCGGGCGGCGGGCGCGGCGGCGGCGCGCGCAGCTCGGGGTGGCGCCGCCACACGCCGCCGCGCAGCGCGCGCCGCACCAGCCCGCGGCACAGCGCCTGTCTGGTTAGATACTGACCCACGTCGCTCTCGTCCTCGATGGGGATGCAGATGCGGCGCGGGCAGGGCTTCTTGGCGGGCGGCGGGCGCGGCGGCGGCGCGCGCAGCTCGGGGTGGCGCCGCCACACGCCGCCGCGCAGCGCGCGCCGCACCAGCCCGCGGCACAGCGCCTGTAGCCGCGCGGGGCACTGCTCCTCTGCACAATACCATTCACATAAATGTATAACTGAAGCAGTTAAACATAAAACAATGAGTAAGCGCGGGTCGCACCAAACCACAGTCTAACTACATACAGTCTGCAAGCTCGGCGCTGCGCGGGCCAACGATGGGGGGTACGCGGGGAAGCGGGAGGCGAGGAAATTCACTCATCGAATTTACGCTAAATATTCTGAAATGGTGTCAAGTTTGACTTTTTTTAAAACCGACTTCAAAAATGTAAGGTTATAATCGATATCTGAGGACTCGAGATGGATTTTAATATGAATCCGAGGGCAGATAATAAAAGGCCGCCATTTTGAAATTCTTTAAATACATTCCGATTTCGTTCAAAATCGATATCTGAGGGTCCGAGGGGCCTCTTAATACGAACCTGGTGGATTTAAAAAAAGTGGCCGCCATCTTGAAATTCTTTAAATGCCGTTTGATTTTGTTCAAAATCGATATCTGGGAGTCCAAGGGGCCTCTTAACACGAATTTGAGCTTGTATTTAAAACAAGGGCCGCCATCTTGAAATTCTTTAGATACGTACCGATTTCGTTCAAAATCGATATTTGAGGATCCGAGGAGCTTCTTAAAACGAACCCGAGGTTGGATTAAAAAAGTTGCCACCATCTTGAAACTTTTTAAATAAGGTCCGATTTCATTCTAAATTGGGGGTCCGAGGAGCCTCTTAACACGAACCTTAGCATGGATTTTAAAAAAGAGGCCGCCATCTTGTAATTCTTTAAGTGCAGACCGATTGGCGACCATTTTTTTTTAATCCCACCTCACTCGTTCATATCGATTTTGAACGAAATCGGCCCGTAATTATAGGATTTCAATATGGCGGCCACTTTTTGATCGATTGAACGATATCAGAAGATAAACTTTTTTTTTAATGGCCGCCATTTCTAAACTTCATTTTATTCTGTTTAAGGATCTGAGTGAGTGAGAGAGTATTTATAATATAAAAACAACATACATAGATAAGAAAATTAATATCTCTTCAAACAAAGTTAAAATCCCTGACTCTTGAGCGGTTACGCTACGCATCTGCGTAAAATCGAAAGACGAATGAAGCTCGCCTACTGGTTGTAGTTCTTTATACTGTGACTAAATCGCCTGAAATCGTTAAAATCTGAATCTGAACGTACAAAACGTTTGTCAAGTTTCTATGGAATGTCAGCTTCAGGCGTCATGGTGCAACCAGCCCAAAATAGTATATAATACCAAAATATAATACGAGCGCCACGATCGATGAGATCGAAATCACGCCGCATAAAACGTACACTAAACTAAACCACGCGCGGCGGATATAAAGAATTTCGTACATTGACTTGCGCGCGAGTGACAGAGACAAGTAATGATACTTGTCTCTGTCACTCGCGCGCAATTATATTGGCGTCGCGCTCACACAGTGACATTGAACGCCGGCGCCGGCATCAGAATCATTCCGGCTCTCAGGTAAAAATTTGTCTTGTTATTAACAACAGATAAGCGTGCTTGACCATTGACCTGTAAGAATTTACGCAAAACAAAAGATAGCAAAGTAGATAGCACACGGAAAATGTATGTTTCCCGAATCATAAAACTATTTACTTGGTAATATTTTATAATTTTTAATACAAAAATTTTATTCCTCTCTGGCAATCGGTCTAAAGGTCAATGTACGAAATTCTTTTTATCCGCCGCGCGTGGTTTTAGTAACGAGCGATAATGCGAAATATTGTAGCGGAATGGAATGCCACGCCGCTAGGGTTGCCGGGAGCAGCGGCTGGGAGAGTTTGGAATAAGTTTTGTTTGGAGCTCAAGAACTCCGTAAGAACTGCTCAACTCAAAGCATTAACTTTGGGGGACTTGTAGATTCGCGTCTAAATCGCGTGAAGGATACCCTAGGTTTTTTTATTTTATTTTTAAGTTTTTAACCTCTATACGATTCAGAAACCCCCGCTGCCTGCACCTCCACCAAGTAATCGTTGAACAATAATACTTACCGAGTCGAATGAGTTCCGAGGCCTCCTCTTTGGTGGGCACGCGGAGGGTCGCGAACGACACGTTGAGGACGCTTCGCGACGTCCACTCGGAGTCGCCCACTCTCTTCACTTGCACCAAGTTGTCGTTCAGCGGCATTACTAGAATACCGCCAATCTGGAACAATATGTTAATATATACTAATGCTTTTAGCAACCATATATGTATGGTTACTATCCATTTTTATACCCTACAAAGTTCCTGCAAGGGGTTTTAATTCTCTTGAAGCGAGACGTAACTACGTACTAACAATCTACAATAAAATTCCAAAACACATTACCGAACTTACTGACTCTAAATTCAAATCTGTCGTAAAACGGACACTCATTTCAAAAGCATATTATAAGATAAACGACTACATCATGGATAGGGATATTTGGCAGCGATAAAATCCTACACTAGAAATCTGTCGTAAAATAAATAGGCTTTCTACTGTAGCAATGTAATTTTAAAATTTTATAATACTCTGATACTGAAATGATATATTGTATACTGTTTTGAAAAAATGACACCTCGCCGAGTTTTTTACGCCGGTTCTTCTCGAGGCAGAGGTTTACTTTCCGAACCGGTGGTAGTTTATCGACATTCATAGGTGCATGTAATATGCCTAAATTGAAGAATAAATCACTTTGACTTTGACTTTGAACAACGGGTGGTTGTACAATTTTACGTGGTGGTTCCGACTGCCCTGAACTGGTGGAGCGGATAGTGAGGCTGCACATTCCGTTGCAATCTCGGATACATCTACGTCCGCGAAACCGACCACTGCTCGCTCCTCCGGAGACGCGAACTGTGGCACATAGTAAGTCGCCGCTTATTCGAGCACTGCACTGCCTCAATGTACTTCTCGCATCTGCATCTGACTGGAATGTTTTTGCTAGTAGCTGGGTAAGAGTCTGTTGTGAATGCTTGAGGTTCTGCGAGGCGATGGACAACCGACGGTCCTCGGTAGTATATTAAGTGATCAAGTAATATTAATTCTAAGATTCTGTAATACTGTGTAATAATTGTTTAAATAAATAAATAAAATATGCCATAAATATGATAGCTCAGGCGAGAACCAGCTGACGGGGCACAGTGTTTAAAGTCAAAGTCAAACGGTGATTTTTAATTCGTAATCAGGAACCAATATTTCTAATTCAGTTATTGATGCCAAACACGATTAACTCGTATTTATCTAAAACAAACGTGCTTTTTTCCTTAATAAAACTGAATAAGGTATTACTTTTCAAATAAAAATCATGGTCACCCTAACGGTAGTTCAAATCTATGAACCTAAAACCTCCATGAAAATTAGTTGTTTTGGCTGTTTATTAATATATTTGGGCTATCACGGATTAAAAATCACCATGTATATGCACCTATGAATGTCAATAAACTACCACCGCACCGGTCCTGGAAAATAAACCTTTACCACGAGGAGATCTGGCGTAAGACACTTGGGGAGCATTTTGCGAGACAAATCACCACATTTTGCTTACCTTGATGAGTTGCTTGAAGTAGTTCTGGTACTCCTCGGGGCAGCCGGCGCCGCAGTACACGCGGTCATATGGCGCTCCGAGCGGTGCTATGCACAGCCCGTTTCCTGCACAAGAGACACATCATAACATGATTAACAAAGATCGTCTAGCCTTGAACAGACACCTCCATAATTTATGTATCACCGACAGCCCCATGTGCAGAGCGTGCACTGAGGCAGAAGAAACGACTAAACATATTCTAATGGACTGTTAGCAGGTAGAAGTATACAGGAAAACCGGCCAAGTGCGTGTCGGACCACGCAAAACGAAGGGTTCCGTGCCTATTAAAAAGGTCGTATCGTCACAGAAATTTTACGGCACTTACGACCTTTTCTTTGAGGAAGGAAGTTTTTCAGCAATATCTCGAAAACCTCTGAACCGATCTTGTTCAAAACAATTTTCGGTGAATGAAATTAATAAGCCCTATGTCCATGAATTTTTCCATATTTTTAAAATACACCGTTCAAAAATTAGAGGGGGGGGGACAGAATTTTAGTGACTTTCGGGGCGATTATCTCCGATCCTATTCACTTAATCAAAAAAAAAATGCTAAGAAACCTTATATTTATTTTGAAAGGCCTATCGATTGATGTGCCACACGGGGGGGTCACAATGAAAAAAATTTTTTTTGACTTTTACTTTTATGTATGGAATGCACCCCTAAAAAAAATTTTTTTTGTCATTTTAATTACAAAACTATGTAGCGGCTAACAAAATACATCTATCCTCAAAATTTTATTCAAATACACCTTATAGTTTTCGAGTAAAATGCCTGTGACATACGGACAGACAGACAGACGGACAGACGGACAGACGGACAGACGGACATGACGAAACTATAAGGGTTCCGTTTTTGCCATTTTGGCTACGGAACCCTAAAAAGCACCTAGGGTCTCCGGACACACTACGGAACGCAGTCAGTGATACCAAGGCACTCATAAACTTTATAGAGGAGCTGGGGTGGTTAGATCGCCAGCCCGCCGTTTCACGCAAAATAGGCACGTTGGATGCCGACTTGCGGAAAATGCCCAGTACAACTAACTAACTAACGATTAGCAGGCTAGCATATGGTGCTCAAGGGAGTGAGTGCTTTTTCAATATACTTAGAAAGAGTGAGAGGGATGCAGCTGATAGTGAGAAATAATAATAATAAATAAATATTACAGGACCAATCAAACTAGTGTCATAGTAAACCTAACCCAACCATTAAGTCACTATTTGAGTATAGGTATTTTTACTTTATTATATTGTTGAAAACATCGAAGACTCAGGAACAAATATTCATGTTCATTACACAAATATTTGCCCTTACCGGGATTCGGACCCAGGACCTTCAGCTTCGCAGCGTCACTACCCACTAGGCTAACCGGTTGGTCGTTGGAGAAATATAAACAGAAAACTGTGCCTACTTTTCTTTTAATAATAAGTAAATAAAGAATAGATAAATCATTTATTAGGCATTTTGCAACATCCAACAATCAATAATAAAAAAGTACACAAAAAAAACAGAAGTAGAGAGAAAAAGGTAAAAGAACAAGTAAAAACAATAAACTTTATTTCGTTACAACAGAAGTTATTTTAAATGCACATTGAATTTTTTTTTGTTGAATGAAGACTACAACTCACATTTCAATTCAGTTAACCGTTGGAACCTTGAGTGAGATATATTTTCCTATGCCACTAGGCACCGAAAGGTTAAGTAGTGAATATCATATAAGCATTTGCAATTTTCATACTATTGCATAAGATAATAGGCAATGTTACACACAGGCTGCAGAACGCATCCAGTGTGGCAAATCCTTAAGCATCTTAAAGGTATTAAAAAGGACACATAGTTGATAAAAAACTAAAGTTTAACTTACCCAGGTAATATTTAGGCTCGCAAAAATCAAATTCATCCAAAACCGGGGAATTTTCCATGAACTGTCCGAGCCTTTTGTTTGCATATTCCACCACCGTGGGATGTACTTCCACCCCATGGCTGATCCCACTGGATCCCAAGATCAGGCCCACCAGGGTGCTAAGGTAGCCTGTTCCCGACCCCACATTCAGGAACGACAGCCCTGGGCACAGCTCCAGACCTTCCATCACTTCACTGTTGAGCAAAGAGTTCACTCTTCATACATTTGTACAGATAACCTAAAATTATGTTTAAGTCAAATGAGAATAAAGGATCCTAAGTGTATTACAAGGTTCACTTTCAACTGTAGCTAGTCACAGTGGACAAAGGACCACACATGCAGGACCAAAAACAGCATCCTGAACGTGTTTGTTGACAGGGGGAAGACTCCCGTGATGAAGAGGTATACCAGTTTATAATAGAATTTAAGTTTTGAATGTAAGTAATATAAATGTATCAACCAATACTAACACATAACTTTAAGTGTAATTTTTACTAAAAAATGGATCATGTTATCTGCATAAATAAAATTTTGAATTTGAAAGGGGTCAAGTTTCAGAGAGTTCAAGTAAAATGACAAACAAGCGATTATCATTAGCGATTATTAAGACCAAATGTTTACATTCACTTTTGTTGTTCGGGATTTTATCGTTAGGGTCGCGGCATACCTGTAAATGCAGGGCGCGGAGAGGTGCAGCGGGCCGTGCCGCCAGGCCAGGTCCTTGTAGGCCTGGTCCCGCGCCTCGCGCGTCATGTAGTCCGCGCGGTCCAGCGCCCTGAACACACGCTCCACATCCCGCGAACGGATATAGTTGCTGCTCACTAAATTGTCGATCAACTCATTGTTGTCCCTGCCCGAACTCACGGCGCCTCCCATATTGTTTGTTTTGTTCCGACCTTTCCTTGCACTCCCAACCCCTCAGCTGATAAAAATTGTGACGTCACACTTGTTTTTCAACATAATTCGTCGCCAACATGTCACATTCACTACGATCGGGTGATTATGAAGCACCATGTATGAAAAGGAGACGTTGAAGCAATTTGTATCAAAGGAATACGTGATCAATTCCGTTAAATCCAAGAAATCGAACAATCGAAACAGAACTCACATGAAGGAAATTGTAGATATTTTTATTTTTGTTTTCTCTTGACTGTCAAAGTGAGCCAGATCTCGGATTGGTCTAGATAAGAAAGGGACAATGGTTCACCAATCAAAATGCAGCATAAACGTCAAGAAAGCGGAATGTGAAATCAATTGATTTGTAAACAACTGTTGTTACATCGATAATTGAATTAGAAAATATTATGAATAAAAGTGTCTGTTTTAATTCATAATTTTGTCACATCAATATGTAATATAATGTATTTAATTTTATATGCATACGTGGGATCGCGTTGGATCGCGTGAATGTTGCGTACCCCTCCTGTCAAGTCTATAGTCTATAGCAAACTTTGACAGATCAAAAGTCATCGTACCACGGGTTAGGACGATGTGATTTGTTTTTCTTATTTTTGTGCAATTCCGCTGACCATCTTTAAAATTCCACAGTAGAAGCTGATCGCGAACAGTTTTCACAAGTGAGCATCTGAGGTTATGTGAAGGTTTTGTAATAGGGGATTTGTCACGTCATAGTCGGACGTCACGACTGACGAGCAGGGTTCGTGATAAGCGTCGTCGGGGTTGATGGTGTTGTGATCGGTCGGTTGTGTGCAGAGGTGCGATGGCGGAGACGAGCGAGCCGGCGGCGAGCGCGTCTGCGCCCGGCGGGGACGCGGGCGGCGAGGACGAGAAGCGAGACGAGCGGATGTTGGAGTGCAACATCTGCCTGGACACGGCCCGGGATGCCGTCGTCTCCATGTGTGGACACCTCTTCTGGTGAGACCGCTTCCCTCGCTCTGCCTGTCCCATTCACTCTAGTCAAACTTGTGCCCATTGAAACAAGGTCATGTCGAATATGCTAATTAACAATTGTTGGTAGATTTTTTAAGTTGTTTGTCAGTGTAATTGTATTGAAAGTATTATGTATGGTTACCCTTAAATTAAGCACTTGAAAATCATCATCATAAACTTAACCCAACATATGCCGATGTCAAAATTATCCAATTAAATTATGACTGAGATATAAAATAATAAGGTGCAAATGTTTGGCACGGTGTTTAAGCATACGAGGGGTTAAGAGCCAGGCTCTTGTCTGGAGTAATTGCCATTCTGTTCCCTCTGCCACTGTTTTGAGCTCTTGAAACAACTTTACATTTACTTTCTCTTTAGCTTGGTCCATTAATGCACATACTTGAACATACCCAGTTAAAAACCAGTTCATACTATAAATAAAAAACTGGTTGAAGTTTTATCACATAATAATTAAAAACAAGCCACACTACTAATCCAATACTATACTAAGGTTTATTGCAGTATGGCCTTGCCAGACAAAGAATGAATCACTTTGGTAACAGATACCCGCAACCAAAGGAATTCAAGGTGCTCCCACTCAGCTGCATCATTCGTTTTGTGGAAATGATGGAGAGAGCTTGGGAGTAGCTATAAAGGGGAGGGCAAATGCACAAAAGATCCCACTTGTATTCGAAAGGGCCCCCAACTAGATAATATAAGGTTTATTGCAAGATTGTGGTAATTTTTGTTTAAATTTACATTACGGAGGTCAAGCTTGGAGGTTAAACTGAGTATAATTCTCTTATGTAAACAGATGTATTAGTCACTAGCTCCCCACACTGCTCCTGCGTATTAAAAATAATGCAGGGAGTGCCATGGGATAAAATATAGCTAATATCCATCCCGCAGTCCATTCTATAAACTGCTGAAATATAGCTAATCATCCCGACAGTCCATCCTATAAACTACTGAAATATAGCTAGTATTAATACCAAGAGTCCATCCTATACACTGCTGACATATAGCTAATATGCATCCCGACAGTCTATCCTATAAACTGCTGAAATATAGCTAATCATCCCGACAGTCCATCCTATAAACTGATAAATATGGCTAATATTAACCCCAACAGTCCACACTGCTGACATATAGCTAATATTCATTCATACAGTCCACCCTAAACACATCTGACATAGCTAATATGCATCCTAACAGTCCGTCCTATAAACTGCTGAAATATAGCTAATCATCCCGACAGTCCATCCTATAAACTGCTGAAATATAGCTAATATTCATCCCAACAGTCCATCTTATAAACTTATCATCCTACAAACTACATCCTACATCCTATAAATATTGAGCGACCCCCCCCTCCTCGATTCAACCCCCTCCCCCTCAATCATCCCTCCTGCAGTCCCCCCCCCCGACACATCCCCCCCTGACTCACCCCCCCCCCCCCCCCCCCCGACTAACCCCCCGACTCACCCTTGGCCCGACTTACCACCCCGACACATCCCCCCCTGACTCGGCCCCCCCTCCCGACACAACACCCCATCTCCCCATTTCGACCCGATCATCTCCTCCCTCCTCCTGCACCTCACGCTTTGTTGTATGGTAGGTATAAACAACATTGGGTTCATACGGTGGAAATCTGCCACTTGTGCCAAACTACAGGCGGCGACTGACCAATAGTACTTACATATTAAATAAAGTCAATCAATCGCAAGAAGCGCCAAGCTTCCTACTCCACACGGCTTAACTCTACCAGCCACGCTCTACAAATTCTATATCTTGGCTAAAAAGTATAGAACCGTCGCTTATTAACTAGTATCATCATAAAATTCATACCGTATGCACGTGTATGCACATTTACGTGATCGCCACTCGGTTCTACGTGCTATGTGCCATACTGGGTGTACTGTATATATATAGTAAAAGCGAAAAAGTCGTTCTTGAGAAATTGTATAAAATTCTACAATAAAATTCCAAAACACATTACCGAACTTACTGACTCTAAATTCAAATCTGTCGTGAAACGGACACTTATTTCAAAAGCATATTATAAGATAAACGACTACATCATGGATAGGGATATTTGGCAGCGATAAAATCCTGCACTAGAAATCTGTCGTAAAATAAATAGACTTTCTACTGTAGCAATGTAATTTTAAAATTGTATAATACTCTGATACTGAAATGATATATTGTATACTGGTTTGAAAAATGACACCTCGCCGAGTTTTTTACGCCGGTTCTTCTCGAGGCAGAGGTTTACTTTCCGAACCGGTGGTAGTTTATCGACATTCATAGGTGCATGTAATATGCCTAAATTGAAGAATAAATCACTTTGACTTTGACTTATACCCTGTGTGTAATAATGACCACGTCCACAGCTGGCCTTGCCTGCACCAGTGGCTGGAGACGCGGCCGAGCCGGCAGGTGTGCCCCGTGTGCAAGGCCGCCATCAGCCGGGACAAGGTGATCCCCCTCTACGGCCGCGGGAACACAAAGCAGGAGGACCCCAGGAACAAGGTACACTCTACTCTATGTCACTAATATCTTAAGCCTGCGTTTACTCGACAATCAGATTAAGATATTAATCTAATAGTAAATATGAAATGAAAATATGTATTAACATATACATATACACTCTGAAACATAGCTATGGTCCCACACTAGGCTAGGGCTGTCCCGTGGAAACCAAAACAAAATACAGATTATCCATGCGGCTTAGAACAAAAACAAGAAAAAGCAAAGAGAAAAAAAAAGATAATTTAAAACTATCAAAAAATTATTCTACGGTGCTTGCAGTAAGAGAGTGAGTATATGTGCATGAAAGAATGTCGGTGCTGTGTGTGTGTGTGTGTGTGTGTGCGTGTGTGTGTGTGTGTGTGCGTGTGACATGCCACAGGCGCAGCATCAACTATAGCACTTCCATAGAAACTTCCACTTCGCCATTTCACCCCTTTAAGGTATGATATCCAGGATGAAAACTATCCTATGTCCTTCCCAGGGCAGGAATACAAACTACCAAATTTAATTTAAGTTCAGCGGTTTAAGTGTGAAAAAGTAACAGACAGACAGACTGACACTGATAAAACAAATATTTAAAAACATACAAAAACTGACTTCTACTAGTACTTAAAGGGTGAGGCGTGAATATTGCACCAAAAATCAACTTATTCTACTTTGCCAAGTTTGCTAGTTTTCAATAAACGAAGTTGATGTTTATTGCAGGTTAATGTTTATTTCATTGTTTGAAATTTTAGTCATGTGTTTGTATAATAAAAACAAAAATATTAGTGGAGTGGAGTGAAGAACGCTTACTATGGAGATGTACTGTTGTGACCTCGGCCACAACAGTACATCTCCATGGTAAACGTTGTAACGCAGCGTACGGCGTGATTTATAGGAGACCACGGCCTGACATTTGAAATGGCCATATGCGAATCAATCCGTGTCACGATGCCAACAATCAATCGATTATATCTTGTTGTTATTCTGTCCTGTTAGCCAGCAGACAACGTGACACAGTTTCTTCGAAAAATTGTTACAACATGGACTTCTAGTTTTCTACCATGCTTAAAAGATGGCTTATAGTGAAAGGGGTTTAATAATGACAAAACCTAAATGTGGTGAATTAAAAACCCATAAACCGATCGCTACACTACACGGTAAGGCGAATTTTAACCGAATATTCATCTCTAATGACCCAAGAGCGTAATTTTATTGTACATTTGTTCAGGTGCCGCCCCGGCCCGCGGGGCAGCGCACGGAGCCCGAGAACAACAGCGGCTTCCCCGGCTTCGGGTTCGGGGAGGGCTTCCACATGTCCTTCGGCATCGGCGCCTTTCCCTTCGGCGTGTTCACGTCCTCGTTCAACTTCGGCGACCCGAGACCCAGCGCCGGTACGTCCACACTTACACTAGCCAGCAACTGCGACGTGCCCTTCGGCAGCGCCTTCCTCCGGAGTGTTCACGTCCTCGTTCAACTTCGGCGACCCGAGACCCAGCGCCGATACGTCCACACTTACACTAGCCAGACAACTGCCACGTGCCCTTCGGCATCGCCTTCCTCCGGAGTGTTCACGTCCTCGTTCAACTTCGGCGACCCGAGACCCAGCGCCGGTACGTCCACACTTACACTAGCCAGACAACTGCCACGTGCCCTTCGGCATCGCCTTCCTCCGGAGTGTTCACGTCCTCGTTCAACTTCGGCGACCCGAGACCCAGCGCCGGTACGTCCACACTTACACTAGCCAGACAACTGCCACGTGCCCTTCGGCATCGCCTTCCTCCGGAGTGTTCACGTCCTCGTTCAACTTCGGCGACCCGAGACCCAGCGCCGATACGTCCACACTTACACTACCCATCAGGCGACGGTGGCGCGAAAGCTTTGAGTGCATGCTCAAAGTAGTGGCGCGCGTGCCACGCCCAGATCGCCTTTCTATAGTATTTAGTGTTTTGTGCCGTAAACCGACTTTACAGACAACCATTTTTAGTGTTCAAACGGTCTAAAAATGTTACCTTCCCTTGCAGCCCCCCGCGGCACCGCGCAGTACGAGGAAGAACAGTTCCTCTCGAAGATATTCCTGTGGGTGGCCATCTTGTTCGTGCTCTGGCTCATCTTTGCCTGACCGGCGTGTTGACCCCCCTCCGAACGACTCATACGTTCATTAGTGCTAATGGCACATTAAAAATGGGACAAGGCAAGGGCGTAATCACTAGATATTTAGCTTAAAGGTACGGCCATACCGGTGCTCAAAAAACAGTGACGACGGATACGGCCTAGTATGAAGTTCCATGTCAATAACGTCATATGTCACTGCGATTCCGTACCGTAATCGTTTTGAACCTTAAAGCAGTAAAACCAATCTGTACACACGTCCGATGTGACGCACTCACAGACACGCGACGCTACAATAAACTTAAGCGTAGATAAGTCAGCGTGCAAATGGAACGTAACTCAATAGAGCTCAGATGTAAATCGGTCTTAGGAGATTGAGTACTGCTTTAGCTATAGTACATTGTGCCACGAGGTTGATAAGTTGTTTTTTACGAACGAGTCTTAGAATTTGATGGCTCGAGTTTGTTAAAAAATCTTACCATCCGTGTCCCACACGATGTTTTTCATCACATTTGCGAGTGAATGAATAAAAAATACAAAGTGTCAATCGTCCATTTTGTAAAATTTGACATTAGGCGCGTGAGGCAAAGACCTTTCGGCATACAGCCACTATTTAAAATCACAATTAAAAATATTCCACACAGACACTAAATAAATTAATTTAAATTATTAAATCTTAAAATAATTTTGTTTAACTTGTTTTATTCGTGTTTTTATGTTTAGATTTATTTATAAATACGTTTTGGAGTAAACTTCGTATAAGTTTGAGTTAAAAATTCCTTGGTTTGTAACTGACACTTAAAAATATTCCACACGGACACTAAATTAATTAATTTAAATTTTTAAATCTTAAAATAATTTAGTTAAACATGTTTTATTCGTGTTTGTATGTTGAGATTTATTTATAAATATGTTTTTGAGTAAACTTCGTATTTGAGTTGAAACCTCCTTGATTTGTAACTGACGCATGAGTGACAGATACAATTTAAGAAAAAAACCATTACGCCCTTAGGCGTAATAAAGGCTATTGTAGCTCTGTATGCCTGCGCGTTATGAAGCCCCTTTACGAGCAAGTGTGATGAAAATATTATTACTATGGCGTTGTCAGGTACGGGCGAGCTCCATTCTCGGACAAAATGCCGTGTCGTTGGGGCCATAGACGACCTCTCGTTCGCACTTTGTGGCTCATGTATTAGTGTGAGCGAGAGGTCTGACCTAATTTAGGGCCCCACATTCATTTAATCTCTACTTCAAAAGAGTCACTCACAAAGAGTGTTTCGAAGTGGTTTTTTGTCTGCCCTCTCTGATCAAGGTTACGCCCTTAGCATAAGGCAACTGATTCTTTCTAATGCCTAACCAGTGTTAGAGTGAGTCCCGTGAATACCGCACGGCGCGTTCAGCGTCACGTTGTATAGAATACACAGCAATTCCATACAACGTGATGTGCGCAATGTACAAACTGTTATGTAAGTGCGAAAGAAATTGATGCTTTATTCAGTTGTCACATTATAATTATACATAAAGGGATGGAGAGCATTTCGATAAATAGCGCGAATCGGCATTAAATTTAATGAACGTTTGTACAACACAATATCTAGATCCCCGCCGGCCTGATTTGCTTTCGCGTGTTAAATTTGCGAGATACGTTTGTTCTTGAACCTTATGTCCCTAAGTTTACGACTGAAATTCGCATGTAGTTTTGTTGGGATTGTGTAATTTTAATACTGATATACTTGTAGTATAAAGTATTTTTTTGGCTGGGCCACTGTTTAATATTGTCTCGAGAAATTTAAATTTCGGTTTATGAAATAGCCTGTGGTACGGTCAAGGACTTTAATTGGTGTCAACAAATTTTGGTTTTCTATGAAGCTATGAAGAGTCCAGTATAAAGTGAGCTCTGAATGGCTCAACAATTAAAGTCCGTGACTGTACTCTCTGGTCCATGATTTATGAAATATGAAAAGAATCACTTCAATCTGTGTTAGTCCGCTTTACTGTAGCTAAATGATTGCAGTGGAATAGAAATCGAATCGAAAATATGTAGTACAATATCTACATTGAATTGCAACGCCTCTTTAAATTATTATATTTATTAGAACGCTCGGTGCTGGTTTGAAATAGAAAAATCAACGAAGTTAAATTCAACATGACATCTACTTACTATACTATAGTAATTGGTCCCACTTATCACTTGATATATGAAAGATATAATGATTGTATCATGTATATCGCGCGATATAAGGAGATATATAGAGCTTGTAGGTGTTAATCTAAAGATCAGAACCCCATTCCAGGGTCGTCTTAACCCCTTAAATTAATAATTCAAAATTGGCCAATCAAAGTTATGACTGAGATGCAATAGGTTCAAATGCTTGGCACGGATACGAGGGGTTAATCTGAGCGAGCAGTGTCCACCAAAATCTGAATACGACTCTACGTGCCCTCCGAGTTACCGAATAACTGATGAAAATTGTATTTGCGGTAATAGTTACGTAATTGTCCCAAACTATGTACAGACTCAAGAAAGTCTGTATATGCATTACGAATTGACACAGATATAGCTGTGCAGGCAAACCTGATAAATCGCGTAATAGTACATTACATACCTTTTTTTTTGACGATGTGAAAATGCTTTACGCATACCCCCGACCCGGGGAAGGCCCATTTGGGGGATTATGTGGGACTCTCTCCTCCCGCCGCCATCCGAGGAGCATACCCACTAAAAAAACACCGGCGTCACCCGCATTACCGTTAAGGGGGCGCCATGGGATCGCGAACATTCCACCACGACGCCCCCCGAGTACATTACATACCTAGCGCGGCGAATTCGCGAATGCCCCAGATCGCAGGTGTTTGTGCCATAAATATGCCATCTGGGGCCGAGGTTTGTCTAAAGTTTTACGTCATTGCCTTGACCAGGATGTGAGATTTTCTCCACGCGTAGCGGGCAGAAAATCCCTCTTACGGCCTAGGGTGACGTAATATTTATTTACTTATTTATTATTTATTTGTTTGCACAGGTGCAATGTTATGATAACTGCAGTAAATAATCAAATTATTTTACCGACTTTGATATTAATTTAATTGTTAATTTTTATACCGCACGAACGGCACTCGCGTGGCAGGGAATGTTTTAAACAAGGGCCGGAAAATCCCTTTTCAGGATTAATCCTATCGATTTGGTAACCTTACTGATACGGTAACCCTATTGTTAATAGTAAGCATATCGGATGTGGTAACCATAAGTTAACCCTATTGAGATAGTTTTTTTTTGGGTTAACTTATGGTTACCACATCCGATATGCTTACCATAGCAATTTTCTTTCGGCTGATATGATGATGATGATGATGACATCATCATCATCATATCAGCCGAAAGACGTCCACTGCTGGACATAGGCCTCCCCCAGAGAGTTCCAAATTGACCGGTCCTGCGCCACCCGCATCCAGCGGACTCCCGCGACCTTCACCAGGTCATCAGTCCACCTTGTGGGGGACCTACCCACGCCGCGCCGCGCCGGTACGTGGTCGCCACTCGAGAACCTTTCCGCCCCAGCGGCCATCGGTTCTACGTGCAATGTGCCCCGCCCACTGCCACTTAAGTTTAGCAATTCGGAGGGCTATATCGGTTACCTTGGTTCTGCTGCGGATAGCCTCATTTCTGATGCGATCACGCGGAGAAACTCCTAACATAGCCCTCTCCATTGCCCTTTGGGTGACTTTGAGCCTTCTTATGAGGCCCATAGGGTTACCATATCAGTAAGGTTACCATTATGAATAGGGTTTTGAGAACAACTTCTAAAATTAGCCTATGGAAAACCCTGATTAGAGTAACGTTCTGGTCCCTGGTTTTAAAGATGAATAATAATCAAATTTTGGTATTGAATTACTTGCAAATTAGTCACAAGAAAAATGCCAGTCTAGCTAGCATGATCGCGTTTGTGTCCGACATAAGCATTCGTCTCTCTCGCACTTACATACTTGCTAGTAAAAGACGAATGCTTTATATATGTTCGACACAAACTAGCTAGCCTGGCATGCCTCGGTGACGTTGAAATCACAACTGTAATGTAATCAAGTTAAGGTTCATTATTGTTCGTCTCCAAAAAATTTGCCACGCCGTGCTGGCTTTTACACTTCAAGCTATATAATATTAGGCTCGAGAATTGTTAGAGTGTATAATAATTATAATGAATAATTCTAGTTTTTTATGTAAACTGCCAGTGTTTTCACAATTTGAATCGCATTTCGGTCAATATGTTGGGTCAGTCAAAGTATGAATTTAATAATTCCTAATTTTAGTGTTATTGTGGTTTTTCTTATCATAAATAGCAGACATGTACTAAGGACAAAATGTTCAAAATACAAAATTATTCTTGAACCACCATCGTTTCGCCCTCAGGGACATTGGTTACCCCCAAAGGGTTTTAGTCAAAGTCAAAGTCAGAGTAATTTATTCTTCAATTTAGGCATATTACATGCACCTATGAATGTCGATAAACTACCACCGGTTCGGAAAGTAAACCTCTGCCTCGAGAAGAACCGGCGTAATAAACTCGGCAAGGTGTCATTTTTTCAAAACAGTATACAATATATCATATAGTATTTAGGTGTCTTAACCCTTTACATAACATTTTAATGCCCACTATACGCGGGTATTTTCTCACTTGTAAAACTTTTAAATACCAACTGCCCGCGAATTACAGAGAACCCAGGCGAATCCGCGGGAGAATATAGCCTGTATACATCCTCGAAGTCCATTCTATATACTGGTGACACAATTTTCAGAATCGGTTAAGACGTCCCGGAGATTGCCCCCACATACAAAACTTACATTTCACTTATGGCTTTTGCACGGATCAGTCCGATAGGAAAGACGATATCATTTCGTAATACATAATTACATATTTGCAATACGCAGGGGCCTTTGTACAGTTCCATAGCAATGTCCTAATTAAGCTTTAGGTCACCGTAGCATAAGTGGTCTATCATTAATCATTATATCCAGTGTTTAAAGGTGCTTCTCCACCAGAGATGTGCTACGCTGCATTTTGATACTAGTGACTCGTAGCTTGGATGGTATGAAAACGCGGCTTGGCACGTCTCTGGTAGCAAAGCATCAAAAAAATCTACTACAAGCGTACCGGTAAAATGGTCCTACTTTGCTCCAAAATTGGCTCCACTTTTACAAATTGCATCGCAACTTTTATAAATATGGAGTTATGGTACTGGTAATGATTTTATCGGAGATAAGTGTTCTTTCCCTTTATATTAGCTTGGACTTTGTTGCAACTTAGCTGGAATGGAACTTAACTTTTTTTTTGTTGGAGCACAGTTACCACCCCAGGAGCAAAGTAGGGACCATTTTACGGTATATGTAAATGTCACGTCACTGAAATTTATCTCTTTACGTAGTCAAAAAGGGTATATTTGAAAAGGAACAGCTGAACACGTAGCTAGAAATAAACGAAGTACTCAAAATGGATATAGATAAATAGCAAGCCTATTTTTTCATACAGTCAACTGCAAAAATATCATCATACCAGCCGAAAGACGTCCACTGCTGGACATAGGCCTCGCCAAAGAGTGCGACAATGAACGGTCCTGCGCCACCCGCATCCAGCGGACTCCCGCGACCTTTACCAGGTCATTAGTTCACCTTGTGGGGGGCCTACCCACGCTGCGCCTATTATTATATACGAAATATTAATCCACTGACATATGGAACATATTTATCCTACTAATATTATAAATGCGAAAGTTTGGATGTTTAGATGTTTGTGACTCAATCGCGTTTAAACGGCACTCAATCACGCTTGGGTTTTTATCTCGGGGTCTACGCAGACGAAGTCGCGGGCGGAAGCTAGTAAGTTATATTTTTACAATTTACTGTATGTACAGTCAGCATCATAAACATGTATACACTCTATGACCTTATTACCTAGACATAAGGTTGAAAAGTGTATACATGTTTATGATGCTGACTGTACCTACATACATGTTTGTATGGATATGTATCCGTACATGTGACGGCTTCCTAGCTTAACGAGGTCGATTTTTATGAAAACATTTCTTCAGCTCTGATGCGACCGTGGTAGCTTAAACCTCCATATATAGCGAAAAGCGCCCGTAGCGCTCTAAGGGCCTGTTTACACATTCATTAGTGAGAGTTCATACAAAAACGACTTGCACTTGCAGCAAATGTATGAACGCGGACTAATCACTAATCAAAGTGTAACCAGCCCATAACGCATGTGTGTGACTGGGCCTTACTGTGCGGTATAAATGTCGATACAAGTTAACAAGTAAACTGCTAACTGCCATACAAATAACTGCATTCTCAGCCTGACGTTTTGTGTACTTCAATTGGGAATGGATGGAAAGTTTCAGAAGTGCCTGATTATTTTGTTGGTGATAGGCATAACCTTCCTTAGCACCAGCAAAAAGCTGCAGATTTATCAGCAGCGTCAATTCTTTTTGAAAAATATAAACAGTTTCCTCACTTACGTTTTGGGTCAAGGACGGCACTTTCCTTGATCCGTCACATATAACAAAAAAATACCTTAAATATCTGTGGTAAACTGACACTGGCAATGATATTGACAGTTGCTGCAGCTTTATTTGTTATTGCCAGTGCCAGTTTACCACACATTTAAGTTTTTTTTTTTGTAATATGAGACGGATCAAGGAAAGTGTCTTATTGACCGTCCTTGACCCAAAACGTAAGTGAGGAAACTGTTTATAATTTTCAAAAATAATTGACGCAGTTGAAAAATCTGAAACTTTTCTGGTGCTAAGGAAGCTTATTCGTATCACCAAAAAAATTATCAGGCACTTGGTGCTCACTCGCGTTCGTCGCACCCGGTCTTTGATGCGAAACTATACAGTCAATAACTGATATATCTCTAAAAGGCAACAATACACTTTACTCTGTTGACAATAGTCTGATATTTGAGCTCACCAGTGTAGATATATTTGTTGCTAACTGTACAGTCTAAACGGCATACATATGCTACGTATAAGGTATAAGTAAAAATATATATCAAATTTTGTAGAAGAGACCACGAAACTTGTATTTGTTAGATATTGTTTATGTTAATATTCCTGTAAGTTAAGTGTATATAATGATATTTTAAAGATTTGAAGGGAAGGAAATTTTATTGTTTAATGTAATTTATAAAAATTAAAATAATTAATTAAAGAGAATATGGGTTTTATTTCCGTGTGTAATAAAACGCTGGTTTTCCAATTATTATGTTTATTTTTAAGGGAATTAATAATAAAATTAATAGTATTGCATTATGGTCAGCACTTTCTTAATACTTTCAATTTCTAAATAGGTGCGTCGTGATAATCGCAAAAATTACGCCAAGTTAATTTAAATTTCAACAGGAATTTTACAGAATACTTGGATAATTCATTATACATTGATTTTTGCACTTTTCAAATTCCACATATCAACCAAAATGACCAAGAATACATTCTCGTCAAATATCCGAAATCATAAAATTGATTGTTCAAAATGTATAAGAATGTCAACTAGTAATAACGATAATCAAGATTTTATGAGCTAGGGCCGGTTTTATAAAGATCCGTTAGGCCTTATGCTAGATCAAATTTAAGTAGCTTACGTTTTTGATTTACCGAAGATCTAACGAATCTATATAAAATCGCCCCTAAACTATTTATTATATCTACGAAATAATGGCTTCTCCAGAGTTGCAAAAATGAGGCTTAAAACTAAATAAGTCTTATTCTAGGTGGCTGTATTTCGCCTTTTACCACAATTGGGAATGGATGAAAATATCAGAAGTGCCTGATTATTTTTTTGGTGGTAGGAATAACCTTCCTCAGCACCAGAAAAAAGTAAGATTTTTCAGCTGTGTCAATTATTATTGAAAAATATAAACAGTTTCCTCACTTACGTTTTGGGTCAAGGATGGTCAATAAGACACTTTCCTTGAACCATCTCATATAAAAAAAAAACTTAAATATATGTGTTAAACTGACACTGGGAATGGCAAATATAGCTGCTGCAGCTGTCAATATCATTGCTAGTGTCAATTTACCGCAGATATTTTTTGTAATATGAGACGGATCAAGGAAAGTGTCTTATTGACCCCGTTCTTGAACCAAAACGTAAGTGAGGAAACTGTTTATATTTTTCAAAAATAATTGACGCAGCTGAAAATTCTGAAACTTTTTTCTGGTGCTAAGGAACGTTATTCCTATCACCAAAAAAATAATCAGGCACTTTTGATATTTTCATCCATTCCCAATTTAATATGGAACGAATAACATTTCATAGCCACAACTTGAAAATTTTACGTCACGTTTATAAAACCTTTTCAACGCTCTGCCAATGAGAAAAGTTGTCAACCACATGCCACGTCAACGTGACATTTAGTGTGGAGTTAAACCTTATATCAATGCATGTAGGTTACTATCACACTTCTCCTTGACGGATTAATCCGTCATTGGCGTTTAATCAGTGGTGCGGATATATCCGTCTTTGGCGTTGAAAAGGGCACAGGCGTAATCTCGCAGCGCCTGTGCGCAAACGCGGCTTTAGCCTTTTAGGACGCCATAGGGTTTGGGCTGATTTAGGGCTTGTATTATCAAACCGCAAATAGGATGGCATTGGAGTTGATGGTTTCGCCACATAAATACGTCAAAAACGTATCCTATTAAACGAGCAATATTTGTATATATACAGGGTGAGCAATCCAAATGGGTCAGTATGGCGGTTTTGGAAACCATAACAGATAGCGAAATCTTGGCTTAGGAACCATGACGTTGATTTTAGTAAAAAGAAAAACTGCATTCATATACTTACAAAAATACGTGTAGGTACTCGGCCCAGGAATCGAACCTGGACTTTTTGAAAAATTAAATTTCGTTATTTTCCTTTGAATATCGGTTATGTAGCTCTTAAATAGTAAATGTTACTAAGAAACATGATATCTAAAACTAATAAAATGCATTGTTTTTAAATAACGAAATTTAATTTTTCAAAAAGTTCAGGTTCGATTCCTGGGCCGAGTACACGTATTTTTGTAAGTATATGAATGCAGTTTTTCTTTTTACTAAAATCAACGTCATGGTTCCTAAGCCAAGATTTCGCTATCTGTTATGGTTTCCAAAACCGCCATACTGACCCATTTGGATTGCTCACCTTGTATATATTTGTATTGGCGTTCACGAAAACGGTTCCAACGATTTCAATGAAATTTAGAATATGGGGGTTTATGCGGGCAAAGAAATCGAACTAGCTAGGTCTCGTGTCTGGGAAAATTGGTTTTCTCCGCATTATAATACCATCGAACTGATCTGATGATGGAGACACGACTTAACCCCATTGAATTTGGGCTCGTTAGAATCGTTTCAATGACGGTATACAGAAAAGTACAGTCGGCAATAAAAGCTTGTACCAAAATTGAAATTTTTGTCAAATTTATTATTGAGCCAGGATAATGCTAAGTTATACCTTGATCTCACGTACCGAGTACAGTGGCGAGATAGTGCCGAGCGACTCACTCGAACCTTGTTTTGTTTACTCGCTCGCAACTTTGCTCGGCCGAGAGCACTCTTTCGGCCACTACAATCGGCACGAGTGGTCAAGGCAATAAGGAGGGCACAGTGTCACTAAAAGTTTAAGCATTACGCGGTTATGTGTCATCATCATCATCATCAACCTATATACGTCCCACTGTTGGGCACAGGCCTCTTCTCATGAATGACGGGACTGGCAGTAGTCTCCACGCTGGCCCAGTGCGGATTGGGGACTTAACATACCTCTTTGAATTTCTTCAGATGTATGCAGGTTTCCTCATGATGTTTTCCTTCACCGAAGCTGTGTCATGCACAGTGAAAAAAACAACAAATGACGTCTTTCCTGTGGTCAATAGTTAATAACTTTAATGCATGTAAGATATGAATTAATCATACAGATTTATATAAAAGGAGACGCCGTTTATACGGATTAAGAGTACGACCAAAAACTGGAGTCATACCTGGTTTGAAACGCTGGTAAGGTAAGGGTTTATTACCTTGAACTGTCCATTTTTTAACAAATGTCATTCAAGTTCATTTTAAATCGGCACAATCACGATTTCTCGATTGTAAACGGTTGACTTGGGCTATGGTCACAGGAAAGACGCGAACCTAAATCTCTGTATCTACAAGCGTTCCTTCTCAAAATATCAACTACTGCTTTCTTAAGGATCGCTTCAGGAGAGGTTTTTACATCAAAATGTGGCGAAATGTAAGACTACACACTATGGCACTCTGTGTGGGAGGCCTATGTCCAGCAGTGGACGTCTTCCAGCTGATATGATGGTGATGTAAACAAATAAAAATGGCGCCCTATTTATCAAGACATTACATTTATTCGAGACCGTACAGCTTGAGCGTGCGGTCCATGCTGGTGGAGGCGAGGCACTGCGCGTGGCGGCCGAACCTCACGCCCGTGGCCGCCGCCGTGTGCTCGTTGAACACCTTCAGCTCCTGCCACTGCCTACACAGATACACCCGCACGTCCGACCCGGCCACCGCGAGATACGTCCCGCTCTGGTCGAAGCACAACTCCTTGATGGCGTAACCCTCATCCAACTGGATAGTCTTGAAGTTCTTCAGCTTCCTCAAATCCCATAACTTCACGCAAGCGTCCTCGGCGGCCGTGGCCAGGTAGTAACCGTTCTCGGAGAAGGATATGGAGGTGACCGGGCCGACGTGCCCGGGGAAGTTGGCGACGTTGCTCTGCTCTTTGAGATCCCAGATCTTGACTTGGGAGTTCTCTGTGCCGGTGCCGAAGATGAGACCGTCGGGATGGAACTGGGCGGTGGTAAGGCTGACGCCGGAGGAGTCGCCGACCTGTGGAAAGGTTTTGCCATGTAATTTAGTACGATTTCTCGAGTGCCAGAGGATATGTCTCGAGTAACAAAATGCACCGATACAGGAATTCAGAAACCAGGATTCGAACTCGGGACCATCGGATTTGGTGCGCACTGTACCTTGGTGAGCGTGGCACCGGTGCGGATGTCCGAGAAGGCCCAGTGCTGGTCGGTGGACGTGGACAGCACGTAGTCGCCGGTGGGGTGCAGCGAGAGCCCCGTCACCGGCCCGTCGTGGGAGCGCAGGACCACCGTCGTCTGCGAACTGGAGTAAACAAGCCGTGGTGAGACAATTGCTCCTGACAATGTTCTTTCGATTTTGTTCAGAAGTATAAACAAAAAGCAGAGTAGTGTAGAAGGCGTAGATTTGAAACGAGTAGAAGAATACAATAGAAAACAACGTAATCTTATTATTTTTAACTGCCTTTAGCAAATACTCTTTTCAATACATTTGTAAGGAAAATTTATGGGATGAACTTTAATGTAGAGTCCGAAGACAATGTCTGACATCTGCAACAGCTCTATGGGCTGGAAATCCATCAGCCAAGAAACGCTACACAAACTTATAGAAATAATGCCAAGAATCTGCTCCAAAGTGAAAAAGCGTCGAGGAGAAATTTTTCGATGTGAAAAACGTTTTAACTTTATTTTTTCGATGATTATTTGAATTTTTGTGTTTGTTCTTGAACTTTTTGACGGTAGTGTGTATCCACATGTGCTGCATAGTATGCGTTCTTGTGTGTCTAAACTAATTATACTTACGTAGGCACGTTCCAGACGCGTATGGTGTGATCAGGCGACGCCGTGATGACGGTGTCCTCGTCCGGGTGGTAGATTACCCTTGTGACCTTAAAACAAATATAAAAATTAGTTTACTTACACATAGAAAATATAAAAAATATTTTAGGAACCATTATGTTATTAGAAAATCTCTCAAAAACTGCTTAACCGATTTTAATGAAACATGGCTAAGAACACTCATAAATTATCTATGACACAAAAAAAAACGCATTCAAATCGGTCCATCTGTTTGGGAGCTACGATACTATAGACAGATACACAGACACACATACACAGACACGTTAAACTTATAACACCCCTCACTTTGCGTCGGGGGTTAATAAGAGACTATAGCACAGGTTGAGACACATTACATTTTAACCTCTAGATTAACATCATGTGTCATGTTTAACATAAATGGGGGCAGACGCCAAGATTCACTTTGGGTAACAACCCGACACTGAGGGAGAGTTGCACCAAATCATCTGTAATTGACAGGGGTGACAAAATTTAAGACATGTGAATTTTGTGACAATATTAAATTCTCCAGCGGGCGTAGCATGGTTGACATTACATCTCTTATCGCTGTGGATAAAACGTCCGTCACGTTCTGACACGTATGCGACGGCGAGAGTCACGGATGTTTATTTATTTATTTATTTAAACTTTATTGCACAAAATACAAAAAAAAATGTGCAATTTGCGAGCTTAATGCCTCATGGCATTCTCTACCAGTTAACCATTGGGCTAAACAGAGACTTATAACAGGTGCAAAGAAAAAAATATGATAATTTCTGTTACGAATATACTTGAGGAGAAAGGGAAAAAACAAAAGTATTATATACATACAAAAATATATATTACTACATATTCAATACATACTACTATTAAGTGGATGGATTTTAGTCGAATTCTTGTTTAAGCAGATGCTTACTTTCAAGCGGTGAAAGTAAACTTGCTTGGGGATTGTCTGATGTTGAGAGGGAGTGAATTCCAAAGACGGCTTGCCTGTACGGCGGAGGAGTGAGTCATAAAACTAGTGCGGTGGGAGGGTATGGATAGTTTGAGGACACGGGTGGTACGCAGCTCACAGCATGGGCGAGGGGTGTTGAAATGAAAATTTATTTTTGAGGTATCCTGGAGCAGAAGGATCAGACAGGATTGAAAAAACCGGACAAGTGCGTGGTGAGGGTTCCGTATATAATACACAAACATATTGAAAATTTTCCCGTTTCTTTCCTGTAATCTTTAGGCAAGGAACTATTTGCCATATTTTTTTCAGAATTTTAAGCCAGTCAGTCAGCCAAATCAGTTTTTACTAAAATTATAAAAAAAAAAATCTGAGATGCTGACAACAACCCCTTTCGTTTGATATGTCACACAATACAGTTGGCGAAACTTTTTTTTTCCCCTTGTTCAGAATTCATTAATTTACTTTACGCGTCCATCTTTGGGTCACCAATTTACATATGTTTACCAAATTTCAACTCAATCGGTCCAGTGGTTTCGGAGTAAATCGGCTGTGACAAATGGACAGATAGACGCACGAGTGATCCTTATAAGGGTTTCGTTTTTTCCTTTTGAGGTACGGAACCCTAAAATTGATGAAGATATAGCCCGTTAAAGTTCCACGTGACGTCACATTATGGTACACTTTTTAGCATAATGTGACCTCACGCGGAACTTTAACAAACTATATCATCATAATTTTTCATTTAATTGTCAAACAAAAAAATACGTGTCCAATATTTTTTGATAATCTAACTGACGGACTAAATATAATTATATTTTTTTGACCCAGGAAAGTACCCAATTCACGCACACATTCACAATGCATACTCGGGAGCTTTGGCTTCCGTTTTCTATCTGGCGTTTTATGTTAGAAAAATGTTAGACATTATTTTCAGATGTACCTAGTTGTTTTTTTTCCTTTTAAGGTGCGGAACCCTAAAAAGGGTGCAAAGTAATCTAAGGGACCTACGACGGCGATGTCTTTTGTCTTATCCACAACGATGCTGGCGGTATTTCTGAAAGGGTCATTGGACAGTCCTGTAAGAGTAGTGGTTACCTTCTTGGTGTGCCCCTTGAGTATTGCGACGACCTGCTCGGTGTCCTTGTTGAAGACGGTCGCGTTGCGGTCGTTGCCGCCGGTGAGGATGCGGCTGTGGTCCGTCGGGTTGATGTCCAGCGCCAGGATGCCGGGCACGCTGGCCGAGTGGAGACCCTGGGGAGCAAGGATGCATTCTAATCACTCCAACACACCAATTTACTCATTTTTCCGTACAAAAGATATCTCAATTCGTTGTCACTTAGTATTTATTTATTTATTTAGTCGGTAAGTATGAGTCGTTTCGCGGTCACTAGCGATGTCTGATTTTGACTCATAATTCTGCATTTTTGTGTTTTCATTGTTATTTGCGATTTGGAATTTGGAACTTTCTTTTATTCCATCAGAGTTCGAAACAAGGTTTTAAATTTGTACTTGTTTTCGACGCCAAAAATACGTTTACACTATTCGCCTTAATACAATGGAATAAGGTGCAAAAGTGTAAACGTATTTTCGGCGTCGACTGTACAAGTACGCGGGGACTTACGAGGTTAAAACTTTATCAATGGCGTCATGAAAAAAAATGGGACAGAATCAAACTAGAACAAAATGATAAAAAATTTAAAAATAACTTGAAAAACTTACTACTTAACAAGGCGTACTACTCAATAGATGAATTCTTAAAAGATCGATCATTGAAGGAATGTTTCCAGCCCAATACTTAACAACTTTAATATTAACTATTTATCTTTGGTTCTGCTTGTAATGTATCTAACTCTAATAATATTCTTATTGAAATTAAAATAAAATTTAGATATATTTATTACGAATGTTAGTAATTGTATGGATGCATGTTAGCTATAAGATTATATGTGCTGTGCCCTAACAGGGTTCATGTATTGGACTCTAATGTATTGATAACACCTTTGTTAACAACGTGATGCAATAAATAAATGAATGAATGAATGAATGGGAAGGGTGATTCAGAAAACGGTCACCTCACCTCATGGACCTAACTACAATTTTGACTATTATCGGCCTCGAAACCGCCGGTAAAGTGCAACCCTTCCGCCAGAACTCATTATTCATAAAGGTTGATTGATGGCTTGTCAGTTGGCATTTTACCACAATAGTTATGTTACAAGTGTGGAAAGTAGATGATTTCAGACGAGTGTCATATTTACATAATAAACAAACTGAAACTATTGGCACGCAATAAATTATTATATTTATTATTGATTAGTCACTTTCACTCGACATTTTCAACAAATTTACACAGAACAACTCCAAAGTAAATAACGATGGAGGGCTTTTTCGTTTTAAAAACATGCGCGCTCATTATAATTATGTACTACTGCGCATTGGCAAATAGACGCCATTTCGTTAGCTAAAGGCATAAGCAAAATATGCATTCAGCCAAACATATAAAGTGAACATTTTAAATGAATTTATTTTTTAATCAAAATCTAAATTTAAAACGATTAATAAAAAGCACATGCATTGTAAATGAATTGAAACTCTGTGCCAGGACTCCAACCACTAGAAACTCAAGGTAAAGTTTGTCTTCAAACACATATACTCGACAATCTGTTCGATTTTCGAGAAGTATAGCATACGGGACACATATTACTGATATGAGTGATATAGTACGCACGGGATGGCTGGCGAGCGTGAGGAAGGCGCGGATCTGGTCGGGCCCCACGAGCCCCTCGGGCACGGTCCTGCCCCGGCGCTTGCGCTCCTGCGTGAGCGCCGTGGCGCGCTCCTGCAGGCGCGAGACCACCTCCGCGGACATGCTGATATGAGTGATATAGTACGCACGGGATGGCTGGCGAGCGTGAGGAAGGCGCGGATCTGGTCGGGCCCCACGAGCCCCTCGGGCACGGTCCTGCCCCGGCGCTTGCGCTCCTGCGTGAGCGCCGTGGCGCGCTCCTGCAGGCGCGAGACCACCTCCGCGGACATGCTGATATGAGTGATATAGTACGCACGGGATGGCTGGCGAGCGTGAGGAAGGCGCGGATCTGGTCGGGCCCCACGAGCCCCTCGGGCACGGTCCTGCCCCGGCGCTTGCGCTCCTGCGTGAGCGCCGTGGCGCGCTCCTGCAGGCGCGAGACCACCTCCGCGGACATGCTGATATGAGTGATATAGTACGCACGGGATGGCTGGCGAGCGTGAGGAAGGCGCGGATCTGGTCGGGCCCCACGAGCCCCTCGGGCACGGTCCTGCCCCGGCGCTTGCGCTCCTGCGTGAGCGCCGTGGCGCGCTCCTGCAGGCGCGAGACCACCTCCGCGGACATGCTGATATGAGTGATATAGTACGCACGGGATGGCTGGCGAGCGTGAGGAAGGCGCGGATCTGGTCGGGCCCCACGAGCCCCTCGGGCACGGTCCTGCCCCGGCGCTTGCGCTCCTGCGTGAGCGCCGTGGCGCGCTCCTGCAGGCGCGAGACCACCTCCGCGGACATGCTGATATGAGTGATATAGTACGCACGGGATGGCTGGCGAGCGTGAGGAAGGCGCGGATCTGGTCGGGCCCCACGAGCCCCTCGGGCACGGTCCTGCCCCGGCGCTTGCGCTCCTGCGTGAGCGCCGTGGCGCGCTCCTGCAGGCGCGAGACCACCTCCGCGGACATGCTGATATGAGTGATATAGTACGCACGGGATGGCTGGCGAGCGTGAGGAAGGCGCGGATCTGGTCGGGCCCCACGAGCCCCTCGGGCACGGTCCTGCCCCGGCGCTTGCGCTCCTGCGTGAGCGCCGTGGCGCGCTCCTGCAGGCGCGAGACCACCTCCGCGGACATGCTGATATGAGTGATATAGTACGCACGGGATGGCTGGCGAGCGTGAGGAAGGCGCGGATCTGGTCGGGCCCCACGAGCCCCTCGGGCACGGTCCTGCCCCGGCGCTTGCGCTCCTGCGTGAGCGCCGTGGCGCGCTCCTGCAGGCGCGAGACCACCTCCGCGGACATGCTGATATGAGTGATATAGTACGCACGGGATGGCTGGCGAGCGTGAGGAAGGCGCGGATCTGGTCGGGCCCCACGAGCCCCTCGGGCACGGTCCTGCCCCGGCGCTTGCGCTCCTGCGTGAGCGCCGTGGCGCGCTCCTGCAGGCGCGAGACCACCTCCGCGGACATGCTGATATGAGTGATATAGTACGCACGGGATGGCTGGCGAGCGTGAGGAAGGCGCGGATCTGGTCGGGCCCCACGAGCCCCTCGGGCACGGTCCTGCCCCGGCGCTTGCGCTCCTGCGTGAGCGCCGTGGCGCGCTCCTGCAGGCGCGAGACCACCTCCGCGGACATGCTGATATGAGTGATATAGTACGCACGGGATGGCTGGCGAGCGTGAGGAAGGCGCGGATCTGGTCGGGCCCCACGAGCCCCTCGGGCACGGTCCTGCCCCGGCGCTTGCGCTCCTGCGTGAGCGCCGTGGCGCGCTCCTGCAGGCGCGAGACCACCTCCGCGGACATGCTGATATGAGTGATATAGTACGCACGGGATGGCTGGCGAGCGTGAGGAAGGCGCGGATCTGGTCGGGCCCCACGAGCCCCTCGGGCACGGTCCTGCCCCGGCGCTTGCGCTCCTGCGTGAGCGCCGTGGCGCGCTCCTGCAGGCGCGAGACCACCTCCGCGGACATGCTGATATGAGTGATATAGTACGCACGGGATGGCTGGCGAGCGTGAGGAAGGCGCGGATCTGGTCGGGCCCCACGAGCCCCTCGGGCACGGTCCTGCCCCGGCGCTTGCGCTCCTGCGTGAGCGCCGTGGCGCGCTCCTGCAGGCGCGAGACCACCTCCGCGGACATGCTGATATGAGTGATATAGTACGCACGGGATGGCTGGCGAGCGTGAGGAAGGCGCGGATCTGGTCGGGCCCCACGAGCCCCTCGGGCACGGTCCTGCCCCGGCGCTTGCGCTCCTGCGTGAGCGCCGTGGCGCGCTCCTGCAGGCGCGAGACCACCTCCGCGGACATGCTGATATGAGTGATATAGTACGCACGGGATGGCTGGCGAGCGTGAGGAAGGCGCGGATCTGGTCGGGCCCCACGAGCCCCTCGGGCACGGTCCTGCCCCGGCGCTTGCGCTCCTGCGTGAGCGCCGTGGCGCGCTCCTGCAGGCGCGAGACCACCTCCGCGGACATGCTGATATGAGTGATATAGTACGCACGGGATGGCTGGCGAGCGTGAGGAAGGCGCGGATCTGGTCGGGCCCCACGAGCCCCTCGGGCACGGTCCTGCCCCGGCGCTTGCGCTCCTGCGTGAGCGCCGTGGCGCGCTCCTGCAGGCGCGAGACCACCTCCGCGGACATGCTGATATGAGTGATATAGTACGCACGGGATGGCTGGCGAGCGTGAGGAAGGCGCGGATCTGGTCGGGCCCCACGAGCCCCTCGGGCACGGTCCTGCCCCGGCGCTTGCGCTCCTGCGTGAGCGCCGTGGCGCGCTCCTGCAGGCGCGAGACCACCTCCGCGGACATGCTGATATGAGTGATATAGTACGCACGGGATGGCTGGCGAGCGTGAGGAAGGCGCGGATCTGGTCGGGCCCCACGAGCCCCTCGGGCACGGTCCTGCCCCGGCGCTTGCGCTCCTGCGTGAGCGCCGTGGCGCGCTCCTGCAGGCGCGAGACCACCTCCGCGGACATGCTGATATGAGTGATATAGTACGCACGGGATGGCTGGCGAGCGTGAGGAAGGCGCGGATCTGGTCGGGCCCCACGAGCCCCTCGGGCACGGTCCTGCCCCGGCGCTTGCGCTCCTGCGTGAGCGCCGTGGCGCGCTCCTGCAGGCGCGAGACCACCTCCGCGGACATGCTGATATGAGTGATATAGTACGCACGGGATGGCTGGCGAGCGTGAGGAAGGCGCGGATCTGGTCGGGCCCCACGAGCCCCTCGGGCACGGTCCTGCCCCGGCGCTTGCGCTCCTGCGTGAGCGCCGTGGCGCGCTCCTGCAGGCGCGAGACCACCTCCGCGGACATGCTGATATGAGTGATATAGTACGCACGGGATGGCTGGCGAGCGTGAGGAAGGCGCGGATCTGGTCGGGCCCCACGAGCCCCTCGGGCACGGTCCTGCCCCGGCGCTTGCGCTCCTGCGTGAGCGCCGTGGCGCGCTCCTGCAGGCGCGAGACCACCTCCGCGGACATGCTGATATGAGTGATATAGTACGCACGGGATGGCTGGCGAGCGTGAGGAAGGCGCGGATCTGGTCGGGCCCCACGAGCCCCTCGGGCACGGTCCTGCCCCGGCGCTTGCGCTCCTGCGTGAGCGCCGTGGCGCGCTCCTGCAGGCGCGAGACCACCTCCGCGGACATGCTGATATGAGTGATATAGTACGCACGGGATGGCTGGCGAGCGTGAGGAAGGCGCGGATCTGGTCGGGCCCCACGAGCCCCTCGGGCACGGTCCTGCCCCGGCGCTTGCGCTCCTGCGTGAGCGCCGTGGCGCGCTCCTGCAGGCGCGAGACCACCTCCGCGGACATGCTGATATGAGTGATATAGTACGCACGGGATGGCTGGCGAGCGTGAGGAAGGCGCGGATCTGGTCGGGCCCCACGAGCCCCTCGGGCACGGTCCTGCCCCGGCGCTTGCGCTCCTGCGTGAGCGCCGTGGCGCGCTCCTGCAGGCGCGAGACCACCTCCGCGGACATGCTGATATGAGTGATATAGTACGCACGGGATGGCTGGCGAGCGTGAGGAAGGCGCGGATCTGGTCGGGCCCCACGAGCCCCTCGGGCACGGTCCTGCCCCGGCGCTTGCGCTCCTGCGTGAGCGCCGTGGCGCGCTCCTGCAGGCGCGAGACCACCTCCGCGGACATGCTGATATGAGTGATATAGTACGCACGGGATGGCTGGCGAGCGTGAGGAAGGCGCGGATCTGGTCGGGCCCCACGAGCCCCTCGGGCACGGTCCTGCCCCGGCGCTTGCGCTCCTGCGTGAGCGCCGTGGCGCGCTCCTGCAGGCGCGAGACCACCTCCGCGGACATGCTGATATGAGTGATATAGTACGCACGGGATGGCTGGCGAGCGTGAGGAAGGCGCGGATCTGGTCGGGCCCCACGAGCCCCTCGGGCACGGTCCTGCCCCGGCGCTTGCGCTCCTGCGTGAGCGCCGTGGCGCGCTCCTGCAGGCGCGAGACCACCTCCGCGGACATGCTGATATGAGTGATATAGTACGCACGGGATGGCTGGCGAGCGTGAGGAAGGCGCGGATCTGGTCGGGCCCCACGAGCCCCTCGGGCACGGTCCTGCCCCGGCGCTTGCGCTCCTGCGTGAGCGCCGTGGCGCGCTCCTGCAGGCGCGAGACCACCTCCGCGGACATGCTGATATGAGTGATATAGTACGCACGGGATGGCTGGCGAGCGTGAGGAAGGCGCGGATCTGGTCGGGCCCCACGAGCCCCTCGGGCACGGTCCTGCCCCGGCGCTTGCGCTCCTGCGTGAGCGCCGTGGCGCGCTCCTGCAGGCGCGAGACCACCTCCGCGGACATGCTGATATGAGTGATATAGTACGCACGGGATGGCTGGCGAGCGTGAGGAAGGCGCGGATCTGGTCGGGCCCCACGAGCCCCTCGGGCACGGTCCTGCCCCGGCGCTTGCGCTCCTGCGTGAGCGCCGTGGCGCGCTCCTGCAGGCGCGAGACCACCTCCGCGGACATGCTGATATGAGTGATATAGTACGCACGGGATGGCTGGCGAGCGTGAGGAAGGCGCGGATCTGGTCGGGCCCCACGAGCCCCTCGGGCACGGTCCTGCCCCGGCGCTTGCGCTCCTGCGTGAGCGCCGTGGCGCGCTCCTGCAGGCGCGAGACCACCTCCGCGGACATGCTGATATGAGTGATATAGTACGCACGGGATGGCTGGCGAGCGTGAGGAAGGCGCGGATCTGGTCGGGCCCCACGAGCCCCTCGGGCACGGTCCTGCCCCGGCGCTTGCGCTCCTGCGTGAGCGCCGTGGCGCGCTCCTGCAGGCGCGAGACCACCTCCGCGGACATGCTGATATGAGTGATATAGTACGCACGGGATGGCTGGCGAGCGTGAGGAAGGCGCGGATCTGGTCGGGCCCCACGAGCCCCTCGGGCACGGTCCTGCCCCGGCGCTTGCGCTCCTGCGTGAGCGCCGTGGCGCGCTCCTGCAGGCGCGAGACCACCTCCGCGGACATGCTGATATGAGTGATATAGTACGCACGGGATGGCTGGCGAGCGTGAGGAAGGCGCGGATCTGGTCGGGCCCCACGAGCCCCTCGGGCACGGTCCTGCCCCGGCGCTTGCGCTCCTGCGTGAGCGCCGTGGCGCGCTCCTGCAGGCGCGAGACCACCTCCGCGGACATCCCAATGGGCGCGGCGCCGCCACCCGCTGCCGCTGTCTCCGTCTGGAAACATTGCATTTGAGTCAATAAACTTTTTCTTGTCGTTATTCAGTCCCGGTAAGCCAAGACAATAGTGATAGTTTCTTAGAAAAAATACTATGATAGGACTCCTGAGTGACACATACAATTATTCACACCGACTATGAGGAAAATATAAAATTCATTGATAGTTTTGATTTCAGTAAAACATATAATTTATTGTGACATTATTCATATAACATTGTTAAAGTTGAAACTTGAAACATGCTCGTTTTTAATTGATTATGATGAAATTACAATTGATCATTTTATTAAGACCTGTGTTCAATTGGCACATACGTAAATGCTACATGCCAATGAATAAATTAAAAAAGTAGCTTGAACAGAAAAGTAGCATTTTGATCCCTCTCGTTATGGAGCAAAACTAACTTTTCCGAATGAAAGGTGTGAAAAAGTAACTTTCCCTGGCCAGACTTATTAGATGCAGACATACCGGGTGCTGCGGCTGCTGCGTAATCCCGGCCTGCGGCTTGAGCGTGGCGAGCGCCTCGCGCGCCGCCGTCACCTCCTTGGTGAGACGAGCAATCACACGACACGCCGCGTCGTGCTGGTATAGGGCGTGGGATAACTCCTGATGGACAATATACCTGAGTTACTACTGGATAGTATAAATACATTGTGATTGTAGTAGTTATTTATTTTTCAATTTAAACACATTAAAGGCTCTTTATTGCACATCTCAATATATGAAACTAATACAGAACATAAACTTTAAAGTACAGGGAAACAACAAGCAATCTTATCCCTAAAGAGTGATCTCTCAATGTCAATCAAATCAAAAGAAATGAGAAAAGGACCTTTTGTATTTAAACTCAATAATGATATAATATCTCAGTCAGTCCCTCAAATGTTAAGGATCATGACCCTGTCCTAGGTTATTTCAGCAATAAGCTGTGATATCATTCTTGTCTCGAACCACCCCAAATGTCTTGTTTTTTCCAATCAACCTCTTGATGTTGTGATTATACTGAGACTAGACATGACAAATTGAATTCGAACTTGCCTGTCTAGCCGTCTGCAGCTGCTGGCGCTGGGTGAAGGCATGCAACATGAGAGCATCCCACTCGTCCTGCATGCTCTTCAGGGTGGCCGGGATGGATGTGGCACTTGGAGGCTTTGGCTTTACAATCGCAGGAGCTAGTAAACAATAATTTTGTTACAAATGTGTTAATGAATAGCGAGATATTGAATTATATTTTGAAAATTTATTTTACTTAAGCACATTTTTATAACTTTATCAAAATTGTTTATCAAGGTTAATAATTGACCTTAAAAAAAAACTGAAAAATTGAAGAAGTGGTGTCTAAAAGGTTTTAAATTTGAGAATAGGCTGTTGACATTCGATAAATTTAATGTTATTGCAAATTGTCATATTGCAACGCTATATAGCAAACTACTAAGTTACGGTTAGTATGCTTCACTAACTTGTGGGATACAATAACAGTTCAGTTCATAAAGCTGGGATTTGTCCAAATAATACAATTACAATAAGTCTGTTTATCACAGTGACATACTTTTTATTTCAATAAGATCCTCGACATGTAACTCCTTGCCGCTGATAGGGTCGACGCCATTTTCAATGATGTACTTCTCAATGATGCGCTTCTCGAATACGGAGCCCGACGATGGAGACACCACCGGTACCTCGGGCACCTCATTCGATACTAGAACCGAAAGTTAGGTTATAAACTTTGCCAAACATCACAAACATTACGAAAAATATCGTTTTTCGTAAACCCCTGCAGACGCTCGTGAGAAATCTCAAAATCAGCGACTATTTCTCAGTTATTGCATATCCTAAAAGTAGTGAATATTAAAAGCGTCGCCCGGTACGCTGTTGACGCTAATGTAAACTTCTCCTTACTTGCACAGTATAACGCCATTTTATTTTCACTTGAAACTACACAACCACTTGATCATGCAGTACCAATGGAAGATTATTCCAATACTTGTATAATATTATTTCAATTCCACTGTTTCGCTTTCTGCAATTTCATCAAAGAATCACTCTATATTTGACAGCTCTAACTCTAAACGAAACGCAACGAAAAAAAGCGTGTAGCTAAACCACAGACTAGAAACATAAATTTAGGTCAAGGTTAGTTCAATAGCAGCGGTTATAAAATTGCCTCTAATAAGGTGTTAAGGCGAAATTACTCGAACCAACCGTGTTTTTTATTCAAACCCACGTACATGGACTTATTATTAGTAATAATAAGTCCATGCTTGCGATATGTATTATGCCCAATCAGCAATGGATGAAAATTTTAAAATTGGCAGAGGGCCTACCGCGAAACGAAATTCGTTTGTGTATCTCAGTCTCTGTCGCACTTGCTAATTCGAGCGACAGAGACGGAGATACACGAACGAAAACGAATTTCGTTTCGCGGTAGGCCCTCTGATTATTTTTTTGGCGATAGGAATAACCTTCCTTAGCACCAGAAAAAAGTTTTAGATTTAAAGTGCCGTCCTTGACCTAAAACGTAAGTGAGGAAACTGTTTATATCTTTCAAAAATAATTGACGCAGCTGAAAAATCTAAAACTTTTTTCTGATGCTAAGGAAGGTTATTCCTATCAAAAAAAAAAAAACAATAAGGCACTTCTGATATTTTCATCCATTCCCCATTAATTATTTAAACTGCAACTAGTTTTTATACACAATGTGATATTCATTATGAAACTATATACTTGTGCAGCTTTAAAATTCACAAAAATAATGGGACAGAAAAACTCCAATTCCTTTCATGTTTTATTGTTGAACATCAGTTTAGAATAGCGTATGCCACCGGAAATGGCACATTTCTTAACACTACGCTGTTTTCTGTAAAAACATTATACTATTTAATGTAACTATGTACATGGACACCGGTAAAATAGAAAGATTCTAATTCACTTTTTACAGATTAACAAGATGTCAACAATCATTATGTTAAACATCAATACAAACTATCAATAGAATTTGCTGTATGTGTAAAATACATACAGCAATTGATGAAAAAACCGGCCAAGTCGTGTTGGACCACGCACAACGAAAGGTTCCGTGCCTATTAAAAAGGTCGTATCGTCACAGACATCGTACGGCACTTACATCCTTTATTTTACTATAGGATGGCAGTTTTTTGGCAATATCTAAAAAACCTTTGAACCGGTTTTGTTATAAATAATTTGCGGTAAAAGAATTTAATAAGCCATGATTATGTTCATACTTTTTTAATACACCGATCAAATAAATACAATGATATTTTTTTTGACTTGCTGTTACATGTATGGAGTGCACTCCTAAAAGTATTTTTTGAGTCATTTCATTACAGAACTATGAAGCGGCTAACTAAATACACCTATCCTCAAAATTTTATTCAAATACACCATGTAGTTTTCGAGTAAAATGCCTGTGACATACGGACATGACGAAACTACAAGGGTTCCATTTTTGCCATTTTGGCTACGGAACCCTAAAAACCGGCCAAGAGCGTGTCGGACCACGCACAACGAACGAAGGGTTTTTTTTATAGAGAAGGCAGTTTTTCAGCAATATATCAAAAACCTTTGAACTGATCTTGTTCAAAATAATTTTCGGTGAAAGAATTTAATAAGCCATGATTTTTTTTCATATTTCTTAAATACACAAGAATTAGAGGACACAATTTTAGTGACTTTCGGGGCGATTATCTCCGACTCTATTTACTTAATGAAAAAAAATGTTGAAAAATCTTAATTTTATTTTGAAAGGCCTATCGATTGATGTGCCACATTTTGAGTAAAATGCCTGTGACATACGGACAGACGGACATGGCAAACCTATAAGGGTTCCGTTTTTCCATTTTGGCTACGGAACCCTAAAAAACGGGATATTGCCAAAAAAATATTCCTATGAAAATATATTAGGAACTACTTTTAGCCACATATTTATTTACATATCGATATAAAATTATCTGCATCATTTTCAAAAGAAAAAACCTAATTTTATAAATACAAAAAATAAAATACTGTTCCATTGATATACAATTTCAAGATTTGTCCATTTATGTAATTTTTAGTATACAAATGATGTATGAAGCTGAATATTAGGGAAAAAAGGCAGAATTTTGGTTCACACTCAATGACAACACTGATAAAATACA
This sequence comes from Epinotia nisella, assembly GCA_932294315.1. Classification (NCBI taxonomy): domain Eukaryota; kingdom Metazoa; phylum Arthropoda; class Insecta; order Lepidoptera; family Tortricidae; genus Epinotia; species Epinotia nisella. The sequence continues at coordinate 22,841,489 of OW028679.1, forward strand.
TCAGAACTCATTAAACACCTTCGTCCTTTTCCACCTACATACATTTGTCAGAGACAAACACTAATTTCGCAAAGTTAGAATGTCAGTACGTCATCAAGGAGTGCGCCCCAAAATCATTCACCTTGTGGAAACATAACCTAAGCGATATTCTTTAATATAAATTATTAAAAAAACTAAAATCATGCATTACTAGCCTAAAGTTGACTGATACAATAATTGAACCTAACAGAATAACTGTCAGCAACTTAAAACATTACCTCTATTGAGTACCTAATGAATAAATTGCACATTAATATTTCTTATACACAAAAAAGGAATAAGTTCATAATTTAAAAATAACTTGCTCTCACTTGTTTCCATGGATGATGTTAGACAATTTCATAAAATATAAGATGATTTTATCTTTTTGATCACTCTAAAGAAGGAATAGTTAATTAACACAGAACATTGATTTAAATAGACCCTTGCTCGGAAAATTCTGGGTCATTTGCACTGTAAAGCCGCTTTTCCATCAGTAGCAAAGCTATAATTCCATATAAGTGTCAGACAGCTATAAGCTTGACTCGTATATGAAAATATAGCGTAGCTTAGCGCTGGAAAGGCAGCCTAAGCCTGCCTAGAATCAGGTAGCATTTTTCGATCCCAGCATTCGTCCCACTCTAATTTAAGAAGCCAAAAATAGTCAGCTTATGTCGGCGATAGTCCTGTATTGTGCAGGTCACAACCTCCAATTTTAAAGCCAATGAATCCATTTGTGCTAATAAACGAGCTTAATTACTACCAATATTGTCACTTCATTCATCAAATTCCATTACTAAATACAAAAATAAAAGTCAACTTTCTTAATACGCAGAACTAGTATGTACAAATATCAGACAATATCTTAGTCTCATCGTGGATCTATGAAAATACTTAAAGAACACGATTCAGATTCGAGACATTTTCATATTACTTCATCGAAGTAGTGTAAAGTCCCTTATACTCTTTTGAGTATAAAATTCACTTCATCGACGCACACACTTCATCATTTAACAGTGTAATCCATTTTAATCCATTGGTTGTAGAACGAGTGCGCCGCATGATATTATTGTCGCATGCGGCACGTAGACGATGCACATCGTAACAATTTGAATGTTGTGTAGCATGTGGCATGTTTTAGTTAACACCGGTTACATGTCGTGCCGTTATGGCGGCACCTCTGGTTATATATCAAGACAAGATGCCAACTTGTCTTGCAGGCGAAACTTCAGGTAACATAGTAATTATCACTCCACTACTATATACACACTGCATGTACACACGGTACGTTGGTTCTACAATCAGCACTGCACTTTTCCTGTCATGTAGCACAGTGTGTCGACTGTTCAGCAGTGTCGCAAGCTGCCAACGCCTGGCACGCGGTGTGGCATGCGGCATGTGGCAGATGCTACTAGAGCAGCAGGGCGAGGGCCGGGTGGTGCCCCCGTAATCACGTCACGGCGCGACGTAATTGCCGCACAGCGCCGTAAACCTAAACAGTAATGAAGGAGATGATTATAAATAAATAATAAATAAATAAATATTAGGGGACATTCTTACACAAATCGAACTAGGCCTATAGTAAGCTCAATAAGGCTTGTGTTATAGGTACTAGACGACGATATATATAATAGATATAAATACTTAAATACATAGAAAACATCCAAGACTCAGAAACAAATATTCATGCTTATCACACAAATATTTGCCCTTACCGGGATTCGAACCCAGGACCTTCAGCTTCGTAGGCAGCGTCACTACCCACTAGGCTAACCGGTCGTCAAAATTATGGTTGTAGTTCTTTTATTTTGGATCTAAATTGGTCACACATAGGAAAAGAAAATTGTTAATATTCAAATGGGTTTTTTACGAATTCGTATAAATAAAGCTAACGTTTTAAAAAATCAGGGCTGTCGTGTAGCAAAAATGTTGATGTATAAGATACATTTTGTAGAGACATGTATACGCTATTGTACCTTATTTCTTTATAAAAGATATATTTGACGACAACCGTACGTGAGGAATGGTTGGAAGTGTCAGGGCTGGACAGAAGCCGCCCACCGCGGACACCAGCATGCCCACCTCCTCCTGTACACAGATACATTACCTTGATGGCGGGCTCCAGCCGCAGCCGCAGACACGCGACGAGTTCCTCGCAGGACGCCATGAGCAGCTCGCGGCCCGCCAGCCGCGCCGCGCGCGCCGCCGCGCCCGCGCGCGCGCCGCCCACCGCGGACACCAGCATGCCCACCTCCTCCTGTACACAGATACATTACCTTGATGGCGGGCCCCAGCCGCAGCCGCAGACACGCGACGAGTTCCTCGCAGGACGCCATGAGCAGCTCGCGGCCCGCCAGCCGCGCCGCGCGCGCCGCCGCGCCCGCGCGCGCGCCGCCCACCGCGGACACCAGCATGCCCACCTCCTCCTGTACACAGATACATTACCTTGATGGCGGGCCCCAGCCGCAGCCGCAGACACGCGACGAGTTCCTCGCAGGACGCCATGAGCAGCTCGCGGCCCGCCAGCCGCGCCGCGCGCGCCGCCGCGCCCGCGCGCGCGCCGCCCACCGCGGACACCAGCATGCCCACCTCCTCCTGTACACAGATACATTACCTTGATGGCGGGCCCCAGCCGCAGCCGCAGACACGCGACGAGTTCCTCGCAGGACGCCATGAGCAGCTCGCGGCCCGCCAGCCGCGCCGCGCGCGCCGCCGCGCCCGCGCGCGCGCCGCCCACCGCGGACACCAGCATGCCCACCTCCTCCTGTACACAGATACATTACCTTGATGGCGGGCTCCAGCCGCAGCCGCAGACACGCGACGAGTTCCTCGCAGGACGCCATGAGCAGCTCGCGGCCCGCCAGCCGCGCCGCGCGCGCCGCCGCGCCCGCGCGCGCGCCGCCCACCGCGGACACCAGCATGCCCACCTCCTCCTGTACACAGATACATTACCTTGATGGCGGGCCCCAGCCGCAGCCGCAGACACGCGACGAGTTCCTCGCAGGACGCCATGAGCAGCTCGCGGCCCGCCAGCCGCGCCGCGCGCGCCGCCGCGCCCGCGCGCGCGCCGCCCACCGCGGACACCAGCATGCCCACCTCCTCCTGTACACAGATACATTACCTTGATGGCGGGCCCCAGCCGCAGCCGCAGACACGCGACGAGTTCCTCGCAGGACGCCATGAGCAGCTCGCGGCCCGCCAGCCGCGCCGCGCGCGCCGCCGCGCCCGCGCGCGCGCCGCCCACCGCGGACACCAGCATGCCCACCTCCTCCTGTACACAGATACATTACCTTGATGGCGGGCCCCAGCCGCAGCCGCAGACACGCGACGAGTTCCTCGCAGGACGCCATGAGCAGCTCGCGGCCCGCCAGCCGCGCCGCGCGCGCCGCCGCGCCCGCGCGCGCGCCGCCCACCGCGGACACCAGCATGCCCACCTCCTCCTGTACACAGATACATTACCTTGATGGCGGGCCCCAGCCGCAGCCGCAGACACGCGACGAGTTCCTCGCAGGACGCCATGAGCAGCTCGCGGCCCGCCAGCCGCGCCGCGCGCGCCGCCGCGCCCGCGCGCGCGCCGCCCACCGCGGACACCAGCATGCCCACCTCCTCCTGTACACAGATACATTACCTTGATGGCGGGCCCCAGCCGCAGCCGCAGACACGCGACGAGTTCCTCGCAGGACGCCATGAGCAGCTCGCGGCCCGCCAGCCGCGCCGCGCGCGCCGCCGCGCCCGCGCGCGCGCCGCCCACCGCGGACACCAGCATGCCCACCTCCTCCTGTACACAGATACATTACCTTGATGGCGGGCCCCAGCCGCAGCCGCAGACACGCGACGAGTTCCTCGCAGGACGCCATGAGCAGCTCGCGGCCCGCCAGCCGCGCCGCGCGCGCCGCCGCGCCCGCGCGCGCGCCGCCCACCGCGGACACCAGCATGCCCACCTCCTCCTGTACACAGATACATTACCTTGATGGCGGGCCCCAGCCGCAGCCGCAGACACGCGACGAGTTCCTCGCAGGACGCCATGAGCAGCTCGCGGCCCGCCAGCCGCGCCGCGCGCGCCGCCGCGCCCGCGCGCGCGCCGCCCACCGCGGACACCAGCATGCCCACCTCCTCCTGTACACAGATACATTACCTTGATGGCGGGCCCCAGCCGCAGCCGCAGACACGCGACGAGTTCCTCGCAGGACGCCATGAGCAGCTCGCGGCCCGCCAGCCGCGCCGCGCGCGCCGCCGCGCCCGCGCGCGCGCCGCCCACCGCGGACACCAGCATGCCCACCTCCTCCTGTACACAGATACATTACCTTGATGGCGGGCCCCAGCCGCAGCCGCAGACACGCGACGAGTTCCTCGCAGGACGCCATGAGCAGCTCGCGGCCCGCCAGCCGCGCCGCGCGCGCCGCCGCGCCCGCGCGCGCGCCGCCCACCGCGGACACCAGCATGCCCACCTCCTCCTGTACACAGATACATTACCTTGATGGCGGGCCCCAGCCGCAGCCGCAGACACGCGACGAGTTCCTCGCAGGACGCCATGAGCAGCTCGCGGCCCGCCAGCCGCGCCGCGCGCGCCGCCGCGCCCGCGCGCGCGCCGCCCACCGCGGACACCAGCATGCCCACCTCCTCCTGTACACAGATACATTACCTTGATGGCGGGCCCCAGCCGCAGCCGCAGACACGCGACGAGTTCCTCGCAGGACGCCATGAGCAGCTCGCGGCCCGCCAGCCGCGCCGCGCGCGCCGCCGCGCCCGCGCGCGCGCCGCCCACCGCGGACACCAGCATGCCCACCTCCTCCTGTACACAGATACATTACCTTGATGGCGGGCCCCAGCCGCAGCCGCAGACACGCGACGAGTTCCTCGCAGGACGCCATGAGCAGCTCGCGGCCCGCCAGCCGCGCCGCGCGCGCCGCCGCGCCCGCGCGCGCGCCGCCCACCGCGGACACCAGCATGCCCACCTCCTCCTGTACACAGATACATTACCTTGATGGCGGGCCCCAGCCGCAGCCGCAGACACGCGACGAGTTCCTCGCAGGACGCCATGAGCAGCTCGCGGCCCGCCAGCCGCGCCGCGCGCGCCGCCGCGCCCGCGCGCGCGCCGCCCACCGCGGACACCAGCATGCCCACCTCCTCCTGTACACAGATACATTACCTTGATGGCGGGCCCCAGCCGCAGCCGCAGACACGCGACGAGTTCCTCGCAGGACGCCATGAGCAGCTCGCGGCCCGCCAGCCGCGCCGCGCGCGCCGCCGCGCCCGCGCGCGCGCCGCCCACCGCGGACACCAGCATGCCCACCTCCTCCTGTACACAGATACATTTTAGTAAAAAAAAAAAAATTCAAGCAACTGACTCATACATTTAACATTATAAATAATTAATACAACTTAAAACGGAACCCTTATGGTTTCGTCATGTCCGTATGTCCGAATGTCACAGGCATTTTACTCTAAGGTGTATTTGAATAAAATTTTGAGGATAGGTGTATTTTGTTAGCCGCTACATAGTTTTGTAATTAAAATGACTAAAAAAAATTTTTCCGGGGTGCACTCTATACGTAAATCTGACAGTCCTTTTTTTTTCACTGTATGCCCACGTGTGGTACAGTCGCCATCAGATATATCGGAGCGGCGAAAGCGCTCACAAATATCTGAACACGTCTCTATTGTCGAGGCATTAGAGACGTGTTCAGATATTTGTGAGCGCTTTCGCCGCTCTGATATATCTGATGGCGACTGTACATCAATCAATAGGCCTTTCAAAATAAACATGAGGTTTCTTAGCTTTTTTTTTGATTAAGTGAATAGAGTCGGAGATAATCGCCCCGAAAGTCACTAAAATTGTGTGTCCCCCTCTAATTTTTGAAAGGTGTATTTAAAAAATATGAAAAAAATCATGACTTATTAAATTCTTTCATCGAAAATTATATTTAACAAGATCGGTTCAAAGGTTTTCGAGATATTGCTGAAAAACTGCCTTCCCTATAGAAAAGACCGTAAGTGCCGTAAGATTTCTGTGAAGATACGACCTTTTTAATAGGCCCGGAACCCTTCGTTTGTTGTGCGTGGTCCGACACGCACTTGGCTGGTTTTAGGGTTCCGTAGCCAACATGGCAAAAACGGAACCCTTATAGTTTCGTCATGTCCGTCTGTCCGTATGTCACAGGCATTTTACTCAAAAACTATAAGGTGTATTTGAATAAAATTTTGAGGATAGGTGTATTTAGTTAGCCGCTACATAGTTCTGTTACGAAATTACTAAAACAATTTTTTTAAGGGTGATGTACTCCACACATGTATTCATAACTGCAAGGCAAAAAAAATATAATTTCAAGTCCACGTGTTCCGTAGAGCGGAACCCTTATATTTTCGTCATATCCGTCTGTCCGTATGTCACAGGCATTTTACTCAAAAACTATAAGGTGTATTTGAATAAAATTTTGAGGATAGGTGTATTTAGTTAGCCGTCATAGTTCTGTAATGAAATGACTAAAAAAATATTTTTTTAGGGGTGCACTCCATACATGTAACTGCAAGGTAAAAAAAATATAATTTTAAGTCCACGTGTTCCGTAGAACGGAAGCCTTATAGTTTCGTCATATCCGTCTGTCCGTATGTCACAGGCATTTTACTCAAAAACTATGAGGTGTATTTGAATAAAATTTTGAGGATAGGTGTATTTTGTTAGCCGCTACATAGTTCAGTAATGAATTAACTAAAAAAAATTTTTTTTGGGGTGCACTTTCTTAAATGAAGGAAAAAAAATCATAGTAAGTCCACGTGTGATCAATCGATAGGCTTTTCAAAATAAATATAAGGTTTATCAGCAATTTTTTTGATTAAGTGAATAGAGTCGGAGATAATCGCCCCGAAAGATACAAAGATGTTGTCCCCCCACTCTATTTTTTATGGTGTATTTAAAAAATATGAAAAATGGACATGGGGCATTATTAAATTCTTTCTCCGAAAATTATTTTGAACTAGATCAGTTCAAAGGTTTTCGAGATATTGCTGAAAAACCGCCTTCCCTATAGAAAATGACGTAAGTGCCGTAAGATTTCTGTGACGATACGACCTTTTTAATAGGCACTGAACCCTCCGTTCCTTAGCACGCACTAGGCCGGTTTTTAGGGTTCCGTAGCCAAAATGGCAAAAACGGAACCCTTATAGTTTCGTCATGTCCGTCTGTCCGTCTGTCCGTCTGTCCGTATGTCACAGGCATTTTACTCGAAAACTATAAGGTGTATTTGAATAAAATTTTGAGGATAGGTGTATTTTGTTAGCCGCTACATAGTTTTGTGATTAAAATGACAAAAAAAAATTTTTTTAGGGGTGCTCTCCATACATAAAACTAAAAGTCAAAATTTTTTTTTTCATTGTGACCCCCCGTGTGGCACATCAATCGATAGGCCTTTCAAAATAAATATAAGGTTTCTCAGCAATTTTTTTGATTAAGTGAATAGAGTCGGAGATAATCGTCCCGAAAGTCACTAAAATTCTGTCCCCCCCCCTCTAATTTTTGAACCGTGCATTGTAAAAATATGAAAAAAATCGTGGACGTAGGGCTTATTAAATTCTTTCAGCGAAAATTGTTTTGAAGAAGATCGGTTCAAAGGTTTTCGAGATATTGCTGAAAAACTGCCTTCCTCAAAGAAAAGGACGTAAGTGCCGTAAGATTTCAATGACGATACGACCTTTTTAATAGGCACGGAACCCTACGTTCTGCGTGGTCCGACACGCACTTGGCCGGTTTTTTTAAGTGTTTTAGAACCCAAACTCTCGCATATTTCTTTAATATATATACCCACACATAGAGTTACACATAGTTATAGTTTTATGGGAAACTTGGAATATTGGGATCGCATCGCAAAAGGTGCGATGCGAGTATCCGCATTAGACAAAGAAATCACACAAATTGATGATCACGGGCATATCTCCTTGCTAGCCGATCACCATGATCGCATTATGGGAGTAAGAGAGGGACAAACACGGACATAAACACGATCAGCTAGGATGATGGGGAATAAAATCGTGCCCCACGTTAAACGTAAGCTAGGTCAACACAGCCAACGTTCGATAAATAATATAATAAGTGCGACGCGGTCGCCAGCGCCTGCTACCGCTGCCATTGTTGCTACTGGTTCATAGAGCTGGCTACCGACCTGCGTCCAGATGTCGGGCCTGCTGGGCAGCTGCAGCGCGGCGATGTGTCGCTGCACGTCGGGCCGCAGGCGGCGCGGCTCCGCGCGGATGCGACGCGGTCGCCAGCGCCTGCTACCGCTGCCATTGTTGCTACTGGTTCATAGAGCTGGCTACCGACCTGCGTCCAGATGTCGGGCCTGCTGGGCAGCTGCAGCGCGGCGATGTGTCGCTGCACGTCGGGCCGCAGGCGGCGCGGCTCCGCGCGGATGCGACGCGGTCGCCAGCGCCTGCTACCGCTGCCATTGTTGCTACTGGTTCATAGAGCTGGCTACCGACCTGCGTCCAGATGTCGGGCCTGCTGGGCAGCTGCAGCGCGGCGATGTGTCACTGCACGTCGGGCCGCAGGCGGCGCGGCTCCGCGCGGATGCGACGCGGTCGCCAGCGCCTGCTACCGCTGCCATTGCTGCTACTGGTTCATAGAGCTGGCTACCGACCTGCGTCCAGATGTCGGGCCTGCTGGGCAGCTGCAGCGCGGCGATGTGTCGCTGCACGTCGGGCCGCAGGCGGCGCGGCTCCGCGCGGATGCGACGCGGTCGCCAGCGCCTGCTACCGCTGCCATTGTTGCTACTGGTTCATAGAGCTGGCTACCGACCTGCGTCCAGATGTCGGGCCTGCTGGGCAGCTGCAGCGCGGCGATGTGTCACTGCACGTCGGGCCGCAGGCGGCGCGGCTCCGCGCGGATGCGACGCGGTCGCCAGCGCCTGCTACCGCTGCCATTGTTGCTACTGGTTCATAGAGCTGGCTACCGACCTGCGTCCAGATGTCGGGCCTGCTGGGCAGCTGCAGCGCGGCGATGTGTCGCTGCACGTCGGGCCGCAGGCGGCGCGGCTCCGCGCGGATGCGACGCGGTCGCCAGCGCCTGCTACCGCTGCCATTGTTGCTACTGGTTCATAGAGCTGGCTACCGACCTGCGTCCAGATGTCGGGCCTGCTGGGCAGCTGCAGCGCGGCGATGTGTCGCTGCACGTCGGGCCGCAGGCGGCGCGGCTCCGCGCGGATGCGACGCGGTCGCCAGCGCCTGCTACCGCTGCCATTGTTGCTACTGGATACTGAATCGTCGTCCGATACCTACAAGGTTGAGGATTAATAAAATATGCGAGCATCTAGTAATAGTATCGATTAGAAATTATGTTTGATTATCTACTTACTGCATCTGTTTTGGATACTTCTTCTACCCTCTTATGTTTAGGAGGCCTTCCTCTAGTAGGTCTGGAATAAAAATATTGCAAGTTAAATAAAAGCTTTCAAAAAGAGCTATATTAATCAATAGGTATAATGAGTGCGATGTCACATATTCTGGTCCTGGAAGACGGATGGCAACCCAGAGAAACCTAGAAGAAAATATTATATAAGCAAGATATTGAAATACGTACTTCTCTTTAGGTGCGTCACTGGTAGGTGTCACGGTTTCTGACGTCTTTGGAGGTCGCCCGGGCGGCCTGTAACATACATTAGTACATTATTGCAGAGGCCGGGGAATAGCAATTCATAGATGAGTTGATTTTGTCGGATGAAGCGAAGCTGAATCCGACGATACAGACGAATCCACGAATTGCCATCCCCGCCGAGGCAGATATTTTCAATAATCTCAAAACGGCGAGTATGTCAATAACCTATCAAGTTCCCGTCCAACTTATTTTTTTAAAGTATGTAAATGTTTTATGATATAAAAATTATTGAAGATTAAACAGGATTGAAATCTAAACGCATTTCAGTTCGTTTCGAATTTTATTTCGATAAATATATTTATTTCTTAATTAGCTTCTGCCCGCGACTTTGTCCCCGTGGACCTCGTTTATATCGTAGCTCCATACAAACGTTGCCCCCCCTGGAATTTCATACACTTTTCTGGCCGCTAAAACTGTACAGTAATGACTTTTAACTTTCTAAATTTGCGCTCGTCAGTACGTGGAAGTTCACGTACTGTTTTTGCTACAGTAAGGCGAACATTTCCAAGCATATTGGAGAAAAACTAATTAAGAGGTATTCATTTTAGTTATTTTGACGTGGGAGTGTGAAGGTAAAGTCAAATGTATGGATCTTTGATAAGTGCCCTTGACATAGTTATTTTTGTCTGTATATTATTAGAAACGCAGGTCGGCGCTTTGCAGTTCTTTTGGCTTGTTGAAACAAATTAACATATTCGCTAATGTTTTATTTCTACGACTAAAGTATTAAATTGAGTAAGTAATATGGAAAAACGCAATGTGGAAATTATATGAGTCGTCATTGTCATTTGAATTTAGGCAATTTTACATAAGTATAAATCAATTTTGTTAGATGTTTGGAAGTTTGTTACTCAATTACACAAAAACGCTTACACGGATTAAGATGAACTTTGGTATACATATAGTGTATAGCCTGGATTAACATATAGAATACTTTGTATCCCGGGAATCATCCTCTAAGGGGGTGAAATGGGAGGTGGAAGTTTGTATGGAGCTATGATATAAACGAGCAGAAGCTAGTATTTTATAAAACGTCAAAAACGCAACAGTGGTACAGTAATTGGAAGGGGACGACATCGGTAAACTTTTTCCGACCAAATTGGAGAAATCTCAAAGAAATGGTCAACAGTATCCTAAATCGACGAGAATGTATGAAAATGTTATGAAAAAATACAATGTTTATTTTTTAGGGATTTGTTCATATACAGTCATAGCCAGATAATTAAGAACAGGATTTTTCTCCCCATACGGTTGCATACAGTTATGACTTTTCAAATTTGATGATAGTTTATAATGTGTTTGATTAATTTTGTTTCTAATATAGTGTACATACAGCTTCTGTAAAATTTCGATTTTAAACGATACAGGCGATCAAATCAATACTTTTTATAATGTATGTACATTGTCACTAATTACAGTATGAACTTGTAAAAGCTGTCCATTTGACCATCCGTATTTTTTTCGCCGTTTTCTCGTGGTCCCATTGATTCGTCCCATCAATGGGACCACGAGGGTGACGTTTCTCGTGGTCTCATTAATAAAATTTCACTTCCTGTATATAATATTAATTGCACATATGTTTTATAGATAGAGGTAGGTTAGGTAGATTATACACCTAACGAAACTGTCCTAACTAGTGTTGAAAGAAGAGGTGTGTTGGTCCCATTGATTCATCCCATCAAAATCGCCGTTTTCTCGCGGTCCCATTGATGGAACGAATCAATGGGACCACGAGAAAACGGCGATTTTTTTAATCACTACTTTTACAGAAGCTTTATATAAACTAAATTGAATCTTATTTGTACACAAACACCTCCATATAATGAGAAATAAAATTTTCCAAACATATTTTAAATCATCATTCAATTTGAAAAGTCATATTTGTATGCAGTTGTACGGGGAAAAAAATCTAGTTCTTAATTATCTAGCCACAACTGTAGTTGTTTTTCATCACACTTGCTCGCCAATGGCGTTATTACTTGCGAGCGTACAGAGCAGTTATAGCCGTTTTACCTCCCACGGGCTGTTAAGTTTAGTTTTAAAATATAGAACCCTCTGATTGGCTTAAGCAAATCTGGTTGCTCTGTGATTGGTTGAAAAAAAAATCTAGTTGGCCAAGCCGCCCCGCCCCACAAGAATAATGCTCTGTGATTGGTTGAAATATTGAGGTGCGCGATCCACTAGCACTGATCGGGAAGTGAAGTTGTCAATTTTTGATTGGTGCAGCTGTATGAAACTTAGATTTTTCTGTCTTTTGTAGTTATTTATTTCCTCGCAAATGTGATGAAAAACATTGTATATAACACGGGCGTAAGAATATTGCAAACTCGAGTCATCAAAAGCCCTCCGCCTTCGGCGTCGGGCGTCTGATGGACTCTCGTTAGCAATATTCAATTTACGCCCCTCGTTAAACTATGTACTATTAGGTATTTATATATTTGACGACCAAATAGCCTAGTGGTTAGAGAACCTGACTATGAAGCTTGAGGTCCCGGGTTCGATCCCCGGTCGGGGCAGATATTTGTATGATGAATACGAATGATTGTTCTCGAGTCTCGGATGTTTAATATCTATTTAAGTATGTATTTATCTGTATAAGTATGTTTATCCGTTGTCCAGTACCCTTAGTACAGGCTTTGCCTAGTTTGGGACTAGATCAATTGGTGTGAATTGTCCCACTATATTTATTTATATTTATTTATTTATACTTTCCTGGAAAAAGTACTGGCTCTTAAAAGAAGTTATGAAGAGTAAAGACACTCCAATTCACATTAAAAGGAAACTATACGAAATAACAATTCTCCTGTGCATAACTTATGGCTGCCAGTCATGGTCCCTACGTAAAAAAGACGAGTCAAAATTAGCTGTACAACAGAGAAAGATGGAACGCAGTATACTGGGAATTAAAACATCAGATAGAGTTAGAAATGAAGATATTAGGAAAAAGACAAAGATAACAGACATTACAGAGAGAGTCAGAAGTTTAAAATGGAAGTGGGCTGGACATGTTTGCAGAACAAATGATGATAGATGGACGAAAAAAGTCATAGACTGGTCACCACGAAACGGAATGAGAAAGAGAGGTCGACCAAGAAAACGATGGGCAGATATATTTAAGAAACGATGTGGAGCTATTTGGACAAGACTGGCAAGAGAGAGAGAAAATTGGAAAGCACTGGGGGAGGCCTACGCCAAAGAGGCGACTGCCATAATTATATAAAAATCAAAAATTGCATGATAAAATCGAATATTTATAATTTATTAATATGAATCAATTAATGTAATAACTAATGAATTATTTAATCAATATTATAATGAAAGAATTAATTAAGCAGGCATGGAAAAATGTAAGCATGTTACGGTAGAAATAAAGGCTATTTTATTTATTTATTTATTTAGGTATGTACCTGGCGGGGCGCTCGCCGGCCAGCCGGTCGGGCGGCGCGGGCGAGGCCGGCGCGCGGTAGGGGCAGGCCGAGGCCGCCACGTGCTGCTTGTGCGCGCCGCCGCGCAGCGAGCCCAGCCCGCGGCAGCCGCCCACGCCGCACGGGCCCAGCACCGCCGCCTCCTCCGCCGCTGCAACAACACAGGACCGGTAGGGTAACATTACATTTGATTGACATGGTTATTTGCGTATGGAATTTTGTCATTGATTTTTAAATTGTGGACATATTATTTTCTTAATTGTATTTTCAATGAATTATTATTATTGTTTAGTTTTTATATATTTGACATTATTATTTTATATTATTATATTCAAACACAATGTTTATTGTTATGGAATAAATGACTAATGACTAATGACCGGTCACACTCGGGACTAGCTATACGTCATGCCAGGGACGGCTCCGCCTACAGTGCGGGGGGTGCGGTGCACCCGGGCGCACGCTTTCAGGGGGCGCCCGAGCGCCATTTGAAGAGGCTCACGGCTGGCGCTCGCGCTAGGGGGCGCCCAACAGGGGGGGGGGGGGGGGGGGGGGGGGGGGGGTGCTAGAGGGCGCTAGGATAATGATTGCACCCGGACGCTACATGGGCTAGTGATGCCACAATGACGGACGGAAAGGCTTCTATGCAGCTCAGTTGGCAATGGATGTTTTTTTTTTATAGGATTACTCGTGCGTCTGCCTGTCCGTCTATCACAGCCGATTTGCTCCGAGACTACTGGACCGATTGAGTTGAAATTTGGTACACATATGTAAATTGGTGACCCAAAGATGGACGCGTAAAGTAAATCAATGAATTCTGAACAAGGGGGCCACTTTTAGGGGGGGTAAACTGGAAAATTAAGAAAAAAGTTTCGCAAACTGTATTGTGTGACATATCAAATGAAAGGGGTTGTTGTAAGCATCTCAGATTATTTTTTTTAATAATTTTAACAAAAACAGATTTGAAGTAATTTAGGTAAAAAGACGAATATTGACCATTCCCCCGCCTTTATTTCTGAAACTACTAGGCATAAAATTCTGAAAAAAATATGAAAAATAGTTCCTTACCTAAAGATTACAGGAAAACCTATAAGAAGTTTGAGTATTCAAAGTAACGGGAAAATTCTCAATATTTTACGGAACCCTCACCACGCGAGTTGGACTCGCACTTGTCCGTTTTCCTTTTGAGGTACGGAACCCTAAAAAAAGAATCAGGCACTTCTGATGTTTTCATCCATTCCCCATTAAAAAATAAGAGCCTGGAACTCCTCATCAGGTAAAAAAAAATTACCAGCATATAGAACGGATTGCTTATTCGGCGGTCCATAAACTGTTACTCACTGAGAGGCGGTTCTAGCGGATGGCCGGTCTTCAGACACCAGCCGACGGGGTGTATGTCGGGCGAGTCGTCGTCCAGCCAGTAGGACAACTCGTCGGGCCAGCCGTCGAACGACACGCGCACCTGGTGGCCCTTCACCGCGCTGATGCTCGCCACGCGGATCAGGAACGGCACCTGGGCGGGTACAATAGTACATTGTTTAACGAGGGCCGTAAGTGGAATATTGCTAACGAGAGTGTATCAGAAGCCCGACGCCGAAGGCGGAGGGCTTTTGATGACTCGAGTTTGCAATATTCTTACGCCCGTGTTATACACAATGTTTTTCATCACATTTGCGAGGAAATAAATAACAACAAAAGACAGAAAAATGTATGTTTCATACAGCAGCACCAATCAAAAATTGACAACTTCACTTCCAGATCAGTGCTAGTAGAGCGCGCAGTTCAATATTTCAACCAATCACAGAGCAGTATTCTTGCGGGGCGGGGCGTCGTGACCAACTAGATTTTTTTATTCAACCAATCACACAGCAACCAGATTTGCTTAAGCCAATCAGAGGGTTCTATTATTTAAAAAAAAAACCATAACGCCCATGGGCGTAATATAGCCCATTACAGCTCAGTACGCTTGCGTATAATAACACCATTTTCGAGCAAGTGTGATGAAATAGTACATTGTTTAACGAGGGGCGTAAGTGGAATATTGCTAACGAGAGTCCATCAGAAGCCCGACGCCGAAGGCGGAGGGCTTTTGATGACTCGAGTTTGCAATATTCTTACGCCCGTGTTATACACAATGTTTTTCATCACATTTGCGAGCAAATAAATAACAACAAAAGACAGAAAAATTTAAGTTTCATACAGCAGCACCAATCAAAAATTGACAACTTCACTTCCAGATCAGTGCTAGTAGAGCGCGCAGTTCAATATTTCAACCAATCACAGAGCAGTATTCTTGCGGGGCGGGGCGTCGTGACCAACTAGATTTTTTTATTCAACCAATCACACAGCAACCAGATTTGCTTAAGCCAATCAGAGGGTTCTATTATTTTAAAACTTAACTTAACAGCCCGTGGGAGGTAAAACGGCTATAACTGCTCTGCACGCTCGCAAGTAATAACGCCATTGACGAGCAAGTGTGATGAAAATTATATTGAAAACTATGTTATACAAAGCGCAATTTACAAAACATAGCTAGAAACCATCGCGACATCAGAAATTATCCAATTAAAAACCACACTTGAACCGGTTCATTCATCATCATCATATCAGCCGAAAGACGTCCACTGCTGGACATAGGCCTCCCCCAAAGAGTGCCACAATGACCGGTCCTGCGCCACCCGCATCCAGCGGACTTTACCAGGTCATCAGTCTACCTTGTGGGGGGCCTACCCACGCTGCGCCTTCCGGTACGTGGTCGCCACTCGAGAACCTTTCCCCGAACTTTCTTTCGAACCGGTCCATTCGTTTTTAAGAATTTTGGCTGAAGGGAGTCAGATACCGGCGTTTTCGCGGTCGGTTACATGACACCACGAAATTGCGTAACAAATAGCAGTTGTAGTGCGTTTTGTTTAATAATATTAACATTGATTTATGTGCTAGTCTGTAAGGTATGAGTCCGACATGTGTCCGACATCGACTTACCCGCTTGTCGACGTATGGGCTTGAACCCGTCCGGAGTGCGAGTACTGAAGGTGCGCGGCGGCGCCCCCGTGTCCGCCAGGTAGCTCTCCCACGTGAACTTATGGTCCCCGAGTCCGACATGTGTCCGACAGTGACTTACCCGCTTGTCGACGACCTCGAGCTTCATGCCGGGCTTGAACCCGTGCGGGGTGCGCGTCTTGAAGGCGCGCGGCGGCGCCCCCGACGCCCCCGTGTCCGCCAGGTAGCTCTCCCACGAGAACGTGTGGTCCCCGAGTCCGACATGTGTCCGACAGTGACTTACCCGCTTGTCGACGACCTCGAGCTTCATGCCGGGCTTGAACCCGTGCGGGGTGCGCGTCTTGAAGGCGCGCGGCGGCGCCCCCGACGCCCCCGTGTCCGCCAGGTAGCTCTCCCACGAGAACGTATGGTCCCCGAGTCCGACATGTGTCCGACAGTGACTTACCCGCTTGTCGACGACCTCGAGCTTCATGCCGGGCTTGAACCCGTGCGGGGTGCGCGTCTTGAAGGCGCGCGGCGGCGCCCCCGACGCCCCCGTGTCCGCCAGGTAGCTCTCCCACGAGAACGTGTGGTCCCCGAGTCCGACATGTGTCCGACAGTGACTTACCCGCTTGTCGACGACCTCGAGCTTCATGCCGGGCTTGAACCCGTGCGGGGTGCGCGTCTTGAAGGCGCGCGGCAGCGCCCCCTACACCCCCGTGTCCGCCAGGTAGCTCTCCCACGAGAACGTGTGGTCCCCGAGTCCGACATGTGTCCGACAGTGACTTACCCGCTTGTCGACGACCTCGAGCTTCATGCCGGGCTTGAACCCGTGCGGGGTGCGCGTCTTGAAGGCGCGCGGCGGCGCCCCCGACGCCCCCGTGTCCGCCAGGTAGCTCTCCCACGTGAACGTGTCCGGGTCCTTGAAGACTGCAAGGAACAACTTCATCAACACATTCACTACCAACGACTTCGTTATATTAGCTAACATCCGAGAAAGAGTATTTAGAGGAAAGCGTTCACAAGTAGGGCGCCCACCTAGCGGGTTCCTGGCAGTGAAAGTGTTAAGAATGTCTGCCACTTTCACGGAGACAGCTGTAGAAACTTCAAATGAAGAAGGATGATTTTATACAAGTATCTCTAATCTAAAGTATCAAACTCCATGTATAAATTAAAAAATATAATTAAAATCATAAAAAGATATATGGACCTTGAAAGTTTAGAAAAAATATGCATTAATTTTATTTTCCAAGAGTAAATTTAAAGCTACCAATAGAATCAGAAACAAAATTGTATTACAACTATGAACCTAAACGCAGTATTTCGCGACCGAAACAGTGATATACAACGATTAGCACAAATAGCAGATCGTGACGTCATACTTTTATGTCAACTAGTATGAAGCGTTTCGGCTGCCGCCAGGGACTCAATCTTTGTCCCTAATTTTTGGATATTTATGGTCTTTAATTGTAGTTGCCCCCATACCATTTATTCCTCTAGAAAAACTGGTTCGAATGGCGTTGTAAAAAATCGTAAGTCACACCCCTATTATTCGTAGTTAGCGCTTGACAGTGCAAGGACCCTGTAGATGTAGTAGGCGCATTCCTCTAGGAAGCAGGAAACCCACAGTAAGCTTTTTTTGCTTATTTTTTGTACCCCTACACGTAAATTACTTTCGAGACGTTTTTGCATTTGTAGTAGTATTTGTATATTTACACGGACACACGTACACGTTGACGTACACAGACACACGTATGTGTGTGTGTGAGGCTGGCTACAGAGGTCACAACTACTAATGCAAAAACCGGCCAAGTGCGTGTCGGACCACGCAAAACGAAGGGTTCCGTGCCTATTAAAAAGGTCGTATCATCACAGAAATTTTACGGCACTTACGTCCTTTTCTTTGAGGAAGGCAGTTTTTCAGCAATATCTCGAAAACCTCTGAACCGATCTTGTTCAAAACAATTTTCGGTGGATGAAATTAATAAGCCCTATGTCCATGAATTTTTCCATATTTTTAAAATACACCGTTCAAAAATTAGAGGGGGGGGGACAGAATTTTAGTGACTTTCGGGGCGATTATCTCCGGCTCTATTCACTTAATCAAAAAAAAAACCGGCCAAGTGCGTGTCGGACCACGCAAAACGAAGGGTTCCGTGCCTATTAAAAAGGTCGTATCGTCACAGAAATTTTACGGCACTTACGTCCTTTTCTGTGAGGAAGGCAGTTTTTCAGCAATATCTCGAAAACCTGTGAACCGATCTTGTTCAA
Organism: Epinotia nisella; assembly: GCA_932294315.1. NCBI lineage: Eukaryota > Metazoa > Arthropoda > Insecta > Lepidoptera > Tortricidae > Epinotia > Epinotia nisella. The sequence continues at coordinate 22,859,825 of OW028679.1, forward strand.
AACAATTTTCGGTGAATGAAATTAATAAGCCCCATGTCCATGAATTTTTCCATATTTTTAAAATATACCGTTCAAAAATTAGAGGGGGGGGGACAGAATTTTAGTGACTTTCGGGGCGATTATCTCCGACCCTATTCACTTAATCAAAAAAAATGCTAAGAAACCTTATGTTTATTTTAAAAGGCCTATCGATTGATGTGCCACACGGGGGGTCACAATGAAAAAAAAAAATTTGACTTTTAGTTTTATGTATGGAGTGCACCCCTAAAAAATTTTTTTTTGTCATTTTAATTACAAAACTATGTAGCGGCTAACAAAATACACCTATCCTCAAAATTTTATTCAAATACACCTTATAGTTTTCGAGTAAAATGCCTGTGACATACGGACAGACGGACAGACGGACAGACGGACATGACGAAACTATAAGGGTTCCGTTTTTGCCATTTTGGCTACGGAACCCTAAAAAATGCTAAGAAACCTTATATTTATTTTGAAAGGCCTATCGATTGATGTGCCACACGGGGGGTCACAATGAAAAAAAAAATTTTGACTTTTAGTTTTATGTATGGAGTGCACCCCTAAAAACATTTTTTTTGTCATTTTAATTACAAAACTATGTAGCGGCTAACAAAATACACCTATCCTCAAAATTTTATTCAAATACACCTTATAATTTTCGAGTAAAATGCCTGTGACATACGGACAGACGGACAGACGGACATGACGAAACTATAAGGGTTCCGTTTTTGCCATTTTGGCTACGGAACCCTAAAAACGTCTCGAAAGTAATTTACCTGTACTTTTCTGGTTGCTTTGCGACCAGTAAAGCAAGTGATTTGCCGATCGCTTATTGATTTGAGAATTGGCTACTTTCCTAAAAAAATATATTTAGTCCGTCAATTGTCGAACAAAAAAATACGTGTCCAATATTTTTTGATAATCTAACTGACGGACTAAATATAATTATATTTTTTTGACCCAGGAAAGTACCCAATTCACGCACACATTCACAATGCATACTCGGGAGCTTTGGCTTCTGTTTTCCATCAGGCGATTCGTTTTATGTTAGAAAAATGTTAAACATTATTTTCAGATGTACCTAGTTGGTTAGGGCCTTACTCTAAAGATAACGCTCTAACATAACGAACAGACTATTAAATAACCATTAATACTGGAGATAAGATCTACTAATAGTCAATTAAGAGGAAACACTTAATCCCCTCCAAAAGTATCATTCGTGTCAATTATAAATTATGACTATCTCCATAAAAATCACACCACAATAGATTCAGCAATAGAAGTGTATAACGGTATCAGATAGGTATTATTTCGCAGTTTATCATAATAATCATCATAATCATAATCATTATTGCACACCATGGTATTATAAGACTGAACCAAACTAAAACGTGATTCAATTAATACGTTGGTCGTCCGTTATAAGAGCACTTCATCGAGGAAGGAAAACATTCTAGGAATGTCCTGCTGTACTCTGAGTTACATTACAGACAAATAGACCAACGTAGTACACATTTCTGTGATTTTTGTTTATCTAGCTAGAACAATATTTTCATATAGCCAGGAAGCCACAAGCTTGGTAAATGGTAATTTGTTCAAGGCATTGCATATGTGTTTTATATACCATGAAATTATTATGAGTGTATAACTTGAAACCATAATTTGAGTTCAGAAAAACTACCCTGTGTTGCCATTAAAATGAGGAGGGTGGACACCGGTGAATTTCATTTCATCATTTAGGAAAGTGTCAATTTACCGGTGTCAACCATCCTTATTTTAATGGCAACACAAAGGGTAGTTTTTCTGGACTCTATTATGGTTTCAAGTATAGTCTAATTAAATAATGTTAAATTACCAGAAGGTGACTTTATTGAGTCAGTTACTTAAGAGGTGAGCGGCATATATTACAATAATATTTTGGCAGTGTCCTCACACGCAGAGGCCTAATATAATCATTATTTTAGCGTAGAGTCAAACAAGTTAACAGGTTAATTATGACAATAACATTTAGCTTCCCGTATCATTCAACTATAATAATAATAGTCTAAAATGCATCCATATAACAGGTAAGAAATGAATTACTGTGCAAATTGCATTGTATTGTTTACCTCGAGCAAGCGACATGAGCGAGTTGTGCGCGATATTGCACCGATAAGTTGTGTACGTGCGCGTGCGACTCGCACGACGGCCGACCGCCGACTAATGAACATTACTTTACATGTAAATCTACTGATAATGTATTTATCCGACTTTGTCCTCGATTGACGCGAAGGATACTTAATGTTGTTTTGATGCTATTTAGAGAGGATTCCGTTTTAATGTTGTATTAATAAAAACTGGAATACAGGCGTTGTGTTTCTATATGTTGTAAGAAATCATATCAGTTTTGATATTTTGGTATTAAGGAAGAGATAAGAAAAACCTTGTGAGTTGACGGCATCATATTTGATGATAATAAAGACTATATATTGTGTTTACTGTTTAACTTAAAAATGACTCCTACAAAAGTAATTTGTGTTATTCAGAGCGGATAATAATTCAGTGTTATTTCTTAGCTATGAATTAAACATTGTTTAACATAGTAACTGGACCATGCTAAGAGTGAAAGTAGTAACTAAAATAGTTAATGAAATTTAATAAATATAGAGGCCTCGGCAGAGAATACAACTTTGTACCCTTTGGCGTCGAGACCCTCGGTCCGTGGGGTCCCAGTGCGCATAAGTTATTTGCAGAAATCGCGAAACGTCCGGTCGATGTAACTGGTGACCGAAGAGCTGGCGGCTTTCTCGCGCAACGCATCAGCACGGCTATCACAAGATGGCGCGCGAGCTCTCTCGATTTTTCTCGCACTATCTGTCTCTTTCTTATTGGAAAACTTAGAAAGAGAGGTATAGTGCGAGAAAAATCGAGAGAGCTCGCGCGCCATCTTGTGATAGCCATGCTCAATAGCAGGTGTGAAAAGACGATTTTATATGCAGATATCAAAGCTGATCGGTAGAGGCGAATATATAATTATTACGCAACGCTTCTTTATGTAATATACATATTTTCAATCCTACGACCATGCACGTAATCGACCATTGCTGATCTATTGTGATCGCCACTTACTACAATTCTTGGTCAAGTCCTGCGAACTCGAAGAATTGCAGGATTTTGTTGAACTCAAGAAACTTGATCTCCTCCGGGCACATGAAGTGTTTGCCCAGAATGCAGTTACGGCTGCGCATAAGACAAGGGCAATCGGTTAGGATGTGTGTAGGCGTCTCCTCTGAGGCAGTCTGTGCACTGCCTTGTGTCACACAGCCCCAACACTTGCATGTGCTTGTTTAGGCAATAATGCCCTGTAAGCACCCTTTTACCAGCATGCGTAGACGGTTCCTGCGTAGCGCCAAGGCGTTAGTGGACGCCTTTTTGCTAAAGGCTATAATGAGCGCTTTGGAATGTTTCAGTCCTGGGATAGCTATCCAGGCTTGAATGGTCTTGTGTATAAACCATGGGTATAAACAAACAACTTACAGTTAGGCGGCGTCAGCGCGATCTCATTCTCCTCGGCCCAGCCCACAGGGTGGATGTACGGGGACGTGGGGTCGAGCCACACGTCGTACATGTCGTCCCACGAGTCGAAGTTGATCAGCAGCCGAGCGTCGAGCATGTCCGCCACAGTCGCCACACAGACCATGTCGTTCTTGCGATCTTCGGCTTCTAGTTTCATGCCGATGCGGAAGCCGTTGGGCTTTATCGTCTGTTGACAATATTATAGTAATTTAATTATGGAAACTGGCAGTAATGACCAGCAATATATCAATAAGATTTATAAAAATAAATTACTTGTCTCTGGCCGTAGGTAATTTTGTACGTATTTTCATTACGATATCGATATTGATAAAGTAATGACTTTCAAATTTCGAAGCGTGGTCCAGAGGTCAATCATGTCAAAACAAATCATGACCAATTTTGTTTTTGTTATGCAATCTAGTTGGTCACGATTGGAAATCTAGTCGGCCATGGCGGTGCAATAACGGTTAATCTAATGCTTCCCAAACACATAATTGAGGATTTATTATATGTGTGTAGATAAAGTAGTGTATGCAACTGTACATAATTAATTAGGCCTTAAAACACTCGTGATTTAAGGCCTCTCATTATGTACAGTCACATAAACTACTATTATGTGACTGTACATAATAAGAGGCCTTAAGTCACGAGTGTGGTTTTATGAAACGAGCGAGCCCGCCGGGAACTAAGGATGGCTCCAGCAAGTGTATGTTACCGTGGTGGTGATGTGCGGGAACAGGTGCCTGGGCGCGGCGATGGCGCGCATCTGCTTGAGGTAGAGCGGCCAGGAGAAGCCGAGCGCGTGCGCGTGCGGCGGGCGGAGCGTGCGGGAGTTGCGCTCGCACCAGCCCGCCGGGAACTAAGGATGGCTACAGCAAGTGTATGTTACCGTGGTGGTGATGTGCGGGAACAGGTGCCTGGGCGCGGCGATGGCGCGCATCTGCTTGAGGTAGAGCGGCCAGGAGAAGCCGAGCGCGTGCGCGTGCGGCGGGCGGAGCGTGCGGGAGTTGCGCTCGCACCAGCCCGCCGGGAACTAAGGATGGCTACAGCAAGTGTATGTTACCGTGGTGGTGATGTGCGGGAACAGGTGCCTGGGCGCGGCGATGGCGCGCATCTGCTTGAGGTAGAGCGGCCAGGAGAAGCCGAGCGCGTGCGCGTGCGGCGGGCGGAGCGTGCGGGAGTTGCGCTCGCACCAGCCCGCCGGGAACTAAGGATGGCTACAGCAAGTGTATGTTACCGTGGTGGTGATGTGCGGGAACAGGTGCCTGGGCGCGGCGATGGCGCGCATCTGCTTGAGGTAGAGCGGCCAGGAGAAGCCGAGCGCGTGCGCGTGCGGCGGGCGGAGCGTGCGGGAGTTGCGCTCGCACCAGCCCGCCGGGAACTAAGGATGGCTACAGCAAGTGTATGTTACCGTGGTGGTGATGTGCGGGAACAGGTGCCTGGGCGCGGCGATGGCGCGCATCTGCTTGAGGTAGAGCGGCCAGGAGAAGCCGAGCGCGTGCGCGTGCGGCGGGCGGAGCGTGCGGGAGTTGCGCTCGCACCAGCCCGCCGGGAACTAAGGATGGCTACAGCAAGTGTATGTTACCGTGGTGGTGATGTGCGGGAACAGGTGCCTGGGCGCGGCGATGGCGCGCATCTGCTTGAGGTAGAGCGGCCAGGAGAAGCCGAGCGCGTGCGCGTGCGGCGGGCGGAGCGTGCGGGAGTTGCGCTCGCACCAGCCCGCCGGGAACTAAGGATGGCTACAGCAAGTGTATGTTACCGTGGTGGTGATGTGCGGGAACAGGTGCCTGGGCGCGGCGATGGCGCGCATCTGCTTGAGGTAGAGCGGCCAGGAGAAGCCGAGCGCGTGCGCGTGCGGCGGGCGGAGCGTGCGGGAGTTGCGCTCGCACCAGCCCGCCGGGAACTAAGGATGGCTACAGCAAGTGTATGTTACCGTGGTGGTGATGTGCGGGAACAGGTGCCTGGGCGCGGCGATGGCGCGCATCTGCTTGAGGTAGAGCGGCCAGGAGAAGCCGAGCGCGTGCGCGTGCGGCGGGCGGAGCGTGCGGGAGTTGCGCTCGCACCAGCCCGCCGGGAACTAAGGATGGCTACAGCAAGTGTATGTTACCGTGGTGGTGATGTGCGGGAACAGGTGCCTGGGCGCGGCGATGGCGCGCATCTGCTTGAGGTAGAGCGGCCAGGAGAAGCCGAGCGCGTGCGCGTGCGGCGGGCGGAGCGTGCGGGAGTTGCGCTCGCACCAGCCCGCCGGGAACTAAGGATGGCTACAGCAAGTGTATGTTACCGTGGTGGTGATGTGCGGGAACAGGTGCCTGGGCGCGGCGATGGCGCGCATCTGCTTGAGGTAGAGCGGCCAGGAGAAGCCGAGCGCGTGCGCGTGCGGCGGGCGGAGCGTGCGGGAGTTGCGCTCGCACCAGCCCGCCGGGAACTAAGGATGGCTACAGCAAGTGTATGTTACCGTGGTGGTGATGTGCGGGAACAGGTGCCTGGGCGCGGCGATGGCGCGCATCTGCTTGAGGTAGAGCGGCCAGGAGAAGCCGAGCGCGTGCGCGTGCGGCGGGCGGAGCGTGCGGGAGTTGCGCTCGCACCAGCCCGCCGGGAACTAAGGATGGCTACAGCAAGTGTATGTTACCGTGGTGGTGATGTGCGGGAACAGGTGCCTGGGCGCGGCGATGGCGCGCATCTGCTTGAGGTAGAGCGGCCAGGAGAAGCCGAGCGCGTGCGCGTGCGGCGGGCGGAGCGTGCGGGAGTTGCGCTCGCACCAGCCCGCCGGGAACTAAGGATGGCTACAGCAAGTGTATGTTACCGTGGTGGTGATGTGCGGGAACAGGTGCCTGGGCGCGGCGATGGCGCGCATCTGCTTGAGGTAGAGCGGCCAGGAGAAGCCGAGCGCGTGCGCGTGCGGCGGGCGGAGCGTGCGGGAGTTGCGCTCGCACCAGCCCGCCGGGAACTAAGGATGGCTACAGCAAGTGTATGTTACCGTGGTGGTGATGTGCGGGAACAGGTGCCTGGGCGCGGCGATGGCGCGCATCTGCTTGAGGTAGAGCGGCCAGGAGAAGCCGAGCGCGTGCGCGTGCGGCGGGCGGAGCGTGCGGGAGTTGCGCTCGCACCAGCCCGCCGGGAACTAAGGATGGCTACAGCAAGTGTATGTTACCGTGGTGGTGATGTGCGGGAACAGGTGCCTGGGCGCGGCGATGGCGCGCATCTGCTTGAGGTAGAGCGGCCAGGAGAAGCCGCGCGCGTGCGCGTGCGGCGGGCGGAGCGTGCGGGAGTTGCGCTCGCACCAGCCCGCCGGGAACTAAGGATGGCTACAGCAAGTGTATGTTACCGTGGTGGTGATGTGCGGGAACAGGTGCCTGGGCGCGGCGATGGCGCGCATCTGCTTGAGGTAGAGCGGCCAGGAGAAGCCGAGCGCGTGCGCGTGCGGCGGGCGGAGCGTGCGGGAGTTGCGCTCGCACCAGCCCGCCGGGAACTAAGGATGGCTACAGCAAGTGTATGTTACCGTGGTGGTGATGTGCGGGAACAGGTGCCTGGGCGCGGCGATGGCGCGCATCTGCTTGAGGTAGAGCGGCCAGGAGAAGCCGAGCGCGTGCGCGTGCGGCGGGCGGAGCGTGCGGGAGTTGCGCTCGCACCAGCCCGCCGGGAACTAAGGATGGCTACAGCAAGTGTATGTTACCGTGGTGGTGATGTGCGGGAACAGGTGCCTGGGCGCGGCGATGGCGCGCATCTGCTTGAGGTAGAGCGGCCAGGAGAAGCCGAGCGCGTGCGCGTGCGGCGGGCGGAGCGTGCGGGAGTTGCGCTCGCACCAGCCCGCCGGGAACTAAGGATGGCTACAGCAAGTGTATGTTACCGTGGTGGTGATGTGCGGGAACAGGTGCCTGGGCGCGGCGATGGCGCGCATCTGCTTGAGGTAGAGCGGCCAGGAGAAGCCGAGCGCGTGCGCGTGCGGCGGGCGGAGCGTGCGGGAGTTGCGCTCGCACCAGCCCGCCGGGAACTAAGGATGGCTACAGCAAGTGTATGTTACCGTGGTGGTTATGTGCGGGAACAGGTGCCTGGGCGCGGCGATGGCGCGCATCTGCTTGAGGTAGAGCGGCCAGGAGAAGCCGAGCGCGTGCGCGTGCGGCGGGCGGAGCGTGCGGGAGTTGCGCTCGCACCAGCCCGCCGGGAACTAAGGATGGCTACAGCAAGTGTATGTTACCGTGGTGGTGATGTGCGGGAACAGGTGCCTGGGCGCGGCGATGGCGCGCATCTGCTTGAGGTAGAGCGGCCAGGAGAAGCCGAGCGCGTGCGCGTGCGGCGGGCGGAGCGTGCGGGAGTTGCGCTCGCACCAGCCCGCCGGGAACTAAGGATGGCTACAGCAAGTGTATGTTACCGTGGTGGTGATGTGCGGGAACAGGTGCCTGGGCGCGGCGATGGCGCGCATCTGCTTGAGGTAGAGCGGCCAGGAGAAGCCGAGCGCGTGCGCGTGCGGCGGGCGGAGCGTGCGGGAGTTGCGCTCGCACCAGCCCGCCGGGAACTAAGGATGGCTACAGCAAGTGTATGTTACCGTGGTGGTGATGTGCGGGAACAGGTGCCTGGGCGCGGCGATGGCGCGCATCTGCTTGAGGTAGAGCGGCCAGGAGAAGCCGAGCGCGTGCGCGTGCGGCGGGCGGAGCGTGCGGGAGTTGCGCTCGCACCAGCCCGCCGGGAACTAAGGATGGCTACAGCAAGTGTATGTTACCGTGGTGGTGATGTGCGGGAACAGGTGCCTGGGCGCGGCGATGGCGCGCATCTGCTTGAGGTAGAGCGGCCAGGAGAAGCCGCGCGCGTGCGCGTGCGGCGGGCGGAGCGTGCGGGAGTTGCGCTCGCACCAGCCCGCCGGGAACTAAGGATGGCTACAGCAAGTGTATGTTACCGTGGTGGTGATGTGCGGGAACAGGTGCCTGGGCGCGGCGATGGCGCGCATCTGCTTGAGGTAGAGCGGCCAGGAGAAGCCGAGCGCGTGCGCGTGCGGCGGGCGGAGCGTGCGGGAGTTGCGCTCGCACCAGCCCGCCGGGAACTAAGGATGGCTACAGCAAGTGTATGTTACCGTGGCGGTGATGTGCGGGAACAGGTGCCTGGGCGCGGCGATGGCGCGCATCTGCTTGAGGTAGAGCGGCCAGGAGAAGCCGAGCGCGTGCGCGTGCGGCGGGCGGAGCGTGCGGGAGTTGCGCTCGCACCAGCCCGCCGGGAACTAAGGATGGCTACAGCAAGTGTATGTTACCGTGGTGGTGATGTGCGGGAACAGGTGCCTGGGCGCGGCGATGGCGCGCATCTGCTTGAGGTAGAGCGGCCAGGAGAAGCCGAGCGCGTGCGCGTGCGGCGGGCGGAGCGTGCGGGAGTTGCGCTCGCACCAGCCCGCCGGGAACTAAGGATGGCTACAGCAAGTGTATGTTACCGTGGTGGTGATGTGCGGGAACAGGTGCCTGGGCGCGGCGATGGCGCGCATCTGCTTGAGGTAGAGCGGCCAGGAGAAGCCGAGCGCGTGCGCGTGCGGCGGGCGGAGCGTGCGGGAGTTGCGCTCGCACCAGCCCGCCGGGAACTAAGGATGGCTACAGCAAGTGTATGTTACCGTGGTGGTGATGTGCGGGAACAGGTGCCTGGGCGCGGCGATGGCGCGCATCTGCTTGAGGTAGAGCGGCCAGGAGAAGCCGAGCGCGTGCGCGTGCGGCGGGCGGAGCGTGCGGGAGTTGCGCTCGCACCAGCCCGCCGGGAACTAAGGATGGCTACAGCAAGTGTATGTTACCGTGGTGGTGATGTGCGGGAACAGGTGCCTGGGCGCGGCGATGGCGCGCATCTGCTTGAGGTAGAGCGGCCAGGAGAAGCCGAGCGCGTGCGCGTGCGGCGGGCGGAGCGTGCGGGAGTTGCGCTCGCACCAGCCCGCCGGGAACTAAGGATGGCTACAGCAAGTGTATGTTACCGTGGTGGTGATGTGCGGGAACAGGTGCCTGGGCGCGGCGATGGCGCGCATCTGCTTGAGGTAGAGCGGCCAGGAGAAGCCGAGCGCGTGCGCGTGCGGCGGGCGGAGCGTGCGGGAGTTGCGCTCGCACCAGCCCGCCGGGAACTAAGGATGGCTACAGCAAGTGTATGTTACCGTGGTGGTGATGTGCGGGAACAGGTGCCTGGGCGCGGCGATGGCGCGCATCTGCTTGAGGTAGAGCGGCCAGGAGAAGCCGAGCGCGTGCGCGTGCGGCGGGCGGAGCGTGCGGGAGTTGCGCTCGCACCAGCCCGCCGGGAACTAAGGATGGCTACAGCAAGTGTATGTTACCGTGGTGGTGATGTGCGGGAACAGGTGCCTGGGCGCGGCGATGGCGCGCATCTGCTTGAGGTAGAGCGGCCAGGAGAAGCCGAGCGCGTGCGCGTGCGGCGGGCGGAGCGTGCGGGAGTTGCGCTCGCACCAGCCCGCCGGGAACTAAGGATGGCTACAGCAAGTGTATGTTACCGTGGTGGTGATGTGCGGGAACAGGTGCCTGGGCGCGGCGATGGCGCGCATCTGCTTGAGGTAGAGCGGCCAGGAGAAGCCGAGCGCGTGCGCGTGCGGCGGGCGGAGCGTGCGGGAGTTGCGCTCGCACCAGCCCGCCGGGAACTAAGGATGGCTACAGCAAGTGTATGTTACCGTGGTGGTGATGTGCGGGAACAGGTGCCTGGGCGCGGCGATGGCGCGCATCTGCTTGAGGTAGAGCGGCCAGGAGAAGCCGAGCGCGTGCGCGTGCGGCGGGCGGAGCGTGCGGGAGTTGCGCTCGCACCAGCCCGCCGGGAACTAAGGATGGCTACAGCAAGTGTATGTTACCGTGGTGGTGATGTGCGGGAACAGGTGCCTGGGCGCGGCGATGGCGCGCATCTGCTTGAGGTAGAGCGGCCAGGAGAAGCCGAGCGCGTGCGCGTGCGGCGGGCGGAGCGTGCGGGAGTTGCGCTCGCACCAGCCCGCCGGGAACTAAGGATGGCTACAGCAAGTGTATGTTACCGTGGTGGTGATGTGCGGGAACAGGTGCCTGGGCGCGGCGATGGCGCGCATCTGCTTGAGGTAGAGCGGCCAGGAGAAGCCGAGCGCGTGCGCGTGCGGCGGGCGGAGCGTGCGGGAGTTGCGCTCGCACCAGCCCGCCAGGAACTAAGGATGGCTACAGCAAGTGTATGTTACCGTGGTGGTGATGTGCGGGAACAGGTGCCTGGGCGCGGCGATGGCGCGCATCTGCTTGAGGTAGAGCGGCCAGGAGAAGCCGAGCGCGTGCGCGTGCGGCGGGCGGAGCGTGCGGGAGTTGCGCTCGCACCAGCCCGCCGGGAACTAAGGATGGCTACAGCAAGTGTATGTTACCGTGGTGGTGATGTGCGGGAACAGGTGCCTGGGCGCGGCGATGGCGCGCATCTGCTTGAGGTAGAGCGGCCAGGAGAAGCCGAGCGCGTGCGCGTGCGGCGGGCGGAGCGTGCGGGAGTTGCGCTCGCACCAGCCCGCCGGGAACTAAGGATGGCTACAGCAAGTGTATGTTACCGTGGTGGTGATGTGCGGGAACAGGTGCCTGGGCGCGGCGATGGCGCGCATCTGCTTGAGGTAGAGCGGCCAGGAGAAGCCGAGCGCGTGCGCGTGCGGCGGGCGGAGCGTGCGGGAGTTGCGCTCGCACCAGCCCGCCGGGAACTAAGGATGGCTACAGCAAGTGTATGTTACCGTGGTGGTGATGTGCGGGAACAGGTGCCTGGGCGCGGCGATGGCGCGCATCTGCTTGAGGTAGAGCGGCCAGGAGAAGCCGAGCGCGTGCGCGTGCGGCGGGCGGAGCGTGCGGGAGTTGCGCTCGCACCAGCCCGCCGGGAACTAAGGATGGCTACAGCAAGTGTATGTTACCGTGGTGGTGATGTGCGGGAACAGGTGCCTGGGCGCGGCGATGGCGCGCATCTGCTTGAGGTAGAGCGGCCAGGAGAAGCCGAGCGCGTGCGCGTGCGGCGGGCGGAGCGTGCGGGAGTTGCGCTCGCACCAGCCCGCCGGGAACTAAGGATGGCTACAGCAAGTGTATGTTACCGTGGTGGTGATGTGCGGGAACAGGTGCCTGGGCGCGGCGATGGCGCGCATCTGCTTGAGGTAGAGCGGCCAGGAGAAGCCGAGCGCGTGCGCGTGCGGCGGGCGGAGCGTGCGGGAGTTGCGCTCGCACCAGCCCGCCGGGAACTAAGGATGGCTACAGCAAGTGTATGTTACCGTGGTGGTGATGTGCGGGAACAGGTGCCTGGGCGCGGCGATGGCGCGCATCTGCTTGAGGTAGAGCGGCCAGGAGAAGCCGAGCGCGTGCGCGTGCGGCGGGCGGAGCGTGCGGGAGTTGCGCTCGCACCAGCCCGCCGGGAACTAAGGATGGCTACAGCAAGTGTATGTTACCGTGGTGGTGATGTGCGGGAACAGGTGCCTGGGCGCGGCGATGGCGCGCATCTGCTTGAGGTAGAGCGGCCAGGAGAAGCCGAGCGCGTGCGCGTGCGGCGGGCGGAGCGTGCGGGAGTTGCGCTCGCACCAGCCCGCCGGGAACTAAGGATGGCTACAGCAAGTGTATGTTACCGTGGTGGTGATGTGCGGGAACAGGTGCCTGGGCGCGGCGATGGCGCGCATCTGCTTGAGGTAGAGCGGCCAGGAGAAGCCGAGCGCGTGCGCGTGCGGCGGGCGGAGCGTGCGGGAGTTGCGCTCGCACCAGCCCGCCGGGAACATGTCACAGCAGTCCGCGTTCACCCAGTAGTCGTGGATGTCGGGGTACTCGTCGAAGTGCAAGCGGAGGCGGTAACCCTGGGGGAATTTATTTGATATAACGACCATTAAAAGTGTAAAATTTATCCCTTAAAACTATCTTCGAGCAAGGGCGTAGCGAAGGGGCAGGGAGGGCAGCCCCCCGTAGAATCCTGGCTACGCCCTTGTCTTCGAGTGTGTACTTCTGTCTCACTTGCTCTTACGCATTCTTAGGACGAAAGTAACGATTTCACCCGAACCCGAAAAGAGCGCACGGGCAGTACAATGAGATAAGCAATAGAAAAACAACTTTGAAGCCTGTTTCTTTTAAAAGCAGTGGATAGGACGTTACAAAATGGTGCCTTGATAAATGGGTTAAGTTGATTAGGGATAAGTTATATTTGAAATAACATTTCTAGATTTTGGTCTTAAGACAATTCCGAGGACATCGTAAGTAAGAAGAGTTCATGATTAGCAAATAAAATTTTGATGTATATTCTCATGAAATCTTTTATATTTAAAATTAGCAGTTAAAATTGTATGTAAACACATCTGTCTGTAATAGTAGGTTGGTGCAACCCGCTCTTAGTCCAATGGGGAATGGATGAAAATTTTAGAAATGCTTGATTATTTTTTTGGTGATAGGAATACTTAACCTCCCTTAGCACCAGAAAAGAGTTTCAGATTTTTCAGCTGCGTCAATTATTTTTGAAAAATATAAACAGTTTCCTCACTTACGTTTTGCGTCAAGGACAGTCAATAGATACTTTCCTTGATCCGTCTCATATTACAAAAAAAAAAATCTTAAATATCTGTGGTAAACGACACTGGTAATGACAAATATAGCTGCTGCAACTGTCAATATCATTGCCAGTCAGTTTCAAAGTCAAAGTCAAAGTGATTTATTCTTCAATTTAGGCATATTACATGCACCTATGAATGTCGATAAACTACCACCGGTTCGGAAAGTAAACCTCTGCCTCGAGAAGAACCGGCGTAATAAACTCGGCGAGGTGTCATTTTTTCAAAACAGTATACAATATATCATATCAGTATCAGAGTATTATAAAATTTTAAAATTACATTGCTACAGTAGAAAGCCTATTTATTTTACGACAGGTTTCTAGTGCAGGATTTTATCGCTGCCAAATATCCCTATCCATGATGTAGTCGTTTATCTTATAATATGCTTTTGAAATGAGTGTCCGTTTTACGACAGATTTGAATTTAGAGTCAGTAAGTTCGGTAATGTGTTTTGGAATTTTATTGTAGAATTTTATACAATTTCCCAAGAACGACTTTTTCGCTTTTACTAGCCTGTAAAAAGTTGTTTTGAGTTTAGCACAGACAATATCAAATATCTTAAATGTCTGTGCTAAACTGACACTGGCAATGATATTGACAGTTGCAGCAGCTATATGTGTCATTACCAGTGTCGTTTACCACAGATATTTAAGATATTTTTTTGTAATATGAGACGGATTATGGAAAGTGTCTATTGACCGTCCTTGACCCAAAACGTAAGTGAGGTAGCTGTTTATATTTAAAAAAAATAATTGATGCAGCTGAAAAATCTGAAACTTTTTTTGGTGCTAAGGAAGGTTATTCCTATCACCAAAAAAAATTTTCAATTTCATTCATTCGCCATTGTAGGTTGGTGCAAGCCGCCCTTAGTCCAATTTAGTGGTGTTACCTGGACTTCAGCCACAGACACGACGGCCCACACGGACGCGCGCTGCGGGTCGATGGCCTCCATCCTCATGCCGACCTTAAACCCGTTCCTGTTGTACGGAAAGGCGTCCTTGAACAACTTCACCGGCGCCGCCTTCGCCTTGCACAAGTCCAGGTACCTCATCCACGAGAAGCCGTTCTTCCCGCACATCCACGGGTACTTCTCATCTATCACATCGTCAGAGAGCTTTTCCTCATCCTGCTTTGTTTCTTCAATGGGTTCGTCGTGCTGTTTTCTCATTAGTAGCTTCTTCATCTTATTCCGACGCCGCGTCATCTCTGCGCGCTCGCGATCTCGCTTCTTCTGCGTCAGTTTCTGCACATCGCTTTGGCATGTGAGACTGCAGAAGTTCGGTGTTATGAACTCCGCTGCCATGCCGTGGCAGCCGCAGCCGTCGCAGCGGTACAAGTCTTCGGGGGATGTTGGTTTCTTCTCGCGAGGGCGTTCGATACGCTGTTTTAAGGGCGTGTGGTACTTGGCGCTTGGAGGCAAAGGCAATTCCTCAGGATCGGAGCCGTCTATGATGTCTATGAGCCCGAATTCGTTCGTCTGGAACTGTATCGTGCTGCCCTGCAGCTGTGCTATTCCATTGTTCCAGAACAATCCTGGAGGATCGTCCTCTAACGCGCTATCTACACTTTCCCTCTTCAACCTACTATCTTTCCCTGTATCTTTCTGATAATAGAGTAAACTCTTGGTTTCCGATTTGTCCTTGTTATCCTTGTACTCCTCGTCAGAATCACCGAGGACCACTTTGCATTCGAGATCTTTGTCTAACTTCTCGTCGCAGAATAAGGAAGGCACGCGATGATCGTCATTATTGTCAGATTCCGGAGGATCGTCAGGTTTTTCTGGAGCCTTAGGCAGTGGCTGACTCAGTTTCATATTCTTACTGGATAGATTCTCATTGCATAATGATATCCGCCGCTTAAGGTTAGCATTGGAAGCTTTTCTCTCACTGTTATCAGAGTTTGAGCGCCTTAAGATAGCTGGCGCTGCGATGGTAAGATGAGAGCTAGCTTCGTTTCTTTCTATCATGTTCCTATTCAGCAAGCTCTTGCCTTTCTCTGGTATTGCGAGTGTGAAGGACTCGCGACTCTGCCCACCCTCATCATCAGCTATTGAAACTGTGTAAATATCGTCATTCATGGAAGCATTGGTCTCTGGTATTGAGAGACTATAGGTCCCTTCCTCTGTAGGCTCCGCTCTGGAGCCAGGAATGGATATTGTATAAGTTTCACATTTGCTATTAGAATTTGTTGTCACTGGTGCATCTTTGCCGTTAACACCCACCTTTCCTAGAGGTTGCAACGGGGGCATATCTGCAGACTCTAAGCCACCACTATCCCTCATCACTGTGATATTACCTTGAGGATCATTCTGTATTTGTCCATTAGCAATCTGTAGGTTTATTATGGGTCCCTTGGACGCCATGGTGGCTGGCAGAGTTACTGGTAGGATAAACTTTGTGTTTTGGATTTTTGGCATATTCATTGGAGTCAAAAATAGTTTCTGATTGTTACAGTTAACAGCTGACTGGTTGTTGGAGATCAATATAGATTGGTTGTCGGCCATGTTCTTGGTGTTCGGTTTTTTTACCGAACTGAGGTAGGCTATGGCTTGCTTGCCTGAGCTGCCGGAAGCAATGCTGACTGGAACTATCATCTTGTCATTGCTTTTAGGTTTCTGAATAACAATTGGTGGTGTTGCCGCTGGAGCAAGGACGGTCTTGCCCTGGCCTGGCATTTTTGGCGCAATATTTGGCTTGTTGTTGACATTTGATATCAAATGAATATTGGGATTGCTAGTGACCTGAAAGAATGACAAATATGAGATATAACTGATTTAGGTCAATTACACTGACATACGTAAATCAAGATAAAGATTGCATGTTGTTTGATATTTGGTATAGATAATAATGATTAATAAAGAAAACCAAGTTTGTTTTCAGTAATTATTCCATTCTAGAAACAAAAAAAGGAACTCAAAAATCCGAAAGTATTAAAATGCACATAAACTTTCTTTTTGTGAGTCATGCAGGGACCGGAAAACCCCCCTTTACGGTTAACCGCATCGAACCGGTAACCGAATCAATGAGGTTACCTTAGTATAGAGTTAACCCATCATACGGTTAACCGCTTGTTACGGTAACCGTATCGGAAGTGTTAACCGTAACTACTAACTGAGTTAACCTCAAACCCTATTGGGATAGGGTTTTTGTTTAGGGTTTTCATTGGGTTATGGTTAACCTTATCATCAGCTGCTTATTGTGATTTTTGTAGTATATTTAAACATGTTATACAGTATAGCGTATCGTACTCGCGTTGCTGTTTCATGGGATCAGTCTCCGGTGGGAATAAGATAACTAGCGCGGTAAAACAAAGAATGTCTCAGATCGCCGGCATTTGACGCCCGAGCTGAAGGCAAGGGCGATAAATATGCGATCTGAGGCTTTCTTTATTACCGCCTGTGGTGAGTACACAATTTTACGTCTCTCCCTAGCCAGAAAGTGGGATTTTCCTAGCGTGCGGTGATTGCTACTTTATGGCCAGGTATGACGTAATAGTACATTACTTACCTAGGGCGGTAAAACAAAGAATGTCTCAGATCGCTGGCATTTGGCTAACCTCAACAATGTATTACTTATTTTTTTCTCTACTTTTAAGCAAGTTGTAATTTTGATGTGCTGTATGTTTCAAATAAATTATCATCATTCATTTATTCATTTGACGCCCAAGCTCAAGGCAAGGGCGATAAATATGCGATCTGAGGCTTTCTTTATTACTGCCCGTGATGAGTACAACATTTTATGTCTCTCTGGCCAGAAAGTGGAATTTTCCTAGCGTGCGATAATTGCTACTTTATGGCCAGGTATGACGTAATAGTACATTACTTACCTAGGGCGGTAAAACAAAGAATGTCTCAGATCGCTGGCATTTGACGCCCGAGCTGATGGCAAGGCAAGGGCGATAAATATGCAATCTGAGGTTTTCTTTATTACCACCCGTGGTGAGTACAACATTTTACGTCTCTCCCTAGCCAGAAAGTGAGATTTTCCTAGCGTGCGGTAATTGCTACTTTATGGCCAGGTATGACGTAATAGTACATTACTTACCTAGGGCGGTAAAATAAAGAAAGTCTCAGATCGCCGGCATTTGACGCCCGAGCTGAAGGCAAGGGCGATAAATATGCGATCTGAGGCTTTCTTTATTACCGCCTGTGGGGAGTACACCTTTATGTCTCTCCCTAGCGAGAAAGTTAGATTTTCCTAGCGTGCGGTAATTGCTACTTTATGGCCAGGTATGACGTACCTAAGAGTCCATTACTTACCTAGGGCGGTAAAACAAAGAATGTCTCAGTTCGCCGGCATCTGACGCCCGAGCTGAAGGCAAGGGCGATAAATATAATATCTGAGGCTTTTTTTATTACCGCCCGTGGTAAGTACACAATTTTACGGCAAGGACGATATAAAAGAGAATATTATTTATTGCCTCAAAATTATACTAAAAGTTTACAATAAAACTTAGTGTAATAAATTTATAAACCTAAATGAAATAAAAAACAAACAGTAAATTACAAACTAAGAAAGCGAAAACTAATAACACAGAAACACTGTTTGAATTTTGAGTTAGCAAGAAGCGCGTTTACGGCAAATAAAACCGGTTTGCATTGGGATTCACAGCAAGCTTGGGACAGCCCAGGCGAGCCAAGGGCGGTTATTCAATAATAAGTCGTATTTAAGTGTGCGTTAAAATCATATTCCTTAAACTGGTGAAAACCCCAACGCAAAAACCCGGGTTAGGGTAACCTTATTGATGGGGTTTTCATTTCGGTTAGTAGTAACCTGGGTTAATTGAGTTAACTGCATCAATAGGGTTAACCCTATCAATAAGGTTACCGTATAATAAGGTAACCTTATTGATAGGGTTTTTAAAACCACCTTGAAAATAAGCCTATGAAAAACCCGGGTTAAGGTAACCGGTTCCGGTCCCTGGAGTCATGTCATGATTTACATTTTGGAATGTTAAAATCAGACACACTATTATTATATTTATTATGTTACTAAACACTATGATCATTTAAAATATCTCAGGATGCAAATAAGACATACAAGGCAATATTGTTTTGTTTAGTAACATATAATAAAAAAATTGTAACCAAAGAAGAAACCAACTCACAGGTCTTCTAACAATGATCTGCGGAGGATTCCCACTGGTGCTGGCTTGGCTGATGACATCAGTGCTGGCGACAGCCTTCAGGCCTGACGGAGTCTGAATGTAAACCACATGCGGCACATTCCTTGTTGTTCCCCTCAACTGCACAGTCCCCGAGCTCACAGAATTAGGAAGTGCTAGCTGTATTGAGTTATTAACTGAGTTTGGTATCTGCACAACTGTAGAATTATTCCCTATCTGCACTTGAGACACTGAAGTAGCAGTCTGTAGCTGCGAGGAACTTGTCACCGTCATATCACTGTTACCATCCATACTAGTAGGCCTAGGATTAGACCCCATATGGACATGAATAAAAGAACTCATTGGCTGACTAGAGCTTTGCAAAATCGGCATAGACTGCATACCCGGTGCCCCGAGTTGAATATTCTGACTAGCACCAGGAATTTGCAGCGGAACATTTATAGTCTCGCCCGCTGGTAACTGAACAGGCACACTAGTAGTCCCAGACACTTGTATCGGAAGACTGACAGGGGCCATATGTAGGGGCACACTACTGGTGTGTCCGGAGAGCTGCACGGGCACGTTGATGTTGGCGCTGGTGCCGGGGATCTGAACTGGCACGTGGACAGTGGACAGCTGAAGTGGGTAGGGTGCAGGGTTGGGGTGCAACTTCACCGGGGCCAGGGAGTGCGTCACCAGCCCGTGCTGCAGCGGCAGCGAGCCCTGCCCGCCGCCCACCGACGACACTATCATGCTACTCGATATAGGCGCCTACAAATAAAAATAATACGTCACGAATGTCATCATCTAATTTATTTATCACGAATCCATGTCAATTAAATCAACTCACCCGCAAGGTATTCAGCAGCACGTTGTGCTGCGAACCGGTCGCCGCCAGATTGTTGCAGGCCGGAGCGCTGCTAGATTTCAGTAATCTTTTTTTCAAAATCTCACTTTTAGAATCGTCAAAGTTTTGAAGTGGATTACACTGATGTCTCTCCATTTCTCGGCATCGAGATCGCTTGCGAACGCATTACAGACGTTCGGCTATCTTTTCCGATTCATTATTGACGACCTGCAACGTACATAAAAATTAAATATTGAAAGGAGAAAAATCATCTCGACGCTCCATCGACTTCGAACGCTAAAAACGTGTGACGACAAAGTTATTTGCGAAAATAGGTACACTGATATATAGTCTATAAAATAAATAAACACAAACAACTTGTTACACTTTATTCATATCATCGAATTTTTATTTCGCGAGTATCGCACTCTATCAATTGTGCAGCTACTTTTGTAGATCCACAACCTTCCTCAGAAAAGTTCAACAAATATTGGAACGACAATTTGTTACTCACTGATGAAACTATCGACGTGAACATTATATTAACTGGGATTATTCTAACTATTACAACATCATTAACGTGTTGAAAACAATATAATATAAATAAATAATATGAAATATAGCGACGATATTTACCTGCCTGGCACACAACTGGCAAAGAATTCTGACAACATAGCCAAAATTACTAAATCTCTTACGTTGGTATTAGCAAAATGTTCGACCAATTACAAAGAGGCATTTCCATGACGAAGCTTTCGCGCCCGAATGTTCCAAAAAAAGTCAGCAACAGATCATCGAATACGCACTCCGAAAAATAATTTAAAAATATGTTTTATGTTTTTCTTATCAACGTGACGATTATAAGTAAAGTATCCTAAAAGTTACTTTATTATAGTAATCGACAAATACAGTCGTGAGAATAAATAAAATAATATCTAAATGAAAGTTCGTTTCAATGTTGTTGCTATGCTATTTATAGACCAGATTAGAATATTGTTGGCTTAAAGTACCGGGTAATATTTTATCAAAATTTATACTCATGACTATTTATATTCTTTGTCTCAAATTCGCTTGCAGTTCATTTTACTTTGGATTGAATAATAACCAATATTTAAATAGTACCTTAATGACCGGATGTCCAATTTCCACCATGCCTTTCCTTTTCCCGCTGAGCTATAGTTGGCGAAATAAAAAAATATTAAATAATAAACACATTGTAGACGGAAGATTATGATCTATCTTTACAAACTCCATGGAGCGTTTTAGCTATAGAATATTTGAATTACTGATAAAAAAAATACGATAAAAAATATACGTTCATAAAATGATACTGTTCCAACAGTGCTAAAAAACGCTGAACATAAACAACTATATTGTTACCGTCGCGATGCTCAAACAGATGTGCAGTTGTATTGAATGTCAAAAATGTCAACTGCGCTGTTTGCATTCTCCTGCAATATTTTTTTGTCTTAAGGAAAACAGTTTTCGTTACTGTTAAAGAAAGTAAATATAAGAGTACAGTTAGTGGTAAAACGTGATTATAACAAATCTGGTGGATAAGGGACAAAACTTTCTAATAGCCTCAAGAAATACCGTGACATCATTTTGTAAGTGCAATAGTATTTCTACATAGTAAACATAAATACTTAATTTATCCTAATAGCTTTGTAATATTCTCTTCAACGCTTCTACTCTACAAGTTTGAAATGAAACTTAACATGAAAGTATTCCTATTTTATTGCATGTCGATTCTGTTACCTGTTTTAAATAAGTAATTGTTTTATTATAGTCACTACTTTAAGCAATTTAAAATATTCTCCATAAAATATACCTAACAATTGCTGCTTTCGCACATTCTGTAATTATGCAACCGTTTTCTTAGAAAATTGTAAACAAATTTTAAGTTCAAGCCTCATTAGAGGCTTGGAGAACTGAAAAAGTTGTTGTGAAAAAGTATTTACATTATTTTTTATTAACTATTGTGCCATATTTTAATTGGCTTCCTTTGCATATGTGTTTCTTTAATTAATAATAGATGTCATCTGTTTTTATTTAGGGTTCAATTCTCAACAAGGAACCCTTATAGTTTCACGATGTCTGTCTGTCCACACGCATATATACATATTCATACACGCTGAAAAGTGATAAACTAAAATAAAAAAAATCGGGACAAGTGCGAGTCGGACTCGCCCACCGAGGGTTCTGTACAAAATTACAAATACATTGTTTGTAGATAAATCTCTGTACTTATAGTATAAGACGATATTTCTTGACAAATTTCATAGTTTTAGGTGAATGGACAGTACCCTATAAATTTTGATTCCTTGAGTGTCGAAATATACGTTTTTTGCGACATGTTTCTTTGTTTTACGTTAACTTAGATGTTAGATTTTTTTGATAGCTTCAAGGGATTGTAGACCTGAGTATATGGTTTTAATTTCAACTTGATACCTCCAAGCGTTCCTGAGATAAAGAGTTGACAGACAGACAGACAGACAACAAAGTGATCATATAAAGGTTCCGATTTTCCTTACGAGACCCTACAAACCCTAAAAAAAACAAAAATTCAAAGTTTATGATTCAATTTGTTAGTAAAGATTACAGTTAAAGTTCTGTTAGTATTGGTGTAGTTATGTTTATTGAGAATAAAATCATGATATTTTTTTTAGGGTACAAATGGGAAATGTATTTTTATTCCTTACTAACTTCTGCCCGCGACTCCGTGCGCATGGAACTCGTTTATATTGTAGCTCCATACAAACTTTAACCCCCCATTTCACTATTTTCTATTTCACACCACCACCTCCGTTAATTTTTACTAACTAACTTTGCTCTAGATTCCATTGATAATGAAATTGTTATAAATTATGGAAAAAATGACACAGATTTTTTTTTCACAGTATATTAAGATTTATGTGTTTGTATTCAGCTCTAACAGTTGGCAGTTAGAGGGAGAAGATGAGCAGCCAGCACCAGTACATGACCGTCAACAACACGCCGAGCACGCGCGTTGGAGACATTGAGCATATCAGTGAGATACTCATTTCTATTTTATCGCAATTGAATTAATATAAGTTTCTGTCAAAAATTTCATTTTTGGTACAAGCTTTTATTCCCGACAGTATTTTTCTGTATACCATCATCAACTACTCATTGAGACGATTCTAACGAGCCCAAACTCGATGAGGTTGTGTCGTTTCATTGCAAAGTTCCTACGGCCACCTTCCAGCTCCATCATCAGATCAGCACTATATCATCATAATATTGCATTGTCACGCGTTTTACACGTGTATGCAAAATTTCAGCTCAATCGGTTACGTTACCGGGAAGTGGATCAAATTTAATTTGCAAGATTCGATGACAAACATTGGGACAGGAAACTAAATAAAAGCTTGTAAAAAGTTGGTAGCCCGTACCGACTTCCACCCCCAATTTCATCCCTTTTAGAGGTGATTTTGGATGCTGCTGACCTTCGAAAGAACAATATTCTAAATTGTTATCCAAAATTTTATGCAAAATCCTGCGATGCAGACTAAGCCTAGTGCAGGGACCGGTACTTATAATATGAAGAAGGAAAGAAGACAGAAAATACATTTATTTAACGTCACAAATTACACAATTGAACAAACAAACAAGCAAAAGAAAAAACTAAATAAGAGGACGTTAAACAGGATCCCCACTCAACATAAAGCCAGAGCAAGACACAGGCAGTTAAGGCGCTGATATGCGTAAACTATTTGCTAAATAAATGTGTTATGTGCCTAATTGTGTACAGGCCACCTGTCCGAGCACATCGGATCCCTCTGCCTATCATCAGAGTACTCGGATGTGACACTGATAGTGGAGGGGCAGCGGATCCCCGCCCATAAGGTCATCCTCGCCGCCAGCAGCGACTACTTCCGCGCGCTGCTCTATGGCGGCATGAGGGAGGCCAACCAGGTGAACATATATTTCTCTCTCTGACTCAAAGTACTCGGATGTGATACTAATAGTGGAGGGGCAGCGCATCCCCGCGCACAAGGTCATCCTCGCCGCCAGCAGCGACTACTTCCGCGCGCTGCTCTATGGCGGCATGAGGGAGGCCAACCAGGTGAACATATATTTCTCTCTCTGACTCAAAGTACTCGGATGTGATACTAATAGTGGAGGGGCAGCGCATCCCCGCGCACAAGGTCATCCTCGCCGCCAGCAGCGACTACTTCCGCGCGCTGCTCTATGGCGGCATGAGGGAGGCCAACCAGGTGAACATATATTTCTCTCTCTGACTCAAAGTACTCGGATGTGATACTAATAGTGGAGGGGCAGCGCATCCCCGCGCACAAGGTCATCCTCGCCGCCAGCAGCGACTACTTCCGCGCGCTGCTCTATGGCGGCATGAGGGAGGCCAACCAGGTGAACATATATTTCTCTCTCTGACTCAAAGTACTCGGATGTGACACTGATAGTGGAGGGGCAGCGCATCCCCGCGCACAAGGTCATCCTCGCCGCCAGCAGCGACTACTTCCGCGCGCTGCTCTATGGCGGCATGAGGGAGGCCAACCAGTAGGTGAACATTTAACTCTCTCTCTCTCTGACTCAATTTTACATTCTACAGCCAAAAACCCACTCGATTTCAACCTGTCAGAGATTTGGAAATCGGAATGGAGCCAAGCAACCGTTGGAATGACCGTGCAGGACCTCGACCCTACGTCTAAGTTACCGGGTTTCGACTTACCGCGTAACCATTGGTGTCGCCTAAACAGACTCCAGACTGGACACGGTCGTTGTAATTATTTTCGGCACAAGTGGGGTTGGAATGATAGTGCTATGTGTGAATGTGGCGAAGAAATCCAGACCATGGAGCACATTGTCCTATGTTGTCCTCTGACATCTTATAATGGCCCCCCGGAGATCTGTTCGACCTTCCCCCTGACGCAGCCAACTGGCTTAGTATTAGCCTATTCAACAATGTTGCACGCGCTGCTTTAGTTATGGCGGCATGAGAGAGGCCAACCAGGTGAACATTTAACTCTCTCTCTGACTCAATTTTTATACCACTATGGCAAAAAAGCTTGAAGCCCGCCTGATGGTAACAGTAATGTAGCAGACTAGGGCTAAAAAGTTTCATTCAAAATTTCTTTTTAACTTTTGCACATTTAGTTTAGAATCAAAACGATTATAACAGGATGTTGATGAACTTAGTGATGTCGTTGTATCCAAATTTGTAAATGTAAAATGTATGCAAGTTATTCTTCAGTGCATATTCAGTGTGAAAGATTAAAAAAGATATGCATTTTTAATCGTCCTAAAGTAAATTTAAAGCTACCAATAGAATCCTTACGCTTTTATAAAAACAAAATTTAATGACAACTATGCATCTAAACGCAGTATTTCGCGACCTAAACAGCAATTTACTTGATTTTCCACGATTAGTACAAATATCAAACTGTTACGTCATACTGTACTATAGCAATAGTACGGGGAAGGTATGGCATACAGCCAATAAGTAGGAAGGTGAAGAGTGTCTTATAGAATCCTTTATCTATATAATACCTATCTATTTTTACACGTTAGGTTGCGCTGATTCAAGCAATATGCGTTGATGTATCAGTAAACTATTGCGTTACTGCTAAACTCTGACTAGGTTTATTACTACACTCACGAGCATAAGTTTCGGGTACACTTTGTATAGAATTTCAGTACAAACTGTACCCAAAACTTTTGCTCTTGAGTGTATTTCGGCTGCCGCCAGCGAGGTTCGTCTCTATTTATGTTCTTTAATTATAGTTGCTCCCATACAAACATATGTTCCTCTCCAAAAACTAGAAAGGCACAGTAGACATTGTGTTACAAGTACGGTAAGATATGAATTACGAACGAGAGTCGTTTGTAACAATCTTACCGTACGTGTCGCATAGAATGTTTTTCATCACATTTACGGGAATTTAACTAAATTGTTACTAATCGTAATAAAAAGTACAAAATGTCAGTCGTCCATTTTGTTGAATTTGACGTGAGGCGCTTAGAGCAAAGACCCTTCGGCATACAGCCACGATTTAAAATCACAGTTAAAAATATTTTACACGGACACTAAATTGCTACATTTAAGTTTTTAAATCTTTAAATCATTCTGTTAATCATATTTTATTCGTGTTTTTACGTTTAAATTTATTTATAAATACGTTTTCAAACATCGTGTTTGAGTTAAAACCTCCTTGCTTTATAATTATAACTGACGTAAGAGTGACAGATACAATTAAAAAAAACCATTACGCCCATGGGCGTAATAAAGGCTATTGTAGCTCTGTATGCCTGCGCGTTATGAAGACCTTTACGAGCAAGTGTGATGAAAACAAATTTAGGACACAAGCCTATTGCGCCACCAACTCCGCACAGTCGGACTCGCCACGCAAGATGTTGCAGAATGTTGAGAGAAGCGCAGAATTACGCCTTACTTCTAGAGAGTTATAACCCAACACGCCCAGCAAAAATTTGGTTCGGTGTAAAAAACGCAGAACAAAGGTAACCGATATAGCCCTCCGAATCGCTAAACTTAAGTGGCAGTGGGCGGGTACATTGCACGTAGAACCGATGGCCATTGGGGCGGAAAGGTTCTCGAGTGGCGACCACGTACCGGAAGGCGCGGCGTGGGTAGGCCCCCCACAAGGTGGACTGATGACCTGGTAAAGGTCGCGGGAGTCCGCTGGATGCGGGTGCCGCAGGACCGGTCACTGTGGCACTCTTTGTGGGAGGCCTATGTCCAGCAGTGGACGTCTTTCGGCTGATTTGATGATAAAAATCGGCCAAGTGCGAGTCGGACTCGCGCACGAAGGGTTCCGTACCATTATCTATAAAAACGGCAAAAAAATCATGTCTGTTGTATGGGAGCCCCAGTCCGACTCGCACTTGGCAGCTGTTTTAGTATTTGTTGTTATAGCGGCAACAGAAATACATCATCTGTGAAAATTTCAATTCTCTAGCTATCACGGTTCTTGAGATACAGCCTGGTGACAGACAGACGGACTTACGGACAGCGAAGTCTTAGTAATAGGGTCCCGTTTTTACCCGTTTGGTACGGAACCCTAAAAACGGGCAGTATCCGTACAGTTTCTTGTACAGAAACCGTTTTCATCACCTTTTGCACCCTCTCAAGAAGTAAGACATTGGTAGCTTCATAAGGGTTCCAAACAACGGAAGCAAACTCTACCGAGCTTCTCACTAGAGCACTACTGGGTGTTACTTAAGTCGTGATACAAAATAGCAAAATGTGAATCTATCCATGATTCTGAACAACTTTTACTATGGGGCCAACTTTGTATTATGCAATTGTTCAGAATCATGGATAGATTCACATTTTGCTATTTTGTATCACGACTTAAGTAACACCCTGTATAGAGAAAGAGAAAGAATTCATTTATTCAAGTAGGATTCATAGAACCACTTTTGCATCGTCATCAGCTACATATAGACATATTCAGGTTCTATAAAATATACTTAAAATGTATATATGAGTTTTATGGTTCCGATGTCCCGAAAATCTCTTGCGTTTCTAATAACAAACCCTAATAGTCTCTGTATTTCCTACCTACTTGCCAGTTATGGAAGAGCGGGGCATCCTAACACAGGTTTACTTACCTAAAAGGAAGTCCCAATCACTGTCTATTGTACTTTAAAACAAAGGAAAATAAACAATTTTTCATTTTCATTTTTCATTTTAATTTTCAGCCTCTTATAGCAATCACGCGTTAAAGAGTTTATATGATAACTAGCTTCCGCCCGCGACTTCGTCTGCGTGGACCCGGGATAAAAACTATCATATATTTTAATCCAGGCTATAAACTATATTCGTGCAAAATTTCATTCAAATCGGTTGAGCCGTTTAAGCGTGATTGAGTAACAAACATCTAAACACATACAAACATCTAAACATCCAAACTTTCGCATTTATAATATCAGTAGGATGCGTATGTGTTATTTTTGTTTGACAAATGTTTTTTCACGCCACTGCTCGGAAATGTGACAAAAGATGGTCAGAATTCAGGCTTCAAAGCTGGGGTTAGTTGGAGGTCGCACGAACAGGCCATCTATGACTTCAAACTGTCCAACAATGTTATTGTTGGACAGTTTGAACAACGATCGACCAATCACAGGGCACCGCGCGGGGTCGCGCCGGCGTGCGCTGCCTGTGCTCCTCCTCCTCCGCGACTGGCGCGAGGCAATCGAGCCTGTTTAATATTATGATCTTTAATTTTGATTTAAAATTATGATTATTTGCAATTTCCTTGCAGTAGGCGTGAAAAGCACTATGTTAAGCCTCGGCCGAAAATGCAATAGCTGGACTCGTACTTTCGACTAACTCGTCCATTTATTGCTTACTTTCTAGCCTCTACAACAATGTACTATTGTTTCAGGCTGAGGTTGAATTACAAGCGCCACTTCCGGCGTTCAAAGCGCTGCTTCGATATGTATACTCTGGTAAGTCATACATGACATAAAGTTGACCGCCGCCGGATTCGTACCAGGCCAAAGTCGTATACCCATGGACCTATGATACTCAGGACAGGCTATACGTGATGCCACAATGAGGGACGGAAAGGCTTCTATGCAGCTAAATTAAGAACTGGTCTTGGATGTTTAATATCTATTTAAGTATGTATTTATCTATATAAGTATGTTTATCCGTTGTCTAGTACCCATAGTACAGGCTTTGTCTAGTTTGGAACTAGATCAATTGGTGTGAATTGTCCCACGATATTTATTTATTTATTTATATTATGCCAGGGAGCGGACAAATGGATGTCATTACTCGCATAACATGGACATGACTTCAAAGATTAATTCATTATTTATTTCTTTCACATTCATGACTTTATTTATTACGATATCTTTCGTGATACACGCAAAGAATCACAGAGTAAATTGAATGAATGTCAGCACATTACAATCAATGTCAAAAAAATCATCGTATTTTTAAAAGGAAATCAAAGAAGGTATGATATTATCTTTCTTTTATTGAACTCTTAGCAATTTTCACTAAGAAATCAATTAATTAACTAATTAATCTTTAGAGTCATGTCCATGTTCTTGCGAGTAATGACATCCGTTTGTCCGCTCCCTGATTATGGCTGATGGCTTACCATAAACAACGTACTTAATTTGGGCGGGTAGTGGTTTTTTTGCCACAACTTCATACTAAATCAGTTGTGGCAAATAAAAAAAGTGGAAGGACAACGAATGATATTTCCCTCTCTGTCACACTTATCGAGATTTGTATGCTACCATCTCTATTATTACCATAGCTTGTCCTGAGTATCATAGGTCCAAACTCAAACTCAAAATGATCTTTATTCAAGTAGGCCTAGTAACAAGCACTTTCAAATCGTCAGTAAATTTTTTAGAGTAATTTTTAAACATAAAGAATAAAATATATATGATAAAAAAATTGTATAAAAAATACTAGTAGAATATTTCTAGAAAAACAATCTAATGTCAAAAAACAAAATATTACGAAAAGTCCATGCGTATAGTTGAATGTTGGGCATTTCTCAAGTTGACATTGCGTTGAAGGCCACATGGGGCTCTCGCTGCTCCGCGAAGACACGGTGCTGGACATGCTGGGGCTGGCGCACCAGTTCGACTTCCAGGAGCTGGAGGGGGCCATATCCGACTACCTGCGGCAGGTGCTCGCGCTGCGCAACGTGTGCTCCGTGCTCGACGCGGCCAGGTGAGCCGTGTTTAAGGTCTTCGCACATTATAACAACTCAACGGCGACTCGATTCTATGCCAAATATTAAACCTAAGCCCCATGTCATATTTGCTAGGTTTAATTCCAAAAAACCGGACAAGTGCGAGTTCAACACGCGTGGTGAGGGTTCCGTATGTAATCTAAATTTCATAAGTGTTTTTGAATACTCAAACTTCTTATAGGTTTTCCTGTAATCTTTAGGCAAGGAACTTGTTTACTCACTACGTCACTGCACTTATTACCTTATTGAATGAAACACTTTCTTGACAACTTAATACTCATATAATTCGGATTTTGACGGGAGCCTTATACATGCTACGGGAAAACAACGATAGCGTGTTTCTCGAATGTAACACCGCCATCTATCAGGAAAATTGTGTACTATAAAATGTAAGCAACGAAATATTGTACTTTAAACATTATCGGCGCCCAAGGACGGCTTGTCCTTACAAAGGTCCGAGTAAGTAGAGAAAAACGCGGGTAGTTATACTAAGTAGTAAAATCCTATATGAATCTGCAAACTCAAAGTTAACATACACAGTAAACTCAATAAACTAACTTCTTAAACAAACAAACAAAACGTTGATAACAGATCATAGCTAAGAATCTAGAGGTAGAGGACAAATTTTGGCAATAGGTCTGCGAAAAGTACCATTTTTATATTTTAAAGTAACAACTCTTGTCAAACCATCTCTACCAGGATGCGTATCTATTATTCGACCTAACAACCACTTTCCGGGAGCGAGTCTTTCATCCTTGACTAAAACTACTGTTCCGATATCAGGATCTGCATTTCTTACATTCCATTTGTATCTATTCTGGAGAGTAGTTAAATACTCTGAGCTCCAACGCACCCAAAGCGATTGCAACATCTTTTGAAGCAATTGCCAGCGATCTAAGCGAGATACTGGTACGGTTGCGAGACTTTCTTCCGGAATAGTGATAGGAGCTTCACCTATAAGAAAATGTCCGGGCGTAATTGGAGAAGCATCATCAATCGAACTACTGATTGAAGTTAACGGCCGCGAATTTACACAAGACTCGACTTGAGTCAACAGAGTAGTATACTCTTCAAAAGTGAGTAAAGTCTGCCCGATAACACGCTTCAAATGGACCTTAATCGACTTCACGCCGGCTTCCCATAGTCCACCAAAGTGTGGCGAGGCAGGAGGAATGAAATGCCAGGTAGTTTGGTCATTTGCTAGAATCTCAGATATTTCTCCAACTACTTCTGACTTCCTATTTTTAAACATTGTGTCAAGCTCTTTTGAGGTTCCTATAAAGTTAGTTCCACAGTCACTCCACAGATCGCTACAATGACCGCGTCTAGAAGTAAATCGACGAAATGCGGCAATAAAAGCAGCCGTGGACAAGTCACTCACAAGCTCTAAGTGAATGGCCTTAGTTACGGTGCAAACAAATAAAGCAATGTAGGCTTTGCATGTACGTTTACATCTACCAGGGTACATTTTTAACTGGATAGGACCCGCAAAATCAACTCCGCTTTTACGGAAGGGTTTCTCGGGTGTGACTCGACACGTAGGCAATTGACCCATCAATTGATTAATCGGTGCTGCAGATTGCTTGAAGCAAGGAATGCATTTGTGAATAACTTTCTTAACTAAATTCTTGGCACCGACTATCCAATATTTACAACGAATACCATTCAAAGTCAGTTGAGGACCTCCATGCAAACAATGAACATGAGCATCATTTACAATTAGGACAGCTAAGTGACATTTCGAGGCCAATATGACAGGTGACTTAGTGTCGAAGTGTACTTTAGCATTGCGTATACGTCCTGTAACTCGTATGATACCATTTTCATCTATGTAGGGAGTAAGAGAAGTTAATTCACTCGATTTTGGAAACCTTTGGCCTTTTCTCAGCATTTGTAATTCTTCCTGAAACCAAAATCCTTGAGAGAGTCGAATACAAATGTTGGTTGCATATCTCAGTTCACTTACTGTTAGATGCTGAGGAAAAGTCTCAGGTGCTGTCTGATTGTGATTACGCTTAGCATCAATACGTGCTTTACACAATTTCACAAAACGCATCAGATAAGCTGTAACACGAATCAATTTTGTCAGACTAGAATATCTAGCCAAATATGTGAGTCGATCGCCACTCTCATTCGATACACCAGTTTGTAGTGCAGTGATTTTACTATCATTTCCTTTCGACTTTTCTTTGACTTCTAATTGTGTTGTTGGTATGTCGAGAGAGAGCGAGCGATATCCATCAAATTCATTATTTTGGTGAAGCATAGCTGGTCCATGCCACCACAAATCGCAGTCTTTGAACAAGTCAGGACGAATGCCTCGCGAAGCAACGTCCGCAGGGTTATCTGCCGATTTGACGTGATGCCACCGTCCACTACTTACACTATTCACAATTTCAGTAACACGATTTGCTACATAAGTCTTCCAAGTATTTGGAGTTCGTCGAAGCCATGCTAAGACAATCATTGAATCTGTCCACGCAAATACAGACTCCTCGGGAAGTTGAAGACTATGTTGCACATCCTTCAGTAATTTCGAGAGTAATACCGCGCCACACAGTTCCAAACGTGGCACAGTAACCTGCTTCACTGGTGCCACTCTAGTTTTGGCAATAATCAGAGATACATGGATCCCGTGGGGCGTGATAACTCGTAAATAGACTACAGCTGCGTAAGCTAAACAAGAGGCATCGCTGAAACCGTGAATTTCCACTCTTTCATTGCCCTGGAATTGTGTGTGAACCCAACGCTCTAAATACAGGGTCGGCATGTTACAGAGCTGGTCTCTATAGCTTGACCACTCTGAAGCAAGTTCGAGAGGAAGTTCATCAGTCCAACTAATACCACTTAACCATAGTTTCTGCAAAAACATTTTAGCAGTAATAATCACAGGTCCTAAGAAACCTAAAGGGTCAAATGCTTTTGCAATATCCGACAGTACTGACGTTTTAGTGAAGCGCTCGGTGGGTTCCGAAATGTCTACCTTAAGCTCAAAGACATCTTGATGTGAGTTCCATCTAATTCCTAAAGCCTTGATAGTGTCATCAAGCTTTATCTCGACACTTGGTTGATTTGTCTTTTCAGCGCTAGGAACCTTTTTTGTCAGTTAGGAAACTATATATTCTGCAGATTACATTAAAAAAACATAAGACTCTTTCATACAACACCAACTACAACAATAAAAGAAGGATAACAAACGTCGCCAGAATTAAAGACACAAGAACTAACTTTGCGCGTGTGCAATTTAACGTGAAATCGGGTCACGTATACAATAAACTCAACAAAATCTTGAATATATACCCAAAACCGTACAATGAATGCAAGCCTATTATTAGTAAATGGTTAAAATCTAGAACCTATGAAGAGACAGAAAATTTACAACGCTAAATAGTACAGACACAACTTGCCAAGACACACTCGCACACACAAACGCAGAGAGACACACACACACACACACACACACACACACACACACATGCACACACACATGCACGCATACACTGACACACAGGCTATAATAAAATAATAATTGTAGCCAAATAAAATAATAAGCTTATGCATGAAACACTTTTAAATTTTTTAAATTTTATTTTTAGTAAGTTTTTAGTCAGTTAATTTCTCATTTCTTAATAACAGTGTATAACATAAGGAAGAGCGGTGTCTCCCAACACAGGCACTATTGCTTACCGGGAGGCACCATCACTTAAAATCATAAATTATGTACATTTTACGCAAATAAAGAATTTTGTATTTTTTTGTATTTGTACTTTTCCAATACGTCGGGACTGTTAGATGCCCATTTGTGCATTTCAAATTTACCTTTAGCCATGACTTGTGTTATACGGCCCTGTAACATAGCAGCCTCTTTCACGTCATTCGCACCTGTGAGTAAGTCATCCATATAAAAATCGTTACTGATAATATCTACCAAATCTGGAAATTCTTGTTTCTCGTCTTGTGCAAGCTGTTTTAGCGTGCGAATGGCGAGAAATGGCGCACATGACGTGCCATACGTTACGGTCAGTAAACGCTTCTCAATAATTTCATCGTGAGGAGACGAGCGCCACAATATGCGCTGATAGTCGACGTCTTCTTTGGCGACAAGTATTTGACGATACATTTGTTTTACATCTGCGAGTAGACAAATCTTGTGAGTACGCCATCGAACAACCAAATCACGCAGGTCTTGTAATAGTGATGGGCCAACAAGTAGCTCGTCGTTTAGTGATGAGCCATCTGACGGCTGTGCAGTCCCATCAAAAACCACTCTGAGCTTCGTTGTAGTGCTGGATTCTCGAATCACCGCGTGATGAGGGAGATGGTAGACTTTGTGAGTTGGCACATGTTGTGGGTCTACATCTTCCAAGTGGTTGAACCTTTGATACTGTTCGATGAAGTCGGAATAATCCTTCCGAAATTTCGGCTTGTGTGCAAATCTCTTTTCCATGTGCTTCAGTCTTTGTACAGCTATTTGTCTCGAGTCGCCCAAATTCTCTTCATGGTTGTCTTTAAAAGGTAAGCGTACTACGTAGCGACCATCTTCTTGTCTGGTGTGTGTCTTCTTATAGTGTTCTTCGCATTGTGTCTCGAGAAGTGTTTGAGGTTTCTCATGTGGCTTATATTCTTCAGTCTCCCAGAATTTGCGTAAGAGTTGATCTACCTCGATGAGTGCATTATTAACCATTATATTGTGAGGTGGCAGATCGATCGATGATTTCGTCACTCCAGAGACTAACCATCCCAATCTGGAGTTTTGTGCAAGGAGAGTGTCATATTTGTGAAGTCCTTTGAGTAGAATACAAGCGTAGACATCGGCGCCCAGTAGAACATCAATAGGTCCCGGTCGATGCATGTGAGGATCCGCTAATTGCAATTGGGACAGGGCAGGCCATTGTGTGATGTCAAACTCTTTAGTGGGTAACAATGGTGTCAACTTCGAGAGTACGTGAGCGTTAACTTTCATTACATGGTGAGTTTCTATCGGTGAGTATATATCTAAGTTAACGACGTGTCGTGCCTGTACAGCGTGATTCCCGATGCCTGTTACATTAGCTGACTGTGGTGTCTTCTTCAGTCGCAAAAGTTGCACTGCTGACTCCGTAATGAAGGTAGCTTGTGAACCTTGGTCAACTAAGGCTCTGAGGTGCACGAGAGAACCACTGCTATCCATCACACCAATCTTTGCTGTAGCCAAAATAACTTGGTTGTCGCCTACTGAAACCTTTAGACTTGTGAGTTGCGAAGATTGTGAGTCATCAGGTTCTGTGGGTGTCTCCGTTGTAAGCGGCTTCGCTGTTATGGTCTGGTAGTGCAAGAGCGTATGGTGTTTACGGTTACAGGTTCTACATGTTGTGACTTGTCTACAGTTCCGTAAGGAATGTCCTTTGACAAGGCAATTGAAGCATAAGTTGTTGTTTCGTACAAATTCTTTGCGTTGGTCTACGTCGAGTTGTGCGAATTCGGTGCAGTGACAGATGTAGTGACTCTTCTTACAATATGAGCATTCCGTATCAATATCTGTGGTGAAAGATCTCAAATTCTTCATTTTAGGTGCAATAGTTGGTTGTTGAAACGTAAACTCTTTCTTTTCTTTCTTCTGTGTCGCTTGTACCATCTCCATAGCTCTGAATCGTCCTTCCAAGTATGAGGTGAGATTCTTATAAGTGGGTAACTCTGTCCAAGGACCAAGTGAATGCTCCCAAGCTTTGTGAGTTTCGTTATCTAACTTAGATACCACAATATGCACAACAATTGAATCCCAAGTAGCCGTGTCTATTTTCAAATTTGAGAGACTACTGAGACACTGATTTGTAGTATCAAGCAGATCCTTGAGGCCTTTAGAGCATTCGTATGTGAGTTTCTTTTGATTGAGCAAACGATTCAGTATGGTATTAGCTATCACTCTATCGTTACTATAGCGGCTGACTAAGGCGTTCCAAGCCTTACTATAATTGGCAGCTGTGATCTCGAAA
Organism: Epinotia nisella; assembly: GCA_932294315.1. Taxonomy (NCBI): domain Eukaryota; kingdom Metazoa; phylum Arthropoda; class Insecta; order Lepidoptera; family Tortricidae; genus Epinotia; species Epinotia nisella. The sequence goes on from OW028679.1 coordinate 22,894,559, forward strand.
TGACGGACGACTTGTTCTGCTTCACCTTTCAAGCTCGATCTCAAATAGTGATGCTTGTGTATATCACTCAGTCCCTTTTCATTATGGATCATTGAAAGAAACAAATCCTTGAAATGCATCCATTCTTGATAATCGCCTGAGAATGAGGGGATATTTATGGGTGGTAACTTGCTATGCGTTATAGTTTGAGATGCTTGAGGTGCATGAGGTGAGCCAACTTCTTGTTTTGTGACAGATTCCGTCAGTTCCAATAAACTTGTCTTGAAATCCAAGTACAAATCTTCAACATCATTGTAGAGTGCCTTTAATTCCTTTTTTTCATCTAATTTCTCTGCAGTTTTTGTGAATTCTCGATGTTGAGAAACAAATAGTGTCCAATACTCTTCAAGTGACTCTATCCGTGTCTTCAAGTAGCTTGCAGAGTATCGCGATGGTGATGTTTTCTTGTAGTTAGTTTGAAGTCTTTTAATCTGACTAAAAAGCTCTTCTTGTGATGTTATGTTCGCCATTGTTCTTAAAATTCACTAAGTGATCACGAAATTTCAGTCTTTATTTTCAGTAAAATTTATTCTAAGTCCTTGATAACGTAAATCTTCAAAGTCATTTTTAACTGAAATTACGCTAAGTCCCAGAATTCACAAATTGTACTAAGTCCAAACTTGACGCGAATTTTCTAAGTTAATATTCACCGATATTTTTCTATGTCCTAGAATCACGCAATTGCACTAAGTTAATAATTCCGCGAAATATTCTAAGTGTTTGTCACATTACTTTTTTCCACTGTCACTGTACTCACGATTATCCTTGGTTCGAAGGTCCAATGTTTACTCACTACGTCACTGCACTTATTACCTTATTGAATGAAACACTTTCTTGACAACTTAATACTCATATAATTCGGATTTTGACGGGAGCCTTATACATGCTACGGGAAAACAACGATAGCGTGTTTCTCGAATGTAACACCGCCATCTATCAGGAAAATTGTGTACTATAAAATGTAAGCAACGAAATATTGTACTTTAAACAGAACTATTTTCCATATTTTTTCAGAATTTTAATCCTAGTAGTTTCGGAGATAAGGGTTGGAATGGTCAAATTTTGTCTTTTTCCTAAATTACTTCAAATCTGTTTATGCTAAAATTATAAAAAAAAAATATCTGACATGCTTACAACGACCACTTTCATTTGATATGTCACACAATACAGTTTGCGAAACTTTTTTTTTTAATTTACAAGTTTACCCCCCAAAAGTGGCCCCCTTGTTCAGAATTCATTAATTTACTTTACGCGTCCATCTAAAGATGGTTCCGTTTTTTCCTTTTGAGACACCGGAACCCTAAAAATGTCAGCTCGCCGCGACACGCTGCCTCACCTGCGCATGTTTATGTGCAACTATTTGGCGAGCAGTCTGGATCAGTCTGGAAACCTAAAACAAAAAAAATTATGGACATCACAGACAATCGCATGACATTTACAAACGTTATGAAAAGAGCGGGAAAGCGGATGACAGATTGTTAATTAGCCGACATTGTGCGTCGTTCAAAATGGCGTCGACACGATAACAGCTGATTGATTTCGGGTCCCGCAACACCTTTTGCTTTTCATGTATTTGTATCAATAATTGTTCCAACTAACAAACGCATGGCTCAGCCACTTGCTCAAATTCGTACGCGCCTCGCGCACAAACAAGTTTGACCTTGTCGCTCTGTCCGCGGCATGCTCAGATACACGTCCAAGTGACGCGAGGCACGCACACTGAGGCGGCTTTGAGCACGGTCAAGAGACCGCCACTGGCCGGCTCGCCGCGCGCTGCTCGCGCACAGCGCGTGAGCGCGTACGAATTAGAGCAAAATAGGCGCCGTGCGTGCCTCAACCCGAGGCTGCTCTAATTCGTACGCAGCTTTAAATATCAAAGTTATTTTGTACATAACTTTTTTGATAAACCTAGCGGTACGAACCGTCCCCGCTCGGCTGCAGTGCCTTTCCCATGTCGTCAAAAGCGTGTCTTTTATATTAATATAATGTTTTTTTTGCAGACTCTACGGGCTTGATGCCCTGATGGACTACTGTTACAATTTCTTAGACAGAAACGCTACGGAAGTCCTTCAGCACGACTCCTTCTTACAGTTGTCCGTTGTAAGTAATTATTTTAAAAATTTATTATGCTTTAAAAAAAATATGAATCAAAATAAATATGACTCAAGGGACTCCCTGCGTTTTTTGTCGAGTTTTGAGTTAAAACTCCTCCGTCAAAACTATGTATATATTTATGGTACAAACGCTTATCGGTTCTTCAATCCTTTATCTACATTTGCATCACAGTTTTTTTTTTAAATAATGTTTTTTTCTATGATTTATTAAAATATGGTCCAAAAAAAGCTCTGTTTTCGATACAAGTACTTTGTTTATATACTTTTGTATATGAAATCAACATGTTACTGTTCCTTATTGTCGGCTCTAACAATCCATCAGAGATCTTTATTTTTATTCATTTTCACAAAAGTTACGTCCAAAAAACTGGTTTTTTGGCCTAAATGTGCCAAGGTTTGGGGCCATATATATCGAAAACTGTGAGTTTTGAAGTAAATATGGGATACTATTTCGGTAAACCTAGTTGTTGTTAATGCGATAAGCCATAAAAAAACACGAAAAAGCGGACAGTTACAGATCGAAGGTCATTGGGTGCTGGGAGCCCCTTAAGCGGCGTTTAGACCTAGCTAAATGCAGTGCATTAACTGTGGGAGGGGGACATAAATTATCTCGCTCTTATCAATGAGTCTGAGTGCAGTTAGTGCTCTGCATGTAGCTAGATCAGGCCCCTATTTCACCAACTTGACAATTGTCACCTGACACTGACGATTCGCCATACATTGCTTGTTCTTGACGTTAAGGTGGTCGCTAGGTTACTTGTTGAACCAACAATGTACGGAGAAGTGTCGTTGTCATGTGACAATTGTCAAGTTGGTGAAATAGGGGCATGAAGACTGCTTTAGATATGACAGGGAAGGTCTAAATTCTATTGTGATGAGTATACCTAGATATTTTTCTAGCAGGAACAACATTTGTTTAGTGCTTGCCACAATAAAAATATCGACAATCCTGCTATCGATAAGTACATACTACTTCAACGACAATACATACAACCACAGACATATATTGGCTACCTACCTAGACGCCGCGTGCATCTACACTGTAACTGTAACCATATACAGTAGACACAGATTTGTTTTGGGACCAAAAATGGGTTCGGGAAAAACTACATGTTATGACATTCTGCGTCGATTTTAAAGACAATTTCGGTGTGTGTGTGTCTTATGGAGTAAAGTAGGGATAATTAATTCAGTGACACGAAGAAAGAAAGTTACGAAAGTATTGCAAATTGTTTTCAGAAGTATGTAAAATATAAATAAATTTATAGTTTTGTTATTATTATCAATTTTTTAACGCACCCTATTACCCTATATATATTTGTATTTATTTACCTCTATGACGTTGAAGTGGTACTTATCGATAACAGGACTGTCGATGTTTTTATTTTGTCAATCACTTACAATAAGTCGTTCGTGCTAGAAAAATATCTAGGTATAGTGATGAGGATATAGTCGGCGAACGAAAAAACTATAGAAGGCGAACTCCCTACAAATTTTTACCCAACCACGTGCCCAGAACCCGGTATGTCCAACAAACTTTCCACCCGGGAGTAATTATATAGATTTAAATTAAACATTCATTGTTTATTTTATTTGATTTATATTGAATATTTTAAAGCAAATGTAAATGAACCTAAATAAAGATAAAAATTATATATTAATATTTATCTGGACTTTTTAGGAGCTAATTAAATAATTTAATTTTTGATGTCTGATTTTTTGTTGGATTTTGCCTCTAGGTAACTATTTAATTGATAATATATCCGTTACATTAAAAAAATTAGCTATTATAAATTATTTCCAAATTTGACATTTTTTTCCATACAAGTTGTCAGTTCATTGCCTGGACTATTAGTCGCAATGTGCATCCTTTTTGTGGGGCCACTTTTCGACGCTAGACTTCTGTGGTCTTTTCGTTGGCTGGATATAGTCAAGAATATTGTTGTCTTAGGAAGCGCTGCAGGGTCTCCTCGAGCGAGACTCGTTTTTCGCGCCCGAGGTGGACATATTCAAGGCGGTGTGCAGGTGGTTCGACGCGAACCAGCAGTGGGTCAAGTCGGAGAGCGGACAGGCGCAGGTGGTGAGTGCAAGTTCAAAAATACAGAACACTTAATACTATACAGGGAGGAAATTGATTTTGGGGCAGTGAGGGCAGCTACCAGATCCCGTGTTGCTAGGCGAAAATGGTCTTAAGAGACCTTCCTTCGATTCCAAATTAATGAAGATTTTACAGATTTTGGAAAAAAAACATACAGGGTGCGAGAAAATGGTCATTTTTGACAAACTTTTTTTTGATGCCAATCGATCCCATTCCTGTCCAGGATCAAACGCTTGTATGTAATGCATAAATCGAGAAAAACTCCCCATACAATTTGTATGAAAATGAGAAAAGTTTTTTTTACATGTATTTTTTTATGTCAATCGATTCCATTTCTATCCAGTATCAATAGTTTGCTTGGGGTCAACTTTCGGTAATGTACAAAAAAGCTAGAAATTAAAGAAAACTGTTTTCATACATTTACTACGGAGAAATTCAAAATACCCCACTCGATTCTGTTTTTGTTTATTGTCTTCAAGGTGAATTGGCTTCAAGCTTTCCAGCATTGCTGTTTGTTGTAAAAAAATTAATCGATCCAAGAAAAATAACTTAAAATTCCCTTTTATATTGTTATTTAACATTTTAGTACTGTAGTTTTTTCATACAGTCATTCAGCATAGGAGGACGAATTAAGGTGACAAATAAATGTAAATAAAGTTTACTTTTTCTCCATAGTAAATGTATGAAAACGGTTTTATTCAATTTCTGGCTTTTTTGTACATTACCGAAAGTTGACCCCAATGAAACTATTGATAGTGGATAGAAATGGAATCGATTGACATTAAAAAATACATGTAAAAAAACCTTTTCTCATATTCATACAAATTGTATGCGGAAAGTTTTTCTCGATTTATGGCGTTTCTAGCCGGAAATTTCTTTTTGGTCCCATACAAGCTTTTGATCCTGGACAGGAATGGGATCGATTGGCATCAAAAAAAAAGTTTGTCAAAAATGACCACTTCCTCGCACCCTGTATGTTTTTTTCCAAAATCTGTAAACGCCAATCTTCATTCATTTGAAATCGAAGGAAGGTCTCTTAAGACCATTTTCGCCTGGCAACACGGGATCTGGTAGCTGCCTTGACTGACCCAAAATCTATTTCCACCCTATAGAAGGGGTATCAAGCGTGGTTTCTATCGGGACCGGTGTCGCTACCTCATCCCCTCCAACGTCGCCTGCAACTGTGTGAGCGACTGCACGGCGTTGGCGCATGCTCAAAGTAGTGGCGCGCGTGCCACGCCCACATCGCCTTTCTATAGTATTTAGTGTTCCGCGTTCAAAACCTTATTTACCGACTTCAAAAAAGTCGTAGGAGACTTTTTATGTATGCTCCCCGATTACTCGAAAACGCCTGAACCGATTCACTTTAAAAACAAAGTTTCAACCGACTTCAAATCAGTACACAAATCACTTAAAGTGTACCTGTAAATTTTGAAGAGTTCCCTCGATTTCTCCAGGATCCCACAACCAGATCCTGACCTGATAACCGTGGGATCACATGGGAAGAATCCCCTTTCAAACTAAAAAAGAATTTTCCAAATCGGTTCAGGCGTCTTTGAGTAATCTCCCCATACATAAAAAGTCTCCGATGAATTGAGAACCTCCTCCTTTTTTGAAGTTGTTTATTTGATATTGTATATTTGACAAACGCACATTTGACGACCGAATAGCCTAGTGGTTAGAGAATCTGATTATGAAGCTTGAGGTCCCAGGTTCGATTCCTGGTCGGGGCAGATATTTGTATGATGAATACGAATGTTTGTTCTCGAGTCTTGGATGTTTAATATCTATTTAAGTATGTATTTATCTATATAAGTATGTTTATCCGTTGTCTAGTACCCATAGTACAGGCTTTGCCTAGTTTGGGACTAGATCAATTGGTGTGAATTGTCCGACGATATTTATTATTTATTTATTTATTTATATAATTGCATAATGACCTCTATTGCCAACAGGAGAAGATCCTAAAATGCGTACGCCTCACCCTGATGAGCCTAGAAGAGCTACTCCGAGTGGTCCGGCCGTTCGCGCCGGTCACCCCCGACATGTTGCTGGACGCCATCCACGACAAGACGCGCACGCGCAGCACCGACCTGCGCCACCGCGGCCTGCTGCGTGAGTGACCGATCTATGTTGTCTGTATTATTACTAGTGCCTGGGCGACCGAGCTCAGCTCGGGTGAAAATACCTTAGAGCACACATAACTGGAGTAGCCTTTCAGTAACTTACACCTCTGTAAAAAACCTTGCACAATGTGCAAAAAATCATACAAAGACAATGTCACAATCGATCACAAAATCGCCTCGCAAGAGAACACTGATCATAAAAAATGCCTGCTGTAAGCACTTTATATTATAAACGTTCAACTACTTCAAGCTTTTAATATATAATTGTGTTTCAATATCCTATTAAGATGCCCCCCCCCCCTCGAACCCGCAAAATTCGGCAGACTTTTTTACATGCAAATACGACATAAGGCTACTCCAGTTATGTATGCTCTAAGAAAAATACGGAAAAAACAATTTTTCTCAGACATGAGACCTAGCTAGATCGATGACTATGTGATAAAGTATACTTTTGATTATAAAAGACCGATCCTCACCTAGTCTCAAAACCGTAAGTCTGAAAAAAAAATGTTAAAAAACATATTTCTTCAGACTTTCATTAACCCTTTGACAGCTAAAGACGGCCACAGCCGCGCGTGCGCTTTGCGCATTTTCGTTAATTTTATGTAATAAAAAGCATTACAAGTAACTTGACCCATTTTTTTTATTAAATAGTTCATTATACGTACATAAATTTTGACATGACAATATTTATAAATACATATCAGAAATTTCATTTTATTCATTGTTTTGTTTTGCACCCTCGCTGTCAAAAGGTTAAAAGAAAACATAATTCCGAAAACCGAGTTCTACTGAAGGATTATTTGGTAAATTATAACTCAGGATATTACAGTAGCCTAACCTTTTTACATATTCTATCAAATCTGTCTCTGTGTAAATGTAAATTTATTTTTCCTGACAGTCCCAGAAGAAAACGTGGCGACACTGAAACGTGGCGCGCGCGTCATCGCCGGCGATATGCGCTCAGCGCTCCTCGACGGCGACTGCGAGAACTACGACATGGAGAGGGGATACACACGTCACACTATCAGTGATGCCCCTGACAATCCTGGCATCCTGGTGCGACTGCCGGCACCAACCATCCTCAATCATTTGAGGCTGCTGCTGTGGGACAGAGATAATAGGTCAGTGCTAATCATGACATTATGTGTCGCTATCTCAACCAATCCAGTCCAGTTGATGGCCCAAATTTGAAATTACATCAAAAAGAAAATGTTACTCATTATTCCACTATTCCTAACCAATTATCAAAAATAACTTGAAACTAACTTTAAAATAATTAACTAACTAACTAATCTTAAATTTTATTGATAATCTAATAATTTTATTGTTATACTTTATTTTCACCTAAAAATAATTCCGTGATAAAATGTGAATGATGTGTTCACCTGTAATTAGGGTACATAAGTGCCTAAATACCACATATGACATAACTATTAAATGTAACTCACTATTCTTATGTATTCTGTTGGTGACCCGTATAAAATAAATAAATTATCGAACCCTAGAATCCCTCCATCACACACAAACTCCTACTTTATATTGAAGTCCTTTAATTACTTCTTAAATTTAAGAGCTAGGCTCTTGTCGGTGGAGCAATTTCCATGAATCTCTTTCTAGAGCCTTTTCTTTTAGACTCTGATACGACTCGACGTCTACTCTTTCTTTTATCTGATCCATGAACGTTCTCCTTGGCTTCCCTTCAACTTTCCACTCCACTATGGCCTTAATAAATCTTCGTTGGTAATTTTCCGAGTCCAGCTAATCCTCCATGTTAATTACAGTATCAAAAAAAAAAAAACAAAATAGTCATTTTGTGTTGACGATTTTCCATTTGTGCCGAATGACAGTTAATCCTTGGGACCATCCTTCTCTCTTATATTTGAATTCAACACACATTAAGTTGGCTGCACTCACATGACACGAGTCCAGCTTGTCGATTCTCATAGAAAGGGTTTCTCCAATCGAAATGTTTCTTTCAAATCCATCACCTTTCTTCGACACGTCAAAAATGTAGTCATCAAATTGTTTCGCAGGTCGTATGCTTACTTCATCGAAGTGTCAGTTGACCAGAAGGACTGGGTGCGCGTGATCGACCACAGCAAGTACTACTGCCGCTCCTGGCAGAACCTGTACTTCCCCGCGCGAGTGGTGCAGTACATTAAGATTGTGGGCACCAGCAATACCGTCAATAAGGTGGGTTCTATGGTTCCACTAGAAAGAAAGAAAACATTTATTTTCATTACACAAAAGACACACAGAGATAAAGGGATATACGATACAATGGGGATATGGATGAAAATTTTAGAAATGCCTGATTATTTTTCTGGTGATAGGAATAACCTTCCTTAGCACCAGAAAAAAGTTTCAGATTTTTCAGCTGCGACAGTTATTTTTGATAAATATAAACAGTTTCCTAATTTACGCTTTGGGTCAAGAACGGTAAATAGACACTTTCCTTGATCTGTCTCATATTACAAAAAACTATCTTAAATATCTGTGGTAAACTGACACTGGTAATGATCAATATAGCTGCAGCAAGTGTCAATATCATTGCCAGTGTCAGTTTACGACACATATTTAATATATTTTTTTGTAATATGAGACCGATCAAGGAAAGTGTCTATTTACCGTTCTTGACCCAAAACGTAAATGAGGAAACTGTTTTTATTTTTCAAAAACAATTGACGCAGCTGAAAAATCTGAAACTTTTTTCTGGTGCTAAGGAAGGTTACTCCTATCACCAAAAAATGTATTAACATTTCCAAAATTTTCATTTATTCCCAATTGTTGCGTGTTGCGTGTTGTAAAATGGCTTCGTGAAAACGGGCCACTGGCCATATAGGCCACTGTAAACTGTAATGTCCCTATAGGTGTTTCACGCAGTGGCTCTGGAAGCGATGCACACAGCGCGAGTGCCCCCGCTGAGCGGCGGCCTGGTGCGGCCGCTACACAACGTAGCTACCGTCGAGCTCTCCGCCGTCGTCATCGAAGGCATCAGGTAACAGCCAAATTTCCCAAGTTGCTGGGTTGATCGCTAGTTGTCTACCTAGAAATCCATCCGATGAATTCATAAGTTGGGGTTTAGGCTTTCCAGTCGTGGATATAGTCACGGGACTACACTATGTTGATACATAACAAACCTCTTCAACTTTTTTTAGGGTTCCGTACCTCAAAAAGACAAAAATGGAATCCTTGTAGGATCACTCGTGCGTCTGTCTGTCCGTCTGTCACAACCGATTTGCTCCGAAACTGCTGGACCGATTGAGTTGAAATTTGGTAAACATATGTAAATTGGTGGTCTGAACAAGGGGGCCACTTTTGGGGGGTAAACTGGAAAATTTAAAAAAAAAGCTTCGAAAACTGTATTGTGTGACATATCAAATGAAAGGCGTTTTTGTAAGCATTACAGTTTTTTTTTTAATAATTTTAGCAAAAACAGATTTGAAGTAATTTAGAATAAAATACGAAAATTGACCATCCCCCCCCCCCCCCCCTTATCTCCGAAACTACTAGGCTTAAAATTCTGAAAAAAATATGAAAAATAGTTCCTTGCCTAAACATTACAGGAAAACCTATGAAAAGTTTGAGCATTCAAATAAGTAACGGGAAAATTCTCAATATTTTACGGAACCCTCACCACGCGAGTTGAACTCGCACAAAGAGACTACCGCATGTGTGTGATATGAAGTGAGAACAGGGGTGGCGGAAGGGTTCATACTATTTAAGCATGTGCTCTAATTGAATGCCACCATCTTGGTTCTAGTTACGTGCCGAGGGGATAAAGTGTATTAACTGTTTGTTTGTATTCCTCCAGTCGATCCCGCAACGCGCTCCTAAACGGCGACACAGAGCACTACGACTGGGAGCAGGGCTACACGTGCCACCAGCTCGGCTCGGGCGCCATTGTAGTGCAACTGGCGCAGCCCTACCTGCTCTCCTCCGTCCGGCTGCTGCTGTGGGACTGCGACTACCGCCACTACTCGTACTACGTCGAGACGAGCGTCAACTACTGGGACTGGGAGACCGTCTGCGACCGCACCCGCGACGCGGCCAGGTGAGGTGTCTGGTCTAGTGATGGACACTACAACTGGGAGCAAGGCACCAGCTCGCCTCGGGCGCCATTGTAGTGCAACTGGCGCAGCCCTAATCTATAGCTTGAGCAGCCATAATAACACCATTAACTGCTCTGTAGATATGTTGTGATGTGCTCGTGGCGCGGTAAGGTCATCAGAATTTCACATCACAGTTGATGAGAGTGGGAAACTAGTATTCACATCACAGTTGATGAGAGTGGGAACTAGTTTTCACATCACAGTTGATGAGAGTGGGAAACTAGTATTCACATCACAGTTGATGAGAGTGGGAACTAGTTTTCACATCACAGTTGATGAGAGTGGGAAACTAGTATTCACACCACAGTTGATGAGAGTGGAAAACTAGTTTTCACATCACAGTTGGTGAGAGTGGGATACTAGTTTTCACATCACAGTTGATGTGAGTGGGAAACTAGTATTCACATCACAGTTGATGAGAGTGGGAAACTACTTTTCACATCACACTTGATGAGAGTTGCAAACTAGTATTGACATCACAGTTGATGAGAGTGGCAAACTAGTTGCCACATCACAGTTGACGAGAGTGGGAAACTAGTATTCACATCACAGTTGATGAGAGTGGGAAACTACTTTTCACATCACAGTTGATGAGCGTGGGAAACTAGTTTCCACGCCACAGTTGATGAGAGTGGAAAACTAGTTTCCACATCACATTTGATGAGAGTGGGAATTGTACTTAATTATTTCCATTTGTTTCAGATCGTGGCAAGTGATCTACTTCTCGCCGCGGCCGGTGTCGATTATCCGCGTCATCGGCACCAACAACTCTGTTAACGAGGTAAGTGCGAGGTGTCCGAGCGCGCAGTTGCAGCGGAGCGTGGGGCGGGGCGGCCAGCTATTTGTACGTGTTGAACATGCTCGTCGTACGTACTATAAGAAACGAAGTTTAGCTTATTTGGAAGCTGTATTTTATTGAAATAATTATGATAATAGTACATTATTGCCGTGGCCGGGAAGGAGGCAATTGCAGGCTGAGTATTTGTTTAAACGGACGAGCTTGCGAGTCCGTTTAATTATAATACGAAGCCTGCAATTGCCATTCCGGCTGAGGCTAATATAGTGCTTCTCTCAAAAATGGGGGAATAATAAACTTTAAACATCGTTGCACAACTTGTAAATATTACTGATTTCCCGCCGTTTTTCTTTTTAAACCGAATCGCAAGTGTATTTTTCCACCGAAAAACGCAAACTATTTTAGACACATAGAAAACGTCGCGTTTGCAACAGAAAAATACGAGTTGAATTGGCTGAATACGACCTGTGCCGTCTTTTATATGCCGGTTTCGACTTTTTAAAGTTTGGTACTCCACAAATAAATGAATTTATATGTAACATTCCAGGCGGCCTGCAATGTTTTTAATTTTTTAATTTTGATCTGACCTGAAACTATACACTTTACCTTCCAACATGTAGCGACTTATGTACACTTTGCGGGGGCCATTTTTGAGAAAATGTATATACTCTGTATGGACTAGTATGATTCCGGAATTAATATATTTCATTTCATTGATTGAGTTATGTATATCTGGGCTTAATTTCAGCTTTCGCGGCGGACTTTAATTGTTGAGCCATTTCGAGCCCACTCTATACTGGACACTTTATAGCTTCATAGAAAACCAAAATTAGACCGTACCTTTGTGTAACGGGCAACTGTGTAATAGAAGCTTAATATTGTGTACGGCGTATCGAAAGTTCCTTCACCTGATCATGTTCCCAGGTGTTCCATTTGGTGCATCTGGAATGTCCCGCACAAGTGGAGGAGACTGGTGACCAGGCCGACAAGAAGCCGCGCGCCGAGCTGAAGGAAACCGCGCAACCGGCAACCAACAACAATGGTATTTATGTCACCGTTTGTAACCCACTTCAAACGAGTGGTATCAAAAGATTTTTCAAAAAAACCAACTGCTTTTTAGGGTTCCGTACCCAAAGGTTGAAAACGGGACCCTATTACTAAGACTTCGCTGTCCGTCCGTCCGTCCGTCAGTCTGTCTGTCACCAGGCTGTATCTCAAGAACCGTGATAGCTAGAGAGTTGAAACTTTCACAGATTATGTATTTCTGTTGCCGCTATAACAACAAATACTAAAAAACCGGCCAAGTGCGAGTCGGACTAGGGCTCGCATACAACAGACATGATTTTTTTGCCGTTTTTACAGATAATGGTACGGGACCCTTCGTGTGCGAGTCCGACTCGCACTTGGCCGGTTTTTTGCAAATACAGGGTGAAATAGGGGTCGTGGAGAGAGAAGATCAAAAGCGAATAAGATGGTCATACTGAACAACTTTTCCCTTTTGCTTGCAGCAGTAAGGTCATACTGAACAACTTTGTTTTTTAAGTAAATATTTGCAATTTGGCTGTCCAATTAAATATCCAAAATCCCACTAATATTATAAATGCGAAAGTTTGGATGTATGTTCCACTTAATCTTAAAAACTACTGGACGCATTTACATGAAACTTTCCAGTTATGTACCTTATATATCAGAATAGGGCATAGGCTATAATTTATGTCAAATTTCATCCCTTTTAGGGACGACTAAGGGGATGAAACTTTGTATGGAGATCAAATATTTTTGCTCGTGCCTTCATCAGACGCTGGGTCTCAAAATGTATGGAAAACTAAAATCCGACTTGCACTTGACCAAAATTCCAATTGATACTATTTAATAGGCTATAATCTATGTCATCCATTTTAGGACGAATCATAATCATGTCAATCCATAATTGCGAATGGATGAAAATCTTAGAAATGCCTGATTCTTTTTTTGGTGATAGGCATAACTATCATTAGCACCAGAAAAAAGTTTCAGGTGTTTCAGCTGCGTCAATTATTTTTGAAAAATATAAACAGTTTCTACACTTACGTCTTGGGTTTAGGACGGCGAATAAGAATTTTTCCTTGATCTGTCTCATATTACAAAAACTATTTTAAATATCCGTGATAAACTGACACTGGCCATGATATTGACAGCTGCAGCAGCTATATTTTTGTCATTGCCAGGGTCAGATATTTAAAATATTTTTTGTAATATGAGACGCATCAAGAAAAATTCGCCGTCCTAAACCCAAAACGTAAGTGAGGAAACTGTTTTTATTAAAAAAAAAGACTCCGCTGAAAAGTCTGCAACTTTTTTCTGGTGCTAAGGAAGGTTATTCCTATCACCAAAAAAATAATCAGGCATTTCCAAAATTTTCATCCATTCCCCATTTTTAAGCGTACGAAGTCGCCGGCGGAAGCTAGTCTAATATAAACGATGATTTAGCGCCAGCCCCGGCCGCGGCGGCCCCGGCGGCCCCGGCGGCCCCCTCGGGCAGCCCGCGCGCGTCGCCGCCGCCCGCGGCGCCCGCGCTGCCGCCCGCGGAGACCGCCACGGAGGCCGAGGAGGGCTACGACGAGTGACCGCGCGCCGCTACCACTCGACAGGACCTGTAGTCACCGGACGGTAGGCTTAAATCGTTATTCAACCGATATAATTATTGGCACCACAGAACACTAAATACTATAGAAAGGCGATGTGGGCGTGGCACGCAAGTACTTTGAATGAATGAATGAACGAATGAAAACGTTTATTTCGGTCATTTGTAATATCCTAATATAATGTTAAATAATTCATAAAAACAAGTTTCCATCGTTTAGATTTTAAATTTCAAGTCGAAAACAATAATATTTATAATTACAAACATGCCAAAGAGAGATAAATAGCATAAATAAAAACGAAATGTGAACAAAATTAAATGTAAATTTATTATTCAATTTGAAAATATCAAAAACGGAATAAAATCTTACTTAAATTACATTTGAATTTAAAAATTTAAACATGTCTAATTACTTATAACTTAGGTATAGGTATACATTTCAATGTGTTGGCTGGAGTTTATTAAGCAATTTTGTAAGTGGACAGTCCAACCTATTTGAGCATGCGCTGTTAGCTTTCGCGCCGACGTCACCTGATCGGCGTGCAGTCGCTCAACAGTTGTAGGCGACGTGGAGGGGATGAGGCGACACTGCTCCCGATACAAACCGCGCTTGATAGAAGGGGTCTTCTATAGTATTTAGTGTCCTGTAATTGGCATCGAATAATTACTCCGTGAGTATTATTGTAATAGAATTGTATGGTTATTTTGCTTCAGTAATGTCAATTTGCGAAAAAAATGTTATAACAGGTATCACGTGATAATACTCCCAAAAATAGTCTTAACTTGCAGCTATGATACTCAGGAAAAGCTATGGTAACAATAATACCGCGTCCAAGCGAGATGGCAGCATACAAACCTCGATAAGTGTGACAAAGAGGGAAATATCATTTGTTGTCCTCATAGATCCACTTTTTTTATTTGCCACAACTGGTTTAGTATGAAGTTGTGGCATAAAAAACCACTACCCGCCCAAATTAAGTAGGTTGTTTACGGTAAGCAATCAGCCATTTTAAGACGAGTTCTTAATTTAGCTGCATAGAAGCCTTTCCGTCCCTCATTGTGGCATCACGTATAGCTTGTTCTGAGTATCATAGGTCCATGAGTGAGACTGACGTTTGGTTGTCATTATTCAACTGCCATATTATATTACAGACACATAATGTTACAGAATAGGTCGATATGCGATAATATTCCGTAACATCGATAAGTGGAATTGTCGATAAATCAATTTGGTCATTCCCTCTGACAGTTTGATTTTTGCTATGAAGAATTCCGGCCCTTGCTCTCGGGCTGTTTTCACTTTAAAAAACACCGATTGACTTCAAATTTGGCATTCGTTATAAAGTATGTGCAGATAGTTCACGTAATTTTATAAACATGTTTAGTACAATATTTTACGATAGCAAAAGTTATTCTATCACTAAAACAAATACCACTTAGAAAATTACTTTTTTTGGGTTCCGTAGCTAATATGACAAAAACGGAACCATTATAGTTTCGTCATGTCCGTCTGTCTGTCTGTCCGTCTGTCCGTATGTCACAGGCATTTTACTCGAAAACTATAAGGTGTATTTGAATAATTTTTTTAGGATAGGTGTATTTTGCTAGCCGCTACATAGTTTTGTAATTAAAATGACAAAAAAAAATGTTTTAGGGGTGCACTCCATACATAAAACCAAATAAAACTGAAAGTAAAAAAAAATTGTAAGCCCACTTGTGTGCACATCAATCGATAGGCCTTTAAAAATAAATATAAGGTTTTTCAATTTTTTTATTTTATTCAGTGAATAAAGTCGGAGATAATCGCCCCGAAAATCACTAAAATTCTGTCCCCCCCCCCCTTATAATTTTTAAACGGTGTATTTTAAAAATAAAGGAAAGGACGTAAATGCCGTAAGATTTCTGTGACGATATGACCTTTTTAATAGGCACGGAACCCTTTGTTTTGCGTGGTCCGACACGCACTTGGCCGGTTTTTATTGTACAAAAGCGATAGCAATATTTGCTTTAGTAGCCAGTGAAGTGAACTAATATAAGAAGTTTTACTGTCCTTTAGCGTTTCAAAGCATCTGTCCTTCTCTCTCTATCAAAGCAGGTAAGCGTGAAAGGGACAGAGCTACCATACTACGCGGTTGAGCCATTCTATTGAATGTGAACACAGTAGCCACCTTAATTTTCTACTCTATGTAAAAAGAATAGGTTTCTTTTTCGTGTTAATCTTTAAACTTTTGAGAGCTAAAGACGGCTGTGGACGCCGACGAAAACTCGTGCCACTGAAGCCACGGACGGCCACAGCCGCGCGTGCGCTTCGCGCTTTTTCGTTAATTTTATGTAATAAAAAGCTTTACAAGTAACGACCCATTTTTTAATAGTTCATGTTACGTACATTAATTTTGACATGACAATATTTATCAGAAGTTTCATTTTATGAATATTTTGTCTGGCTATTGTTTTTGTTCTGGCCTCAGTTGGGCACCGTTTTGTTTTGCACCCTCGCTGTCAAAAGGTTAAACATTTTATTGATTTTATAGAGCTATCCTAAATTAACTTTATCATGAAAAGTGGTAAATATTATAATATACTATCAAAAATATCATTAGACTAAGATCAAAATGTAGTATTGCTTCCTAGTAACAAACTGGGTGAAATTTATATAGCTATGTTATTAATCCAGCGTAGGAAATAAAAATACTTAATAAAAATACCCTAATACATGTATCTCTGAATAATGTAGGTACTATTCCGACTCAAAAATTGCACTGAATTGCAATATATCACCAAGTAACGGAAATCTATGAACCCCGTGTTCGGTTATTCTATCCTACTATTATAAATGCGAAAGTTTGGATGTTTAGATGATGAATTTTTTGCACCAAGATAGTTTATAACCTAAATTAAAATATAGGATAGCCCTTCGCTGTCCACGCAGACGAAGTCGCGGGCGGAAGCTAGTAAGTTATAATTTGTGTCGCTCCCAAGCTAAAGGTATCGCTTTATCCGTTGCTGTTGGCATATAGTATAGTATTTACTAACAACC
Source organism: Epinotia nisella (assembly GCA_932294315.1). NCBI lineage: Eukaryota > Metazoa > Arthropoda > Insecta > Lepidoptera > Tortricidae > Epinotia > Epinotia nisella. Next base: position 22,911,507 of record OW028679.1, read on the forward strand.
GAAGAAAGCGATACCTTTTACCCAGGAACGAGTCATTGAATGAGTTTTAAATTGTGCCCTTAGATCGTGATAAAGTTGCTATAAGTTATTCCATGTTGTTAGTGAAGTCGAACGTTAATATTAGTTATTTAGTAGTTAAGATGTTTTCTAGTCTATATCTTGTGGCGGGCTTCACTTGGTCATATTTGATAAACATTTGAGGAGTTTCAATTATATCGAACAATTAGCGTACCTAACAAAATGTATTGGTATTTGTGCGTTTTTCAAAAAAAGTGTACATGTATTTATTTTCAGATTGCGATTTTTTTGGCTTTTTTTTTACTCAGAATCGTTGATACTATCGATCCTCATACAAGAAAAAAAGTGTCCCAAATATTCCATTCCAAATCGCCACATTTTTGTATGCAGTCATTTTTTATTTATATGGTCGTGACGCACTGGATGAAAAAACTTACATAGTAAACCTGGGACACTTTTTTTCTTGTATGAGGATCGATAGTATCAACGATTCTGAGTAAGAAAAATCCAAAAAAAATCGAAATCTGAAAAAAAAAGTTCACGTACAGTTTTTTGAAAAACGCATTTAAATGTCTTCGCGTTTAGTTCCTGCTGCAAACGCAAGTTTCTGTACTAATTATTGATCCAAATTATTTATTGCGATTGGATTCTCTTCAACATATAATTTGTAATCTATAACCAAGTGAAGTTCGCTTCTTTCAGATGCGTGCATGTGAAATATCTCAGATTTCCTCTTTTTATTTATTTATTCAATTAATTACACAACATTACAGTATTACACTAAGACACTGTGGAATTTAAGACACAATATACTAAATACAATATACGAGTACAATATAAAAAAATTACGCATAAAAAAATATCATACCAATAACTTTGTATGGACAAATTTTACATTAAACACGAACAGAAGTCGGGCGGTCATCCATCGCTTCACAGTACGTCATACATTGACCACCACACACATCCATCCACTTATAAAAACGTCACAGTCTGGTGTTGATGCGAGAAGGGCATTGAGGTAGCTCAGAGCGCGCACAAGTTTATGTCACAACACGATCTTTAACACTTTCAATACACATTTAAAATGAATCAGACCTAGTTTTTAGGGTTCCGTAGCCAAAATGGCAAAAACGGAACCCTTATAGTTTCGTCATGTCCGTCTGTCCGTCTGTCCGTCTGTCCGTCTGTCCGTCTGTCCGTCTGTCCGTCTGTCCGTATGTCACAGGCATTTTACTCGAAAACTATAAGGTGTATTTGAATAAATTTTTGAGGATAGCTGTATTTTGTTGGCCGCTACATAGTTTTGTAATTAAAATGACAAAAAAAAATTTTTTTAGGGGTGCACTCCATACATAAAACTAAAAGTCAAAAAAAAAAATTTCATTGTGACCCCCCGTGTGGCACATCAATCGATAGGCCTTTCAAAATAAATATAAGGTTTCTTAGCATTTTTTTTTGATTAAGTGAATAGGTTCGGAGATAATCGCCCCGAAAGTCACTACAATTCTGTCCCCCCCCCTCTAATTTTTGAACGGTGTATTTTAAAAATATGGAAAAATTCATGGACATAGGGCTTATTAATTTCATTCACCGAAAATTGTTTTGAACAAGATCGGATGAAAGGTTTTCGAGATATTGCTGAAAAACTGCCTTCCTCAAAGAAAAGGATGTAAGTGCCGTAAGATTTCTATGACGATACGACCTTTTTAATAGGCACGGAACCCTTCGTTTTGCGTGGTCCGACACGCACTTGGCCGGTTTTTTATGGAAGATTCATCTCTGTGTCACTGTCGGGGGGTGTTATGGTGTTCTCGTAGCTATGAAAGATACTCGATGATTATAAAAAAAAAGTTCCACTGCGGCAGCTAGATAAAAATCTGGAAATCTCTGTGTCACATGTCGCATCTGTGACCATCTAGTGCTTTAACTTTCCTTTAGACATTTCCCCGAATTTATTCCTTTGATGTTGTATCGTTTTACTCGTATATTCTAAGGCAGGTTGTGTTAAGTATAGTTGTATTATGGCTGGTTTACACTGGGTCGTCAGGCGATCGAAATCGAACGAACGCGAACGTCAACGCTCTTTTGGCGCCTGGCGAGGCGATCCAATGTATAGATTGTTCTAGTTAAAATGACGTTTACCGACATCTATTGTTTGATTGTTATCATCAAGTAAGGTTGTAAAACAATTATAAACAATAGAACAAACAGTAGCAACTCCAGTGCACGCGCCACACTTCGGTCAATTTCATGACGTCTCATTGTTATCTTTTCCTTAGCAACAATAGAAGTTGTTAAATCCCACGTTAATAAGTGCATTTTAACTGGAACAAACTATAGTCGAGCCTTTTTAGTTGAAGACCGCCGACAAGTTCTCAGTTCAATTTTATATTTTATGCGTATTAATGTTAAGGTGGATTATGCTTTGACTTGTGCGGTCTTTATTTAGTGTAATGAAATCTCGTGTCGCCTTTATAATATTATGTTGAATCGAACTATTATTTATGTTTTAATTAGGTACTGAACATTTATTCTAATGACTGTAAAGTTAACCTATGATTATTAAAGTTATTGTTTATAATCCAAAACAAAATAACTATTAACTAGGCTGGTTTTGAGCAAAGTATTTTTTTTTGCAAATATAATTAAAACCGCGTGAACGCCAATTGAAAAGCGTATTTTGATTTGGATGATCCAGTTATAATATTTCAATTCATTTCGTTTGTAATCTCAGTTAGAACGTAAATGTTAGATAAGCGAATAATGAAACAACACAATTTGTATATATGGTTTATTTTGGAGCGTATTGATTGAAGACATCCGTAAGGTTACAGAAATAATAGCACAGACGTATGCACAATGCATCGTTTCTTTCTATTCAGTACAGTGCGAGGGCACAAAGTGAGACGTCGCTAGTTGTGCTACTTCTAGCTGCTTTAGCAATGGCATGAAGGTTGTATGAGGTCTGGTAAGAAATTAATGGCGATGTAGACCGTCCACTTCGTTCGACTATGAAACGAACCTTTAGGATTAAGTGCGATTCCTACCGAACGTATTCTACCGGTTGCAAATGAATTGGAAGCTTATATACAGTAGTTACGTCCTGTGGGACATATGATGAGAGGAAAAGACAAATGGCGTCGCACTGAGACTATATGGTATCCTATAGGATGACAGTATAAGAGATGGGTGGATGAAATCGTCCAAGTAGCCGGAAACACCTGGACAAGACTTGCAACCGACAGATAAATGGAAAATGTTGGAGGAGGCCTTAGCCAAAAAGCACACAGACACATAACATGTCAAAAAAAAGTGAGTTTGTACAGTCAGCAGCAGAAGTAGCCAAGCCTCTTAATTTCTTAAGAATAAAGTCGTGTGCAGGTCATTTTGAACACCCGGCCCGCTTAGCTACTTCTGCTGCTGACTGTAATCTGTCTGAATAAAGGGCTATTTTATTTATTTATTATACAGTAGTTATGTTCCATACTTGGATGAAATTCTCACCGAGCCGAATGGCCTATGTCCAGCAGTGGAAGTCTTTTGGCTGATATGATAATGTATAAAAAAAAAGAAAAGAAAAGAAGACATTTATTCACTACACAAAAGACACACAGAGACAAAGGAGTAGACATACATGACAATTGACACATATTGTGTGTCTTCGCGGCAGTGAAACGGTCGCTGTCTCAGCATTGTGCCGAGGTGTCAGACAGACACCTGCAGCGCTGGTTTTCAGACAGCACCGCAAGTGGCCCACGGAACGCAACGCAACACAGCATTAGATAAAAAGTAAGTAGACACATAATAAATAAATAATTATTGCAAAATATTGAAAATATATATATAGAACAGTAGCACGACGGGATGAAAAACAAAGCATAAAACGCGACACGGTTGGGATGTTAAAAGTGCTGGATGGGTTAGGGTTGGGATTTTTGGAGCGTCAACAAATAGCCTTTAAGCTGGCGCTTAAAGGTATACCTGCTAGACGCTCCTTGGATAGGTGGAGGGAGATCATTCCAACACTTGGACGCTGTGAACCTAAAACTTCCTCGAAACGCCGCGGTCCGATGCTCTGGCACCAGAATCATCGCCTTACACCTACGCGCACTCTTGGGCCATGCAAGTGTATGTATGTATTGTATGTCTACTCCCTTTATATCTGTGTGTCTTTTGTGTAGTGAATAAATGTCTTCTTTTCTTTTTCTTCTTTTTTTTTATTACCGTGTTCAAATTACTTTGGTATCAAGTAGAATGGGCCGAAGCCCGATCGGTAGCAATCGTACCTTACCAGGCCTTAACGCGTCATAGACGGTATCCCGTCTTTTACTGTGATATGATGATGGAACCAGTCGTGTGGACAACTGGGAGTGGGTGTACGGCTAAATTCATTATCCTTATGTAGTTTTAAGGCAGAGATATAAATATTGTAGAGCTTTTAATATGTTTTAATAAAAAAGTCAGCATAAATTGGTGTTTCATTTGATGATTCTCTAAGGCTTGACAAGTTTAAGGATGAAGTGGCATATCTGACGACCGGTTAGCCTAATGGGTAGTGACGCGACCTACAAAGCTGAAGGTCCAGGGTTCGAATCCCGGTAAGGGCAAATATTTTTGTGATAAACATGAATATTTGTTTCCGATTCTTGGATGTTTTCTATGTATTTCGTTGTCTAGCACTCATAACACAAGCCTTATTGAGCTTACTATGGTAATAGTTCAATTTGTGTAATATTGTCCCTTAATATTTATTTATTCATACCTAGAACTCCGAGAAGACACTGAAATTATATAACAAAGCCTCTTTATCATGCTGCCATGCCATCTCCTCAGTCGGCTCTGAAAAATGGCTACAATAAAAAAAAATACACGATATTGTCAACAGATTTATTTTACATTATAATTCATACAACCGAAATGAATCTTATACTATGTTTGCATTTGCTTTTTATCACAATGAATTAAAGTGACAAATTACTATCATTGAATGAAATATTTACAATAGTCTTTACAACGCAGACTATACAAATTTTCTAAGTGACACGGGGCCCTCTTTCGGACATTATTGCCCTGTTTTTCCTGAGCAGATCGCTCGCATCTACAATATCCGGGTTGTTCTCATCGGCATATTCATCGAGCCTCTTTCTTAATAATAATTTCAAGTCTTGTATACTTTCACTGCTATTCAGAGCAGATATACCAATAACATCTTCAAATGTTATTATTCTCTCTGGCCTTATTTCCTCTGGCACTGACCCTATAACTCTCTCCATATTCTTGAGAGATTCTTTGACTTCTTGAAACATGTCTTCAGATCCCTCTAAGTCCATTTTGTTCACAGCTAAGATAGCCGGTTTCTCTAATAATTCAGGGTCATAGAGTTCTAATTCTTTGTTCAGTAGTAGCACTGTTTCTAGACATGTTCTTTTGGGATATTTAGGGCTAAGCTGGAAACCTTGGACATCAGCTATGAATAGGAGTAGTTTTGTCCTTTCCACATGCTTTAGAAACTTGTGCCCAAGTCCTATATTGTTGTGAGCTCCTTCAATGAGACCCGGTAGGTCGGCAATAGAAATCTGCCTCAAATCTTCATATTGCATAATGCCTTTATTTGGCTTGATGGTTGTGAACGGGTAATTCGCTATCTTGGGCTTAGCTCTTGATATTGCCTTCAGCAGAGAGCTTTTTCCTGCATTAGGAAACCCAACAAGACCAATATCAGCAATTAATTTTAGATCTAATCTGATATGATATATCTGTCCAAAGTGTCCTAAGAAATTGTTCTGCGGGTTGCCTCCAGGACCGCCTCTAGCTAGTATAATCTTTTGATCTTCTTTGTCAATAGATCCTAAAACCTTTCCATCCTCTCTGTAAATGGTTACGCCCAAGGGAACCTCGAGTTGGACGTCTGCGCCTGGGGTACCTACAATTTTTGTCTTCCGGCTGTCTTCCCCGTGCCCTGCGTTAATTGTCTTCATGCGGTACTTGTTGGAGACATTCAGGAGATTTGCCTTCTCTTTACCGATGCAGTAAACACAGCCCCCCTGTCCCCCAAGTCCTCCGAATTTGGGCAGGCCGGTGCCCCCCGTGCCACCTTTGACATGAAGTCTTATGGAGTCTACGAATCTACTGCGGAGATAATTTCGAGGCCGTTTAACTTCCTTTGCAAATAAAGTCCTCAGTATAAATACCATTTTAAAATATAAGCGTGATAATCGTGATCACTTATAGATGTTTTAGGTTATGATTATTTACATTGCATTTTGTGTGACACTGACGGTTAGGGACGATACTGCCAGTACTAAAAAATTAAAGCTATTTAAAACATCTAAATAAAACGCCAAAATATGGCAAATTCCATGACAATTCCATAAAGAAAGGAGACGAAGGAAATAAATATTTGTATATGGCAATAATGAAATCAGCTGTTTCTGACATTTGAACAAAGCATTTTAGTTGTCTTGTCAAAGCTGTCAGTTCAATGTTGGTTCAATCCATGAACCTAGGATACTATATCCTAGGTTCATGGATTGAAAAACCTAAGATACTGTATCCTAGGTTCATGGTTCAATCTTTTATCTTTGTTATTAGGAATAAATTTTTATTTGTGGTTATGATTATTATACCGGTATAATTAAACTGTAGAGAAAAGAAATGAAGCTATTAAGAATGATTTAAAAGCAGAAATATTACAGTATCACATGTTTATCCATGTAAAATAATGAATAATTACAGAAAATGAAGACTGATGTCACTAAAACAATCTTTATATTTACTTTCTTGAGTATTGGCTTAGTTTTAGCGAGTGACGGTGATCGCTCTCCTTTTTATCAAACCTGTGTTAAACGGTGCAAGAACGCAAACTGCACGCAAGGTAAATACTATCTTTCTCATCGTTTTTTTAACCCCTGACCAAGTTGAGGGGTGTTATAAGTTTATATGTATGTCTGTTTGTCTCTATGTCTGTGGCATCGTAGCATTTGATGCAGTTTTTTTTAATCAGAAGTCTTGTTTGTCAGTTTCATCATTCTTAGCTGTTTGTTATGTCGGGGGTGTTTTAAATTTTTAGTTTTCTATATAATAACTTGATGCTCATTTTTAGCTTGTAAATTGAATTTTCCTCATCAAAGAGAAAATGCGTTTATTCAGAATATTATCCTCTCTGTATTTCCTTCCCTATATTACCCACTGCCCAGTTATTGAAGGCAACTCAGGTCTTTTTAAACAATATGATAAAGAGAACAAATACAATGGAAAAATAAACCATCATTGTCTGAAGCCCAAGACATGATCCACATTAAATTTACACAAAACAAAAAATATTTAGTAAAATAATTTGTTTTGTTGAGAGGCATATGTATTATTTAAATAAAAGAACTTTCTTGTGTTTTACCAATGGGCAAGCCTTGCCCTCTATCTTAGCCACTTCTTTATGTAATAAAATGAGCAAGATCTCACCTTTCTCGCTGCTACAAATGTGAACTTAAATTGTGTGACTACCCTAGATTTTTTATTTATTTCAGATGATAATTTTACACCAGATGCAGCCGAGCTGCTAGGTTTCTCAAGTTGGTTGCTGCAGTGGGGCTGCAGGGATGAGTGCCGCTACCACTGCATGTGGCGGACTGTTGATGCATTTGCAGAGAGAGATTATTATTTACCCAAGTTCCACGGAAAAGTAAGTTTAGTTTGTTGATTGCTTCAAAACTTGATGAATATACAGGTTATCCCAAAACTTTGCCACACGGAAGAAAAGTATCTTAAATATTGAAAATATCTTAAATTTTTTCTGAAAGAAGACTTATTTCATAAAAAAAAAAAATTGGAATTGCATTCAAAGGTAATTATTATTTATTTATTCATCAGATTCCAGAATCCTTAGTCTCATCTTGACACTGAAGACTCGGGAAGAGTAGGCAACATATTTGTGATTCTTCTGCGCGTTGCGGGAAACACCAAACAGAGCACATGTATATTATTATAATTATTATTTATTTTGTGCACTTCACATAAGATGGCACGACGTACCGTCATAAGATTGAATTTCGCCTGGCATGAGTGAAAGAACTCTATATAATTATATATATATATATATATATATATATTTTTCAGTACAGTTTTGATTGTGATTTTTGTATATTGTGATACTACGGAAGCCATGGTTCAGGCATGCGGCTGTCAAGCGGCGGTCGTGGGTTCGAATCCCGGCTCGTACCAATGAGTTATTCGGAACTTATGTACGAAATAGTAACCGTTAGCTATTCGGTGAAGGAAAACATCGTGAGGAAGCCGGTGTAATGCTTTCACGCAAAATAGGCACGTTGGATGTCGATTTGCGGAAGCCCAGTAAAACTAACTAATATTGTGATACTGACTGTAAGTGTCTCCGGTTCAGGCTGATTATCAGTGCCTCTCTCGAAAGAGGGAAGCGTGAGCCATGACCCTTTTGTGTATCGAAATTTTTTTATAATTTTATACGATGTTGTTTCTGAGTGATTGTAGCAAACAAATAAATCTATATCATTGTAGTATTAAAAAAAGCAGTGACAAGAGTCAGAGTCAAGGTATGCAAAACTCCAGGAAACATCATTGTCACCAAGTATTCTAGTCTCATTGCTACTTTCAGTGGCCATTCGCCCGAATGCTCGGCGTGCAGGAACCAGCGTCGGCGCTCGCATCCCTGCTGAACCTGGCCGGCCACGTTTACATGCACCATGAGCTGGCAACACAGTTCTCGGTGAAGGGTGCGCCGCTGCTGCTCTTCTGGCATGGGTTTGCTGTGGTGAGATTATTGGCAACAGATGATTATACGGCAGTAGCTACGGTGGTCTAGTGGTTCAGGCATGCGGCAGTCAAACGTCAGTCGTGGGTTCGAATCCCAGCTCGTACCAATGAGTTTTTCGGAACTTATGTACGGAATAGCAGCAGAACCAAGGTAACCGATATAGCCCTCCGAATCGCTAAACTTAAGTGGCAGTGGGCGGGGCACATTGCACTTAGAACCGATGGCCGTTGGGGCGGAAAGGTTCTCGAGTGGCGAACACGTACCGGAAGGCGCGGCGTAGGTAGGCCCCCCTCAAGGTGGACTGATGACCTGGTATAGGTCGCGGGAGTCCGCTGGATGCGGGTGGCGCAGGACCGGTCATTGTGGCACTCTTTGGGGGAGGCCTATGTCCAGCAGTGGACGTCTTTCGACTGATATGATGATGATGATACTAATCATAAACTGTTGTTGCAGTTTTTGCATACACATTCATATTTATTTATAGCGATTATGTTCATTGTATTATTTTTGAGTCTATTTTGACCGTCCCGAAGCAATAATAGACTAGATTACTGCTCTAGGACATTTTACGTGAGTGGGAAAGGTGGAAAATGAAATGTACGTGTTATCCCCAGGTGTGCGAGAACGCGTGGATGTGGTCGACCATCTTCCACGCGCGAGACACGCCGTTCACGGAGTTCATGGACTACGCGTGCGCTCTGTCCATGGTCATGTCGTTACTGGCCGCCGCCATCGTCAGGTGAATTCTTATCTTTTTGGTGGCCAGCGATAGGACACGCGCAAGGAGGCGAGACTTTATTTCCTTCCGTCTTTAAACTTAAGTCATCATCATCATCAGAATATATATGTCCCACTGTTGGGCACAGGCCTCCTCTCATGAATGAGAGGGAACGGGCAGTAGCCCCCACGCTGGCCCAGAGCGGATTGGGGACTGGGCCAGCGTGGGGACTACTGCCCGTTCCCTCTCATTCATGAGAGTGCGGATTGGGGACTTCACATACCTCTTTAAATTTCTTCTCAGATGCATGCAGGTTTCCTCACGATGTTTTCCTTCACCGAAAACTTAACGATTGGTTTAGAACTATCCATCCACACAGGTATCTCACTATCCATGGATTGATCAGGCCCCTTATAATAGAAATCCGGCCACATTCCATCAAATAAGTTTGCGTTTTTGATGAGAAAAGTCCCCTTCCCAAATTGTAATGAGTGTGGAACCGTTGAAGATGTTGTACAGGTTATCCTGGAGTGTCCGGAGCGAGGCTGTGAGAGCAGCTTGGTTCGACAGGAAACTGTTAGACACTGGATACATTAACAGTATTCTGTCTCTATCTATATCGGAAGAAGCCGAGATTCTGTATAATTTAACGGAAGTAGCTTTAAAATGTAGAACTCTTTTTTGTAGTTATTTTGTTGCTCTTACGGGGCGGTATGTTCGCTTGGCGACAAGTCCCTTTTCATCAATAAATGGGTGATTCCATGAGCGTTCCAACCGCCGTCAGTCCGCTGATCGCATTATTGTCAATGTACCGGCAAACTGGCATGGCATGTTCAGATATTTTTTACAAGTCCAGGACTCCTACAAAATATTGGAAAAGGGGATCCAAAACTGCAAGAACTTTGACAATAATGCGATCAGCGTACTGACGGCGGTTGGAACGCTCGTGGAATCACCCAAATAAAAAAAAACTTAACGATTGTGAGTTTAGCTATAACGATTCGCACAACACATCTCTGAAGCGAGTCAAAAGAGCCAAGCTGGTATTCAGGTGCTCCCGCCCAAAGTGGATAGATATAATAAAAGTCTCTGTCCTGGAGAGAAGTACAGCTTCGTTCTATTAACAGGATCAGTTTTATCACGATTTCCCGTTTTGTTCCAGAGTGTTCCACGGTCGGAAGAAACGGGGTCCACTGACATTGCTACTGTTTCTGTTTTGTTACTACGTGATGCACGCGCACTACCTGTACTCTGGTCGTATCGACTACGGGTTCAATATGCTAGTCAATGTGGTCTGTGGTGAGTAGAAATATTGTCACTCCAAAGGGCCAAGATTTCCAGCTTGTTTGTCTATGATTTTTGACACGTATAACAGCGTCTAAGGATATTTGCAACCTCAGTGCCCGCATTTGTACGTACTCTTATTTTGAGTCACTATTGGCAGAGTGCAAAGCGGGTGGAGGGGGTAGCCTAAACGATCACAGCGCTCGCTACGGCTAAAATTGTCATTTTTGTCGCTGACTTGAGCTGTCAAATCCATATTGCAGTAAACATTTTCTAATCGTTTTTGAGATAAAAATATGGTCCTGGTAAGATGTGTTGTTGTGAATTGTAATAACACAAGATTTCATTAATATTTTTCACAATATTTACTTACTTCTTGTTTGACAGCGGTGACAATATTGTCCATAATGGCCGCCTGTCACGTGGCGCTGTCGTCGCGCTCGGTCCCAATACGTTAATAGCTTTTTAATTAGCTGTCAATTCAATATTATGGTGCCATCGAGCTAATCTGATGATGGAGACAGAAGGTGTCTGTGGTATTTTCAGGATATTAGGTGTCCCGGTAGGTATACTATAGGTATAGGAAATGATAGGCGTGTAGTTGCTTCGAGGATTTATTCCGGACTGACGTAAGCGACACACATTCCAATGGTTTGACAGCTATAATGGATCTACTTACATCACAGTGTCCATGGGAATTCAGTACGTAATCCACGGAACCCCGTTGAATTTGGGCTCGTTAGAATCGTCTCAATAGTAGTTGATGACGGACGATATACAGAAAACCTTATTGTGTACTATTTTTGGCAAGCAATAATAGTACATTACTGCAGAGGCCGTGAAGTAAGGGATTGCTGGACGAGTTTGGGGTAGACGGCCGAGTCGTAGACGAGGCCGGATACAACGAGTCCAGCAATCCCTGTTCCGGCCGAGGATTGTATAGTGCTTTTCTCAAACAATGTGAGGAAATATTAAAATCAAAATAAATACAATTAATTATTTGTTGAAATTACAATTGGAACGAAAGATTAGAAACAATTGTGTAATTCGCCGCCTTTTTTTATTTTTTAAACATGCCATTTGAACAAGCCGTTCAAGCACCATGTTTAACCGCACATAAGTATAGTACCATAGATTTTGTTTTTATTTTATGTTGCAAGTATGCTTACAGAGTCTAGTGGTGGTTGGCACTATGTAATTTTTCCTTTGTCAGTTTAATATTAGTAAGCAAACTTAAAAAGTTAGAGTAGCGGACAATAATGGTTTTACTTAGGGTTTTCATACATTACTTCTTGGCGTAAGGCCAAGAAGTAATGTAGGGAGCCTTAAACAAGAAACTTCATGTCTTCATTTCGTGATATTAACGCATACATTTCCGAGCATGTTTGAGAAAAGAATATTAGTATTGTCTAAACGAATAGTGATATGCAATCCTGGCAGGCGTGTGCGGCGGTCTGCTGTGGGCCCTCTGGTCGTGCGTGCAGCTGCTGCGCGGGCGCCGCCACGCGGCGCGCGTGCTGGCGTTCTCTCTCTGGTCGGGCGCTGCGCTGTCGCTGGAGCTGCTGGACTTCCCGCCATTGCTTGGTTGGGACGCGCACGCGCTCTGGCACCTGGCTACAGCGCCTTTGCCACTGATCTTCTATAGGTGAGTCCCCTCTTTCTGGGCCCTGTTGTTACTGCATGGACATGTTCGAGAGTCTGCTATGGACCAGACAGACTTGATAGACAGTTGTATACAACAGATACGCGACAGCCCGGATGCTGGTGTTCTCTCTCTGGCCTCTACCTAGTTCCTAAACGAAAGCGCATTACATTGGTTCACCCCCACTTAACCTAATACCGTTAGTGCTAATTTCATTACACCTACCAACGTTCGATATAATTTTTATTAGCCCTAATATTCAGATAACTAATATTGTATGGCATAATTATTTGCTGTGCCTAATTTCATACCTCCTAATCTTTACTAATACTAAACATCAAGTGTGCTAATATATTGGAAACTAATAATGATTTTTCCTAATGATTACTAAGCCTAATGATTAACGTGCCTAATGATTACTATGTATAATGAATACTACACCTAATTTCATCACACCTATCCTGTCACTTGACCTATTAACTTTTTCTCTAATGTTTCACTAAACCTAATGCATTTTTTATGGTTGTTTGGTACAGAATCCGTTAAAATAAGCATGTTTGGTAGTTTTTTTTTTCTCTAAAATCAAAAATGGCCGAGATATTGAATCCAGAAAGTCAAAACGACCTAGGACTTAAAAATCAAAAATGGTCGAGATATTGTATTATACATATATGCATGCATAGAGATAACAAAACCGAATCGGAGCACCCCACTATCCACGTGGTCTTGTCTGCCTTACCCCTAGAGTGTATATGAAAATTGCGAAGCCAGGAGCTCGCGAAGGAGGTCCTGAGTTGAGCGGGCGCACGAGGCCGAAGCGACGTGAGTGGGGGGAGGTGGCGAGCGAAGCGAGCTGGCAACCTCCCGAGCGGGGTATAATTTCATTTGCCAGAATTTCATTTACCCGACTTTTATCTGCCACAATATTCACCTGCCATAATGTTGTTTTCTATAGTTTCGTATGCCATACTCATTGTTTACCATATTAATTATATGCCAGAATCTTTGTTTTCCATAATATCAATAACAATAATCTCGGTTACCATAATCATTGTAATCCATAACTATCACTTGCCATAATGTCATTTGCCATCCATCTCAACATCTATAATATTCATATGTAATATAGTGGGTACGAATTGCAGTGTCTAAAATAAAATAAAAATATATCCTCGAACCTATCCGCGATCCGAGTCGGTTTTGCCACTAAATCCCTGTTCAAAGGATGGACATCAAATAAACTTTTCTCTGAGATAAACCAATGCCAAGATAGTGGTGTATCGTAGGCAGTAGGGAACAGGGGTTTAGTGGCAAAACCGACTCGGATCGCGGATAGGTTAGAAGACGAAAGCGGGAGCTTTGCTCCCGCTTTCGTCTTCGAGGTTATTTTTTTTATAAAAGAGCGGAACTAATAATATCGTAGTGCATCATTTTAGGTGTTTCCATATGTTGTTGTATCCGCAATCCGAGTCGGTTTTGCCACTAAGTCCCTATTCAAAGAATGGACGTCAAATAAACTTTTCTCTGAGATTAACCAATGCCAAGATAGTGGTGTATCGTAGGCAGTAGGGAACAGGGGTTTAGTGGCAAAACCGACTCGGATCGCGGATAGGTTAGAAGACGGAAGCGGGAGCTCTGCTCCCGCTTTCGTCTTCGAGGTTATTTTTTTTATAAAAGAGCGGAAAAACTAATAATATCGTAGTGCATAATTTTAGGTGTTTCCATATGTTGTTGTATCCGCGATCCGAGTCTATTTTGCCACTAAGTCCCTGTTCAAAGAATGGAAGGATGGCAGGCAGAGGAATTCTAAGGAGTTAATAAATAAAATACTATTGTGTAATAGACTTAGTTTTTATAATTATTAAACAGTTTTTACTATTGAATTGTTTGTCGTCATGAGACCTTAGACATTATGATAATTCGGGATACTGACATTAGGGCAGAAATAGTTAGGTAAAATGAAGATTCGGGTTTTTGATTTTAGAGATATTGATAATAAGGTGTAGTCATTATTAGGCAAAGGAATATTAGGCCTAGGAAATATTCGGTTAAATACAATTAGTTTTAGTGAAAATTCGGTCATGAGAAATTAGACATTATGAAAATTTGGAATACTGAATTTAGGGCTAATGAATAATTAGGAAAAATGAAAATTCGGGTTTGTGATTTTAGGGTTTACAACATTAGGGCTAGTGAAATTAGGTTTAAAATTCTTAGGGCTAACGGAGGAGAACCCATTACATTTACAACGTTTATTGAGTGAAGTAATTCATGTAACAAAATCAATAATTTTTTTCAACTGATCAAATCATAAAATTTGCCTGAAATTAGCTATAATGTTTTCTAATACGAAGTTTTTGTTTACAGATTCGTTATTGACGACTTGAAATATTTGCAGAACGAAAAACAACCCGATAAAGCTGGCGTGAAGCAGTCATAAACGTCATTGGAAACCTCAGTCAGAGGGTGGATTCTGCTACAATGTACACTTACACGGTCCGGTACAAAATACCGGGGTTTTCTTATTACTTTCGTAAGCACACCGTAAGTGTAAAAGTTTATAAATAAACACTTATAAACGCAACAGTGTTATTATTAACGTAATCGTTTGAGAGTTCCCAGCACGGTCGACACAAATTGGCTCCCCATACAAACGTAAACTACTTTCATTTTAAAACGGCGAGCTGGAACAACCTGAAACTTTGTATACACAATGGGGACTTTGGGACTCTTAAGTTTTGTAGATACAGTGAAACAGAAACCAACTTTCCAAATTTTAATATTTGCAAAAAAATATCACAGGACAACCACTATGCGGACAATTTCAAAAAGACATCACTAACAATTTAGCATAACCTAAACGTTCACAATTTGGCACACCTCAGTATTGCATCATGATTTTTTCCTTCTCCGGGCCGCAAGCGAACCCCAAATGGTACACCGGCTTCCGCATCCATGTTTTATTTGTGATCTTCAGCCCTGGACTTTTCGCTGGGATTTTGGGTTTGTAGACGTTCGTCGATATAGGTGCCATGCGGTGGACGGACCGAGTTGGCGTCGTGCGCCAGTCGTACTGATTATGAGGCAGTCGTCTCATGTAGTTGGGTGGGGTCCTGGGTCGGTGGGGCGCCTGGGGTCGGTAGGTAGCTCGTCTGACTTGGGAGCTGCCGGTGTGCGGGCGGAGGACGCTACGAGGCACGTACCGGGGCATCCGCTGGGGCTGGTGAATGGGGTGGTCAGGCGGGCGCCTGTAGAGAGACTGTCCTAAGCGGCGAGTCTTAGATGACGAGCTATTTGGACGCGACGTCTCCGCCGGTGCGTATGACACGTGCTTCACGGGCCTGTCTCTCTGGACGGGAGTTTCGTCGGACGTTTCAGAGTCCTGAGTGCCGGTGGTGATAGGCTTGTCCATCTTTTCCGGTTCATCTTCTTTTCTTCGCAACCTCTTTACGACTGACGACATGACCTTTCCGAAGAAGCCTTTTTTAGCGGGTTTCTGTAAAAAGAGGGATTTATGATGGAAAAAAAAAGTGAACATGAGAATTCAAGGAGTACATAATATGATTATAAATATTGTGTTAGGTTTCTTACAATAGCAAGGGACGGAGAAGGTACGCCGTCGCTGTTGGTCTCGCTCTCAGATCCCGACACGAGCGTATCTTTGTTTGGTTTGATGTTCGGTTTCTTAACACTGCACTGTCTCCTCTGTGCGCTAGTCGTATGTCTCGCCATCTGGTGGAACGAGCCGCCGCGCCTCTTCTGCTGCGCATTCAGACTCGACTCGCTAGGACTCTCCATCCTCGTCGCACGTCTAGTGCCGACGTCTCCTCTGAATATCATCTCTTCTCGACCCAGAGTCAAGTTTTTCGGCGCCTCACGCTCAGGCGACGTTTTGTTAACCTTTGACTTGGCGTCATTGATGGCGCTGCGAGATGCGGTATTTACTGGATAGTCTAAGTCTAACTTCATTGACTTGTATATTTCCTTGATAAGATTTTCCGTTTCTGTGGTTCGCTTCCTCGGTGGCTCGTGCGTGTTAGTTGCACACGTCGTCACATGCTTGGGCTGCATCGGGTTGTTTCTGTCGGGATAGCAGGTGTGCGCGGTGTGCGTTTGGTGGACCAATTCCGGGAAGTTTTGCGCATAATTCAAACTCATTGGAGGTACCGCCACCGTTTGACGAGGTATGAGGGTTTGTCGCATCATAGAACTACAGTATGAGGGCACATCATGAGAACACAAAGGTGCGTATGGGTTAATCATAGCGTAAGGGCTGTAGGTGTAGCTGTTAAGGATACGCTCACAGTCTGTGCTTGACATGGGGTCATTTTGCACAATTGCGTCTTTAGTATCTTTTTCGCTTATGACTCTCATTCCACTGGTAGTGTTGTTGGTCTTTACTTCAGTTAGGACAGTTTCGAGCATGGTCTTGATTTGATTCAAAGCTGATTCAGTTTTGTCTGGTTCAGACGGTTTGGTGAACTCCGAGTAAGCGCTCTTCAAATCGGTTTGGCATTCAATCTCGTGAGCGGGGATGGCGAGGCACGCTGCGTTTTTAAGCGTTAATTTCAAATTGGCATACGTGGATCCAGATTTTGGCAACGACGTCTCAAAAGTTTTCGCTGGTGCCTCGGAACATTGAATGTGGTTTATGGTGGTCTGGACGCATTCAGCATTATCGGCGAAGGGCTCGTTAAGATGATTAGAAGTGGCTATCAGCTTCGTTACGGATAATATTTGAATGGGTTTGGACGACCTCACATGACATTCGGTGGTATTCCCAGAATGGGCATTGCACTGCGCATCTTTTGGTGCAGGTTTATACCGGAGTCCTTGCCCTGGCGACAATCGCTTTGGGTAAACGTGGCTGAACTCCACAAGACCATCCGTTAGAGACGAGTCGTTCGGAATGAATACCGGCTTTATGCGACGTTCTCTATTTTGATGTTTAACCGGTTTACTGCCACTGCGATTTGGTGGCATGTTTAAAGAATATTCTGGCTTAAATCGGTAATATTCAGGGAAAAACGTGAAATTCATTTCAGAGGCCCGTTTTTTGATTAGTTTGTTCTTTTTAAGACCAGGCTTTTCTTTCACTGGTTTCATGTCGTAAAAACTGGAGTCATAATAAACGTTGCCGCTATCGATGTTAGGGTCGATCATCGGTCGTTTGCGAATTTTGCAATCGACGTCAAGGAAGTTGCCCTGGCAGCACGAGCACATGTCGTCGGAGGTGCCCGAGCAGTGTGGCTCGTCGCGGCACACCGGCACCGATCCCTGACTCCCTAACATCTCGTCGTCCATGTACATCTTCACCAAATGCTGACGTTCTATAAGCGACTGTAAATACTCTGCGTTCATCGTTTCCTCGGGTTTATCTGGGTTATCTTCCTTTTTAGCTTCAGTAGCTTTTCTATAGTCCGTGAACGGGCTGCCCGCCGTTTGGGCATAATAGACCAGCCGAGTGCGGTCTGCCTCCGGAATTATTTGGCCGAAGACATTCCGAGGTTCCGCCTGAACTTGGTGAAGTGACGGTGATTTATGTACTCTATACGGATCGCCGTCGTCTAGATAGAGATACAAGTCTCCGGTTTTATGCCTGTTTTTGCGAAGTTTATCGTATGGGTCAGCAAGGCGGCACTGCGTGTCGTCAGGATCCTTGGAGCTTCCTTTGGTACAGGCTATTCTGTTCACTATCAAGGGTACCACGGCCTTCGCTTTGTTTTCGGCATCCCGTTTGGCCACAGCGCAGCAACGCAGTTTGTTCAGCTGCTTCTCTAGAGAAATGATCTTCTGCTGAAGGTCCGTCACGTCAATGGGTATGCATGATATGATCTTCACTTCGGTTTGAGACGGTGTATTTCCTAAAAACAAGTAGGTGCCATCATCATCATCATCATCATCATCATCATCGGGGCATAGGTATGAGGAATGGAAAGGTCAGGCTAATGATTAATTATAAAACAATCTTATTGTTATCACTTCAAATGTGATAGCGTCAGAACGAGATGAGCTACAGACCATCTCTCATGCATGAGTAAGTAGGTTTTTTTTTTTTGTTTGACTTTGTAGGTTATCAGCAGAGTTTAATATACTTAACGTACTAGATAATTAATAAATAAGAGACGACCGAATAGCCTAGTGGTTAGAGAACCTGACTACGAAGCTTGAGGTCCCGGGTTCGATTCCCGGTCGGGGCAGATATTTGTATGATGAATATGAATGTTTGTTCTCGAGTCTTGGGTGTTTAATATCTATTTTAAGTATGTATTTATCTATATAAGTATGTTTATCCGTTGTCTAGTACCCATAGTACAGGCTTTGCCTGTGTACCTAGCTGTTGCCTAGTTTGGGACTAGATCAATTGGTGTGAATTGTCCCACGATATTTATTTATTATTTATTTATATTTATTTAATTAAGAAATCTACGAGTCTAAACAGGCAACATAGAGACACTTGACCAATGGCGACTGGCAATTCGACCAGTGTTGCCTGTTGTGACTTTTAGTTTCGTGAAACAGGTCACAGGTGTAGGTATCCCTATGTTAAGTATTGAAACGGTTTTTGAGACAGTTAACAAACGGGTAGGGTAGGTACCTAAGTTGAAGGCTATTCGTCGCAGGAGCGTTTCGATGCCCTTGTACCGGCTGATGATACTCTTGCGGGCCGGGGCCTTCGTGCACGTACATGACGCCATGATGCCAAACCTACAACCAACAAATGACAACATTTCAAATTTGACATGGCGAAAAGTAAAACAATTACGGGAACACCTTTACCTTCTCGCAATAAAGCACAGGCACACTATGACAATAGCCGTACAAGGGTCGTAGCTTTTTTAATAGAAACGAGCGACATTTTATATATAGGTACATATTGAGTTAGAGAATACGGTTTTGTGTTATTGAAAAAGGAACACCACACGTATCTTGCTATTTTCATGCTTACTGGCTTGAAATGTTGTCAAATGTTGTGCATCCCGTCATGACTAAATTTGGGCCAATCCATGTAGATTTGTTAGATTGTTGCTGTTGATTCGGTTGATTTGTACGAAAACAGAAACGGCTTTAAACAATACAACCTACCTGAACTGCGATTCCTCACTGGATTCTAATGGACAAAACAATTTAGAAACACCAAAACATTTAAGGCTAAATTATTTCAAACAAATCCTAAATTTAATTTAAAAAAACAATAAATTTTTACTTCAGTGTGGATAGCATCTTGGTATTGACAAATTGACACTTTTGTTCTTTTCTTAAACATGTTTTGTTAGAGTAGT
Organism: Epinotia nisella; assembly: GCA_932294315.1. Taxonomy (NCBI): domain Eukaryota; kingdom Metazoa; phylum Arthropoda; class Insecta; order Lepidoptera; family Tortricidae; genus Epinotia; species Epinotia nisella. Next base: position 22,931,240 of record OW028679.1, read on the forward strand.
GTGCCAGAATCCATGCATCATCTCAAAAATATTGACAACTGTTGACTAGGCAGCGCTCTAATGCGACAATATGCGCTAGAAGACGCTATCGGATACCTATCTACAAAGATGTCCTTCATTGTTCACACATGCCACACGAGAGCAAATATAAATCTTAATTGGAAGCATAGAAGTTGCTTTGCTATGACAACTATTTATAGTCGTTCTTGGCGCTGTGGGTACGCCAGCTCCTAGATAAGTACCTATCTGGGGGCACGGCAGTGCCCCGCCAAGTCGAGCAAAAAAAAGTGGCACGGCCGTACCATCCTTTTCTCGAAGCAATTCAGGCCATTTTCGACCCCCCTATAATTTCGTTGTGGATAAAACAAGAAACCTGAATTTTCAGTAACTAATCAGGCATTATATAAACACGGTATATTTAAAATTTCAGTCAATTTGAATCAGTAGTTTAAGAATGACAACTTGTTAAAGTTTCTAAATTTTGTCACTCACTGACTGACTGACTCACCGATCATCAAAAGTCCAAGGCACTTCTAGCAGACATAGAAGCTTCAAATTTTGAATACAAATAGAGTTTAATCTTAATCATGGGAAAACCTATCTGGGGGCACGGCAGTGCCCCCGCCAAGTCAAAATAAAAAAATATCATAAGACAAAGCCTTTAACTAAATTCGTTAGAAGTAGATGGTACCAAAAAGTAGGACTCCACAAAAAGAAGTGAGATGCCATCAAAAACATCCTGTAAAAAAACCCAAGTCTCGCAGCTCAGTCTTTCTACCGTAAAAAGTTGTGAGATCCATGTAATACCAAGTCGGTTAATCTATTTAGTCTCTACTTAAAGGACCTTCTGTCTTAAGTTATTAGTGTTATTACATAAGTTATTATCATGCCAATATTAAAAATATTTTACGTTTTAAACAAATAGATCGACTTGGACATCGCATGAAAATGAGGATGGCATCCCAATTCCCAAGTCCCAGAGTAGCGTCAACGCTCTACTTTGCGTATGTTCGGAGTCGGTTGGAATATGGAGCTGTCGTGTGGGATCCACACGAAGAAAAATACAAGTTAATGCTCGAGAGGGTGCAACGCAAATTTGCCAGATTTGTGTATAAAAGGAGGTATGGATATTATCCTTACCTCTACCCTTCCAGCTTTGTGTTAGGAATGGTAGGCCTCGACACCTTGGAGCTTAGGCGTAAGCTACTTCTTATAGTCCACTACCACTCCCTACTCCACGGAGTCATTGATAACCCAGGTGTACTCAGCAGAGTGGGGCTATCGGTTCCGCCACCAACCTACGGTCCGCCGGGTGCGAGCTTGGGCGGCGCGCGGCCTGCGCGGCGATGCCGGCGCATGCTGGCGAGTCCCGTGACGCGCACGGTGCACGCCGCGAACGCGCCCACCTCCCGGGCCATCTCACTCGTGAATAATGTGCTGATTCGGGTCCCGGATGCCGACATTTTCGCCGACAGATTGAGCAAGTTCTTGCAAACCACTTTGTCCGCCTTAAACTCTAACTAAATAATATGTAGACTTAACTGTGTTACTATAGATATTATTAATTTGAATATTTGTTGCTCCAAGATAACTATGTGAATGTTTTATGTTTTATATTTTTTCATTTGAATGCTACCGTGTAAGCGTTTTGGTGCAATACTGTAAGCTTATATGTGTCTTCAATAAATAAATAAAAAAAAAAAAAAAATGAATATTACAATTATATTAGATAGATTCTTTAGTCTATCGCGCCTCACGCGATTGAAACTCTCGTTGCTGTTGGTTGCTGGCCCGTCGTGCTGTGTAGTGTGATACACACTAATAATCAAATCATGCGATGTCCAAGTCGATCTATTTGTTTAAAACGTAAAATATTTTTAATATTGGCATGATAATAACTTATGTAATAACTTAAGACAGAAGGTCCTTTAAGTAGAGACTAAATAGATTAACCGACTTGGTATTACATGGATCTCACAACTTTTTACGGTAGAAAGACTCAGCTGCGAGACTTGGGTTTTTTTACAGGATGTTTTTGATGGCATATGTTATAACTGAAACGCCAGCTTGTAACGGTTTTAGGCACGGCTATTAGGCCTGAATCACACTGGCGCGGCCTATATGGTGGCCGGGGTGGCCTGCCGGCGGGTTTACTATTGACATAGTAAATTTGACATCTAATGACAAGTTTACTATTGACCGCCGCGGCCAGGCCGTGCCAGTCTGTGAGAGGCCTAAGGCCATGGTCTCCTATAAATCACGCCGTACGCTGCGTCACAATGCTCACTATGGATCAGGCGGTTCTTTTGGACGGCCATTTTTTTCGGCCGAAGTTACTCCCTGTTAAATGGAAGCAAAGACTCCTGAGAAGCAGGTGCATGAGCATGACCAATCATTGTCGGCACTCGGACAGGGAACTTGTTAAATTACAATGAACGTACCATTTTGCTAATCTATTTCTGCAAGCTGCACGTATTTTTATCTGAAAAATCAAGGCGCATTTTTATAGAACCGTACCTGTCTCAGAAAACATTTTGCGCGCTTCATCCTGCCAGATATCATGCAGAACTGTGTCAGCACGAAATAAAACAACTGATTGCTGGTATCCTAAATAATCTTAAATCAATTCAGTTACCAAAAAACTTGATAGGTACAATACAATATCACTTACACATTTTACAGATTTTACACATAAAGAGAACGGACAGGGACAGCATCAAAGGAACATACGGGGACGCCACTTGAACACAGGAGTGTCTTTCTCCATAATGGTTCGCACAAATCTGTTCTGCGGAGAGAATGGGTTTCTCTTGTAGAATAGCTTACTGAGCATTGCATTGCTCATCGTTTTATCATTCTTAGTAATATCCTTCTGAAGTCTCTCAGTCCAAGAAGGCATACCCTCGGATTTACTAGCAGCGGCTTTAGAGTTAGCGTTGAAGAATTTGCGTGGTTTTTCTTCTTTAGTCGTATCTTCAAATTTTTGCGCGCTGTTCATTTTCGGGCGGTCATCGCGTAAGATGCTAATTAGAGGGTGCTCTGGTGGCTCCTCCCCTTTTTCTTTCTTCTGGTTAAATAATCTGAAGCGAGTCGTTTTTCGTTCACTCTGTATTCCGATGCTTCTAACTTCTACTTCCTTTAAACACAGGGGTCCATGGGGCTCCATAGGGTGTCTGCAGTGGGGATCGTATGGATGGTCGCACATGGGGGCCGCCGGGTGACGAGGCAAGTCGTAGCGTGGGTTGTATCTATCACTGACTGGTCCCGGACTTGAAAATCTGGTCGTCCGAGGGTCGTACGGGGAATAATCGTAATCATACGAGGGTGGAACGCGAGGGTCGTGCCGGAGAGGCGGCGGCTGCAAGAATTCTTGTCCGTGCATCATATACGTTGTGAACTCCTGTTCAAAATTGTTTCTCGTTTTTGGTACCACGTCTACTTCAATCGATTGCTCGCTCTGGCATACTTCATGGATTTCTTTCCGGGATTTCTTATTGTTCTTGCGTAGCAATCGTAAGGCGGTGACGAATTTGCTGTTTTGAATGGGTTGTGGCTTGGGAATGTTGATAGGTTTCCTCTGTAAGAAAGATATATACCATTAACTATGTACCAACTAAATAAAATAAAATTGGCATCCGAATAAATTAACAGTGTGATAATACCTTATCTGCGAAATTATATTCGTTTGTTTCACGTGGCATTTGATAATCCAGGACAGCTTCTTGACTAAGCCGTTCCTCAAGTAAAGAGTCTGAGTAGCTTGGGTAGGTGGAGTAGTAGGTGTCGAACAGCTGCCGTGAGACGATAGCCTCGCAGCTCTTAGAGTAGCACCTGAGTGGAGGGGTGCCAACGTTCGCATCCTGATGCAGTGCGTGCATACTCTTGCGCACGCTCGGCCTTGGCAATTTCGCGGAATTCTCGGACTGACCCTGAGAAATTTTAGAAGAATCCTTTTTACAGACGTTCTGGTTTCCTGCCACGTAGTTGTATATTTCTCTGATCAGTACGTCGGTCTCGCAAGTTGCTTTCGTTGCATTTGCCTCTGTACAGTTTACTTTTGAACATGTCCGGCATTGCGTATCTGTTGTTTGTTGCCGTGGGTGGTTGTGCCCGCATCCCGCGCTCGCACAGACACAACTGGGGCTGGTCAAGAGGTAGGGCATCCCGTGTGCTCCGTACATAGGTATGATGGACGGGTAACAGCATGGGTTCGCAAAACCGGGCATGAACTGCGGTGGCACGGCTGGCACATTGCCATGCCCTAGACCACAGTTAAAAGAAGACTCAGCGCTATTCTTCAGCGCATTGCTAGTCTCATTTCCACTTCCATGAAGAGACCTGTTAAGCTGTTTTGCGCTATTTTTGTTAGTTGACCCGCTCGCTTGGTCGCATTGAGATGTCGACGAGTCTTTTTTCAATTCTTGCAGAAAATTTTGAAGTATATCCTTTATTTCACATAATGCTTTATCAGTCTTATCCGTAACACAAGTATTGTCTTGGTCCTGGACTTTGCTGTGGTTCAGAGTATTATTAGGTGACTTAAGACACTCTTGACTACTCATTGCCGTGGCTATATCATCTTGTAACTTGTACCTGGTATCATTAGTGCGCTTTGCGAATTTTGGACTCTTACCGTTGTTCGTGTTTCGAGGAGACTCCTCTGTTGATACATCGTGCCGGAAGTTATGAATGAACTCGTACTCAGGTCTTCTGTTATGGTGGGGTGATAGTCTTCTTCGCGACGGGTTTACACGTGGCTCGTAATCCTCGTACTCGCTGTAGTTCCGTGTTTCTAGAATAAGCCGAGGCCTTTGAGTTCTAGGCGACGGCGGAACTTCGTGCAGTATCATATTATCCTCTATAAATTTCCTTCTGGATTTAGGACTGGTCTTTTCCTTGACCGGTACAACATCGTAGAGATTTGAATCGTTATAGTTTTCGGTGCGGCGGCGACGCTGGCGGGGGAGCCAGGGTGCGCTGTCGGGTCGCGCATTGCCGCGCATGTCACTAACGCCATCGGCGCAAGCATACCGACAACACGCCTGGGGACCTCGACACAACGAGGACACTTCGCTATCCGGTATCACCATATTGCGCGCAGAAAATCGTTGATCACGGCACACGGGAGTAGAAATTTGACTGATATCAGATGCTCTTCTGCCAAAGAAGCTCAGAGGCTTGTACTGCCGGTTTATTATGTCTGCAATAAAATGCTGTTCATCATTCGCTGGTGGTTCATTTTTCTTCTTTCTGCGTCTGGTTTCGTTCGTGTGTGGACTTTTTGATTTGTATCGTTTAGCCTTTTCCCTGCGCCTCTTTGTCTTAACCTCATCAGGTTGAATACCTCGGGTGTACACTTGCTGATGGCTATGACCTGTGCTGGGATGGGAAGGATCTCCGTGTGGTATGGCCAACGACTCGCAGCTGCCTAAATCTGACTCAGAGCTATCGGTACCCATGCGGGCTTCATGTTTTCGAAATCGAGATCCACGTCCATGAAAGTTTTCACAAACCGAGTCGTCTTTCGTTTTTTTCGGCTTACGTTTTGGAACATGGTGGCTTGAGGTGCACTGCTCGTAATTCATCCTTTCTGACGAATGCTGTTTATCTTTAAGTTCATTATGAATCCTTAGACTGCAGTCGTAGGAATTTGTACACAGATTATCTGATGTCTTATAAAGTACTTTAGTCTCCGCCTCTTCAAAGTTTCGGACAGAAAACCGGCGTCGTCTTGGATTACTGATACGATTTTCTTCAGTCGGTCTCAAGTCTTCAGTATGTCTTCTAAAAAGATTCCCAACGCTAGTTAGGTCACGATGGTTCTGTGGAACTGTATGTAGCTGATGTGTTGTATCTGCCCTGTTCAAATCGGTGACGTTCTCTGTTGTGCTTGAATTAATTTTTATGGCAGACATTGACGTGAGGGAACCTAAAAACAAGAGATAGTAAGTTTGCATGTCAACTTGTAAAGATATGTGTGGATACTGTGGATTATAGAAGTAGCGAATAACATGAAGAAATTAACACATTTGTATTTGAGTGGATAATAGATTATTCAGTTTGATGGCCTACTTTACACACAAAAAGAAGCTGCCTCAAAGTAGATAAATATAAGTCAGGAAGGAAATGCTTACTAAGAGTCCTTCGAAAGAAGTTCCGGATAGCTCGGTAACGCCGCCTGGCGCGCGGTGAAATCCGCCGGCGCGGTGTACGTATTATACTCATGCTTCTATAACATGACCTTTATTTAATTTCTAAAACAGGATCTGTCAATGATTTTTAAATAAAATTATTTAATGAATTTCATATTGGATAAAACAGAAAAGATTTGCGCTTAAACTTAATTTTGTAGGTATGTTACGTTTGCGTTTGACTTTTGAATTTCAATTAAAAACAAACTGTCATTGGAGTTATCTTCGCCGTACACCAACATCGTATAGCATGCCAGTGATTGTTAATTCTATAGAAAACATACTTTTTAGAGGAATGCCATCTAGGTAGCATCAGTAAAAAAGTTGAATTGAATGCAGGTACATAACTTAACTTTCGAAATATTTGTCGTAAAAATTAACATTTGTGAAAATGAATGAAAACTGGACCCATATTGACATCAAAATCTATGATGCCACGCCACTTCAATAATTTTTGTTTTATCCATACCATTTACTTTTGTAACAATTATGTGGTCTAAACTATACAGGGCGCCAGGGTTTCTGAGGCTCCAGAGGGTCCCGGCATTCCAGGCGCCTGTACTCCGACAACTCTCATTTCGTTTCCCCAAACAGTATCAACAGCCAGCCTCCGACAAGTTTCGTCTTTTCCACGTTCTGCGGTACCACTGGGAGCTCAGCCCGTTAATTTTCTGCGTAGTCTTCGATATGCTCATCATGTGTGCAGCGATATATTATAGCTTCGCAGGCAGGGTATGTAAGAACTTCAGTTAATCCCATATTATAGAATAACATAACATAACATAAAAGTGGAAGAGACTGCTGCATAAATTTCTCTAAAAGAGCTTACCTACTTATATGTAAACCGCTGGTTGCTGTTTGAACGAACGAAAGAAAATACATTAACGTCTTCATCTTACAATTTAATACAGAAATATACAAAACGACGTTTGCTTTTGCTTATGTTTGCTGTGTTCTGTAGGTACAGTAAGGAAAATGTATTGACATACTTTTTTATGCCTTATTATTTCCCTTACTGTACCTACTGTTTCTGCACCTACCAGTTTTGAGGTGCAATGAAGACAATTTGTATTGTATTGTATGTTCTAGGTTGACATTCAGCTGACAGGGCACAATTGGAACTGTATTTCGCGCAACATGGACCTACGCGAGCCGACCATCCACAAACATCTCGTCTTTAACCAGCAGTACAAGCCCTGGCCGAGAATGCAAAACGTGCTTGACAAGATGGCGGAGAAGGAGGTCAAAACATGTCCTCTTTGTCAGCATAAAACAAACGATATACCTACCTCTTGAAAGTTAGGTTTTGAAATTAAATAAAAATGAAAATTACTATAGTGCTGTGTTTGTATCGTATTAGGTATACTATTTGTTCAGTGACAAAATGTGATTGTTTTATCCGTCAGTACTAGATGTACATGTATAACATTAGGATCTTGACGGACAAATTCTAGTTACTTTTGTTCGTTTTATCTGAGATATAAAGGGGAATGTTGTACAAGTTTTACTTATTTCGATCAATAAGTGCTTTTTAAACGTTATAATATCTACATATAGATTAGATTAGATTATTTATTTCATGATAAAAAATTACATTACAAATTTGCATACATATGTCAAAAAAATAAGATTTTTTATCACGATCGTCAAAATTAATGAATAATAAATAAACAATAATAGGACGATGTCAATAAATGTGTACACAATAATGAGGAAATAGAAAAGTAAAACAAAACCACAAAGCAAATATCATTGTACGTAGAACCGATGGCCATTGGGGCGGAAAGGTTCTCGAGTGGCGACCACGTACCGGAAGGCGCAGGGTAGGCCCCCCACAAGGTGGACTGATGACCTGATAAAGGTCGCTGGAGTCCGCTGAATGCGGGTGGCGCAGGACCGGTATTTGTGGCACTCTTTGGAGGAGGCCTATGCAGTGGACGTCTTTCGGCTGATATGATGATGATGATGATGAATATCTATTAATGTTTTTTTTTTATTTAACTTGCAATGTATGTAACTACTTATGTTTGTTCGGGTGAAATCTTGCAACTCAATTTTGAAGCAGATATCTGATGAACTAAAATTTCTGAAACTGAGGTATACAAAAAGACGCCACGCTATTTTCGTCGATGCTTGAATCTCGTGACTTGTTTACGTTTTTAAAGTTAAACATTGTACTGAGATGACATTTGCTTTGAGCACCGTACTTCTAGCAGTCTGGCAGTAATCTGGCAGTCTAGCCGACAACCGTATAATAATGATCCACGTGATGTTAAAACGATCCTCCTTAGTAATCTGATTAGAATTTATAAAGATGTAGATTACGTACGTCATACTACTGTTTCATAGAAGAAACTGTCAAAATTGTAAAATGTCTCGCTCGTTTCTAGTATAAAATTTCTTCAAAATCAATGATTAAGGAGCTTTTGGCTCCTTAATCATTTCTCTAAATTTAAGTTTACTTTATAATTGGTGTTAGTCATGTTGCTGTCTAAATTGTACAGTGTTGGGACCTTAGCACTCCGGCCCACGTTAGACCTGGCGCCGTCGCGCCGGCTAGTGCCAGAGCTCCTGGAGCCGCGGCGCCCGGCGCCCGCACTGCGGGTGCCCAAGCGCCACATTTTCGGCATGAACGTGCCTACAAGCCAGTATGATAATAACGCTCTTCCCAAGAAGATGCAGATGGCCTACGCGTTGACTCACCATTGGGAGATTATTCCGCTGTTCGTGTGTGTGGTGTTCGATTTTATCGTCATATTTTATGCAGCCGTATACACGGGTCTAACGCAGAAGGTATATATAAAATTGTACATAGTTAAGGGTCTTAATCTAATCTATGCTTTAACTTTACAATACAACAATTTTTCATTTTTTTTGCAATCCACCCAAATGTTCTGTAATGTATTCTTATTTATAACGAAGTCTCAGACAAATACAACATTCCTAAGAGCTCGTAGATATGTACCTACTAATATTAAAGAAGTGTAATGTATGTGGAAAGTAAGTTTGTGTGTAAGGGTTTATTCTCTCTGAAACTACTTACTCATTTAATTTTTAAAATTCATCATCATCATCATCATATCAGCCGAAAGACGTCCACTGCTGGACATAGGCCTCCCCCAGAGTGCCACAATGACCGGTCCTGCGCCACCCGCATCCAGCGGACTCCAGCGACCTTTACCAGGTTATCAGTCCACCTTGTGGGGGGCCTACCCATACCCACGCTGCGTTCCGGTACGTGTTTTAAAATTAATTCGTTCGTCAGTATATATAGATAGGATCGTTGGGTTGGTCATGCGCATGCGTTGGCAACGCGCAAGTGACACCCCCTGGAGTTGCAAGCGTCCAAAGGCTACGGTGACCGCTTATCGCTTTACCTTTGTACATGAAAATATGGACCTTATTGTACTAGCGGAAGAACGATATTATGAAATATCTGCAGTAGATATTGTTGACTTCACTATTAAATGTAGCGGAATTACGGCAGTACCGATACTGGACGGTAAAGCGTAATGAGAACTTCCTCCAGTGGAAGTCATCTGATTGTCCACCCTGACCAGCTGAGTGGAGACTGGTTTCTCATGAGCTGACTGACCCCCACGAATACAGTTGTATGTATTTACAGGTCGAATTGTCAAATTAGCAGATCTGACTTCCTTAGGTATCTGGATCACCTGCTCGACAAACTAAGTAGCGATGATAGAGACTACATAATATTAGGAGACATTAACATAAACGACTTGGGGTGCAACGATAAACCTGAGCTAAACTGCTCGCAACCCATGACTTTAGAAACGTGGTAAACTTTCCAACAAGAGTGACAGCCTCAATGTCTACTAATATCCCGACCACGTTTACAGCCCCCCCTACGCTCACCCACAAATATGACACTGCGGTGCGTAGTAACTACGCGTAGGTAGAGGTCTAGTTTCGTTAAGTGTGACGCGTGGGGTGAGGCGCATGGCTGCGTATCGAGTAACAGCCCTGTAACTGGCCACGTGCTGAGCTCCGCGCCGCGCTGGTCACCACGCACCCTCTGCCACCACCTCGCCGTCCGCGCCGAGCTGCTGCGCCCGCGCCGCTCACCCGCCGCGCGAGGGTCTACTCGCTCCGGTACTCGGTCATTCTGCAGATTTGTAACGGAGTGAAAGTGACAGAGAGAATGAAGTTTAAACGTTCCAAGCTTGTATTACACCTACAACTAACCTAAGATATGAAAAGTTAAAAAGTTAGTTTTTTTCACGCTCGCAGCAAAATTGCATTTTCCTCACTGGTTTCAAGCAGCAATAAACCACCGTGTTCGTGCCGCTGAGGTGAAAAATAACTTTCCGTTTATCAGCAGGTGTTTGCCACCGCCATTAAAAATAAAACTTTATCCAGGTTGACACGCAGTTCACCCACAACTGGAACTGCATCTCCCGCAACATGGACCTGCGGCACCCGACCATCCACAAGCACATAGTGCACTACCAGCGATACGACCCCTGGCCGGAGATGCAGGATATTCTGGATAAGATGACGAAGGCTGAGCTCCGCTTGAAGTCGAGGATGAGCTCTTGCCCGAGTGCCCCGAGTATCTAGATGTTGAAGGGTTAAGCTGCTTTACCACCAAAGTCGCGTTTCCTGTTTATGTATCCAGTTGGATATCATAACACCAACTATCTATTTTGGTAACCTACTGGATACATGGACAGACGTGTTAAGCTTACCTGTTTCTATACGAGTCAATCAAGCGAAGCTACAAACGAATGTTATATGACTTATATGATGTACTAAAGTCTGTAGCCCGTTTCACAAATTTAAAAGTTCCAGTTTTTAGGGTTCCGTAGCCAAAATGGCAAAAACGGAACCCTTATAGTTTCGTCATGTCCGTATGTCCGTCTGTCCGTATGTCACGGGCATTTTACTCGAAAACTATCAGGTGTATTTGAATAAAATTTTGAGAATAGGTGTATTTTGTTAGCCCCTACATAGTTTTGTAATTAAAATTACTAAAAAAATCTTTACCATTACTGTTTTGTTTAAGACAGAAACTAATTAGAAAACGTTTAGGTAAAGTACACACACAGGACACAGGTACAGTAGGTAGATATGGCACTTTGTATAGGTTAGTTCGCACATTTCGTATCGTGCCAGAAAAGCGTACAATTTCTGTAGACCAATTGTAACGTTACTTACATGTCTTAATATTATATTAAAACACACGTACCTATTGTAAAATAAACATATTTATTCTATAGTTAGCTTCCAAACAAATCACACAAAAGAAAAATTCAAATAATGAAGCAATAATTTTCTTTTTATTTTCTTTACTATTTAGCTTTTCCTTTCAGGTAAATAATTATTTCAGCTACCTACATAAAGACTTTTAAGAGCAAAGTCAAAGTCAAAGTGATTTATTCTTCAATTTAGGCATATTAGGTACATGCACCTATGAATGTCGATAAACTACCACCGGTTCGGAAAGTAAACCTCTGCCTCGAGAAGAACCGGCGTAAAAAACTCGGCGAGGTGTCATTTCTTCAAAACAGTATACAATATATCATTTCAGTATGAGTATTATATTTTTTTTAAATTACATTGCTGCAGTAGAAAGCCTATTTATTTTACGACTGATTTCTAGTGCAGGATTTTATCGCTGCCAAAAATCCCTATCCATGATGTAGTCGTTTATCTTATAATATGCTTTTGAAATAAGTGTCCGTTTTACGACAGATTTGAATTTAGAGTCAGTAAGTTCGGTAATGTGTTTTGGAATTTTATTGTAGAATTTTATACAATTTCCCAAGAACGACTTTTTCGCTTTTACTAGCATGTAAAAAGTTGTTTTGAGCTTCCCTGCGCTTCTGGTGTGAGCTTTAGGTTTCAGTCAGGTTTCAGCTAGGCTTTTAGGTTAAGTTCAGAGTAGATTCAGACCGAGTTTAAAGGTAGGGATCGTTACAACGTTCAGAGTTTCTTTTTCTCCAATTATCACATTCTAGGGATAGGGACTGAATGCCACACCATTTTGCTCCGCTGATATAGTATTAATTGGAGCCTGTGCCTAAATCAAGATATAGATTGTGCGGGATGCAGTTTAGATTTTTATACCACGTCGGTGGCAGACAAGCAGTTACAGTAGAATATGGACGCCTGCAACTTTAGGGAACTCGCATATCCCTTGACGATCCTTTAAATTTGCACACTGTTCACTCATTTTAACCGACTTAAAAAAAGAGGTTCTTAATTGAGAACCTCTTTTCTTCGAATTCGACTGTATTTTTTTTTTGTGTTTGTTACGCGATAACTCGGTAATTTATGAACCGATTTGAAAAATTCTTTCTTTGTTTGAAAGCATATTCCAGGTTGGTCCAAAATCTAGTTCTGGATGGGATCCTGGAGATCTCGAGGGGCCTCTTCAGATTGTATAGGCAAACGTGAAACAATTGGGCTACTGATTTGAAGTCGGTTAAAAGTTAAAACTTTGTTTTTATTTGAAGAACCCTATACTTACTATAGTCTAAGTGCAACGAAATAAGGAGTTAAATGTTCACAAAGGATTAAAACACCCGCAAGTTTTGGCCTCGAGCTATCTTAACTACTATCCACGTAGACTGCCAAGAAGTAAAGTAAACGCTAGCAAAATTTATAACTGTATAGTGCTTTAGACACGGGCAATCCCGAACCGAAGGTGCCGTGTTTGCCCTCCCCACGTCTATCTGACAAACGTAATGGATTGAAATTAAATTTACATTCGGTGCTCGCACTCGCTTCTACGTGCGCCAAGTCTTTTGATCGGTTTTTCACATCATCCGAAGATTAAAATGTGTTTCGCGCTCGTTCTTACACGATGGCTCGGTGCCCGTAGAAACGAATGTTTGAAACACATTAGTCATAGTCATAGCATTTATTGAAATGCGATTCAGATATATATAATCCCATAAAAACTTTTTATGTAAAAAATAGGCCTAGTCTAGAAACTCTTCCTCCGTAAAAAGTGAGAATAATGCGCATAATTTTATTTTTTTGTTTACATTTTTAATGTTCCTCTTTTTACATTTTATCTGTAGGTACTGTACTTTTATTTTAAAAATATTTTTCACTTATGCTCGAAAAGTGTGTCATATTAGGCTTACCAAGCGGGGCTAAAGTAGTACATTTAGCCCCTAGGAAAAATATGTATACATATTTATTATTTTTAAAACATTTAATTTGACCAATCAAAACACTTCACTGTATTAAATCGACCAGTCACAACTCTTTCAAAGAACATTTGTATTTGCTATCAACTAACCAGATTACAGCTAATATTAAAAACAACCAATCAGAAAACAGAATTAATTTCAAATATCAGGTGTTTTTTTGTCCCTAATTCACAATAATTAAAACAAAAAACGACGAACGACGCGCCTGTAGACGGTCAGGCTGTCAATACACGGGGATTAAATACTGATGATATATGGCTGTCGCTATCTATAACATGCAATGAGAAAAAGACAGCGCGTGGATTGCGTGATACTACTTCACCGTGTATTGGACGCCTCAGAGGCGTTTATTCGTGGTGTTAATATTTTGTATTTGTGTCAAAGCAGTTTAGTAAAAAAAAAAATGCCGCTAAATTGAACAATCTCTTCGCCGTGGATTTTGTTATTGATTGTGGATGGATAATCTTTGTTTTACTATTTTCTCGCAGTCGAAGTGAAAAGTAGAGTGTATAACTCGGGTCTATAAGCCATATTCATCATCATAATCATAATCATTTATTTCGGATACTTGTCCATATTTGTTAGTAGCATACATAAGAACTTAATTCTAGTGTTAGTAATTACATACATTCATTATAATTAAATTTTATTTATTTATTATGGAATCATGCAGTCTCATGCAGCTTGCTACATCGCCTCATAAGTGGACAATCGATTCTGCGAGATAATGCGTTTAGGTAGTGTAGTTATATTACCCCTCGAAATATTTTCCCTCACTTCGTTCGGGAAAATAACCACCTCGTGGTAAAATGGCTTATTTTAGCCCCTTGTCATACAATCTACTATTAAAAATGCATTAACGATAAAATTGAATTTCTGCTCCCATACAAATTTCATCTGATTTTTGTGTAACACCTGGCGAAATGTTAATTTGATTCCAATCCAATACGCTAAGTCAAGTAGACCCCCGATTGGATCCGTGATTGCCCGCTGCAGCGGATATTCCAAAAGAATTCCCGCCCTTTGACGGCGAGCAGTTTCGGATTTTCCATTTTAATGCGCCAAAGTTATTGAGCTGAGAAAATGCAGTGTCTGCTTGCTTTTTCTTCTATTGCTCAAATTTCATTGATTAAAATATTACTTTGGATATAAGTATGTATGTAGATATCGGCATGGAGGAAAAGTAGGTAGGTGACTGAATGCTTTTGCAAAATAATAAGTCTTGGTTTAAAATTTAAAAAAAATGTTTATCTACATAGACTTTACACGTCGGCGTATCTGGAGACGTCTGCTCATATTTTAATTTAATTTTTAATTACGAAACGAGTTTTTAACGTACTGAGCTAATGTGTACAGTATTGATTTAACATGTGGATTTTGAATATTTTTTTTAGTATTCGATGGTTTCTATCGGGTGTCTCAATAAGAGTGCATTAAACTCAAACTCAAACAATTACTATCACTATTATTATGAATTACCCTAATAATAATACTTCTTGCATTCCATTAAATTGTCAAAAGGGCCTCTACGTGTTGGCTCAGTTGGTACTTTGTAGGTACCTAGCCCCACGCACGCCTCCCAAAGGTCCGGGACATCATGTCCCGTGAGCGGGAAAGACATACTTCTAAATAGTGCAATCTTATTGAGACACCCGTTATGTAATATACTTACTCAGGTATTCATTTATTGGATGAGCGACTCGAGCGAAGCGAAGGAAGTTCTTCGTTTCAGCGTGCGCAATTTTTTTTTCTTAAGTCCTATTCCGTGTTTTGACTTCTGTCCAGCTGTGCTCCTCTATAGGCCGCATTTCTCAACCGATTCTCATGAAATTTTGTAAGGGTTCAATAATTATATCTTTTTGTCGATTCAGTTTTTAGAAATATTTCTTTTAAAAGGCTTGCTAGTTGTACAGATCACACCGCCACTAGTTTATCTCTATAATTATGTAGGTATAAGGGAAATGTATTCACGTACCACCGTAGAACCCTATCGCAAAAAGGTGACATTCCATTCGAGTTTGAGCGACGGTGGCCTGTCAATTGCGACAGGGTTCTACAGTGGTACATGAATACTTCCCTTACTGTACCTAAGTATATCGTCGTCTTGTACGTTTTTTGCTGCATTAAAATGGAATAAAGTGCAGAAGTGTAACCATATCTTTGACGCCGACTGTACAGGTTTAGCTTAGCTTGGGACTTATTTTTATTTATTTATTATTTAATAACTAGCTTTTGCCCGCGGCTTCGCCCGCGTACTAAGAGTAATGTTAACCGTCTACAAAAAAGGTGCATCTCAGTTTCAGTCTTTTATATATTTAGATTGACTCTACGTATACTCTGCATATCGAACATAGACTCTACATATCGACTACATATCGACTCTACATATTGGCTCTATATATGTAGAGTCAATATGACACCTATCTAAGTACACAGTGGACATCTATCTAAATATGTATAGTCGATATGTAGAGTAGATATGTAGAGTCGATATGTAGAGTCGATATCGACTCTACATATCGACTCTACATATCTGGACCCCCATATAAAATTTCACCCCCTCTTTTAAGGGGTTGGGTGCAGATTTCCAAAAAAAAATGATGCACGATTTTTTTGTTAGTCACAAATAGTCCGCATACCAATTTTTAGCTTTCTACCTTGAAAATTGCGGAATGCTCCATACAAACTTCCACCCCCCATTTTGGGGAAGTAGGAGGTTAGAAAGAGACAAAAAGTAGCCTATGTCACTCTCCATCCCTTCAACTATCTCCACTTAAAAAATCACGTCAATTCGACGCCCCGTTTTGCCGTGAAAGACGGACAAACAAACAAACACACAAACACACAAACACATACACTTTCCCATTTATAATATTAGTATGGATTCAATAGCAATATTTACAATTGTGTCTGAATATCTAACTCTAATACATAAACACTCTTATTTATAATACATAATTTGATTACTAAGTAAAAAAAGAAAAGAAATAACAATACAATACAATTTAAACTAATTTAAATAACTAAATAAATGACGAAGCATGTTACGGATTTTTGCTGCTTGGAAGTATTTCATATGTCACACTTTAATGAATAAAATCTATAATATTGTATTTAAATAAAAACTAAATAATTATTAAATTTTAATGTCAACCAAATATAGAAGCACTCTCGCAACAACAATGCTCGCAATTTATTTTTAAAAATGTTTAAGCTAGTAATATTCCTCCACTCGACAGGAAGCTTGTTTTAGAGTTGAGCACCCTGAAATCGTGCGCAATGACCAATGATGTAATATAAAAAAAGGTAGATATGTTGTCTATACAAAATTCCGTGTTTAAAAATGGCCACCAAATCTGACAGCTAACGTTTCCATTGACGACTCGAAACTGAGGCAAGTTGCGCCAGTTGACTCAATTTTAGTGTGCCATTTTTCGAGCGCGTATAACCTATCTACATCTTTTTTATATTACATCATTGGCAATGACTAACTATTTTAAGCTTTGGCTGCAATTTACAGTGGAAATGTTTTCTTCTAGTACTCTCCCGCATATATCTTTCTTCTGCAGTCTCGTATTGATCTAGACCTTTAACCAGGTCAGTAAGGAGCATCAAGATATACAAACAAGGGACCGTCAATATTATCAGCTTTTTGAAGTTTTCCCTACATGACTCAGTCTATGGAATTCGCACTATAGTTCTCAGAGCTCGCTTTTGTATAACAAAGGCTTTATGTATATTGTAATTGTAACTATTTCCTCACAGCTTGACACTGTAGCGAAGTTTTGACTCTATCAATGCATGATAAACCACTTTTAAATGCACGATCCACTAAGTCCCTTAAACTACGCAAAACATAGCAAGCTGAACTGATGGAGCTTTCTATACTTGCAAGTTCATTTTTCCATGTTAGTAGATCATCAATGTGTACGCCAAGAAACCTAACATCGTGTACATTCACATATTTTTTCATAACAAAATGACAGGTCTAATATGTCCTTTTGCCTAACAGTGGATTCGAGAAGCATAGCACATGTCTTACTTGGGTTTACCTTCAAGTTGTTACTGCTGAACGGTGGAATAATTGTAATGCTCGATTTGCCTTTATATTTAGATTTCCAAGCGAGTCAGCGTTTAAAATGGCATTTGTGTCGTCTGCAAACCAGGGATCGGAACAGGTTTTTTCAAAAGTCCCCGAAGTAGTCTAATATTTCGAATTATTTTAGGCTCTTAATGTAGGACTCTATCATGTAGTTAGGTAACATTTTCGTATTATTAGACAGCCTGATCAAAAATGATATTATAAACCAAAGAACGAAATTTAACGAAATAAAACCGGTATTTTTGTATGCTGAAAATACCGGTATCCGATCCCTGCTGCATACATCACTAAATTAATATCTGGTAATTCATTAACAACAAACTGTACTAGGTTGTTGGTGTAGATTACAAAGAAAATCGGGCCCAAAATTGAGCCTTGAGGCACTAGACGACGATATATTTAATACATATAACTAGGTATTTAAATACATAGGAAACATCCAAGACTCGGAAACAAATATTTATGCTTATCACAACTGAGTGTTTGTGTGTGTGTGTGTGTGTGTTCTACTTATCTATCACAAAAATAGTTGCCCTTACCGGGTTTGAAACCCAGGACCTTTAGCTTCGTAGGCAGCGTCACTACCTACTAGGATAACCGATCATCAACTAGATAGGATTTGTATTAAATTAGAATTGAATTTTTAGTTGCATAATGGTCGTCTGAGCAAGCATCTTAGCGACAGCTGTCCCTCTATTCTGTAACTTGTTTTAAGCTCACCTCAACGCTCACCCACAAATATATCTTGACGCCGCAATTCGTAGTAACCGAGCGTAGGTAGAGGTCTAGTTTCGTTAGGCGTGAAGGGGCGCATGAGCGCGTAGTGAATAACAGCCCAGGAGCCGTGGAGCGCGCAGTCTCGAGTCACGCACCGTGGCGGGTTGCATTCATTGCACCTAGTTATGAGAACGGAGCTCAGTGTATACTTGACATTATTTGAGTTAGCCGAATTGTAACAAAGTAGTCCATTCAAAAAGCAACTCTATCGTCCAATGCAGAAGATTCCAATTCCAATAATACGTTTTAGCAGGGTAAAGCTGGCTGCACACGTGACGGTTTAACGAATAGGTCCACCTGTGCAGGTTTACAGCAGGGCTAAGAAAGTGATATACCTCTTTTCGACTCTATTTCAAAGGCGGAGACCGCTTTCTTAACCGACGTGCGTACCCAGGTTTAATGTTTTAATAGTAGATTGTATGACAAGGGGCTAAAATAAGCCATATTACCACGAGATGGTTATTTTCCCGAGCTTTTAGTTGTTTAGACTCTACAACTAGAGTTGTAGAGTCTACTTTTTACTACGACTGCGAGAAAATAGTAAAAACAACAAATCCATCCACAATCAATAATAAATTCCACAGCGAAAAGTTTGTTAAATTTGGCGCCATGTTTTTTTTAATAAACTGCTTTGACACAGATACAAAATATTGACACGAATAAACGCATCTGACCATCATTAGCCGGGTCCAAACGGCCGAGCGCGGTGGACAGCATACGGGACATAAGATAAAGCGAGATAGACAGCAGTCTATCCCTATGCAATCAACCACGCTTGAACGTTTGAACGCGACTATTGACGCACTAAAAAAAACCTGATGTTTGAAATGAATTCTATTTCTGATTGGTCTATTTTAATATTACCTGTAATCTGATTGGTTGATTGCAAAAACAAATGTTTTTTGAAAGAGTTGTGATTGGTGGATTTACTACGGTGAAGTGTTTCGATTGGTCAAATTAAATGTTTTGAAAATCATAAATATGTACATGTTTTTCCTAGGGGCTAAATGTACTACTTTAGCCATCCCAGCGCAATTTGACGTCACGTACCCGGAGCGTTTTCTGTCTCTAACAAGCAACAGAAAAGTGGTTGTCGCTTTTAAGAGACAATTGATTGGGATTTTAGTCGTATTTCTTGCCTCGGAGTATTAATAAAATTTGAATCAACAACCGCATTAAGGCAAGAATGTCATTGATGAAAAGTAATAAAAGCCATGCATTTCGTTTCCAATATTTTTATTTTAAATTAGTGGCAGTGAAGTTCTCTCGGATACGTCGTTTTAATTCAAACAAAAGCCGGTACTGCCTCGGTCGTGGTGTCCGGTACAAAAATAAGTGGGGCAGCGCGCCTCGGCCTGCCCGGTAACGCAAACGCCAGAAAACCGGTACTGACCGGTAACAACCGGTACTGAACGGTACCCGTATTCGGTTTCTGGTCACAAGGCGCTTGGAACTGGCCATCACTATTTTATAATATGATATATAAGTAACAAACATAGCAAACTGTATAAAGGTATGTTTTCTCAGGCAGGACATCAATATCCGTAATGGAGAACATTATTACTTATTTGTATAAATTTTTGGACTTGGTAAGGCGCGGTCTGGACGCCAGCGAACAGCGGAGTGACGCGCGGCACTTCATAAAATTGAGCTCTATTAACTTATGAAAGCCCTCTTGACGCCCCGCTGCCCTCTGGCGCCCAGTCGCGGCCTGAGCTTACAAAAATGTATACCTACTTAGATTTTGACTTGAGCATCTTAGACATTGAGTACAGTCGATGTCAAAGTTATGTATACATTTTTCTCCAACACCTACATCTTTGATGTCGACTGTACATAAAGCTGTAGCGCCCTCGAAAAAATCTAGGCACCTAATTCTCTCAACCAATGGAAAAATCATAGACTAAGCATTACGAATAACCAACCTCCTAGGCTTGGTTAAAAACCGGCTTCACTAGGTTGTTCGTAAGGCCCACATCTCACTGGCGCGGCCTGCGGTGGCGGTCAATAGTAAATTTGACAGCTAACGACAAGTTTACTATTGACAGCCGCGGCCAGGCCGCGCCAGTCTGTGAGAGGCCTATGCTCCGTCTAACTTTTTACGGAAACGGAAAAAAACGGCACCCTTATAGGATCACTCGTGCGTCTGTCTGTCTGTCTGCCACAGCCGATTTGCTCCAAAACTAAACTGGACCGATTGAGTTGAAATTTGGTAAATATATGTAAATTGGTGACCCAAAGTTGGACGCGTAAAGTAAATTCATACTAAACTGTAAACTGAAAAAATAAAAATAAAAGTTTCGCAAACGGTATTGTGTGACACATCAAATGAAAGGGGTTATTGTAAGCATCTCAGTTTTCTTTATAATTTTAGCAAAAACAGATTTGAAGTGATTTAGGAAAAAAAACTACTAGCCTTAAAATTCTGAAAAAAATATGGAATATAGTTCCTTGCCTAAGGATTACACGAAAACCTATAAGAAGTTTGAGTATTGAAAGTAACGGGAAAATTCTCAATATGTTTGTGTATATTTATGCTCGCCTGATGCTTAGAGCATAGCAATTTTACGGAACCCTCACCACGCGAGTTGAACTCGCACTTGTTCGGTTTTTTTTTTATTTAGCCATATCTTCCGTCTTAGAGTTAGAGTGAAAAAATCTGAAAGAGCGCGCACTAGCGCTGTACAGCCAGAATATCTACACTAGGTGTAGATATTCTGGCTGCTGACTCTAGATACAGTCATCACTCTTGGAATACCAGCAATCCGTTTCACGAAACTTCAAGTTACAGGTTTTACTTTTAAAAGTCTAAACAGGCAACGCTGGTGAAATGTCCAGTCGTCATAGGCCACTCAGTTTACCCAATTTAGACGTGTAAAATTGTATCTCGCAGCTTTGGGAAACAGGCCACAGAAGTAACCCTCCCGTTTTTCTCAACTCCTTCGATACAACTTTGGAACTAATTAAGTCTTCTGCCTGCACCCTTTTGACTAGCAACATACCTTAGTCAGCGACGCTTGTTATTTATATACCATAGTTGATATCGCTCGTTCTCTGCGTGCTTCCCATAAAAAACTTACGTTAATGTTAATTATACATCAATAACTGCAACTTTTCACACCCGAGTCTCCAACAGACTTCATACAGTTCATACAGGGCGACAATGAATTTAGGATTTACATTTCTGCAGCGTCGTTTTCGAAAGATAACACACACAGCTTGTATCTTTGAAATGTCAACTCTCGTACAATGTTAATAAGGTATTTTGTAACTCGTTGATTGTGACAGAGCTTGTGGGTCATCTATCGAGTAACTAACTTAATTGGCACTCGAATAAACAATTTCATCACGATTTGTTATGTATTTCGCAAACTAATTGAGCAAGAGAAGCCTTTAGGAAATAACTATAAGCAGGATTTACCGCCGCCCGCTAGGCGTGCGGTAAAATTTTGTACGCACCACGGGCGACAGAAAGGCTCAAATCGCATTTTTATCGCCCTTGCATTCGGCTCGGCCAAATATTAGCAATGTGTCGTATTAGAGGCTAGTATACAATCCCCGAGATCATATCAATTAGGTACTGTGCAGAGATTTTAAAATCAAACATTTTCAGAAACATTTTTCTCTCGGAAAATCTGAACGTAATTGCAACTTTAGGACAGTTTTAAGTCAGGTAATGAAACGATATACATTGCTATAACTCCGAAATACACAACAAATCCACAAAGGTATATAAAAATTGGTTTTGGCACGTATTTTTGACAACGGTAGGTACTTATTCCCCTACTTAGGTGCTAACGGCCTATTGGTTACATGGTCATTATGTGCTAGTAACATTCAATATAGTACGTATGTGTCGTCTGGCTTGGTAACAATAGTGTAAGTACACAAAGTGACATTTTATTGTAATATTGGTTCGCTTGCAGCCCTGCTAGCATAACTTGACTCTCGACTCTACTCGCGCGCGAGATAGACTGTCCGTCACTTTCTGATTAATGCTGTCAAAAGTGACAGATAGTCAAGTTATGCTAGCAGGGCTGTACGTCTAGCACAACTTGCTGCTCAGTCGCTTCGCGCGCGACTAAGCGTGTCCTATCTCACTCGCGCTGTACAAATTAGAAAAAGGGGGTTGATCTTTCTCGACTCGCGTCGCGTCGCGGCGTCAGTTGTGCTAGCCCCGCTGGTGTCTGTTGGCACATTGAAAGGTATTACTCGACCGCGATGAGTTTGGGAATGGAATAGTTGTCAGTTCATACAAACTTAGACGTATTTGTATCGCAAACCTGACACCTCCAATTCCTTTCTCATTGCGGTTAGAATAGTTCAGCTAGCAGCCAGTCAATAATCAAGAGGAACCATTTCATGATAATAGATCTCAGCGAAGACAATATTCTAGTAGAAAAGTGCCAAATGCAACAAAAACCTCATTTCTAATGTGAAATACCAAAAACATTACATGAAATATAAAGTAAACACAACAAGCTTTTGCTTTTACGGCTGTACGGTCGACTACAAAGAAATATATGGTTTTTCCTCCTTATTACAATAAGGTGGATTTTTTTTGTAGTCTACTGTTCATCTGACCCGACGCCAATTATCCTCACTCTTGCCAAATCCATTGCAAACTGTTTAATAGGTCCGTGGTTCAATTCAACTTGGTACTTTACAATGCAATCAATTGAGCGAATAGCTCAATAAATTTCACGCATATTTGCACTTTTGTATTAATTAGTATCAACAATAAAATATCACTTTGTCTACAGCCGAACATGACATGTCTCCGCAGTCGATCCGCCTATAAAACGATGTTAAAAAAACTGAAATTCTTACGTAATCTATTGTTAGATTAGCTATTACTTCTAGACGTTATGTATATTCGAATAACGTGTAGGTATTACATGTAAAGTTATTACAATGGTTGCCATTCACAAGGTGTCGCCCGAGGGCGTGGGGGCGCGGGCGCAGGCGCCGTTACACTGCTCTCTTTGTTGTCTTTTGGCATAACCAATTGTAAGTATTAGTTTGTAATTGTAGGAATCAATCCAAAAGAGTGGTCTAGTGTGGGTTTACTTTATTATGAATACCCGTAGTTTTAATCATTAGTCTAATGACAAGAACGTCCGGATGCTATTTAGCATATCATAGAGGAATTTGAACACATATTGACATCGCTTGATGCTTAGGCATAGCTTCTTGGACTCTTCATACATAAACTTGTGTGTCTTAAGTTTCAATCCACAACTTTCTCACTCTCCCTCCCTTTTCCCCGTGAAGCATCAAAAAGGATAGTGTAACAGCAGCCCAAATCGGCTGGAAACTTCATCCAACAGACACCTAATCATAATTTCAGTCAAAATAGCGACACTAGTTAACTAAGGCAAGGTAGACACTTGGCATTTGCAGCGCGCGCGTATGTTGTCGTGTGATGCTCAAGGCGTGAGTCCTGGCGACTCAAGTCTATATTTTGATCAAGACACGGATCCCTGTGGTACAAAGAATACGTTCCTTAATCGTATGGCAAACGCAACCGAGTCTACAAGCCTTCACGGAAACAAGTGACGCGCGCGACGCTCTGTTTAACGCCGAGACAACGCCCCCAAAGGCGACCGAGAAATTAATGACAATTACCACTCACACCTGAATACCTGCCTCACCTTACGGCGGTAGAAAAAGTCAATAAACTAATTAGGCAATCAAACGTCTGTCAGTGATTTCAGTAAACTCATATTCATCTCACGCGCCCAGCGCTAACTATGTTAACCATTAAGTAATTTAATTTCTCAGTCGCATATATCGCCGCAAATGAGAACGCGAGCGGCTACAAACCATTTACAATAGTAATTATTATTCCTATACACATAAAAAATATTTAAAACGGAATGTTTTAACTAGATTAATATACGTGTGCGTAACGGACCATAATACCACTATAGATTCATCATTAGCTGTACAAACGGATCGCGTAAACATTCAAATCGAAAGAGGAATAACGCATGACAGCAAACTTCACCGCACCTACGCTAACGGTGGCCGGACGGAGCGGCGCCTCTCGCTGTCGACTTGTCGAGCAACGGTATACTAGTTACTCGCCCAGCACAAGACGGTGCGCGAGCTCTCGATTTTTCTCGCACTATACCTCTCTTACTATGTTTTTCTTTAATAAGAGAGAGACGGAGAGTGCGAGAAAAATCGAGAGAGCTCGCGCGCCGTCTTGTGATAGCCGTGCAGAAGTGGGTAGTAAGAGGCACCGCATTTTAGCGGCGGTAGTTGGTAGCGTGAGCTCGCCGCCGCCGGCGCACACTTACATTATATTGGAGCATTCGCCACGATAATAAAAGCTATCGACAAAGGAAGGAGGTGAGAGGTAGAGCAGTAAGTAAAGTTGCAGTGAACAGTTCTGCATGGAATGTACAATATAAATACAAAATAAATGTATCTGGCTTCTGATAATAGTAACGACCGCGTCCCAGCAGGGTCTAGGGAAGCTGGTAGGGTGGCAGACGCTATGAAAATGCTTCCCCTACGACTACATTCATAGTGTGAGCGAACAAGGACGTCACTGTCAGTAGGTAAGCTCTTTGACACTGTATAACGTTGACTGGGAGCAGTGTTTGGGTGACATTGTAGCAATTTAATATTCATCATTTTCTATCTTACCAGCGAAAGAGTAATATTTATTTTGAAATTATGAAATTAATTTAAGACAATCACAATATCAAACCTTAAAATAAAACTCAAAAGTTCCTATAAATCCATCCAAAAAACGTGAACAAATGAAAATACCGCATTCTAGTCTACTATATTCTAACACGTCATTAGACATAGGTATATTAACTCTGATAGTTCCGAACCAAACATACTTTGAAAGTTTGCAGGCAATTAATTAGAGGGTATTCTGAACAGAAACGTACATCATCGTGTCGCAGAACTTCGTTAACAAAAGATCATCGATAAAAGAATGCACGATCATTCGACTACGGGTCGGATCGGACGCGAGCGAGCAATTCTTCAGCTTTTGCGTGACGTCAAAGTACTCAAAGATATAATTAGTATAGTAAGGATGTTCAATATGAACAGAATCTCCCTGACGCGCCCGCCCGTGCTCGACCATCTCACGTACTGGTTCTCACGAACGTACTCAATAATCATAATAATTTAATAATAATAGTAATTGTTACCATTACACCTTAAATATCTATACAAGTTACGAGCCTCGCGGGCTGGAATCTTATTGAACCTCATTTATACCCATACCATGTACATTAGTGAATGAACTATTCACGTCTCGGTTCTATACAAAAATTAAAAACATTATACAATAATATACTACGGTACCATACGGCTAATAAATACAAGAATCGACTTACGACTACCTATACCCCTTTGGCACGATGTAGTTGCTTGACGGTATATCTTTCGTATCGTTAGTTACAACCTTTTAAACATCTTTTATTAATTATAATTTAATATATCTATTGTATAGTGTTAAGTATGTGCTTTCTTTATTTAATTCTCTCTGAAACATGTCTCGACGCTCGCCGCGTCGGCTGCTGACTACAATAGGTGCCCGCAGTCGCTTCCTCACTCACAGTAACAACAGATTGCTTTCAAACCGTTTCACGTCGGTACAATTGAATTTACAACATTTCGCTCGTGAAAGCTTGCTCTAGTAGTCGCGGTGTTGATGGCAGACTTGTAATGCTCATCCGCGTGCATACATATAATTCACACATTATTTGCGATGCGTTTTACGTTCTAATACGAGGATGATAACAGTGTCGACGCATCGTTAGGCCTCGTGAACACTCGGACCGCGCCGGCCCGCTCGCGGGCGCTCCGAACTAAACCATCGCTAACACGTGTATAATTTGTTATTTACCTAAGAATACAACTGACACTCGGATAACGAATATTTTGTGCTCTCGCGCGGCGGACCGCTACACTTTAGTAATCAGTAATCACCTTAGAAATCGATAGGAAGTCAGTTTTACTTACAATATGTAATTCCGCTATTATTAATTAGTGCTCAGCGTGGCCTCGCCTCGAGGCGGGCTGAGACAAATTTCATAATAAGTCTCTAAATGTTCACAGCGCGGGCGCTTCGTGCTGAGCTCCCCGCTGGCTGCCTCTGCGCGGAGTCCGCATGGGGCCGGGCTGCTCTCGTGGCTGTGCGGCGCGCGTGCGTCAGCGCGCGGCGATGCGGCACAGCGACCGCACGGCGGCGGCGGCGGCGGGCACGGCGGCGCCGCACAGGCCCGATCAGAGCCGGTCCTCCTCCTCCTCCTCCTCCGCCTCGTCCCCCGCCTCCTCGTTCTCGTCCCGGTAGCCCGGGTGCTCGCTGATCGCGTAGTAGTTGCCGTTGTAGATGACGCCGAGCTCGCGCAGCGCGTCGCCGCGGATGGTCGCCTTTATCGTCCAGTTGTAGCAGTCGTCCGACTCGGACTCGCGGTCGAGCCGCTCCACGTCGAGAATCTTCGAGCTGAGCCGCTCGAGGATGATGCCGATGTCCTTGATGGTGAGGTGCCGCTTCTGGTCGACGCTGAGCTGGTCTATGAGCAGCAGGAACTTCTCGGAGGTTACGGCCTCGTCCTCGACGAGCGTGTTCTCGGTCTCGCTCTCGGAGGAGTCGCGCTCGCCGCGGCGCGCGGACTCGGCGTCGAGGAAGCGCACGTGGCCCTTGGGCCGGCCCTGGGGCGAGGCGCGCGGCTGCGCGTCCTGGATGGGCGAGGTGGCGACGCTCTTGTGCACCGCGATGCGGCGGCCCTCCTCGTGCAGCGCGCAGCAGTGGAAGTCGCACTCGTCGGGCGGCGGGCGCGGCGAGTGCGCGTGGTGCGGCGCGGGCGCGGAGCACTCGGCGGTGTGCACGTGCACGGCGCCGGGCGGCGCGTGCTCGAGCGAGCCGGCGGAGCGCGCGAGGCGGGCGCGCGCGGGCCCGGGCTCGTCGTGGTTGACGACGGTGATGTGCGGCGGCGGCGGCTGCGCGCGCTCGACCGACGTCTGGATCACGAGCGAAGGCCGCCGGTCGGGCTTGGCCTGCCGCGAGGGCGAGCGCGCGGCCGGGGACGCCTGCGGCCGCTGGTCCCAGTGCAGCACCACAGTGACGCGCCCCTTGTTGTCCATGATCTTCCATGAAGGCGTCTCATCGTGTAGCTCGAGGGCGTGGATTGTCTCGCATACTATCTTTGGGATCGCTGATATCGCTGAAAACGTTTAAAAATTGGTAAGTGACATAAAACACCGAGGATACGAAGAAGAATTTAATTTAATAGATTAGATGAAGATTAATCCAATTAATGAAGAAATGTTTTGTATCTTTAGAACCTTCTGAGTGTTTGAGACAAAGAGAAAATTGATAGTTCTTTACAGGTCCGTGGTCTTTATTCATTGCAACCTATTCGCCATCCTGCATTAGGAGATCTTTTATTCTACAGCAGACATCTAGGTTTCGGTCAATATATTCTCGGCTGTTGCCATCCTCGACTCGTCGTGTCTGGTCGACTCCGTTGGAGTACCAGTGCTCGCCCAGCCGCAGCAGCAGCAGCACGGTGTTCAGCGGGAGTGTGCGCCAGTAGTCCCCTCGACCTATGCACTCACCAGCCTTGATGCAGTTGACACCGTTAGGGTACCAGCACTCGCCGACTCGCAGAAGCAGCAACACGGTGTTCGGCGAGAGAGTCCCCCTTGACCCGTGTACTCACCAGCCTTGATTACGTCGACGCCGTTGGGGTACCAGTGCTCGCCGGGCCGTAGCAGCAGCAGCACGGTGAGCGGCGGGAGAGTCCGCCAGTAGTCCCTCGACCTGTGTACTCACCAGCCTTGATTACGTCGACTCCGTTGGGGTACCAGCGCTCGCCGGGCCGCAGCAGCAGCAGCACGGTGTTCGGCGGGAGTGTGCGCCAGTAGTCCCCGTCCTCGACTTGTGTGCCGTCGCTCTCGAGCACTAACCGCACCGGCTCCGACGCTGACAACGATAACTTCTCCTTTCCTGCACAAGAAAGACAAATACATGTTTTAGATATCAATTGCGCTATCAAACCTAGTCTTAGGCTGAGTATCCACCAGAGCTATGTAGGTGGCGGAGCTAGTGCGAGGAAAACATCTACCAATAAGATGCGATGAGCGAGTGAGGCAGGCAATGCACAGCTATGGTGGTCACGAGAAAATTCTTGATTAATCATAGTCTCGTATTGAAATAAGTTTCTGTCAAAAATTTCATTTTGAACGCGATGACCGCTCACCGAGTGTGGCGTAACGCACTAATATGCCAGCGTCATCAAAGGGATGCCAATTTAGGAAAATAATATCGTGAGTGCGTGAAATTTGTCGTCATTTTTTTATTTAAGTTTTTCGACAAAACGTTCAACTATTGGGTGGCGTTCATCTAATTTGGTTCCACCACCCTAGTGCAGTTTTAATATTGAATGTCATTCAATGAATTTGGTGTAAGCAATAATAGTACATTGTTTAACGAGGGGCGTAAGTGGAATATTGCTAACGAGAGCCTATCGTAGAAGCCCGACGCCGAAAGCGGAGGGCTTTTGATGACTCGAGTTTGCAATATTCTTACGCTCGTGTTATACATAATGTTTTCCTCACATTTGCGAGAAAATAAATAACTACAAAATACAGAAAAATCTAAGTTTCATACAGCCGCACCAATCAAAAATTGACAACTTCACTTCCAGATCATTGCTAGTGGAGCGCGCTGCTTCAATATTTCAACCAATCACAGAGCAGTATTCTTGCGGGGCGAGGCGGCTTGGCCAAATAGATTTTTTTTTCAACTAATCACAGAGCAATTGCTTAAGCCAATCAAAGGGTTCTATATTTTAAAACTAAACTTAACAGCCCGTGGGAGGTAAAACGGCTAAAACTGCTCTGTACGCTCGCAATTAATAACGCCATTGACAAGCAAGTGTGATGAAAAAAAAGATTCTGATAGTTCTATGTCAACGTATTTCTGCGCCAACCATAACGATAGACGCGCTCGCAGCAAAGGTAACCAACCAGTATCTACTTACATACTTATACGATAGACACTGGTTGGTTATCTGCCTAGAACATTGAACACTCACACTTGGTAAATCCTGTGATAATTACAAAGAGCCACAACACGTCAACCCGTCAAAAACGCCCCGAACAGACTGCCCCAAAGCAGGTCAGTGCAATAGACCGGCAAATTGCCTGACCTGGCCCCTGATATAGGCAGGCTTTATATCGGCATACACGGCAGGGGGACTTACGGCTAATTAGCCATGTGTGCTAGCCACGCCACGGTCACGCTCAACTCAAGCCATTCACGACCGTCCCGGCAAGCCGAATGGAGTGCCGCGCCAAAATCGGTCCGTGGATGTGAAAACTGTAGATTTCATAAAATAATTGGCGCGGCTAGTTGGATATCCTAATTGGTGGAAAGCCAGCGCGACCAGAAGCTATCGTGAGTGTCAGGCTATCTGAGTGTAACTTTAGAACACACCTCGTTACAGCGCCAAGCCAATAGGGTTGGGGACTCTACTTTATACTCCTAAAGAAAGACGGCAAAAATATGCCTAATGACGAAAATCCTATTCAAATATCTCAAAACATTACGATGAAAGATACAAGAGAGAGAAAACGCTTGAGACCCGTGACGTCACGGACCTCGAGCGACATAGTGAATGACAATCGTTTCATGTGAAGGTGCGTTTTGCGGAAAAGGGACAGAATATACCCTCTTAAAACTTCGGACACTTTGTGATTATTTATACTTGTGTTACTTTTATCTCCATGCGACAATATTTTTAATGCTTTTTCGAGAAAATGCTACATTATTGATGGACACTACTTCAATTTAATGTTGGTTATCATACATTTAACGACGCCTATAAGCGTTGTGCTCTTCAACGTGTTAAGTTATTTAACACTTTCAGTTCCGCTCGCCGACGCTTTCCTCGACAACCGTTTTTCGCATGTTATAGGTTACGGCTGTAACGCTAAATTGGTGGTTAAAAACTTTTTTATGACAAGCTTTTATTTAACTTGCCGTGTCTGGAGCCGTAGCATGGTTGGCCTTATCACGCGACAAGTGACAAGATAAGAGCGTCGTCTCGTTCTATCGAACGGTGTCAGCCAGTGACGCACGCTCTATCCTATCACCTATCAGATTAGCTTGAGCCAAATCTTAGAAGCTAAATTAGAACCACTTTCTGACGTTTAATTGAGCTCAAATTTGGTATAGTGGCGTATCATCTATGACCATGTAATAATATGGTAGCGTAGAGCGGGTTTGATGACGGAGTCGGAAGGTGGCTAAAGGATCTCCTCAATTACACAAGATAAACCTATCATGTTTGGGCTAATTGGAACCCGCACGCGTAGTTAACCTTTCGGATGTTATGACACTGACATTAAACAATAAATAAATAAATATTAGGGTACATTCTTACACAAATCGAACTAGGCCTATAGTAAGCTAAATAAGGCTTGTGTTATAGGTACTAGACGAAGATATATTTAATAGATATAATACCTAACAGAAAACATCCAAGACTCGGAAACAAATATTCATGTTCATCACACAAATATTTGCCCTTACCGGGATTCGAACCCAGAACCTTCAGCTTCGTAGGCAGCGTCACTACCCACTAGGCTAACCGGTCGTCAAAACATTGCCGAAGGATTATACATTTTTCATTTCTGTCATAGAGTCAATTTTCAATAGCACTGATCAGGGTTAAGACATACGAAGGGTAAATGACTGTGCAAAAAAAGTACAGTCGGTAATAAAAGCTTGAAATTTTTGGCATAAACTTATTCCACATTCACTGCCAAGAATCCTTACGCGATACGCTCGTAGCCGATCCCATGGTTTCCCCGTATGTAGTGGAAAGCGACTACGGCGCAGGCGCTCGCTAGGCGGGTTTCTGCCACACTGTAGGCTGAGAATCGGATCTCCATAGAAACGAATGTATCCTTGAGTATTCCTGGAGTACGGTACGCCAACTCGCATACGGAGCGTGGAGATTATAGCATATACCTCCCATGATAAGAACAAACAAGCAAAAAGAAAACTATAGTCCAAGTGCCTTCGCTGTACAAAGCTTACGGAGCGTGTATTTTTTTTTAATTTACACGCTACGGGCCAAATCATACCAAAATCATGTTGTGGTATGATAATGACTAGAAGAAGCCATTTTCCGAAAAAAAAGTATCCTAAAATTTTAAATTGTCTATTTCTGTGGAGAGCCGATTCTCACCCGCAGTGTGCCAGTGAAAGCGTTAAAGAAAGAAAGAAAGAAGACATCTATTCACTACACAAAAGACACACAGAGATAAAGGGAGTAAATATACAATACAATTGTATGTATAAGTAAGTTTATACCGCGTGTATTTTTAATATTACCTCAAATTGTAACCAGAGGTAGGTGTTAGGGCTGTGAACCGATATTGCAAGAAAATTTCAATTTAATCTTAACTACTGAAGCGTAATTAATTTTTGAAAGTTTATCGAGCACCAATGTACTGCGTACACACATTTGACTCATGTAAGAAGCGGGTCACTTGTGACAGTTGTGACGTTGCGTCATTAAGACAAAGTAGTGATCCATTGCGTGCTGAATTATTTTATATGGACAAAAAAGTTGGTAGTTAAGAGAAATTTCTTGCAATATATATGTTCATAGCCCTAACATCTACTTCTCGTTACAATTTGAGGTAATATTAAAAATACACGCTGTATTGTATGCATTATATAAGTATGTATATTCATGAAATTAATTGATTAGTGTTTCCATTCGAGTCTCAGTATTTAGGATCCTGCACCACTAAAGTTTCTGTTAGGCCAATGGTTGACTGGTAGAGAATGCCTGATGGCATTAAGTCCGCCAATTGTACTTTTATTTGTATATTTGTGCAATAAAGTTTAAATAAATAAATACAATTGACACATTGTGTGTCTTCGCGGCGGTCGCTGTCTCAGCGTTTTGCCGAGGTGTCAGACAGACACCTACAGCGCTGGTTTTCAGACGGCACCGTACGTGACCCGTTGAAAGATGGAACCAAGGAAAGTCTTACCTCTGTGTATGAGCTCCTCGAAGCTAGCGACCACCAGTCCCTTCCTCACGTTACGCGAGCTGTCCCATATCTTGAAAGGCCTCTTTCCTCTAACTTCCTGCACAGACACACACACACCATTACACACACATATTTATGTATAAACACATTTTGATGATGTCTGATGAGGTGAGACTGTGTTCTAGATCTTAAAGCAGTTGAAGTTACAACAATTAAGTGAAACATCGAATGCTTCAGTGTTTAGAGTTTAGTAACATTGGCATTTTCATTTATTATCGTGCAGAAATACTCATTTTGATGGCATTTTTATTTCTTAAAATCATTCAAGATAATTTACTTTAATAATATCAGAATGTTTCATTATTCATCCCGATGTGCATCCAATTTTGTTTTTCTTTTAGATTGTCACGTTTTATTCATTTTCTAAGTGGGCCATCTGAGTAACTGAATTGCAAAATGAATATGTACCGCTAATGTTCTAAATGAATGATATGACAGAGAACAACCGTGCCAGCCTTCATTACGGAGCTTTACAAGGTGTACATAGCTCCAGCAGTGGATGTTATCGGCTCATCAGGTGAGCACTACGCCCTACTGCACTGCACTGGCGAGTGCAGCGCCCGGCCCGCCCCGCCCGCACGCAACGTGCCCCACTGACACTGCCCCCATCTTTAATTACGACGTGTTATACCTCTTGTATTTCGACTATCATTTTCACAGCGGTTTAGGGTATGTAGGTCGGGATCGGCGGGTCCGCCGTCCGCCGGGGCGGGACGCCGCGGCCGCACTAGCCTCATAACCCGGTCGCGGGCCCCCTCTCCCCCGTGACCCCCGCGCACCGCCCGGCGACCCCCGCCGCGCCCCGCCCCGCCCCGCCGCGCCCCGCCGCCTCGCCGGCCCCGCACTGCAGCGCGCTCGTAATCTCGTGATGCCGTAAGTTGTTGAAATTAGCGGACCGATGATGCACTTTTGGTGCTGTTGGGTGGGTGCTGTCAGCTGTGCTGATGGGTTCGGTGTTGTGGAGGGATAGTGAAATCGGATAGATTAGTGATGGGTGTAGGTCACCGTGTCTTACCTAATGTTATTTACTTTGAACTATGATCACACAGATAAACTGTCCCGACAGTTTTGTGAGACCATGATAAAAAAATGGCACAGAAAACAGTTTGTCTTAAAAAAAAGGGATTTAACGATTTGTATGCATTTGTTCAGACTAAAAGGCATTTAATGTTTCTGTATTTAAAGATTTCAATCTTTTTCAATACATATACATTTCAAGTACATATTTAAAAAATACATGAGAATTTTTAACAAGCTTCTCATCACAGAGCTCTTGTTAAAAAAAAATCCGTTAAAATATCGAACTTACTTTCCAAGCGAGAAGGTTTAGACTGTAAAAATAGGATTTCAAAAATGTTTATTTATTTATTGAAGAAACAACAGAAGCAAATGTACAACAATAGGTGAGTGAAAAAGTAACAAATGCTTACAACAAATGCTATGCACTTACTTCCTAAGATGTTCTCACTGAGATATAGAGCGTCGGATTAATCGAATTGTTTATAAGACATTTCAAATAATTTCGCCCTGCCATCCGAAGCCCTTAAAAAATTTACTTTTCATAATACTGTGTGATATATATTCCCAATATTGTATACTTATTGCAATTTCTACTAAAGATAATACAAACGCTACAACACGTAGCGTGCTACGCGTACTACGGCGTAGCACTTAACAAGACTGCTACGACTCCTGACTAACCTTGCGGATCAAATTTTGCGCGTAAAAAACGTAATGAAATATAATGTGCTCTCACTCTCTCACGGTAGGTAAGAGCAGGGCGCACTTAAAAACGGATAAAACAGGTATTTAATGCATATTTATATTTTTCCTGTGTTTAACTAACTACTTAGACTTCTCGTCGCCGATTCTCGATTTTAAATACGAACTTTACTTCAATGGCTCGAAGGTGCCTTTTAGATGGTAGTATACAAATTAAAACTGTGGTGACATCAATGAGAATCCTAGCTTAACGAGAATTGTGAAGACTGATTAAACACGTTTTCCATTCAGCGCCAAATTGAGTGTTAGTGATTATGATTTTGATAATTTTGTGATAACTGGAGTAGCCTTATGTCGTACAAAAATGTCTGCCGAATTTTGCGGGGGCGGGGAGCATCTTAATAGGATATTGAAACTCAATTATACGGGGTGGGCCCTGTAACAGGAGCAAATATTTAAAAGGAGACTTCCTTAGAGCATCTGTAGTATTGTACACATTTTGTCCTTTCCTTTTCAATTTTTTTTAACTCGGAGAAAAATTAATCTAAAGTTATGACCTCCGAGTATCTTGGCACCACGAGATCATAGCACAGTAGTCAATGCAGATTTAAAGTAAAATCATGTAGTGAGTCATAATAGTATTAGCATTTTTGTTTTCAAAAGATATTTTTTGTGATTTTTTTCATTTTTTTTAGTGTTTTTAAACTAAAAAGTTACTTATATCACTCCAGAAGAGTAAAAGAGTACACGTAAATTAAAACCACTTAGAAACAATTGCTCACAAGCTTAATAATCTACCGTTTAACTTTTTGCTCCTGTTACAGGGCCCACCCTGTATATTGAAAGCTTGAAGTGGTTGAACGTTTATAATATCAAGTGCTTACAGCAACTTGCGGGCATTTTTATGATCATTGTTCTCTTGCGAGGCAATTTTGTGATCGATTGTGAAATTGTCTTTTGTATGATTTTTTGCACACTGTGCAAGGTTTTCTACAGAGGGGTAAGTTACTGAAAGGCTACTCCAGTTATGTATCATCATAATCATCATCATATCAGCCGAAAGACGTGCACTGCTGGACATAGGCTTCCCCCAAGGAGTGCCAAATTGACCGGTCCTGCGCCACCCGCATCCAGCGGACTCCCGCGACCTTTACCAGGTCATCAGTCCACCTTGTGGGGGGCCTACCCATTCCGCGCCTTCCGGTACGTGGTCGCCACTCGAGGACCTTTCTGCCTCAACGGCCATCGGTTCAGTTATGTATGCTCTAAGATAACAAGCAATATAAAATTTTGCTGTTTGAAGGGAATCTAATTATTGACAGATGAAATAAACATACGGTGATGTCCCTGTCTCCCAATGTCAAGTTTTACATCTAGGAAGCGTTGCTTGACTTTGAGTGGGTGAAAAAGTAAATATTTCGGTATAGCGTGTAAAATATCACCAATATTGCAAATGTCACCTACACTTCAATTTCGCTACCATGCGTAGTGGATCTACGCGCACTACGGCGTAGCTATAAACAAGTCGGCTACGATTCACATCGACATTGCTACGGTTATTGAAATGTGAACTCTATTTGCAGATCATGAAGTTTGCTTTTAAGATGAATTGATTTTGGGATATCGTAGATTGCCCTACGTGTGCTACGGCGTACTCGAGTTTCTGTAACGATAACGACACTTTGGTTATTTAAATGTGTATTTTGATTTCAGGGGTATAAGGTTGCATTTGTGATAACAATACGTTTTCTTTATCAGCAGCAGTTATGGTATCAATATATTAAAGATGATTTGCTGGCGGAAAGAAGATTGTATCAAGTATCAACACTGTCATGCGTGTCATATTCGCTCGCAATGGCGTTTCAAAAATATGTGAACACACTACAACTTTCTTTTTACAATGTATGTTCATCATCATCAGCCCATATACGTCCCACTGTTGGGCACAAGCCTCCTCCCATGAATGAGACAAGGTATGTTCTCCGTATTAAATCTTGCAAAGCATATTTCAACCACTTCCTGATGTCCGATTAAGCTGATTTTTGGCATACTTATGTAAGTTCGGTGACAATGCAATATTATGGTACTATCGTGCTGACAAGATATTTATTTATTTTATTTTTATTTTTCTTTTCATATTTCACCTGCATCGTGACCTGAGGTACCTGCTAGCAGAATATCAGTGCTCATGCGAGCAAAGCAAAACTGAGCTAAGTAGTACCTTTTTATCATTGATGCAACGCACAGTACCTATGTCTTTAATTTAATTTATATTTAATCTTTTTCGTAACACAATTGTCTTGGCTTCCGTACCTATTTTCTATTTTCATAAATTCCATCACCCACAATATTTCCTCTTATTATCACCTTTATGCCGATGATCTTCAGATTTATACACAGTCCGTGCTCGGTGATCTCCCTTGTGCCATAGAGAAAACTAATGATGACTTGGTACGCATTCTCAAATGGAGTCAACGATATGGTCTGATTGTGAACCCAGCGAAGACCCAAGTCATTGTTATTGGTAGCAATAATCTGATTTCCAGAGTTGATTTTGCAAATCTCCCTCCAATACTTTTTGATGGGATTCAGATTGCTTACTCGATGCAAGTGAAAAATCTCGGGATCATTATGGATCGATCCTTGTCCTGGGTGCCTCAAGTGAGTGAAGTGAGCAGGAAGGTATTTGCTGCAGTGGGGTCTCTCAGACGGCTTCGTAATTTTCTACCTACTGCAACTAAAATTGCGCTCGCTCAAACGTTACTTCTTCCTATTCTTGATTATGCTGATGTATCCTATCTCGACCTTTCTGAGGAACAACTTAATAAGCTAGAGCGTCTCCAAAATGTCTGCATTCGGTTCATATTTGGGTTACGCAAATATGACCATGTTTCTAGTTTCCGTTCTAAACTCAAGTGGCTCCCTATCCGTTATCGCCGTAACTCTCACATTATTTCGCTTCTGTATAATATCCTTTTTCACATCTCATGCTCGAAAAGTGTGTCATATTAGGCTTAATAAGCGGGGCTAAAGTAGTACATTTAGCCCCTAGGGAAAATATGTATACATATTTATGATTTTTAACACAATGAATTTGACCAATCAAAACACTTCACCATATTAAATCTACCAATCACAACTCTTTCAAAAACATTTATCTTTGCTATCAACCAACCAGAATACCTACAGCTACATATTAAAATCGACCAATCAAACATCAGGTGTTTTTTAGTCCCTAATTCCAAATCATTTAAATCCACCAATCACAACTCTATCAAAAAACATTTCTCTTTGCTATCAACCAACCAGAATACAGCTACATATTAAAATCGACCAATCAAAACATCAGGTATTTTTTAGTCCCTAATTCCAAATTATTAAAAAAGAAAACGCCTCACGCTAAATTGAACAATCTTTTCGCAGTGAAATTTGTTATTGATTGTGGATGGATAATCTTTGTTTTACTATTTTCTCGCAGTCGAAGTGAAAAGTAGAGTGTATAACTCGGGTCTAAAAGCCATATTACCCCTCGAATTATTTTCCCTCGCTTCGCTCAGGAAAATATCCATCTCGTGGTAATATGGCTTATTTTAGCCCCTTGTCATACAATCTACTATTTAACCCTGCAACTCCCCGCTATCTCAAAGAACGTTTTAGTTTTTTAAATTCTGTTAGATGTTCTAACAATTTGCTATTAACTGTGCCTTCATCATCTACCAAATTTTACAATAGTTCGTTCACTATTAATTCTATCCGACTGTGGAACTCTCT
Source organism: Epinotia nisella (assembly GCA_932294315.1). Lineage (NCBI taxonomy): Eukaryota > Metazoa > Arthropoda > Insecta > Lepidoptera > Tortricidae > Epinotia > Epinotia nisella. Next base: position 22,969,099 of record OW028679.1, read on the forward strand.
CCCTCTTGACATCAGACAAGCAAAATCTATCGGCAACCTCAAATCCCTTCTTAAAGAACATTATTTGTCTCTCCCCTAACCCTGATTGTATTTTTGGCTGACTGTTTATGTATCATTATATTTGTGTTTGTGTTATTTGTATATATGTATGATTGTGTGTGTATGTTTATATATAGAGGTATTTATGTACGTTTATTTTTATAATTTCTTGATTTTTGATTGATAATAATCTCTGCACCACCTACTGCATAATCTAGTTTTATCTCTTTCTCCGATACCCAAAGGTTGTCTGGAAGAGATCGCTCTTCAGCGATAAGACCGCCTGTTGTCTTACCTACATGTTATTGTATTGTTTCTCTATGTAACTGCTTTGTTTGTGTGAGGTGTGCAATAAAGAGTATTTGTATTGTATTGTATTGTACCTAACGGGTAAAAACGGGACCCTATTACTAAGACTTCGCTGTCCGTCCGTCCGTCCGTCTGTCTTTCACCAGGCTGTATCTCAAGAACCGTGATAGCTAGAGAGTTGAAATTTTCAAAAATTATGTATTTCTGTTGCCGCTATAACAACAAATACTAAAAAACTGGCCAAGTGCGAGTCGGATTGGGGCTCCCATACAACAGACATGATTTTTTTGCCGTTTTTGTAGATAATGGTACGGGACCCTTCGTGCGCGAGTCCGACTCGCACTTGGCCGGTTTTTTTATTACTTGTTCTTTTACCTTTTTCTTTCTACTTATTTTTTGTGTACTTTTTAATTTTATTTTTGTTTGTTTTATTGTCGTTGCAAAATGCCAATTAAATGACCTATTTAGATAGAAAATTTACCTCTTTTTATTTTTTATTTGATTTTTTTTGGATGATTTATCTCCATTATCAGATAGATAGATAGACAGATTTGATGGTTGTGCAAAAAAAGCACGGTGGATAGCAAAAGCTTCTACCAAAATATTTTTTTTTTGACAGAAACGTATTTACCTAGTAGCCTTTATTTAACTTGCTATGTTCGTGTGTAAGTAAAAGATTTTTCCAATTATGTAGGTGAAATTTTAACTTCCTAAAGTCTAATCGAGTTGAAACTTTGTATAGTTATGTAAGTCGGATGAAAATGCAATACTATGGCACCATAATCGTAGTCTGATGATGGAGACGGAAGATGGCCATAGGAAATCCTCAATCACCAAAAATTACCTCGTCATGTTTGGGATCAATGGAACTCATTCAACGAGTCGTTGATAGCTACTCAAAAAAAGTAAAATCCGCAACAAAAGATTGTATTGTCGCGCTCTTTAATTGTGAGGGTGCTACCCTTTTCGCAAAATTATTATTTTTATTCCTATACAACTTGACAGGATTGTCAACCTTAAATGGGTCCCAAATTAAAGTTCGTGACCTTTTTTAATAAATTATTGAGTGTATAAAGGTGCTTAGATAATTTTGAGCTTTTGGGGACGTATTGGAAAGTTGAGATGGGACAGTAAGTACCCTACGAACTGCATGGAAAAAGTTTTCTTTGATTTGTGGGTGTTCTAGTACTCTAACCTTAGTTGGTCTCAAAGAGTATTTTAATCCTTGATAGAAATGTGCATAGTCGCATTCAAAAAAAGTCAAATCTGTCGATTTTCTCGCTGACGGTACAATTTATCAAAAATCTGTGAATGTCGATTGTCAGCACTTAAAAAGTTCGTAAAGGTCTCCTACGAGCATTTTCGCGTAGCAGCAAGGGATCTAGTAGCTGCCCTTACTGCCCTATCTCAACTTTCCACCCTGTATATATATGAACTCCACTCTAAATACTTACAGTATACGTTAGTACAAGTAAGGTAAACGTCCGAGAGCTCGACGCAGTACTAGTATATGGCATGGGCACTTTATGTCAAAGTGACATGGCTTAAATTCGAATGAAGAGAAATCCTCTTAGTTCGAATTTAACCCATATTGCTTTGACATAGAGTGCCCATCCATATACTAGTACAGCGTCGAGCACTCGGACGGTTACCTAAGGCACTGGTCCCACCGCCGGCGAGTGAGATATGAACTATCGACTTTTTTCTAGCCCAAGAAACAAACAAAAGATAATCGCTTCCGTGTAAATAAAAGAGAGATATATATATTTATAGTTCATCGCTCGCTGTTCACACCGCGATCAACTATATGAACTATATCTCGCTCTTTTATTTACAAGGGAACGATTATCTTTTGTTCGTTTCTTGGGCGAGAAAATCGCCGATAGCTCATCGCTCGTCGCCGGCGGTGGGACCAGTGCCTTAAGAGCATCAGGAATAGAAATGCATTAGCCGTATTTATTAGTAATGGCGCGGCCTGCCACCGGACAGCGTTTATTCTGAGGTGACGTGTTACTCTAAATATACCGGTTCGATTGGGGCTGGCTGGCTAGTTGGACATTATTTATTTAACGAGCGAGCTAAACGAACGTAGTCCTCCGATTCAGCTTGGCCAAAAATATATTTCGTATGTCCGTCTATTTAGCTGTTCTCTACATGCCGCATTTTTCCGATTCCCGTGAAGTTTTGTGAGCAGGTTCAGTAATTATATAGAATACAAAATACAAATACAAATTTATTTATTTACCAAAACAGCAAAACAATAGATACATTATCAGTGGCCCTCCCATTAATAGGTCCAGCCTGTGTTGTGAGGACCGAAAGAAAACAGTTAGGGATTAAACAACAAGTGTGTGTGTGTATGTGTGTGTGTACATTTGCGTGCTTGGGTGCATATATAATAAACGCAAGAGTGTGTGCAGCAAACGGTACTATTACATTACCACTTAACGCAAGGGTATTAAAATATCTTCTGTGGCCCTGTAATCTATTTATTGATTCAGTCATTCGACATAAAAATAAGTTTCTGTCAAAAATTTAATTTTTGGTACAAGCTTTTATTGCCGACTGTACTTTTCTGTATACCGTCATCAACTACTCATCGAGACGATTCCAACGAGCCCAAACTCGATGAGGTTGTGTCGTTTCATTGCGAAGTTCCTATGGCCACCTTCCAGCTCCATCATCAGATCAGCATCATAATATTGCATTGTCACGCGTTTTACACATGTATGCACAATTTCAGTTCAATCGGTTGCCGGGAAGTGGATCAAAGGTTATATAGCCGGTATATAGGGGTGGAACAAGCATGATCATTGATCAAACTGCCCTTAGCGAAAAAAAATCATTTTACTGGATTATTATCCTTACTCCTTAGGTTAATTTCCTGATTTAATTTCCTTATAACTCTTATAAGGTAAAAGTCCCAATGCTTGACAGCTTAACACATTCACTGGCAGGAACCCGCCTAGCGAACGCCTACGACATAGTAGTCCAGGCAATGAACTGACAACTTGTATGGAACAAATGTCAAATTTGGAAATAATTTATAATAGCTAATTCTTTTAATGTAACGGATATATTATCAATTAAATAGTTACCTAGAGGCAAAATCCAACAAAAAATCAGACATAAAAAAAAAAATTAGCTCCTAAAAATTCCGGATAAATATAAATATTTTTTTATCTTTATTTAGGTTCATTTACATTTGCTTAAAAATATTCAATATAAATAAAATAACAAAGACGATGAATGTTTAATTTAAATCTATATAATTACTTCCAGGTGGAAAGTTTGTTGTTTCTTCATCTTAGAACGTTTTAGAATGAAAATAAAAACAAAAAATACGCTATTATAAATTAATGTTTTTCGAAACCGTATTTTGCCTGGTGTAATAGGCACTTTCCGCTACTTAAATAAAATAAATAAATAAATATCGTGGGACAATTCACACCAATTGATCTAGTCCCAAACTAGGCAAAGCCTGTACTTAGAGAGAAAACCACGGGATTGGCTGCAACTGCAAGCGTAGCGATTCTTGGCTATGAATGTGTTAATGCCAAATATTTGAAACCTAGGGCTAACCTGTATTGTTTTGACATAAGATTGAAAGATTCATATCGGCCAGTGTCGGGCATTGGACGTTTACCTTACTTGTAATATACGCAGTGACTTTACAGTTACACACACACTTGATTTAGTTCATGGAACGGCCCGGCCGACGAACTGTACGAATCAAATAACATTAGGATTAAATTTGCAGACAACAGCACTACTACTAGCTACTTTTCAATTTTAGAATTGCCAGCTAATGACTAAAAGCGTGTTGGTGGTGTTTGCTTAATATGAAGTTGGCGAGAATGTTTCCAGCCTAATACTTAACACACATATGAACTATTTATCTTTGGTTCCGCTTGTAATGTATCTAACTCTAATAATATTCTTATTGAAATTAAAATAAAATTTAGATATATTTATTACGAATGTTAGATACCTACTTAGTAATTGTATGGATGCATGTTAGCTATAGGATTATATGTGCTGTGCCCTAACAGGGTTCATGTATTGGACTCTAATGTATTGATAACACCTTTGTTAACAACATGATGCAACAAATAAATGCATGAATGAATGAATGAGAATGCAAAACAACATGGCGTTTTGACAGTAAGTGAACCTATCAGGGACTAGGTTTGAACAAGACTGTCCCCTAAATAATATCGAGTTTCTATATTGATAAAATAACATTACGAAGTGAAAGCTATCTCCGAATCGTTGCTCAACATCTCGGGAGGGGTCCGATTGGGAAGCCATCGATTTACAATAATTCTGGCGCCTGCAAAAATCCTTGGAGTTTATGGGGTCTTTATGAGCGGATTAACGGAGGGGGAATTAAAACGGACCGCTGCCAGTTCGTGAGTGGAAGAGAAGGATTGTCAAAGAGACAGACAGGTCAGCAGGGCTTATACCAAGACGGTGAATCAGAAACACTATGAAAACCGGCCAAGTGCGTGTCGGACCACGCAAAACGAAGGGTTCCGTGCCTATTAAAAAGGTCGTATCGTCACAGGAATTTTACGGCACTTACGTCCTTTTCTTTGAGGAAGGCAGTTTTTCAGCAATATCTCGAAAACCTCTGAACCGATCTTGTTCAAAACAATTTTCGCTGAATGAAATTAATAAGCCCTATGTCCATGAATTTTTCCATATTTTTAAAATACACGGTTCAAAAATTAGAGGGGGGGGACAGAATTTTAGTGACTTTCGGGGCGATTATCTCCGACCCTATTCACTTAATCAAAAAAAATGCTTAGAAACCTTATATTAATTTTGAAAGGCCTATCGATTGATGTGCCACACGGGGGGTCACAATGAAAATTTTTTTTTTGACTTTTAGTTTTATGTATGTCGTGCACCCCTAAAATTTTTTTTTTGTCAAGTTAATTACAAAACTATGTAGCGGCTAACAAAATACACCTATCCTCAAAATTTTATTTAAATACACCTTATAGTTTCCGAGTAAAATGCCTGTGACATACGGACAGACGGACAGACGGACAGACGGACAGACGGACAGACGGACAGACGGACATGACGAAACTATAAGGGTTCCGTTTTTGCCATTTTGGCTACGGAACCCTAAAAATCGACCCAAGCTCATAGTGAAACTTTAGTTTGTAATGTAAGTCGACAATATACATGTATACACACCTAAACATATAAATAAATGACCAAATATCTACAACATAACCTAAGATCAAAGTGCTCATTTCACAAATATTTGCTGTTAACGGGATTTCACCATATAGGACCGCTCTAACTCCGTGTAGGTAAAAAAGTACAGCCCTTCTCGTATGTAATGGTGATGTCTTCGAATATTTAAATTGCCTAACACAAACATAACAAAAGCTATTAGAACACCATGCAAGAGGGGCCCTCCAGCGGTGTCCGTCAAAATTTGCAACTCAATTTTGAAGCAGATTATCTTTAACCGATTGAGCTGAAAATTTGGGTAAAGGTATAGTTAGGATGACAATTCATTACTATGGTACCATTGAGCTGATCTGATGATGGAGACAGGAGGTGGCCATGGGAATTCAGTACTTAACCTTACCGACGTAACCCCGTTGAGTTTAGGCTCGTTGGAATTGTCTCAATAAGTAGTTGATGACGTTATACAGAAAAGTACAGTCGGCAATAAAAGCTTGTACCAAAAATGAAATTTTTGACAGAAACTTTTTTTAACCTATAGGCAGATTAAAGCCAACTAGTCTACTGAATCGTCAAAAGGTTAACCGTTCTACAAAATACTGGCCTACGTGATCTACTCCTCTTTCGAAGCTCTCGCTCGAGGGCAAACAAGATAATAATAATGAAACTTTTGTTGCAAAATACAGGACCAGATAATGTACTGAAACTGTATGATATAGGTATTATACATATAGCTTATACTTATAGCTATGTGAGTTTTTTGACAAAGTATAAGGTACAACACATATCATTACCAAAAAAATATTTGGGAGAGCGGCATTCCAAAATATGACGAAATAAATTAAATAAAAAAACAATTCGCGCGTGAAACGGCATTTGAAAAAAATCCGATAGATAGAGCGTTGCGGGGCCGATAAGGGAAATTAAAATATTCCCCTCTTCGGCCCTTATCTGTGGCGCGATTCGATTCTGGAATTATTGCAATCGATACCGCGCTCAGTTTGTTTTGTATTCGATTCCGTGGGAAATCATTTTTGTGAGTAGGTAAGTAATATGAATCTCTCAAAACAAACTTTTTTAGGCCCAACCACGAAGCGGATGTAGTCTGGTATTCAGCTTTGCTAAAATGATGAGTATTGTTGAGATGAGTGTTGTGCTAACTTTCTATTTATTAAAAAAAAATGCGAATCATATTTTATTCATCCACTGAATCGGAGATGCTTATTTTTATTGTACAGTCAGCAGCAAAAGTAGATAAGCGGGCTAACTGCTCAAAATGGCCTACACACGGCTCTAATGCCAAGAACTAAGAGGAATCTAGATCATTTTGAGCGAGTTATTATACGTAGTTACTTCTGCTGCTGACTGTAAGTCAACTTTCGATGAAAAAATATAAATGTTGCATTGCTCACTATGTAAATTTTACAATTATTACAATTTTTAATTAGTTCGTGTAAATCACACTTGCACGCAGGCGGCCAAGATACAAGTTTGGCGTCTGACGGATATAACGTTTATAATATGAAGTGTATTTTTGGTAAATAAATCATTTTAATATTAATTAATTTTGACAAATGGGTCGTTCTTCTTTTTTACCGACAATGAACCGAGGTTTTTCTGTTTTTTTGGTTTTTGAACTATCAAAATTGTGGTTTTGAAGTGCGATTTAAAAAAAAATGCATAGGTTTCTTCATTAGAACTAATTAAAGTTTCCTTTCTGGCCAATATAAATATTTATTTACGGTTGGTTTCTAAAAAAAAACATGTGACAAAGTGGACTTTTTCAGTGGGGACAACATTTTGTTTTACCACTCTGTCACGGCATTCTACGAAAAAAAAACATAAAAAAAAATGCTAGATAGAGAAAGTGAAATATTAAATATCACTAATTAATAAAATAATATGGACGTTCATTCGAACATTATAAAACCGTAAACATCATTACTCAAATGAGATGCCGTAATAAGACGAAGGACAGGCTATTGTCGGTCGAAAAGAAGAACGACCCAAATACGCTCCTCAAAAATGTTTGCGTGCAGGCTGCATATACTGGAAATTATTTATTTTAAATTTTGTAAATGCATTGTGAACAAATAAAATTCTTCGAATCTTTGATTGACGTCCGTTTCCAATTTTGTAGTTACATAAACACCAAAATATGCATATGGCACTGAAACTTGGTCGCTTACTATGGGCCTCATAAGAAGGCTCAAAGTCACTCAAAGGGCAATGGAGAGGACTATGTTAGGAGTTTCTCTGCGTGATCGCATCAGAAATGAGGCTATCCGCAGCAGAACCAAGGTAACCGATATAGCCCTCCGAATTGCTAAACTTAAGTGGCAGTGGGCGGGGCACATTGCACGTAGAACCGATGGCCGCTGGGGCGGAAAGGTTCTCGAGTGGCGACCACGTACCGGAAGGCGCGGCGTGGGTAGGCCCCCCACAAGGTGGACTGATGACCTGGTAAAGGTCGCGGGAGTCCGCTGGATGCGGGTGGCGCAGGACCGGTCAATTTGGAACTCTCTGGGGGAGGCCTATGTCCAGCAGTGGACGTCTTTCGGCTGATATGATGATGATGATGATAAACACCAAAAGAGCCCATGAGCCTGAGAAGACCGTTCTAAGTAGTTTTACAGTAAACGGATTGTAAAAAATGCCCTTTCTATTTGTTAGCACAATGACCTACCCTGTCTAGATTTTCTAGATTATTCTAGTCCTTTTGTCCTGCAAATTTCAAAGGGAAATAAAGAATATTTCACAAGCAGACCAGGCAGTCAACGGAGTGATCTATTTTCAGGGTTTTGTGAAAACGGTCACAGAAAAAGTAAGCCACAGAAGGTGACAATGACCATTTTGTGGTAAGAAGGTGAAGATTAGCATGCATTGTGCGTCTGTTTATTGGTTTGTCTTTCACCTTGATTTCGGTATCAGCCCCGTGCATCCTAACGCAATATGGTATTTAACAGATACCTAGTCAAATCAGAAATTAATATGAAACGTCACAATGCTCCAAAAAAGTATCAAGTTTGTAGGGAAATACAGGCTTGTGAAGTCACACATTTCTACGGGCAAACAACGCCCATTTTTTAATCTTTACGTATTTAAAACGACTAGGTACATAAATTACATTTTTAACAATCTTGACAGACAAGACTTTCAATTTAAAAAAAAACCGGTCAAGTGCGAGTTCAACTCGCGTGGTGAGGGTTCCGTAAAATATTGAGAATTTTCCCGTTACTTTGAATCCCACCAAAAACATATATGTAAAACCGGCCAAGTGCGTGTCGGACCACGCAAAACGAAGGGTTCCGTGCCTATTAAAAAGGTCGTGTCGTCACAGAAATTTTACGGCACTTACGTCCTTTTCTTTGAGGAAGGCAGTTTTTCAGCAATATCTCGAAAACCTCTGAACCGATCTTGTTCAAAACAATTTTCGGTGAATGAAATTAATAAGCCCTATGTCCATGAATTTTTCCATATTTTTAAAATACACCGTTCAAAAATTAGAGGGGGGGGGGGGACAGAATTTTAGTGACTTTCGGGGCGATTATCTCAGACCCTATTCACTTAATCAAAAAAAATGCTAAGAAACCTTATATTTATTTTGAAAGGCCTATCGATTGATGTGCCACACGGGGGGTCACGATGAAAAAAAAATTTTTGACTTTTAGTTTTATGTATGGAGTGCACCCCTAAAAATTTTTTTTTTGTCATTTTAATTACAAAACTATGTAGCGGCTAACAAAATACACCTATCCTCAAAATTTTATTCAAATACACCATATAGTTTTCGAGTAAAATGCCTGTGACATACGGACAGACGTACAGACGGACAGACGGACAGACGGACAGACGGACAGACGGACAGACGGACAGACGGACATGACGAAACTATAACGGTTCCGTTTTTGCCATTTTGGCTACGGAACCCTAAAAAAGGAGAGCCAAGTTCAATACAAAAATTATGCTTGGCTGTGGGCTTCGCCGCAAAAAGAATGGAGATCTAAATGAGTGCCAAGTTATGCAAAATCTAAATATGTATGTATAGGAACAAAATAACATTATGAACAAGTATTAAACTCTATTTATTTGCTTTATTGGATACCTATAACAGTTGCTGTTATTTAAAAATGTGAGATCTTAAAGTAGGTTAGATTTGACTTCCTATTGGTGCATTTTTCTTCACACACCGCTCCGAAAACTCGCACAGCTTTGAAGGACTAACCCTTAAGGTGCTGATAGAATTGAGCGTTCACTTGTAATGAGTATTCTAGCGAATTTAGAAAAAAATTGAAAAGTTGTAAAACCCCCGACATTTTCATTTCAAAGTTCAATATCACAAAAATGGCTGAACCGATTTTGTTAAAACGTAGCTAAAAACCATCTCGATTACGTCAGCTTTCGGACAAAAAAAACCGCATTAAAATTGGTCCATTCGTTTCGGAGCTACGATGCCACAGACGCACATACACAGACAGACACACAGACACACAGACATGTCAAACTTATAACACCCTCTTTTTGCGTCGGGTGTAAATAAACAGGAGCGTTTATTCGAGCGAAACGACAGTAAATTTGCTTCGAGCTTTTTGCCGAGCCGAGCAATTTTGCTGCGCAACCGTCCAGTCTGACATCTTCGTGAAGAATACATTTTTTGACGAGCATTTACTAGAGCGTTCGCTGGAATGATCGTGAAAATCACGTACCTAACATACGTGATTTTTGTATGGTAGCCCCTTATATATTTATTTCATTTCTGTTTTTTAGTATTTTTTTTATAGCGCCAACAGAACTACATCACCTGTGAAAATTTCAACAGTCTGACTACCACAGTTCGTGAGATACAGCCTGGTGACAGACGGACGAACGGACAGCGAAAGTCTTACTAATAGGGTCCCGTTTTTACCGTTTGGGTTAGAACCCTAAACACGGCGAGTGTTTTCTGTTACATGTGAATGCTAAAGTCTATCAGCACAGCACCTTAAAGCTTTGTATATCCCATTCCCGGCCCGTGACGACACATATGCGTCCCTACGCCGTAGTCGCTTTCCGCTACGTACGAGGAAAACCACGGGGTCGGCTTCGAGCGTAGCGTGTTTTTTCCAAAACACATTACCGAACTTACTGACTCTAAATTCAAATCTGTCGTAAAACGGACACTTATTTCAAAAGCATATTGTAAGATAAACGACTACATCATGGATTCTTGGGCGGAACACGCTAGTAACTGGACGCACTGGTCTACCTCGAAACTGTCTACGCTACAATTGAGTTTTATATTAACTTGTGAGATTATAATCAGTTTTTCATTAAATCACATTTTGATTTGCATTGAGACTATCTCATTACTCGATCTCCCAACATCGCCCCAACCATGGCCGGCGGTAACATCCATCCTGATCACTCTCCTGCAGATATTGGGATATTTGGCAGCGATAAAATCCTGCACTAGAAATCTATCGTAAAATAAATAGACTTTCTACTGTAGCAATGTAATTTTAAAATTTTATAATACTCTGATACTGAAATGATATATTGTATACTGTTTTGAAAAAATGACACCTCGCCGAGTTTTTTACGCCGGTTCTTCTCGAGGCAGAGGTTTACTTTCCGAACCGGTGGTAGTTTATCGACATTCATAGGTGCATGTAATATGCCTAAATTGAAGAATAAATCACTTTGACTTTGACTTTGACACGCGCTACGCTCGTAGCCGATCCCGTGGTGTGTGTGGCGTGATTCCCGTGGAAAGCGACTACGGCGTAGAGACGCACACGTGTCGTCACGGGCCGGGAATGGGTTAACGTGATACCTACTAGAGCCCTCCCGCCTCGCCACAGACTCGTCCTAGAGCGTCAGCGGCGCCCTCTGTGAGGTCGTTAGCCGAACGCCGTGCCCGCCAGAACCCTGGTGACCCCGATGACCGCCTTTAGACCTTTAAGGACAGGCGGAGGACTGTGCACCTATTCTGCACCGCTTGTAGAGCTAAATGTAATGTGTGCCTATAGGCATGTGTAGTGTGTAGCTATAGGCATAGGCAACTGCGATATAAGGCTTGTTCACGAAAAAAAGTAGCCACCGTTGTATAATTCAGGTTTTCAATATGAAATGTAATTTTTTAAAGAACTTAATTAAAAAGAGGTCTCTTCACCTATCGTTTTAAGTGGCGTTGTGGATATTGATATCAGCTGCTATCCATTTTAGGGCTAACTCTCGAAATCTCTGGATTGTATTTATAGATTTTGTAATTTTCACTTTTGGGTCATAGAGGTTCTTTTTAACAAGCTTTTATTAGCTTCACTTGTAACTATGTATGTAAGAAAATCTTGCAGATTAAATTTGACCAACTTCCCGGAGTCCAATCAAGTTGAAATTTTGTACAATTATGTAAGTCAGATGACAATGCAATAATATGGTACCATAAACCTGGTCTGATGATGGAGACGGAAGGTGGCTGTAGGAACTCCTTAATTACACAGGATAAACCCGTCGTGTTTGGGCTCGTTACAATCCTCTCAATGAGCGTGCAAAAAAAAAGTACAGTCGGCAAAAAATCCAACATGGCGGAATACCCAAGGCTAGTTATTTTGAATGCACTCCTACAATATGGGTATCAAATTAAAGGGCTTGCTGAGAATAACGCGAAAAATAAAGTGACGTCACTCTAAATCCAATATGGCAGACAATATACTGACAAAACCTGTCCAGCGATGAATAAAAACTAAAAAAAAAATGAAAAATAAAAAAACTATTTAAAAAACAAGCTTTTATTTACATGCGCTAAAATGAATAAAATAAACTTTTCCTTTAAAACTTTTACTATAAACTTATAACGTCATAACACATTTTCGATGATATAAAAAGCTTGTCGTGAGATTTAGGTACTCGTATATACTCAGCTAAATCTCGCGACAAGCTTTTATATCATCTACAATGTGTTATGACGTTATAAGTTGATAGTAAAAGTTTGAAAGAAAAGTTTATTTTATTCTTTTAAGCGCATGTAAATAAAAGCTCGTTTTTAAAAAAGTTTTTTTTTACTTTTCATTTATTTTTCCTTTACTCAAATAGATTATCGATGCTATAATATCTTTCCAGACTCTTAATTACCGTATGCCATAAATTCTTTTAAATCATGCCAGAAGTAGACACATTTCTATACAATTATTTTAGCATCGCTACGCGCTACGCTCGTAGCCGATCCCGTGGTTTTCCTCGTACGTAGCGGAAAGCGACTACGGCGTAGGGACGCATACGTGTCGTCATGGGCCGGGAATGGGTTAACTGGCATTATGTAGGATTTCTCAACTTTTAAGGAAAAATGGATGAATTTCAGATTCTTACACATAAAAAAGAATACTAAATTGGCTATCTCATTGCTGTTAGAACACTTAGAACTACCTAGACCTACTGGGTGACAGTGGAGACTTAGTTTTCGATTGGCTACGTTTTTTCGTGAACAAGCCTTATAAATATGGTACCTATTTGACAACAATAAAAAAACTTTTTGAACGAGTGAGCGAAGCGAACGATGTAGGTACTCTGCTTCGGCTTGGACCAAAATTCTTTCGTCTGTCCGGCTGTCCGGCTGTTCTCCTCTACAGGTCGCATTTCTCTAGTTTTTAGGGTTCCGGTACCTCAAAAGGAAAAAACAGAACCCTTATAGGATCACTCGGTTGTATGTCTGTCCGTATGTCACAGCCGATTTGCTCCGAAACTACTGGACCGATTGAGTTGAAATTTGGTACACGTATGTAAATTGATGACCCAAAGATGGACGCGTAAAGTAAATTAATGAATTCTGAACAAGGGGGCCACTTTCGGGGGGTAAACTGGAAAATTAAAAAAAAAGTTTTGCAAACTGTATTGTGTGACATATCAAATGAAAGGGGCAAAAATAGATTTGAAGTAATTTAGGAAATAAGACGAAAATTGACCCTTATCTCCTAAACTACTAGACTTAAAATTCTGAAAAAAATATGGAATATAGTTCCTTGCCTAAAGATTACAGGAAAACTTATAAGAAGTTTAAGTAACGGAAAAAAATCTCAATATTTTTGTGTATTACGGTTTTTTTTTGGAGATTAAGTCTTCGAAATTTAAAAATAAAATGGAAAAAAAAACCGGCCAAGTGCGTGTCGAACCACGCAAAACGAAGGGTTCCGTGCTTATTAAAAAGGTCGTATCGTCACAGAAATCTTACGGCACTTACGTCCTTTTCTATAGGGAAGGCAGTTTTTCTTTCAACAACTTCGGTCAGCTTTACTGTGCTCCATGTCGACCAAGCGTTTAACGCATTCACTGCCAACAAATTCCTAGCGCTACGTAGCCGAGGTTTTTCCACTTAGTAGAGGAAAGTGCCGAAGAACAACGAGCCCGCGAGGCGGGTTCCTGGTAGCAATTGTTTTAACAGTAAGTTCGGCTTGCGCAAGCCATATGAGGGCTCACGCCCGCAACTAGGCAGGGTCGCCGTAGCGTAGGCGGCAACGGCGGGGGCAGCTAAAAGCGTGCGGCGAATCGGTGTCCATATGTAGCGAAAAGCGCCCGTATTGCTCTGACGCACTGAATGGGTTAAACAGTCTCCCTATACAATATATTCGTAAAAATCAATAAAAAATACACTCTAGAGCCATGAAAGCGGGTAAATTTGTTCGAAATTTGAATACAAACTGTGCCCGTTTTCTTTGCTCTGGATTAGGCATATTATCGCTTCTAAACTAAAGGTGACTCCTTACCTTCAGGTGGACCGTCCGCTTGTTTTCCACCATCATGGGATAAATATAAAGACACGTTATATTCACGCTAAACGAGCATATTTGTTCACTTCTAACATTTCAATAATAGATGCTGTAATCGAATGATTAATAGTAAGTTAACCAATTTTTATTCGTAAAAAATATAACATCGCTATGTTTTACTGTTAAGTAATCTGACAAAGCGACAGTATCTTTAATTTAAAGTGATCTATTTTGAAGAAAGGTGACTCGACGATTAACACGCGACAAACTATAGTATAGTAACTTGCCTAAACCAGTAGCGCTACGTGTCATGCCCAGAAACTATAGATATTATGTCGCCTTAATAGGGTTTCGTTAATCGAATAACCTAGATTTCCAAACTGCTAATTATATTAACGATCTCGGCATGGAACAACTAGGAACTGGGAACTAGGGTATCATATTTTCGTTGCCCCAAGTATGTGTGAGTGATGCCGCAGTGTATAAGCACTACGCTACGCTAGGGGCTATCACTACGAGGTCTACCTAAGTCTACAGTAGCTACCTCAGCACTATACGTAGCCATGGCCCTCGGAACTTCCAAGAGATCTACCGCAATCCTAAAGGTTTTCGTCACATATTGATCGCGTCGGATGTTTGTTGACATTAGCAGTATCCCTGATCGATATTGAGCCGTACACGATCCCCAAATAAGATGCTGGCACAGATTTTGAATGATGCAGACTGCAAGTGCATGCTACTGCAGAGCGAGCGGGACGCGGGTAGCGCGGCGCGGCGCGCGCGAGCGGGACGGCACATGCGGCAACGCGTTACACAGATTTCATCACTGCTTTCACCAATGCACTGAGCTGAAGGTCCATAAGGAGGTGGTAGCGGGGCGGGCGCTGCGCGTGCACGGGCGCGGCTAGCGCGAGCTGGAGCGACACGGGGCATGCCTCCGGGCGTGCCCGTTGCGTAACGCGCGGGCACCGCGGCGGTGGTGGCTCGCGCGGTCACCGTACCTCTCTGGCCATCGCGGCATCGCCGGAGGCCGCAACGGCGCGGGTTCACGCCGCCATGCCGAGCACCGAGCCCGGGGTCCGTGGGCACCGCTCCGCTCAGCGGCCGCGTGGGCGGGGATCGATGGGCGCGTCGCGCACGCGCGCCCGAGCGCCGCCGAGCGCGCCCGAGCGGCCCCGAGCGGCCCCGACCGCTGCACCGCGCCATGGCTCACTGCTGACCCACTTCCCATGCACACTGACCTCCTTGCAATCAACGAGGTACGCGCCGATAACGGATGCGGCATGCTTTCGTCTTCAGGGTTGTCACATCCATGCGGATAGCATTTTACTATAAAAAGAAAATATTAATCCATGTTGAAGTTGATCCGTTGAAAATGGAACCCATTGAAGTTAACATGTTGTTGTTAGTTAGTTACTATGGTATCAATCACTTTGCTTTTGAAATGGCTGATGTACAATTAAATCCGAGTTTATTAGTTTTTATTACTTTTAATAGTTTTAATATCTTTTCCTTGTAAATATATGTTTTGTAAATATTTAATCATTTTAATTAATCTATTCTATATGTGCACCATTTATTCATTATAACACAAAGCATGTACAAAAATTCAATTTACAACAATTACTACTAAACTAAACTTAAAACTAAGTATCAAACAACCCGCCCCGCGTCCCTGGTGCAAAGGTACCCATTACGCGCTGTTTTGTAATAATGTCATTAAATCCACGTCACATTTGAGACTACGTGTCAAGTTTGACAAAGTCTATAATTGACATTAATTTTATTACTACTTGTGACACTTCATTTTATCTTGACACTCTGTGACACTTTAGTTGTATCATTTTGGATACTATATGCATCTAAGGGTTAAAAGAAACTACTCTTAAGTGTATACATTGACTCTTATCCAGATACAATAAATCACAATAGAATTACGCCCAGAGGGGGGTACAGTACATCAATGTGTTAAAAATATTAAATAGGTTCCTAAATACCTGCTGCTTACCGCATGCAGTTGGTGATGAGCCGTACGCGTACCGCATCCTCTGCGCCTCAGGGTTGCCACATTTATGCGCTCTTTAATGAAAAAATATAAAACATCAATCTGTAAAAAATACGGGACTCAGTGAAAATGAATGCCTACATAATATATATATATATATGACGGAGAAGGGTTCCATGGGACGGGCGATACCGTCGGCCACCGTTGGGGCGATGTTGGGAGATCGAGTATTGAGACTATGATGCCAATCAAAACGTACTTTATTTCAGATACTGGGTATATCTAATTACACTTTACTGTTACTTAATTGTAGCGTGGACAGTTCTGAGGTTAGACCAATGCGTCCGGTCACTAGCGTGTTCAGCCAGATAATCCCCGGAGCTCGGCCCGCTCGGCTCCATCCTAGCGCACGGAGTGGGGATAGATGGTTCGATGTGACGTCAGCCACAAATCAACCAATCGTAGCCATTCCCACGCTGCGCTACAATTTAGTGTCCGTACTCATGACCATCCTGTCTCCGACACGGCCATCCTGCGCGCACACGTCCTCGTGTGTCTACCCTGGAACAAGGAGACAACAGCACAGTACATCGTTCGGTCACTCCTGACGTTACCCTAATTATCTCACATAAGCGAAACTTCATTATTCAAAATCAGAATTTAATTAAAATCAAATTTACTATACCCTATTACATTGTGACATATGACAGGTATGTGACAAAATTAGAATCTTTACCTTACTTGACAGTTCAAGTTAGGTAAATACAAGAGCAACCAAGTACCATCATTTAATTGCCTTCCGTGGCCTCACAACATTACGAAAACACATTAATCATCAACATCAGGTATCTCATTCGTGGCCTAAGGCTATCACATAGCCACACTACGCGCATCCCCACGGGATCGCCGAGTCAACCCTTTGACTCTACTGTCTCCACGAGACTAGACCTCCGCCAGAGCTCACCGCGCACCGCGCACCCACGGACTGCTCAGAGCAGATACCGACTTCTAACGGGCTACGGCTACGGTAAAGCCTCTGGTATAGTCTGACCAGCCGAACTGAGAACCTCAGTCTCTGACTCAATTTCATCATCATCTACTTCAAATGGTACTTGACTCTCTGGCATTCTCCTTAATCTGTCATGCGTGTATTTATAATTACGCTTTGAGTTTAAACTTGCTAAAGTGTATCTATCTCGTATTTCAACTTGATGTAAGTACTTCGGTTTCACTCAACAGTTTAACGGAATCAAAAGCATACTATCATTGAAAGATCGATCTGAACTCTTCTAAAACTCAACTCTGGTTGGATAACGTTCTTTCATTTCACTGGGAACTCAAGGGTTCATGTAACTTAACACAGTATAATTTACTTGGAATCAAGCATCAAACAATTAGGTATTCGTGACACAGTAATAGCACAGTAGTAGCTCGGGTATGCAATGCTCTTTTTTTTTTGTTTTACCAGTTGTCACTACCGAACAACTGTCAACAACATATGAACTACCTCTATCCAGTATCCATATCACAAAACATCACATCGCATCCCTTCTATCCAGCGATTGCGGCAACCTCATACACTTTCAAACCAAACGCACGCCACTCACAGTCGTGGCCGCACAGCTACGGGAAATCTATGCCCGGTATTTTACGCCTACGTCTACGAATGATATTGAAGGTGTATGCGGTCTGAGCCAAAGACATCCCAAAACTACACTGGTGATCATTAAAACATTAAAACGCATGTTGAATTACCTTTGTCAATTATTTTAACCAAGTAGGTACTACCTTACTAGTCTTACTACCATGTAACTTTAACTAAATAGATTCTATAGCACGTGATCACTCTGCTCAATAATCCCAATGAAATGTGAACTACTCACCGGATAGACTGTATGCCATGGTGCGTTGCCACGATGCACACGGTAACCAGGGAAGAGGATCTTCTGTTACTTCCTCATAAACTGCCAAGCCGCTAGCCTGCTCGCTGATATTTACCACGAAAAGCACGAATTACCGGATTTCATTCTTCCTCATGTACCACACGGATTTATCAGCACGTGGTTCAAATTGAGCAACGTGTGACATAATAGTCGCTATGGCTAGTTGTTCAGTAGACAGCCCAGACCATCTCGACGTCCACGTCATTCAGGTGAATGTTAGCCATCAAATTTTTAATTTGCTGCACCATGACAATTTTCCATATGTTCACGTCCTTATTCACATGGAATCCTGTGGGCGCTGATTACATTCCAACTTCTGATGACGGAGAAGGGTTCCATGGGACGGGCGATACCGTCGGCCACCGTTGGGGCGATGTTGGGAGATCGAGTATTGAGACTATGATGCCAATCAAAACGTACTTTATTTCAGATACTGGGTATATCTAATTACACTTTACTGTTACTTAATTGTAGCGTGGACAGTTCTGAGGTCAGACCAATGCGTCCGGTCACTAGCGTGTTCAGCCAGATAATCCCCGGAGCTCGGCCCGCTCGGCTCCATCCTAGCGCACGGAGTGGGGATAGATGGTTCGATGTGACGTCAGCCACAAATCAACCAATCGTAGCCATTCCCACGCTGCGCTACAATTTAGTGTCCGTACTCATGACCATCCTGTCTCCGACATATATATATAGATACACATCATATATTGTAGACATTACGTGATTGAGTAACAAACATCCAAACTTTCGCATTTATAATATTGGTAGGATAGCAGGATTGCGTGTTACCAGCTACGACCGTAGCACTACGAGCACTCGGCAGTGAATGTGTTAAAAGACGAAATCTAGGTTACGTACAAAAATCCTACAAGCCGCTACGAATCCTCGTAGCAAGAGCTACAGCGACACGTCGTAGCAATCAGCGCGGCACTAGCGGCTAAGCGGGCACTCGCCGCGAGGGTCCTCGCCCAAACTTGACTCATTAGTGTAGCGCTTTGCCTGCGGACACAAAATGGGGACCTATTGGAGTGAACAGCCTAGGTACAGACAAGTGCAACAATTTGGGCGCATACATCTTATATGCCTACAAGTCGAAAATATGTTCAGTCAAGTGAAAAATTATGGGTGAATACAACTTACTCATAAATATGTCCCTGTGCGTTAATTACTTTTGAAAAATATAAACAGTTTCCTCACTTACGTTTTAAGTCAAGGACGGTCAATAGACGCTTTCCTTGATCCGTATCATATCACAAAAAAATATCTTAAATATCTGTGGTAATCTGACACTAGTAACAAATATAGCTGCTGCAACTGTCAATATCATTGCCAGTGTCAGTTTACCACAGATATTTAAGATACTTTTTTGTAATATGAGACCGATCGAGGAAACTGCCGACCCTGACACAAAACGTAAGCGAGGAAACTGATTATATTTGTCAAAAACAATTGACGCAGCTGAAAAATCTGAAACTTGTTTCTGGTGCTAAGGAAGGTTATTCCTATCACCAAAAAAATAATCAGGCATTTCTAAGATTTTCATCCATTCCCAATAGGCTTGTGACCTCAATATGTTAAAATTGATAACGTAGTGTTGGTACATCACATTATTGTAATAAAGTATTAATTACAAAATATAATTAAAATCATAAAAAGATATGGACCTTGAAAGTTTAGAAAAAATATGCATTTTTTTATCATCCAAGAGTAAATTCAAAGGTACCAATAGTATCCTTACGCTTTTATAGAAACAAAATTGTATCACAACTATGGACCTAAACGCAGTATTTCGCGATCTAAACAGCAATTTACTTGATTTCCCCTACAATGATTAGTTCAAATACCAAAGTGTGACGTCATACTTTTGAGTCAATCAGTATGAAGCGTTTTGGCTCCCGCCGGCGAGGTCCGTCTTTAACTCAATTTTTTGGGTATTTATGTTCTTTAATTGTAGTTGCTCCCATACAAACATTTGTTCCTCTTCAAAAACTGATTCGAGTGCCATCATAAAAAAATCTTAGGTCACAAGCCTATTGCCTCGATAGTCTCGATACGTACGATATGCTTTGCTGTTTGTATGTACCTAATCGCATTTGCGTTGAATCCGTTTATGAGAAGCCGTACTTATTAAAAACCTTGATAAATAAAACGTACGGGGTGGATGGAGGTGATTGAATCAGATGAATTTATACCTTACGTAGGTAATTATCGGGTAAATAAAAATAAACGTAATCATCTTTTAAAATATACGTACCTACGCCGGTCATTCTCTAGATTTGTGACTGCGTCTAATTGATGCGTTTCCATATAAAATGTTCGTAAAACGGCACCTTAATTAGACCCAACCGCAGTCACAAATGAATGACAGTGCACAACAATGTTTTATCTCAGACAAGAATATAGCACTGTTATGTTATGAATGAGTACATGATACACATAAGGATTTATGTACTCTGTAATGAAAAATCCATAGGCTACGGTGTAGACCAGGGATCGGAACCGGTTTTTTCAAAAGTCCCCGAAGTAGTCTAATATTTTGAATTATTTTAGGCTCTTAATGTAGGACTCTATCATGTATTTAGGTAACATTTTCGTATTATTAGACAGCCTGATCAAAAATGATATTATAAACCAAAGAACAAAATAGAACGAAATAATACCGGTATTTTTGTATGGTGAAAATACCGGTATCCGATCCCTGGTGTAGACTATGCTTGTTTATCACCACCCTGCTATAAAAAATCTTATATCCTACTAATATTATAAATGCGAAAGTTTGAATGTGTAGATGTTTGTTACTCAATCACGGCTCACCGATTTGGATGAAATTTTACGTGAAGATAATTTATAGCCTGGATTAAAATATAGGATAGATTTAATCCCGGGTCCACGCAGACGAAGTCGCAGGCGGAAGCTAGTTAGGTACTTATCTTTAAAATTTACTAATTTATTAAAAAGGATAAACAGCAAAATATTACGTACACAATACATTATCATTTATTTTGACGTTGAGCGTCATGGTTATATTCTCTTTGAGCGTCATTAAGGCTTCATCACTCATATTCTCTTTGACTGGCGCGGCCCGCGGTGGCGGTCCGTAGTAAATTTGACAGCTAATGACAAGTTTACTATTGTCCGCAGCGGCCAGGCCGCACCAGTCTATGAGAGGCCTAAAGAGTAGGTATAGAGATTCACTATGATTCATTTACCAAAAAAACCGGCCAAGTGCATGTCGGACTACGCAAAACGAAGGGTTCCGTGCCTATTAAAAAGGTCGTATCGTCGCAGAAATCTTACGGCACTTATGTCCTTTTCTTTAAGCAAGGCAGTTTTTCAGCAATATCTCAAAAACCTTTGAACCGATCTTGTTCAAAACAATTTTCGGTGAAAGGATTTAATAAGCCCTATGTCCATGATTTTTGTCATATTTTTAAAATACACCGTTCAAAAATTAGAAGGGGGACAGAATTTTAGTGACTTACGGGGCGATTATCTCCGACTCTAATATTCACTTAATCAAAAAAATTGCTGAGAAACCTTATATTTATTTTGAAAGGCCTATCGATTGACACGTGGGCTCGCAATGAAAAAAAAATGACTTTCAGTTTTATGTATGGAGTGCACCCCTAAAAAAATTTTTTTTAGTCATTTTAATTACAAAACTATGTAGCGGCTAACAAAATACACCTATCCTCAAAATTGTATTTAAATACACCTTATAGTTTTCAAGTAAAATGACTGTGACATACGGACAGACGGATAGACGGACATGATGAAACTATAAGGGTTCCGTTTTTGCCATTTTGGCTACGGAACCCTAAAAATTTGGAATTTACACGTTCACGCAATGTTGCGGTTTGCTTCTAATCGAGTGTCTAAAATAGCGTATGCTTATAACGGAACGTTTTCTGTCAAACGCCCACAGCTGCAAGAACAAGAAGACGTCTAAAATATCATAAAAACCTGCAAAGCGGACGTAGCCGTGTCGAGCGCGTATCAAAATCGCTTTCCGATTGAATAAAAACGAAATAAACCTACAGTTCAAATAAAACAGGACATCTAAAGTTAAATACGATGTGATCTTGTGTCAGTTCCATGAAAAGTGGGCATTTATCGCTGAACAAACAACATCGGCACGGATGGAATGTATCTGGCTTGTTCAAAGTGAGTATAATTATATGAAAATGTAGTAGCTATTAGAGTTTTTCTTTGTCAACGTGTGATTGTAAACATAGCGCGTAGGTACGGCGTGTCTTGAATCTGGAGTTGTCGTGTGTACTTGTGGAGCGTCGTTTATGTTTGTGTCCGCCTACGCAGAAATTCCGACGCAGGTCTGAAAGGGCCCGCTCGTCCTACGTCTATAATTAGAGTCCAAATTACCGAGATTCACGGCGACATCTATTTACGGTGATCAGTGTAATCCAAGACATTATGAGAAGGTTAATTTGCTTGTTTGTAGTTATTGTTTTTTGAGGTACCTTTTCAAAACATTGAAGTTTGTTTTGACATAATTCATCACACCATACACTTGTTATTTGCACTGATTGTGTGTTGTTAATTTATTCATGTTTACTTTGGAATTCATTAACATTTCTTATATTGGATTGCTGAGAGAATAATTCATCACACCATACACTTGTTATTTGCACTGATTGTGTGTTGTTAATTTATTCATGTTTACTTTGGAATTCATTAACATTTCTTATATTGGATTGCTGCCATATAAAACAAAAAAGTTGAAGCAGTGCTGCACATACTTAATGTAAGGTAGGAAACATTTTATAATTATAGCCTTAAGGTGCTCTTACATGGGCATATTTTGAGCAATTATTGCCCGTCAACAGTACGGTTGTCTCACTTTTACTTCAGGCCAGAGAAGGACGCGTGTACTGTTGACGGGCAATAAATGCTCAAAATATTCATCACATTACACCCTAAAATATCACACTATCACTTGCACCCTAAATTTAAGACATAGAGATAAAATAGTCCTCCCAACAAGTAACTTACAGATGAGCAATAAGAGCCCACATATGACAACAATACGCATTTACAACAGTCTTCTGAAAACTGTTTTTATTCACTGAATGACTTCTAAGTGTAAATATATACCATAAATATTCTTAAAGTAGGTTATCGTAAATATTAACACTGACGTGTAATTCATAATTCATAATTCATAATTTATTTATTGCGTAGTATCATGTGGTACAAAATAGGTCTTACATAATGGTCAGATTCACACATGTGCCCTGTTAGGGCACAGCAAGTATTTCTTAAAATTAAAGCTACAGCTAAGAGGTACAGTCACACACATAAAAATAAATTAACCGCATTATTTTACTTGGGCAGAGATACATCATTCAGGTACTCATCTATAGAATAGTAGCATTTTTTGAGGAGCAAATTTTTAAGTTCCCTTTTGAATATTTTGTCCTCGATTTCATTTTTTATTTTTTCTGGTAGTTTGTTTGCTACAAGTATGCATCGGTAGTACGGGCCTTTTTTGTACATTTCTAATTTTGAAGCGGGTAGTTGTAATTGTGGTTTGTCATTTTTCCTTCGTTGCGAATTAACAATTTTTTTGGTGAAAAAATGCGAATTGTTCCTAACAAAGAGTGCCGCTTCCATAATGTATATAGAGGGCAACGTGAGAATATTTAATTTAGCGAAATGCGGTGTAATTTAGGTTAAGTACTATAATTTCTTAATGTGTACCTGGTCTACGTTTGAGACAAGGAATTGCAATACCCTTAAAGGGTGTCATGTTGTACCATAAACTGTGATAAATAAGACCTGATGTATGTCAACATGAGAGCAATAAAGTATTCTATTCTATTCTATTTTATTGCCCGTGTAAGAGCACCTTTATAGATTTAACAAAGTGGAGGGTTTTATAATTATAATAAATTCCCGGGAGGTGGATTTAGATGTGTCTGTTGTGCTTGAGTAATAAAATAAAAATAAATAAAATAGCCCTTCATTCAGGCAAATTATTTGTGCTTGAGTGCAGCTATTTAAATCATCAGTTGGTTTAGGGTGTAGCGAAGGGTACCCAGAATTTTTTGAAGATGACATATTTTTTATGATTTGATCCTACAAAATAAACTAAAATAAAAATTGAAAAACTGTTATCTAAAATCAAAAATGGCCATGATATTGTAAGTCCCGGGCTACAAACACCTGGACCATCAGTTGATCTATTGACCCTGACAATTCATTTTTTATTCACTCTACTCTTTGATGTGCCAAGGCTAATTTAAACATAAATGCCTGCCATGACTGTATTTCCAAAAGGTGTAGGCAGAACACATTAAATTTTACTTCTCAGTGCTATTTCTCGCTAATGCAGGTTTAAAAATGAAAAAAATATATATATTGCAGTCCTATCCCTTGCTAGTTCTTCAGCCACAACACACACACTCTTTCAAATAGTTGACTTTTATTACACCCAGGGCAAGAAAGGAGGTGGTGCTATCCAACCCCAACATCAATCGGGTGCTCAACAAATAAGCTTAATTTGCAATCTTATCTTTTTCGGACGTCAGATGAATTCAACAGATGAAGATGACAACTCAATACATAAAGCATGGCTTCATAATTATCACATTCCAAAGTATAACATTCCATTAAGAACCACAGAGTAGGTTTTGTCCATTCACAGAATAACTATCTAACATAGATTTTTGTCTATAAACATCGATACAACATGCATCTCAAATAAAATGTATACAAATAAACAAACGTTCAATTTCTATGTTTTGCCTGACAAGTACTCGGCTCAACTCAACCATTCCCATAGAAATGATGAACCAGGTACACAAGACCTGGGTTCACAACCCCTATCTCACAAACCCTAAGGCCCGTATAAAATGGTTGGACTCCTCTCACTCTCCTTCTTGGATTAAGAATTCCAAAGTTACAAATGTAAATAATCTAAACAGTTCCTTACAGGTTAATATTGTACTCATCATCATCATCATCAGCATTGGGCAAGGAATGATCATACTGCACTTGAATAACATTTAATTTTTCATCAGACTTACTCGTAAAGGGCTTCATAACGCGCAGGCATACAGAGCTACAGTAGCCTTTATTACGCCTAAGGGCGTAATGGGTGTGATCTGATTGGATTAAGCGAATGTCGTTGGCCGTGCGCTACAAGAATTCTGCTCTGTGATTGGTTGAAAAATAATCTCGGTGGCCACGCGCCGCATTAATACTACTGTACTGCTATGTGATTGGTTGAATGAAATATTGAAGCTGCGCGCTCCACTCGCACTGATCTGGAAGTGAAGTTGTCAATTTTGTCAATTTTTGATTGGTGCAGTGCTATGAAACAGATTTTTCTGTCTTTTGTAGTTATTTATTTCCTCGCAAATGTGATGAAAAACATTGTATGCGACACATACAGTAATGATGCGATTAGGGCATGCAATCCCGGTATTTATTACTACTACAATTCCGGGATCCCGGTATTGATCCTAGTATTGTAGTAGTAATCAATCCCGGGATTGCATGCCCTAGTAAGAATGAACTAATAGATTCTCCTTCGTAAATCATATCTTACCATACTTGTGGCATAATGTACTATTACATTAGACTCAATAACATCAACGGCACGTCAACTATTCTCATTACTTACATTATCTTGAACATGTATCTCCCCCTATCTACATACCATCTCCATTCCAGACAGTTAATTAGATTCTAATTTTAAACCATTAGCCTCGTTGTTCTGATTTTAGTGCAGCTGCAAGAGCCATGTTTCATTTCAATATGAAGATTTGCCCCAGTTCCAACTGTTAATTGGTCTAATTGTTGGTTGCCCGGGTTATTGTGCAAATGTGCAAGTGCCTCAATTGGTATCACTTGACAAATAATCTCTGTTTACAAACATTAATTGTTCATTTGTTTTTACACTTTGCTCTCACTGTACAGAACCATGCTCTGTTATGTTATTGATTGTGTTTTTTTTTGTGGGACAACAATTCACACCAATTGATCTAATCCCCAACTAGGCAAAGCCTGTACTATGGGTAGTACCAGACAACGGATAAACACTTATACTTACTTATTGTGCTATTATTGGATTATTATTATTGTGCTATTGATTTAACGGTTTGTAGAATAGAATAGAATAGAATAGAATCGTTTATTGCATATCACATTACAGACATGGATGGATTTATAAATAAGTAGGTATACATGTGACACCCTGCAAGTATTTATTATTAAGTTTGTATTTATTATTATTGTTTAGTTTTATAAATTTGACATTATTTTTTTATATTATTATAAACACAATGATTATTGTTATGTGAATACTAATGACTAATGACCAGTGGAGACTCCGGGGGGACTCTGTGTTCCTGGTCAGAGTTAGGAATGTCTTAAACATAGTGTTTCCTGGAATCTCCGTTAATTTCGGCATATTGCATACTTTCACAGAAACAAATTAGCGTAATTTACGAAAATTGTTTTTTTTTTAATTTAAACAAAAAAATTAATGTAGTATTTATTGGTTGACCTAATGACCTGCTCATGACTCAAAAAGTGTGTACTAAGTGTAGACTGTTGGAAAATAGAGCGCAGAGAAATATTTCCGATTCGTTTGGCAGATGTGTTCACAGTGACCATTTATATGGTCTGAAAAATACTGAGACTTTTATATTTTAATGATTTGAGGAGTTATTGTCGCGTTTGGTATCCATTAATTGACTGAACTGTACAGCTAATCTAAGCGATGATTTAGAAATTAATGAAATTATCTTCTTCCCCAGGGCGCGGGCATGATGGTGGTGCGTGTGAACCTACGCGTGGCGTTGGGCGCGCTGTGCTGCGCCGTGCTCGCGCTCACGCTGTTCTGGGCGCGCTGCGGGGAGCTCAGCCGGCCGCCCCGTGAGTACACGATACTGTGACCCGCAATGCTAATACGGAAACCGAAATTCCAAGTTCGGATATCTCCATCTCTCTCGCTCGACAAAATACGGCCATCGCCTATGGACGCCTGCGACACCGTAAAGGCGCCGTTTCGATATCGCGCGGCAAAATATCGAACAATGGCTCGCGCGGCAGCCGCGCGCAATGGATACCCAGGTGCGGATCCAGCCCTCAAAAAACCGGAAAGTGCGAGTTCAACTCGCGTGGTGAGGGTTCCGTATATATACAAAAATATTGAGAATTTTCCCGTTACTTTGAAGACTCAAGCTTCTTATAGGTTTTCCTGTAATATTTAGGCCCCCTTGTTCAG
Organism: Epinotia nisella; assembly: GCA_932294315.1. Lineage (NCBI taxonomy): Eukaryota > Metazoa > Arthropoda > Insecta > Lepidoptera > Tortricidae > Epinotia > Epinotia nisella. The sequence goes on from OW028679.1 coordinate 22,996,597, forward strand.
AATTCATTAATTTACTTTACGCGTCCATCTTTGGGCCACCAATTTACATATGTATACCAAATTTCAACTCAATCGATCCAGTAGTTTCGGAGCAAATCGACTGTGACAGACGGACAGACAGACGCACGAGTGATCATATAAGGGTTCCGTTTTTTTCCTTTTGAGGTACGGAACCCTAAAAAGGTTGTGGTCACAGCCACCCGAAAATCGGCCAAGTGCGAGTTGGAGTACGAACTCACTCAACAATCTTGACTCATAAACGAATTTTGAATCTGAATGAAATTACACAAGTCTATTGCAGGTTATCCGCTGTCCACTGCAACGCCTGAAAATATTTCCCTGACTTTCCCCGACCACCATGAGCTTTCTTGACTTTTCCCAGACTTTTCAGAAGTGGACACCCTGATTAGGGTTGTGGGCATGCCCACCGTGCCCACATCGGTGGTTCCGCCCTTGTGGATACCGGGGTGCCTCGCGAGCCAACTCGATCATTGGCGCGATCGAACGCAGCAGGCGTCGTCGAAGGAACAATTTAGGCCATTGTCCTTCTCCGCCTCAAATCTCTTAACCGCATTGCCCTTGTCCACAGTCGGTTCGATGCTGTCAAACGCGCTGACAGAGCGGACCGCGCGCGATGAGATCGAGTGCTCGATCAACGGCGAGTACTCGGTCGCCTGCCGCCGCGACCGGGACGACGTTTACGTGCCGTTCAACTTCATACGCAAGTACTTCGAGGTAATTGACACCTTCATCTTGTTCATTTAGAGCAGGATTCCGCTTGGAAAGATCGAATGTGCCCGTTCAACTACATATTCTAGTGCATTGAAATGAGACCAGACCTTGGCCGCGTTTAGGTACTTACACAAATTGGCGCAAACGTTACACAAATACGCGACCCTTGATTTTCTTTCCACAGATCTACGGAAAACTAACATCAGTGGACGGCGTAGAGAAATTCGAATGGTCACATAGCTACAGCAAAATCTATCATCCAAAGAAGAAATACGACCCGCGCGGCACCTTTGTCACATTCGAGAATTACAACGTGGAAGTGAGAGACCGCGTCAAATGCGTGAGCGGGACGGAAGGCGTGCCCGTGTCCACCCAGTGGGAGCCCCGTGGCTTCTATTACCCAACGCAGATAGCTCAATATGGCTTGTCGCATTACAGCAAGAACATAACCGAGCCTGAACCAAGAATAAGAATCTTAGATGATAGTGACAAGTATTTAGAGAACTGGATCGTGAGTAAAGATGCGGCGATGTCGAGGGAGTTTGAGCCTAAAGCGCAGTCGAATGTGTTGAAGTTTTCTACGGCTGATCAGCCATCCAGCCAGGTGTGGCTGAAGGTGAACATTAGTCAGGATTTCGTGTTGACGGTGGACCTGCTGCTGAGGCCGAATTCGTCGTTGACGGTGGTGCTTCAAAGCAAGGAGAGGAAAGAGACTGCCTATTTGCATTACGTTACGAACACACAGTTGATTTACGCTCAGGTGAGTGAACTAGATAAGGTTCATACAGAGATTTTGGTTTGCGTTTCTTCATGTAAACATAGCTAATGTTAAGGACTATAATTTTCGATTGAATTCATATTCCACATAAACGGCCTTTTTTCTTTTACAGGGTGAAATTTAATTTTAGACTGAAGAAAATGTATAAATAAATAAATATAGTGGGACAATTCACACCAATTGATCTAGTCCCAAACTAGGCAAAGCCTGTACTATGGGTACTAGACAACGGATAAACATACTTATATAGATAAATACATACTTAAATAGATATTAAACATCCAAGACTCGAGAACAAATATTCATATTCATCATACAAATATCTGCCCCGACCAGAGATCGAACCCGGGACCTCAAGCTTCATAGACAGGTTCTCTAACCACTAGGTGGTCGTCCAAAACAGCTGTTTTTTTTTTGGCATAATACGAAGTTGGTCCCATAGTGACATTTGTTCTTAATCATGGACAGATTCGCATGTTGGTATTTTGTATTACGAATTAGATTTCACCCTGTATAATTAGGTGTGATTAAATCATCAATTGCATGCACATAAGGTGTTAACTATTGACCACAGAAAATACGACTTATTTTTTTCAACTTTATGACACTCGATTTGAATTCAGTTATTGTTTATTTGGTTTTCAATCATGGTTGAATACCGAGGCTTTTTTGCCTTGCACTCCTCAAGTCAATACTTCAAGGCTGACATTTGTTATTTTTATTGCGATGAATATGTTCAAATCTTATGTTAATTTATTGTAGCTGTTACTTTTCCGAACAATAAATAAATAAATATATATTTTGCTTCAAATTTATTTATTTCCTCTTAAATATTATAAAAAACATTGAGAATGTCACGGATGGTAAGAATTTTTCAAACGAGAGTCATCAAAGCCTTCGGCGTCGAGATACATATAGACTAAATCATAGATAAAATCATTCCTGTCGATCTTGAAATACAATGTACTCAAACGATTCACCTCAGTCGGTCAATGATAAGAAACCGAAGATGCCCAATGGGTCAGCAATACTCTTATTTCTGTCTTCTGTATAAATTCGATATATCTAGACCAGTCTATTTGTGTATGTGTATAGGAAGAGCACATTTACTACGGCGTGGGGGCGGAGGCCAGCTGGCGACGGCTGACGCGCGACCTGATCGTGGACATGCAGAAGGGCTGGGCGCTCCTCGACCGGCCCAAGCGCAAGTCTCCAAGGACCAAGTTCAAGGTACTTCCTCCACCTCACCAGGTGCAGCAAGTAACCCAGGCCGGCTGCGCTGAAATGAAGTCAAGCAGAATGGTTAACCAGTGAAATCGAAAGATTTTTCAAAATACATGTTATAATATTAAACTTAGGTACTTCATACTGCCAAGTCATTTAATGGTTCGAAACGTTTTTAAATATTAATTGACTTCTATTTTCGGTTTTATTAATTTAGTAATAGAAAACACGGATGTTCTTAACGGCAACAGAAATACATCATCTGTGAAAAATTTGTTTTATGAGCGTTTTACGTTTTGTTATCTGTCAAAAGAACACGCTCCAAGTTCAAATTACTTTCCCCACTAGCGGATAAAATGCGTTTTCGCTCACTGGTTTTAAAGGATAAAAGACGGCTTTCCGAGGCGGTGAGGGGGAAAATAGTACATTGTTGAAGAGGCTAGAAAGTAAGCAATAGATGGACGAGTTAGTTCGAGGGCCGACGCGTAGCGGAGGCCCTCGAAAGTACGAGTCCAGCTATTGCCCTTTCGGCCGAGGCTTAACATAGTGCTTTTCACGAATACTGCGAGGAAATTGCAAATAATTATAATTTAAAATCAAAATTAAGTATCTAATTGAAGATCATAATACTAAACAGGCTCGCTTGCCTCGCGCCCGCGCGGAGGAGGAACGGGCGCACGCCGGCCGACCGCGCGCGGTGCCCTGTGATTGGTCGATTGCTGTTCAAACTGTCCAACAATAACATTGTTGGACAGTTTGAAGTCATAGATGGCCTGTTCGTGCGACGTCCAACTAACCCCAGCTTTGAAGCCTGAATTCTGACCATCTTTTGCCACATTTCCGAGCAGTGGCGTGAAAACATTATTGGTTGCCCATTTACCCCAAAATTTTATATGATTACTGACCGTTTCCCACAGATATCCAGCATCATCCTCAGCGGCCACGGCTCGCTGGACAACCTGACGATGAGCACTCACGCGCACATGTCCATGTTCTACGCGGCGGCGGCGTGGCTCGTGCGGCGCCAGCGCGCGCGCAGCGGCGGCTGGCCCGTGCCCGCGCGCCGCCGCGTCGCCGCGGGCCTGGACCTGCGGCCGGGCTGGTGAGTGTGGGGGTACTGTGGAGACTAGCTGCTCCTGTCACGGTCGCCACTTGTATAGTCATTCATTAGTCTTGGCACAGTTCTACGCGGTCGCTGCGGCGCTGGACCTGCGGCCGGGCTGGTGAGTGTGGGGGTACTGTGGAGACTAGCTGCTCCTGTCACGGTCGCCACTTGTATAGTCATTCATTAGTCTTGGCACAGTTCTACGCGGTCGCTGCGGCGCTGGACCTGCGGCCGGGCTGGTGAGTGCGGGGGTACTGTGGAGACTAGCTGCTCCTGTCACGGTCGCCACTTGTATAGTCATTCATTAGTCTTGGCACAGTTCTACGCGGTCGCTGCGGCGCTGGACCTGCGGCCGGGCTGGTGAGTGCGGGGGTACTGTGGAGACTAGCTGCTCCTGTCACGGTCGCCACTTGTATAGTCATTCATTAGTCTTGGCACAGTTCTACGCGGTCGCTGCGGCGCTGGACCTGCGGCCGGGCTGGTGAGTGCGGGGGTACTGTGGAGACTAGCTGCTCCTGTCACGGTCGCCACTTGTATAGTCATTCATTAGTCTTGGCACAGTTCTACGCGGTCGCTGCGGCGCTGGACCTGCGGCCGGGCTGGTGAGTGCGGGGCTACTGTGGAGACTAGCTGCTCCTGTCACGGTCGCCACTTCTATAGTCATTCATTAGTCTTGGCACAGTTCTACGCGGTCGCTGCGGGGCTGGACCAGAGGCCGGGCTGGTGAGTGCGAGGGTACTGTGGAGACTAGCTGCTCCTGTCACGGTCGCCACTTGTATAGTCGTTCATTAGTCTTGGCACAGGAGTGACTCAGCTTTGATGTCGCAAAGCATTTTCAGTGACGCCATTGGTCAAGGGTGAAATGAAATGAAATGAAATATATTGTGATCATTTTAGCTTAATTAAACGTAGAAAAATAGTAGTACCTACAGTCAGCAGCAGAAGTAGCTAAGCGGGCCTAGTGCTCAAATTGATCTGCACACGGACTCTAATGTCAAGAGAATAAGGTTCTGTGCAGATCATTCTGAGCATGTTAAAGTGCTTAGCTACTTCTGCTGCTGACTGTACTTAACAACAACAAAAAATAGATAAGGAAGAACAACTTAAAATTAATAAAATTACATTTACATTATAATATTAATGTGTGTGCGCGCGTGTATGAGTGTGTGTGTGTGTGAGTATTGGAACTTTAGCTTATTCATTAGGAACTTCTTAAAGTTACCTTACTACATGAGCTTCTTATTGGTGGTGGTAAGTCGTCCCAACACTTCGTGGCAGCAAAGCGAAAGCTACCACGAAAAGCAGCCGAGTGATGTAAGGGGCAAATTAAGCGTGGTCCTTGTCTGATGTGGCGTTGTGAGAATATAAGTTTTTGGTGCAAGTACATAAGCTGGCAATTTACTTTTTATTACACCAAAAAATAGTGTTGCAGAGTGTACATTTTGCGATGTTATAATTATTTAGATAAGGCGTGATAAGGCTTCGACGGGTACTTTTATTCTTCTTGTCCTAGCTAGCAAACATCCATTGAAAACTGTGTCTGCATAGTTCAATTTGGAAAGGATGAGGATAAACACTAAAATACGCGCAAGCCATTTTACACAGGCCAGGTGACAGTTGCAATATTAATTTCACTAAAAATATTCTTTATTTAAATGAAGAATTGATTAATCAACCCGCGACATTGAAGTCAATCTCGACACCCTGGCTATTAAAGCTATTCTAGCAATCACGAACTGTTTTTAAATGTCCTATTAACCTTTCGCACGCTTGCGTAGCAGGCTGCTCTTTACGATTAATCAAAAATATTGTATGTGACTGTGATGTCAAATAGTGTTGACTCACTGAATTAAGTCTTGAACTTAAATAAGTACATTGTTGTTTCGTTAACTAAGCATCATGGAAGAGAGGGATCGCCTGTCACACGTATATACTTTTCACGCCACTGCTCAGAAATGTGGCAAAATATGGTCAGAAATCAGGCTTCAAAGCTGGGGTCAGTTGGACGTCGCACGAACAGGCCATCTATGACTTCGTTGGACAGTTTGAACAGCGATCGACCAATCACAGGGCTCCGCGCGCGGTCGCGCCGGCGTGCGCCCGCTCCTCCTGCTCCGCGCCGGGGCGCGAGGCAAGCGAGCCTGTTTAGTATTATGATCTTTAATTAGATACTTAATTTTGACTTAAAATTATAATTATTTGCAATTTCCTCGCAGTAGACGTGAAAAGCACTGTGTTAAGCCTCGGCCGAAAGTGCAATAGCTGGACTCGTACTTTCGAGCTAACGCGTCCATCTATTGCTTACTTTCTAGCCTCTTCAACAATGTAGGTACTATATATTACTAGGAGGTCCCAAATTATGTAAATTTAATCTGTTTTTATTTAACAAAATAAAATAAATAATACATATACGGTGTCGGGTAAAAGAGAACTCAAATAATGTAATGGCCACAATAAGAAGCGATTGTTATCCGCCGCCCAGTAAATCACTCGACGCCCGCGCAGATGACGGACAGCCTGTCACCGCTATCAATTAACATGCTTCCAGCGTGTGCGTTGAATGAATGAATGAATGGTTTATTCATAATTAATACATGGTTACATAAGATCTTAAATATCTATACATATTTCGTCCCATAATATATTCATCCGGGTCAGGCATATGAAAACTTAGGTCAGTGATTTAATCACTCAGTCTATTCCAGTCATTAAGTAATTATAGCATAATAGTGATCTAATAGTAAATATTAAACATTATTTCATTGCACACTAAATTAAATTGATTTATATAAATAACATTGATAGAATTCTAATTAAAGTAAATAATAATAACAGTCAGATATCATTTACCATTATATGTCACATGCAAATCTATAATCCAAAAATTCCTTAATACTATAGAAACATTTGTCAGCTAACATTTTGTGCAATTTTATTTTAAATTCATGAACAGGCAGTATTCTAAGTGTGGCAGGTAGTTTATTGAAGATCATCATCATCATATCAGCCCTAAAGACGTCCACTGCTGGACATAGGCCTCCCCCAGAGAGTTCCAAATTGACCGGTCCTGCGCCACCCGCATCCAGCGAACTCCCGCGACCTTTACCAGGTCATCAGTCCACCTTGTGGGGGGCCTACCCACGCCGTATTGAAGATACTGACGCACATACTATGAGCTCTTTTTTTTTCTAAGTACCAGCTTGTGACTAGTTGGTAATGCGAGCCTGTGCCGTCTATGTGACCTAGTTGTTTCCTTTTGCTTTCATTCACTAGACATTTATCTCTGATAGGCCTCAAGAATGTAGGTACGTTATAGTACGTTATAGCAACTTGTATTGCTGTGGTGTTCTGATACCTTGTTTGCATTAGGTGCGACTGTCGACAGCGCTATAAGATAAATGACTGTCGATCGACGGCCCAGCGTAACCCGTAAACGGAAAAGGATACTCGAATTTAAACTTTCTTGATACTTTTTTTTTAAACGTATTAAATATCACTACGGGAGACATGTATCAAACTCTTCGGGAGTCACAGCTCTGTGGATTCTGAATTTGAATTTGATGTTTATGTCGCCCGTAATGATATATGTGTACTGATGTGCCGACGGAAAGTTTCCTAAATTGCGAAACTTTTCTGCAATTTAACATAGGAAATATTCGGAAATTTTCCTCATTTTTGTATGAAAATTGAAACTTTCCATTTCCAAATTGGAAATTTCCTTTATTTCTTGTGAAACTTTCTAGAAATTTCCGAGAACTTTTCCGTCTTTTTGGAAACTCCGCAATTTGCACATCCGTACATATGTGAATTTAACCGTGTAATTATTAGGAAAAAATATATATACGTCATCATTCGTTCTATTAATTTATCGCTTGGCGAATAAAATATATATGTCTACAGTATACATTTATGATAGAGAGTGGTTAGGAAATACCTATCCTATAGCTTATAGGTGAATGAATGTCGTGTAAATTCATCACTTTCATCAGGGTTAAATAGTCACTGAAGAGCCGTCATCGCCAACGATCCTTATTGTAGGTATTGAATTAAATGTATATTATCGATATACCTATTGCATTTAATTTATTTTATTGATAAGCTGTTTGTGGTGGCCGCGTCAACCGCTCTACCGTTATAAAGTAGACGTTATCCCGTTGTAGTAAGGTTTAAAAACGCTTATTTAACTGTGTTCTTTAGTACAATAACCTGGTCGCGCAAATAATCTGCACGTGCAATTAAACCGAGATAATTACAGATCGGCGAATGTCGTTGCGGTTACGATACTCCTACTTGTATTTGAACCTTAACTCAACGGAATAGGGCTACTTTTGTCATTGTTGTATTCTTAAAACAAACGTTGCATGACAATAAAACACTGATCTTATAAATAAATCATGATTAGGTACATCAGTCAGAGACATTGTAATGAAAGCGGATTAATTTGAACTACGGGCATTGTCGTTATGAATTAAAAATGAAATGAAAGTATTCAGCGAACTGTTGATGTTTTTGCTTGAGACAGAAGATCTAGTAGCAAATGATGTGTAATGATGTGAATGAGCGGTAAAAGTATCTTATGATTGATTTAGACTAAACAAACGAACTACGCAAATATTATAAAAACTTGAACCAAGATATTGTATAAGTGGAATGGGTCTTCGTCAAAGAAATTTGATTAAACATTGGATATACAAATCGGACAAAGATCTTGGACATTCGATCAAAGAAATTGAATGACATGATGATCTTGGACAAAGGGTGGTATTCCACTGGTCCAAGATCTTTGTCTTATGTGCTTTGCGTCTCACATTTTTTTAAGCAAAACGTGAGACGCAACAATACACATTGGACAAACAAATATCTTCGCACATCTCGGGGGAACAGCCCAGCCCTTTTAGACTTACCAAATTCAAGATGAGAATGAGTCATTAGTCATAAATGTTTCATTATAATATCCTTTTCACGCCACTGCTCGGAAATGTGGCAAAAGATGGTCAGAATTCAGGCTTCAAAGCTGGGGTTAGTTGGACGTCGCACGAACAGGCCATCTATGACTTCAAACTGTCCAACAATGTTATTGTTGGATAGTTTGAATTGCGATCGACCAATCGCAGGGCACCGCGCGCGGTCGCGCCTCCTCCGCCGCGCCGGGCGCGAGGCAAGCGAGCCTGTTTAGTATTATGATCTTCAATTAGATACTTAATTTTGATTTAAAATTATAATTATTTGCAATTTCCTCGCAGTAGGCGTGAAAAGCACTGTGTTAAGCCTCGGCCGAAAGTGCAGCCTTACTTTCTAGCCTCTTCAACAATGTGCTATTTTTCCATCAGGCACTCGGCAATGAGCCAGGGTCACGGCATCTCTCTGCTGGCGCGCGCCTTCCACCGCAGCGGCGACGCTGCGTATCTGCGCGCCGCCAAGAAAGCGCTGTACCTGTTGGATGTGCCCAGCCACGCCGGCGGCGTCAAGGTCATGTGGATGGACAAGCACGTCTGGTGAGTAACACTGCGCCACCGCAGCGGAAACGCTGCGTGACAATAAAGAGCTGTATATGTTAGAGGTGACAAGTCACGCCGATGGCGTCAAGGCCGTGTGTGGTAATTTGCAGTTATCAAACGTACCGGAAAGCGTGGCGTGGGCAGGCCCCCCACAAGGTGGACTGATGACCTGGTAAAGGTCGCGGGAGTCCGCTGGATGCGGGTGGTGCAGGACCGGTTACTTTGGCACTCCTTGGGGGAGGCCTATGTCCAGCAGTGGACTTCTTTCGGCTGATATGGTGATGATGATGATGAAACCCAAGGTCATTTTTATGTCGTCATAAAAACATGGCCATCTAAGAGACAGTCTCCTGGCAGTTTTGTGGTTCAGGTAATATGCCCATAGACATATTAAAATTAATTAATTTATTTATTTATATTTGGAGTACCAACAGCTACACATTTATTATACAGGGTGATTTAGGGGTCGTGTAGTTTTTTTTTGCGATTTCGTGGTCGGTCCCATGGGAAAAGTTGTTCAGTGTGACCATCTTATTCGCTTCTGGTCATTCTTGCTCCACGACCCCTAAATCACCCTGTATAGATAGAATACAAACAGCCAATAACAGGTTCCTACCGATAGCATCAAAGTAAGTAAATCAGCATCAATAGTACATTATTGCCGTGGCCGGGAAGGAGGTAATTGCAGGCTGAGTATTTGTTTAAACGAACGAGCTTGCGAGTCCGTTTAATTATAATACGAAGCCTGCAATTGCCATTCCGGCTGAGGCTAATATAGTGCTTTTCTCAAAAATGGGGGAATAATAAACGTTAAATATCGTTGCACAACGTGAAAATATTAATGATTTCCCGCCGTTTTTCTTTTTAAACCGAATCGCAAGTGTATTTTTCCACCGAAAAACGCAAACTATTTGAGACACATAGAAAAACGTCGCGTTTGCAACAGAAAAATACGAGTTGAATTGGCTGAATACGACCTGTGCCGTCTTTTTTTATATGCCGGTTTCAACTTTTTAAAAAGATTGGTACTCGACAAATATAGGAATTTATATGTAACATTCCAGGCGGCCTGCAAGGTTTTTTATTTTTTAATTTTGATCTGACCTGAAACTATACACTTTACCTTCCAATATGTAGCGACTAATGTACACTTTGCGGGCCATTTTTGAGAAAAATATGTTTGTTGGGGTGGATTGCCACTCAATTTTGAAGCTTCAACCGATTGGATGAAAATTCAATATTATGGTATCATCGAGCTGATCTGATGATGGAGACAGAAGGTGGCCATGGGAATTCAGTACTTTCCCGTCGCACAGTGTGACAAGAACCCTAATTTTTGAGACTAACGGTTTTCGCCGTCAAAAAAATATCTCAAAAAATTAGGGTTCTTGTCACACTGTGCGACGCAACCCCATTGATTTTGATCTCGTTAGAATCGTCTCAACGAGCAGTTGATGACGGCATACATAAAAGTACACTCGGCAATAAAAGCTATAACCAAAAATTTAATTTGTGATAGAAACTTATTTTATTTATATAACATTCCAGGTACGAAGAGTACCCCACAAAACCGCCGCTGTTCGTGCTCAACGGGTTCATATACACGCTGCTGGGCTTATACGACCTGCACGCCATCGAGGGCGAGAACTCCATCTCGCTCGCCAAGAAGATGTTCGACGACGGTATGACGTCACTGAAAACACTATTACCACTCTTTGACACGGGCAGCGGCAGCTTCTACGACCTGAGGCATTTCACACTAGGCGTCAGCCCTAACATAGCCCGCTGGGACTACCATGCCACGCATGTCAACCAGCTTTATTTGCTGGCCGGGTTGGACGATGACCCTATTTTGATCAACACGGCCAAACGCTGGGAGGGGTATATGCAGGGGAAGCGGGCGGCGCATAATTGAGCCGATTTGAAGCTTATGTGCGTTGTGATAAAATCGGTTTTCCCTCGATGTAGGCTTCTGGGTGCTAGAGCTGTACGTTGGGAATGGGAGTTGATGACAGCCGACAATTGGGAGGTGAAGCGCGCTGCTCTTAGTCGAGCAAATTTGAACTTTACGCGAGTTATAATAAAGACTGCCCCTGCCCTCCTATAGGCAATCAAAACGGTACCTACTGTTGGGTAAACTAGGAGGGCAGATTGATTGAATGGCCAAGCCGGTTCTTGCTAATGAAAATTGTGCGTTAGTATTGCGAGAATAAAACGCAAAATCTATTGTTTACGATTTTCTATATATAAATACCGGTATTCAGCGTTTTTTATAAAAAGTGTACATAAACTTTTTTTGCAGAATTCGTTTTTTTTGGGTTTTTCTTACTCAGAATCGTTGATACTATCGACCCTCATACAAGAAAAAAAGTGTCCAAAATATTCCATTCCAGATCGTCACACTTTTGTATGCAGTCTTTTTTATATTATATGGTCGTGACGCACTGGAAGAAAAAACTTACATAGTAAAACCTGGGACACTTTTTTTCCTGTATGAGGATCGATAGTATCAACGATTCTGAGTGAGAAAAAACAAAAAAAAACGAAATCTGAAAAAAAAAGTTCATGTACAGTTTTTTTGAATAACACTCTATTACGTATGCACATTATTCAGTAGTTTACGTTTAACGCTGAACAAATGCTAAAGACAAATGCTAGTGTCGCTATAATAAATAACTGCTTACATTCAATGAAGAGATACCTCGAAAACGAGTACAATTATAAGCGACTCTATTTACATTACCTTAGGAATGCTTTTTGTATTCCACAATTTTCAACAGATCTCTGTATTGAATGGGAAAGTTATGTATATTAAACGGTCTCAAACTTCCTCTTTTACATTATGCGTTTTCGAATTCGGCACTAAAGCTTATGAATAGTGTATTGTAGGAATAATATGCCAAAAGAGTTGGATGGGGACGGCGTTATGCATGTGAAGCTTTGAACAGCTGGTTGTTTTCTGCATAACACCGTCCGCTGGGAATCACTAATGTACCTTTCTAGTAAAAATAATATAAAATGTAGGTATTCTTGGTATTGATACCTTTGATTTGAGTTTACGTTGCTGATTTCAACTTTATACCGATTATAATTGGTATTTGTATGAAAGTTCCTTTGGTCGCTATGAAGACTTCATGTTTTTTTCTTGTCTTCGTTTATATACACAACTGTACTTATAGATACAGTTGTCTAAAATTATATATCTTTAAGTAGGAGTTTCTAATAATTGGTACGGTATAGCGTCTGGAAATAGGCATTTAGTCGTGGTAAGAATAGTAACTAAACTATATGATAGCAAGTGCGAAAGATCAATAAATGATCGATAAAAGTCTCGAGATACATGTAGGTAAGATACCCGATAGTTTATCGCGCTCAGCGGCGCTAGTATTGTTATGGTGTTGTCAAGTCAATATATTTGAGTTTAATAAATAGACCGCTGAGACTATAAGAGAATAGTAATCGGTTCGCCCCTCCACACAAAATTATTAATCAAAATCAATAATTTTATATACCTATCTAGGAGGATTCCAATAGTCATTTGTGTCTCAAGGGAGCAAAATGATGTATTTACGGCGAGGGCGGTACATTGAATCCAGAGTGAAGCGAAGGATTCTACGATAGAACCCTGAGCGTAACGAAGGATTCAAGCGTTAACACCCATGACGAAAATAATTTTGCTCCTGAGTGACACATACAATTTTTCATACATCGATAGTTTTGGTTTCAGTAAAACGTATAATTTCTGTGACAATTTTTTTTTAGTTTATTTAGAACACAGGCACATAAACAAAAGTTAAAACTTTTTTTTTTAATATTTTCGTTTTTAATAGATTATGATGAAATTATAATCAATTATTTTATTAAGATCTGCGTTCAATTGATACATTGCGTAAATGCTACATGAATAAATTAAAAAAGTTGCTTGAACAGAAAAGTAGCATTTTGATCCCTCTCGTCTCGTCGTGAAGCAAAACTTACTTTTCCGAATAAAAGATGTGATTTTTTAACAGTGCCTCAGGAAGTAAAAAAATTACATGTAACGTATGCTGAGTTCGGCTCACTTTTTTATATTTTAATACAATAACTGGGCAAGCAAAAAGTTGTAATGTAACTATGTAAATAAAAACATTAGTAAGCTGAACTCAGCTTTCTTTATACGATTTTTTTACTCCTTAGGCTCCTCAGAAACATGCGTTTAAGATTATTTGGAATCCTCCCGTGGCACCGTGTATAATAGGGGTGTAGACACTAAATAAAATAAATAATAATGTTGTATTTTCTCGAAAAACGATTAAAAATGTAGTCAAATAGAGAAAAAAGCGAACGCAAGAGGTGAAATAATCACAAAGTTATAAGTGTCTAAAGTTTTAAGAGGGTGTATATTCGGTCCCTTTTCCGCAAAACGCACGTTCATATGAAACGATTGCTATTTGCTATGACGTTCGATGGTCGTGACGTCACGATCTACGAGCATTTTCTCTCTCTAACAAGCAATATTAAAACGGTTGTAGCTTCGTAATTTTTCGAGATATCTGAATGGGATTTTCGTCACTAGGCATATTTTTTGCCATCTTTCTTTTGAAGTTATAAAAAAATTAGAGTACACACCCCTATTTGTTGTTGTCACAAGGCAAATCGTGTTTTTTTTTTTAATTTCTCTATTAATCCAAAGTTGGGACCTCATTTTCCTCACTTACCTCAGGCAGCTCAAACAATATATTATTAAAAGTCATAATCATGTTAAAATGGCGGCAAGCAAATATGAATAAGACTTCACAACTGTTTTATCGTCATTTTTCTAAAAAGCCATTCCCTAATGTTGCCTCATACCTGCCCTGCTAGCATAACTTGACTCTCTACTCTACTCGCGCGCGAGATAGACTGTCCGTCATTTTCTGATTAATGCCGTCAAAAAGAGACAGATAGTCTATCACGCGCGCGAGTAGAGTAGAGAGTTTATGCTAACAAGCCTGGTCATTTTCGCGAGAAGAGATGCACCGTTAGTGACAGTTAAAAATGTTCAATTTTGTAACTTATATTTGTCATACAAATAGTATTGTTAATTTTGGTTACAAAATGGAACATCTTTGCACCGTTAGTGACGTCACCGAGTAAAAGTTAAAAATGTTCAATTTTGTAACTTTTTTTTAACGCTGTATACTATAAATAAATAATAATAATAAATATTTGCGGACAATCTTACACAAATCTACCTAGTCCCAAACTAAGCAAAGCTTGTACTATGGGTACTAGTAGACGACGTATGTTTATACATATATAGATAAATACATACTTAAATACATAGAAAACATCCAAGACTCGGGAGCAAATATTCATGCTCATCACACAAATAAATGCCCGTACCGGGATTCGAACCCAGGACCTCTTGCTTCGTAGGCAGGGTCACTACCAACTAGGCTAAAGCGGTCGTCATACTGTTATTAGTTTATTTAAAAGAACAAGGATAATAAAAACAAATAATAAAACAATAACTTAACCTACAAAGACAAAAAAAAGACTATAAATTAAAACTATAAATTGGGCCCAAATCGCTGTTAGCGGGTAGTGTGCCCAGAAGGCTGGCAGCATTGCCACGCTGGATGGCAATGCTCACTCTTTGAGCAAAATATAGGCCAGCCCTCTGTTCATCGCTGGCGTCTATGATTTGTAACTTATATTTGTCATTTTTTTTTATATTATTGATTAACACAAAAAGAAAATACATATTACAATTCATTACAATGCCCATCTTGGCAAAACCTTTAGTAGGTTTGTTTGCCGATGGGGAGTTCTTGACTACTGATCTGTAATATTAGCTAATTTAAAGGTAGTTATACAACTTATTTTACAGTTTACAGAATATAGTTTAAGTTTTTACATTTTAAAAAGTGCCTCTTTAGAGTTTTTCTTATTTTACAGCCTTTTACATATAAGTTTTGTACATGTTCAGGTAATTCATTTAATATTTTAGGCAGTAAGTGTGAGTGTTTTCGAGCACCATATATGTTA
Organism: Epinotia nisella; assembly: GCA_932294315.1. Taxonomy (NCBI): domain Eukaryota; kingdom Metazoa; phylum Arthropoda; class Insecta; order Lepidoptera; family Tortricidae; genus Epinotia; species Epinotia nisella. The sequence goes on from OW028679.1 coordinate 23,011,943, forward strand.
TTATATTTAGGTAGACAAAATTGACTTTGGGATGATAATTTTCTTAATATACTACATCTTTTCTTAACTTTGAGTTTTGCAACAAATACATACAAATAGTATAGTTAATTTTGGTTACAAAATGAAACATCTTTAACTTTTACTCGGTGACGTCACTGACTGCATCTCTTCTCGCGTAAATGACCACCTCCGTGCGTGGAGGTGGTCATTTACGCGAGAAACAGACTAGAGGCTTGGTTTATAAGAATCGTACAGCCTCTAACACATGATATTTCGAAGTTTATCTCGATGAACGCATATATGCGTTGTCGGCAGTGATTGTAACGGTAAAACTTCCTCTAACGAACGCACATATTGTACCTCATGCTGTTGTGAGATAATAATGATATTACTTAACCAGCGAAAGTAAAAACCATAGAAGTCTAACTAGGGAAAAGTGGCCCCACAAAATGGATGCACATTGCCATTATGCGGACGTATGCGGACGTGGGGGCGGGGTGCCAAAAGGATGCCAAGCAGCCGTTTAGTTCGAACACGCGCACATATGCACATACCGGGTTTTGGGAAAAATTTGTAAGGAGATCGCTTTCTATGGCTTTTTTCGTTCGCTGTACTTAACATTTCTATTCGTAAAGTTATTGATTTATTGACGCTTATTAATGGCACTCGTAACAATTTAAAAAGTATACCGTAAGACTGATGTTCGAAATCAAAATATGTATTGTGTGTATGTGTGAAATGGAGATATACATGAAACGCATTTTTCACAACGGGTAAAATTGAACTACTACGCCCAAACTGTACATAACGAATATACAGTCGTGGTCAGATAATTAAGAACACAATTTTTTTCCCATACAGGTGCATACAGTTATGACTTTTCAAATTGGATATAATGTGTTTGATTAATTTTGTTTCTGATTATACGGATGTAACCGTGTTTAAACATTATTTAATAGGTATAGTGCACATACAGCTTCTGTAAAATTTAGACTTTAAAAAATACAGGCGATCAAATCAACACTTTTTATACGTTCATACTTTTTCCTAATTACAGTATGAACTTGTAAAAACTGTCCATTTTACCATCCGTATTTTTTTAAGCACTTCTTTTACAGATGCTTTATATAAAGGTAAATTAAATCTTATTTATACACAGATACCTCCCATATATTAGATCAGATTAGATTATTTATTTCATGACAAAAATCTATCTATCTATCTTCTATACATATAATAAAGCTAAAGAGGGTCGAAAGTCTGTACATGGAAGATAAACGAAAAAAAGTTGGCTGGGGATACTTAGAATTGATAACAGAACACGTTCCACCAGTTTCTAGAATGTTTGTCTGTTTATCTGTTTGTCTGTTTATTTAACAGAGCATCACGTGAAAACGGCTGAACAGATTTTGATCCAAACTTTACTAATCTGTCGAGAGAATCCCCGGCCAGGTTTAAAGCTATAAAAATCTTAAAGATTAGGGTCCAAAGGGGGTAGAAAATGGGGTTGAACTTTGTATGGGAACTCCTTGAATGCACGAGCTACAGCTACAGACTTGAAAATTGGTAACCATAAACTTGACTGGAAAGTAAAAACGACCCCATTCAAACTTTTAGCAATGTATAGATAAAAGTGAAAAATATGGGATGAAAATAGGTTCTGAGGCGACTAGAAACTATACAATGTTGCAAGAGCGGGGTTATAACAGTATCATTACCATGGTAACATATTATGTCGTCAAGATATTCGAAAATTCATCGTGTTCTTACAATTGATAGTTAGTCCAGTGGTTTGACCCATAGCTTACGGAGTCGGTGTCCCCGAGTTCAAACCCAGCTATTGGCATGCACTTTTTGTAGTTTTAATTTTTTTTGTGGTAGGGTCATTGTGGGAACCGTGGGTCATGTGGGCACACTGGATCAGCACCATATTGGACAGAAATAATAGCGATATTGCTGCGTGTTTTTCACAGTAGATTCGCGCCCAGACATCACCCTTTCCAATCTAGTAAAATAATATAATCAGAAATAAAATTGGCTAAACATATTTTAAATCATCAATCAATTTGAAAAATCATATTTGTATGCGGTTACACAACCTTGTTCTTAATAATCTAGCCATGACTGTAGATGATGCTAATTGTACAATACGAGAAATGTGCAATTTGTAATAATACAACAAGGGGTATAGTTGAAACTATTTAAAATCACGATTTCCACTTGAGAGAGTATCTGCGATGAATGGCATTGTTGTCTTTTGTTAAACCCAACCACTAATGACCTGTACAAAATGAAATGCATTAATAGCAAAAGATGTAATATAAATTACAACTTTACCTTCTTAAGAATAAGGTTCAAATTCGAATAGGACACAAAAAAACTTACAATAATCATCACACCCTTTAACTAACATAAACAGATTACCTGGGAGACCACGGCTCTTAATTTCAAAAGGTTATTGCATGCTATGACAAATTGAACCTTATTATTGAAGAAATACTGTTGCTATTAATCTATAACCTTTTGTTATTTATGGTATTTATTTCGCACAGGTAATTAGCGGTTGGGTTTACAAAGGATAACAATGCCATTCATCGTTCTATTTTATTTAATTAAGTGGAAATCTTGATTTTAAATAGTTTCAACTATACATACATTTATAATTCCACATTACGAGTATTGTTTATTACGTATAAAATCAAATATCTGTATTCTAAATAAAATGTGGTACATTGGTTGTGTATAATTATCTAATTTTGCACGTAGTTCACTTTTTGCCTGCTGTGGATGCGGCGGAGCGATGAAATCTGCTGTATAACATATTTAACTTAGAGGTCGCAAAGTAAAGACATAGTTAAAGATTTTTTATGTACTTAATTAGTTTTATTAACTAACATAGTAACTCTACTTAAGTTATTGTGCATATCAATTGAATTAATGTTAACGTTTATTTATTTCATCATAGAGAATATTAAGCCGTAATTATATTAACTTAGAGTCAATTTGCTGTCCACTCGGTCAAAGACTTCCCGAATCAACATATGCCAAAAAGCTTATTTGTGAACTTTTACAACAATTTAGTTTCATATATGACTCGAACAACTGGTCCTGGTGATTATTCTGTGCTGTTAGCCAGGAGACCACAAGATATTGTTTCTCAGAACAAAAGTTACAACATGTTATAACATGTCTAGAAGATGACCAATATACAAGGGTTAACAAGTGGATTTAAGAGATTTTTCAAAAAACCCAACTGCTTTTTGCAAATATTATTGCCTATGTCACTCCCACGATTAAGAGGAATCCAACGACACCTCATATGTCGAAATCCGTCAAATGGTTTAGGCTGCAGGGCGTGCCAAAGAATAAGACATACGCACATACATACATACATAGATACATACATATATACATACGCTCGAAAAACATAACCCTCCTTTCCTTCAGCAGTCAGGAAAAAATGTCAAAAATACTCTACATTTGGTGGATTTCAAGAAACTTATATTATCTAAACGGAGATTGCTTTTCAACTGTCTATCATCAGTTCATGAGGTACAGCGTCTTAGTAATAGAGTCCCGTTTTTACCCGACTGCCCGTTTTTCATGCGTATGTATGTATGTGTGTATGTCTTATTCCTTGGCACGCCCCACAGCCTAAACCGTTTGACGGATTTCGATATAAGAGGTGTCGTTGGATTCCTCTTAATCGTGGGAGTGACATAGGCTATAATATTTCCAAAAAAGCAGTTTGGTTTTTTGAAAAATCTTTTAATTCCACTTGTTACCCTTTGGGTACGGAACCCTAAAAATGACCTTGAATGACGTCACGTATTTTCCATCTATTTCTTTTAGGATGTCCATGATTGTGCATACGTTTTATTTTAAGATGCTATTTTACTCATATAAGCAAATTATTCCTATTACATCATCCTACTACCTAGGATGAATAAATAATCGAAAAGACAGATAGGCATCTTGTTATCTTCAAATATATTTCACAATGTTTTTTTTATTACATTGCTTCTTATGTTCAGTTTAGATTTATTATGAGTAAGTCGATATAGTAGCTGACGGGCCTTGACAGCCAGCCATTTGTGCAATAAAAGAGCAAAGTTATTTTTAAAAGTTGCTAGTGTTGTTTTAGTTAGATGAGTTAAGTTTTTATTTAATTTATTTTTTACAATAGGAACTTATTAAACATTAAAAGAAGAAATAACTTAAATAGACTAAAGTAACCTAAAATTAAGAAAATAAAAATTAAATCACAGTGTCCCCAAGGTCGGATCCTTGCGGAAGGGTTCCCATAAGACTGGCTGCGTTCCCCCTTTGGATAGCTATGCCGATCCGTTGGGCAAGGAACGAGCCAGCCCTGTGGTCTCCAAATACTTTGACCAATTTTTTTGACAAATGGCCAAATAATGTTAAGTTATTATATGGTGTAAGAAGATTTTTCCCAGTGTTAGCATTGTATAAAATTCTACAATAAAATTCCAAAACACATTACCGAACTTACTGACTCTAAATTCAAATCTGTCGTAAAACGGACACTCATTTCAAAAGCATATTATAAGATAAACGACTACATCATGGATAGGGATATTTGGCAGCGATAAAATCCTGCACTAGAAATCTGTCGTAAAATAAATAGACTTTCTACTGTAGCAATGTATTTTTAAAATTTTATAATACTCTGATACTGAAATGATATATTGTATACTGTTTTGAAAAAATGACACCTCGCCGAGTTTTTTACGCCGGTTCTTCTCGAGGCAGAGGTTTACTTTCCGAACCGGTGGTAGTTTATCGACATTCATAGGTGCATGTAATATGCCTAAATTGAAGAATAAATCACTTTGACTTTGACTTTAGCTTCTGATCGCGGTGGACAGCATAAAATATTCATTCCTAAAAAATCATATCCTTAATCTTGCCCCATATTTATTTCTAATTTAATTAAAATTAAACGTTATTGTGTTTAACATGTCTTAGGAACTTACTAACACTACTTAATAGACATTAAGAATTAAAAATGACAGCTGGGTTGTCAAATTATTAGAACTAAGGACTAATTATTTCCAACTGAGCCTCAAAGCGTTTTGAAAATGTCTTATATTACTGACAAATAACTACTGTAATCATATCTGTTAGTCGTAAGTAAGCTTTCTGAATTTGTAACGTAGGTAGTGGTATTCAAAGTATATAAATACTCTGTATAAAAATCGCATACAAAATTTTACCGTCAAACAACAACCAAAGAATATTGGTAAATCACTTTCGTAATAGGGAGTTAGGTTTGACACAATATTAATGAAACAAAACCGGCCAAGTGCGTGTCGGACCACGCAAAACGAAGGGTTCCGTGCCTAATAAAAAGGTCGTATCGTCACAGAAATTTTACGGCACTTACGTCCTTTTTTTTGAGGAAGGCAGTTTTTCAGCAATATCTCGAAAACCTCTGAACCGATCTTGTTCAAAACAATTTTCGGTGAATGAAATTAATAAGCCCTATGTCCATGAATTTTTCCATATTTTTAAAATACACCGTTCAAAAATTAGAGGGGGGCGACAGAATTTTAGTGACTATCGGGGCGATTATCTCCGACCCTATTCACTTAATCAAAAAAAATGCTAAGAAACCTTATATTTATTTTGAAAGGCCTATCGATTGATGTGCCACACGGGGGGTCACAATGAAAAAATTTTTTTTGACTTTTAGTTTTATGTATGGAGTGCACCCCTAAAAAAATTTTTTTTGTCATTTTAATTACAAAACTATGTAGCGGCTAACAAAATACACCTATCCTCAAAATTTTATTCAAATACACCTTATAGTTTTCGAGTAAAATGCCTGTGACATACGGACAGACGGACAGACGGACATGACGAAACTATAAGGGTTCCGTTTTTGCCATTTTGGGTACGGAACCCTAAAAAGCATCGGTGTTTCAAATCAGTATTGTCTTTTGTTTAACTCACTAATACTGACAAGGAAAGGTCCGGCTCCGATTTGATTTATTTTTATATATGTTATAAAATAGTCTAAAATAACAGACACTTATTTTTTTTTAGCTACCCAAACTCAACCTGTTTGGAGAAATTGTCCTTCAAAGTACTGAAAAGTGACCAAACCCTCCAACTTCTGTAGAGGGATTTGTTCAAGCTAACTGATATTTTTTTTTTTTTTTAAATTTGAACTGTTTATTTCATAAAAAAAAAATACACAATAATTACAATCTTAACTTCTAATCTTAAATGTAAAAGATTTTCCGAGTTAAGGAGCCTGCCTTATATTATAAGATTATAACTAGTTTTTAATTAACTAGCTTACTAGGTATACTATTTTATACATGACTTGATTTTAACATATGTCTTTTGACTATTGAACGTGTCTCACTGCACGTTTTACCCTCAATATTACTTATTAGTTTGTCCGGAAATCTATTTAATATTGCAGGTAGGTAACAACTCCATACCCTATGCCCATATTCATTATTGCCTTTCCCCACCTCAAAGGTTGGGTGATTAGATAAGTTACGAAGATGGGTGGGTCTTGTTTTTTTCTTTAGATTGGCTATATTGTTATTGTACTGTGTTATAATTGCTAGTTCCACCTTTTCGAATACATTTAGCACCTTACAATGATTAAATAGATTTGCGTAATTATTCCTATATTTATATTTAACTTTAGCTGGTACAATTGTTTTCAATAGACGTATCTGGAGGTTGTATATATTATTTAAATATGTTTTATAGGTTCTTCCATAACTTTCTAGGCCATACCCTATGACAGAATCAGCCAGGGACATGTAAAGGAATCTAAGGGTGTTGTAAGGGACTAATTAAATACCGGTTTCGTTATACTAAGTTGGAGAACATGAAAAAACAATGGACATGGATTTTGTTATTTCACCTCAAACTCATATTTTATATAAAACAAGTCACGTCAAAGTTTCATACTTTACATCGTTTCACTCACTTTCCTTTGGTTATTGTTTAACATGAAAACTTCACGGTCCATGATCTCATGGTTTCATGGTCACGAAAAGTATGAAACTTTGACGTGTCTTGTTTTATATAAAATATGAGTTTGAGGTGAAATAACAAAACCCATGTCCATTACTTTTTCATGTTCTCCAACATATAATGAAACCGGTATTTAATTATCAATTTGCTTGAACAAATCCCTCTACAGAAGTTGGAGGGTTTGGTCACTTTTCAGTACTTTGAAGGACAATTTCTCCCAACAGGTTGAGTTTGGGTAGCTAAAAAAATAAGTGTCTGTTATTTCAGCTATAACATGTATAAAAATAGTCAAATCAGAGCCGGACAGTTGGGTACCTTTCCTTGTGAGTGATCATACTTCTGGTGCAAGACCTGCATTGTACACCCACATTGATTGACTTATCTACTTTCTTTTCGTGTTGTTTTCATAAGATTGAAAGTAATTTATATTTATTTATTATTAAGTAATAAGTATAACTTATCAATTCGTTTTAATTCAAAGTTTTGTATCATTTCTTGCCAATTTCTAGGAAGTCAAGTAGTTGTGGGGCTGACATAGTACTTGATCAAATCGATGCATAAATATGTAGGTACCTACATATCAATAGCTTAATCACAACAATGTACATTACACAAACAAATTGTACACAGACAAAACAAATTTATTCCTATCAATTATGACTTTGAAGTTCATATAATTCAAATGGTGTTGCCTAAGCAGCAAAAAGCCATAGACCACGAAAAAAACACTTTAAACTCTCGCGCTTTGTACAGATATTTAAAAGATTACTTTACAAACTTACTGAGACGTCAGTCATCTGAGATCATGGCTGTGCAACCCATTTTGAAACTTGAATCATGGTAAATAGATATCGCCCTAGACCCGTGTAAAATAATCTTTTAGATAATTCAAATGGTGTTGCCAAATGCGATATTATGTTTGTGTTAATAATAAAACTTCGTAAGTTGTGGTCAAACACTGCACAATACATTTTTCAGGTCAATTGTAACAAAATATTACGCAATAATTAATTGTTAGATACTCAGTGACACGGCTGAGACCTACTATTTCTACATAATGTAACAGTCACGTTACACATGTAATTGTGTAGTAAAAAGATGTTTTTGAGACGAACAATAATGAAACTTAATGTTATAATTGCTATTTCAAAAAACTGTATAGTTGCAATTTCAATGAGCAGGATTCTTAAGAATAGACGGCAATTAAATTGCAGCTATACGTCCATTATATTAAGTGTCATAATTATTCGTCTCCAATTTTATTTATATTTATTCGGATAATACAGGATCAAATGGATTAATCAAATCAAAAATGCATTTAGGTCAGACTGGACGACCATTGGCCCGTTGTATAATATTTTGGACCATTTTCTGAAGGTTCTCTTCATGAGAAAACGTATTATATTAAATAAAAATCGTAGCTTAGTTCGTCTTGGTCCACTAATTTTTATTTATTGATTATTTGATTGATTATCCTGCACTATCCGGAGTCGTCTCGGTGAGCCGTGTAGCGTGAGTTTATGTGTAATCGACGCGAATTAAATGCAATCGCAATTTTCGCTATTAGAAACATTCCAATGTATAAAGAGCTTACTATATTCGTAGTCATTGTAAATAGTGTTTTTATTAGTTTTCGTTGAATTTAGTTATTGTTTGTTACGGACGCGCTGTGCGATATTGTGGTGATAAACGAGAGGTCAGGTTAATGTTTTTATTTTAGTAATTACTTACCTAGTAACAATTTGTTATGTATAATAATATCGCTGAAAATATTTTACTGTTATCGTTTAACCTTTTGACAGCATGCACAGGGTGCAAAACAAAACGGTGCCCAATTGAGGCCAGAACAAAAACAATAGCCAGACAAAATATGAATAAAATGAAACTTCAGATAAATATTGTCATGTCAAAATTATTGTACGTATCATGAACTATTTTAAAAATGGGTCACTTGTAAAGCTTTTATTACATACAATTAACGAAAAAGCGCAAAGCGCACGCGCGGCTGTGGCCGTCCGTGGCATCAGTGGCACGAGTTTTCGTCCGCGTCTACAGCCGTCTTTAGCTCTCAAAAGGTTAATGCATTACTGCCGGCAACGCACATGTGCGTTTGCCTTCATACACATTTGTTCCTAGGGAGCGTGGCTGGCAGCGAATGCATTAACGCTCATTTTCAAAATAGTCATGACATTTAGAGCCTTTTCACACCAATCCGTAACTGTCCGTTCCGGATCCGACAACGACACTTTGTTTGGAGCACGCTCCGGTATCGGACGGGGCGGTGTAAACAGTAAGCATGTTTTCCATACATATGCTTGCCCCCCTTAGAGCATACATAACTGAAGTAGCCTTATGTCGTATTTGCGTACAAAAATGTCTGCCGAATTTTGCGGGGGCATCTTAATAGGATATTGAAACTCAATTGTATATCAAGTGCTTACAGCAACATGCGGGCATTTTTATGATCAGTGTTCTCTGGCGAGGCGATTTTGTGAATGACCATTAATCGATTGTGAAATTGTCTTTGTATGATTTTTTGCACATTGTGCAAGGTTTTCTACAGAGGGGCTTACCCCTTACATAACTGGAGTAGCCTTTCAGTAACTTATTACTGAAAGGCTACTCCAGTTATGTATGCTCTAAGTTGCCCCCCGATATCGTTACTGGATCCAACATCGACAGTTACGGAATGGTGTGAACAGGCTGTTAGCTGTCATAGATCAACTGTACTATAGAGACAGAAATAAACTTCAGATATGATACTAAAAAAAACCCTGCCAAAATCTTTATGTCATTGACATCAGTTTGAATTTCACCTGCCTAGTTAGCATGATCGCGTTTATGTCGTCCCTTACTAGCCAAATGCGAATTTATGTCCGACATAAATGCTATCATTCTAGCTAGGCTGGCATGTAGAAAACGTTTTTTCCGCTATACCTGTAATTTATGAGTTATCCAACTCACTCTATGACAAAATGTGAAGTAGTGCAACAAAATTTTCTAGGTCAGGTTTTCCTTACCTTTAACTTAATGTGATGCTGTTTGCAGCACAGGTACGCATTATGCGTTTTTTACGCGTCTAAAAAATGAATTATCAAATCGATGTCTCTCCTCGACCACCACGTTTTTTCAACGCGCGTTAGAAAGAGCGGAAAAAAACATTTTCCTGTTAGCCTCCTAATTGGAAAGAACTAAATAATTCAATTAAATGTTTTTTTCTTTACAAAAGAGTTACATTTGCTTTGTTACGTTTGATTTTAGAACAAATGAAAATTCAAAACCATTTGAAGCGTTTGGTTCAAATTCCAATGCTTTTATGGCTTGTGGTTTTAGGAAGCTAATGTGTAATACCTATATTACAACTATCGTTTTTTTTTTCAACCCTTTTCCAGGCAGAGGCGTTATATTGACCACATACAGACTGTCAATAAAAAAAAAGACTGACATTTGATTGTCATTTTTTAATTGCCGGCCTGGAAAAGGGCTAAAGTACGTTGTGAAGTAGAGAAAATATTGGCGCAGGTTGAAATAATAGGCGCATCCCCACGGGCGAGCACGGCAGTCTGCTGCGTGATTCCGGCCCGTGTGGACAGTTGCAGACTGCACGGCGTCCGGCAAAACCATCCCTAACTCGCTCTACCTTGTGACTTCGTTCCGCTCGAGCTGCCCGCCGTGCTCGGGCGTGGGGATGCGCCTTTTGTTTTGTAATTTGTATGTAAGGTAAACGTCCCTGTCCTCGACGGTGCACTAGTGGATGACATGGGCACTTTATGTCAAAGCAATATGGGTTAAATTCGAACTAAGAGAATTTTTCTTCATTCGAATTTAAGCCATGTCGCTTTGACATAAAGTGCCAATGCACCGTCGGCGAATAAGACGTTTATCTTATCGGTAGAGTGTATGTTCTGTATAACCGCAGTAGAGTATAGAGAGGTAGTGAATGCACTTGTGAATGACAATAAAGCGTCTCAAACATTGTTTTTGTTTTTTTTAGGCCCATGTCAGAGGCCCTGGCACGATAGGTTTTATGGTCACGTTGCACGTGACGTTTCAGTAGATTTTCGCTGTAAAACGTGACGATATAACCTATCGTATTAGCTAGGCAGATGAATCTGTTTTAAGTACTTTAATACTCCAGGAAGCCTCCCCGGCGAATCGACCTTGACTCGTTGGATCCACGAATAACTGTCAGTCAGCGCTTCATACAAACCATGCAAACGAATAAGGCTAGTTCACGAGAAAAAGTAGCCACTGTTGTATTGGCAGAGTGCAAAGCGGGTGGAGGGGGTAGCCTAAACGATCACAGCGCTCGCTACGGCTAAAATTGTCATTTTTGTCGCTGACTTGAGCTGTCAAATCCATATTGCAGTAAACATTTTCTAATGCGAATGTGAAAGATGTGTTGTTGTGAATTGTAATAACACAAGATTTCATTAATATTTTTCACAATATTTACTTACTTCTTGTTTGACAGCGGTGACAATATTGTCCATAATGGCCGCCTGTCACGTGGCGCTGTCGTCGCGCTCGGTCCCAATAGAGCACATATACACATAAGTAGTGGCGCTATTATGCCTGTGATTTTCTGTAAGGTACTACTACTACCGAAGTTGGTTGCTCCAAATATGAGCGAGATGAGTTTCCGCTGTGCCCTCTGCCCTACCTCTCTTCTAGTTAGAATTAGATGAATATAATGTTATACTTGACGACTGGTTAGCCTAGTGGGTAGTGACGCTGCCTACGAGGCTGAAGGTCCTGGGTTCGAATCCCGGTAAGGGCAAATATTTGTGTGATGAGCATGAATGTTTGTTTCTGTGTCTTGGATGTTTTCTATGTATTTAAGTACAGTAAGTGTATGTAGTTAAGTCTAGTACCTATAACACAAGCCTTATTGAGCTTACTATAGGCCTAGTTCGATTTGTGTAAGAATGTCCCCTAATATTTATTATTTATTTGTTTATACCGGCTTCCGCCTGCGACTTGTCTGCATGGACCCGGGATAAAAACTATCCTATATTTTAATCCAGGCTATAAACTATCTTTGTGCAAAATTTCACCCAAATCGGTTGAGCCGTTTAAGCATGATTGAGTAACAAACATCCAAAATTTCACATTTATACCCAATATTAGTAGGATCTGCTTCTTTGTCCGTTGTTGTGATCATTGCGTCGTTTGCGTGCAATGCGCCGAAGCTATATATTTTGCGCTAAGTTTCTATTTTGATATATATATACATGTGTATAAAAAAGCATTCTTAATAACATCTACCTAACCCGTAGGTATCACCGACAACACATTAATACGTCCGAAACTGTACGAGTAAATGTTTAAAAAAAACGCAAGCTAAAAACTTCATTATGGTCAGAGTACAAAGTCGTGTTTTGCTTGCGTTCGACTGACAGAATGTACTCTTACAGTTTCGTATAGAATATAAAAGTCAGAGGTCAGTGGAGTTCTTTGAATGGTGTGATAAGGCGTGTTTGTCAGCCTTGGTCGATGCATGACGCGCGGTTTTCCTGTGCTCATCCAGCCCCGCTATGTTACATGTTTTAGGCCTCACCTCAAATACGAGTATATTTATCTTGACCAAGACCGATTTGGTAACCCTATGGTAACCTTATGATAAGGTAACCTTACTGATAGCGTAACCCTATTGTTATGGTAAGCATATCGGATGTGGTAACCGTAACAAAACCCTATCTCAAAAGGGTTTTGTTTAGGTTTTGTCACCACATCCAATAATATATGCTTACCATCATAATAATAGGGTTAACCTATCAGTTAGGTTACCTTATCATAAAGTTACCATTATAGATATGGTTTTAAAAACAACGTCTACAATAAGCCTATGGAAAACCTTGATTAGGGTAAACGGTTCCGGTCCCTGATCTGTGACTTTCTTCGTTACTAAAGCCACTAAGCGTGACGAGGAGAGGGCGCATTAGCGCGATCCGAATAACAACAGCAATTCACGTATCCCCTAGCTGTTAATATTTATCGTTAGCTTTTCGGTGAAGGAAAACATCGTGAGGAAACCGGTCTAATCCTTTCACGCAAAATAGGCATAGGATGTCGATTTGCGGAAAATGCCCAGTAAAACTAACTAACTATCCCCTAGCTGACCAAAGGGTTTAATTAAATTAAATACTCATTTATTTCGAACCGTTCAGTCCATATCATAAAACATGACAAACATTAGGTACATTGTACATAAAAATAAAAATAAAAATTACAAATATATATTATTAAAAACATTACAATATGAAGAGAAAAAAAACGAAATAGGTAAACATTAAAATCTTAAAATATGATAGGATTGGTAGCCATATGCATGGCATTCCAACGTCCTACCATCGGACAATCCAATCTGTCAATAATAATTCAGGAGGCTGCTGGTAGGTACTGTCCCGCACGCGACGCATCAGGGAGGCAACTCGTTTGCGCATTACTGCCTGAAAGCTATCCACACGAGCCTCCGAGCTTCGCAAACATACCTGACGCGCTGCAAAATCGAGGCAATCCTAACAACATCCTAAGAAAACCATTATTGTATGGAAAATCGATTTTAAAATAAAACAACCCACCTTTATTTACACTATTTAGTTACATTGATAACTACCCTGAGTGACCCCGTTATCTGCCCGTTTTATTTGTGAACCATATCAGGGGCGGTTCACTCTTTGATGTCGTCGCGCGCGCCGCACAAAAACATGCCGGCCGGCCGCCTTTAGGCGGTCTACCAGTGGTTGCCGCGCGCTGTTACGGGACGCACGCGTTCGCGCTTTGCATTGCATCGTCATTCGCCTCGTAAAATAAATATGCCGCGTCGTCTATTTATGTTGGTTGAAATAATGTTTTCTTTACATTATGTTCATGTATGTAGGTAATCCATAGTTGTGTGTCTTAGTCATTACATTTTGCAGAAACAGGCAGTGTTAATATCATAACCTAAAGGCAAATTACACAGCTTTTGTGTAGTTTATGTTGTGTGGTTGGTTCTTAAGTAAATAAAGAATAATCGTAATATCTTTAGTAAAATACGCTAATATACTAACGTACATATAATTTAATAGGTCGAGTTGACGGTAACCCTAGCTCTAAGGCTCCGCCTCCGAGAGAGCGCGTTGCATGCGATAGAAAGAAATGGCCACATTTAGGCACGTTTGGCGTACCTAAACGGAATTTGTTAACAGAGAACCTCTGTACTATTACTTATTCTGTGGCTCTAGTTAAGTTTGTATGTTAGAGGCAGATGACGTCAAATTAATGTTTAATTTTTTTGCATTTATTCCATTATAATAAGTCGCAATCGTCTATGAGGATTGTAATGGCAACCAAGAATCGGACATCAGACATGGCAAATTTACAAACTAGACATTTATTGATATTGATCCTATGAGAGTAAGTTGTTTCAAACTGATTCAGAATGGTAAAACCCGTTGATAATATATTGTGTTCACTGTTCAGTTCTCTGATTCACAAGTGACACGACGGACGCTTTATTGGCTCGACACGGACAAAATATTCAGCGATGGAGCAAGCCAATAATCCAGGTAAATATCTACACCATTTGAGAGAATAATATAAAATAGTAGGTTATATGTACAGTCAGCATCATGAACATGTCCAAGCATTTTAGGTGATTCTAGGACCTTATTGCTTAGAGATAATGGGCGAAAAATGTATCCTACCTACATATACTGGGTTCGAATCCGTTTTAAGCATCATTGAGTAACAAACATCCAAACTTTGGCATTTATAATATTTGTAGGAAGTAGAACTAGCTTCCGCCTGCGACTTCGTCTGCGTGGACCCGGGATAATTTGACCCGTTTAAGCGTGATTGAGTAACAAACATCCAAACTTTCGCATAATTATATTCTTATTAAAACAAAACTCGCTTCACTCGTATTACAAATTACAAAATTCTTTATTTGGTAAAAACACTTGGATTACATTAGACAAGGGATGGTTTCTCCCATTAAGCATGATAATGCCTGTGTCGGAAGGCGCCGCTCTTCGTTGTGGTAAATGAAATGAAATGAAATGAAAGTTATATTAAAAAGTAATATTAGAAGGTACAGTTATACAGTAGGTATTTAAATAAGTAAAGAAGAGACTAACTATTAAACTTGTATACTAGGAGCTAACACATTTAGATTTAAAAGCTAAGTGTCAGGTAAGTAGGTACCATAAATCACAAAGAGTGTGTGTGTGTGATATTTATGTTATGACCATTTGTATGCCTTATGGCGAAGACATAGTGAGACCTGTAAATGTTCATAACACCTATGTATACGAACCTATGTTTTACGAATAAACGATTTGATTGATTGATTGATTGATTGATTTTGTGTGTGTGTGTGTGTGTGTGTGTGTGTGTGTGTGTGTGTGTGTGTGTGTGTGTGTGTGTGTGTGTGTGTGTGTGTGTGTGTGTATTATTTTATATAGTTTAGTAACAACTCAGTCTCATCATACGTTCTAGCTTTTAACTCGTATGGTCGAGAGAGTGACGTCGCAATAGAAAATCTTACTAACCCTACTAATATCCTACTAGTAATGAATTAGAAATGGTTTTATGTGCCAGAATACTTAAAAATATGTGGTAGAGAGTGTTAAGATACAGTAGGTATTCAAGCGTTGAACGACATGCAAAACTAACAAAGACTAAACCTATTAAGGAAGATTTGTCTTTACATTATGTCATTATGATAATTGACCAGAGAACTTGCTACTGACGCTTGATGACTTGGAGGCAGGAGTACCCGTCCACTACGACGCTCTGGTGCTCCACTCAGAAGCCGACCAGGGATTTGTGGAAGAACTGACCAGGAACATGCCAGGTTTCAGAGTATGTACCCACCTTCATCAAAGTTACCAAACGCTGTCCACTCCTTATTTGCTGACATAGGTATCTGCCAAGGGTCGTTACATTAGTTGGTACCTTGGCTCATGTAGAAGACTCCAACAATAGGCTTGTGACCTAAGATTTTTTTACGATGCCATTCGAACCAGTTTTTGGAGAGTAACAAATGTTTGTATGGGAGCAACTACAATTAAAGAACATAAATCCCGAAAAATTGAGTTAAAGATCGACCTCGCTGGCGGCAGCCGAAACGCTTCATACTGATTGACTCAAAAGTATGACGTCACAGTTTGCTATTTGAACTAATCATTGTAGGGAAAATCAAGTACATTGCTGTTTCGGTCGCGAAATACTGCGTTTAGGTCCATAGTTGTCGTAGAATTTTGTTTCTATAAAAGCGTAAGGATTCTATTGGTAGCTTTAAATTTACTCTTGAACACTATAGGTAAATTTAAAGGTCCATATATTTTTATGATTTTCAATATATTTTGTAATTTATACTTTATTACTATAATTTGATGGTTTACTATCCATTTACTAACACTACGTTATCAATTTTAACATGAGTTCACAAGCCTATATTCTCTAGATCGCCGGTCCCGCCGGATACTATACGCTATCTATGGCTATACCATTCCGCAGTTTTAAAATGGCTTGATAAAAAGTTTTATTTATTTATCTATCTTTATTCGAATAAGACATATCTATCTCGTCACGCATTGACATGCAAAATTTTAGTACGTATAAGTACTTATATCTAGGTTTGAACACGAGTCTATCTAGTGATCATAAATATAAAATAAAATAACCCAAACACAGAGAGATAAGAAAACATGGCAAGCTATAACATAACAAAATAATCATTAATTGAGCCTTATCATTACATAAGTCACAACAATAAAATAAAATTAAAATTCACTTAGTGGTATCAGTATACATATTGTCTACAATTAAAGTTATAATATAATATTATTATATCGTCACTTGGCATAACATTCGCTCAATTGTGTTGAAAAATTCTTGGACTGTATAAAAACATTCTTCTGTTAACCACTTGCGCAGTTCCTTAATGAAATCATCAGTTGGCAACTTCTCAATTGATTCAGGAATGTGGTTATAAAAAGAACATAGTTAACACATTATTTTTAAAAATAGGTAGCCAGTTTAGTTACCGGTAAACATAAAGGTTTATGAGTTATAGCACAGAATAGATAATAGTACAAGTAGTTATAGTACGCTTGTTGTGATTATCTTTTACTATAAAGAGTTCCATGTTGTTTCTCACAGCATGCTTCCAGTGTGTATATACCTACATGGAAACGATTTCATTTAAAAATAGGCTTGCATGAATATCTCGATCAAAGGCCACATATAGCTCGTATACATCTTTTTTACACTATGAAAGCTTTATGGGCATCGGTTGAGTTACCCCATAGTATTATTCCATATCGTAAGGCAGACCTGACGTAATTATGGTAAAGCGCCCAGGAAGTTTTTTGTGAAGAAATATGCTTTATTTTCGAGCATTAGACGACAAATCTATTGATTTTACCGCAAACTGTTTCGACGAGTTTTTTCAATTCACAGTGTTTGTCAATTACAAATCCAAAGAAGAATGTGTAACTTACTTGTTTTATGTATGTGCATTATACATAACGTCTAGCTTTGCATCTTTGCG
Source organism: Epinotia nisella (assembly GCA_932294315.1). Lineage (NCBI taxonomy): Eukaryota > Metazoa > Arthropoda > Insecta > Lepidoptera > Tortricidae > Epinotia > Epinotia nisella. The sequence continues at coordinate 23,029,509 of OW028679.1, forward strand.
TTGTTTGGTACGGAACTGAATAAAATTTGTTTTGTCGGCGTTAATTTTCAAGTTGTTGTAGGTTAACCACTTTCCTACATCTTCTAAAGCCATACTTAATTTATTTTCAAAGGTTTGCGATTCATTACGTATATCATTTTCGACCCATATAGTTATTTCGTCAGCAAACAATACCGTTGGATGATCATTTATGTATAGTAGGAAAAGCAACGGCCCAAAATGCTTCCTTGTGGTACTCCCGACTTATTGTGCCTAACTGAAGACGTAAAGTCGTCTACTGCTCTATTGTTTTTAATAACTTTTGTAATTTTGGTGACTTGAAGACGTTCAGAAAGACAGCTAAGGAGCCAGTCTAACAAAGGCTGGCCCGCGCACTCCATATTTGTACAGTTTTTCCAACAATAGTTTGTGATTAACATAATCAAAAGCCTTACTCATGTCGAGAAATAGGGCAATTATTTGCTTTTTATTATTTATGCTAAGTAAAACGCTTATTGATTAGGTTGAAGGCAGCTTTGCTACAGGACGTAGATTTGTATTTTCTAAATCCATTTTGCTCAACAGCCAGAATATCATGTTTATTTAAAAACTTAAGGAGTAAAATATCCTTTCGAAAACTCTAGATAGTAAGGAATTAATGTCACAGGTGTGCAGTTATTAATGTTATATTATGTGTATACTTATTGAATGAAGAACTAGAGGTTTAAAACCCAACAAGAGGAGTTTCTATTGCTGACGCAGACTGTATAAGTCGTTCAATTCAGGAAAAAGCACGGCAGTACATCTATACTATGCTACATGGATGGGCATCGAATGCCTACCCAATTAGAAGAAAGTGGGGAGCTCCCTCGTTCATTAGCATAATTTAACCCTTAAATGCATAATGTATCCAAAAGGCTACAACTGAAGTGTCACAAGTAGTAATAAAATTAATGTCAATTATAGACTTTGTCAAACTTGACACGTAGTCTCAAATGTGACGTGCATTTAATTGTACATGAGGCATTCCAGAAGCAAAGTAATTGATACCATATGCATCTAAGGGTTAAGAGACAGGCTCTAGTCTGTTTAATCATTTCTAACATAATCTACTTATTCACTTGGAGTGAGGACCATCACCTAACCTTTGGGAAAGGTTAGGTGATGGTTCCCTGCTTGCCTTTCACACTCTGTTCTACCCGAATAATAACAATGGCGTCACCGGATATTGACATCAGCTACGCGGTTGAGGACTGGTTATTCAATATATTCGCAGCTAAACATCGTACCTGATGGCCATTCTACTATCCGCCGCCTAGGGATCCAGGTAGTAATATACTTATAGCTCAGCCCTCACCTAGGTGTGTTTTTTTGTGTTTATCTATAGATATCATTGTGTTATTATTTTGATTCTGTAGTTGTTCACGAGGTACCGCTACGACCTCCTACTAGGCATGATGCCGCTGGACGTGATGTGCAGGCTGATCACCACCCGCTGCCGCTTCATCATCCTCATCTACTCGCCGGCCTTCTTCGAGGGCCTCGAGACCAGGCCCGACGTCGCCAGACCCGTGGCTGAATCTCCAGGAGAGGCTGTGAGACGAATCGAGGCGGAGAGGAGATTGGAGGCCGATAGACAGAACCGATATTACGCAGACTTCGTGCTTGCGGACAATATAGGTATGTTTGCCCGTTCCGATGAATGCGAGGTACAGTACAGATAACCTGTGCAGTACTACTGAATTAGGTTTTCCCATAGTGTTCTGTCGGATTAGGTAAGTTCGTATTTATAAGCTAACTAGCTTCCGCCCGCGACTTCGTCTGCGTGGATTCGGGATAAAAACTATGCTACATTTTAATCCAGGCTATAACCTATCTACGTGCAAAATTTCATCCTAATCGGTTGAGCCGTTTAAGCGTGATTGAGTAACAAACATCTAAAAATCCAAACATCCAAACTTTTGCATTTATAAATTTATAATATTAGGAGGATTAGTAGGATGGGATTGAGAGTTAAACAAACGCTATACCTACTGACCTAGTCTACTTTACTTTTTCATACAGAACTCCAGGAGGAAGAACAGGTGCATCCAAACGGTCTATCCTAGCAATAAGATAGAATGGGGATATTAATTTCATGATCAATCATCTCTTCAATTAAAAATTTCCTGCTACCCAAACGTTATTACGAACGTAACGTTCGTTACGTTCGCTGCTTTGTTTGTGTGAGGTGTGCAATAAAGAGTATTTGTATTGTATTGTATTGTTATCTGGAAGAGATCGCTTTAAAGCGATAAGACCGCCTGTTGGTCATCATTGCATCATCCTCCTAGCGTTATTCCCGCTTGTGCCCTAAAGCCACCATTATAGCCAACACAGACAGAGTTGTGACAGTATGCTCAACTCCCACAGTGATAATTACACGATTATCAATTTGGATTTAAGCCGGGATTATCCACAGAAACTGCGATTTTGTGTCTTAGGCATACTGTCAAGTACTACACGGACAGACAGACAAATGTAACATACGCTTGCTGCCTTGACCTATCTAAGGCGTTCGATATGACATACTCTGGCAGAAATTGAATGAATCTGGCGTGCTAGCTGACCTGAATAGCACTCAAACTCTGGTACCATAACCAATCCAATATCGTAAGATGGGCAGGGGCGTATTCGGATGCATACAGGCTGAAATGTGAAGTAAGGAAAGGGGGACTAACCTAAATAAATTAACTTATAGAGGAGCTCAGCAGCGCCCGCATCAATTGCCATATTGACGGAGTGTGCGTAAATAATATCAGTTACGTAGATGATACTCGTATGGTGCTGCTGAGTGCCTCTCGATGCGGACTCACGAAACTGATAGGCATCGGTGAACGGTACGCAATGGGTCACGTTCTGCAATACAATCTGTTGAAAAGCAATGGCCTTTAAGGTTAGGAATGAAAGTCCACAGGATTTTCCACCGATAAAACTAAATGGGAAGTTGGGGCGGAATTGACTGTGGTATCACAGTTTAAGTATTGGGGCATATTGTGCATCTTAAAGACGATACAGACATTGAGCCGGAACGAAGAGCATTGTCTGTGAGAGTTAACATGATCGCTCGCAGGTTTGCTGGATGCTCGAGACAGGTCAAGGTAACCCTGTTCAGGAGCCGTAGCATGGTTGGCCTTATCACGCGACAAGTGACAAGATAAGAGCGTCGTCTCGTTCTATCGAACGGTGTCAGCCAGTGACGCACGCTCTATCCTATCACCTATTGCGTGACAAGGCCAACCATGCTACGGCTCCAGGGCTTACTGCACGTCCTTATATACCAGCGACCTGTGGGCGAACTATACTCAGACAATGTTCAATTTAATAACGCATTCAGGATGCTGATGGGGCTGCCCCAATATTGCAGCGCGTCAGGGATGTTCGCAGAGGTGGTGGTGGACTGTTTCCACACTAGTATGCGCAAGCGTTGTACATCCCTGGTGCGTAGGTTACGGGGGCCAGTGCCAACAGCATCCTGAAAATGGTCGCTGAACATTGTTATTGTTTCAGCATCAAACGCAAGACACAAGCTGATTCCGTGCATGTACCAGGAGTGCACTCTGCCAGAGTCTCACAAGCATACCTTCATGTTGTACGTCAACTCCGACGCGTACGAGTTCTATGGACGTCTTGCGAAAGCCCTCACCCGGGAGTCCCCGGACCGGGCACCTGGGTGCGTTAGTTACTATATGTACTTAGTTAGTAGTAGCGTTGCCTGCAGATCTAGCGTCATGGGTCTGAATCCTGATATAGACAAACATTTGAACGATGAGTGCCAGTATCGGACACATTTGTTCACGAGTCTCGAATATTTTCTATTGTATTTAGATATAGCCGTATGGTGTCGGGTCAGAATTTCACTACCCCCTTTCTTCCCGGAGGTGTCGTTTAGTCGACTATGGGAGGAGGGTTGAAGTGCGTTGTGGGCGATGAACTAGCAACCTATCACAACGATATCACATTTTGTCGATATTTTATACCCACATTAATGCTAAAAGTGGCGCTGAAACATAAAGTTTTATGTGTTCTGCCTATAACCCTTTTTTTTGGGAATAAAGGCGTGAATCTATGTATGTATATGTGTATTTAGATGTAAGTAGCTTCATTTACAAATGAAACTACTGCAATAAGTTTTGGGAAGTAAAATTTGGCGAAAAATATTTTGCCCAAACGGCAGTAGGTACACACCGACTTACGGTCTAAACGGTCTGCAGAATTGTTATTTATCTTTGATTGAAATAAATCTTGTGCTTCCGGTGGTCGCTAATTGAAGCTTGTCGCGTAACCGGCACCATTATCTTATTATATTTTTATGTATGTGTATGTAGTACTTGCATATATTTATTGCGACGTCCAAGTGTTGGAATGATCTCCCTCCACCTATCCAAGGAGCGTCTAGCAAGTATACCTTTAAGCGCCAGCTTATTTCTGTTCTATATATATGTTTTTTCAATATTTTTACATTAATTATTTATTTATTATGTGTCTTCTTACTTTTTATCTAATGCTGTGTTGCGTTCCGTGGGCCACTTGCGGTACTGTCTGAAAACCAGCGCTGTAGGTGTCTGTCTGACACCTCGGCACAATGCTGAGACAGCGACCGTCTCACATGTAATGTACAGAGTAATTTTTTTTCTCGTGTAGCGGGTTCGATTCCCGGTTCAACCATGTAATTATTTAAAAATCTATGAATGCAGTTTAAATTGTTTTTTTAAATTAAAATAATGTCTTCTTTCAGTAAAATGTTCCATCTACAATATTCAAGGTACTTTCCATCCATGTGGCATAGCCGTGGGACGCCCTGTATATTAACACATCCCGATCCCGTGGTTTTCCTCGTAAGTAGCGGAAAGCGACTACGACGTAGGCGCCCGCTAGTCGGGTTCCCGGCACTGAATGCTGAATGGCTATTTTCGAACCACTCGTTTCGCTCGTGGTTCAACCATGGAAACCATTCGCTAGCTCGTAGTTCAACCCTAGAATCCATTCGCTAGCTCGTGTTTCAATTCCACACTCGCGGTTAAAATACAACTTTGCAGCCTTGTATAACAAATAACAATTTTTGATAAAAAGTTTTTTTTACAGTTTTCCTCCCAACGGTCAAGTCGCCAACGCATCCACCAGACGGACCGGATCTGTCGCCCGACCGCCGGCCGTGCGAAGATTCATACGATGGTTCCAAGAACTGCCAAAAATAAGCATTAAATAACAATCCCTGCAAGCAGGGAAAAAAAACTTGACTTTAATTCATCCCCTAAGGGGATTTAAAGGGGGCTCCAAATGTATATGGAGAGCAAGATATTTTTAAAGTGAGAAATATGTAACTTCGGTCATAGACGGTTTATTAAAATACTAGAAAACGAATTTGAGTGTTTTTTGAGATTCGTCCCTTAAAGTGATTGAAAGGGGATTCAAAGTTTGTATGGAGACCAAGAAATTTTTAAAGTTAGAGATAATGTAACTTCGGTTACAACTGTTTTGTTTGAACACTAGAAATTGATTCCATAAGGGGGTTAACATACTGAACGGATTTGGGCAAAAAATAATGTGTAATTGTGTAGACATAAAAAAAATATTTTTTCGTTTAAAGCATTATGAAAAAAAAAAATTACCAGAAACGTCTGTTGATGATACTTATTTATATTTGTAATATAATATAAGTATAAACAAACAGTTAAAAGAGTAAGTAAGTATTGCTCTCTATATAAACTTCGAACCTTCTTTATAACCCTCTCAGGGAATGAATAAAAAAAAACGCTGAAATCAGTATTGTAACTAGTTTTAATAAACAGTCTAAGGAAGACCGAAGTTACAAATCACTTACTTTAAAAAAATCTTGATCTGCATACAAACTTTGAACTTTCTTTTAACCCCTTTAGGGGATGAATTTCAAAAAACGCTGAAATTAGTTTTGTGGTATTTAAATAAGCAGGCTAAAGCCGAAGGTACAAATACCTTACTTTAAAATGTTCTTGCTTTCCATATAAACTTTGATCCTTTAAACCATCTATGTATGAAGTTAGTAATGTATTATTAATAATTTGAATAAATCTGTGTATTCCTCACTTTCATGTTTCATTTCACAACAGTTATAACTATAGACCTAGATATTTTCCTAGCAGGAACAACATTTGTCTAGTGCTTGCCACAATAAAAATATCGACAATGCTGTTATCGATAAGTACATACTACTTCAACGACAATACGTACATACAACCACAGACATATATTGGCTACCTACCTAGACGCCGCGTCCACCTACACTGTAACCATATACAGAGACACAGATTTGTTTTGGGACCAAAAATGGGTTTGGAAAAAACTACATGTTGTGAGTCACAGAATGTCACAACTTGTGACGTTCTGCGTCGATTTGAAAGACAATTTCGGTGTGTGTGTGTGTGTGTGTGTTATGGAGTAACTTAGGGGATAACTAATTCAGTGACACGAAGAAAGAAAGTTACGAAAGTATTGCAAATTTTTCTGAAGTATGTAAAATATAAATAAATTGATTTTTAACGCACCCTATTACCCTATATATATTTGTATTTATTTACCTCTATGACGTCGTACCACTTACACACGTAAGTACCACTTCAACTTATCGATAACAGGACTGTCGATGTTTTTATTTTGTCAATCACTTACAATAAGTTGTGGCGTCTCTTCTCTTCTGTCAGTGTCATGTCTGGCCATGTTCTGTACATAGTTCTTCTTACGTCGTCGTTCTCGTTCACTGACCCCTCCGTCTCAAAGGGGGGCTGATGTGGCGTCTCTTCTGTCAGTGTCATGTCTTGACATGTTCTGCATCGCGCTATCGAAGTTTCGTAAGTCAGTTGCATAAATACAACTTCCCGTCAACTCTCATTGGACTTCGGTCCCTGTGAGATCTCTCTATTGCCGTGTTTCCTACAAAGTCGTTCGTGCTAGAAAAATATCTAGGTATAGTTATAGTTATAACAAACATTGTAAATACTGATTTAAAAAATACGACCGAATTGAGAAGTTCCGTCTTTTTTAAAATATGTTGAATAGTTTTACTACCTAAAGAATAGATAGCGATTGTCCGCGAGCATATAATGCCTTCTCAATTTGGCTGAGTTGCCTGTCTATCTCAGTATGTATATTTATTGTAGTGTTTGGTTGGTCAGTTAGCCCGTGGACCCACGACAGAATGGTTGTATGCGGTCAGTACAACGCGCAACAAGTTTGATACGTGCATATTAATATTATAAGTAACTCACGCCCCACTGAGAGGGACATAATTTTTCAAAAGTGTGTGGTTTCTAAAATAAGTACAATGGTTACAAATATATTTCAAATGCCGGTTTCCCACCTGAGCAAAGATGCTCAAACTATTATAAAGAGGCTCAATTCCAAGAGATTATTCTCTACCGAAGAAGGCCTGCCCAGGTAAGTCGCACTGGATTATAATATTAATAATGTTTATTTCGGAGTAAACTTCATCCATATATGTTAGTAACATTTTTTTTACTGGCTATGTTAGTAATATGACTCATTTCTCATTGTTCACTTGTGAGCATGTGAGCTATGAGACTTCGCGCAGTCCCCGATGCACTACGGTAGCGCGGCAAGCTCATCAGTCGCGTGATAAGGCCAACCATGCTACGGCACACCTGACCTGAATGCGTTGTTCTATACACGATTATACCTACTGGGTTACCTTTAACTTACCCACCTTTTGACTGCCGACTTTATGCCCTCTGATTTTTGACTAATATAAATTCTTCTCAATACAGCGCTTTTTTATATAATCAATCAATCATAGTCACTACAATAGCCATAGCGCAGCCCTAATATATTTACACCATAACACCACATATCACAATACGTATTGATCACCATTTTGTAATATCGCGATAAAATTGCTATCAAGATCTTCCAATAATACCTACTCACTGTGTGATGCCTGCCATCGAAATTCCCCTGGTGGCCGATTTTAGACTTACGAGCGCTCGAAAATTAAATAAAAGTAAATACGAATGGTTCACAATTGTGCCTAGTAGGTACGCGGGCAACGCGGGCGTTACAAACTTCAGGGCATCAGCTGACCAGTTTTCCACCGCGATCTGACGCGTTGATATATTTATAATAGCATATAAACTGTCATCTCTGACAAAATTTCAGTATGACTTCATCAAAAGAGGACCCTGATATAACAAATAAACTTACAAATAAACTTTACTTTACTTTACTTACTTTTACTTTACTTTATATTCGTCCCTTTTATTAGTACTTGCTGTCGACGACAATGACGCAAAAAAAACGCCTTAAAACGCTTCATTTCATTTCATTTATTCATTGCTTTGTGTGTTTACAAATGAAAGTCTTAAAAATAGTAACATGTATCAACACAGCCCTGTGAGAGCATTGCAATATTCGAGATAATAATAATTCATTACATTAATAACAACTAAACATTAGGCATTGTAAAAAGATAATAAATAGGTACCTATTGCTAATGAGGATAATAATAATTTATTTCAATTGTGATTTCTTAATAGTCATTATTATTGCGATTTAAATATTAATTTACTGTGTAATAAGCGTTTGCCACTAGAAATTGTTTTAGGGTATTAATATATTTATTGTTATTTGGCTCATTCTTTATTATGATCAGGTAGCTTATTATAGATCCTTATTGACATGGAATAAGGTCCATTTTTGTGTAACGCTAGATTTGATGTTGCTTGTAATAAATTATTTTTTGAACGGGTTTTATAACGGCGGGGTATCTCTCCAATTTTAGAATAGAAGTCTGGGTATGCTTTAACAAACTTACACGATTCTAGGATATACATGCCAGGTAAGGTTAATATTTTGAGGTCTCTAAAATACGGTTTGCAGCTATCGGTCTGTTTTATGTTTGTTATAATGCGGATACATTTTTTCTGTAAGATGAGCAGGCCTTGCACCGAAGTACTATTTCCCCATAAAATGACGCCATAACTAAGCCACGCGTGTGCAAAGGCATAATACGCCGTTAAAGCGGTTTGTATATTGGTGGTCTTTTTCAGCTGCCTTAAGGCATAAATAAACTAACAACTACGGCATAAATACTAACTAAGGCATATCTGCATCCTTTGTAGGCAGTAGGCACCCATGTGCCTGCCAGGTGCCTGTTTTGGCAGACATTAAATACCTACCCCAATATGTATATTTTTCAGAGATTGGAGAGGTCTAGCAACTCTAGTCGGATTAACCACCCAAGACGCCGAAAACCGCTGTGCTATGAAGGTTCTTGAGATTTGGGTCCAAAGTAACAAGAACTCTAAAGTACATCATCTGTTCCACCATTTGCAGACCATAGACCGATATGACCTTCATGATGACCTCATGGAATTGGCTGCGGAAGACAGACTTATTGAGAAAACAGGTAATAATTGAGAAGTAACTATAATCTTATTTTAATGTCTAAAGTGATGACCACAGATAACCTCCTTGGAGGTCATCTGTGGTGATGACTGATGAACAAACGTGGATAACATGTTACGGAGATACTGCTATATACATAAGCACAGAACAGAAGGTATAATAGTATTACATAACTTAAGTTTATTAGGAAGGATTACAAAAGCCTAATGACTTTGAATAATTATACTTATACACACCACGCACGCCTTAGCACGCCTTTATAAAATATATCTATATATAAGTATACATCTACATCATCATCATCATCATCCTGGCCGATTTCGACCACGGTGACTAGAAAAAGAAAAGAATCCTGGCTAACTGGAGCGTCATTCGTGAGCTCTGAGGTGACTGACGCCTATCTTTGCAGATAATGTGCGACCACATTCCCTAGAGGTCAGCACCCCTCCGACAAAATTGTAGTGGATTGAAGTGTTGTGGTGGATCTATACAAATAATAAAGCTGAAGAGGGTTGAAAGTCTGTACATGGAAGATGTTCGAAAAAAAGTTGGCTTTACTACTTACTATACTTAGAATCGATAACAGATCACGTTCCAACAGTTTTTAGAACTTTTGTCTGTTTATGTGTTCCCGCATCACGTGAAAACGGCTGAACGGATTTTGATGCAAACTTTATTAATCTGTCGAAAAAATCTTCGACCAGGTTATAGGCTATAAAATGATAACGATTAGAGTTCAAAGGGGGTAAAAAATGGGGTTAAACTTTGTATGGGAGCTCCTCAAATCCATGAGCTAGACTTGAAAATTGATAAGCAATAAGCATACACTTGACAGGAAAGTAAAAAGTACAATACAATACAATACAAATACTCGTAAGTATTACATTCAAACTTTATAAAAAATTTAAATTCTATTGAACATTTTAAACATGTTCCGACCAACATATTTGTATGCCGACAGGCACCACATAGTGATACGAAAGCTAATGAAACACCTTGTATTTACCTACCTATATGTTGGACAAATAAAATCTTTGAATCTTTGAGTAAAACGTGAAAAAACACAGGATTAATAGTAAATTGTATGACAAGGGGCTAAAATAAGCCATATTACCACGAGATGGATATTTTCCCCAGCGAAGCGAGGGAAAATAATTCGAGGGGTAATATGGCTTTTAGACCCGAGTTATACACTCTACTTTTCACTTCGACTGCGAGAAAATAGTAAAACAAAGATTATCCATCCACAATCAATAACAAATTTCACTGCGAAGAGATTGTTCAATTTAGCGTGAGGCGTTTTCTTTTTTAATGATTTGGAATTAGGGACTAAAAAACACCTGATGTTTGATTGGTCGATTTTAATATGTAGCTGTACCTATTCTGGTTGGTTGATAGCAAAGAGAAATGTTTTTTGAAAGAGTTGTGATTGGTGGATTTAAATGATTTGGAATTAGGGACTAAAAAACACCTGATGTTTGATTGGTCGATTTTAATATGTAGCTGTAGGTATTCTGGTTGGTTGATAGCAAAGATAAATGTTTTTTGAAAGAGTTGTGATTGGTGGATATGGTGAAGTGTTTTGATTGGTCAAATTAAATGTGTTAAAAATCATAAATATGTATACATATTTTCCCCAGGGGCTAAATGTACTACTTTAGCCCCGCTTATTAAGCCTAATATGACACACTTTTCGAGCATGAGATGTGAAAAAATAATAACGATAGTAGTTGTTAGACATTAGAGACCTAATTATGTTGGAAACTCAGGTGCTGACGACGTCGCTGTTGATATTGAAAAACCAGCAACCTTGATGTCCGTCTTCCTATTATATTTTCTATGAATTTAGGGGTCATCTAAAGTTTTATGGTTGAGTTTAAATACTTATGTCGAATTAGCATAGTTCACCAACTTCAAGAGATGTGGGTATAAAATTTGGACACAACGGCATTCCGCGGAGAATTGAGTAGGTACCAATTTTTTTTGGTATAAAATGCCCGCGTGCGTGAAATTCAGAAATATTATTATGATGAATACTCGGGTATAGTGAGTATATTCAAGTAAATTGTTATAGACATCCGTGCTGAATAATAATTCGAGCGGGGACTTAGACATATAAAAACTTTATTCAACATCACATATTAAACATACAGTGTACAAAGACTTAAGATTAGACTTAAAACCTATACAGTAGGTACCGTACGATACGAGGCATAACAATGTGTGATGCTAACAAGTGAAATCAGAAGATTTTTCGAAAAACCCGACTGCTTTTCGCAAATATTATAGCCTATGTCACTTCCACAATTAAGAAGAATCCAATGACACCTCATATGTAGAAAACCGTCAAACGGTTTAGGCTGCAGGGTGTGCCAAAGAATAAGACATACACACATACATACGCTCGAAAAACAACCCTTCTCTCCTTCAGCAGTCGGGTAAAAAGGGGCTAGACTCAGCATAATCTTGCAGTGAGTAGGTTTAGGTACCTACACCGCAACGCTGGTTTTCAGTTACATATAATAAGCTTTAATCATAATATTATGTCGGAACGGAATAAATATGTATTTTAAGTGTGAGTAATGTTGTGTGTAAACTGAGTACCTATTTTAATTTTAATCATACTTTGACCGTGGTTTGGTTGTACTTATGGGCAAATATATATGTTCGGTGACAATTCTATATTGTTGTTATGTGCTGCAGTATCGGGGGTTATCAGTTCCCACGTGACCTTTTAATTTAATCAATAGCTAGAGTTTGCGTCGCCAAACAAGGACTCGAATATTGTTGATAAGTAACTTTAGAATAATAAACATAATATGTCACATAGTAATATTGTTGCGGAAACTTGAATAAAAAGTGTAAACAAGGTTAAGTACTTTAATTAAAATTTCCGCAACGCACTGCAGGCTATGCATAATAATTTCATAAGACACTGTTCCAGTAAAAATAAATATTGTGTGTATAAATAAATATTAGTGGACAATCTTACACAAATCGAACTAGTCTCATAGTAAGCTCAACAAAGCTTGTGTTATGGGTACTAGACGACGATATATTTAATAGATATAAATACTTATATACATAGAAAACATCCAAGACTCAGAAACAAATATTCATGCTCATCCGACAAATATTTGCCCGTACCGGGATTCGAACCCAGGACCTTCAGCTTCGTGGGCAGAGTCACTACCCACTAGGCTAACCGATCGTCAGTCGTATATATATATATATATATATATATATAGGTAAGGTTACGCGACCAGCTTCAGTTAGAGACCACCTTAAAGAACACGGTTTCTTCAATTCACTATAATAACAAGTCTGCAGGCCCTCAGCGAACAGCCATCCGTGTCTATTTTAGGGTTCCGTACCCAAAGGGTAAAACGGAACCCTATTACTAAGACTTCGCTGTCCGTCCGTCTGTCTGTCTCTCTGGCCGTCTGTCACCACAGGCTGACCATCAGGTCAGGTCTCATGAACCGTGATAGTTAGACAGTTGAAATTTTCACAGATGTATTTACTACAACAAATCTTTAAAAAATAGAATAAAATAAATGTTTAAGGGGGCTCACATACAACAAACGTGATTTTTTTGCCGTTTTTATAGATAATGGTACCTACAGAATCCTTCGTGCGGGAGTCCGACTCGCACTTGGCCGGGTTTTTTTGGAGTTTACATATAGTATAACAGGAATCTACAAATAAAACGAGGTCCTTAATATATTTTCCTTTACAGGCTAGTAAAAGCGAAAAAGTCGTTCTTGGGAAATTGTATAAAATTCTACAATAAAATTCCAAAACACATTACCGAACTTACTGACTCTAAATTCAAATCTGTCGTAAAACGGACACTTATTTCAAAAGCATATTATAAGATAAACGAATACCTACATCATGGATAGGGATATTTGGCAGCGATAAAATCCTGCACTAGAAATCTGTCGTAAAATAAATAGGCTTTCTACTGTAGCAATGTAATTTTAAAATTTTATAATACTCTGATACTGAAATGATATATTGTATACTGTTTTGAAAAAATGACACCTCGCCAAGTTTTTTACGCCGGTTCTTCTCGAGGCAGAGGTTTACTTTCCGAACCAGTGGTAGTTTATCGACATTCATAGGTGCATGTAATATGCCTAAATTGAAGAATAAATCACTTTGACTTTTTTGACTTTGACTTTTCAGTTCACCAACTCATGTATGTGGTCGCAAACTGGCATACAAAATTAGCTGGTCGCTAACCGGCACAATAACCCTACTTTATACTCGTACTAATACTAAATATGAATTCGAATACTAACTCCAACCATTGAATCAGCTAAAACAAATTAGGTACTGTACTTTGTGAGGTTTGCGTTTGGATCCGCAGATCGAATTGTCTTGGTACGTCCGTATGTCATTACGTCATTAGTTTTCACTACCATCTTATTTATAGGAATTGGCTAACTACGAGCTACGAGTGTATCTCTCACAGTTTAAAAACCCTTGATTAAACGTTTACATGAAATCGCTATACCTAAATTGTAACGGAAGATTTCTGTCAACAGAAAAATGGACCACGGAGCCAGCAAGGCCACAGAATACAGACAGTGTATTGACATTATTGACGACAGACGAATTGATCGAAGGCAGACCATTGTCTTATGACGGAGCGGTGGTCCATGCAGATGCGGAACCTGATAACGAATTCGCCAATGCTTTGATAGAAATCATGACGAAGATTGGTTTCAGGGTATGTACTTTTAAATTTCCTAATACGCAGGTATGGTGCGGATTCTTATTCTAGACCGGAGCGCCACCTGGGCGCACGGTCCTAGGGGATGCTGAGCGCCATTTTACGGGGCAACGCTCGCGGGGCGGAAAGTGCGCGCTAGGGGGGGGGTGGAGGAGCGTGATGAATCAGAATCGGCACCCCTAGAGTATGAGTCGAAACGAAACAGACAAATGTTTTAAACCGATGCAAATTTCGATATGATGTATTTTTGTAGATGTTTACAAAAAGCGACCTACGGTCCGACGTGATGCCGCTGACCGCGATGTCCGAGCTGATCCAGACCCGCTGCCGGTACGCCATCTTCATCTTGTCTCCGGCCTTCTCCCGGAGCCCTGAAGAAAAGTTCTTATCGCAATACGTGCACGCTAAGAAAGTGGGTGGTAAGTTCCTGTGGGGCCCATCTGATTTGCGACTGTCCCGCGGCTCGGCTCACGTTTTACGAGAATGCAGGTGGAACCGCCACATTATTTTCAATTGGCTACTTTCCTAAAAAAAGTTATTTAGTCCGTCAGTTAGATTATCAAAAAATATTGGACACTTATATTTTTGTTTGTTAATTAAACAAAAACTGACGAAGATATAGCCCGTTAACGTTCTGTGGTACACTTTTTAGCACCCAATTCAATTTATTAAAAAAAAATGTAACATTAGAGGAAATTTGTTGAATTAGGTAATATTATGATTATGAATCACCGTTTGTATGGAGATCTACAGCGCTCTCAAATTTAAGCTCTAAATTACGTATACATTTGAATAAAACGTCTACATGCATTGTTTTGCGTGATATAGATTCTTGATTTATGCCTTTAATGGATTACCTATCACAAATTGCATATTTATTGTTTGGTTATGACTCACGGTGTTATTATACCCGCTCAGGAGTAAGTCAGGGAAGTACGTTAGGTCCAACTCAGTTTTTAATTATGATAAATGACTTGCCGAGGATTGTCACCACTGGGAAATGTCTAATGTTCGCAGACGATTTAAAACTCTGTCTGGACATCAAAGCCGATTCCGACTGCGAACTATTGCAGCGTGATATAGATGCGGTAGCAGATTGGAGTAAAATAAATCGGTTGCCCTTTAACATCTCAAAATGTAAGGTAATAACACTCACAAGGGCAAAGCATCCCACCTTGGCCACTTACTATTGTAATGGCACCGAGCTCGAGAGGGTTAATGAAATACGCGACCTTGGGCTAACGGTAGACTCACAACTCGACTTCCGAAAACACATGACCGTAACGTGTAAAAATGCGTGCAAAACTCTGGGTTTCATTATGAGGATGGCATCCCAATTCCCAAGTCCCAGAGTAGCGTCAACGCTCTACTTTGCGTATGTTCGGAGTCGGTTGGAATATGGAGCTGTCGTGTGGGATCCACACGAAGAAAAATACAAGTTAATGCTCGAGAGGGTGCAACGCAAATTTGCCAGATTTGTGTATAAAAGGAGGTATGGATATTATCCTTACCTCTACCCTTCCAGCTTTGTGTTAGGAATGGTAGGCCTCGACACCTTGGAGCTTAGGCGTAAGCTACTTCTTATAGTCCACTACCACTCCCTACTCCACGGAGTCATTGATAACCCAGGTGTACTCAGCAGAGTGGGGCTATCGGTTCCGCCACCAACCTACGGTCCGCCGGGTGCGAGCTTGGGCGGCGCGCGGCCTGCGCGGCGATGCCGGCGCTTGCTGGCGAGTCCCGTGACGCGCACGGTGCACGCCGCGAACGCGCCCACCTCCCGGGCCATCTCACTCGTGAATAATGTGCTGATTCGGGTCCCGGATGCCGACATTTTCGCCGACAGATTGAGCAAGTTCTTGCAAACCACTTTGTCCGCCTTAAACTCTAACTAAATAATATGTAGACTTAACTGTGTTACTATAGATATTATTAATTTGAATATTTGTTGCTCCAAGATAACTATGTGAATGTTTTATGTTTTATATTTTTTCATTTGAATGCTACCGTGTAAGCGTTTTGGTGCAATACTGTAAGCTTATATGTGTCTTCAATAAATAAATAAATAAATAAAATAAATAAATAAATAAACTAGCTTCTGCCCGCGACTTCGTACGCGTATAAACTATGGATGACATGATATTCTTATGTTTCACCATACGATACCTACTACACTGATAAATTAGATTATTACGATTTCATTTCTATAAATTATGCGTGTAACAGTTCAAATCCTCATAAACTTTGTCGTCAATAATATTTAGTTATATTGATTTATTTAATCTTTATTGCAAACGAAGTACCTAAGTACTTATAGTAGAAGAAAAATTACCAAAACCGGAATTTAAATATAAGATTTCATAATTGAAACAAATGGACCGAGCGAGGGCGAGACCCCTAAGATACTCTATATCTCCGGGTGTCTTGTCAAACTACCCCTGAGAGCCAAAGTCCTGAAGGTAAACGGGGAGGCAAGCGAGGCCGAAGGCTGAGCTTTTCGTAGGAATGAAAGGCCCAACGTACCCTTATAGATAGCTAGATAGATAGCATCGAAGGCCCGAGGGCGAGACTCCATGGATACTTACTATCCACAGGTGTCTTGCAAGCGAAACATGAGCCTTAAGTCCCAAAGTTGAGGGGTGAGGCAAGCGAGCCCGAAGGCCGAGCTTTTCGTATGAATGAAAGGCCCAATACATCGCTTCAGAGAGCGCTCTCTATGCGAGCCCGAGGGCCGAACGCCTGAGAGCTAGCTCATGCGGACGCTCACTAATATCCGAGTATTCATAATAATATTTCTGAATGTCACAAACGCTGAAGTTTTATACATAAAAAAAGGTACCTACTTAATTCTCCGCGGAATGCCGTTGTGTCCAAATTTTATACCCACATCTCTTGACGTTGGTGAACTATGCTAATTCGACGTAAGTCTCTCAACTCAACCTATCATACATCTTTAGATGACCTCTGAATTCATAGCAATTATATAGGAAGACGAAGATCAAGGTTGCTGGATTGCAATATTAACAGCGACGTTGTCAGCGGGGTATTTGTTTCAATTGGCGTAAATTGGGCGGTTTGGTAAAAAAAAGAAAAAAATATCGTTTTTAATAGCAAATTAAATCTTAACTAAAAGTTTATTATATAAGAATTATAAAAAAAATTGAGGCCCTCTCCTAGGGGACCAATTAATGAAGATATGGGCCCCCAAATGTTTAAACGTCACGGTAATGACATTTTGCATGCTTGGTAATGACTATTGGACATGGTAATGACAAATGTTTCTATTTCCATTTCGTTTGATCAGTTTTTGCAGCATCTGAAGAGTACTGTGTTGTGATGTATACAGTTTATTTCTAAAATAAAGATTATTACTATTAAAAAGATGAATAAAATACCATAATTATGGTTTATAATCATTTATTAATTCCACAAAATTATAGGGTAATGTGTTGGTTACTGTAAGTGTGTTGGCAAAAGAAATTTAAAAAAATCAGTACTCATAAAAACTATAACAACTAGCTGGGCTGCACGGGCCTATAGAGTACTTATTACACAGGTACATTATCTTCATAATAGTTGACTGACGCGCCTAAGCAATTATTTATTTTGTTGTTTCATATCTAACAAACTCTTCTTGTAGCGAGATTAATTTTTGGCCATTTCATACCGACATTTACGAGCATCAGAAAACTTGCCTTTTGCTGACCTTTTAGGGGAGGGACAATGAGATGGACTACAAGACGGGCCAGGAAGTTCATCTTATGGGTTGCGTTTAGATGATGTTGAAAGCCTTTTAGGAAAATGATCACGAGATGGCCCGGGAGGTTCATCTAGAGGATTAATTGCTTATGTTGATGAACGCCGTTTAGGAGAATGATCGTGAGAGGGCACAAGTTATCCCTCGATAATCCCGAGGTCGTCTTCAGGTTCAGATGCAGCGCATCTTTTTGCATCAGTTTTTTTTATCCGTAATGTTCTTGCTCTTAAATTCTGTTGATTGATCTTCGATTTTTTTCTTTGCAATCTCTGGAGTCTTGGTGTTAACTTATTTATTATTAGCAGTTTTTTGCCTCTTTTCTTTGAGCATACCGTGCTTTTTCTTTTTCTGGGTATTCTTTATACAGCTTAGGGTTAGATTCAATTCTTTCAAGCCGTTTTTTACAGCTATGCATTTTAATAGCATCATCTCTACTTTATAAACTGAAACAAGCAATACAATGTTTTTTTTTATAGTTGTATGATTAGTATACGAGAAATACACCAAAATTCACGGAAACTATGCACAGATATAAAAAGCAAACATATTAATATTCGGACTCTCATAAATATGTACATGTAATATTTTATATGTACGAATATTTCTATCCACGGTAGTGACAGTGACTCCGCGGTAGGGACTAACTGCAGATGGTCCTTGCCGTGGAGTCACTTTCAT
The DNA here is from genome assembly GCA_932294315.1 of Epinotia nisella. NCBI lineage: Eukaryota > Metazoa > Arthropoda > Insecta > Lepidoptera > Tortricidae > Epinotia > Epinotia nisella. Next base: position 23,048,099 of record OW028679.1, read on the forward strand.
TGCCGTGGATTGAAAAGTCCAACGTGGATTGAAAATGACAACTTATTTTGACAAAAGCCACGGTACGACACTGTGAAAACCAAAATAAATACCAATTTTTACGTGAGCGACGTGCGTTCACTCTGCCATCCGTATAACGATTGGAGGCGTGCGGGGACAGCGGCGGGGTTTATGCGAAACTATTTAGTGAGGAGCTGCACGTCGCATCATATAGTGACACGGTGATGACGAATTAAGTAGGAACCAAAATGTATGATAACGCTGTTAAGTTTTATAGAATACTATTTAATTTGTGCTATCAATAATGTATGTCATAACTATCAAACTTTTGAGGTAAATAGCAATTTCAGTCGTAGACATGCATTTAATAGGTCTTTTTACAGAAGTATTACCGAAAATTGGAAAGTGGACACCCCTTGGTAATGACAATTTGGCCCTTTTGACGAAAATAACTTTCTTATACTTTTATATAAAATAAATTTTAATGAAGCACCAGTTAGGGATTATTCTGTATAACAAATTATCTTATGACACGGTAAAGATCCTACTTCATTAAGAGGGTGATTTTATCGCGGACATCCAATTTGCACCAAATGAAATAATTACCCAGCGACTGAGTTTCCAAAATAATTAGGTTTCTTATGTCTAACAGCTACTATCGGTTGAGATATCAAACATTTTTCATTATTATAGATAGTCTTTAGCCATCTAGCACTCTTTTTCATCCCGTGGTTTTTCACGTTTTATCTATATTTTTTTATAATGTTTGAATGGAGTTCTTTATACTTTCCAGTCAAGTGTATGTTTATCAATTTTCAAGTCTAAAGCTCATGGATTTGAGGAGTTCCCATACAAAGTTTTGCCCCATTTTTTACCCCCTTTGAACTAATTTTTATCATTTTTACAGCCTAATGACCTGGCCAGGGATTTTCTCGACCGATTAAGTAAAAGTTGCATCAAAATCCTCTATTCACTAAGCTTCTCTGCGTTTTTTGAAAAATATACATTTTCAAAAATTAAAACTACAAAAAGTGCATGCCACTGGACTAACTATCAGTTGTAAGAACACGATGAATTTTCGAATATATTGACGACATGTTACCATGGTAATGATACTGTTATAACCCCGCTCTTGCAACATTATATAGTTTCTAGTCGCCTCAGAACCTATTTTCATCCCATATTTTTTACGTTTTATCTATACATTGCTAAAAGTTTGAATGGGGTCGTTTTTACTTTCCAGTCAAGTTTATGGTTACCAATTTTCAAGTCTGTAGCTCGTACATTCAAGGAGTTCCCATACAAAGTTCAACCCCATTTTCTACCCCCTTTGAACCCTAATCTTCAAGATTTTTATAGCTTAAAACCTATCCGGGGATTCTCTCGACAGATTAGTAAAGTTTGCATCAAAATCCGTTCAGCCGTTTTCACGTGATACTCTGACAAATAAACAGACAAACAGATAAACAGATAAACAGATAAACAGATAAACAGATAAACAGATAAACAGACAAAAATTCTAAAAACTGTTGGAACGTGTTCTGTTATCAATTCTAAGTATCCCCAGCCAATTTTTTTTCGTTTATCTTCCATGTACAGACTTTCGACCCTCTTCAGCTTTATTATATGTATAGAAAGATAAGTAGTAGACCAAAGGGAGGCTACGCGGTGTTACGTTTTTCTTCGTTCAACTCTTGGTTCTTGGGCACAGCGTTCAACTTCTGGGCAAACAGGAATATTTTAGCATAAATCCATTTTTATTATAATAGGAGGGTTTAAAATAGTCAAATCCAATCTTGACTGTATACCTAATCGGATAAAAAATATAGTATGTATTGTGCAAACTAGGTTACAACTCCAACAAAAAAATCCTAAAGTTTGGATAGTCGCTTAAACGTTCATATTTTGGTTCCACCCGTTCATATTTTCTTAACGTTTTTTATTTGATATTATTTCAGAACAATCCCATCAGATGATCCTCTGCGAACTCGAAACTTGTGAACGGCTCAAGGAGCTAATGTACTACAAACCGTTGGACCACAAAAAAAACACGAAATTCTGGCCAATCCTCGCGTGGAACCTCAATGATAGCCGAACACCAAGGTAAGGTAAAACACCCAATCTTCGACAGAGCACCATTGTTCGACATTAAAAAGTTTACAAAAAAAAATAAGAGTAGATTCTTATTTCTGAACGCATTTGAAGCATAAACAATAGACGAGGATTATCTAGCTGTCATTGCGGATAACGTTTCATCCATTCGACCATTTTGAATAAAATGACGTAGTCATATGTTTCGATCGCGAGAGATCTCCAACGACAATCCAGTTTTATTAATGAAATCACTAAGGAGGTGAGTATGATTTATTGCCCATAACTTTTTATTGATTTGCTTTATCGAAAATGTTAGTCATTCATAAAATACGGATATAAATTCACTACTTTTTAATTATTTCATTACAAGGGTGAGGTTATATTAAAATGTCAAAACACGCCTGTCGGTAATTGGAGTTTTTTTTCCCCTTGTTCCAATCTTCGACAAATGTCGAAACGTTTTTTTTTATTATTTTGTGCACTTTATTTTGTTATTTAGCTAAGTTTGTTCAGCACTCTAAAAGTTCTTTCATTTAAATTGTCAAACTGCTTCCAATGATCGACAGCATGTCGATGATTGGATATTCCATATGTTCCAATGATCGGCAGCCGATGTGTCGATGATTGGATATTCTATATGTTAGTCTATACGTTCAAGTAACCGACATTTTTTGCAAGAATGGTGTACCAGAATTACATTACATAATAAGATTTGTTTATTATAAAATATATGTTTATTATAATGATTAAAAGACAGAATAAGACGTTTTCTTGGGGTTGGTGTTGGGGTTAGGTTGATATATTCATGTTGATTACTAGGTCAAGATTATTGGAACATGTCGATTACTGGGTGTCGGTATATGGGATTTTGCAGTCGATAACTAGGCTAAGAAGAGCCTAAATCTATTTTGTTTTTTTTACTTACTTATTCGTATCACACTTTTTTTACTTTAAAATAATATAGAATGAACCCTAAAATTTTACCCAGTGCATTAAAGTATCATTTAATATCATAAAAAAACAATATATTTAAAAAAATGCTCGTATGCGTACGTTAAAGTGTCGATAATTGGGGGGTTTACCTTAGGTTCTCTTTGGCATTTGCAACCCGAAATATTGACACTAAAGAAAGTTATAAAAAAATTCACGAAGCAGTAACTATTTTATATTCTTGTAACTTGTAACAAAAACCTGTTAAAATTGTTCGGTAAATATTCGGCAGCTGAATCGAACAATTCGGCCGAATACCGAACATTAAAAAACATGACTAATATGCCGAATACCCAATAATAACCGAATATTCGCGCATCTCTAATAACAATATTACTTTGTAAGATAACGACTACCGCTTTGGCCTAGTTGGTAGTAACCTAGTGACCCTGTAGCGACAGCGGTTTACAACCTCTATAGATGTTGGCCGCTGATCGCATGTGCTGTCGTGGAGTTTGACAGAATGTCTTGTCATTGTTAGCTACTTAATGTATTGTATATTATTCCTTGTTTATTGCTTTGCGATATTAAATAACGTGAATATTGTTTATAAGTTTATGATTTAATTTATCGCTACCCTAAGAAGCTTTCCTTCAACTGGTGACCCCGACGTGATTGAGGTGGGCAGTAGTTGAAGGAAAGCTTCTTAGGGTAGCGATAAATTAAATCATAAACTTATAAACAATATTCACGTTATTTAATATCGCAAAGCAATAAACAAGGAATAATATACAATACATTAAGTAGCTAACAATGACAAGACATTCTGTCAAACTCCACGACAGCACATGCGATCAGCGGCCAACATCTATAGAGGTTGTAAACCGCTGTCGCTACAACCCTGCCTACGAAGCCGGAGGTCGTGGGTTCGAATCCCGGTAAGGGCATTTACTCGTATTTGTGTAATGAGCACGAATATTTGTTTCTGAGTCATAGATGTCCTCTATGTATATAAGTATTTATTTTACCTATACGCGGTGGAAAGTTGAGATGGAGCAATAAGGGCAGCCAGGGATCGGAACCGGGTTTTTCAAAAATCCTCGAAGTAGTCTAATATTTTGAATTATTTTAGGCTCTTAATGTAGGACTCTATCATGTATTTAGGTAAAATTTTCGTATTATTAGACAGCCTGATCAAAAATGATATTATAAACCAAAGAACGAAATTGAACGAAATAAAACCGGTATTTTTGAGGGCAGCTACTAGATCCCTTGCTGCTACGCGAAAATGCTTTTAGGAAACAACTTTTTAAGTGATGACAATCGACATTCACAGATTATTGATAAAATGTACAGTCAGCCAGAAAATCGACAGATTTGAGCAATTTTTTTTAATGCCCATCGGTCCCATTTCTATCAAGGATTAAAATACTCTTTAAAACCAACTAAGGTTAGTGTACTAGGACACCCACAAATCAAAGAAAACTTTTTCCATACAGTTCGTAGAGTAATAAATTACAAAGTGAAATTTTCATAGCCTATTTGCTTTTGCTGCTTGGGACTAGGTCGATTTGTGTAACATAGTTGCCATTTTTTTTTAAATAACTAAGTAAAACTAATACACCACTCAAGCCATTTGAGTGGTCACAAACCGGTATACTAAATTTGGTGGACGCTAACCGGCACAAAGACTCTATATAAATTGACATAGGAATATTGATGTAATTAATATACTAGGTACAATTAGAGATTCGCCGAATATTTGGTAAATATTCAATATGCTTATTCAGCACGTTTTTCAATATTCGTTATTCGGCCGAATTATTCGGTTCAAATGCCGAATATTTACCGTATCATTTTGCAGGTGTTTGTCTGCAAGTCGCAAGAATGTAAAACAGTCATTACCCTCGGAAATTATTTTTTTAATACGGATTTACTGTTATTTAACTAACTTTATTGTAAACATTTTTTTCACTTTAAAAATCAACAAGATTTTTCGGGTCACTATCAAATTTACCTTATCGTTAAACGACCATTTCAGCTAGATGACATAAAATTTAAATACACAGTCAGCATATAGTCAATTCAGCTGCGACGACATGAAAGTAGAATACTCAGTCAGCAAAAAGACAGTTTAGCTGGATGGCTAAGAATTAGAATGAATAAGTAGCCAAACGTCTGAAAATATAAATAGTCCATATGATTAGAATATCTAATGAGCCGAAAGTGAAATTAGTTAATTGACATAAACACAGAACGAGTTAATAGCAAAACGACATGAAATGTAAATAGTCTATATAATTAGAATTCCCAATTCGTCGAAAGTAAAATTATTTGATTGACTTGAACACAGAACGAGTTAGTAGCAAAACGTCTGGTTTACGTTTAAGCAAGGCTTATAAGTTAGGTATAATATTAATATGGATATTCTGTCATTTTTATTTGTTAGTAACGCATACCCCCTAAAAACATTGGTTTATCCTATCACACTTTAAAATAAAATTGGAAGTAATTCCTTTACTGCTAACTTGTGTTAACTTATATTTGGATTTTTCTATGTATACTTAACATTTGAAATCCAGACGTTTTGCTAATGGGTCGCTTGGCGGTTATTCCATTTAGAAATAAAAACATTACACAATCCAGACTTTTTGCTTCTTGACTGTTTAGCGTTCATGTCTGTTTAGTAATTAAGACGTTCTAAGATACAAACGTGTTGCTACCGAACCATTTAGCATTTGTGTCTATTAAGAAATAAAGACATTCGAAGATAAAGATGTTTTGCTGCTAGATCATTTTAAATTGTTACGTTCTAAGATCCAGACGTTTTGCCAAAGAGGCATTTAGCATTCATGTCTATGTAGTTACAAAGACATAACACAATCCAGACATTTCAGCTATATTGTCCTTTAGCGATAAGGTAAATTTGATAGTGACCCGATTTTTCCCCTGAAATTAGTCCGTTTTGGAACGGCCGGCTGATGAAGGCATACTTAGAGGTAATTACTTTGAACCGAATAATTCGGCCGAATATCCGGTTCGGCAAAAGCTGGACCGAACATTCGGCCGAATATTCGTATTCGGTAAAATCCATACGCTACCTAGACGATGCTATATTTAATAGATATACAGGGTGTTTGGTAGCTAGGTGCAAAGCTTTCCGTATAAAAAGTTGCTCAAAAACACATCGACTATCACACCCTTAAAGCTTTGCACCTAGCTACCAAACACCCTGTATACAGCTAAATTCTTAAACACATAAAAACATGCTTATCAAAAATATTTGCCGTAACCGGGATTTTATCCCAGGATCATCAGCATCGCAGCCAAGGTCACTACAAAACTTACCATCAGATAATATATCTTGTTGTTCTAGATTATACATACCACCCTGGGTGCGTTCAGTTCGGTATACGTCCGCCAACGGCCACACTTCCGTCACGGCAAGCGCGTACACAGTCAACGGGTCGATGGCTGACGAAGCCGACACACTCGTGGCCAATACCCAAACCGATGGTGGTCACCGCCAACGCTCCGTCACGAACGTCGCCAACGACCGCCGTCATCCACCTCCCAACTCGAATGTCGCCCACTTAACTCCTTATGGCTTCGTTGGTCATACTCGGTACGCCAGCGGGTGCAACGGCCCAGTCTGTAATGGGTTATTTGCAGATCACCCAGTCGCTGGCGGTTTTTCTGAACATGAGTTTGTCGCTGATAAGTCTATCGCTGTTGCCAATGAGTCTGTTGCTATCAATAAGTGTCTTGCCAATGAATCTGTTGCCGAGGAGTCTGCCGCTGATGCCTCTGTTGCCAATACATCCATCGCCGATGAGTCTGTTGCCATCAAGTGTCTCGCCGATGAATCTGTTGCCGAGGAGTTTGTCGTTGATGACTCTATTGCTGACAATGGTCAAGACGTTGCCTGTAACAAAGTCACCGATGGCCACTTACAAGAACCCACAAATCAATACATCGTCAACATTCAAGTGGTCAGCGAACATATTGACACACACTCCAACGGTCCCCCTGGTCAACTCTCCGACCTTCAAAGTCAACGCCCCGACGCACCCCCTGCTATTAAGCACGCCATTCTGGAAGATGTTGCACAGTGGTGCCGTAAACGATTAAACATACTTAGGAATAAATTATATCCTAAACGGCTCAGGGCCCTAGTAACCAAGTAAAATGGTTGGTTTATTATTTGCTTATTTTAATGTAAATAAGTACCTACTTATTTGCTTAAGCAAATAAAACTAAATCTAGAATTAGTATTCTAATGCATTTATTTTAGTTCGTTCATTAAAGTTTAAAAGTAATGTTAGGGATTGGTTTCTTCAAGTTACACAATCGAGAAAAATTGCCCGCGTGGTAAGTGGAAATAGGTACCTCTCCTACTATCTACCTTTTATTTTACTTCATACAAATTTTACTTCCAATATTGCTAGCCAAATTCAAACTTTCTGGCATTCGATTAGGAGAAAAAAAGTGAGATCTAAATGGGTACCAAATTCTGTAGACATTCCTCAACTTTATTTATAAGAACTATACAAAACAATCCACTTTAACACAAATTTTCATTTTTTCTGTTGCTACATTGTTTGCTATTTAAAAATATAACTTCTAAAATTTGACACAAAACAGCATACCTAATTAGGATAAATTGCAGTTTAAGATTTAACTTGGCTAGTTTTTACCTGCTAACAAAATATTTAAAAGATTGAGTTGACTTTAAGATATAAAAATATTTATAACTTGTCTAAGTGTTCAACTCATAGTGGTCGTTAACCGGCGTAATGACCTTACCCCTACCTACTATATTCAATGCTCAAATAAATAGTATTACTACTTACCTACCTCGTAATATGTAGTAGGTACCTATTACTTCATAGTTCAATGCAGCTAATAAGTATAGGTACTTACATAAGATTAGAATTATTATGCTTGCCTCATGCATTGTAACTTTATAGGCGCGTCCAAATGTCCGGATCTAAAGGAGACGCTACACGAGCGAAATCGGCAGGACTGCCAAGCAAGGTCTCAGAAAATCTAGTATGGACTGACCTTGATTTGGCTTGAGCCGAAATCACGCAGTCCTGCCGATTTTGCTCGTGTAGCGTCTCCTTTTTAAGATGGCCTTTTATAACTTATCGTTGTGGATCCGTCGCACTCGCATACTTGTCAGTACGTGACGAATGTCTTGTCGACAGCGATAAGTGATAAAATGACAACCATGTTACGCCCTTACAGATACTTTGCTGCCTAGCTCTTTCTTATAGCTGGCAAATATTCTAATACGGGGCATAGTATTCAGTCCGCGCTCGGACGTCTGGACGTGCCTTACGACTATAAACAAATCTACAAAATATGTTAAGATTAAACATTAGTGGTAATTTTTCCATACAAACGTTGTGGACTGTTTCCTCACAGGTTTTTTACTCTAGATTAATGCGACAATCAAAATAGTCCGATACTGAATATCTTCCCCCAGTGCGACCAGTGCGTTTATCATTACAGGAAGACTGGTGCATTACACGTGCATTATAAAATGAAAAATCTACCTCATTTTGAGATTTGTATATAGGTATATGTATGTATATCTTTGATGTTTTAAGAAATAAATTTCTAAGAATCATTGTTGTTTTATTATTTTGAGGATGATCCACTTTTCAGTGGCAGATTTGCAGTCTTGGCCGCCACAGCCCGTGTGATGCCTCTCACATACTGGCGCGGCCCCCTTTCGGGAAGCCTCTTTTCAACTATTTTTATAAGAAAGAGACTTCCGCTTGTATTACAAGTTACAAGCTTTTGATAAACGGGCCCCTGGCCGCGGTGGACAATAGTAAACTTGTCATTAGGCGAGGGCCTAGCCTGGCAAAAAAGAGAATATAGGGAACTATTTTTGTTTTGCTCTTACAACACTGTTTAATTTGTTAGTATCAAGCATGGACCTAAGAAGGTCCATGCCATGATCATCAGTATTTATTCACCGTGTATGGCGGCCATATTATTCCGACTGAAGGACTCTGAGGGCCTTCCGCGTAACGAAAACGAACTTCATTCGTGTATCTTCATCTCTGTCGCACTTGCTCGTTCGAGCGACAGAGAGGGAGATACACAAACGAAGTTCGTTTTCGTTTCGCGGTAGCCCCTCTGTATGGTGGCCATACACGGTGAATGTGAATAGATACCATATATATCCACCATAGCTGTATCGCATGTTAGAGTGAGACAGCTATGGCGGATCATCAGTATTTACTCACCGTGTATTGGCCGCCTATCCATGGTCATGAAATAAATTTAAAAAAATATATGTGTCATAAAATAGTCAAATAGTTACACAAATAGTCATAATTTGTCATATTATATTTTATTTTTTACTGAATCGCAGGTACAGTATATGAGTAATTTCAATAGTAGTGAAAAGAAAAGCATTTACTCCAGTTTTGTTAGTACCGGATGGGCCGATTTTTCATCCCTAAAAGTGTATGAGAGTTAAAAATAAAGGAAAATGGCTGACGACGTATCTTACGAGCCGATTTCCTTTTTCACCAATGATGCTCTAAACATACTGAGTCGTCTGAACGCTAGAAGATTATTCCTCAGCGAAGGAACAAGCAGGCTACCCAGGTACGAGACCCTTTAAATCCTTTACTCCACTTTACCTACCCTTACTTTGATCGGTGTTATGATACAATGTTATTAAGTAACTTCACTGAAACACTGATAACTAAATGCGAAGTAATTCTAGTGTTTGTGAATAATATGTTTCATTTTAAATCTATGTATTGGCGCTGACAATTCCGACAAACGCTATTATAAATATTATGATCATCATTTCCTTGTCTTTGTTTACCGATTTAAAAAAAAGACCTAATAATGTTGTTGTGATTGCAGTAATTGATGAACAACATTTGATTGCGTGAATTTTATACACTTAAACTTACCAGTATTTCTAAAAGGGGTAGGCAATGTAATGTTCAGTGCCATCTAGCAATTGTAGGCTTAAGAGAGGAGAAAATGAACATATTATGATACTGCAGTGATAGGTTGCTTAGCGGTGTCCGTAGATAACATTCACAGTCTGAAGGTATCTTATATGCCACTGTGATTGTAAACATACTGTTTAGTGTCCCTGTGACACAACATTAGTAGTTTAATAACACATCACTGTGTGTAGCGAGGAGTTCATAGAACACAACTTGCATTGGCTTGTCTCTTTCGAGCATTTTTGATGAAAATATAAGTCACATTAACTGTAGTTTTCTTATGAATATGATTGGTCCCACACTGCTGGTACTTGTACATGTATACAGTTATCCAGTATAACAGATATCTGTACACAAGTCTATGGTTTAAGTCTTACAGTGCATGTAGTGTACAGATAAAGTCAAAGTCAAAGTGATTTATTCTTCAATTTAGGCATATTACATGCGCCTGTGAACGTCGATAAACTACCACCGGTTCGGAAAGAAAACCTCTGCCTCGAGAAGAACTGGCGTAAAAAACTCGGCAAGGTGTCATTTTTTCAAAACACTACAATATATCATTTCAGTATCAGAGTATTATAAAATTTTGAAATTACGTTGCTACAGTAGAAAGCCTATTTATTTTGCGCTAAATTTCGCTGCCAAATATACTTTTTTTGCACCCTAAAGTGTACAGTTATATTAGATGGCAACTGAACAGATTGTCAGTTTCGAAAATATGTGCACTTACAAAGCAACGTGAACATAACCTTATAGTTAACACTATAAGGTTATGTTCACTATATACTATAAGGGTTCAAGGTTGTTCATATTTTTTTGAACCTTTGGGAATGTACATAAACACGAACTCAACTATTGATGTTAAATCACCAAATGAATTTACAGAGATTGGAGAGGTCTAGCAAATCTCACTGGGATAACGGCCCAAGATGCAGAAAACAAACACACGGACATGGTCAAGTGGATTCTAGAAACGTGGCTCCGTGATGACGAGCGCACAGCCGTGGTGCACCACTTGTTCCGGCACCTGGAGACCATAGATAGATACGACATTAGGGATGACCTGCAGCAGCTGGCCACAATCAACAAACTTGTGAATAGAGGTAAGATGTTTCACTAATTGTTTTTCTCTTGAGTTAGCAGCAGAATAGGCGAGCCGTGCGTGCCTCAACCCGAGGCTGCTCTAATTCGTACGCACCTTAAGACAGTCACTTACCTTTTTATTGAATCATTGTTTTTGTTATGTGAACAGGACAGAAATGGAGCAGCGAGAGGCAGGTGGCGTGCCCGGGCGCGGCGGCGGGCGCGGACGAGCTGCTGACCATAGACGACGTGGACCAGGGCGCGCCCGTGGAGTACGACGCGCTGGTGCTGTACGCCGCGGACGACCAGGCGTTCGTCGACGACATGATCGCCAACATGACGCAGATCGGGTTCAGAGTACGTCATACGTCATACAACGTGTCCCGCAAGTCAATGCCAAAAGTTTCTTCCATATGTCTGTCCCGTGAACGAAAACCTGGCTACACACCCAAAAAAAGGTTTTATGATCTTGAAGGCTTTTTTTAGTAGAAAATCTGCGAAGCGGGTACCCAATTATCGGGGGATGACTGGGTTATGTGGTATTTCTATCCACTAAAAACTCCACGTCGGCATCTGCGCTCTCATGCGGAGACCTCCAGGATCTCATTCGGAACTGACTGGAGCCCCACTCGCGCCGCCACATTTGGCTCGTCCTAGGGTGGAAAAGATGTTCTTCGCCTTCCCTGGTGTAGCCTCGGCCCCCGCCAGAAACACTTGTATGGCACACATGGTCTTGAAGCCATGATATTGTTTGTTGCAGTTGTTCACAAAGCACAGCCTCCGGCCTGGCGTGATGCCGTACGGGCCCATGACGGAGCTGATCAGCCAGCGCTGCCGGCACACCATCCTCGTCTACTCCGCCGCCTTCTTCCAGAGCCTCGACGACAAGTTCTACACGGACTACGTGCACGCCAGGAACATAGGTCAGTCCACACTAGAGTGATATTTGGACGTCGGTTTACACAAGAGGGGTAGTTCTGTTCACATTTGAAGAACATAGGTCAGTCCACACTAGAGGGATATTTGGACGTCGGTTTACACAAGAGGGGCAGTTCTGTTCACATTTGAAGAACATAGGTCAGTCCACACTAGAGGGATATCTGGACGTCGGTTTACACAAGAGGGGTAGTTCTGTTCACATTTGAAGAACATAGGTCAGTCCACACTAGAGGGATATTTGGACGTCGGTTTACACAAGAGGGGCAGTTCTGTTCACATTTGAAGAACATAGGTCAGTCCACACTAGAGTGATATTTGGACGTCGGTTTACACAAGAGGGGTAGTTCTGTTCACATTTGAAGAACATAGGTCAGTCCACACTAGAGGGATATTTGGACGTCGGTTTACACAAGAGGGGCAGTTCTGTTCACATTTGAAGAACATAGGTCAGTCCACACTAGAGGGATATCTGGACGTCGGTTTACACCAGAGGGACAGTTCTATTCACACTTGAAGAACACAGGTCAGTCCACACTAGAGTGATATTTGGACGTTGGTTTATACAAGAGGGGCAGTTCTGATCACATTTGACGAACATAGGTCAGTCCACACTAGAGTGATATTTGGACGTTGGTTCACACTCGAGGGACAGGACTGTTCACACTTGACAAACATAGGTCAGTTCACACGATCATCGGTGTTTTTACAGTCGAGTAACATACGTGTTTTTTTATTGTTTTCAGAGAAGAAACACACGCTGATACCGTGCGTGTACCAGGAGTGCACGCTGCCCCCGCAGTACCGGTACTACTTCTCGCTGTACGTCAACTCCACCGCGTACAACTTCTGGGAGCGGCTCGCCAAGGTGGTCGACGCCGGCCGGGTGCCGAGGTGCGTTCTCTCTTGCTACCAATGTTCCCTCTACAATATATAAAAAAAAAAACTGCTGGGTCGTCGGTGTCGTATCAGGTGCCCTCAGTGGCACGTGCCTAGGGGCGTCGGGGTTCCAAAGGGGCGCACGTTTTTTTCGTTATAATTTTTAATCTATGTCCGTAGTTTCAGACTTTCCCTTACTGACCGATCTAAATGTGCCACCCTGTATATAATAAATATGTAATGATAATGATACAATTTCCGTAGTCAAAATGGCAAAAAGAGCCTTATAATTTTGCCATGTCTGTCTGTCTGTCACAGGCATTTTACTCAACAAAACAACTATATATTGTTATGTAGGAAATTCGGAATATAGGTTATTTTGTAAGCCACTACATACTTGAGAAACTGCCTTTCGTAAATAAAAGGACGTAAGTGCCGTGAGTTCATATGAAGATACGACTTTTTGTTACTGGTGTAATGGCAACTAAAATTTTAACTTGCACAGGCTAGATATGTTTGCATAGATGTATTAGACACCTTCACACTTAGCTGTTTTATATTTTTATTAAGATACCTACCTCTGGTTACGAATACTTGTGACGTGAAGAGGAAAAATCTTATACACGTACATTATTCGTTGTAATGTATGTGGTTAACGAATAGTGCCGCAAAATATTTATTTTCTTACATGAATAATCGTCTGATGAAGCGACCGTTTCACTGCCGCGAAGACACACAATATGTGTCAATTGTATTGTATGTCTACTCCTTTGTCTCTGTGTGTCTTTTGTGTAGTGAATAAATGTCTTCTTTTCTTTTTTTTCTTTTTTTGATGTAATTTTCGTCAACAGGTTAACAGCCCCAAACCCCACCAACTCCGTTCGTATCCAAGAGGTGAGCGGCAGCCAGCGGCAGCTCGCGAACGGCGCTCAACTCAGGATCACCAACGGTCAGATACCCAACGGCCAAGTTGCTAGCGGCGTTCCCAACGGCCAAGTTGCTAGCGGCGTTCCCAACGGCCAAGTCCCTAACGGCCTGGCGAACAGACAACCCGCGTACGTAGCTCCAAGTCAATCCGTCAGTATACCCACCAGTGCTTATGTGTCCCAACCTACAACTACGACTTTAGCTTTACCAGATGTCCCCTCAACCCTCTCGCTGTCCGTGAGCGTGACCCCGCTGGACTCGAGGCCTTTTGAAACTGTCTCCCTCAACGATGTTAGTGCGAAGAAGAAAAAGAAGAGCGGTTTCAGTTTTTTGAAGAAGTTTAGATTCCCTAGGAAGAATAAAAGTAAAGAAGCTTTGATGACTTCCAACTAACTGTGAACTAATACTAATAATAATATGATATACTTAATCATCATATCATCTGTAGCATCTGTTGCCCTAAACCTAGGCGAACTTTCTCCGATCAAATTGTAGAAATGTTACAAAAAGGCCAGGTCAAAAGTACCCTAAACCGACGAGCATGTATGAGAAATGTTATGAAGGTGAGTGAAGCGAAAGTGGTTTGTCAGGATCGTAGCAAATGGAGATCCGTGATCTCTGCCTACCCCTCTGGGAAAGGGGCGTGATTATATGTATGTATGTAAACCTATTTTAGCTAAAATGCTGTTAAAGGGTCGATCAACTGTTTTTTGTTATTATGTTCTGGTAAGCCAGGAGACAATATTGACAGAATCCTCTCTATCGAACGCCACTATTATCCGCGGATGGTACGAGAGGCAATTGAAATCAAGAAGCACCCAAAGAATTTCAATAGGGATGATGGTTTCAATTTATCGGCGACTTGGGACCAGTATGGATGTGCAAACTGCGGAGTTTCCAAAAAGTTCTCGGGTAGAAAGTTTCACAAGAAATAAAGGAAATTTCTATTTTGGAAATGGAAAGTTTCAATTCCCATACAAAAATGAGAGAAATTTCCGAAATTTTCCTATGTTAAACTGCAGAAAAATTTCGCATTTTAGGAAACTGTCCGTCGGCACATCAGTAGGGACCAGTGATTCAGAAACTGAAACGTGGGGAGGTATCTTCGGGTCTGTGCGCGGATACTGAGTGTTGTGTGTCGTGCCCTAGACAATTAATATAATAACGGACGGGTAGTGAACTTCTTTCGGGTATACTCTCCATTTTTTTATCGAACTTTGGAGGGTAGTGAAATATTGTGCACCCATATCTCCGCTGACAACTCGCTGGGACGACAGTCACCTGCGACCATGACCGGTGCAACCCGCGTGGAAACGTCAGAAATGAAGGTATATAAATATCGCGTTAGACCCGTGTAAAACAATAATTTAAATATGAATATTGACAGAGATTATTAGAGTCTATTACATTCTAGCATAAAATGCATGCATTTACCGTTCTGAATAAAACATATATTTAGTGGATTTAAACGGTTATAACTTTGAATTTAATGGTTTAAATTCAAAGTTTTAAAGAGTCGTCCACGAGACGAAACCATGGCATGGCAATGAGCATCAAAAATAGTTGATTGACCCTAAAAATAGAAAAACATATATTAAAGAAAAACCGGACATGTGCGAGTTCAGCTCGCGTGGTGAGGGTTCCGTATATAATACATAAAAATATTGAGAATTTTCCCGTTACTTTGAATACTCAAACTTCTTATAAGTTTTCCTGTAATCTTTAGGCAAGGAACTATTTTCCATATTTTTTCAGAATTTTAAGTCTAGTAGTTTCGGAGATAGGGGGGGGGTCAATTTTATTTAAAAAAAAACTGAGATGCTTACAACAGCCCCTTTCATTTGATATGTCACACAATACAGGTTGCGAACTTTTTTTTTTAATTTTCCAAATTACCCCCCAAAAGTGGCCCCCTTGTTCAGAATTCATTAATTGACTTTCCGCGTCCATCTTTGGATCACCAATTTACATATGTTTACCAAATTTCAACTCAATCGGTCCAGTAGTTTCGGAGCAAATCGGCTGTGTGATAAGGGTTCCGTTTTTTTTTTCTTTTAATGTACGGAACCCTAAAAACAGTGAAAACATTACAAACAATGGTCAACTAAAACTAAAATGTATTACTAAGTTACCTAAACTTAAAACTAAGTATCAAACAACCCGCCCCGCATCACCCCAGGTGCAAAAGTGCCCATCACGCTAGCCGCATTGCCGTGCTAAACAGCTATGGCTAACCTTTTCACCAGAAAGGACCCAGAGCGGGGATCCAGTCCTTTCTTGCAAGCGACGCGTCAAGTAATAGTCGACCAACTTAAAACTGTACTTGGAAATACCAACTTTCACACAAATTCGAGCGACGTAACCACAAAGTTTAATTGGTGCGCGCTGTCGATGTAACAAATACTGACAGGCAACGAAACCCTACACTGCGCATGGCCCGACACGCACTTGGCCGGTTTTTTTTTGACATGATGTCTGCTAATCAGATAATCTTTTATATTTTTAGCATAAGGTGCACAAGTTTTCTACTTTCCCTTTATCGGCGTTTTTTAGGTCCTAAACTTTTGATGTTTGACACCCAATCGCGCAAAAACGCGATATTTTTCTTTTATATATTTTTTTTAAAGGTTGCGCTAGGTCATTTACTTCCAAAATATGTGAAGTGATTTAGAACTTATGGTTCTGACAATAAAGTCTAATTAACCCCGGACGCAAAAAGAGGGGTGTTAGAAGTTGGACGTGTCTGCGGCATCGTAGCTCCGAAACGAATGGACCGATTTTAATGCGGTTTATGTCCAAAAGTGACATAATCGAGATGGTTCTTAGCTTCGTATCAACAAAATCGGTTCAGCTGTTTTTGAGATATTGAACTTTGAAATGAAAATGTCGGAGGTTTTTAAACTTTTCTACGTTGTAGTTATTTTAATATTTGTCACTATTGATGCAAATTACCTTGAATATTGATATTTTTGTATACCTTTATTTTTAAGGATCATGCTTTAGTCATAGCATTAAGTGTTATATTTACATATTGCACCTTATTCCATTGTAATAAGAGCATTACCAGAAAACGTTGTACATAGTTTTGTTACCTTTTTTAATAATTTTCAAGACAGTTTTTTGAAAGTCTTTACAATTAAGAAAGTATAACTGAACCTGAATGTTCAAAAATGGCAACAATGTTCATGTAGAATTATTCGTAAATTTGTAACAAACAAGGAATAATGAAAGCTAACTTAATCGACGTGGTAACATGTATAAACTTTTCTAGAAATGCTCATAAGGCAAAAACTATAAAGGTACAGTCGCCATCAGATATATCGGAGCGGCGAAAGCGCTCACAAATATCTGAACACGTCGCTATTGTCGAGGCATTAGAGACGTGTTCAGATATTTGTGAGCGCTTTCGCCGCTCTGATATATCTGATGGCGACTGTACATCGATGTGTAGGTAGTTCGATTGTGTAAGGGTGGTGATAGTGAGAGTAAGAATGGTCAGTCAGTTTTAACCCCCCACGCAAAAAGAGGGGTGTTATAAGTTTGACGTGTCTGTGTGTCTGTCTGTGGCATCATAGCTCCGAAACGAACGGACCGATTTTAATGCGTTCTTTTGTCCGAAAGCTGACGTGATCGAGATGGTTCTTGGCGACGTTTCAACAAAATTGGCTCTTTCGTTTTTGAGATATTGAAATGAAGATGTCGGGGGTTTTCAACTTTTCTAAGTTGTATACGTAGTAGTATGTATGTGTGTGTGATGGTGCTTGTGTGTGTAGTGCACCCGTTGCCACTGACGGCTCAACATATTGGGCTGATACTAGGGGGATTCACATTAAGGGTGCACATCCAACAGATATGTGTGAAGATGCGTTTTCATATATTCTACACCTAGCTGTCAGCATGCGAGGTGGGAAATATGTGAAAACATATCTTCGCAAATCTCTGCTGGATATTCGCCCTAAGGCTTTAAATTGAACTAAGAACTTTACCGAAATTTTAATATATAGTTATATTATATGCACATTTCGCATTGAGCAGTTTTATAAAACATGAGTTTCTGACTCATATATATTTGTTACCATTAAGTGATAATTTGAACAATGAATTTGTAATGTCTTTCACGTGCCTTTTACTCTAAGTGATTATAGATATTTTTATGAATGTTTTTAAATAAATATATTACTCTTAATTTTGTTTCATTGTCATTTGTATACAGACATAAGTTGAAACCAGGATAAAATCGGACATACCTTAAGGTGCGTACGAATTAGAGCAGCCTCGGGTTGAGGCACGCGCGGCTCGCCTTTATTGCTCTAATTCGTACGCGCTGTGCGCGAGCAGCGCGCGGCGAGCCGCCCAGAGGCGGTCTCTTGAACGTGCTCAAAGCCGCCTCAGTGTGCGTGCCTCGCGTAACTTGGACGTGTATCTGTGTGCCGCGCACAGAACGACAAGATCGAACTTGTTTGTGCGCGAGGCGCGTACGAATTTGAGCAAGTGGCTGAGTCATGCTTTGTTAGTAAATTTGGAGAATTATTGATACAAATACATGAAAAGCAAAAGGTGTTGTGGGACCCGAAATCAATCAGCTGTCATCTTGTCGACGCCATTTTGACGACGCGCAATGTCGGCTCGCCGCGACATGCTGCCTCACCCGCGCATGTTTATGCGCAACTATTTGGCGCGCGCGCAGCTCGCCGCGCGGGGCGAGCATGCCTCAGGCTGAGCCGCTCAAATTCGTACGCAGCTTAACACGTACAGTCAAGTAAAAATATGGGTGTATACTTACTCATAGATATGTCCCATCGCTCTTATGTCAGCGAATTAAAGTTTCGGTAAATATTTATGAGATTATTAAATCGATACGTATTCTTGCAATTGACTATACCTGCATGGCATGACTTCAAAACATTGGATTTTCTGAGTTTTAAAGCGCAGAAGGATCGATTTATCCCTCGTATGCTCGATCCGTGCAAAGCATTTGAACCCATTGTTTTACATATTAAAGCATCGTTGTAGAGCATTTTTCAAAAAATACTCATTATTAAGTTCTTCACGAAAATTACCCATATATATTGTATAGCTAAGTTCCAAAACGCCTGTGCACACTGCGTTTTTAAAACGCACCGTCGACGGGCGTTATACTTGTTCCCAACCAAAGTGACGACTGAGGCCATAAAGAAAGACAATGCAAAAGAGATAACGCGAGCCTATGGTTTTATGGCCCCAGTCGTCACTTTGGTTGGGAACAAGTATAGTATCGGGATTTGATACTAACACTAATGCCCGTCGACGGCGCGTTTGAAAAACGCGGTGTGCATAGGCCGTAACAGTAGGTAGTAAATAAAAACTTTTAAATACGGCGTAAGCATAAACATTTATTGTTGAATAAATAACGTAGGTTATGATATGTCGAGTTGGTAGACCCTGACGAGGTGGTCGGCGCCGCCGCTGGCCAGCAGCAGCGCGGCGCCGCGCTGGAAGGCCAGCCGCCGCACCGTCGAGTGGTGCGCCGCACTGTCAAACAATAAAAGTGCACTGTCAAACACTAAAAGTGCACTGTCAAACAATAAAAGTGCACTATCAAACAATAAAAGTGCACTGTCGAGCAATAAAAGTGCACTGTCAAACAATAAAAGTGCACTGTCAAGCAATATTTTCCTTTCTCATGCTCGTAAAAGTTCGTGTTATGTTGTTTGTAGGCTGCATAAAATGGATTTTTATGTTTGCATAAATACTCCAGGCAAAATACGGTTTCGAAAAACATTAATTTATAATAGCGTTTTTTTTGTTTATATCATTTTAAAACGTTATTCTAAGATGCTTTATTCAAAAATCCAACAAACTTTCCCCCCGGAAGTAATTATATATATTTAATAATTAAGAAATTTGTGGTGTCTAATTTTTTGTTGGATTTTGCCTCTAGGTAACTATTTAATTGATAATATATCCGTTACATTAAAAAAAATTGTTATTATAAATTATTTCCAAATTTGTCATTTTTTTCATACAAGTTGTCAGTTTATTGCCTGGACTAAAATTAAAGTCGTGTGTAACACGAGTTTAATAGTATATTATTGCAAAGGTCGGGAAGTAGCAATTCGTGGATGAGATGATTTAGTATATATACGAAACACTACGAAATCACTAATTGCCATTCCCGCCGAGGCAGATAAATTCTCCAAAAATGCGTGGAAATCAAATATTATTTTCAATCGTCTTAAAATAGCGAGTATGTCAATAAAAATAAAATAAAATAATCAAGTTCCCGTCCAACTTATTTTTTAAAGTAAGTACCTACACGATATGACCCATGGTGACAGTTTCAATTGACATACATAAAAAAAACAACAATGTTTTATTGGGCCTATGTCCAGCAGTGGAAGTTTTTCGGCTGATATGATGATGATTACTCTACATCTAAGTGAAAAGCTGAGTGTAGGTATAGCTCGTGTGTGAAACCCATTTTATGAAAATGGCTCGTGCACATCTTGTACAACCTTTCATCATTTTCAGTCCCCGAATGCGCTATTCATAATATGGATGTAGACTCTAAATTTATTACGACTTCAAAAGAAACAAGGCAAAAATATGCCTAATGACGAAAATCCCATTCAAATGTCTAAAAAAATATATATTTCTGAGCATAAATTAATATCTGTAACTATATTTTGCATGTTGACTTTAAGTTGACTGAATACTGATTCTATAATCATTTTAAGACCACCAATTGTAACGTATTCTAGCAAATAAATATTTTATTCATTCATTCAAAAAAAATCGAAGCTACAACAGTTTTAATATTGCTTGTTAGAGAGAGAAAACGCTCGTAGATCGTGACGTCACGACCATCGAGCGTCATAGTAAATGACAATTGACTCATAACTTTGTGATTATTTAACTTCTTCCGTTGCTTTTTTCTCCATTTGACTACATTTTAATGGCTTTTTCGTGAAAATACAACATTATTGGTTATTTTATTTAGTGTCTACACCCCCTATTAGAGAAAGAGTAATCCCACACCCACCTATATGTGGTCAACAGTGAACCAACCTGTGATCGAGTTCCCTCAGCAGCGTCCATCCGTTCTCGAACGTGTAGAACCTTATGACGCCCGAGTCCAGCCCGACGGCGGCGAGGCTGCGCGCGGCGGGCGCGAATGCCAGCGCGGTCACCGCCTCCCGCGGCAGCTCCAGCGTGCTGGCCAGCGCGTAGCTGCCCAGCGACGTGGCGGTGGGGACCGACTTCGACCACAGACAAACCTGGAATAGACCATATAGTTGGTCGGTAGACTATTTGTTGACGCACCAAAAATCCCAACCTTAACCCATCCAGCACTTTTAACATCCCAACCGTGTCGCGTTTTATGCTTTGTATTTTTCATCCCGTTGTCAGATTTATTACATTAATTACTCGTATTTATTTATTATGTGTCTACTATCTAATAGTATGCTGTGTTGCGTACCGTGGGCCACTTACGGTGCTGTTTGAAAACCAGCGCTGTAGGTGTCTGTCTGACACCTCGGCACAATGCTGAGACAGCGACCGTTTCACTGTCGCGAAGACACACACAATGTGTCAATTGTATTGTATGTCTACTCCCTTTATCTCTGTGTGTATTTTGTGTAGTGAATAAATGTCTTCTTTCTTTCTTTCTTTCTATAGCACTAACCTCAAGCTACACTGTCCCCTGTCACAGATGTTTACGGCTTATAACAAAGATTACAATTGTATTGATCTCAATTCTCAACTCGTCAACTATCCCATTCATAAAAGCCACGATTGCTGACAAGACTTAGTACTCGTATTTACTAGTTAGAGTAAACAAATTGTAATCTGTTTTTAGTTAAATTTCACTGTTAATTGATGCATGCTGTGTCCTTCTGTAATTAATAAGGTGCCTAGTTTTAATTAGCGCATATAAAAGTAATATTATGTAATGGTATGCTGTCTTTCCCGCTCATGATATCCCGAACCTTTGGGAGGCGTGCGTGGGGCTAGGTACCTACAAAGTATAATGGTATGCTTTTTCCCGCTCACGGGACATGATGTCCCGGACCTTTGGGAGGCGTGCGTGGGGCTAGGTACCTACAAAGTATAATGGTATGCTTTTTCCCGCTCACGGGACATGATGTCCCGGACCTTTGGGAGGCGTGCGTGGGGCTAGGTACCTACAAAGTATAATGGTATGCTTTTTCCCGCTCACGGGACATGATGTCCCGGACCTTTGGGAGGCGTGCGTGGGGCTAGGTACCTACAAAGTATAATGGTATGCTTTTTCCCGCTCACGGGACATGATGTCCCGGACCTTTGGGAGGCGTGCGTGGGGCTAGGTACCTACAAAGTATAATGGTATGCTTTTTCCCGCTCACGGGACATGATGTCCCGGACCTTTGGGAGGCGTGCGTGGGGCTAGGTACCTACAAAGTATAATGGTATGCTTTTCCCGCTCACGGGACATGATGTCCCGGACCTTTGGGAGGCGTGCGTGGGGCTAGGTACCTACAAAGTATAATGGTATGCTTTTTCCCGCTCACGGGACATGATGTCCCGGACCTTTGGGAGGCGTGCGTGGGGCTAGGTACCTACAAAGTATAATGGTATGCTTTTTCCCGCTCACGGGACATGATGTCCCGGACCTTTGGGAGGCGTGCGTGGGGCTAGGTACCTACAAAGTATAATGGTATGCTTTTCCCGCTCACGGGACATGATGTCCCGGACCTTTGTGAAACATCGGACGCCTGCCTAGATGGGCCCCTATTAATAGTATAAAGGTATGCTTATTATTAAAGATCCTAATAAATTAATTAATTAATAAAATAAATAAACATTGTTTTGTAATAGTACATTGTTTAACGAGGGGCATAAGTGGAATATTGTAAACAAGAGTCTACCATAAGGCCGACGTCGAAAGAGCAGTATTCTTGCGGCGCGTGGCCAACTAGTTTTTTTTTTTCAACCAATCACAGAGCAGAGCAGAGATGGTTAAACATGGGACACAATTTTTGTGACTTTCGGGGCGATTATCTCTGACTCTATTCACTTAATGAAAAAAATTGCTGAGAATCCTTATATTTATTTTGAAAGACCTACCGATTGATGTGCCATACAAAGACTTACAATTTTTTTTTGACTTGCATTTTTAGATATGGAGTGCAACCCAAAAAAAAATTTTTTTAGTCATTTCATTACAGAACACAGAACTATGTAGCAACTAACAAAATACATCTATCCTCAAATTTTATTCATATACACCTTATAGTTTTCGAGTAAAATGCCTGTGACATACGGACAGACGGACATGGGTTCCGTTTTTGCCATTTTGGCTACGTAATCCTAAAAATCATAAGTGTATATTAAATGTAACTCTGCCGTGTCAATCCTATCTCTTACGCGTTACGCGTAACAGGTCTAAATCTGTTTATTTTCCATGCCTTTATCGACCTACATACTCAGTTTTTTAATTTAACTTACCTAACTCATGTAACTCTGTTTTTACCATAGTAAATCATGGCTAAATACTGTACAAAAAAAAAATTAAAACGGCGTTTTCTCAAAACTATGCTTTTTGAGATACATGAGATAGGCTTGACACGGCAGAACTGTGTCTAGTAAAAGGGACCACTTTGAGGATTTTAGTTTCCGAGTTATATGCGTATTTAAAAATTAGTCGAAAATTTTACGTAGAATGGGTTTTTAATGCTAATCGGTAATTAATACCTTAAATGTCTTTGTTAGTAATGTAGTTGATAGTAGATTAACTTGGTACCAATCATTCCATAACTTCCTAGTAGAAGTGTATTTTTCACGAGCATAAACTTTTTTTCTACTGCATGATTAAAAATTTATAAAAAAATAATGATTGCACCTAGGAAAATGATTCTTTTTTCACTGAATAGCTAATTTTACCTACTTTTAGGACATATTAATAACTCTATACCTCCAAAGTGGTCCCTTTTCCCAGACAATCACAAATTAAAACTCGCCTCGCCTCACCTTGCCTTCCCTCGACCCAGTCCCGAACATCTTCGAGTCCTGCGTCCACGCACAGCACCAAATGATCCTCGTGTGCACTCCATTCGTCTTGTCCGTGCACGCCGCCTGCTCAAACGAGTTTGAACCCTGCCGTCTAGTGTACAGGGTCCATCTGCGGTCGCGGGACACGGAGAGCAGGTGCTGGCTGTCTGGACTGAAGGCCAGTTGTGTGACGGTGAGCTGGTGGGAGACGAGGGTCTGGATTTGCTGCCAGGATTGAGTTTCCCTGGGGATTGTGAAGGTTGAGTTTAGAATTCTGGAGAGATTTGACTGTTCAAGAGCATCATAGAACAAATAAAATGCATTGAGAAGACTCTTGATCATTTTGAAATCCTAAGGGATTGTCACACTTTTTAGATTTTAAGGCTTATTAACGAAAAAAAACCGGCCAAGTGCGATTTCAACTCGCGTGGTGAGGGTTCCATAAAATTGCTATGCTCTAAGCATCAGGCGCTTCATACAAAATACACAAAAATATTAAGAATTTTCCCGTTACTTTGAATACTCAAACTTCTTATAGGTTTCCCTGTAATCTTTAGGCAAGGAACTATTTTCCATATTTTTTCAGAATTTTAAGCCTAGTAGTTTCGGAGATAAATTACTTCAAATAAAATAGTTAGCCGAGGTCATAAAGGATTTTGGGTTAAGAGTTATCTTGTTTAGTTGCGCCAATACTGAACGCTTCATGCGATTGGGTGTTGGCTCACACAAATAAAGTTGGAGGGTGCCTTGGAAGACAGCTGAACGGCCGGCTCGAGGGCCGCTCCAGCAAGTTTACATACATACAAACACATATACACAATTCATATACACATGTCTTGCTGGTTTTCACGAAGAAAGTCCAAAGAAACCTCGGTGAGCGATTGGTTTGGTTAGATTACAATTAAGTTTTGCGTCGCGTATCGCGACCAGGAGCCGTAGCATGGTTGGCGTTATCACGCGACAAGTGACAAGATAGGGGCGTCGTCTCGTTCTATCGAACGGTGTCAGCCAGTGACGCACGCTCTATCCTATCACCTATCGCGTGACAAGGCCAACCATGCTACGGGGCCTGTATACTCCCAACGGGAAGGCTGTTTGTATGATTACTTTGTATGAATCATCGGATGATGGTTTTGGACACCGACTGAAAGACTTTACTGTCAATGTCGCTGTATTCAGTAAAGGAATTCACTGACCAAAGACAATATTATTGACATGTATTATTTTTATTTTGTCTGTTTTTTTTTCTTGACTTAATAATAATCTAGGATGCCCTAGAGATAAATTATTTTTATTAATATTTCTGTTTTATAGTCCTTGCACGTTTGACATTTATTTGTATTCACCTATTTGACATAAAATTGTTATGTATTGACATTATACTAGGAGACCGTATTTTTAATTTTATAGTTGTTGACATTTTATTATTATTTGACATTAGTATTAAGATAATATTGTTTTAAAATTGCTAACTATTTCTATTGAATGTACTTGACGAGCTTTCTGTGAATTCATTTTATTTATATACAAAGACAATTTGTATAATTAAATGTCAATTTTCAAGGAGCAATAAATGAATCTAATCTAATCTATCTGATGGGCCCGTCGGTTACTCGGCCGTTCTTGTTGGGAACAGAGAGGTTACTGTGAGGACACAGCATCACACACTCACCAGACCCTCACAGCGGCGTGTTCGGCCACGTTAGCCTTGCATGCGGACGCCAGTAGCGCGCCGTCGGGGGAGGCGGCCAGCGCGAACACTTCGTACCCGTGCCCGTATAGCTTGTGCCGCTCCGGCCACAGTGTGTTCTGCATCACACTCACCAGACCCTCACAGCGGCGTGTTCGGCCACGTTAGCCTTGCAGGCGGACGCCAGTAGCGCGCCGTCGGGGGAGGCGGCCAGCGCGAACACTTCGTACCCGTGCCCGTATAGCTTGTGCCGCTCCGGCCACAGTGTGTTCTGCATCACACTCACCAGACCCTCACAGCGGCGTGTTCGGCCACGTTAGCCTTGCAGGCGGACGCCAGTAGCGCGCCGTCGGGGGAGGCGGCCAGCGCGAACACTTCGTACCCGTGCCCGTATAGCTTGTGCCGCTCCGGCCACAGTGTGTTCTGCATCACACTCACCAGACCCTCACAGCGGCGTGTTCGGCCACGTTAGCCTTGCAGGCGGACGCCAGTAGCGCGCCGTCGGGGGAGGCGGCCAGCGCGAACACTTCGTACCCGTGCCCGTATAGCTTGTGCCGCTCCGGCCACAGTGTGTTCTGCATCACACTCACCAGACCCTCACAGCGGCGTGTTCGGCCACGTTAGCCTTGCAGGCGGACGCCAGTAGCGCGCCGTCGGGGGAGGCGGCCAGCGCGAACACTTCGTACCCGTGCCCGTATAGCTTGTGCCGCTCCGGCCACAGTGTGTTCTGCATCACACTCACCAGACCCTCACAGCGGCGTGTTCGGCCACGTTAGCCTTGCAGGCGGACGCCAGTAGCGCGCCGTCGGGGGAGGCGGCCAGCGCGAACACTTCGTACCCGTGCCCGTATAGCTTGTGCCGCTCCGGCCACAGTGTGTTCTGCATCACACTCACCAGACCCTCACAGCGGCGTGTTCGGCCACGTTAGCCTTGCAGGCGGACGCCAGTAGCGCGCCGTCGGGGGAGGCGGCCAGCGCGAACACTTCGTACCCGTGCCCGTATAGCTTGTGCCGCTCCGGCCACAGTGTGTTCTGCATCACACTCACCAGACCCTCACAGCGGCGTGTTCGGCCACGTTAGCCTTGCAGGCGGACGCCAGTAGCGCGCCGTCGGGGGAGGCGGCCAGCGCGAACACTTCGTACCCGTGCCCGTATAGCTTGTGCCGCTCCGGCCACAGTGTGTTCTGCATCACACTCACCAGACCCTCACAGCGGCGTGTTCGGCCACGTTAGCCTTGCAGGCGGACGCCAGTAGCGCGCCGTCGGGGGAGGCGGCCAGCGCGAACACTTCGTACCCGTGCCCGTATAGCTTGTGCCGCTCCGGCCACAGTGTGTTCTGCATCACACTCACCAGACCCTCACAGCGGCGTGTTCGGCCACGTTAGCCTTGCAGGCGGACGCCAGTAGCGCGCCGTCGGGCGAGGCGGCCAGCGCGAACACTTCGTACCCGTGCCCGTATAGCTTGTGCCGCTCCGGCCACAGTGTGTTCTGCATCACACTCACCAGACCCTCACAGCGGCGTGTTCGGCCACGTTAGCCTTGCAGGCGGACGCCAGTAGCGCGCCGTCGGGGGAGGCGGCCAGCGCGAACACTTCGTACCCGTGCCCGTATAGCTTGTGCCGCTCCGGCCACAGTGTGTTCTGCATCACACTCACCAGACCCTCACAGCGGCGTGTTCGGCCACGTTAGCCTTGCAGGCGGACGCCAGTAGCGCGCCGTCGGGGGAGGCGGCCAGCGCGAACACTTCGTACCCGTGCCCGTATAGCTTGTGCCGCTCCGGCCACAGTGTGTTCTGCATCACACTCACCAGACCCTCACAGCGGCGTGTTCGGCCACGTTAGCCTTGCAGGCGGACGCCAGTAGCGCGCCGTCGGGGGAGGCGGCCAGCGCGAACACTTCGTACCCGTGCCCGTATAGCTTGTGCCGCTCCGGCCACAGTGTGTTCTGCATCACACTCACCAGACCCTCACAGCGGCGTGTTCGGCCACGTTAGCCTTGCAGGCGGACGCCAGTAGCGCGCCGTCGGGGGAGGCGGCCAGCGCGAACACTTCGTACCCGTGCCCGTATAGCTTGTGCCGCTCCGGCCACAGTGTGTTCTGCATCACACTCACCAGACCCTCACAGCGGCGTGTTCGGCCACGTTAGCCTTGCAGGCGGACGCCAGTAGCGCGCCGTCGGGGGAGGCGGCCAGCGCGAACACTTCGTACCCGTGCCCGTATAGCTTGTGCCGCTCCGGCCACAGTGTGTTCTGCATCACACTCACCAGACCCTCACAGCGGCGTGTTCGGCCACGTTAGCCTTGCAGGCGGACGCCAGTAGCGCGCCGTCGGGGGAGGCGGCCAGCGCGAACACTTCGTACCCGTGCCCGTATAGCTTGTGCCGCTCCGGCCACAGTGTGTTCTGCATCACACTCACCAGACCCTCACAGCGGCGTGTTCGGCCACGTTAGCCTTGCAGGCGGACGCCAGTAGCGCGCCGTCGGGGGAGGCGGCCAGCGCGAACACTTCGTACCCGTGCCCGTATAGCTTGTGCCGCTCCGGCCACAGTGTGTTCTGCATCACACTCACCAGACCCTCACAGCGGCGTGTTCGGCCACGTTAGCCTTGCAGGCGGACGCCAGTAGCGCGCCGTCGGGGGAGGCGGCCAGCGCGAACACTTCGTACCCGTGCCCGTATAGCTTGTGCCGCTCCGGCCACAGTGTGTTCTGCATCACACTCACCAGACCCTCACAGCGGCGTGTTCGGCCACGTTAGCCTTGCAGGCGGACGCCAGTAGCGCGCCGTCGGGGGAGGCGGCCAGCGCGAACACTTCGTACCCGTGCCCGTATAGCTTGTGCCGCTCCGGCCACAGTGTGTTCTGCATCACACTCACCAGACCCTCACAGCGGCGTGTTCGGCCACGTTAGCCTTGCAGGCGGACGCCAGTAGCGCGCCGTCGGGGGAGGCGGCCAGCGCGAACACTTCGTACCCGTGCCCGTATAGCTTGTGCCGCTCCGGCCACAGTGTGTTCTGCATCACACTCACCAGACCCTCACAGCGGCGTGTTCGGCCACGTTAGCCTTGCAGGCGGACGCCAGTAGCGCGCCGTCGGGGGAGGCGGCCAGCGCGAACACTTCGTACCCGTGCCCGTATAGCTTGTGCCGCTCCGGCCACAGTGTGTTCTGCATCACACTCACCAGACCCTCACAGCGGCGTGTTCGGCCACGTTAGCCTTGCAGGCGGACGCCAGTAGCGCGCCGTCGGGGGAGGCGGCCAGCGCGAACACTTCGTACCCGTGCCCGTATAGCTTGTGCCGCTCCGGCCACAGTGTGTTCTGCATCACACTCACCAGACCCTCACAGCGGCGTGTTCGGCCACGTTAGCCTTGCAGGCGGACGCCAGTAGCGCGCCGTCGGGGGAGGCGGCCAGCGCGAACACTTCGTACCCGTGCCCGTATAGCTTGTGCCGCTCCGGCCACAGTGTGTTCTGCATCACACTCACCAGACCCTCACAGCGGCGTGTTCGGCCACGTTAGCCTTGCAGGCGGACGCCAGTAGCGCGCCGTCGGGCGAGGCGGCCAGCGCGAACACTTCGTACCCGTGCCCGTATAGCTTGTGCCGCTCCGGCCACAGTGTGTTCTGCATCACACTCACCAGACCCTCACAGCGGCGTGTTCGGCCACGTTAGCCTTGCAGGCGGACGCCAGTAGCGCGCCGTCGGGCGAGGCGGCCAGCGCGAACACTTCGTACCCGTGCCCGTATAGCTTGTGCCGCTCCGGCCACAGTGTGTTCTGCATCACACTCACCAGACCCTCACAGCGGCGTGTTCGGCCACGTTAGCCTTGCAGGCGGACGCCAGTAGCGCGCCGTCGGGGGAGGCGGCCAGCGCGAACACTTCGTACCCGTGCCCGTATAGCTTGTGCCGCTCCGGCCACAGTGTGTTCTGCATCACACTCACCAGACCCTCACAGCGGCGTGTTCGGCCACGTTAGCCTTGCAGGCGGACGCCAGTAGCGCGCCGTCGGGGGAGGCGGCCAGCGCGAACACTTCGTACCCGTGCCCGTATAGCTTGTGCCGCTCCGGCCACAGTGTGTTCTGCATCACACTCACCAGACCCTCACAGCGGCGTGTTCGGCCACGTTAGCCTTGCAGGCGGACGCCAGTAGCGCGCCGTCGGGGGAGGCGGCCAGCGCGAACACTTCGTACCCGTGCCCGTATAGCTTGTGCCGCTCCGGCCACAGTGTGTTCTGCATCACACTCACCAGACCCTCACAGCGGCGTGTTCGGCCACGTTAGCCTTGCAGGCGGACGCCAGTAGCGCGCCGTCGGGCGAGGCGGCCAGCGCGAACACTTCGTACCCGTGCCCGTATAGCTTGTGCCGCTCCGGCCACAGTGTGTTCTGCATCACACTCACCAGACCCTCACAGCGGCGTGTTCGGCCACGTTAGCCTTGCAGGCGGACGCCAGTAGCGCGCCGTCGGGGGAGGCGGCCAGCGCGAACACTTCGTACCCGTGCCCGTATAGCTTGTGCCGCTCCGGCCACAGTGTGTTCTGCATCACACTCACCAGACCCTCACAGCGGCGTGTTCGGCCACGTTAGCCTTGCAGGCGGACGCCAGTAGCGCGCCGTCGGGGGAGGCGGCCAGCGCGAACACTTCGTACCCGTGCCCGTATAGCTTGTGCCGCTCCGGCCACAGTGTGTTCTGCATCACACTCACCAGACCCTCACAGCGGCGTGTTCGGCCACGTTAGCCTTGCAGGCGGACGCCAGTAGCGCGCCGTCGGGGGAGGCGGCCAGCGCGAACACTTCGTACCCGTGCCCGTATAGCTTGTGCCGCTCCGGCCACAGTGTGTTCTGCATCACACTCACCAGACCCTCACAGCGGCGTGTTCGGCCACGTTAGCCTTGCAGGCGGACGCCAGTAGCGCGCCGTCGGGGGAGGCGGCCAGCGCGAACACTTCGTACCCGTGCCCGTATAGCTTGTGCCGCTCCGGCCACAGTGTGTTCTGCATCACACTCACCAGACCCTCACAGCGGCGTGTTCGGCCACGTTAGCCTTGCAGGCGGACGCCAGTAGCGCGCCGTCGGGGGAGGCGGCCAGCGCGAACACTTCGTACCCGTGCCCGTATAGCTTGTGCCGCTCCGGCCACAGTGTGTTCTGCATCACACTCACCAGACCCTCACAGCGGCGTGTTCGGCCACGTTAGCCTTGCAGGCGGACGCCAGTAGCGCGCCGTCGGGGGAGGCGGCCAGCGCGAACACTTCGTACCCGTGCCCGTATAGCTTGTGCCGCTCCGGCCACAGTGTGTTCTGCATCACACTCACCAGACCCTCACAGCGGCGTGTTCGGCCACGTTAGCCTTGCAGGCGGACGCCAGTAGCGCGCCGTCGGGGGAGGCGGCCAGCGCGAACACTTCGTACCCGTGCCCGTATAGCTTGTGCCGCTCCGGCCACAGTGTGTTCTGCATCACACTCACCAGACCCTCACAGCGGCGTGTTCGGCCACGTTAGCCTTGCAGGCGGACGCCAGTAGCGCGCCGTCGGGGGAGGCGGCCAGCGCGAACACTTCGTACCCGTGCCCGTATAGCTTGTGCCGCTCCGGCCACAGTGTGTTCTGCATCACACTCACCAGACCCTCACAGCGGCGTGTTCGGCCACGTTAGCCTTGCAGGCGGACGCCAGTAGCGCGCCGTCGGGGGAGGCGGCCAGCGCGAACACTTCGTACCCGTGCCCGTATAGCTTGTGCCGCTCCGGCCACAGTGTGTTCTGCATCACACTCACCAGACCCTCACAGCGGCGTGTTCGGCCACGTTAGCCTTGCAGGCGGACGCCAGTAGCGCGCCGTCGGGGGAGGCGGCCAGCGCGAACACTTCGTACCCGTGCCCGTATAGCTTGTGCCGCTCGGGCCACAGTGTGTTCTGCATCAGCGTCTCTTCGGTGGGTGGCTCTACGAAAAAAAAAATACTTTGTCGGTCGTGTTTTTAGGGTTCCGGACCAAAAAGGTAAAAACGGAACCCTTGGTGCGACTCCGTCCGTCTGTCTGTCTGTCACAAAGTCAAATATCTCAGGAACTACTAATGCTATCGATTTGAAATTTGGAATAGTTGTAAACAAAGCTAATCCTCGTGTATGGAAAATGATAATTTTTAATATATACTTTTAATTTGTATAAAAAAGGGCGGATAGGAGGGGGGGCAAAATTTCAGTCTAGTTAGTAGACCAAGTGGGGTATCATATGAAAGGGCTTGAATTGTACATTCTAAAACAGTTTTTTTTTCTACAATGGTAAAATTTTGATTTATAAAGAAAAATGTTGAAAAAAAATACCATTCCCCCCTTATCTCCGAAGTTAACCAAGCGAAAAATTTGAAAATAATATATATGATTAATATTAACGGGAATATTACCGGAAAAGTATAACGAGACCTCTATCTAGCGTATTTTTTTTTTATTCTTCAAAAATCATATGTTAATTTTGTTTGTAATTAATACTTCTGTAATTTTTCTCCTTCAAATTCGTATGAAAGTATTCTGAAAGTACCTTCTAGCAAATAAAAAAAGAATTATCGAAATTAATTCACTTGATAAAGAATTATCGCTGAAAAACCAACATACAGTAAGGGAAATGTATTCACGTACCACCGTAGAACCCTATCGCAATAAGGTGACATACCACTCGAGTTTGAGTGACGGCGGCCTGTCAATTGCGACAGGGTTCTACGGTGGTACGTGAATACATTTCCCTTACTGTACATACCGAGTTCCTTGGTCGCGCAAATTAGTAACAAAATGCACTGATAAATGGTGTTGTTATAATTTTTCCAAAATTAATGGGTGGGGCAAGACGGATGTGTTGTATGATATTTCGTACGGAACCCTCGGTGCGCGAGTCAGACTCACACTTGACCGGTTTTTTTTTTAAATAGAGTTAGTACTCGATCATTCACTGAAACAACATACATGTGAGGCAGGGGCATGTGGTAGATACCTGTCAGGTTGACGGGCACGAAGTACCCGCCGTCGTCGGCCGCGTCTCCGGCGAGCACGGCCTTGTTGGACAGCCCCAACGATGGCACCGAGGCGCCCTCCGCACCTGAATTCATACTCTATTTAGATACGTTAGGGTTCACAGTGTAATGGCAAGAACCTGATAATAATAGTTGAATACGGAGCACTTAAGTGGCAGTGGGCGGGGCACATTGCACGTAGAACAGTTGGCCGTTGGGGCGGAAAGGTTCTCGAGTGGCGACCACGTACCGGAAGGCGCGGCGTGGGTCCCTCACAAGGTGGACTGATGACCTGGTAAAGGTCGCGGGAGTCCGCTGGATGCGGGTGGCGCAGGACCGGTCAATTTGGAACTCTCTGGGGGAGGCCTATGTCCAGCAGTGGACGTTTTTCGGCTGATATGATGATGATGATGATGACGGAGCAATAGTTAGACAGTTTTTGCGACAACAACCAGGTTAAATGTAATACCAATTAGCACGTAATGTTTAGATGGTAGTGCTGATAATGTTGAATAATAAATAAATAGATTCCTCATCTGGACAGCTCTATTCAATTAGCGTAAGTTTCATAATGCAATCCAACTCAAAAATCCAAAGCTTTCTGCCTTCCTCAACTTTAACTTTTTTTATTTAAACTTTATTGCACAAAATACAAAAAGATATGTACAAATGGCGAGCTTAATGCCAAATGGCATTCTCTACCAGCTAACCATTGGGCTAAACAGAGACTTATAACAGGTGCAAAGAAAAAAGTATGATAATTTCTGTTACGAATATACTTGAGGAGAGAGGAAAAAAATACAAATGTATTATACACTACATATAGACATACATAAATAAAAATATATAAGATACATACAAAAAGATATACTACTACATATTCAATATATGTATACTACCATTATGTGGATGGATTTTAGTCGAATTCTTGTTTAAGCAGATGCTTACGCAGCATCCGCTTGAAAGCAAACTTGCTTGGGGCTTGTCTGATGTTGAGAGGGAGTGAATTCCAGAGACGGCTTGACTGTACGGCGAAGGAGTGAGTCATAAAACTAGTGCGGTGCGAAGGTATGGATAGTTGTGTTAATTTATTGTAGCTGTTGGTTTTCCAAACAATAAATAAGTATTCCTATGCTAGCCACAACATTGAAATCGGACTAACGAGTTACCTTCCAGCACTTGCAAGGTGGACTGATGACCTGGTAAAGGTCGCGGGAGCCCGCCGGATGCGGGTGGCGCAGGACCGGTCACTGTGGCACTCTTTGGGGGAGGCCTATGTCCAGCAGTGGACGTCTCTCGGCTGATATGATGATGATGATGATGACTTGCAAATAGAAGACCTTCGATAAGGAGAATGTGAAGACAAGTTATGCGTAGATGTAGTCTTGTCGCCTCGCCCAGAACCCACTCCACTCCGTGCATATAAGCTCACCCGCGTCCTCTCCCCCCAACGGCTCGCCGACGATGGTGTGATAGTTGTGCGCGAAGTTGGTCGGCGCGTCGAACACGCGAATGACTTTTTCCTCGGCGGCCGAAGCGAACGCGCGCGCACCCAGCGGCGCCACCGCCGCCAGGTCGTAGCCGTGCACCTGCGCCCGCGCCAGCTCGTGCCACTCCACACTACCTAAAAGTAACACATTTCTAGAACTATTCTACGCTAGATCGAGTTTGCGTCCTGGATGCTTGAGATTCGATATTAGTTAGCACACGCAAAATACCAGTCACTTGTCGTAAGACATGTTCACTAATGCCCGGTTTTATAAAGATGAGTACGTGGACCAAATGTACGAGGTGCGGTGCAAAAGTTTCCGGCCTAACAAAGAAAATAACTTCGATATATTCTCCCTCTATTTCAACGCACTTTTCAGGAGCCGTAGCATGGTTGGCCTTATCACGCGACAAGTGACAAGATAAGAGCGTCGTCTCGTTCTATCGAACGGCGTCAGCCAGTGACGCACGCTCTATCCTATCACCTATCGCGTGACAAGGCCAACCATGCTACGGGGCCAGATCTCTTAATAAGCATTTCTATCCCCTTATAAAAAAGTTTTGTCCTCAAAATGGGCGTAAACCGCGCGGGTCACTTCACCATCTGAAGAAAATCTTCTTCCCCTTAAGTCTACCTAAGGTTTCGAGATCGAATAATAGTCATTCGGGACCAGGTGGGTGGCGAATTTCCTCGAAGCCACATTCTGCAACAGCAGCCTTAGCAATTAAAGAAGTGTGAACGGGCGCATTGTCGTGGAGAAGCCGAACACCTCTGCTAAGTTTTCCACGACGCTTCTGATTGATCGCCTCTCGTAACTGCTCAATAAGGGTGGCGTAGTAGCTATCATTTACCGTGGTATTCCTTTCTTTTATGTCAATCGGTACTATTCCGTGACAATCCCAGAATACCGATACCGTAGCCATTATCTTTTTGGTGGATTGTGTTACCTTGGTCTTCCTAGGCGGCTTTTCACCAGGACGAGCGACGCCACTACATCGATGACTTTAAAAAAGCTCCATGTCGTCTATATGCGTCTGAAACTTCTTGAGAGCACGCTGTTCGCTTACTTCGCTGCAAGCTCGAAAGAAGTTTGGGCATCCACCTCGCACTAACTTTATTCATGTGAAGATGTTCATGAAGAATCCTAAGAACTGAAGTTTTCGAAAGCCCTGTCCTTGCCGCTATTTATTTAAATAAATAAAAATAAAATTCAAACTTCCAAGTTAACGTAAAAAAAAACGGCCAAGTGCGTGTCGGACCACGCAAAACGAAGGGTTCCGTGCCTATTAAAAAGGTCGTATCGTCATAGAAATCTTACGGCACTTACGTCCTTTTCTTTGAGGAAGGCAGTTTTTCAGCAATATCTCGGAAACCTTTCATCCGATCTTGTTCAAAATAATTTTCGGTGAATGAAATTAATAAGCCCTATGTCCATGAATTTTTCCATATTTATAAAATACACCGTTCAAAAATTAGAGGGGGGGGGACAGAATTGTAGTGACTTTCGGGGCGATTATCTCCGACCCTATTCACTTAATCAAAAAAAATGCTAAGAAACCTTATATTTATTTTGAAAGGCCTATCGATTGATGTGCCACACGGGGGGTCACAATGAAAAAAAAAATTTTGACTTTTAGTTTTATGTATGGAGTGCATCCTTAAAAAAAAATTTTTTGTCATTTTAATTACAAAACTATGTAGCGGCTAACAAAATACACCTATCCTCAAAATTTTATTCAAATAGACCTTATAGTTTTCGAGTAAAATGCCTGTGACATACGGACAGACGGACAGACGGACAGACGGACAGACGGACAGACGGACAGACGGACATGACGGAACTATAAGGGTTCCGTTTTTGCCATTTTGGCTACGGAACCGGAACCGGGACGGACATAGGGCTTATTAATTTCATTCACCGAAAATTGTTTTGAACAAGATCGGTTCAGAGGTTTTTGAGATATTGCTGAAAAACTGCCTTCCTCAAAGAAAAGGACGTAAGTGCCGTAAAATTTCTGTGACGATACGACCTTTTTAATAGGCACGGAACCCTTCGTTTTGCGTGGTCCGACACGCACTTGGCCGGTTTTCATTTTTTTTAAATCGGTCGGGCTGACCACTTTTTTTGTGAGGAACTTAATCACGGGACGATATTCCAACTTAAACATTTTGAAAACTTTCGATTTCCTATTGTTATAAACGTCGTAAACTCAAAACCACAACCAACAGAACAAATGACACATTTTATTTTTATTTCTAAACCTCCATAATTCTTCAGCCAGAAACTTTTGGACCGCGCCTCGTAAGATCAAATTGTAGTACACACCGTAGCATCGTGGCCAATCTACCCAATTTGTTTGCGATACAGCACCGCAAACCATGGCGCACCTGGTGGCGTGCCCCACATGCTCGGAACACGACCTGAGCACCTGCCAGAGTTGTCCCCACTAAGTTTCCTTATCGAACGAGGGAGCGAAGCGAACGAATCAACAATTTCCTAAATTGTGTGTTCCATGTTCGCTATCAGGTCTCCGTATCCGCCATGGCCT
The DNA here is from genome assembly GCA_932294315.1 of Epinotia nisella. Lineage (NCBI taxonomy): Eukaryota > Metazoa > Arthropoda > Insecta > Lepidoptera > Tortricidae > Epinotia > Epinotia nisella. The sequence continues at coordinate 23,084,660 of OW028679.1, forward strand.
AAGGAGAATGGGTCTGCTACCGTCTCCTGTCCCCTACCATCGGGTCGGAATGGGCCGGCCGTCTCCATATGTCCGGCGTCTGATAGCCTTGGTGTCCTACCGTCGGGCGCGGCCCAGGGCGCGTGCAGCCGCGTGGTCTGGTCGGCGCCGGCGCTGACGAGGTAGCGCGCCGGCGACCACGCCACGTCCTCCACGCGCCCGAAGTGCCCGCCGCACACCACGCGCGGCTCCCACTGTCGTATCTCCTGAAATATTATCTACTAGGTCAACTAATGCAATAGGCTTGTGACCTAAGATCTTTTTACGATGCCATTCGATCCAGTTTTTGGAGAGAAATAAATGTTTGTATGGAAGCAACTACAGTTAAAGAACATAAATACCCAAAAATGTAAGTCAAGGACGGACCTCACTTCAAGTTTCGCGCTTCAAGTTCAAGGTTCGCTTGTAAGACACTCGGGGGTAGGGTTTCTGAGAGCGTGCTCTGAAGGTACGCTTCGGACCTTCGGCCCTACGCGGAGCTCGGCCTTCGGCCTCGCGTACCTCGCCGCTCACGAGGGCCAGGTTCGCTCGTAAGACACCCGGGAATAGCAAAGTGTCCTTCGGTCCTAGGGCTCGCGAAGAGAGCGCGCTCTGATGGGACGCTTCGGGCCTTCGGCCCTACGCTATTTCAACTAATCGTTGTATGGAAAATCAAGTAAATTGTTGTTTCGGTCGCGAAATACTGCGTTTGGGTCCATAGTTGTTGTGAAATTTTGTTTCTATAAAAGCGTAAAGATTCTATTGGTAGCTTTAAATTTACACATGGACAATAAAAAAATGCATATTGTTTCTAAACTTTCAAGGTCCACATCTTTTTATGATTTTAATTATATTTTGAAATTTGTACTTTATTACAATACTTTGATGGTTTACTATCACACAAGCCTATTAAGATAACAAAAAACAAAAAAAGACATGCACATACAAATATACATAAAGAAAAACATTATCCTCTGGTCTTCAATAGTTGGCTACAGGTAAGCTGCTGAGCGAAGATACGTAAGGAAACCAAACACGATCAATTAAAATATAGGTACCACGCCTATGTTCAATCCGGGTTGCGATATGGCATTATACTCTGTGGTTTGAACTAAGTTACTTTTAACCTTGTTCAGTTCTTAGATTAAGAAGTGCTTCTTGTATTTGTGTCTCTCTATTACTATGCTTACTGGAGGGTGCACAAAAAGACTCAATTTTTATGGCTCCGAACCAAAAAAGTAAATCAAGAAACCATAAGGGTTCACTCTGTCTGTACGTCCGTTTTTACCAACCTTGTTGAGCTCCCAGATGTGGAAGGACCCGTTGTACCCGTGGCCCATGAAGGCGCCCCCGCCGGGCCCGAACCGGCCCCCGTAGAAGCCCAGCCCGCTGCCCCCCACCTCCCCCACGCGCACGCGCTCCACCCACGCGCCCGTGTCGTCGGGCGCCCACACGATCAGGGTCTTGTCCAGGGACGACGAGAGGAGGCGGTGGACGGGGGTAGCGGTGCCGTCTGAACAAACTTGATTATGACTTAAGATGTAGAATCTCGACATTTAGAAACAACTGAGTCTTAAAACAACAGACGATGTCTTGACTCTGGCGGGGAGGCTGCATCGGCTTTTGCCTACTAATACATTCTTGGTTGTAATTGAAATTACATTTTTACCGCTTTCAATCTTACTCTTATACATAAGTAGTATGCAAAATGTTATTGTTATTTGAGAATTATGTATGTACTGAGATTAATAAAACTAAAACATAGAAAAGAAACAACAAATTTTTCACACTCTTGCAGCAATCAGCAAATCTTGGATAGAAAACTGACAGGCAAAGTAGACGCCAGTTTTCAGGGCGGACTACCCGCAAGATAGATCCCAAATCGCAGTTCCTACCCCTACAAGTCAGTGTAGAAACCTGGTCAGTGAGAATAGTAGATATCTCAAGTGCTGAAAGACTGGTCGACTGTTGATCATATCCAGAGACCGGAATTTTCGTGGCATTTTTGAGCTGTCATAGTGACTTCTCATTTATCGACTTCGTAATAGGTACCGATATTCACGTAATAAAATCTTAATATCTTTACGAATTTTCATGTGTTAAGTAAATAGTCATTCTTTAGATTGCCAGGTCGCCGGGTACCATTGGTACCGTACCAAAGCGGACCCCGCCGGGCTCCTTTAGGATGCATCCGTTAGAAAGATGATGAATGATTCCTCAATTATTTGTAATGGAAGGTTTATTGCCTGCATAGCACACATAGCACAATAAGTTGCTCAATGTCTCTTTCGACTGTACAGTCAGCATCAAAAGTAACTACGCAATCGAAAATGTCAAAAGTTCTTATTCCCTTTTAATAAAGACTTTTGATGTCTTCGTTTGCGTAGCTACTTTTGATGTTGACTGTACTTATATCGCAATCGATACCTATACATTAAAAGTCGATAAATGAGAAGTCACTAAGACAGCTCAAAAATGCCACGAAAATTCCGGTCTCTGATCGTGTCATAAGGTCAGTAATGAAATCAGCCAAAGGTTACCGTTGTGTCGGGTCGGGTGCCAGTGCACGCCGTACACCCAGCCCTCGTGGCCCGCCAGCACGGCGTCCAGCTTCACGGCCCACTGCTGGCCGCGCGCCACGAACAGCGCGCGCTCCACCTTGATGCCCGCGGCGGGCTGCTCCACGTGCCGCTGGATGCGCCACAGACGGATGTACGTGTCTTGGGAGGCTGACGCCAGCATTATTGTACTCGAGTCTGGACGAGATACATTGTTTTAGTATATTATACTTACTGTTTCCTTCATTCTCAAACAAACATCAGATATTACAGAGAGTGTCAGAAGTTTAAAATGGAAGTGGGCTGGATACGTCTGCAGAGCAGATGATGATAGATGGACGAAAAAAATCATAGACTGGTCACCACGAAACGGAATGAGAAAGAGAGGTCGACCAAGAAAACGATGGGCAGATATATTTAAGAAACGATGTGGAGCTATTTGGACAAGACTGACAAGAGAGAGAGAAATTTGGAAAGCACTGGGGTAGGCCTACGCCAAAGAGGCGACTTCCATAATTATATAAAAATCGATATGGACATAATAATCGAATCAAATTGAATAACTACAATAATTGTATAATAAAATCGAATATTTATAATTTATTAATATGAATAACAAATGAATTATTTAATCAATATTATAATGAATTAATTAATTAAGCATGCATGAAAAGTGTAAACATATGGAAGAAATAAAGCCCATTTTATTTATTTTTATTTTATTTATTTATAGTTATTTTTTCCTTCATTCTAGATTGCAATTATACACGATCTGACTGTTGCCGCTAAAGAACCTGCTATTAAAGCGCTCATGGCGCAGCGGCGGTCCTTTAAGCGTTTGCTAGACCGTCGCCAACAAAGCCCCTCCGACCGAGCGACCTTGGTCGGCACCGACCGTTGTAGTATAAAATTTTGCTGCAAACAACTGTCTAGACAGTCGCTCGGTAGGAGGGGCTTGTTGGCGACCGTATAGCAGACTCTTTATAGACATCCAAGAAGTAGAGCAACTCCATCTATGATTCGTCACTAAACAGGTGATTGTTTTGAGTGATGGCATGCATGTTGTGTGTTGACATTTTTACTGACTTGACATCTTACAACTAACGTAGTGTCTATTTGAACAGGTCACAAAGAGTACGTACATGACGGGGCCTTACTTCTGTTTAAAGAAACTTTATTGTCAAAAAACGTTAAATATTTCACATACAAGACAACTTATAAATTGTTAAGTTAAGTTTTTTTGCCAATACCTACTTAGATATTTTGTCACTAACCAGCTAGCATCTGCCAATATATAGAGCTTTACATCTACAGCACAATAATTAGAGTCAGTGTATTGAATCAATATTAAACCTCAATGGACTTACCAATATCCATGACATCCAGTCCCCTAACCCAATCCTCGTGCCCCACCAGCGTATGCACCCTATGCAGCTCGTCTCCCGCAAACACGTGTATCTTATGGTCGTCCAACGCACAGAACAGCACCGGGCCGCCCCCGGGCAGCCGGTGCGGGTGCAAGGTCAGGCACAGGCCAGAGTTGAGGGAGATTGTCTGCTTGTGGGTTGTTGAGCCTGAGTACAATGTTTGTAAATGATCAGTTTCATGGTTATGAATCTTGGGTCACTCTTTAAATATATCCTTTGTCTATTTTAAATTAATTATGTAGTTTTTTTGTCCTTATTTCAATTTTAAAAATGACCTAGATTTTTATTATTACATTGTTATTGCAAGTAGAACGGCTGATAAAATATAGCATAGCATTGAACCAAATGATTCAGTCAAATGTTTTTATTCAGTAAATGCATATTCAATGCATTTCTACACAATGCTATGGTGTGTTCACTCAGTTCATATGCAATAATTGAATTTTTTATAAATTCTCAATGTAAGGCGGCCTATACACTTGTAAGTTATTTAAGTAAGTTCAGTACAAATGTTGCTTACAGCGACTTTTGTGAGCAGTATTTGTACTGAACTTAGAAGTGTATAGGCCCGCCTAAGGCATTTTTTTAGGTAAAATTATTTTTAAAACCAACAAATATACTTACCATCTTTCCTTTCCCAAACTCTGATAGTAGAATCAATGGATGCAGTAAACACCAGTAAATCGTCATTGTCGGTGTACAAGCCATTCACACAAGACACTCCATCTGTGTGACCCGTTAACACACTGGTCACCTTCCAATCTCCATCCACAATGCTCCAAATTGCTGCTGTTTTGTCTGCGGAGCATGATAATAGCTCTGTGCAAACGCCATTTGGTTTATGGAGCCATTTCACTGAGTTCACTTTGGACTTGTGGTGGCAGAGCACTTTTATAGGGTTTGTGCCTTTTAGATTCTGAAAATAACTACAACTTAGAAAAGTTGAAAAACCCCCGATTTTTTCATTTCAAAGTTCAATATTTAAAAAACGGCTGAACCGATTTTGATGAAACATGGCTAAGAACACTAGGATTAAAATTATCTATGACACAAAAAAACCGCATTCAAATCGCTCCATCCGTTTGGGAGCTACGATACCACACACAGATACACAGACACGTTAAACTTATAAAACCCCTCTCTTTGCGTCGGGGGTTAAAAAATTAGAGTGCTATACGTCTGATTCTTCCTCTGACACAATATACATAATTAGAATCGATTTTGTGAAATAGAGAGGTACAAAAATTGCGATACAATTAGTTCGCATAAACAGCTGTTGATGACGATGTTTTGAAAACTGCAGCATATAGTATTACAAATTAAATCACACATTGAGTAAATACTAAAAATAATTAGATTTGTTCTATACTGATACCGGTTCTGAGAGCATAATTACCGTGTTGTAAACAACAACTGCGTTTGTAGCCCCGTAACAAATGATACCCTCATCGTTCCAGTCTGCTATTTCCGGCGTCCGGTTGCATGCTACCGATGTATAGATCTCCTTGATTGCTACTTCCATGCTTTCAGTGGGGTTTAACTTCATTTGAAAACATTAATTATTTATTTCTCAATAAAAACACTGATAAGCTTTGTTTGCATACTTTTATAGGTTATTTTGTCATATGGTATTATTGGTATTGGTATGGCTGTCATCTGTCAAAACGCCTACGTTCCACAACACGTTAGACTGGAACCCAGACAAAAATATATTGAATTGTAAAATTCCGCCAATTTCGTACGTGTAGCGTTTCTTAATTATTGTTCATCAAAATTCAGTTTTGAGCGCAGTCCAATGATGTAATATAAAAAAGAGGTAGATATGTTATAACCGCTCCAAAAATGGCACACTAAAATTGAGTCAATTGCATCAACTTGCATCAGTTTCGAGTCGTCAATGAAAACGTCAGCTATCAGATTTGGTGGCCATTTTTAAATACGGAATTTCGTATAGACATCATATCTACCTCTTTTTTATATTTCATCATTGGCGCAGTCAATATTTTTTTGGTAAGAGTTTAAAATTTTTACCACTAAAAAGCCGCATATACGCCAGGCCAAGCATACAATAAAATAGTTATCCGTTAAATAGAGAAAGAAGCATATATTTCACATTCTATACACCTCCAAGTGGTTTCTGATCAATCATCAGCTAGCGTCGTCGTTGCACCGTGATGGACCCCTGCCACGTTTCAACGTGACTTTGCGTTATGTGGTATTACGTAGAAGGAAGTAGTTATATTCTCTTTGCCGTCTAATAATAATCTAATAATTAATTTCATAAAGGGAATCTCCGATACGGTTATGCTAGTCAGTCACTTCAAGTGACTCACTTGTGACATCTATGTAAACTAGGTCCGCCCCAGACATATTCTGTTTTGTTAGATAATTATATTTAAGATGGTTTGTAATTTTATATATTTTAGTTTACCTGTGTTGTAATAAATAAAAAAAACATTTATTGCAGAAGTAGTTTATTTAGTTTGCAGTTACACCACCAAAGACCACATACAAAAATATTATGTACAATTTCACAAGATTATCTAACAATTTCAAAAACCATTCTTACAAAATTTACAAAACAATTTGCTATTTGTCTAAATAAAATGATATGCTTATGCAATTAATTAATGTAAAATGTACATAATGTACGTAAGCATGAAAATATCTGTTACGGGTTGGGTTCTTCAAAAACAAATTGTGTTGTTTTAGTAAGCAAAATACCTCCGTTGCTGGATACAGTAGGTTATCTGAGGGCCTACCGCGAAAGGAATTCGAAGTTTTCCCTCTCTGTCAGACTTGCGGGTTCGTACTTAAGTGCAACAGAGAGGGAAAACTTCGAATGCCGTTGGCGGTAGGACCCCTGATTCGTCAATATCACCTACTTTAAGTAATAAAATGACGTCATTATTGAATAATCATAAGCAGTCACACTTTTTGCAGCGATGACTCCGCGATAGCAACCTTCTTGCATTGACATAAGGTTTATATCCGCACTAAATGTCTTGTTGATTTGGCGTGTGGTTGACAACTTTTCTCTTTGACAGAGCGTTGAAAAGGTTGAATGATCAAAGATTTTTTAATATATAGTTTTTACCATAAGAAATACGAATATACTACACACTATCACTATTTTATTATAAAACATGAGATTTATTTTTAATTTGAAAATTAAAATCGTAGTTTTATTTTCTGTATGTTACGTGATCGAAAACGCCGGCCGCCATTTTGTCTTGTGAGTGACGTCAGAATAGCAAAACCAAAAACACGTTTTCGTTGTAAACAACATTTGACGTTTCTATGTTTCTGCACGTATCTTCTAGTAGTCTGTGATTTGGTGTTGCAGTTATGACGTCACGATAATAGTGTGTGCCTTTTTGGCGCGAATTTAACGTTCAAATTTCAACCATTATTTATTTGCATAAAGCGATATTATTTTGAGGAAACAAAAATACCCGTTGACTATCGAATCTATACGAACATTTTAAAATATATAAAAAAAAATCGTAGAATAGCCTATTGACTTGAGACGAGAAAATCTACCCCTTCTTTATAATTTGCCGAGTCCGAGTGATACAGGAGTGGCTCAGTCTCGCTCTTGGAAGCGAGTTGCGCATACGCAAGCCCCCCTGAAGGCTTTAAGTACCTACCGCGTGTTGCAAAGACGACATGTTCAATATATCTTGTTTAACCCTTTTCCAGGCAGAGGCGTTATATCGACCACATACAGACTGTCAATCATGTATCTTAATTTCAATAAAAAAGACTGACATTTGATTGTCATTTTTCAATTGCAGGCCTGGAAAAGGGTTAACATTTTTTCAAGCCGGCAGTTGTAATTTTACAACCGAATGTCAATAATAATCGTACAGTCAACATCAAAAGTAACTACGCAAGCGAAGACGTCAAAAGCTCTTATTCCCTTTTAATAAAGACTTTTGAGGTCTTCGTTTGCGTAGCTACTTTTGATGCTGACTGTACAAGTTAAGATACACGTTTGCAGGCATTATGTGGCCGATATAACGCGTCTGCCTGAAAAGGGTTACACAATTTTTGATTTGAAGTGTTAAAACTGTTGTTAAATAAGTACATATATGGTATAATTTACAAACTATTTTCATACATTCGATTTCATAGCTGTTAAACTTATGAGATGCATGACATTACACAATTTGCCTCTCTACGAACCCGTTACTGTATTTTAAATAATAATATCATTCGATATGAGTCAAATGAGGCTCACATACAAACTAAAACGAAACCAGAAACGACTATTGCTCATTTCAACAATAAATGCTATTGAGCGATAACTTTAATTATAAATAATGCAAAGGACAGATAAAAGACGGAGAGCGTGAGCACTTAACGAGTTATGATGCAGAAACGCCCAATGGTGTCTGCAATTGAGCATTAAGACGTATTATCGGTCCGACATGACCATAAGTCCGCCGAACTTGCTCAGCTCGATCCTCTGGCGAGCACACCTCTGACCTCCAGGCTTGAACAAGTTGTCGGCATATTCGTCTAATTTCCCCAGCCACCTCTGCACCGGATCAACTAGGGAACTGCCCCAGGTCAGGTCGGCTTTAGACCAGGAGTCCACGAGCCAGGCGTCCTGTAGGTTTACGGTGTGGGACCAATCAACTCGTTCAATGTTCATGGTATCCTGGTAGCGGAGCCAGTCGGCGCAGCAGCGGGGCGGGGGGAGGTCTACGGTCGTGTTGAGACAGGGCTCGGTGGTGGGTGTGTGCGTGAGCTGCGTTTGTGTGAGGAGGGGAAGATAGGAGACTAGTACGGCGGAGGTGACAAGGGCGCTGAGGGCGGCTACGTAGGCGAGTGCTAAGGCCGCCGCCGCAGCCCCCGCGGCCACTAGTTCCCCCGCGCTTCCCCCCGCGACCGCCAGCTCCGTGTATGTGAAGAATCCTCGCGCTCGAGCCTGCTTTAATGCGACATGCCGCTCTAGTCGTGACAGACCCGACTCGAAAGTTTCGTCGTTTACGTATACGTTCCATTCCTGAAACAGACAGTTGAATCGTGAGTATTGTTTTGGTGTCAAAGGCAATCACATTTTTGGCAGAGACTAAATTCCGATGGAAACTCAATACACTTATCAGCGAGGCGAAAATAAGAAGTATTTCATGTTAAACGCACGTCACACTCAATACTCCTGGTGAATGAAGAGCTAAGCCAAGAAAAGTGTGAAATTTCAACCGTCACAGAAACATGTACAACTTTGGATGTAAGGCGCTTACGTTAGGGCACGTGCAAAGGATGGAGCCTTCTCGTTTGCCACGAAAAACTCTCCTAAGTGAAATAGCGCACGCAAAACGACCGGTCGGGCGACCTATGTTGCGTTTCAAGGACAGTGCCAAACGGGGCATGGTGTGCTTTAGGATCGACCCCACAACTTGGGAAGAACATTCCCAAGATCGAGACCATTGGAGGGAGACCCTACGTAATGGAGTGGTGGAACACAGAAAGCGTGCTTTGATCTCTTATCCTATAGACGCGAATTAAGACACCAACGCGCTGCTCTTCCTCTTTCATCTCCGGGCAGGACATTTACTTGCCAATTATGCGGTCGTGGCTGTCGCTCCCGTATCGGCCTTACAAGCCACGTACGTAAGTGGCGCACCTCTAATATGGACGCTGTTTAAATCATCTTTTCATAGATGTATAATGCCAATGATGATGAAGGTGTTTAGCATATTTTGTATATTTTTCAAAAGTATACATACCATAGCATCAAGGAAGTCTATCTCCAGCCGCTTGAGGTCGGACAGCGGCAGGCCGCCAGCCGCCGCCCACTCCGCCATCAACGTCTCCGCGTCTTCGCCATCGTCTTGTAGGAATTTGTTGCCAACCATCTGTAATCAACATCCATTCATGTTATCATCACTATCCCCAGGTGTAAATAACCACTGTCAAAGGACTGTCTGTCATCAGACCGCCTCTCATGGGGGAGAGGGAATGAGCAGCAGTTCCCGCACATTCTATAGCGACACATTTAATGTTCACGACAAATGCGGATTCGCGTCGTCAATCTCACGTTGAACGTGCGTTCTCACTTGGCGTTTCAAATGTTAAGTTCACCAATTAGTGTAATGTTTGATTGTGTGTCAACAAATCAAGTTTTTTTGTGATTTTAAGTATGTCTTAAATCTTAAGTATGGGCGGCTTAGCATAACTTGCTGCGCGACTCCTGTATCCTTCGCACTATGCGAATTAGATAAAGGAGGGTATATTTTCCTACTTGCTACCCCACAGAAGCGAGATAGAACAGAGCCAGCACGAGCGACACGCGACACTCACCAGCGACACGAGGAACAGTTCGGCGGGCGCAGCGGCGGCGAGGTAGGCCGGGTTGCGGTGCCGCAGCCGCTCCAGGTACAGCAGGGCGAGCACGAGCGACACGCGACACTCACCAGCGACACGAGGAACAGTTCGGCGGGCGCGGCGGCGGCGAGGTAGGCCGGGTTGCGGTGCCGCAGCCGCTCCAGGTACAGCAGGGCGAGCACGAGCGACACGCGACACTCACCAACGACACGAGGAACAGTTCGGCGGGCGCGGCGGCGGCGAGGTAGGCCGGGTTGCGGTGCCGCAGCCGCTCCAGGTACAGCAGGGCGAGCACGAGCGACACGCGACACTCACCAGCGACACGAGGAACAGTTCGGCGGGCGCGGCGGCGGCGAGGTAGGCCGGGTTGCGGTGCCGCAGCCGCTCCAGGTACAGCAGGGCGAGCACGAGCGACACGCGACACTCACCAGCGACACGAGGAACAGTTCGGCGGGCGCGGCGGCGGCGAGGTAGGCCGGGTTGCGGTGCCGCAGCCGCTCCAGGTACAGCAGGGCGAGCACGAGCGACACGCGACACTCACCAGCGACACGAGGAACAGTTCGGCGGGCGCGGCGGCGGCGAGGTAGGCCGGGTTGCGGTGCCGCAGCCGCTCCAGGTACAGCAGGGCGAGCACGAGCGACACGCGACACTCACCAGCGACACGAGGAACAGTTCGGCGGGCGCGGCGGCGGCGAGGTAGGCCGGGTTGCGGTGCCGCAGCCGCTCCAGGTACAGCAGGGCGAGCACGAGCGACACGCGACACTCACCAGCGACACGAGGAACAGTTCGGCGGGCGCGGCGGCGGCGAGGTAGGCCGGGTTGCGGTGCCGCAGCCGCTCCAGGTACAGCAGGGCGAGCACGAGCGACACGCGACACTCACCAGCGACACGAGGAACAGTTCGGCGGGCGCGGCGGCGGCGAGGTAGGCCGGGTTGCGGTGCCGCAGCCGCTCCAGGTACAGCAGGGCGAGCACGAGCGACACGCGACACTCACCAGCGACACGAGGAACAGTTCGGCGGGCGCGGCGGCGGCGAGGTAGGCCGGGTTGCGGTGCCGCAGCCGCTCCAGGTACAGCAGGGCGAGCACGAGCGACACGCGACACTCACCAGCGACACGAGGAACAGTTCGGCGGGCGCGGCGGCGGCGAGGTAGGCCGGGTTGCGGTGCCGCAGCCGCTCCAGGTACAGCAGGGCGAGCACGAGCGACACGCGACACTCACCAGCGACACGAGGAACAGTTCGGCGGGCGCGGCGGCGGCGAGGTAGGCCGGGTTGCGGTGCCGCAGCCGCTCCAGGTACAGCAGGGCGAGCACGAGCGACACGCGACACTCACCAGCGACACGAGGAACAGTTCGGCGGGCGCGGCGGCGGCGAGGTAGGCCGGGTTGCGGTGCCGCAGCCGCTCCAGGTACAGCAGGGCGAGCACGAGCGACACGCGACACTCACCAGCGACACGAGGAACAGTTCGGCGGGCGCGGCGGCGGCGAGGTAGGCCGGGTTGCGGTGCCGCAGCCGCTCCAGGTACAGCAGGGCGAGCACGAGCGACACGCGACACTCACCAGCGACACGAGGAACAGTTCGGCGGGCGCGGCGGCGGCGAGGTAGGCCGGGTTGCGGTGCCGCAGCCGCTCCAGGTACAGCAGGGCGAGCACGAGCGACACGCGACACTCACCAGCGACACGAGGAACAGTTCGGCGGGCGCGGCGGCGGCGAGGTAGGCCGGGTTGCGGTGCCGCAGCCGCTCCAGGTACAGCAGGGCGAGCACGAGCGACACGCGACACTCACCAGCGACACGAGGAACAGTTCGGCGGGCGCGGCGGCGGCGAGGTAGGCCGGGTTGCGGTGCCGCAGCCGCTCCAGGTACAGCAGGGCGAGCACGAGCGACACGCGACACTCACCAGCGACACGAGGAACAGTTCGGCGGGCGCGGCGGCGGCGAGGTAGGCCGGGTTGCGGTGCCGCAGCCGCTCCAGGTACAGCAGGGCGAGCACGAGCGACACGCGACACTCACCAGCGACACGAGGAACAGTTCGGCGGGCGCGGCGGCGGCGAGGTAGGCCGGGTTGCGGTGCCGCAGCCGCTCCAGGTACAGTAGGGCGAGCACGAGCGACACGCGACACTCACCAGCGACACGAGGAACAGTTCGGCGGGCGCGGCGGCGGCGAGGTAGGCCGGGTTGCGGTGCCGCAGCCGCTCCAGGTACAGCAGGGCGAGCACGAGCGACACGCGACACTCACCAGCGACACGAGGAACAGTTCGGCGGGCGCGGCGGCGGCGAGGTAGGCCGGGTTGCGGTGCCGCAGCCGCTCCAGGTACAGCAGGGCGAGCACGAGCGACACGCGACACTCACCAGCGACACGAGGAACAGTTCGGCGGGCGCGGCGGCGGCGAGGTAGGCCGGGTTGCGGTGCCGCAGCCGCTCCAGGTACAGCAGGGCGAGCACGAGCGACACGCGACACTCACCAGCGACACGAGGAACAGTTCGGCGGGCGCGGCGGCGGCGAGGTAGGCCGGGTTGCGGTGCCGCAGCCGCTCCAGGTACAGCAGGGCGAGCACGAGCGACACGCGACACTCACCAGCGACACGAGGAACAGTTCGGCGGGCGCGGCGGCGGCGAGGTAGGCCGGGTTGCGGTGCCGCAGCCGCTCCAGGTACAGCAGGGCGAGCACGAGCGACACGCGACACTCACCAGCGACACGAGGAACAGTTCGGCGGGCGCGGCGGCGGCGAGGTAGGCCGGGTTGCGGTGCCGCAGCCGCTCCAGGTACAGCAGGGCGAGCACGAGCGCGCATGGCGACACGCGCGCGTCGTACGCGAGTCGCGCGGCCGCGTCGCCATGGAGTCGCCGCAGCGAGCGACCTTGTTGCGCCGCGGACCATAGCGCGCAGGACACCTCTGAAATATGTCATGTGTAGTTATATAATTCAAAAACAGTCAAACATTTTTAAATACTTTACCTAATTAGTAAAATCATGTCATTATCATTATCTGTTGATTCTCCTTATATGTATATAAACACACTCTTTGGGGGAGGCCTGATATGATGATGATATAAAACCTACTTTTTTACGAGAATGCTAAGGGAGGTATCCACCACAGATGTGCGAGGATGTGTTTTTATATATTTTGCGCTCAACACCTAGAAACTGATATTCACCAGAACAGAACTGATTATAAATCCTGTTTCCCTTAAAGGAATACATGCAATCTCCATTTATACCTATTGTGAAATAAAGTAAGAAAAAATTGATTTTTTATATATCCTTTTCTGAAATAAAAAAAATATTTTTTCTCTAACTTATCATATCCTTCTATGAAATAAAAATTTAACTCTTTTCTAACTTACCAGTAACGGGTAGGCTCAAACAGGGTATAGAGGGCAGTTCACCATAGTAGAGAGTTTTTGTGATGCGCTTCAAAAACTCTTTGTGGTCCCCCATACTCTGCATGGATGTAGAATGTTTTATTCATGTTATTACACAATAAATATTAGGGAACAAATAAATTCCAAAAGCATCATATTTCCGAACACCATTTTACGTAAAATACAAATTTGTTCATGGTGAATTGTATTTATTATTATCCTGAAAAATCATATATTTTTTCAGCAGAGCATGGTTTTAGGAATTTTGAATTCAGAAAATAATTTTCCAATATTGTTCCAATAATAATTAATTCCGATAGTATTTGTTATTATGTATTCAAAACATCCTAGTTTCAAACCATTTATATTCATGGTTGCAGGGTAGACTGAGAAAATACAACTCTGTATGTTGTTGTGCAAACTACCCACGCACACAAACATAAAGGTGGACTTCCGACCAGCGCGGCTCCTGCGTCACTAATGCACGGACAGTGACGCGGTGATAGAGCGATAGTACTATACAGTAAGGAAATGTACGAGCACAGCGTCAGCTGTCACTGCGACAGTGACGCTGCGCTGGAATGTTCCCTCATACACTTCCGTACTGTATAGTACTATCACTCTATCGCCGCGTCACTGACGCTGCGTTAATGACGCCGGAGCCGCGCTGGTCGGAAGTCGACCTTAAGGCAATGACACCATGTACATGTATATATATATATATATATATATAATATATAATATTAGTGTGATATATATGGCCCAAAAACTTTTTGTGATTTCAAACTACCTATAAATTGAATAAATTAAATAATGTTTTCTGCATACTCAACTTTTTCTAATTTGGGCCAATTTTTCTGCCGGTGAGTATTATATTTAAATAAAAGAAATACATTTTGTTCTAAATGTGGACCAAAATGCTGTATGCGCATCAAACAAGTTCAATAAAATGTAATAAATAAGGAAAAAAACAACCGATAACTCATGCAATTCTACTTATCATGTCGTTAGCAGCTTTGTTCGTCGAACGTGTCACGTTCAAGGAAATTACATTCGTTTACCGGCGTTGCCGATAGTGAAATCATATTTACGCGCTTCATTTACGCCACACAATAATAAGTACCTATAGATATTAACTCACGTCATACTATTATGTCCCCGATCAACAACGTATAAGTAAACCTGTTCACTATGTTACTGAAAAGTTGATAGAAAACACGTAGCACGTGCGATTTTGATAAGTACATGCTTGGTGCAAGTCTCGGCCACGATGTGACCTCCTTTTTTCATACCTTGATCTTGGACCGCGACCGTTCCCGCCTCCTCTTGGATATGTTGGACATCGTTGTTTTCACACTACAGTTGACCTTGAATGGATAGAATGATCTTTATAGCAACATGAATATCACTGTAATATCTTTAAAATATGCACAAATTGGCGGTACCCACCCCCACTAAACAGAAACAACGATTGTACGAAAGACGAATGAATGAGTTTATTTAGGTAATTAAAGAATGGGATGGGTGAACGAATTAACAATGTTACTGACAGGCAAGGCAACTGAAAGTCTGAAAGTGACAGCTAAGCGCAATCCGATATACGCAATATATGTTAACGGAAGAGATACTAATTGATCAATTGATCATAAATCAAATTAAAAACTTGCCTCCCCTCTCTCTCCCCTCTCTCCTCTCTTGCCTCTGAAGGGGTTACCGCGAAACGAAATTCGTTTTCGTTCGTGTATCTCCCTCTTTGTCGCTCGAATTAGCAAGTGTGACAGAGACGGAGATACACGAACGAAAACGAATATCGTTTCGCGGTTGGCCCTCAGGGGGCCTACCACCAACGGCATTCAAAGTTTTCCCTCTCTGTTGCACTTACGTACGAACTCCCAAGTCTGACAGAGAGGGAAAACTTCGAATGCCTTTCGCGGTAGGCCCTCAGTACAAGTTACATTTTTCATTTATTTTCATTGATTATCTCATACTTATGCCCTATAATTGGATGAAATTTTAGTATTTGTATGTTAAAAACAATAATCAAAAGAACGTTACATTTCCATTCATTCGTTACTTGCATATTAATTACTAGTCTGTGGTTTTATTTCGCCATTCGCCTGGTTGCCATTCTTTTCAGTCAGTCTCGCTCGGTATCAGTCAATCAGTCATCTTTTTTTGTAGTTGCGAAAAGAGTCGTCTGTCAGGAAAATAATTATAAAAAAATAAAATGAAATTCAATACGATGTGAAGTGGGTTATGGGTGTGATAACCGTTAATGACTCCAATATTGCATTTTAAAACGAGGTGGATACTGTGTCTATTCTGTCAAATAAATGAGCGGGCAAGCGGCTGTCAGTGATATTGATTTATTTTTCAAAGCAGTTCAAACGTGAGTGTGATGGGGGGTCTTCGGAGGGTGCCAGGGTGCGTGTAAGGCCTGGCCGGGGGTGCTTGTGGAAATGCCGTCGAGTAGAATGACCGTCGAAGATGAAGACTAAGAGTTTCCTGCTGTTCTCGACGTCGGTGTTCGCGACCAGTCTGTTCCTGATCGTGTTCCACTCGCAGCAGCCGCAGTCCATACAGAACATCGTCTCTCAGACGCACCAGCACATCAAGGACTTCAAGGTACTCTATATACTTTGGCTGATAGTCCCAGGGTATAGTCACCAGCATTTGGGCCATAACAAAGTGGGCAAAAATACGTGAAACATCGTAACGGCCCTAGAATTAATAGTCATGTCGGATATTATTGACGTAGCGGCAGAGAAATATTTGCCGGTGACTGAACCCTATGGTACAGATATCCTTCAGGAGACAAAATCCACAAAATTAAATGTTCCAAATCTCAAAAAACTAGAGTCAAACAAATCTTAAACTTAATGCCCCTCCACAAATAGAAATGTTAGTGTATGAGAGAAAATAATAATTACAACATATTAGAATCACCTACTTAAAAAGTAAATCTATACCCTGACTCAATGGGGTTTGAATTTCATAAAACAAAGTAGCATTTCTTAATTTTCATTGCTTATTCAAAACAAATGAAATTCAATCCCATTTTCTATCCAACTAGATTCCAATTAGGACCTTGGCAAACATTTTATATGTTGGGCCGTATGAGGAGACACCTCCCATAGTGTTAGGCGGCCTATACACTTGTAAGTTCTTACGTGTACAAATACTGCTCACAAAAGTCGCTGTAAGCAATATTTGTACTGAACTTATGTAAGTAACTTACGAGTGTAAAGGTCACCTTACAATTTTTTTTTAAGTCTTGTTTTACTCTCAAAAGTCAAAGTCAAAGTGATTCTTCAATTTAGGCATATTACATGCACCTATGAATGTCGATAAACTACCACCGGTTCGGAAAGAAAACCTCTGCCTCGAGAAGAACCAAGAACCGGCGTAAAAAACTCGGCGAGGTGTCATTCTTTCAAAGCAGTATACAATATATCATTTCAGTATCAGAGTATTATAAAATTTTAAAATTACATTGCTACAGTAGAAAGCCTATTTATTTTACAACAGATTTCTAGTGCAGGATTTTATCGCTGCCAAATATCCCTATCCATGATGTAATTGTTTATCTTATAATATGCTTTTGAAATAAGTGTCCGTTTTACGGCAGATTTTAATTTAGAGTCAGTAAGTTGGGTAATGTGTTTTGGAATTTTATTGTAGAATTTTATACAATTTCCCAAGAACTCTACTAGGTTTCCACTATTCAATGTGGTTAAAATATGAACTGATCATCAATTTATGTATATTCCGGAAGGAAGGAAGGAAAAAATCTGACCCACCCTATCCTCTTCAAACGGACCCTCATTACCTTTTAGTTGGCTGCCTGTTGGATGGCTGCATTAACCGGCATTTTCCGTACCTGCTCAGCCAAGAACCCTATATGGTTAAGAATATAGTTGAGGTCACATTAATTTATCTTTGTCACTTTATATCTGTGTGTCTTTTGTGTAGTGAATAAATGTCTTCTTTCTTTCTTTCTCTTTCTTTGTCATGCACATATTTTTGAACTCGACTGTACATGCCTATGCAGTTTAGGTAATGCCTGCTTGCTACTTGTACAGTCGCCATCAGATATATCAGAGCGGCGAAAGCGCTCACAAATATGTGAACACGTCTCTAATGCCTCGACAATAGAGACGTGTTCAGATATTTGTGAGCGCTTTCGCCGCTCCGATATATCTGATGGCGACTGTACATTCAGCATCATATACTTAGTAGCCGCTAGAGTAGCCAAATATATCGTAACACCCTTATTCTTACAGTGATAAAGATGTGTAGCGAAATATTTGGCTACTTTGGCCGCTTCAAACTGATGCTGACTGTAGAGTCACGAACTTTAGTTTGTGCTCCACTTAAGGATGACACAATCATCATCAGCATCATATCAGCCGAAAGACGTCCACTGCTGGACATAGGCCTCCCCCAAAGAGTGCCACAATGACCGGTCCTGCGCCACCCGCATCCAGCGGACTCCAGCGACCTTTACCAGGTCATCAATCCACCTTGTGGGGGGCCTACCCACGCTGCGCCTTCCGGTACGTGGTCGCCACTCGAGAACCTTTCCGCCCCAATGGCCATCGGTTCTACGTGCAATGTGCCCCGCCCACTGCCACTTAAGTTTAGCGATTCGGAGGGCTATATCGGTTACCTTAAGGATGACACAATAACGCGACCAAATTATTTTGGATACCCAGTGTAGTACCCCATGGTTATTTAAAACACTCATATGTATATAATCATAAAACAATGTACATTCATGGATGCACATATGATGCAAGAATGAAATGAATTACCTATACTTTTTCATTGACTTACATAAACACATTTTCCTTCCACTAACAACATACTAAACTCCTTGGACACATAAACATACATAGTGCCATTTTGTAACGCAGCAGGTTCCCTTCTCGCCACAGGACAACCTTCGAGATGTCGAAGAGAACCACCTGGTCACTGAAGAACGGTACTTCAAGATCCTCGGACTATCGGGGCATGTGGAGACATGGCACAACACTACGGTGCCGGTTATAGTCACGTATGCCCGGGGCGACGACCATGCTATGGCTGTGAGCTTCGTGAGAGCCGCTGCGAGGCTGCCTTACACGGTGCTGCTGTACAATTTAGGATTAAAACCAAACTCATTGGCTGTGGTGAGTATATGTATTAAATAAATAAGGACCTCCATTATGTCTCATTTACTTTGGTTCCTACCAACATGCTGCTCTGTTTTCTCACAATTGGAGCACAATCTCATTTTTTAGCGTGATAACGTCTTCGATCACGAAACAGTGTGACCCATTGTCCCATTCTGTTGACTGGCATATCAATGCAAAGCCCAAACCGCTGGTTCTAGAGATTCCAAATTTGGCACGTAGGTTCCATATAACTAGACCTTATATGGAACCTACGTGCCAAATTTGGACTAAGAAATGATTTTTCAAAATTCACCCTCTAGGAGGGTGAAATGGGGGTCCTACGTTTGTATGGGGAAACAAGATTAGATCGACTATTTTATTAGAAACTTCACAGGAGTATTCCTAATAATAGTAATGAGTAAATACGTGTTATGCAATTTTTCATCAATGTTTTCTAATGACGTTATCACGTAAAATTATCGTCCGTAAACCGACTTTACAGACAACCATTTTTAAACTATTTCAGTGGCAAACCGCTTACGGGCCGCCTGATGGTAAGCGGTAGCCTATGGCCCGCAACTCCAATTAAATATGAGTTTCATATATAAGCAAATTTATGTACTTAATTTTGTAAAGGATCTTTAAACCGTAATCCAGGGGAATGACATGCCCTGGGAGCCTGTGTTGTAGTGTTGTTGTGTCGGCAGGTGTCGAGCTACTGCAACTCTTCGCGCTGCGCCGTGATCGACTTCGACCTGGACGCGTTCCCGTCGCACGTGAGCGACGAGAGCATCACCGCCTTCCGTCCCCTCATCATACAGGTTGGTACATCATTATACATCAAGCACCAAGGCCAATGTTACTCGACATACCAAACTAGCTATCAGGGATTTTTGAAAATTCCACCCTCAAGAGGGTAACAAAGGGGGTTGAAAGTTTATATGAGAATGGAGTAAAATTTTAAGTGAGAGACTCGAAACTTTGTGTATGGATATGGACTCCTTATTACAATACAAGAAAAGTAATTTTAAGGTTTTGGGAAAACCCACCCCTAAGCAGGTTAAATAGGGGTGCAGAGTTTGTATGGACGAAACTATTTTTTTTTTGAGGTAGAGCCTTAAAATATTGCACAAAGATTACCTATAAGATTAAAAAAAGTACTTTCAGCGTTATCCAAAATTCTACCCCTAAGGGGGTTAAAAATGGATGCAGTTTGTATAGGGGTAACTTTTTTTAAGCTAGAAACTTAAAGATTACTTATTAGAATACAAAAAAGTACGTGGCGTTATTGAAAATTCCATCCCTTAGGGGGTGAAAAAGGGGTGCAAAGTTTGTATGTGGGAAACTTTTTTTTCTAGAGACTTAGAACTTTGTAGAAAGATTTCTTATTAGAGTGCAAATAAAGTACTTTCAGCATTTAAGAAAATTCCACCCTTAACGGGTTAAAAAGGGTGCAAAGTTTGTACGAAAGAATTTTTTTAGAACTCATCATAATAATTTACTCTCTACCGTTAAATGGGGACTGGTAATGGTGATGGAAAGTTCTGCGACTTTGGCATAAGATAATTTTGTTCTCAAACTACAAATACAGATAGCCCAGACTAAAACGTGAGCAAAACTACTGAACGGATTTAGGCAAACATTTCCAGTAATGTATAGCTTAGTCGACATCAAAAACTAATAATGTTCCTTTAATTTCGAGTTGTAATGTTCGAGCTAATATGAAAGGGTCCGCACAGAGCGGCGCGGCGCGGCGCGGTATTCTGTGCGGACCCTTTCGTATTAGCTCGAACATTACAACCGGTACCGCCTCCGCACCGCACCGCCACCGCTTTCAGTGCGTATCGGGCTTAAGATAGGTTTAGCAATTTAAACTAACGAACTCGTCGCACTGTAACCTTTTAAGCTTAAACCATGGACGGATTTAGATGAAATTTGGCATATAGAGATAATTTGAGACCCTTGGAAGAACATAGGGTAGTTTTTATATCGGAAATCATCCCTTAAGATGGTAAAAGTTTGTTTGTGCCTAAAATTATTGAATTACAGTCATTTATCTAAGACAATAACAAATTCTACGCGGACGAAGTTGCGGGCAAAAGCTATGAGTTATTATAGCACTGAAATATTTGCTTTATTTTATACTATGAAGTGCAACGCGTATCTTCCTTTGTTATCAACGTAATAAATACAAGTGGTTAGTTTACATAGGTTTTATATATACCTGAATTATCTGATATCGATATTAGTGTGGTTAACCGTTAGAACCGCAGTATTTATACATTATGTACCATCGATAGATACAAACATGTATCGATGGAATCAAAAGTCGATTTTCACCAACTTTCATTCGTCTTATGGATTTGAAACTTTGCAAAGTGTGAACATATTACCATAATTTGGTACAGTCACGGACTTTAATAGTTGAGCCATTTAGAGCTCACCTTTTACTGGATACTCATAGCTTAACTATGAACAACCAAAATTAGTTGACACCTAAATGGCTCAACGATTAAAGTCCGTGACTGTACCAACAAGTTGATTCGATGATGAAGCCAGAAGGTAGAACTCTTGACAGACATAATACGGTGCCTAGTTCTCAACTTGAGCTATTTTTAACTTATTTCTAACCCTCTAATTACCAATAACTACACAATTAATTAATTTACCTATAGGTTTATTAAGTAAATTTGAAGAATTGAAAAGTTTAAATCGTATTAGATGGACATTTCTAACGAAATAATCCATTCTAATATCAATATTATGATTAAAGCAGAAGGTTCAAAAAGTAAAGGCGGTCTGAGTAAATTTTAAAATAAACTTCATTACCAATGATGTAATATAAAAAAAAGGTAGATATGTTGTCCATACAAAATTCCGTGTTTAAAAATGGCCACCAAATCTGACAGCTAACGTTTCCATTGGCGACTCGAAACTGAGGCAAGTTGTGCCAATTGACTCAATTTTAGTAACATTTTTCGAGCGCGTATAACTTATCTACCTCTTTTTAACCCCCGACGTAAAGAGAGGGGTGTTATAAGTGTCTGTGTATCTGTCTGTGGCATCGTAGCTCCCAAACGGATGAACCGATTTGAATGCGGTTTTTTTTGTGTCATAGATCATTTTAACCCGAGTGTTCTTAGCCATGTTTCATCAAAATCGGTTCAGCCGTTTTTGAGATATTGAACTTTGTAATGAAAAAATCGGGGGTTTTTCAACTTTTCTAATTTATATTACATCATTGATTGTGCCTAAATGACCTTCGTGACAAAAACCGCCGACGAATTCAACCTCGTACTTTGATGTACACATAACTAACTATATTTATAAAACAAACTTTAGTACATAGAACATAAAGTCTCGAGGCAGAGGTTTACTTTCCGAACCGGTGGTAGTTTATCGACATTCATAGGTGCATGTAATATGCCTAAATTGAAGAATAAATCACTTTGACTTTGACTTTGACTTTGAGTTCACTTGGAAATGTCCCAGGGATATGAATAATTGAATATAACTGATTATTTATCACATAATGGACATAATTGACCAATTTCCTCATTTTACATTATTCGTATTTAATTACTTGACAGTTTCGATTTCATCGCTGCGGACACTCATCGTCGCTGTTGCATGCACATACTGTCAGAACAGAGAGAAAAAAATGCCTGTGACATACGGACAGACGGACATGACGAAACTATAAGGGTTCCGTTTTTGCCATTTTGGCTACGGAACCCTAAAAACCGGCCAAGTGCGAGTTGAACTCGCGCACGAAGGGTTCCTTAAAATATTTATTTTATTCTGTTTTCAAGTATTTGTTGATAGCGGATAGCGGCAACAGAAATACATCATCTGTGAAAATTTCAACTGTCTAACTATCACGGTTCATGAGATACAGCCTGGTGACATATGGACGGACGGACGGACAGCGGAGTCTTAGTAATAGGGTCCCGTTTTTACCCTTTGGGTACGGTACCCTACAAACAAAAACGCGATCATTCGTGCTGGTTTATTAACCTTTGAAGGTATCTTTATTGCGCCGCATTATTTCTACCTGCTTGACCTTGACTGACAGACATTATATAGTTACAAAAAAAAAATGGTTGTCTGTAAAGTCGGTTTACGGACGATAATTTTACGTGATACGTCATAAGAAAACATTGATCAAAAATTGCATAACACGTATTTACTCATTTATCGTTAGGAATACTCCTTTGAAGTTTCGAATAAAACAGTCGATCTAATCTTGTTTTCCCATACAAACTTTGGACCCCCATTTCACCCCCTTAGAGGGTGAATTTTGAAAAATCCTTTCTTAGTGCACCGCACACGTGCCATTATAATAATTATTATTATAATTATTATCACTATTTTTAAGTCGCAGTAATAGCGATACCTTCATATCTTTGAAGTTATTCATAGACGTCATAGTCATTACTAGTCGTGCGTAATCGTAGGTAAATCCCTTTATCGTATAGGTACAACATGCAACAATTTGAATAATTATTTCTCACTAGCTTCTGCCGGCTTCTACGTCTGCGAGCGCCCGTATCCAATTCCAACCACAATTAGTTTTAATAATTAGAGTTCAGCCGAGCTGTACGACTCCTCAGCACAGTCGACTCAAGTCGACTCCAGGCGACTCTCGATACAAACGTTTAGTTCTCACAGAGGCGTCTCTAGCCCATGTAGCGCCCGGGTGCAAGCATTACCCTAGCGCCACAGATTATATAATAGTTCTAGCTCGCGCTAGCCGCGAGTGGCGCCCCGTCAAATGGCGCTCGGGCGCCCCCTAGGACCGTGCGCCCAGGTGCGCCGCACCCCCTGCACTATAGTTTTTATTTGGTAACCGACGAGCTTAAGGACGATCTAGATATGGATGGATAGGGAGCGCAGAGCGTTGTCAGTCCGGGCAAACATGTTGGCCCGCAGATTTGCTCGATGTACAGATGCAGTGAAGATAACGTTGTTCAAAGCATATTGCACATCACTGTACTCGGCAAGTATGCGGTTCAAATATACCCAAAAGTCATACAACGCTCTGCGCATCCAATTTAATAATGCCTTCAGGGCGCTGTTGCGACTGCCGCGCTTCTGCAGTGCGTCATCTATGTTTGCCGAGGCGCGTACAGGCGGCTTTGATGCCGTCTGGCGGAAAAAGTCTGCCTCTCTCTTGAATAGAATGCGCGGGAGTGGCAACAGCATCCTGAATATGATAGCTGGTAAGTTTGATTGTCCCCTGACAAAAATACTTACCGACCGCACCAAATCCCTACTTACTATTAAATACTAACCTAGACTAAGATTAACTAACACCAGTGGACCACGTAGTTGTCTTGAAATTGAAATAAAAATAAAAATAATAAATATAGGTAGAGCCGCCCCTTCTCATTTTAAAACGGCATACTTTAATAACGTAAAACTATTTACGTCACCCTAGGCCGTAAGTGGGATTTCTTCCTGGCCTAGGCAAGACGTAAAACTTTAGACAGACCAAGGGCAGTAATTCGTAAAGCCCCAAATCGCATATTTACTCACCAACAAACTGTTCTAGCAGTTTGGCGGGTAATTAAACATATTGAATGGTATGTACTTTTTTTGGAAAAAAAAAAAAACACCTGCGATCTGGGGCATTCACGAATTCACCGCCCTAGTTATTTAATGTACAATCGCCATCAGATATATCAGAGCGGCGAAAGCGCTCACAAATATCTGAACACGTCTCTAATGCCTCGACAATAGAGACGTGTTCAGATATTTGTGAGCGCTTTCGCCGCTCCGATATATCTGATGGCGACTGTACTATACATGGGTTCCGCCATATCTAGGTCGGAAACTAGTTTCCGTTGCTCTAAATTGGTTATTTTCCTAAAAAATTATATTTAGTCCGTCAGTTACATTATTAAATTAAAAGATTGTTCATAAAATCCAACTGCGTTTTTGCAAATATTATATATAGCCTATGTCACTCCCACGATTAAGAGGAATCCAACGACACCTCATATGTCGAAATCCGTCAAACGGTTTAGGCTGCAGGGCGTGCCAAAGAATAAGACATACATACATAGACACATACACATAAAGACATAGCCCTCCTTTCCTTTGGCAGTCGGGTAAACGTATTGGACACGTATTTTTTAGGGTTCCGATACCTCAAAAAGGAAAAAACGGAACCCTTATAGGATCACTCGGTTGTCTGTCACAGCCGATTTGCTCCGAAACTACTGAACCGATTGAGTTGAAATTTGGTACACATATGTAAATTGGTGACCCAAAGATGGACGCGTAAAGTAAATTAATGAATTGTAAACAAGGGGGCCACTTTTGCGAGGGAAACTGGAAAAAAAAAAAAAAGTACGGTAAGATTGTTACAAACTCGAGTCATCAAAGCGTCGGGCTTCTATAGACTTTCGTTCGTAATTCATATCTTACCGTACTTGTAACATTATGTACTATTCTGACACAGATTCAATATTCGATAGCCCTGATCGGTGCAGATCTGCTAAACATACGAAGGGTTAATAAGGTAATTAAGGTGGTAAGATATATAAAAAGATTACTCGGGTTTGTAAAGAAATATTTTCCTGTAAAGATTGCTGGGTGGAAAACGGCTTTTCGCGTAGACACGGCTAATGAGATACAGGTCTCGTGCTATGCATGCTTGCATGCGAAAATTTTAAAGACAAAATTAACCAAATGGCTACAAGATCATTGTTTCTATAATGTTAAGGACTACTTAGATTTGAATGCACAGTAATTTTTTTTGACATGTTATTACTTCCATTCTATTTTATAATAATTCTGAGCATAAATTAATATCTGTTATTATGCATATATTTTGCATGTTGACTTTAAGTTGACTGAATACTGATTCTGTAATAATTTTAAGACCACCAATTGTAACGTATTCTGGCAAATAAAATATTTCATTCATTCATTCATATGTGTATTAGAAAGAGACGGATCTAGATCAAAAAGAGCGGTTTTGTGCTAGTCGTGAGATGTAACATAAAGGTGTTCGTGACGTCACTGTATCGCAGGCAAGTTACACTAGATGCTCTGTACTCCTAGATAACGATCTAGTTTGTTTTGGGTCAAGGCACAATTTGCAATAGACTTATTATCTACAATATCTATATTAGTTACATGCCCATAAAAGTCGTAAAGATAAGTAATGCTTACAGGATAGACGAAATTTGGACAAACCAACGATAAAAAAATAGCATTGATATCTGCCGTCGCATAAAAAAATGCCAATCCTGTCCTATCTATTAACCCTTTGAGAGCTGAAGGCGGCTGTGGACGGAAGAAAACTCGTGCCATTGCCAAGGACGGCCACATGATAATATTTCATTTTATTCATATTTTGTCTGGCTATTGTTTTGTTATGGCCACAGTTAGGCACCATTTTGTTTTGCACCCTCGCTGTCAAAAGGTTAAACTACCAGTTTAAGTATACAAGCGATCATGACGTCAGCAACGCCGACGTACCAACTGACCCAAATCCAAATCCACTTTTGACACCTACTAGTTTTTTTTTTGAAAGGATATTTCGCATATCTATACCTTACCTTATGGCATTTCAACATGACCTTTAATGCGACGGTACAAAAGTGTTAAGGCCCCTTGTGAGGCCGAACAAAATCGTCTACGTTTGTTGATATCAAATGGAATTGTACTAGTCTTTCCAAACATAACAATACTCATGTTTCTGCGTTTAAAATGTCCTTGAAATCGCAGGACAATTAACGCGCGAGTTTTCTAATCTTATCTGGAATAGGGTATTGCAAACAAGTCTTTAGAATGCATCTTAGAGCACACATAACTGGAGTAGCCTTTCAATAACTTACCCCTCTGTAGAAAACCTTGCACAATGTGCAAAAATCATACAAAGACAATTTCACAAAGAGAGAAGAAGAAGAAGATTAATGGTATTTATAAACGTTCAACCACTTCAAGCTTTCAAGATACAATTGAGTTTCAATATCCAATTAGGATGCTCCCCCCGCCCCCGCAAAATTCGGCAGACATTTTGGTACGCCAATACGACATAAGGCTGCTCCAGTTATGTATGCTCTAAGGAATGCATGTGTTAAGGGCCTTTGTTACATTGAGTTTTCAGCCGAAAGTTATTCTAGGGCGCTGTCGCCTGTAAAATTCTCTTTCCTGATCCAGTGTAAACAAGTCGTAAACTTCGGTTGGAAATTGTCTTAATAGCCGGCTATAATGGGCTGCAATAATATGGCCACCGCCACTCCATTTCGAGTGCGATGTAAACACAACACTTGAAATAAGTCGGATAATCGAGCCAGGGCGCGGTTTTGCTGTATTTCAGAAACTAGCATATTTAACCTATCTTATCTAGTTGAGGGCCCTTTCGGATACACTTCGACCCAGTGGGATCTTTTGTGCATTTGCTCTCCCCTTTATAGCTACTCCCAAGCTCGCTCCATCATTTCCACAAAGCGGGTGATGCAGCTTAGTGGGAGCACTTTGAATTCCTTTGGTTGCGGGTAGCCGTTACCAAAGTGATTCATTCTTTGTCTGGCAAGGGCATGACATTCACACAGTAAGTGTTCCATAGTCTCATCCTCCTCGCCACACACTCTGCTGTCTGTACTGTTCGATAGTCCCATCTTGGCCAAGAGATCCTTGCGCCTTGACACCGAAGTGACCTGACACTTAACCTAACTAATTGAAGATGTCGGCGGGAGCAGCTTCGGGCCTAAATGCGTATGTGCGCCTAGCCCCTCTGCTATGACACGATGTTACAATATGGTGACTTTGAGCTGGTCTGATGATAGAGCATGAAGGCCGCCAGTTAAACCTGGTGTAAAGGAACGTAGAACAAGGGAGAGATGATATGCTTTGGCACGGGCTCGGACGGACTGCTTCAATACGTCTACCGCAACTTGCTGTGTGCGTCTTATCTGCTAAGACAGCCCCATTTGCAGAGCGTGCATGGAGGCAGAAGAAAGGACCAAACATATTCTACTGGACTGTAAGCAGGTAGAAGTATACAGGAAAAAGCACCTAGGGTCTCCGGACACACTACAGGACGCAGTCAGGAATACCAAGGTACTCATTAACTTTATACAGAAGCTGGGGTGGTTAGAGTAGCGCCACCCCGCAGTTTCACGCAAAATATAGGCACGTTGGATGTCGATTTGAGGAAAATGCCCAGTAAAATTAACTTATCTGCTGTGCGGGCTGCGCGCGACTCAAGCTAATTCTGTCTCACTCGCTCTGTACAAATTAGAAAGAGGAGGGTGGATTTTCTAGTCTCGCGTTGCGACGCCGCGATCTGTTGTGCAGGAACGAGGAGTTTCGTTGCACCGATGTTACGAGGTCCATTGCGCTGGTAACGAGATCGGCTTCTGTTATCGATCGCCTGCACGATAAGGGAAAATGAGAAGAGCATAAAATATAATCAGTTTTTTTTCATACGTTTTTTTTGTACTTAGCGACTTGCAATCTGGAGGTCGCAGGATCAAACCCCGGTATTAAATTCTGTTCAGATGTTTGTGAGCACTCTGGCCGCTCCGATATATTAGGAGATATCATTTCGGTTAAGGAAAAACATCGTGAGGAAACCGGTCTAATCTCAATAAGGTCTAGTTTTCCCTCTGGGTTGGAAGGTCAGATGTCAGTCGCCAACGTAAAACTAGTGCCTACGCCAAATCTTGGGATTACGTGCCAAAGCGGACCACGGGCTCGTTTGAGGACGACCGGAAAACAGGCTAAGAGAACTCCTTCAAATAACACCTCCGAGTTATTTATTTATTTCTATCTGTTATCTGGGTCAATCAACTATTTCTTGTTGTTATTCTGTCCCGTTAGCCAGGAGACAAAATGACAGCGTTTCTCAGAAAAATTGTTACAATTTGGAATTCAAACATGCTTAAAAGATGCCATACAAAAAGGGGTTGAACGTCACAAGAAAACCCCACATTCGGTGAATTTAAACCATTAAAATCGCAGTTTTAAAAAGTGACGCTGGAGACGTAACCTTGGCAACTGGTGACAGAAAAAAGTTGATCCACCCATCTACTAAACAAACGAGGTAATATACATTCAGTTCACCAACCACCAAATATGAGCGGTCGCAAACTGGCACACCAAATTAGGTGGTTGCTAACCGGCGCAATGACCCTATCAAATAGATGATATTTTGGGATAACGAAGCATTCATTTTCAAGTAGCCGTGAAATTTTAATGATCAAATTACACTGCTTGCGGTCACAGCGCACATAGAACATTAAACAAATATAATCAAGGTCTTGTTGCCTTGACTTAAGGTCGGTAATCATACGGCACGGCACTCGGATGGCTAAGTGTCACGCATTGGCAATTAGGTTCCGTTTTGGATCCATTTAATTACTCGATGACCTTCGCATGATTCGTTCGGCTTGCTCCCGTAGCAAGGGCCTCAATTTGCTCCCAACATTTCATATCAATTTGATGTCAATCTCATCTCAATGCCAGCGTCACTCTCACGGCTTAGACACAGGGAACCTCAAAACAACTTTGTACAATGCACTTGCTCTGAAAGTGCGCCATTATATGGTTCAACATAAACACGGGAACTTGTCTATGCCCGCGCGGCGGAGAGGTGCGGCGCGGGGCCGTGCGGGAATGGATTCCGGGCCAATATTCCCACACACGTGCGAGAATGAGATTTCATGAGAGTTAAAATTTCACCTTTTACGTATTTTTTTTCCATGCATGATGCATTGTAAAATGTTGTATGATACACGTGCGGATAGGTAATTCCCAACTCGTGTCGATCAAAAACACTCCCTGACGGTCGTGTCGTTGGGAATAACCTACTTTCCGCACTTGTATCATAAATAACTATTACAGATTAGTAAAAGCTAAAAAGATGTTCTTGGGAAATTTTATAAAATTCTATGATAAAACTACGAAACATATTAATTACCGAACTTACTGACTCTAAATTCAAATCTGTAGTTAAATCAAACATTTATGAATATTTGGCAGTAATATGCACTAGTGCCTTAATCTATCGCAAAAATAAATAGAAGGGCTACTGTAGTAATGTAATGTTATAATACTGTGATTTTGAAATTATATATTGTACATTGTATCTGATATACTGTTTTGAAATGATGCCCTTCCGAGTTTTTTCAGCCGGTTCTTCCGAAGGCAGAGGTTTTAGACTTAGAGCATACATAACTGGAGTAGCCTTTAAAAATCATACAAAGACAATTTCACAATCGATTAATGGTCAAGCCCCCCCCCCGCAACATTTTTGTACGCAAATACGACATACGGCTACTCCTTTTAGACCAAGATGAGTAGCATTGTGATTTCATTAATTATGCCAAAAAAGGGCGTTTCATAATTTTGCCTAGTGGTATTAACCGTGCCTGTGAAGCCGGTGCTCCGGGTACTATCAAGAAGCACAAAAAATTTTCATAGGCAGGCCTGGCTAGTATATTCCTTGTTGTAAATTTTCATATCATGCCACCATTATGAACCATATTCCGACGGCGTAAGGTCCAAAAACGGTCACTGACTCGTGTGTGCATTAGATATGTACATACCCAGGTAATCACCGCAAAGATAACGATTGTTAAATAATTGCTATCGACCATGGCTATATACCTATACAGTTTACATATGGTTTAGATTATTTAATCTGGCCTACTTTTAACAAAAATATAATTGGAATTGGAACCTTCGACCTTGGACGGTAGAGTTGCTTTTTGAATGTGCAATTCATCCAACTCAAATAATCTCATGTAAACATGTCACACCACACGTACAGTGAAAATGCCCTTACATCCAATATTTGTAACTATATGTAAGCACAAACAGCAACACTTACTATTATTAGACCTTATCTCGTTGCATTAAGGTTCATAAACGGTCAGTCAACTGTGTCGTCAATGGTAGGCTAATGTCGAAGTAAAATGCATGCATAACTGCATGCTTTTACCATGTCATTATCGTCACGTCATTTTACCGTTAATGAAGTTTACTGGGAACTGCATTAAACCTCTTTAGGACGCCGTCGCAATTTGAAAATGGCAGTCTAACATCTACAAATTAATACATGTTTAACAGAAAAAGGGTTAAACTTATTTAAAAACGTCAAACCTCTATCAGATGGTTATAATTTATTTGAATTTATGGAAAAATTGCAAACACTGCCGTTGCAATTTGAACCTTCTCCGATAAGCCGTAATGCCGATATTTGTACGGATTATCTTTAAGAAATGGTCTCTTTTAATGAGTTCAACTCACGAACCCAGACGGGTTGGATAAATAAAACAAAAAACTTGGAGCAACTAATTTATTGATTTATTTATTGATAAACAATATATTTACACGGCATTACAGACAAGCCAATACACCGAAAAATTAAACATAACAAAATAATAGATACAAAACATATTCAACACGGACAATAATATAGGTGACATCAAACAAAAGTACTGGACAGCCTATCACTATCATCCATCGACTCACAAAACCTTAGACATTCACGGCACACAGTCGCCCATCTCCAAGCAAACAAGTCACATTCAGGTGCCGATGTCAAGAGCGCATTGAGCAGCGTGAGTGCGATACCGTGCGCGCCTCCGGCACTGCCAGCAGTGGGCGCGCTCGCGGTCTCAGCATGACCCTAATGATACCTCCTCTACGTTAGGCGCATCACACACTGCCGCCGCATCCCGCTGCGCCGTGTGGAGCGACGACGGTTCGCAACGTTACATGCCAGCACCTCAGCCCCCCTATTCTGTAACTTGTTTTCAGCTCACCCACAAATATATTTTGACGCCGCGATTCGTACTAACTAAGCGTAGGTAGAGGTCTAGTTTCGTTAGGCGTGACGCGTGGGGTGAGGCGCATGAGCGCGTAGCGAATAACAGCCCTGTTTGTATACAAATTCTGCACGGTACTTACACTGCATCGCACCTCGGTCCGGTGGACTTCGATGCCATTTTTTACTAATTAACGCCCCAAAAAACCATAAAAACGACATCCATTATTGATATTTCGGACATTTCAACCCCATCGCACGATGATATTTCACGTCCGACATGTTGGATTTTAAAATCGTTGTTTTCGTAATCAGCGGCCCGATAAACCATAGAAACGATACCCATGTTGATTTTCAGGCTTTGTCACCACCTTCTCCCCTTTTAAGGGTTGAATTCTCAAAAAACCTGAAACACGTGTTTACTCATTTATCGTTAGGAATACTGCTGTGAAGTTCCGAATGAAAAAGTCTAACTAATCTTGTTTCCCCATACCAACTTTGGACCCCCATTTCACCCCCTTAGGAATTGAATTTTGAAAAATCCTTTCTTAATGCACCCCTAGACTTTATAAGGAACCTACGTGCCAAATTTGGAATCTCTAGAACCAGCGGTTTGGGCTGTACGTTGATATGTCAGTCAGTCAATCAGTCTGTCAATTTCTTCTTTTATATTATGCCTTATAAAAAGGTACGTGAATACATTTACCCTTACTGTACCTAGCGTCGTGTTCCTAGTGGTTAGTAATGTTTCCAGGAGCCGTAGCACGGTTGGCTTTATCACGCGACAAGTGACAAGATAAGAGCGTCGTCTCGTTTTATCGAACGGTGTCAGCCAGTGACGCACGCTCTATCCTATCACCTATCGCGTGACAAGGCCAACCATGCTACGGCTCCAGAGCGTCCAGGATGCGCCGTGTTCTTTGCCTATTGCTGTGAATACAGCAGGCCCTCAAATTAACATTTCATTGCAACTGCCATCTGGGAAACGTACCTTACTACAAGGCCTAGGTTACCTAGGTTACGTAAACCGCGGAAGATAAGATCGCATATGGTTTTTAGGGTTCCGTACCTCAAAAGGAAAAAACGGAACCCTTATAGGATCACTTTGTTGTCCATCTGTCTGTCGAGACCCTTTATCTCGGGAACGCGTGGAGATATAGAGTTGAAATTAAAAGCATATACTCAAATCTACAGTGCCTTGAAGTTGTGAAAAAATCAAACTGCTAAGTTAACGTAAAAAAAAGATACGGCCGTTTATGCCGCAAAAAACGTATATTTCGATTCGACACTCAAGGGAATCAAAATTTATAGAGTACTTCCCATTAACCTAGAACTATGAAATTTGGCACGTGATATTGTCTTATTACTACAAGTACAGGGAACTGGAACTGAAAAGCTGAGATCGAATCGCCTACGGTGTTATGGACATGTTATGCGGAGGGATGATAGTAATGTTGCTAGAAGGGCATTAAGTATGAATGTTGAGGGTTGCAAGAGAAGAGGTAGACCAAGGAAAAGGTGGATGGACTGCGTGAGAGACGATATGAATAGGAAGGAAGTGTGTGATGAGCTGACGGACGATAGAGAGGTATGGAAGAAAAAAACATGCTGCGCCGACCCCAAGTAAATGGGATAAGGACAAGCGAATGATGACTACAAGTCAAAATCAAAAAACTATACATTTGTAATTTTGTACGGGATACTCGGTGGGTGAGTCCGACTCGCACTTGTCCGATTTTTTTTATCGCCGTTCCGCCCATTAACTCCGACGGCCAAGGTTGGCAGACGGGCGGGAGACAAGTGACGTGTCATATTGTTTACTCACACATACCTATATGTGGACAATGTGACGCGAGGTTGCGGTTCCATTTCCAAATATAGATTTTTATATCAGCTTTCTCATTTTGGAATACGCCCTCTTTTACACAGAGAGGGAGAGACCATAGGCAATATTTAAAATCCTCAAATCCACTGCATTTATTTTATTTATTATAGAAATTAAGATTCTTATTATCAGGTTGTATATAATGGACCTATTAGGGTATATTCGAACACTACACACGCGAAATACGGACGACTTCCGTAAAATAAACATTATGGAGGGATTGCAGGGAAAATTTATGTAATATTTTGGGTGGTGTATTTTTTTATTTCATTGCATATCGACGGTGGAAATTTCAAATGTCGTAAGGGACAAGCAGGCTTATGTCCCTTACGACATTTGAAATTTCCACCGTCGATATGTTTGAGAAAAGTACTATTGAAAAAAAAACGACGAAGCGCTTCGAGAAACGGTAGGTAGTGCCTGCCCTTGCGCTTCGCTTGGCTCGTCTTGGCGGGGGCAGTACCATACCCCCACATACATGCCTGGCCGTGAAAAGGGCTTGCCGGCTTCGTATCACAGGGAGGCCGGACAGTGATACGAAGCCGGCAAGCCAACCGTTGTTGGCCGTCTATACCTACTCACCCGGCAAGCCCTTCTTTCCAGGCGTCTGCAGTAACTATCTAGTACATTATTCTGCAATGCGAGTCAGCCAAGCGTGTAACGCGAAAGAGACCGTTGACGGAAAACACTAAAACTCAATAGTCCGTTTTTTTTTCACGCTGTCTTGCCTATTCTGTGAATACCTTTATTCGGGCGAAATTATAGGGTGATTTAGCTCTGGCCTGCGTTCTACAGAGCCTAGATAGACGGAGTTACATTAACTGACATATCTACATAAAATCTTTACTTGAATGAGACAAATACAAATGAGAAAAATTATTCTGTAAGTCAAGTAGGTGCAAAGGCTATAACGAGTTGACCTTCAGGTTTATGTAAATTTTTGCTAATGTAATCGATGTAAATTACGGGTTTATTTAATTTGCATATTGAAATGCATCTACTTATTCAATTTCTGCTTTCGGAATGTTCTCATATTTTGGGTATCTCTAAAGCGAAGAAAGCAACGAAGCCTTATTTAGTAACCATTTTTTAAGAAAGGCTTGCAGCGACATCTATCTCCAAGACTTGGGTAAACTCGACTCTAGACACCAGCAGCGGTATCACCAGATGCAGGCAAATCTGAACTCATCTGGCTTACTTTTGTTTAAGAGCTAATTAAGGGTTCAGGCAGAATATTAGTGCTTCGTTCGAAAGAGCGAAGCGTTCGTCGGAGTCGTCAACCCTTTTGTTTTTCTGCAATAAACACAGCACGTTTAGATTTTTTGTTCTATTATGTTCGATAATATTGTGTAACAAATGTTTGTTCTGATTTTGGTTCTGTGCTCTATAAAATGATCAATCGTTGTACGAGCTGACGCACATACGTTCAACTCGCACAAGTAAAATACCTAATAATAAGTATATTAATATTTGCATGGCTTGCATTGCCATGTCGCAATCTTATAGGAATCGGTGGAAACAATAAAGCAGTGTTCAACTATCACTCAACGGGTTCGGTCATTTAGCTCTCCGGAGTTACCACCCTTAGCTAGCATCCCTCAGCTTTCAAACACAGCATAGCTAACTTTACATTGGTCCTTCGAACTACCGTACAAGCGGGACCTTTCGGGAGTGTAAAAAAGAATTCCGTCGGTTCAGCGTACGTTCATTGACCCAGTTATACTAAGACTATATAGTTACACGTGTCTCTAACTAGCGAGCGGTATAGCGAGGAATAACGATTGGACATTAGCTTGAACTCAGCTACAAAACTTAGTTCAATTGACAATAAGTGAGAAACGTGAAGCACCTCGAGCATCAATCAGCAGCGTGCGAGCAGCCGTGAGTCAGGGACTCACACAGCAGCGCCAGCAACAACTCTTAGCATCAGCAACACCGTGAGTCGCGAGACTTGCAAGCAGCAGCATCCAAGTAAGATCGTTCATATTACTTGACTAACTGGCTACCATGTCGGAATACGAAGAGCTCTTCAGCCGTCAAGCAGCGATCGTCAGCGAGCTTCAGCGCATCGGCACTAATTTTGACAAGGACTCAGCTCACCGAAAAACCTCGGAGTACCTGAAGTTAAGGTTAGACGCTTTAGATAATCTATGGGGAGAGTTCGAACTTAATGATAAAACGCTTGCTAAAGTTCTTCTTAAATCGCAGCGTTACTTTCAAGAAAATATTTACGCTCGTACTCTCACATATTACACTGAAACTCGTGCAAAAATAGCAGAATATGAGCCATGTGAGAAAGAAAAAACTATATTAGGGTCAGGTTCGGGTAACGGTACTAACACCGGGACTGGTCCAAGCAAGGTAGATGAACTTTTGTCCCTACAGCGGACCAACTATCGAGCTTTCAAGCGGCTAATATCTAGCATCAAAGTCAGCGAGATCAGTGAAAAATGGGAGTTAGAAGACGAGCTCCGCAGCATCCAATCTAGATGGAACGCCATCGACAAGCTGCATCTAGAGATAGACAACATTCTTGAAGGTGAGGATGAAGTTTACCTAGATGAATTTACGAAACAGGAGGAGTCATATAAGAAACTTAAGAAAGAGCTAAACCAAAAGCTATCTGCTACTTCTCACGTCCATCAAGCTACTCCTTTACTTGAGATACCCACTTTTTCAGGCAAGTATACCTACTGGCCTACTTTCTATGATTTATTCTCTGAATCTATTCATAACAATAACTTCCTATCGAAAGCTCAAAAAATGCAACATCTCAAGGGTAAGGTCAAGGGAGAAGCGGAGCGATTAATTCAACATTTAAATATCTCAGCTGAAAATTATGATATTGCTTGGGAAATATTGACGCATCGTTATAATAATCCTCAAGTACTCTTTACGACTCAAATCGAGACTTTCCTGAATCAACCCAGCATCAGCAAGCAAACAGCTTTCGAGATAAAACGTCTTTACGATACCACCACCGAGTGCATTCACGCCATACACAACCTCGGTGTGAATACTAACACTTGGGATCCGATATTAGTACATTTACTCACCAAAAAGCTAGACAGCGATACCTACAAAGCCTACAAAGAATCGCGTAAGTCTCCTAGAGAATTACCTCTTTTATCTGAGCTGATGACCTTTCTCGAGAGTAAGTTCATAGCTCTAGAGCCTACTCACAAGAGAGAGAGAGAATCTACAGCTGCAGCTAAGCCAGCTTCAATTTATCAAGCTAAGCCTAACTACAAGCCGAGCTACTATAATAGCAAGCATACATCGAGGTATCAAGCCGCTTCTACATCCACGTGTAAGTGCCCTCTATGTAATTTTGATCACGAGCTATATCGATGCCAAAAGTTCCTCAACATGTCAGCGGATGCCAAATTGAGGTCAGTTGCGAAACTTCAACTTTGTAAAAATTGTTTATTTAAACATGCAAGTAATATATGCAATTCAACAAAAAGGTGCAAAGAATGCAATTGCGAACATCATACGATTTTGCACGACGCATGTAAAGGGTCACTGCACTGCACTACGACAGTGCCTACAGCTGAGCAAAACTCACCTTTAATGACTAAAGCGCTACCATCAAATAAGCAACCTAGCAACAAGCCATACACAGCAAGTCACGTTGCGGCTGACGATGAAGAAGTTTTATTAGCGACTGTTTTGTTAAAAATCAAAGCGATTGATGGTACTTACGTCACACTACGAGCATTGCTCGATCAAGGCTCTCAGATAACTTTAGTATCGGAGAACGCAGCGCAACTACTAGGGTTGCCACGCCGTAAATTTAGCGCATCGGTATCCGGCGTCGGTGTCGTCCCTAAGCACAGCAAACAGCTTATATCACTTGAATGTAAATCTATATACGAGGATTACAGATTCAACACAGAGGCATGCATTATTCCTCGAGTTATTGGTGATCTTCCCAATGTTTCATTCAGCAAGAAATCGTGGCCTCACATCCAGCACATGAACCTAGCTGATCCAGAATACAACGTATCTAAATCAGTTGATATTTTGCTTGATGCTTGCGTTTACTCGGACGTGATTATGAGTGGTCTAGTAAAAGGGTCCCATAACGCGCCCATAGCTCAACAAACTAAGCTTGGCTGGATTTTATCGGGAAATGTAAAAACATATAACTGCAGCGTTGTCGTTAATAATCTTGACGAAATAGCAAAATATTGGGAGATGGAGGAAATACCTAGCATATCAAGCGAGCTTACTACGGAAGAACAGTACTGTGAAGAGCATTACATAGCTACGACCAAGCGACTTGACAACGGTAGGTACGAGGTAGCCCTACCAATGAAGCCTAACTATGAAAAAAGTTTAGGAGCTTCTAAAGCGAAAGCGACAGCACAATTTTTACAATTAGAGAGCAAAATGGTAAAAAACGAATCTTATTCTAACAGCTATAAACAATTCATTCATGAATATCTAGAACTAGGTCATATGCGTCCAGCTAACCAGGGTGACCACATTTCATACCATCTGCCACATCACGGAGTGGTCCGGCCAGAATCTACTACTTCCAGCCTCCGTGTGGTGTTCAATGCTTCAGCTAAAACCAGCTCAGGGCTCAGCCTCAATGACGTCATGGAATGTGGTCCGAACTTGCAGCAGGACCTACCCACTTTGATCTTAACCTGGCGTCAATATAAATATGTAATTACTGCAGACATAGAAAAAATGTTTCGTCAGATTTTAATCAGAGAAAGCGATCAGCATCTACAGGGTATTCTCTGGAGGGATTCCCCTCAAGAGCCAATGCAGGAATACTTACTTACCACAGTAAGTTATGGCACAAAACCAGCTGCGTATTTGGCTATGAGAACCCTGCGACAGCTAGCCAAAGACGATGCCTCGAAATACCCTCTTGCAGCAGCAGCATTAGAAAATCATTTTTATATGGATGATTTACTTAGCGGTGACAACACAATCGAAGCTACAAAAGAACTGCAGCAACAGCTAATCAATGTAATGAGAGGAGCAGGAATGAATCTACGAAAATGGTCAGCTAATCATCCAGAGCTACTACAAGACTTAGCTACAAATCAGCTTGATAAGCCTTTCGACTTTAAATGTTCAGAGTCTCGTAAAACACTCGGGCTAACATGGACACCCTCGTCCGATTCATTCATATTTACGAACAAAATCGAGCACGCCGCGTTATGTAATACGAAGCGCCAGCTACTATCAGAAATATCAAAGATATTTGATCCGTTGGGATGGCTCTCACCCCTGACGGTTCGAGCTAAGCTACTCTTCCAAAATACATGGAATTCCTGTGAAGGATGGGATGACCTTATTCCGGAAGAAATCCAAAAGGAATGGATCCAGCTACGAAATGAACTTCAAAATGTAAGTCAATTCAGCATACCCAGATACTTAGGTGACACACAAAAACAATTCCAATTACACGGATACAGCGACGCGTCGCAAAAATCATATGCTTGCGCCGTGTACTTAGTAGCAACCAACGATAAGGGCGAGTGCACAAGTCGCAGCTAAAACGAAACTAGCGCCACTAAAGAAGAAAATTTCGCTACCACGGCTTGAACTTTGTGGAGCTTTACTTCTAGCTCAGCTTATACAAATCATAAAAGCTTCTTTGACAGCCACTGAATATGACATATACGCATGGACAGACTCTACAGTAGTTTTGGGTTGGCTTCATGGCGACTTATCTCGTTGGAAGCAATTCGTCGCGAATCGAGTTCAGCAAATAACCGAAATCATACCAGCATCGAATTGGAACCACGTCCAGTCAGATGAAAATGCAGCTGACTGTGCCACCAGAGGACTATCCATAGCAAAGCTTCAGAATAATACACTTTGGTGGAACGGACCGGAATCGCTAGCTACATTCGAACAAAAAAACATCAAAAACAAAATTTATGATCCACCGACCATTGAAACAAAAAAGGTCTGTGTGAACTCAGCTTTACATCAACCTAGCTATTCATTTATAAATGAATTATTAAAAAATAACAGCTCTGTCACTCGAACGGTAAGAGTTGTGGCATGGGTATCACGTTTCGCAGCAGCGTTACGTCACAAACGCACGGAACATGATACAGTCCTGTCCACTACAGAAATAAACAAAGCTTATGCGTTTATTATCAAAAACGAGCAAGCGAATGATTTTGGAAAGGACTTGGAAAAATTAAAAAGAAAGGAATGTGTTGCGTTTAGCAGCCCTTTAGCGAATATCTCTCCCTTTATTGATGAAAACGGGATTTTGAGAGTGGGTGGCCGCCTCGGTCAGTCCACAGTAAGCAGCTCAGCTAAACATCCAATAATCTTGTCAAGTCACAGCCGTTTTTCCGAATTACTAATTGACCAAGCTCATATTACAACCTTGCACGGCGGACCGCGGCTAACACTATCTTATCTACGTGAAAAATATTGGATTTTAGGCGGCATGAGAACAGTTAAAAAACAGCTTCGTCAATGCGTAAGATGCCGTCGTTTCAGCACTGAAAAGCAACATCAATTCATGGCCGACTTACCACGAGCCAGAGTGACTCCCGCACGTCCATTCACGCACACTGGCGTAGATTACACCGGGTACGTGGACCTAAAGGCAAGCAAGGGCAGGGGAATCAAAACAAACAAAGGCTATGTGGCTGTGTTTGTCTGCCTAGCGACTAAGGCCGTGCACCTAGAACTGGTGTCTGACCTCAGCACTCCAGCATTTTTAGCAGCTTTTCGCCGTTTCTGTGCGCGGAGAGGGACACCCCGCCGAATGTACAGCGACCAGGGTACTAACTTCATCGGAGCTAAACGAGCATTGGACAGTGAATACAAGGAAATTTCAAGCACTATCAATCAGGACTACTTTAAGCATCTAAGCGAAATGAACATCGAGTGGTCTTTCAATGCTCCAGCGTGGCCCAGTGCAGGTGGCTTATGGGAAGCCGCCGTGAAAAGCTTCAAACGACATCTGAAACGAGTCTTAGGTGAGCAAAAGCTAACTTACGAGGAGTTTACTACACTGCTGCAGCAGATAGAAGCGTGTCTAAACTCTCGTCCTTTGTTTCCTCTGACGGAGAATCCTGAGGATGCTTACTTGACCCCAGGACATTTCTTGATTGGAGACTCTTTACTATCACGACCTCAGACCGACCCAGATGACATCAACTTACGAGCGCGTTGGCAACTTGTACAAAGCATGAACAAGCACTTTTGGAAACTATGGTCGTCAGATTATCTTCAGCACCTTCAGACTCGTTCCAAATGGAGAACACCTACAAAAAACCTTCAGCTTAACGACATTGTACTCATAAGAGACGACAACTTACCTCCAGGCAAGTGGGCGCTCGGCAGAGTGGTAGACCTGCACCCTGGAAGCGATGGATACGTTAGGGTTGTATCTGTCAAAACCGAAGCTAACATTTTCAAGCGACCAGTAACAAAGCTTATGCAGTTACCAATTGAAACAGCTAAAAAAGAAGACGATCTTTCAGCACATCAGCATACTAATCAGCAAACTCCACCCCCTGCAAGCTCGAATGTACGAGCACGTGGAAATAAGCGTAAACCTTTCAGAAACTTTTTCACCTTAGCTCTCTTACTATTTTCAATGTTCGTATCTCCAACTACACAGCAAAAGGTACCTCATTTCAGTACCACAGCTCTCAATGATTCAAAATCACTATACTTTGACAAGGTATCGAACTTACAATGTATTCGAGACGAGTGGAAGCTAGTAATATACTACAATCTCACTAGCTACTGGCAAGCAATCACTGACATGGATACTTACGTGAGCAATCTGAAAGGCTTGACTATGAAATCTAGCACTCAATTCCAGCAGATAACTAACCAGCTAACACACGAGCTAACGGAAATTGAGCACTACAACCGATTACTACAAGGCTCTAATAAAAAGCGACAGAAACGAGGTTTAGTAAATGGTATCGGAAACGTAGCTCACTACTTATTTGGCGTATTAGACGACAAATTTGCACTGCAATATGCTAAAGACATTGAGAAAATTTCCTACAACGAAAATCATCTTAAAAGTCTTATCAAAAACCAAACTACAGTGGTTGAAGCAGAATTAAACATCATACAACGCAATGAGCAAATAATGAACAAACAATTTTCAGTTATCAATGAGCATCTCCATAATGTAAAAACAGACATAAATAAATTACGGTCTGACGTCAACGACGGGCTCTACATTACGTCATCAGCATTAGCAGCGAATATCATCCTCGAGAACCTCAGACGTATGCAAACGTCACTCATAGACACTGTGACCGACATCAGTCACGGTCGCATCGATACACACTTAATAACTAGCGACCAACTTGAAGAACAAATCAACTTTATATCTGGCCAGCTACAGGGCGATCTAAAAGCACCAGCTGAGACCGGGAATATACGGGACTTATACAAACTACTAAAAGTATTCGCTAAAGTCTTTAAAAACTATCTTATAATTGAAATAAGAGTCCCGCTAGTAAGCAATGAAATCTACGAGCTCGACAAAATAATTAGCGTTCCGCAGAACAAAAATGGAGATTCCTACCTTACCATACCTACCTACCCTTACTTAGCATTCAACTTACACAGAGACGCAGTTATATTCTTATCAGATTATGATCTGCAAGCTTGTCTTCATGCATCAGAAGAAAAACTACTATGTAGTCTAGATAAACCTACTTATGACTTAAACTTGCAGCAAACATTATGTAATATCACTTTAATGAATACAGGCAAATCTACATCACCTTGTATTTATGAGCATTCAACTTGTGTAAATAGATGGATCAAGTTACACCGACCGAACTCTTGGCTTTATTCGTGTTGCGATAAATGCAATATTCGCTCTTATTGCTCAGCTGATGTAACTATGAGTACCTTATCAGGCACTGGCCTTCTGGAAATAGGTCATGGTTGTACATATAAGGGTGATACATTCACTATCCACTCTCACAACAGCTTTTTACGAAAAGTAAATATTCAGCCTTTTCTCGAAGCCCCAGAAGTATCTATTTTGAACAGCGTAATAAAAACATCTGAAACGAGCTACGACTTTAAGGTAGAAAACCACGAGCAAACATATCGTCAGGTAATGGACGAGATCAACAACCTGAAACAGCAATCAGCATCCGACCTCAGCATACACGATGTCCATCAGTTTTCCATTATTTACGGCATGCTTACCGTACTGGTGGTAATGGGAATTATAGCAGCCTATCTTCGAGCCAGAAAACGACGGAGCATGCAGCTAGCAGCGTCTCCCGGGCGGGAGGGCCTGGTGAGCTCCACGCGCGCCTGCGCGGCTGCAGACTACGCGCATACGCACCGCGACCAGCAACAAGTACCACGCGAGTGTATTGAATTACGTAAATCAGTGAGCATGGGCATTTTAAGTGCAAATAGAGGCGCGGCGCCTCCTAAACCACCTCGTTCAGTGTCTATTCCCATACCGTGTGATTCCTTTAGTGAAATAATCGAGCCCACCGGGGACAATTAGTTTCCATTGACATTTTTAAATATCTCTAGACATAACTATGGACCGCTAAGTGAAAACTATAAGCATTCATTTCTTCAGCTAATATTGTTTCTACATGTATTGCCAAATAACAAAATGTTTACCTACTATAATTTAGCTTAAGCTTTACTGTTATTTTGCAATTATAAAGCTGCCATCTCCTTCTTTTCGGGCTGGCAAGATGTACGAGCTGACGCACATACGTTCAACTCGCACAAGTAAAATACCTAATAATAAGTATATTAATATTTGCATGGCTTGCATTGCCATGTCGCAATCTTATAGGAATCGGTGGAAACAATAAAGCAGTGTTCAACTATCACTCAACGGGTTCGGTCATTTAGCTCTCCGGAGTTACCACCCTTAGCTAGCATCCCTCAGCTTTCAAACACAGCATAGCTAACTTTACAATCGTGTTAACACTCAATTCAGTTAATGTCAACAATTTCATAGCGCTGAACTCATACCCCATGCCGTGGTTTTCCCACTACCTAAGTAGAGGAAAGCGCCTACGAACAGAGCGCCCGCTAGGCAGGTTCCTGCCAGTGAGTGTTAAAAATTGGACGGACCGGTCGGAAATCTTTCAATAAGTTCTATGAACAGCCTTGCTTAGTCACTGCTATAGCCCAGACTCGTCTTGTCCGCAGCACGCGCTCTCCCGCGTCGGCGGCGTGATCTTCGCGGAGAGCGACCAGCGCTGGTCGGGCACGCCGACCGCGCTGGGCGCGCTGTGGGCGCGCGCGGCGCGCTCCGGCGTGCTCGCGTACCCGCGCCGCGCGGCCGTCACCTCGCTCACGCACCCGCGCATGTTCCACTACCTGCACGCGGCGCTCGACGACTTCCTGTTCGTGCAGATGCTGGAGCCGGCGAGGTGGGTAGTGATCTTCGCGGAGAGCGACCAGCGCTGGTCGGGCACGCCGACCGCGCTGGGCGCGCTGTGGGCGCGCGCGGCGCGCTCCGGCGTGCTCGCGTACCCGC
Organism: Epinotia nisella; assembly: GCA_932294315.1. Taxonomy (NCBI): domain Eukaryota; kingdom Metazoa; phylum Arthropoda; class Insecta; order Lepidoptera; family Tortricidae; genus Epinotia; species Epinotia nisella. The sequence goes on from OW028679.1 coordinate 23,128,691, forward strand.
GCCGCGCGGCCGTCACCTCGCTCACGCACCCGCGCATGTTCCACTACCTGCACGCGGCGCTCGACGACTTCCTGTTCGTGCAGATGCTGGAGCCGGCGAGGTGGGTAGTGATCTTCGCGGAGAGCGACCAGCGCTGGTCGGGCACGCCGACCGCGCTGGGCGCGCTGTGGGCGCGCGCGGCGCGCTCCGGCGTGCTCGCGTACCCGCGCCGCGCGGCCGTCACCTCGCTCACGCACCCGCGCATGTTCCACTACCTGCACGCGGCGCTCGACGACTTCCTGTTCGTGCAGATGCTGGAGCCGGCGAGGTGGGTAGTGATCTTCCCGGAGAGCGACCAGCGCTGGTCGGGCACGCCGACCGCGCTGGGCGCGCTGTGGGCGCGCGCGGCGCGCTCCGGCGTGCTCGCGTACCCGCGCCGCGCGGCCGTCACCTCGCTCACGCACCCGCGCATGTTCCACTACCTGCACGCGGCGCTCGACGACTTCCTGTTCGTGCAGATGCTGGAGCCGGCGAGGTGGGTAGTGATCTTCCCGGAGAGCGACCAGCGCTGGTCGGGCACGCCGACCGCGCTGGGCGCGCTGTGGGCGCGTGCGGCGCGCTCCGGCGTGCTCGCGTACCCGCGCCGCGCGGCCGTCACCTCGCTCACGCACCCGCGCATGTTCCACAACCTGCACGCGGCGCTCGACGACTTCCTGTTCGTGCAGATGCTGGAGCCGGCGAGGTGGGTAGTGATCTTCCCGGAGAGCGACCAGCGCTGGTCGGGCACGCCGACCGCGCTGGGCGCGCTGTGGGCGCGTGCGGCGCGCTCCGGCGTGCTCGCGTACCCGCGCCGCGCGGCCGTCACCTCGCTCACGCACCCGCGCATGTTCCACTACCTGCACGCGGCGCTCGACGACTTCCTGTTCGTGCAGATGCTGGAGCCGGCGAGGTGGGTAGTGATCTTCCCGGAGAGCGACCAGCGCTGGTCGGGCACGCCGACCGCGCTGGGCGCGCTGTGGGCGCGTGCGGCGCGCTCCGGCGTGCTCGCGTACCCGCGCCGCGCGGCCGTCACCTCGCTCACGCACCCGCGCATGTTCCACTACCTGCACGCGGCGCTCGACGACTTCCTGTTCGTGCAGATGCTGGAGCCGGCGAGGTGGGTAGTGATCTTCCCGGAGAGCGACCAGCGCTGGTCGGGCACGCCGACCGCGCTGGGCGCGCTGTGGGCGCGTGCGGCGCGCTCCGGCGTGCTCGCGTACCCGCGCCGCGCGGCCGTCACCTCGCTCACGCACCCGCGCATGTTCCACTACCTGCACGCGGCGCTCGACGACTTCCTGTTCGTGCAGATGCTGGAGCCGGCGAGGTGGGTAGTGATCTTCCCGGAGAGCGACCAGCGCTGGTCGGGCACGCCGACCGCGCTGGGCGCGCTGTGGGCGCGTGCGGCGCGCTCCGGCGTGCTCGCGTACCCGCGCCGCGCGGCCGTCACCTCGCTCACGCACCCGCGCATGTTCCACTACCTGCACGCGGCGCTCGACGACTTCCTGTTCGTGCAGATGCTGGAGCCGGCGAGGCGGGTAGTGATCTTCGCGGAGAGCGACCAGCGCTGGTCGGGCACGCCGACCGCGCTGGGCGCGCTGTTGGTGCGCGCGGCGCGCTCCGGCGTGCTCGCGTACCCGCGCATGTTCCACTACCTGCGTGCAGATGCTTGAGCCGGCGAGGTCGGTAGTGATTTCGCGGAGAGTGACCAGCGCTGGTCGGGCACGTCGACCGCGCTGGACGCGAACCATGTTTCGAGCCCTTTTCAGTACTCGTGGTCAACGGGTAGACTGCGTTACACGATAACTTTTGAATCCGTTTAAAAGAAAAGATGAAACAATTCTTGAAATCTGATAAGTAGTTCCGGAGAAGCCCTACATGCAATCTTACCACCGTTCAGAGTTTCCTCTTTGATGGTTGCAGGTTGCTGGTGGCGGACTCGCCGGCCGTCAAGGAGGTGATGCGGCCGTGGGTGCAGTGCGCGCTCACGCAGGACTGCATCATGCCTATAGGTGCGTACATCACTTCACTTCTAAATATATCTTTACCCTATTTAGACTAGTGCTTCCAGTAACGAAAGAAAGTGGTTTACCAGTTTTCGACTCTATTATTTGTTAAATAAGGTTCAAAAGTGGTAGTTCGCTTTCTTACTGTAGATTCGCATTAGTTTAAAATGGACCTCACTGATAACACTTAACATGACATTGCGTAGGATCATCAACTGTGTTGTCTTGTCTTTTAACGCCACTTGTGAATTTTGGAGAGAAGATATGCTTATTTCTGAATTAGTTATTGCATCACCACAACTTCAAAAGTATTTCAGACCCATATTGTTGATCAATTTGTCCTTACCAGCGAACGAAAAAACTATAGAAGTTTAATTGGCGCCGAAAAGTGGCCCCACAAAAAGGATGCACATTGCCATCATGCGGACGTGGGGGCGGGGTGCCAAAAGGATGCCAAGCAGCCGTTTAGTTCGAACACGCGCACACATGCGGATACCGGGTTTTGGGCATGTGTTTGGGTAGACATTTGTAGGGATTTCGTCATGTATGGTTTTTTCGTGCGCCAGTCCTTACATACATTTTCGACTTGAACTGTAACTGGCATTGCAGGCGCGCAGTCGGGCGGCTGCCGTTTCGACAAGAAACCCCAGTACCGCTACTCGGGCTGCCACGGGCAGGACGCCTCCGCGCTCAGCATCATCCTCGGGCTGCGCTCGGGCTTCGAGGAGGGCGAGTACGCGCCGCGCGGCGCCGCGCCCTGGCGCCGCGAGCAGCCCGCCGCGGCGCGCGGCGCGCTCGCCGCGCTCGCGAGGAACGCCACGGAGGACGCCAGGACGGACAGGAGTGAGAGGCAGGTCAGCCTGCCGCAGCCGCACTAGGAACCGACAACATGCTACCGAATGCGTACAGCTGCGTACAGCTCAAGGCGCGGGATAGGCGTGCGGAGACTGATCGTATCTAAACGCCTGTATTCACTTTGATTAGTGCACGTGCAGGTGCTTATTGATTAGGAGTAACCACGTCTGGACAGCGATTAATTAGTGCGAGCGATTAGTAACCTGCGTAGTGAAGTGATTAGAAGCGTGTTCTATTTGTTTGCGAGTAGCCCCCGTCCCCCGCGCCTCAGTCTTCCCCCTCACTCGCAGCGTGCCTGCCACTAAACACGTCTGGACAGGCAGTGTTTAATTTTTAGCGTTTCCGATTCCAAAAGGTTTTCAGTTTCAGACACCACCGCGTTTAATATGTCTTTTAGTGATTCTTGCAATCGCAAGCGCGCTTCTTTCAACTGAATTTACTAAACAAAGCCACCAAACAGAATTGGACACTACTTGCACTACACCTGCACTAATCGACCGCAATTACTAATCACCTACACTCGCACTAATCAAAGTGAATACAGGCCATTAGGCGCAGTGTGGTACCGTCAAAGAACTATTGTAAACCATATGTCGATGTTAATCAGGTTTATCGATAGTCAGTTTACCACGTCAAACAAATAAATACGACGGAGGCGAGGATAGATCACAGTAAGGTTCTGCGTGCTGCGACCACACGCACTGGCAACAGGATTGAAATATGTGCGTTGAATATGGACTATAGATCTCGTTGGAAAAGACTGTACGTTTCAATTTGTGATGCGAAATGGTTATGGCGATAATTGATTTTAGCTAATTTATGTGTACAAATTGTGAGAGGTGAACACGATAAGCCGTTGGAGAGATTTACGATGGCCAGGGAAGTATAGTGAAACATCAGGCGGTCAATTATTCCTGATACATGAGGCTGTGAGGGAAAGATGTGGGGAGATTGTGTAGGGAAAAATTGGGCATTTACTTGACATGGACCTCACTTAAGCAATATGTACACTCACGTGCAATAATATATAACCGAACAAGGCGCTCAAACGCTAGTAGATTTATCCGTATTTGATTGAACACGGAGAGTCCATTTTAAACCGTACTGCAATGAAATAAGGCCGATATTCATTCATTGCGTGTCTATGTTTGAGGTTTCAAATATGTAACTTATTTCTAAAGGGATAAGGCGCAAAATAACTAGGTGATACTGTATTTAAACACCTCGGCCGGTCCGAGGCAACGCAGTTATTCCCTCCCTTAGTTGTAATTAGAATCCTGTAGTTTGTAATTGATTATCAAATCTATAAGTACAAGTAAAATTAACAACAAAATGCGACAAGCTTTAGGAGCCGATTCACAAAATAATTTAAGATTATGTAGTAAGATCCAATACAGACGTAAAATATTCAGTGTTATATGCCAACCGTTTAACTTAGTTGCATCGTACGCGGAGCGGGAGGGGTGTGATAGCGTGCCAGAGCTCATAGTGTCCGTTTTGGTGGCGCTGTCACTCCTCCCGCACCGAGCACTACTGCACCGGTCTGTCGGTCTCGGTTAAACTGTAGGCCTATAATATCTATAGTCACTTGTTGTACTATTTCAATGCGTATTCAATTATCATTTATTCAATCAGTTATCACGCGTGATTAATTTCGCTAATGGCCTATTCAAAATGGAAGGGTTTTATAAAGTGTTGTCACGCACGAGGGGTAGTGTTGATGAGTTCATTTATTGGATCTACCTTTCTAACCCGTTTATTGCTGCGCTTTCTCTAAACTGGCACGGGCACGAACGCGTAATATGCGCGTTCGCGGCGGTAATATTTTAGTAATTTTTTTTAACATATTCAGTGCCGAAAACCCGACCAACGGGTATTTTAAGATTTCGTTTCCACGCCGGATGACTCGATAGTCGGGATCGCGGTACCGTAGCTATAGGCGACTAAAGGCCACGCCGGAAGACCCGATATCGAGCACTGTTTTTGACGAGCAGGGTTGCCGCTAACAGAATTTTTAGCGGAGTATTTTAATTATTAGTCTCAATTATTAGGTTGTAATTTATTTACTTACAAACTTATTAAATTTGTGATAAATCACGACAATTAGGGTTGACCAATGTTTTACTGCCTTATGGTACAGTCACGGACTTTAATCGTTGAGCCATTCGGAGCTCACCTTCAGGTCCCTGAGCGCAACCCTATCGTGTGCCAGACTGTCGGGATCTTGGCGTGTAGCGTCGATTCGATCGATAATTGTGAAACTGTGCCCGAGTGTCGGGTCTTATTCTTTTTTCTGGCCTCGCGCCCATGGTCTGTATAATGGGCGGACCTGAATGTGTTAAATAATTAAAAATAGTTACGTGGTATACGAGTACGTATTACTATGTAAGCATCCTCCAAATAATTAAAGTCAACAATCTGGATCTGTGTCAGAATGGCCGTGGGTAGGCTTGTCAGACGCAAGTCGGACGTACCCTGTCCGACAGAATCATATATAATAATATTAATTCATCCTCTAGTAGACCTCTCGTGAATATCGTACGGGCAGTAGTATAAAAATACATTATTGTCTATGGATTGTTTTTTAATACCACGTCGGTTGCAAACAAGCGTCCGGCCCGCCTGATAGCTTCCGTTCCGGTCAGCTTAACCTTGCAGCTCCAGGGGTGTCACATGCGCGTTGTCGACCCTATTGCGTTGTCTACGATTTTTTTCGGAAGCGTAACGTAGCTTACACGCGGCCTTGCACAGATCCGGCTACTTGACTATCGTTTGTACTGCATCTGTACCGGCATTTTGCCAATAATGTCTGTACTTACTATATAGATTCAGTTGAGTTTATTTAAATAGTACTGTGGCTACAGTATTCTATTGTTTTAGTTTTGTAAATATATTCAGTATTTGCCCGCCATTGTTCGCGAGTTTTATGCCAGTTCTATTATCTTTATTTACAGACTTGTACTTACAATATTGTTGATGCAACGCCAGACACCCATACAAACCTGGCTGGCAGTATTTAAAACAAAAAATACGGAGCTAGAACCATTTTTATACGGGTAGGATTAATTTATTTCGCGAGAAAAGGATACTAATTGGGAATGGATGAAAATTTTAGAAGTGGCTGATTATTTTTTTGGTGATAGTAATAAGCTTCCTTAGCACCACGAAAGTTTCAGATTTTTGAAAAATATAAACAGTTTCCTCGCTTACGTTTTGGGTCAGGGACGGCACTTTCCTCGATCGGTCTCATATTACAAAAAAATATATTATATATCTGTGGTAAACTGACACTGGCAATGATATTGACAGTTGCAGCAGCTATATTTGTCATTACCAGTGTCAGTTTACCACAGATATTTAAGATATTTTTTTGTAATATGAGAGATCAAGGAAAGTGTCCATTGACCATCCTTGACCCAAAATGTAAGTGAGGAAACTGTTAATATTTTTCAAAAATAATTGACGCAGCTGATAAACTTGAAACTTTTCTGGTGCTAAGGTAGGTTATTCCTATAACCAAAAAAATAATCAGGCATTCCTAAAATTTTCATCCATTCCACATTGACGTCATTATACTATTGTGTAAAACGTCTAATGTTATTCTAGCATGCCGTTTTAAAATGCGAAGCAAACTAAGTTTGTATGGAGAGTCGAGCGTCCTGGCGACCCTAAAACTGTTAATATTAGAGGAGATTTATGTTTTATTTAGTTTATTTCTTTGCGATGATACTCATTAGCGACGTTTAGTTATGTTTAAGAAGTGATTTCTATTTGTTTAATTTCTTTTTATAACGCCCGTTTATTTTTAATTTACGTATACTTGCACAATTTTATCTGTACAAATGCGAGTAAAGCTTACAGCCACGGTCGTAAACAACTATATAGTTTTTCATCTTAACCAGTAAGATAAGGTGTAAAAGTGTATACATGTTTATGAACGCCGTGCTCATTCAGGGTTGTGACTCACTGTTCACTGTTGACGCGATAAACTAGTTTACAGTGCGACAAGTACTTCCTTTTATACCTAACTTTGCAGACAGCGTTTGTCATCAATATGAAACGAATGGAAGCGATGCGAAACGCATCTGTCTGTATAAAATAAATAAATCAGCCTATATATGCGTCTATATATATGCCTATAGATGCGGGCGGCGCAGGACCGGTCATTGTGGCACTCTTTGGGGGAGGCCTATGTCCAGCAGTGGACGTCTTTGGGCTGATATATGATGATGATATATGCGTCCCACTGATGGGCACAGGCCTCTCGCGGATGAGAGGAAACGGGCAGTAGTACCCACGCTGGGCCTGTGCGGGTTGGGGACTTCATCTGTCTGTATAATACGGACAAATTATCTGTGCACCTCGGATCGTGACGCCACAACTGCGAATTGGAATTATCGCACAGCAGCGAGGTGCACAGAGATTTGTTAATTTTTCTGCGAGCGTGTGGCGCCGCCATAAGGATGACAGAGCGAAAAAAGTCCACCAATAGGAAGGGATGCGTGAGCGAGGCTAGCAATACTAATCGGTTTGGGTTTACTTCGGCACATCTCTGGTCGATACTCAATCTAACACGGGCGTGCGTGTTACATAGTTTACTTATTTTACTGACACCAAACGATTATTGGAACTATTTGTTATCTTAGCTATCTCTGCCACATGTCACAGTTGCTTCAGTTCGCTAATGAATTTGTTTATTATACCTAAAAAAAGCATCAATATTTACCATCGACAAACTCACCTTGAAACTATATCATAGTAACTTCAACCCTTTTTTAGGTCGAAAAATGACAATTGAATGTCAGTCTTACTCATTTGAATTAAGATATATATTGACCCAGGCATTGTGGTCGACACTTAGAGCATACGTAACTGGAGTAGCCTTTCTTAACTACAAAGACAATTTCGCAATCGATCACAAAATCGCCTCACGGATCATAAAAATGCCCGCATATTGATGTTAGCACTTGATATTATAAACGTTCAACCACTTCAAGCTTTTAATATATTATTGAGTTTCAATATCCTATTAAGATGCTCCCCCCCGCCCCCGCAAAATTCGGCAGACTTTTTTGTACGCAAATACGACACAAGGCTACTCCAGTTATGTATGCTCTAAGGGTCGACACAACCCCGCAGCCGACAAAGGGTTAAGAAGTCTCAAGCGATGTGACTTATAATGTCAATTTGACATAGTTCCATGGTTGGTTAGGGTTCTATTTTGCTGATAAGTCAATTAACTTTTTCGTGTTATTTTGTCACAGTGGGCGAAGTGATAGTAGTAACTAGTTTTCTGTCTCCTTAACAGGACAGAAAAACAACAAGAAATGGTTGATTGGCTCATATTCTTTTTCCGTATATGTATACAATTGATGTAGACTTTAGAACTGCGGTACTCAACTTAAACTCAATCCCAAATGTACTATTCAGTATGTTGTCATATGTGCACACTATAAGTTAACTTTTTTTTTAAATTATATGTCAACACTTAAACTGTAACTTATTTTTACAGTACACGTGGTGTTATGAGCACTTTTCGTGCATATGTTGAAACTTTAAAGAGCCATAATGTACTGTAAAACGTTGTACGATACTCGTGCGAATAGGTAATTCGCGACTCGTGTCGATTTAAAACACTCCCTTGGGTCGTGTTTTAATTTATCACCACTCGTTGCGAATTTCCTATTTTCTGCACTTGTATCGTAAATAAAGTATTATGTGTGTTACCGGCATGCGGGCATTTATTTAAACTGATAATAATATGTTACATCAGCAATTGTTTTCAAATATTAGCAAATCATAATTATGTAATTTAACCGCACAGTTAATTTTCCAAAATCCAAACCTTCAATGTACTACGTGTATGACGTCGTAATAAACAAAGTTTGAAGTGCTGTCATTTACACTTACTTGTCAATTTACATAGCTGTAGATTGCTGGCAATTTAAATTTTGTTAGAAAATTTATGAAGTCGGAATTTTAGTTAATTAATTGAATTAAGGCTATGGTTAAGTTAAGGAACTAAGTTAGTTAAACCTATTTTTAAAAAAGCCCACTTGCCGGTAACGCACTGTATATATTTATTCTGTTTTGTTTCATGCACGTCGGCAATGTTGCCATTGAAAAGGGTAATGTTTGTTTTAAGTAATTCGCCATTGTATTCGGAGCAAACAGGTGTGGATATATTTTGAGTATTTGTACGTTGTACCTCGACTTTTATATTTTTCGAGATACTTTTGAACCTGAACCAATTTTTCGCATGTCGCGAAAAGATCTCATCTGTCGCGTTATACACTCTTTCATAATTTGCACAATTTTACAGCTTCTTTAACCCTTTCGGCGCGGGTTCTCACGGCGCTGTATCAGTTTTCTTGAATAAGATTGCGCTGCCACCGAGGCCGAGACGGGTAGAACAGATACAAATCAACCAATCCCAGCGTTTCAGATGTAGCGGTGCGGAGATGAGAGCTGTGATTGGTCAAAAGAAACTACTCGATACTCAGTAGTCACTTTTGCTCCTCCCCGCCTCATTATCGAATGATTACGTATCATTTGCGCAGAAAGGGTTAAACGGCTTCCAGTGAGATTTCGACTAGCAGGGGTCGATTTTAGACCAATTTAGTTTAGCATATAAAGAGCTTTGTAACTATATATAGGAAACCCTTCTAAAGTAGATACTGGTCTGCTCTCATAAGGCAACAGACAGATTATGTCATCATTAAAAAAAATTGCATGAAAACTTCTTTTAAAATCGCGTGCTACTTCATGAAGGCGGTCCCAATGCAATTCATGAAAAATGCGTTTTATAGACATGCGCGAAACAGTGCTTCAATAATGCTATATCACATCACTTTTTCGAAAACGTAATATTACACTGAGATAATATCACATCACATCACACATCACACGCGAAGTTAGCCGAAGGCATCGCAGAGCGAGAGCGAGCGAGCATCGAGAGTGCGAGTGCGAGCGGGATAGCATGGCAAACATCACGCTATCACATTTATCACAAATGTCATTAAACATTACGCGGACTGTGTACAGACTTGTATCCACCTTTCCTATCGACGCGTCAATCTATAAAATTAAATCTATTACGCGCCCTTCGGTCGGTCGCTCTCGCTCTCGCTCGCCAAAGAGTATATAATCACGGCGCGGAGTGATGTTTGGAGTGATGCGTAATGTAACATCACTCAGAGAGATATCTCATTTGTGATATTACGCGCAATACTTACACATGTCTAGCGTTTTATTAGATGTCAAAATGTACCCTGGATCAATAGTTAGTACCATGATCGGTACCCGCCTCTGTCCGCCATAAGTGTAATAATATAATAGTTATGGATCATATTGTAAAGTTTATGAGATCTAGTCTTTAGTACCAAATAAGCGGACGCGGTCCGCTGCGCGCGTGGCGACTTCTATTAATAAGAACAGCCCAGCACGTCTAGCACAACTTGCTGCTCAGTCGCTTCTCGCGCGACTAAGCGTCCCCTATCTCACTCGCACCGTACAAATTAGAAAAAGGGGGTTGAGCTTTCTCGACTCGCGTCGCGGTGTGGCGTCAGTTGCGCTAGCCCCGCTGCTCTCGACTCTACTCGCGCGCGTGATAGACTATCTGTCACTTTTTGACGGCATTAATCAGAAAGTGACGGACAGTCTATCTCGAGTAGAGTCGAGAGTCAAGTTATGCTAGCACGGCTGTAAGAAGTTATTCGAGCGGTATTTCGACGTGCGTTATAAATACTTTTGGGGACGCAGCTTTCTGTTCAAACGAAATCTTACTACTATTATAAATGCGAAAGTTTGGCTGTTTGTTACTCAAACACGCTTAAACGGCTCAAACAATTTGGAAGAAATTTAGCACGAAATTATAAAGTATAGTCGCGGAATGAAAAGGTTAGCCACTTTTCGACCTTAACGCTTTCAAATAAGGTCGAAAAGTGGCTAACCTTTTCATTCCGCGACTGTACATATTAGCATTTTCATGTCAATTATACAGCCATGCGCGCAGCCGACAACGGTAGGTGTAAGTGAAGGCAGCTAGTACTTTAAACGCAAGCTTGTACATTCTTCTAGGATAGTTCAGTCTGGGCGAGCTAATCGTGGCTGTAGGCTCTTTCTTAGGCCAAGCGCGCACCACGATTGTAATTTTTGCGACACGATTTTAGAATCGCGGCTGTATACATTTTTTTGCGATTTTTTTTGTCGCATATGCGCGCACTGACATATAAACACTATACGTAGCATTTTTGCGACAAAATTATCGCACGACAAAAAATCGTATTGCCCGCTTGGCCTTACGCTTTGCATTGTTATGTAGAAAGAGGCCAGCGTATTCTCAGCGATTTGTTGCTATGATTAGTCGGCCAGGCTAACGTGCACCGGCGCACGTGGAGACATCGGGCGAGAACATTGTAAAATAGTGATAATTTTTGATTAAAGTCCGTTGACTTTCATTGAAATGGTCAAAAAACTGTAGATTTCAATCGCTTATCGGACTCCGACGTAGGCGGTCATCATATTGCCGCTGCACGTTGTGTTCCAGTCGCCATCAGATACATCGGAGCGGCCAAAGTGCTCACAAATATCTGAACACGCCTCGAAAATAGAGATGTGTTCAGATATTTGTGACCCGTGTCGTGGTTTTGGCTTGGGAGTTTTTTCTTCAACCTTTATTGGCGTGTTTACTGAACAGAATGAAAATTTATAGTTTTTTTGTAAAGGTATTGGGTTCATGGCACATGATGTTGATCGTGCGTAAAATATAATTTAATGTATCAGTTTCTGTACATACATATAAAGAGCTAAGGTAACGTATTCGGAGGTTCGTGCACCAATTACTAAATATTATTGTAACTTTAGACCTGCGCTGTATACGCTATACATTTGCTGAGATATTATATATTTCAAGTTTACACATGTATATCTACTGTATTGTCAACGCCATATATTTTGAAAATCATGTCATTTTCCCGCCGGCATTCAAAAGTTTTTTATATCGTACGCGTAAGATATCAATGGACAGTGATAGTTATTTATTAAAGTATGATTATGATGAATGAATCCACATTTTTATTTCACCCTCAAACCCTGGTTTAAATCAGTTTAATTGCGAAACCAAAGAGTCCGTTCCAAATGGAACGAACAAACGTCATTAATCGAAAGTTGCTTTCGCAATTAGGCTACCGATCTACAATACACACTAAAATAATACACCGAATAATTGCATTAGCTATAATTAATATTCATCTGAAAAATAATCATAAAGTCACATCATAATATAAAACATCCATCGAACAATAATAAATAGAAAACATTGATCTGAATATAGTTAACATTATATAATTTGATATATGTATGGAAAATTTCCACATCCACTTCACAGATTCCAAGTTCATTCAAAAACAATGAAAGTCCAAAAGTGAGTACTATTATTCTGCGCAGAAGTACCTAACATTCAATATTATTGCGAAGTGCAAAGCTTTGACTACTAACATTAAAATATCTACAAAGGAACTTCATCATTAATTATCATTACTATTGAGATTTTAAATATCTATTTTGTACTAAAGTTCTATTTAAAATTATAAACGACTCAACAACGACTGGCGGTCTGGCCAGTGTTGCCGGGTTTAGGGTGCGTTGCGCCAACCAAACCGTCTACTCGTAAGCGGTGTTCGTTAACATCTGGCCCCTATTTCACCAACTTGACAATTGTCACCTGACCACGACAATTCTCCGTACATTGCTGGTTCCACAAGTAACCTAGCGACCACCTTAACTTGTATAGCAAGCAATGTATGGCAAATTGTCATTGTCAGGTGACAATTGTCAAGTTGGTGAAATAGGAGCCTGGAGCCGTAGCATGGTTGGCCTTGTCACGCGATAGGATAGAGCGTGCGTCACTGGCTGACACCGTTCGATAGAACGAGACGACGCTCTTATCTTGTCACTTGTCGCGTGATAAGGCCAACCATGCTACGGCTCCAGAATGTATGTAAAGTCTGACACGTTTTTATGGAATGCATGGACCTAAGATACTCGGGACAAGCTATGCTAATAATAATACCACGTCCGAGCGATATGGTAGCACACAAATCTCGATAAGTGCGACAGAAAGGGAAATATCATTCGTTGTCCTTGTCATAGTTCCACATTTTTTCTGTTTGCCACAACTGATTTAGTATGAAGTTGTGACCGATAAACCACTACCCACCCAAATTAAGTAGGTTGTTTATTGTAAGCGATCAGCCATTTTAAAGGTGCGTACGAATTAGAGCAGCCTCGGGTTGAGGCACGCACGGCTCGCCTATTTTGCTCTAATTCGTATGCGCTCACGCGCTGTGCGCGAGCAGCGCGCGGCGAGCCGGCCAGAGCCGGTCTCTTGATCGTGCTCAAAGGCGCCTCAGTGTGCGTGCCTCGCGTCACTTGGACGTGTATCTGAGCGTGCCGCGGACAGAGCGACAATATTGAACTTGTTTGTGCGCTAGGCGCGTACGAATTTGAGCAAGTGGCTGAGCCGTGCGTTTGTAATCGTTTGTTAGTAAATTTAGGACAATTATTGATACAAATACATGAAAAGCAAAATGTGTTGTGGATCCCGACATCAATCAGCTGTCATCGTGTCGACGCCATTTTGAATGTCGGCTCGCGCGAGCACGCTGCCTCACCCGCGCATGTTTATGTGGAACTATTTTGCGCGCGAGCAGCTCGCCGCGCGGGGCGAGCATGACTCAGGCTGAGGCTGCTCTAATTCGTACGCACCTTAAGACCAGTTCTTAATTTAGCTGCATAGAAGCCTTTCCGTCCCTCATTGTGGCATCACGTATAGCCTGTCCTGAATATCATAGGTCCATGATGGAATGACAGCTGCCAGCGCCATATTTAAACTTGTAAAATGAGGGCTACCGCGAGTGAATTCGCCGCTAGAGGCGCTAGTGGCGCTTCGGGGCTTCAAAACGTCAAATGCCATAGTTTCTGAGTGGCTTTTGCGGGTTTTTTCATGATTCCTAATAATATTGCGAATATTTGGCATAGCTGAGATTAATTATGGCAAATATGTGTTACGAGGTCAATGAATCACGGTGCTTTAAAAGCAAATCTATAATAAGTATTATTATTTTAAATTATTAATTTACTCTTTTATGCATGATTTATGTGTAAATTTTGTTTTACGCCAGTAATAACAAACTTTAATAGCTATATTTCTGAACCCGACACGCCAGTGGCGCCAACTGGTGAGCGCAAAAACGGTAGCCCTCAGCGTTGTTCTGGTAGCTTGGCGAAACGGGCCCCAGTATAAATAAACATAAACCCACCTTTATCATTTTGCGTGCAGTGAGTGAGTTTTGCTTATCTAACACAAACACACTCTACGATAAAACGATTTGTAAATATATAGCTACGTATTGCTATGGTACAATATAAGCGTATGACTATAGCCTCGTTTACACTTGGTCCAGTCGATACATACTTGTACTGACATGGTCCAAGTGCAAAAATATGTATCGATTTAATCCGCTCATAAATATGTACCACAACCTTAATCCGCTGACATAAGAGCGATGGGACTTATTTATGAGTAAGTTTTATGCATCCATATTTTTGCACTTTGCACAGCTTGAATTTTACGTCGAATAACATATCATTTTGGGATGCCGCCGTGTGCATTGTGAAGACATCATTGCTCCCTAACTAAATAGAACCTTAGTGCTTACGTGTACACGTCAATTTTAATTAAGGTAAACGTCCGAGTGCTCGACGCTGTACTAGTATATGCCATGGGAACTCTATGTCAAAGCAATATGGGTTAAATTCGAACTTAAGCCATGCCACTTTGACATAGAGTGCGCATGCCATATACTAGTACTGCGTCGAGCACTCGGACGTTTACCTTACGTGTTAGAGGTTGCTTTCAATAGAGCAATCATTATCTGGATAATATCCCTGATTTGTGATAAAAGTTAAAATCCTGGTTCTGGACTAAATAAGTGTAAACAAGGCGTAACAAAATTAAACATTCCGAGAGAATACCTATAGGTTGGTGTATGAAATTCTTGCCAAAAAGCTGTTGCAAAAATTCATACATTTTACATTTTAATATCTTGTCTTGCTATACAGACTATACTGGCCATACATTTTCTTTTTAATAGTGCCAGAGAGCTGCCGTTGGCAAGATAAAAATAATTGTAAATTCGTATAAAGATCAATAATAATCCACTTGACACCTATAAAAATATAACAAAAAACTTAATACAATGACATATTACAAGCAACATTTATTAGCAGCGCAAATGGAAGACAGATCTCACGAGAAATCGCGAGATTCAACTTATTTGTACCTTATTGCTTTCACACATAACATCAAGTTAGTTACTACGGTGTTAAGTTTTGAACTAAATGCACAACATCGATCAAATCTACACCAGCGCGCATTATATGCAGTCAATAGACGTCAGTTTACAAGACACAAGTCAATTCACAGTAGGTCGCATAGAAAATTCGTTACATAAGCCTAGACATAATAAAAATATGCATTTATTAAGCTAAACAGCGGACATCGCAATATCTACGTGATCTTTGTGCCCCTATTTTTCCGAAATTTCTCAATACGACTAAGAGAAAGTCGAAAATCTAATTTAGACTCTACGCTTCAGTGATAAAGCTGCTAGTTCTACACGAGCTGCAATTAGGCTTTTATTTTAAGGTCAGTTCGTAGGAACTGAGATTTCTAAAGTTGTGCCGTAAAATGTGATGCTAAGTACATTCATGTATAGGCTACAGGGGCGAATCTATTCAATTAACATATTATTCATTTCCTGGTACCCTGACTCTTTTCTTGACTCGGATAAACATTACAGACATTTTAGTGTTGAAGAATGAGCACACGCACGAACCTAGCAAGTTTCTGCCGGGTGACAGACAGTTCCTAACCTTTAATAGTATATTATTTAACGAGGGCCGTAAGTGGCTTACGCCCGTGTTATACACAATGTTTTTCATCACATTTGCGAGGAAATAAATAACTATGAAAGACAGAAAAATCTAAGTTAACAGCCGCACCAATCAAAAAGCTGGTTGAAATATTGGAGCGCGCAGCTTCAATATTTCAACCAATCACAGAGCAGTATTCTTGCGGCGCTTGGCTCACTAGTTTTTTTTTCAACCAATCACAGAGCAACTAGATTTGCTTAAGCCAATCAGCTGTAGCTCATTACTCCCTAGGGAATACAAACTCGCCATAACTCCCGCGGGAACAATTTAGGCCATTGTCCTTCTGTATATACAGGCACGGAATAACGCCATTTACGAGCAAGTGTGATGAAAAGGTCAGTTATATAAGTATATGGAGACCTGTCTAGTCATTTTAAAGGCGAATTTTCATTGGTCGTTAAGTCGACATACCGCACGCGGGTGCTTCTCGCAAACGGGTTGACGACTAGTGAAAGTCAAGGTGGTATTCCTCGCACCTTATAGTCATCATCTTCCTAGCGTTGTTCCCGGTTGCGTCCTAAAGGAGCCCGGGGTCCGCTTTGGCACCTAATCCCAGGCTTTGGTGTGGGCACTAGTTTTAGCGACTGTCATCTGACCCAACCCAGAGGGAAAACTAGACCTTATTGGGATAAGACCGGTTTCCTCACGATGGCACATAAGTTCCGAAAAACTCATTGGCACGAGCCGGGATTCGAACCCACGACCGCCGCTTGACAGCCGCATGCCTGCACTAGGCTACCGTAGCTTCCGAGGAAAACTCGTCCAATGAAGATGCACCTTAAATTATTTACCGTCCTACACCACTAAAACGTCAGATAATTCCACCGGTCGACTTTCCGCCCTTATTAACTAAGCCATCGCGATTAACTACTCTTAGCCGCCGGTTTGGCCTCCGTCTTGTCGTCCTTGGCTTTCTCTTTGTCCTTGTCATCTTTTTCGTCCTTGAACAGCAGCGGGATCATGCCGAGGAAGCAGCCCAATGTGATGCCCAGCACCCGGCCCTGACGGACAACCAGCATTCGCTTAGAATATAATAGTTTGTCTACTACGATCACCCAATAGAATCGGAATTGCAATCAGTATGGACAGTTCCAATAGGGAACTTGGAAAACAAAAATTATCCAATATAAAGCTGCGTACGAATTTGAGCAGCCTCGGGTTGAGGCACGCACGGCTCGCCTATTGTGCTCTAATTCGTACGCGCTCACGCGCTGTGCGCGAGCAGCGCGCGGCGAGCCGCCCAGCGGCGATCTTTTGATCGTGCTCAAAGGCGCCTCAGTGTGCGTGCCTCGCGTCACTTGGACGTGTATCTGAGCATGCCGCGGACAGAGCGACAAGATCGAACTTGATGTGCGCGAGTCGCGTACGAATTTGAGCAAGTGGCTGAGCCGTGCGTTTGTAATCGTTTGTTAGTAAATTTGTAACAATTATTGATACAAATACATGAAAAGCAAAAGGTGTTGTGGGACCAGAAATCAATCAGCTGTCATCGTGTCGACGCCATTTTGAACGAAGCGCAATGTAGGCTCGCCGCGAGCGCGCTGCCTCACCCTCGCATGTTTATGCGCAACTATTTGTCGCCGCGCGGGGCGAGCATGCCTCAGGCTGAGCCGCTCAAATTCGTACGCAGCTTAATAATTGGACCCAAATGCTCAACTCAGGCGACCAAAGACAGTGTCACATCCTGAGTGGTTACAATTTTCCGACGGCAGTCTGCGACTAAAGCGGCTGTTACTTCGCCTACTTTAAATCCATTATCCATTATGGGGTCGAGTCAGTTGCAGTTGTGGGGATACAGGCGGCCATGCGCTCCACGTAGCACGAGGAGCCGATGCCGATGACGTCGCTGATCGTGTTGCCGAGTCAACAGTGTCAGTATGTGGAGTACTCACCAGGTTGGAGAAGCGGCGGCACACCGGCATGTCGAGCTGCACGGGCGCGAGCGGCGGCGGCGCCATGCCCAGCATGGCGGCCAAGCGCTCCACGTAGTACGAGGAGCCGATGCCGATGACGTCGCTGAACGTGTTACCGGGTCAACAGTGTCAGTATGTGGAGTACTCACCAGGTTGGAGACGCGGCGGCACACCGGCATGTCGAGCTGCACGGGCGCGAGCGGCGGCGGCGCCATGCCCAGCATGGCGGCCAAGCGCTCCACGTAGTACGAGGAGCCGATGCCGATGACGTCGCTGAACGTGTTACCGGGTCAACAGTGTCAGTATGTGGAGTACTCACCAGGTTGGAGACGCGGCGGCACACCGGCATGTCGAGCTGCACGGGCGCGAGCGGCGGCGGCGCCATGCCCAGCATGGCGGCCAAGCGCTCCACGTAGTACGAGGAGCCGATGCCGATGACGTCGCTGAACGTGTTACCGGGTCAACAGTGTCAGTATGTGGAGTACTCACCAGGTTGGAGACGCGGCGGCACACCGGCATGTCGAGCTGCACGGGCGCGAGCGGCGGCGGCGCCATGCCCAGCATGGCGGCCAAGCGCTCCACGTAGTACGAGGAGCCGATGCCGATGACGTCGCTGAACGTGTTACCGGGTCAACAGTGTCAGTATGTGGAGTACTCACCAGGTTGGAGACGCGGCGGCACACCGGCATGTCGAGCTGCACGGGCGCGAGCGGCGGCGGCGCCATGCCCAGCATGGCGGCCAAGCGCTCCACGTAGTACGAGGAGCCGATGCCGATGACGTCGCTGAACGTGTTACCGGGTCAACAGTGTCAGTATGTGGAGTACTCACCAGGTTGGAGACGCGGCGGCACACCGGCATGTCGAGCTGCACGGGCGCGAGCGGCGGCGGCGCCATGCCCAGCATGGCGGCCAAGCGCTCCACGTAGTACGAGGAGCCGATGCCGATGACGTCGCTGAACGTGTTACCGGGTCAACAGTGTCAGTATGTGGAGTACTCACCAGGTTGGAGACGCGGCGGCACACCGGCATGTCGAGCTGCACGGGCGCGAGCGGCGGCGGCGCCATGCCCAGCATGGCGGCCAAGCGCTCCACGTAGTACGAGGAGCCGATGCCGATGACGTCGCTGAACGTGTTACCGGGTCAACAGTGTCAGTATGTGGAGTACTCACCAGGTTGGAGACGCGGCGGCACACCGGCATGTCGAGCTGCACGGGCGCGAGCGGCGGCGGCGCCATGCCCAGCATGGCGGCCAAGCGCTCCACGTAGTACGAGGAGCCGATGCCGATGACGTCGCTGAACGTGTTACCGGGTCAACAGTGTCAGTATGTGGAGTACTCACCAGGTTGGAGACGCGGCGGCACACCGGCATGTCGAGCTGCACGGGCGCGAGCGGCGGCGGCGCCATGCCCAGCATGGCGGCCAAGCGCTCCACGTAGTACGAGGAGCCGATGCCGATGACGTCGCTGAACGTGTTACCGGGTCAACAGTGTCAGTATGTGGAGTACTCACCAGGTTGGAGACGCGGCGGCACACCGGCATGTCGAGCTGCACGGGCGCGAGCGGCGGCGGCGCCATGCCCAGCATGGCGGCCAAGCGCTCCACGTAGTACGAGGAGCCGATGCCGATGACGTCGCTGAACGTGTTACCGGGTCAACAGTGTCAGTATGTGGAGTACTCACCAGGTTGGAGACGCGGCGGCACACCGGCATGTCGAGCTGCACGGGCGCGAGCGGCGGCGGCGCCATGCCCAGCATGGCGGCCAAGCGCTCCACGTAGTACGAGGAGCCGATGCCGATGACGTCGCTGAACGTGTTACCGGGTCAACAGTGTCAGTATGTGGAGTACTCACCAGGTTGGAGACGCGGCGGCACACCGGCATGTCGAGCTGCACGGGCGCGAGCGGCGGCGGCGCCATGCCCAGCATGGCGGCCAAGCGCTCCACGTAGTACGAGGAGCCGATGCCGATGACGTCGCTGAACGTGTTGCCGAGCGCGGCCGCCGCCATGGTGGAGATTGTGATGATCGTGCCCATGCCGCTTTCGATACTGTCACCCTGATAAATACATAAGTATTAGGCGACAATCTTAAACATAATAAGGCTTGTGTTATGGGTAAGAAATACACGATGCTTTTTAATCTGTAATCAGGAGTCAAAAAATATTTATAAACTGCTATATAGAACAGATTTCGCTGGATTTCTTATGCAATTAAATCGCTGATTAGTTAATTAAATTTAATGATAATGTTAGCACTAATGTCCACTGAATCTTTAGTCACCCTACATTTCTTGAAGTTAAGTAGATACATACGTCAAATTTTCGCTTTAGCGGGAAAATTGATAGGCCTTTATGTCAATAAACTCTAACATCTACTTGTCATATGCATGTGAAAATTGACAGTGTAATACTCTTAAATTAATCATTGGACACAAGGGTTTTTAGGTTGGTTTATAAAACAATTGACGCAGCTGAAAAATCTGAAACTTTTCTGGTGCTAAGGAAGGTTATTCCTGTCACCAAAAAAATAATCAGGCATTTCTAAAATTTTCAACCATTCCCAATTGGGTACTTTCCTGAGTAAAAAAATATAATTCTATTCAGTCCGTCAGTTAGATTATCAAAAAATATTGGACACGTATTTTTTTGGTTGTCAATTGGGTCGTTCTTCTTTTTTACCGACAATGAACCGAGGTTTTTCTGTTTTTTTGGTTTTTGAACTATCAAAAATTGTGGTTTTGAAGTGCGATTTAAAAAAAAATTTCATCCTTTCTGGCCAATATAAATATTTATTTACGGTTGGTTTCTAAAAAAAAACATGTGACAAAGTGGACTCTTTCAGTAGGGACAACATTTTGGTTTACCACTCTGTCACGGCATTCTACGAAAAAAAAAACATTTAAAAAAATGCTAGTTAGAGAAAGTGAAATATTAACTATCACTAATTAATAAAATAATATGGACGTTCATTCGAACATTATAAAACCGTAAACATCATTACTCAAATGAGATGCCGTAATAAGACGAAGGACAGGCTATTGTCGGTCGAAAAGAAGAACGACCCAATTAAACAAAAAATGATGAAGATATAGCCCGTTAAAGTTCCGCGTGACGTCACATTATGCTAAAAAGTGTACCATAATGTGATGTCACGCGCAACTTTAACAAGCTATATCTTCATAATTTTTTGTTCAGTTGACAAACAAAAAAATACATGTCCAATATGTTTTGATAATGTAACTGACGGACTAAATATCATTTTTAGGGTTCCGTACCTCAAAAGGACAAAAACGGAACCCTTATAGGATACTCGTGCGTCTGTCTGTCCGTCTGTCACAGCCGATTTGCTCGGAAACTACTGGACCGATTGAGTTGAAATTTGGTATACATATGTAAATTGGTGACCCAAAGATGGACGCGTAAAGTAAATTAATGAATTCTGAACAAGGGGGCCACTTTTGGGGAGTAAACTGGAAAATTTTAAAAAAAGTTTTGCAAACTGTATTGTGTGACATATGAAATGAAAGGAGTTGTTGTAAGCATTTAAGATATATTTTTTTATAATTTTAGCGAAAACAGATTTGAAGTAATTTAGGAAAAAAGACGAAAATTGACCCCCCCCCTTATCTCCGAAACTACTAGTCTTAAAATTCTGAAAAAAATATGGCAAATAGTTCCTTGCCTAAAAATTACAGGAAAACCTATGAGAAATTTGAGTATTCAAAGTAACGGGAAAATTCTCAATATTTTACGCGAGTTGAACTCGCACTTGTCAGGTTTTTTTAG
Organism: Epinotia nisella; assembly: GCA_932294315.1. Lineage (NCBI taxonomy): Eukaryota > Metazoa > Arthropoda > Insecta > Lepidoptera > Tortricidae > Epinotia > Epinotia nisella. The sequence goes on from OW028679.1 coordinate 23,150,258, forward strand.
GAAAGTAGCCAATTCGTCATGCTAGGTCCCATTTCCGGGAAAATTCATTTTCTCTGTTTGACACTCACGATGCCGAGCACAACAACTCTAGTACGGCTGTAAATACAGGGTGGGCCCTGTAACAGGAGCAAATATTTAAAAGGAGGCTTCCTTAATTATTAATATTGGCTTTATTGGTGTGAATTGTCGCACGATATTTATTTATTTTATTTTATTTATTTAAAGCATGTATTACTGATGACAGACCCCTTTTGTCCATTTCTTTTCAATTTTTTTTAACTCGGAGAAAAACTGATCTAAAGTTATGACCTTAGAGTAATGTATCTTGGCACCACGAGATCATAGCACAGTAGTCAATGCAGATTTTGAGGTAACATCATGTAGTGAGTCATAACAGCTTTTGCATTTTTGTTTTCAAAAGATATTTTTGTGATTTTTTCAATTTTGTTTAGTGTTTTTAAAATAAGAAGTTACGTATATCACTCCAGAAGAGTAAAAAAGTACACGTAAACTTAAGTTGAAAGAAAAAAAAAGGAAAAAAAAATTTTTTTTTTCAATTAAAACCACTTACAAACAATTGCTCACAAGCTTAATAATCTACCGTTTAATTTATTGCTCCTATTACGGGACAGACCCTGTATAAGCTTAGAAAGAATCTATATTTGGTATGTGAGTCAGCTATGACACAATAGTCATTGGTAGTGGAAGTAGCATGGAGTGTTTTAACTAATATACAGTTGTCAATAAATGACTCAGTATGACTCATTGAATAGTAAATACACTGATGTAGTGGGCATACATGGTCTCACTATGTTTAGAACCCAAAACGATTGACAATTACAACAACAAAAAATATATCATTATAATACAAATGAGCGCTTTTCAAAAAAAGTGTACTTCAACTTTTTTTCAGAATTTGTTTTTTTTTGGGTTTTTCTTACTCAGAATCGTTGACACCTATCGATTCTCATACAAGAAAAAAAGTGTCCAAAATATTCCATTCCAGACCGTCACATTTTTATTTATATGGTCGTGACGCACTGGAAGGAAAAACTTACATAGTAAAATCTGTGACAATTTTTTTCTTGTATAAAGATCGATAGTATCAACGCTTCTGAGTGAGATAAACCCAAAAAAACGAATTCTGAAAAAAAAGTTCATGTACACTTTTTTGATAAACACCCAAATAGCTCTAAAATAAATCACCTGTTGCCATTCCCAGTGCCAAGGTGCCGATAATGCTCGCATATGCACCTTTGCACCAGAAACGACTAGGAGTGGGGGTCCTCTCCCTTTTAAATCAGGGGGATGAGGATGAGGGTCATGTATATAAATATAATGCTGATGGTACTCACCGCAATGATCATTATGAAATTGTCCAGAAAACCGAAACCAATGAATGGCACCGAATTTGCAAGTGACACTGTAATCAACATCCAAATAATCATGTTAAACATTTCCTTTGACACACATTTACTCATAGTATAGTATAACTTGCCAGCGAGCTATGGAGCGCAGCATATTAGGTGTAAACTTAATGGATCGCATCCGGAACACCACGCTGCGCTCCAAGACCCAAATAGAGGATGTAGCTCGGAAGGCGGCCCAGTTAAAGTGGGACTGGGCTGGTCACGTCTACCGCATGCCGAACGAGCTGTGGGCCAAAGGGACCACGGAGTGGAAGCCACAAAACTCAAAACGGAGACGCGGTAGACCTCGTCGGCGATGGCGGGATAACTTGGACTCCTTTTTAAAAGACTGGCCAGATATTGCTCAAGACCGCGATGAATGGAAACAGAGGGGGGAGGCCTTTGCTCAGCAGTGGGACATAACGGGCTCGATATAATATAATAATAGTATAACTAAATAACTATAACAACTTGTGATGTCTATAATAATAATAATAATAAAATAGGGGCCCATCTAGCAGTTGGCGAGTCACCGTCTGCCAGAGATAAAAAGTGAAACAGTTTTATTAGGCAGGCGTCCGATGTTTCACCAATAGCCCAGTCACTAGTCCATCATTTTCACCCAATAATCCGTTTTATTTAGATTCCACCAACCAGTAATAGTCCCTATACACCCCAGCGGGTGCTGTCTCTGTGCGCGTCCCATGACACGGGCAGGGACAGCATCCGCTCGGTGTACTCCTTGCATTCCATTAAATTGTCAAAAGGGCCTCTACGTGTTGGCTCAGTTGGTACTTTGTAGGTACCTAGCCCCACGCACGCCTCCCAAAGGTCCGGGACATCATGTCCCGTGAGCGGGAAAGACATACAATAATAATAAAACCATTTATTTCAGGCCAATTTGCCCATAGCTTGTTAGTAATACAGACTTACATTACTAGTGTTAGTACATCTTAACCTAGGTCTCACAGTTTTTTATTCTTTACACTCTATTTGGGGTCTTGATACACAGGACGATGAGCAGACGCCCAGTGACCTAGTCTATCACATTATCAAAGTAATTCAATGAATACGTCATTGAATGTACTTACAAGTACATATGAGGTACTGCTTAATGTAGGTACAGTCACGGACTTTAATTGTTGAGCCATTTAGAGCTCACTTTATACTGGACACGCCATAGCGTACACCTAGTAGTACCTAAAATTAGTTGACATCTAAATGGCTCAAACGGGTCACTTACGGTGCTGTCTGAAAACCAGCGCTGTAGGTGTCTGTCTGACACCTCGGCACAATGCTGAGACAGCGACCGTTTCACTGCCGCGAAGACACGCACAATGTGTCAATTGTATTGTATGTCTACTCCCTTTGTCTCTGTGTGTCTTTTGTGTAGTGAATAAATGTCTTCTTTTCTTTTTCTTTTATTTAACAATTAAAGTCCTTGACCGTACATACAGGTACCACATTATACATATTGAAAAGAGGCTACGCGCGCATTACAAAGATCGTTGGCGGAGCCCCGGGATTAAATGTAGTCTATGGACTATCCCCAAGGCAGATTCTACATGCTGCTGGTGAAAGTTTTTTAAAATTGGTAAAGTACCTCTCGAGATTACCCTTACATTACATACAAACTTACAAACACGCAAAGATACAAACTTTACCTTTTTATAATAATTACTATAGATGTAACATAATATTGTATGGTTGTTATTGTTATATCTGAAATAAAAATATTTATAAAAATTAAACTGTATCTGAATGATTTGTGCAGTATTATTTATATTAAATTTTTTTCGTAACACAATTGTTTTTACTTGTTCTTTTACCTTTTTCTCTCTACTTCTCTTTTTTGTGTACTTTTTTATTTTTGTTTGTTGGGTGTTGCAAAAGCAAAATGCCAAATAAATGATTTATCTATGTATCTTTTATTCTAATTTCACCACCCTTTTCCCCATTATGAGTATTAAAGTGAACTAGGCCATTAATATTACACAAATTGTTTAGTATATTTTTTAATACAGTTGCTCAAAAAGTGCTACTTTACGTAGCTGTTTAGCGTGCGGAAAGTTGGTTTTCGCGCACTAGTGCTTTTTACTTTTCCTCGTACAAATTGTACCATTAATTATTATGTCAATAAAAAATAAATAAGATAGAACTGTATTAAACTGTATTTAAACTGTATTAAACTTCATTTTTTTCAACTGTATTACAATGATGTTACAGAATGAATAATATAAAAGTTTCGAATTCTTTACTTCTTGTTTTTCTTATTTTTTCGCAACTGTATTAAAAAACGTCGTTCGCTACACGTGCGGAAATGTCATTCTTCACTCGTCCCGAGTCTTGCCACTCGCCTACGGCTCGTAGCAAGATATCTCGGTACTCGTGACGTAATGACATACTTTCCGCACTAGTATCGAAATGTACTATTTCCTTTTTGATAAAGGGAAAAATTATTAGTTCCGGACTCACCGGATTCCTGTTTTGCTGGATTCTTTTTTCATCAGATTCTTGTTTCGTCGGAATCTTGTTTAATGTCTTAACAGATTATGCCAGTTATCATAATATATTAATTCATTCACTTTTTTTTTGATAATATAGACTATTATCAAAAAAAAAGTGAATGAATTAATATATTCACTCATCATAATCTATACTCATCTATTAAATAAATAGTAGACCTATTTATTTAATAGATGAGTAAAGCAACAATATTTAATTTACATAGTTTTCTGTAATTGAAAAATTCCGACGAATCAGACGAATCAAGAATCCGTCAAAATAAGAATCGGCGAAATAGGAATCCGGCGAATCCGGAACTAATCAAAAAAATATCATAAAGGCATTTAAAAAATGTATAACTGTACAACAGCAACTAAATTATATTATCAAACAACTGCATTGTGAAATGAATACTTACAATGGATTAACTCCCTAGTTGTAGGCTTTGGTACTGTAGCCGCTGAAACATAAACAAAATAAAAATGACTCTATGACACCTTGATATCTTATGTATATTAACTAAACATGTTAGTACTACTTTGTATGTGTTTGTATATTGTGTGTGACTGCCATGTACCTGTTTATTTTTAAGTCATTATAGGCGCTTTGGTTTTTACTGTAAACCTATTATGTAAATTATTGAATAAATAAATAAAATAAATAAACTCAAGTTGTACTTTATTTTATTAATGTACAGTCAGCAGCAAAAGTAGCTAAGCGGGCTGGGTGTTCAAAATAACCTGCACACAACTTTATTCTTAAGTAATTAAGAGCGTGTGTAGGTTATTTTGATCACCCAGCTCGCTTAGCTACTTCTGCTGCGAACCTAACCTAACTAGTGTTTTGCGATCGTAACAGGTTTCCAACAAGGAAGAAGAAATCTCTGTACGTAACTAATTAATTACTTAGCAAGAAAAATAACTCTTCGTATGTAACTGGTTACAAAGCATTGGTTTCATAGACGGCCGTAGGGGCTATTAAAATAACATATCCTCAAATCAATAGAGGGTCTTCATCACGATACTTCTGAAATGGGAAGAGTTTATAGGATCTGCTTACCATCAGGCAAACCGTATGCTAGTTTGCCACCTTCATAGTATGAAAATAAAAGTTAATTTTCAATGATTTTGCAGAAACCACACACAACAATTTGTCATGTACGTCAGTTTGTATATAAATATGTTGATAAAGAGAATAGACATTTCAGTTTCAAATTGCACCAAAACATTTCATAAAATTTGTTGAAGACACAACATGGAGATAATAATTCATAACATACCCAGTGGGAGAATCCAAAATGAATGCATAAGGAAGGAAAGTTTAGCAATTAACATCATTATTAAAAAAGTTTAATAGTTAACACTAACTAACAATATCTAATCAATACAAGTGAAACACTATAAGATGCATAAATAACAAAACAGCATGGCATAAACATAAACATTGGAGGCAATGACCGGTTAGAACCAGAAGTAACTGGTTATATTTTCAACTAACCATACTTTTTCTTCAGCCAGTCCTCAGGGACCGGGCAGTACGTGCCGGTGGGGTCCACATCGCCCAGTGAGGGCACTTTGCTGGGCCTTCCTAGTTTTGTTCTCCACCTCTGACCAGCCAGTTTATCTGCAAACATTTTTTTTTTAGCTTTCCAAGGAAACCCATCATACAGAACTGATATACATTATGGCCATAAGCGTACTAACCTTCGAATTCTTCTTTTATCTTATTAGATTCGTATTCCTGTAGCGCTGTGAGCAATACTTTTCTTTCATGACTTTTTAAGTGCAGAACAAGCTCATCTGCATGCAGCTTCGTTATAGGTCCATGTATGGGTAAGGACTCTTCGAATTCCTTCGACGTGGATCCTAATCCCAGATGACGAACTTTTATAAGCACTGGAGCAAATCTCTTCGCAGTTAATCCTACAGTAGCACTATATCGCACTTGTAACTTTGTTGGCTTTTTGTGACAACACATGTTAGCTAAAGGAACACCGAACCTTCTCACAACGTGCACTGCCGTCATATTAATTAATATATGTGTATTGATTTAAGTTAAACAAAATCTAAAAAAAACTTGGAATCCGAAAAATCCCTACCTTTGTAAACGTTTCATTTTACGATTGTTGATATTATATGATAGCTATCAGCTGTCAAAATATGATGTCATTCCGGAAATCGCTAAACGGAACGTACTTTCGTTCGGAAAAAACTACTCGTCCTCCTCTCTTGGTGGCACCACACTTGGGGTTGCGTGTTCGCGTTGCATCGTTGCCTCTCTTTCATTTGCCGTAGGAAGGAAAAAGATGCAACACGAATATTTGGGCAAATACCGTCAAGTGTGATGCCACCATCTGGTGGCACTCCACTTTGCGGTATTTGCCCAAATATTTATGCTGCATCTTTTTCCTTTCAGAGGCAACGACGCACGCAACAAGCAAGCCTCTCGATGAAAATTTTTTTTTTCTGGAATTTTGAATGTGATTTGACCAAAAAATTTTTATGGTGACTCACATGGCAGTATGTGCCCAAATATTCGTGTTGCATCTTTTGCCTTCCTACGGCAAATGAAAGAGAGGCAACGATGCAACGCGAACACGCAACCCCAAGTGTGGTGCCAGTATTATAATTAACGAACCTGCTCACAAAACTTCACGAGAATTGGTTAAGAAATGCAACCTGTAGAGGAGACCAGTGGGACAGCGGGAAACCAGAAACCGGGCAAACGATTATCGGCCCAAGCTGATGGTCGCACCACACTTGTGGTTGCGTGTTCGCGTTGCATCGTTGCCTCTCTTTCATTTGCCGTAGGAAGGAAAAAGATGCAGCACGAATATTTAGGCAAATACCGCCAAGTGTGGTGCCACCGTCAAGCACAGAACTTCGTCCGCTTCGCTTGCTTGTTCGAAAAACCTTGGTGGACTTCGGCTTCGGCGATGTACGTTGATGAACGAAAGTGCAAATGTCAAGTTAACAGCTGTCAAGTTAAGTTGCGTGCTGTCACTTTTTTCAATAGCACATAAAAATATATGAAAACATAGATAAATTTAAACCTTATACGCCGAAAGTGTGGGTCAATTGCGCAATTAGGGAATAATATATAAGTTTAAAACGGCGATGTTATTAACGGCTTATAGGACTCGAAGTGTATGCCATTGAATAGTGTCAGTGATTGCGGTGTAGAAAGTGACCAGAGGATAGAAGTGCAGTGCTTTGAAGGGGGTAGGAGCCATGCACGATGTTGGAGGGGCTGGTGGCTTGGGTCTTGAACAACTACTTGGGGAAGTATGTGGAGAATCTCAATACGGACCAACTGAGCGTGGCGTTGCTGTCAGGTTTGTCTATGTTTACTATGTCAATAAAGCGAAAACGGTACTTTAAATAGCATAAATCACTCAAAAATACCGTTATAAACCTCAACTAGATGATATAGTCACACTGTTCTGATTTCAAAACATTATGAAGAATAACATAAATCTCAAATCTCTAAATCATGGTGATGGAATAAGTTGGCGCCATTTTTACATGATCCAAGTAATTGGATAAGCAGTTACACAGTGAACACTAATCCCGAATGCACTGGTCATGTGTTGTGTGTGGGTGGCAGTTGTTTTGAATCCATTAACAGCTAAGCCTGACCTCCAAACTTGGCTGAAAACAATTGACAGCTTCTTCTTCTTATTTTTGGAGTTCTGGCTAACTGTGTCTGATCAAATTTGCCAGTATCAAGTAACAGGAGAGCTGCTCATGATCTGTGAACAAACAACCACTGTTAAAAATCCAATAGTCTTAAGTATTATTTTAAGTCTAGCATCGCACATGAGATGTTCAAGGAATTAAAAAGGTCAAAGTCTAATGTTATTCTTTTCTACAAACTTGGCAAGTAAACAGAACACTTTTTGTTTTCAGTTAGATTAAAGAAGCTATATTCGTAGGGAGGGGGATCTTTAATTTTGGCAACATAGAGTAGAGATTAAAGGAAGGGGTATTACAACAGCTATTATTATCTGTCTCATTTGCAGTGGCGTTTTTACACATTTGCCGCCAGGAGGCTGTTCAAATTTTGCCGCCCCTGCTGACCTCCGCAATTCGATACTCTAGTTCACAATCATAACTTTGCCGCTCCTAAAATCTGCCGCCCTAGGCTCCAGCCTACTCAGCCTGCTGGTAAATCCGCCACTGCTCATTTGTATTCATCTGTTATCAACAACATCATTAATTTTGATGCATTTTCGGTGCAGCTAGTGTTATTAACGGAATTGGTATAAAATGCTTCAAAATGTATGATGTCTGGTTATCAATTGAACTCTAGCTGATCTTGTTAAACTGAAAGCATATACAATTTCTTTGTACCTGTAACTGTGATGGTAATGAATAGTATTGTTAAGTTTCCATTTAGTAGTTTTAATCTAGCAACAATTATGCCCACATTTGACAGATGTCAAATCAAAAAATAACTGTCGAATCACTTTGGTCATTGTCGTTTCGAAGTACGGTTCTACAAAATTGAGTTCCTCACAAATAGTCACAATAGTTAGTGTGAGCTATTATTTAGAGCAGTTTTGAATCCGCAAGTGCCTTGGGGAAGCAAAGGAGACCTCATCAGCCGGGTAGACTCAGGTGCCAGGTAACCTTGGGATCGGGTGAGTCTGTACAGTTCAAGCCAAGTCTCGGGGTCCTGCACCTGACGGAGGAGCGTCCCAGCGGCTCCTGGTAAAGGTGAGTGTCCTCTTAGTGACCTCAAGGCTCCATATCGTTGTCGGTGGTGAAACCTAGTCTAGATCTCGTTTTCGTTTAAATTACCTACAGTCCACTTATTAACATTTTTTGTTCCATCGAACCGGATTTTGAGAAGGCGAGCCTGTGGATATTTCGTTTTTTATCGTTTTCGAAGCAAATCCATCAAATTTTGGTGTAAAATTGTCGTTTCGTATTAATATTTTTTCGTCCACCAAAATAGAGGGTAAGCTTATAAATTTTCGCATTCCACAGTTTCGTAGTTTTGTTATAATAGTTCGAACTTAAAAGTAATTAATTTGAATAACTGTTAAAAATAAATGCTTATTTAAATTGTATTAGATAATATTGTTACATATTTTAATAGTTTAACAGTTATTAATGTGTCCTATCGTCATACTTTATAATCGTTGCTAACGTTTCGTTGCTTGTGTAAATCGGAACGCACTTTTGCCATAGAGAGATAAAATCACTAACTGTCAAGTGACGTTTTAGCTCAGTTAGTTCGCCTAACCTCAAAGGTGTATGTTTATGTATGAATTATTTTGATTTTGCAGCTTGTTTTTCGTGATAATTCTTTACAATGAGTGATAATGAGAATGCAAATGTATCCGCGGACGTTGATATGGCCCGTGTTGCAAGGGATTACGCGGTGATGCGACTTGAACATATATGCGAGTCCAGTTTGGTCGGCTACATTGAACAAGATTTGTTTGATTTAGAAAAGGAATTCCACGACGCACAATTAAAATTGTTGTTAACCTTAGGTCCACAACAACGTTCAAGTGAATACGTGGTATCAAAAGAATTTGAATTGCGATTAAAATCGGTACAAGCTAGGTTACGGAAAAGTACACAAAGCATCGACGTTAAACCGGTAGAAGCGAACAATTCTTTAAGTGTTGCTCAGTTACCAAAAATAACGATTAAAATGTTTACCGGGAAACTGGAAGACTGGGTTGGTTTTAAGGAATTGTTCGACTCACTTATTCACAAGCGAAGCATATCTAATGTCGAAAAATTGCACTATTTGTTGTCTAGTGTACAAGGTTCCGCTTATGATTTAATCAAAGGTTTTCCGTTGTCGGATGATAACTATTTGAGTGCTTATGAAACACTTTGTAAGCATTATGATAAAAAGCGTCAAATTGCTATCGTTTATTATGAGAAGTTGCTAAACTGTGAACCAGTTAAAAATAAAACTGATTTGGACCGAGTATTTAGGACCTTCAGGGAAAATTTAAATATATTGTCGAAATTTAAATTACCCAATGAGAATTTCATGCTTTATTATTTATTGTGGTCCAAATTGGATGTATGTACCCGCGAAGCATTTGAGTTACAACTTGACTCAAATGTTGACATCCCAGACTTTGAAAATTTGCAATCATTCATTGAAAAAAGAAGTCAAGCGTTAGAGAATTCGAATCCTAAATTAAGGGTATCGACCCCGACTAATAAAATTGTTAGTAAAAATAAATCATCGCTTATTGTGCCTTCAGCACCAACACCTGTGGTGAGTTGTCCGATGTGTGCTGTTGTTGGGCATGAGTTGGGTAAATGCCCTAACTTTTTAAATTTGATGCCAACGGAGAGATTTTCTAAGGTCAAAGAGAGTAGGCTGTGTATCCTATGTTTGAAGCCATCCCACAGTATGAAAATGTGTAAGTCGAGTGTGCGCTGTGAAAAATGCAATTATCGTCATCACACCTTGCTCCACTTTGACAAAGTTGGTGAAGATGCTCAGGGGTCCAAGGACAATTCTTATATGACAACATTATCGGTTCCTTCTTTTAATAACCAAGTGTTACTCTCTACTGCTGTTGTTCGGGTAAAAGATAATAATGGACAGTTGGTACCAATCCGGATTTTGTTTGATTCGGGCAGTGCATGCAATTTTATCACCTTGGCTGCTGTAAACCGGCTTGGGTTACCATTAAGTGAATGTCACCAAACCATCAATGGCATCGGAGTGACATCCACAGGGACACTTGGGGCTGTTTCGTGTGAAATTTCTCCCGCTCAAGGAGGATCTTCACATCAATTCGAAATTGAAGCATTTGTTTTGCCACAGATTTGCTCAGACATGCCATCTGATCAAATTGATACCTCGACCTGGGATCATCTTAGGAATTTGGTTCTTGCTGACCCACTTTTCTATGAACCAGGACCAATTGATATGTTAGTCAATGTCAGTTTTTTGTCGTCAGCGCTTCAACCTGGTCTTGTAAAGGGCAAGTCAGGTCAACCCATTGCCATCAATACTGTTTTCGGGTGGCTAATAATGGGTGAATGTACTGAATGTGCTGTTGGTATTGACTATTCTCGTTGTCGTTCTCGAGACAATTCCAGGGTTGCTACCACGGATTGTCATTTCGTTTCGTCGTTGTCTCCGGACATTAATAGTAAGCAGTTTGTGGAGATAAATAATGTCGTAACTCCTCAAACAGCTGCTCTGTCGAAAAATATGTCATGTCGTTCTCGTGATGATTCTTGCCTCGTTAGCAAGAATTGTCTTCTCGTTTCGTCGTTGTCTCCGGGCAATAATAGTAAGCAGTTTGTGGAGATAAATAATGTCGTAACTCCTCAAACAGCTGCTCTGTCGAAAAATTTGTCGTGTCGTTTTCGTGATGATTCTTGCCTCGTTAGCAAGGATTGTCTTCTCGTTTCGTCGTTGTCTCCGGGCAATAATAGTAAGCAGTTTGTGGAGATAAATAATGTCGTAACTCCTCAAACAGCTGCTCTGTCGAAAAATTTGTCGTGTCGTTTTCGTGATGATTCTTGCCTCGGTAGCAAGGATTGTCTTCTCGCTTTGTCGTTGTCTCCGGGCATTAATAGTGAGCAGTTTGTGGAGGGGTAATTATTTCATTTGGTGCAAATTGGATGTCCGCGATAAAATCACCCTCTTAATGAAGTAGGATCCTTACCGTGTCATAAGATAACTTGTTATACAGAATAATCCCTAACTGGTGCTTCATTAAAATTTATTTTATATAAAAGTATAAGAAAGTTATTTTCGTCAAAAGGGCCAAATTGTCATTACCAAGGGGTGTCCACTTTCCAATTTTGGGTAATACTTCTGTAAAAAGACCTATTAAATGCATGTCTACGACTGAAATTGCTATTTACCTCAAAAGTTTGATAGTTATGACATACATTATTGATAGCACAAATTAAATAGTATTCTATAAAACTTAACAGCGTTATCATACATTTTGGTTCCTACTTAATTCGTCATCACCGTGTCACTATATGATGCGACGTGCAGCTCCTCACTAAATAGTTTCGCATAAACCCCGCCGCTGTCCCCGCACGCCTCCAATCGTTATACGGATGGCAGAGTGAACGCACGTCGCTCACGTAAAAATTGGTATTTATTTTGGTTTTCACAGTGTCGTACCGTGGCTTTTGTCAAAATAAGTTGTCATTCTCGTGGGTCTTATTCCTCGGTAAGTACACTCACTGTTTGTATGAATCCCATTTTATCTTATAACCTAGCTGATTTAATGTGTCTTAATCGGTAGATCATTCTGGAACATTTAATATATCGCATACCCAACTGGACATTTCTGGATTTTGTCATTACCATGGTAGTCATTACCATGGATTACCGTGGACTTTTCAATCCACGGCAATGAAAGTGACTCCACGGCAAGGACCATCTGCAGTTAGTCCCTACCGCGGAGTCACTGTCACTACCGTGGATAGAAATATTCGTACATATAAAATATTACATGTACATATTTATGAGAGTCCGAATATTAATATGTTTGCTTTTTATATATGTGCATAGTTTCCGTGAATTTTGGTGTATTTCTCGTATACTAATCATACAACTATAAAAAAAATCATTGTATTGCTTGTTTCAGTTTATAAAGTAGAGATGATGCTATTAAAATGCATAGCTGTAAAAAACGGCTTGAAAGAATTGAATCTAACCCTAAGCTGTATAAAGAATACCCAGAAAAAGAAAAAGCACGGTATGCTCAAAGAAAAGAGGCAAAAACTGCTAATAATAAATAAGTTAACACCAAGACTCCAGAGATTGCAAACAAAAAAATCGAAGATCAATCAACAGAATTTAAGAGCAAGAACATTACGGATAAAAAAAACTGATGCAAAAAGATACGCTGCATCTGAACCTGAAGACGATCTCGGGATTATCGAGGGATAACTTGTGCCCTCTCACGATCATTCTCCTAAACGGCGTTCATCAACATAAGCAATTAATCCTCTAGATGAACCTCCCGGGCTATCTCGTGATCATTTTCCTAAAAGGCTTTCAACATCATCTAAACGCAACCCATAAGATGAACTTCCTGGCCCGTCTTGTAGTCCATCTCATTGTCCCTCCCCTAAAAGGTCAGCAAAGGGCAAGTTTTCTGATGCTCTTAAATGTCGGTATGAAATGGCCAAAAATTAATCTCGCTACAAGAAGAGTTTGTTAGATATGAAACAACAAAATAAATAATTGCTTAGGCGCGTCATTCAACTATTATGAAGATAATGTACCTGTGTAATAAGTACTATAGGCCCGTGCAGTCCAGCTAGTTGTTATAGTTTTTATGAGTACTGATTTTTTTAAATTTCTTTTGCCAACACACTTACAGTAACCAACACATTACCCTATAATTTTGTGGAATTAATAAATGATTATAAATCATAATTATGGTATTTTATTCATCTTTTTAATAGTAATAATCTTTATTTTAGAAATAAACTGTATACATCACAACACAGTACTCTTCAGATGCTGCAAAAACTGATCAAACGAAATGGAAATAGAAACATTTGTCATTACCATGTCCAATAGTCATTACCAAGCATGCAAAATGTCATTACCGTGACGTTTAAACATTTGGGGGCCCATATCTTCAGTAATTGGTCCCCTAGGAGAGGGCCTCAATTTTTTTTATAATTCTTGTATAATAAACTTTTAGTTAAGATTTAATTTGCTATTAAAAACGATATTTTTTTCTTTTTTTTCCAAACCGCCCAATTTACGCCAATTGAAATAATACCCCGGAGATAAATAATGTCGTAACTCCTCAAACAGCTGTTTCGTCGAAACATTTGTCGTTTCGTTTTCGTGATTATTCTTGCCTCGTTAGCAAGGATTGTTTTCCCGTTTCGTCGTCTCTGAACAACAATATACAGCGGTTTTGGGAGGTAGAAAATGTCGTGACTCCTAAATCGGCTATTTTGTCGAAAGAGGATTTGTCGTGTGAAAACCTTATGGGTGCTGCATATTTTCGTAATCCTGAAGGGAGGATGGTTGTACCATTAACTTTAGAAAACCCGCAGGATAAGCCCCGCTGGTTTTTCAACTCGTCGAATTCCGACTTATACTCGGAACAACTTCGCCACTTTGAAGACGTCCATGACGCCTCACTGGAAATATTAGGTCCTCTGTGGTTGCCTCAATCTGACACACTTTCGTTCAAAACCACAAGCTTGGATTGTCGAAGTACTAAGCGCTCAATCCTTTCGGATATTGCGCAGATTTTCGGTCCTTTAGGATTTGTTTCGCCTGTCGTTTTCATGGCTAAATACTTAATGCAGCTTTTATGGTCCTCAGGACTGCATTGGGATAATGATGTCCCAGAACTTATCGTTGAAGAGTGGCTTAAATTAAAATTTTCGCTGTCGTGCTTGAGCTCACTCTCTATTCCTCGCAGAATGATCGATTCATTTCCTGAAATCCAACTTCATTGCTTCTGTGACGCTTCGGGACGAGGTTACTGCGCTGTGATTTATTGTCGTGTGGTCAAAAATGACCAAGAAATCATTGTGCGCCTTTGTTGCGCGAAGTCTCATGGGTTACTACCAGCTGAGTTAGTGCGGTGTGAATCATGGTGGGCGGGACACGCTTGGCTGCCGCGTCCCGAAGAAGATTGGCCAAGACATCTCACTCAAGTTGACGGAGCTGCACTCGGGAAGGAAACGGTTCTGACCTTATTCAGCGCCATGAATTCGGATTTTATTGACCATATTTTGTCTCGTCTTTCGTTGTGTCGTCATATCGTCAATATATTGGCGTATTGTTTTATTCATAACCTGAAGAATCCCTCTCAGAGGGTAACTGAAAGGGCTCTATCGCTGGAAGAAACAAACTCTGTCATTCGATTTCTCGTTACACATGTCCAGGAACATGTTCTTTCGACTGACATCCGAATGATCAATAAAGGTGCCACCAACTCACTTCACATGCCTCTTCGCAAACTTTGTCCGTTTGCTGATGGAGAGGGTTTGTTGATGGTGGGCGGTCGGCTGTCTCGTAACGATACTTTCAACTACGACAGGAAACACCCTATGCTATTGTCTCTTGAGCAGAGACTGACGGCGTTGGTAATCGAAGAATATCATCATAGGTTCGCCCATCCGGGGTCACAAACGCTACAGAACCTAATATCCCAGGATTTATGGATTCTATCGTCGAAACTTGATATCCATGCCGTCATTTCGTCGTGTGTGAAATGCTTTAGGGTGCGCCCACAGATAGCGCCACCTCCCATCATAGGAGAGTTGCCCAATTGTCGTATAAACCAATTTAAACAATTTTCGTCAGCCGCTGTATTAGACCATGCTGACCCCGTTAATGTTTTGCTATGTCAAGCAAGAGGCAGCAAGTCACACAAGGTTATTTGTGTTTTTGTGTGTACTGTCCCTAAGGCAGTACACTTAGAACTAACGTCTGACGCGTATATCGCTGCGCTTAGGCTTGTCATCGCTCGTCGAAGTCGCTGTTCGGTACCACACCATATGGTTCTAGTCGTTAATGAACAGTGTAGCCCATTAAACTGGAACTTAGGCAGGATTGTTAAACTGCACCCAGGTAGTGATGGTGTTTGTCGTGTCGTCACCATCCGCACAGCCACCGGCGAATATAAACGTCCGGTTGTAAAACTGTGCCCATTACCTTTTCGTCAATAGTTAAGTTATAATTACATGTTGCTTAGCTTGGACTTCGGCCTTTCTAATTGTAATTTTGGAACGAAGTTCAACCTCATGTAACAAGTTTAGTATGTAATATCTCTAGTTGTTTGTAGTAACACCATATATCGGTTCTTATTTTCGAAAATACTCTGTATTTTGGTGGGCGGAATGTTAAGTTTCCATTTAGTAGTTTTAATCTAGCAACAATTATGCCCACATTTGACAGATGTCAAATCAAAAAATAACTGTCGAATCACTTTGGTCATTGTCGTTTCGAAGTACGGTTCTACAAAATTGAGTTCCTCACAAATAGTCACAATAGTTAGTGTGAGCTATTATTTAGAGCAGTTTTGAATCCGCAAGTGCCTTGGGGAAGCAAAGGAGACCTCATCAGCCGGGTAGACTCAGGTGCCAGGTAACCTTGGGATCGGGTGAGTCTGTACAGTTCAAGCCAAGTCTCGGGGTCCTGCACCTGACGGAGGAGCGTCCCAGCGGCTCCTGGTAAAGGTGAGTGTCCTCTTAGTGACCTCAAGGCTCCATATCGTTGTCGGTGGTGAAACCTAGTCTAGATCTCGTTTTCGTTTAAATTACCTACAGTCCACTTATTAACAAGTATAAATATTCACTTTCAGAATCTTACTGATAATTATTTTAATTTCATAATTTATTTCAGACTCTGGCTCCATATAAAAGTTTGTACTTAAAATTTACTGTAACAATTTAAGTAACATGTTTCCTCGATAATGTTTCAAAGCCATCCATGTTAGCCTCTGAAAACATACCAAAAGCGCTGTACCAGTGAGGCAGTCCCAACAGTTAAAGTTCTCGTGTTCTACAGACCTGCCATCAACTGCTATAAGCTTACACCAATGAAAATGAAAAAATGAAAATGAAAATGAAAAAAATTTATTCAGTTAAACAACCCTTGCTTTACTGTATTTTCTTCTGCCAAACTGCAGGACAGTTTGTTGGCAGAGGGACTCCCTTACAACAAAATAGATGGGTAGGCTTAGCTATTAGCTAGTTACTTTATCTACATAGTTTTATTAGATAATGGTACAGCTCACATGATCACTTTACTTATTAAGTAGTAATAATTGATTAACTACAGGGAAGGTGGAACTCGAGAACCTCCCCCTAAAGAAGGATGCCCTCCGCCACCTGGGTCTGCCGGTGGAAGTCCGCGCGGGCTTCATCGGCAAGGTGCAGCTGCAGGTGCCGGTGCGGCAGATCCGCTCCGCGCCCTGGCTCATCGCCATCGAGAAACTGTACCTCGTCGCCGCCCCCGTCAACTTGGATGAGGTACTGTGTAGCATGCTCCAGCAGTTCCAGATTCAGTGTAGACACTTGGATTTGCTGGAGGGGCTTCATCGGCAAGGTGCAGCTGCAGGTGCCGGTGCGGCAGATCCGCTCCGCGCCCTGGCTCATCGCCATCGAGAAACTGTACCTCGTCGCCGCCCCCGTCAACTTGGATGAGGTACTGTGTAGCATGCTCCAGCAGTTCCAGATTCAGTGTAGACACTTGGATTTGCTGGAGGGGCTTCATCGGCAAGGTGCAGCTGCAGGTGCCGGTGCGGCAGATCCGCTCCGCGCCCTGGCTCATCGCCATCGAGAAACTGTACCTCGTCGCCGCGCCCGTCAACTTGGATGAGGTACTGTGTGGCATGCTCCAGCAGTTCCAGTTTCAGTGTTGACACTTGGATTTGCTGGAGGGAATTAATCGGCAAGGTGCAGCTGCAGGTGCCGGTGCGGCAGATCCGCTCCGCGCCCTGGCTCATCGCCATCGAGAAACTGTACCTCGTCGCCGCGCCCGTCAACTTGGATGAGGTACTGTGTGGCATGCTCCAGCAGTTCCAGTTTCAGTGTTGACACTTGGATTTGCTGGAGGGGCTTCATCGGCAAGGTGCAGCTGCAGATGCCGGTGCGGCAGATCCGTTCCGCGCCCTGGCTCATCGCCATCGAGAAACTGTACCTCGTCGCCGCCCCCGTCAACTTGGATGAGGTACTGTGTAGCATGCTCCAGCAGTTCCAGTTTCAGTGTTGACACTTGGATTTGCTGGAGGGGCTTCATCGGCAAGGTGCAGCTGCAGGTGCCGGTGCGGCAGATCCGCTCCGCGCCCTGGCTCATCGCCATCGAGAAACTGTACCTCGTCGCCGCGCCCGTCAACTTGGATGAGGTACTGTGTGGCATGCTCCAGCAGTTCCAGTTTCAGTGTTGACACTTGGAACTGCTAGAGGGGCTTCATCGGCAAAGTACGGCATATCCTGCGGCGTCGCCGCGCCCGTTAACATTGAGTGATATTCTACACCTGAAATTGCTGAAGGGGCAGAAAGAGGTGCTGCAGGTGCCCGTGCGACATATCCACTCCGCGCCCTGACTCACTGGAGATGATACACTTGCTGAGGGTTGGCATCTTAACCTGGAGCCGCGTATATGACAACGCATTTTACGTGTCTCGCACATTGCGCGTGTCGCGTTACATTTAGCTGCGTAACGGCATAATTTACACATTGGTTTGATCGATCCTGAGGCCAGCGGGTCGGTCACGTAACGCATTGCACGCGCGTCAGGTAGTTCTAAGTGTCACTTTTTATATGGAAAAATGACAGTTAAATTGTCCTAACGCGCGTTCAAAACGTTACGTGATTACACCTCTGGTCCATGAAGCTACAAGTTAAAATTTTACAAGTCTTAACGGGCAACACATGTCAAATAGTCTGTCGTTATTGGTGAAGCGCCACTGTATTGTCTTGTCTGTTTAGACTTGTAAAATTGTAAGTTGACACAATGAGGTCAGAAAAACGCGGTTTGAATCTTATTAACCTTTGATCCGCAGCTACCGCTATTGTATAGATAATAAAATATCAACTTTTACATTCCATAATTCAAGGCTAAAAATATAATCGGACAAAGTAACAGAAATGTATCTATACAAATATACAATGTGTCTTGATTCACTTGATTGTAGTATCAATTTATCTTTTGCCAAAATGTACTGGAATCTTCGGATAATGTGTTGGTCATGAATTGACACATTTTTGGTTTATGGCGTACCAGATAAGATTGTTACGTGTGTGATAATCCGAAAATATATCAAACAGACAAGGATTACGTAACAAAATATTTGTTTTGGAGCATGTTGATAACATTATCAAAGTACCTAAATACAAATGTCGTTTTTACATGACTATCTACAGATTTTTGACAACTATACGAAACTATGTGGAGTTGGGCATCTTTGTGTAGATTCAATTACAATATAAACAAAATGCAGTGAGCTGACTTTGTATAATGTATTTATTAATGTATTGTATAGTGGGGTAATTGTAAATTCGCCGTTTTCGCTTTTATTTGAATGCCGTGAAGGTTTGAAATTGGCGATCATTTTTACAGTCCTTCCCAATGATGTAATATTTGATATGGTAATTTGAACGCAGACCTCAATAGCATCTTATCTTGGTCTAAAGATTTTGGGACAGCCGTCAACCCTTCAAAGTGTTAAGCCATCATTATTGGGGGTCCACGCTTTGAGTTTTGGAGAAGGAAATAGGATACTTTTTATCTCGGAAATTATCCCCTAAGGGGGTGAAAGTTTGTATGGAGCTACGATATAAAACGAGTTCCACGCGGGCGGAGTTGAAAAATTCAAATTTTCACCGAATGTGATGCGCAATTTTTGCAAACGAAACTTCACTGAGAGCCCGGTCTAAGTCTAGAAACTCGTTATTTTTACAGTAGGCTATTTAAATAACGTAACTTACTACTAAGAAGGGGTTTTACAAAATGTTAGGCCCTAAAAGTTTGTATGGAGAACAAGTAATCTTCAATGAGCCTTTTGTTTGTTTGTGCGCAGTGGGACAGCGCAGCGGAGGCGCACTTCGCGCACGAGCGCAAGGTGGCGCTGCTGGACGCGCTGGAGGCGCAGTGGCGCGCGGCGCAGGAGGCGCTCGCGGCCGACGCCTCGTACTACGCCGCCTCTTACTCCTCCTGGCTCAGCTACGGCACCGGGCTGCTGGCCAACATCGTGGAGAACCTGCAGGTTAATAATACAAATTAGTCTCAAACCGCTGATTGTAGAGATTCCAAATTTGGCACTTAGGTTCCTTATACTAGACCATATAGTGCACTATGAAAGAATTTTTCATAATTTCACCCCCTAAGGGGGTGAAATGGGGGTCCAAAGTTTGAATGGGGAAACAAGATAGACTATTTGATTCGAAACTTCACAGCAGTATTCCTAACGATAAATGAGTAAACACGTATTTCAGGTTTTTTGAGAATTCAACCCTTAAAATGGGGAAACGTGGTTACAAAGTCTGAAAATAAACATGGGATTGTTTCTATGGTTTATCGGGTCGCTGATTACGAAAACAACAACAATTTTAAAATCCTACATGGCGGACGTGAAATACCATCTCCCCTGTTCGGGTGCGATGGGGTTGAAATTATTAATAATCAATATGGGTGTCGTTTTTATGGTTTTTTGGGACGTTAATTACGAAAACTGCATCGATTATGAAATGTAATATTGTGGACATTAAAATTCTTGAAAGTATTTGTGCCAAATTGCAATTCAATCGGAACATACGAGTCAAACTGAGGAGCCTTTTTTTTGTTGACGGTTAAAAATACGCTTAGTACGCGGGCGAAGCCGCAGGCAAAAGCTGGTCAACATAATTATAAAGAAACTAGAACTCCCTCGTTTGATGCAAGGCAAAACCCATTTTTATGCCCCATTTCCATTTAGTATTGCATTTTTTCCCCCAGTTGAAACTCCACGACGTCCACATCCGCTACGAGGACGCGGTGACGTGCTCGCCGCACGCGTTCGCGTGCGGCCTGACCGCCGCGGCGCTCTCGGCCGAGTCCTGCGACGCGAGCTGGCGGCGCGGCTTCACGCTGCTGCCGGCCGCCGGCGACGGCTGCTCGTTCAAGCTGCTGGAGCTGCAGAGGCTGGCGGTGTACTGGGACGCGATGCCGCCGCACGGAATGATGGCGGACTGTACTGTCACCGAGCTCACTGTGAGTACTAACGTTCGCGTGCGGCCTGACCGCCGCGGCGCTCTCGGCCGAGTCCTGCGACGCGAGCTGGCGGCGCGGCTTCACGCTGCTGCCGGCCGCCGGCGACGGCTGCTCGTTCAAGCTGCTGGAGCTGCAGAGGCTGGCGGTGTACTGGGACGCGATGCCGCCGCACGGAATGATGGCGGACTGTACTGTCACCGAGCTCACTGTGAGTACTAACGTTCGCGTGCGGCCTGACCGCCGCGGCGCTCTCGGCCGAGTCCTGCGACGCGAGCTGGCGGCGCGGCTTCACGCTGCTGCCGGCCGCCGGCGACGGCTGCTCGTTCAAGCTGCTGGAGCTGCAGAGGCTGGCGGTGTACTGGGACGCGATGCCGCCGCACGGAATGATGGCGGACTGTACTGTCACCGAGCTCACTGTGAGTACTAACGTTCGCGTGCGGCCTGACCGCCGCGGCGCTCTCGGCCGAGTCCTGCGACGCGAGCTGGCGGCGCGGCTTCACGCTGCTGCCGGCCGCCGGCGACGGCTGCTCGTTCAAGCTGCTGGAGCTGCAGAGGCTGGCGGTGTACTGGGACGCGATGCCGCCGCACGGAATGATGGCGGACTGTACTGTCACCGAGCTCACTGTGAGTACTAACGTTCGCGTGCGGCCTGACCGCCGCGGCGCTCTCGGCCGAGTCCTGCGACGCGAGCTGGCGGCGCGGCTTCACGCTGCTGCCGGCCGCCGGCGACGGCTGCTCGTTCAAGCTGCTGGAGCTGCAGAGGCTGGCGGTGTACTGGGACGCGATGCCGCCGCACGGAATGATGGCGGACTGTACTGTCACCGAGCTCACTGTGAGTACTAACGTTCGCGTGCGGCCTGACCGCCGCGGCGCTCTCGGCCGAGTCCTGCGACGCGAGCTGGCGGCGCGGCTTCACGCTGCTGCCGGCCGCCGGCGACGGCTGCTCGTTCAAGCTGCTGGAGCTGCAGAGGCTGGCGGTGTACTGGGACGCGATGCCGCCGCACGGAATGATGGCGGACTGTACTGTCACCGAGCTCACTGTGAGTACTAACGTTCGCGTGCGGCCTGACCGCCGCGGCGCTCTCGGCCGAGTCCTGCGACGCGAGCTGGCGGCGCGGCTTCACGCTGCTGCCGGCCGCCGGCGACGGCTGCTCGTTCAAGCTGCTGGAGCTGCAGAGGCTGGCGGTGTACTGGGACGCGATGCCGCCGCACGGAATGATGGCGGACTGTACTGTCACCGAGCTCACTGTGAGTACTAACGTTCGCGTGCGGCCTGACCGCCGCGGCGCTCTCGGCCGAGTCCTGCGACGCGAGCTGGCGGCGCGGCTTCACGCTGCTGCCGGCCGCCGGCGACGGCTGCTCGTTCAAGCTGCTGGAGCTGCAGAGGCTGGCGGTGTACTGGGACGCGATGCCGCCGCACGGAATGATGGCGGACTGTACTGTCACCGAGCTCACTGTGAGTACTAACGTTCGCGTGCGGCCTGACCGCCGCGGCGCTCTCGGCCGAGTCCTGCGACGCGAGCTGGCGGCGCGGCTTCACGCTGCTGCCGGCCGCCGGCGACGGCTGCTCGTTCAAGCTGCTGGAGCTGCAGAGGCTGGCGGTGTACTGGGACGCGATGCCGCCGCACGGAATGATGGCGGACTGTACTGTCACCGAGCTCACTGTGAGTACTAACGTTCGCGTGCGGCCTGACCGCCGCGGCGCTCTCGGCCGAGTCCTGCGACGCGAGCTGGCGGCGCGGCTTCACGCTGCTGCCGGCCGCCGGCGACGGCTGCTCGTTCAAGCTGCTGGAGCTGCAGAGGCTGGCGGTGTACTGGGACGCGATGCCGCCGCACGGAATGATGGCGGACTGTACTGTCACCGAGCTCACTGTGAGTACTAACGTTCGCGTGCGGCCTGACCGCCGCGGCGCTCTCGGCCGAGTCCTGCGACGCGAGCTGGCGGCGCGGCTTCACGCTGCTGCCGGCCGCCGGCGACGGCTGCTCGTTCAAGCTGCTGGAGCTGCAGAGGCTGGCGGTGTACTGGGACGCGATGCCGCCGCACGGAATGATGGCGGACTGTACTGTCACCGAGCTCACTGTGAGTACTAACGTTCGCGTGCGGCCTGACCGCCGCGGCGCTCTCGACCGAGTCCTGCGACGCGAGCTGGCGGCGCGGCTTCACGCTGCTGCCGGCCGCCGGCGACGGCTGCTCGTTCAAGCTGCTGGAGCTGCAGAGGCTGGCGGTGTACTGGGACGCGATGCCGCCGCACGGAATGATGGCGGACTGTACTGTCACCGAGCTCACTGTGAGTACTAACGTTCGCGTGCGGCCTGACCGCCGCGGCGCTCTCGGCCGAGTCCTGCGACGCGAGCTGGCGGCGCGGCTTCACGCTGCTGCCGGCCGCCGGCGACGGCTGCTCGTTCAAGCTGCTGGAGCTGCAGAGGCTGGCGGTGTACTGGGACGCGATGCCGCCGCACGGAATGATGGCGGACTGTACTGTCACCGAGCTCACTGTGAGTACTAACGTTCGCGTGCGGCCTGACCGCCGCGGCGCTCTCGGCCGAGTCCTGCGACGCGAGCTGGCGGCGCGGCTTCACGCTGCTGCCGGCCGCCGGCGACGGCTGCTCGTTCAAGCTGCTGGAGCTGCAGAGGCTGGCGGTGTACTGGGACGCGATGCCGCCGCACGGAATGATGGCGGACTGTACTGTCACCGAGCTCACTGTGAGTACTAACGTTCGCGTGCGGCCTGACCGCCGCGGCGCTCTCGGCCGAGTCCTGCGACGCGAGCTGGCGGCGCGGCTTCACGCTGCTGCCGGCCGCCGGCGACGGCTGCTCGTTCAAGCTGCTGGAGCTGCAGAGGCTGGCGGTGTACTGGGACGCGATGCCGCCGCACGGAATGATGGCGGACTGTACTGTCACCGAGCTCACTGTGAGTACTAACGTTCGCGTGCGGCCTGACCGCCGCGGCGCTCTCGGCCGAGTCCTGCGACGCGAGCTGGCGGCGCGGCTTCACGCTGCTGCCGGCCGCCGGCGACGGCTGCTCGTTCAAGCTGCTGGAGCTGCAGAGGCTGGCGGTGTACTGGGACGCGATGCCGCCGCACGGAATGATGGCGGACTGTACTGTCACCGAGCTCACTGTGAGTACTAACGTTCGCGTGCGGCCTGACCGCCGCGGCGCTCTCGGCCGAGCCCTGTGACGCGAGCTGGCGGCGCGGCTTCACGCTGCTGCCGGCCGCCGGCGACGGCTGCTCGTTCGGGAACCATTAGAATAACCGCCATTGCACCGCCATGGCCGATTAGATTTCAAATCGTGACCAACTAGATGTCCATAACATAATCTAGTTGGTCCTGATTTGCTCTCACCTCTGGGCCACGCTTCGAAATATGAAAGTCATTACTTTATCAATATCGATATTTCTTATGAAAATACGTAGGTACCTACATAATCACCTACGGCCAGAGACAAGTAATTTATTTGTATAAACTATTGATATAATGCTGGTCATTACTGCCAGTTTCTGAACGCATTTTAGCGGGTTTATAGTATGTGTGTAGATAAAGTACACTAGTTCCGTGTTGTGGCAGGAGCGCATGTCGCAGCCGTGGCTGGGCGCGCACGGCTGGCTGCTGGCGCCGGCGACGGCCACGGCGCGCGTGCGCCGCGAGCGCACCGAGCAGCCGCTGCGCTCGCGCACCAGGCCGAGGCTCACCGCGCACCTCACGCTGGACACAGTGCTGCTTAATCTTACACAGGTAAACTGAACTACATATGTAGTGCATAATTGGGTACCCTGGGTAAAAAATATATGATTCTATTTAGTCCGTCAGTTAGATTATCGAAAAATATTGCACACGTATTTTTTTCTTTGTCAATTAAACAAAAAATGATGAAGATATAGCCCGTTTAAGTTCCGCGTGACGTCACATTATGTTAAAAAGTGTACCATAATGTGACATCACACGGAACTTTAACGGGCTATATCTTCATCAGTCTCGTAAACTCGACGTTTACTGAGCGATTTCAGTGAACGTGGTGTTCGTACGGGATTTGAAAATGTGTTGAAGTATTTTATGTTTGTGTGTCCGTGTGCAGCGCCAGTACGGCGAGGCGGTGGGCTGCTCGCTGGGATTGGAGCGAGTGGCGCGCCTGCGCGAGTTCCGCGCGCTGCGGCCCGCCGCGCCCGTGCGGCAGGCCGCGCGGCTCTGGTGGCTGTACGCGGTCCGGTGCCACTGCCCCGACCACACCTGTGAGTACAGTTCCGCGCGCTGCGGCCCGCCGCGCCCGTGCGGCAGGCCGCGCGGCTCTGGTGGCTGTGCGCGGTCCGGTGCCACTGCCCCGACCACACCTGTGAGTACAGTTCCGCGCGCTGCGGCCCGCCGCGCCCGTGCGGCAGGCCGCGCGGCTCTGGTGGTTGTACGCGGTCCGGTGCCACTGCCCCGACCACACCTGTGAGTACAGTTCCGCGCGCTGCGGCCCGCCGCGCCCGTGCGGCAGGCCGCGCGGCTCTGGTGGCTGTACGCGGTCCGGTGCCACTGCCCCGACCACACCTGTGAGTACAGTTCCGCGCGCTGCGGCCCGCCGCGCCCGTGCGGCAGGCCGCGCGGCTCTGGTGGCTGTACGCGGTCCGATGCCACTGCCCCGACCACACCTGTGAGTACAGTTCCGCGCGCTGCGGCCCGCCGCGCCCGTGCGGCAGGCCGCGCGGCTCTGGTGGCTGTACGCGGTCCGGTGCCACTGCCCCGACCACACCTGTGAGTACAGTTCCGCGCGCTGCGGCCCGCCGCGCCCGTGCGGCAGGCCGCGCGGCTCTGGTGGCTGTACGCGGTCCGGTGCCACTGCCCCGACCACACCTGTGAGTACAGTTCCGCGCGCTGCGGCCCGCCGCGCCCGTGCGGCAGGCCGCGCGGCTCTGGTGGCTGTACGCGGTCCGGTGCCACTGCCCCGACCACACCTGTGAGTACAGTTCCGCGCGCTGCGGCCCGCCGCGCCCGTGCGGCAGGCCGCGCGGCTCTGGTGGCTGTACGCGGTCCGGTGCCACTGCCCCGACCACACCTGTGAGTACAGTTCCGCGCGCTGCGGCCCGCCGCGCCCGTGCGGCAGGCCGCGCGGCTCTGGTGGCTGTACGCGGTCCGGTGCCACTGCCCCGACCACACCTGTGAGTACAGTTCCGCGCGCTGCGGCCCGCCGCGCCCGTGCGGCAGGCCGCGCGGCTCTGGTGGCTGTACGCGGTCCGGTGCCACTGCCCCGACCACACCTGTGAGTACAGTTCCGCGCGCTGCGGCCCGCCGCGCCCGTGCGGCAGGCCGCGCGGCTCTGGTGGCTGTACGCGGTCCGGTGCCACTGCCCCGACCACACCTGTGAGTACAGTTCCGCGCGCTGCGGCCCGCCGCGCCCGTGCGGCAGGCCGCGCGGCTCTGGTGGCTGTACGCGGTCCGGTGCCACTGCCCCGACCACACCTGTGAGTACAGTTCCGCGCGCTGCGGCCCGCCGCGCCCGTGCGGCAGGCCGCGCGGCTCTGGTGGCTGTACGCGGTCCGGTGCCACTGCCCCGACCACACCTGTGAGTACAGTTCCGCGCGCTGCGGCCCGCCGCGCCCGTGCGGCAGGCCGCGCGGCTCTGGTGGCTGTACGCGGTCCGGTGCCACTGCCCCGACCACACCTGTGAGTACAGTTCCGCGCGCTGCGGCCCGCCGCGCCCGTGCGGCAGGCCGCGCGGCTCTGGTGGCTGTACGCGGTCCGGTGCCACTGCCCCGACCACACCTGTGAGTACAGTTCCGCGCGCTGCGGCCCGCCGCGCCCGTGCGGCAGGCCGCGCGGCTCTGGTGGCTGTACGCGGTCCGGTGCCACTGCCCCGACCACACCTGTGAGTACATTTGCACCTGTGAGCGAATTTTGTTTCAAACATTTTGTCAGGTAATAATCTTATTTCATATGGTATATTATTGTAGACTTGAACAACAATTATTACTGAATAATGCTGTCCTAAACAGAGGCCTACAAGAATCTCTTGGTCCCGCACCTCAGACCGCTCTGACACATTTTTTAAAATCAATATACCAGCGCCATAGATTTCCTCCGGGTACAAGCTTCAGTATGTTCCAGGGATGGAGCCATCTCCGACGTGGGAGTCGTGCCTGGCGCAGGCGCGCGCGGCGCGACAGTACGTGGAGATATGTCTCAGCCTGCTGTCGAACCCGGCGGCCACGCTGCCGCCGGACAAAAAGGCCGCCAAGGACGAGTTTGAGTGGAAGACGCCGTTGAGTCTGCTTAAGCCGCTGAGAGAGGTAACCGTTAAAACAGTGTAGTATGGCGATTGGCCACATTTAGTGTTTAGCAGTAACAATGGTGGACTGTAGATCCATAGGTCACTTGGTTCGGATCCGGTTCGAAGGACCATAAAGATGTACGGGACAGTCGTCTCGCACACTCTTGAGATGCTAGTCGATAATGATAATTAATAACACTGCAGTTTTCCACCGTAATTATGGTTTATTGATAACGTAATAAAATGATACAATATACAGGCTTGATGTGAATACGCTCCGAGGCGGTCGGACGTGCACTGTCTTAGGCACTGGTCCCACCGTCGGCGACGAGCGATGAGCTATCGGCGATATTCTCGCCCAAGAAGCGAACAAAAGATAATCGCTCCCGTGTAAATAAAAGAGCGAGATATAGTTCATATAGTTGATCGCGGTGTGAACAGCGAGCGATGAACTATAAATATATATCTCTCTCTTTTATTTACACGGAAGCGATTATCTTTTGTTCGTTTCTTGGGCTAGAAAAAAGATCGATAGTTCATATCTCACTCGCCGGCGGTGGGACCAGTGCCATAAAGTAATGAAATACATGCTACGTGAAGTAAAACGCTGACGAGTGGAATGCACACCTTTGTACAGACCGTACAAGTTTACTGCGACATAAACGCATATTGCTCGTATCAGCGCAACCTAGAGTATAGGTTAAGGCTTTATTAAATAAATGTTATGTTCTTAAATCAAACCGAGGTCGTTTGCATTGACCTCCTCCTAACGACTCCAGCAGCCACCCTTACTCAAAGGAACGCATCATATTTCATGGCGACCCTGCCAACCGGACAAGTTGTAAACAAGAATACACCAGCAGCAAGAACAAAAAGAAAATAAATAATTAGACTCAACACAAACAACATGTTTGTTTGACTTAATTAGAGATTGTAGTTAAAGATATATTTGCTCTTTAGCACCTAATGCCACTGTGATACGGCGAAATATGTATTCATTTTGACTGTGAAATGTCTACCCCCAATCAACACATTTTTCACGCCACTTCTCGGAAATGTGGCAAAAGATGGTTAGAATTCAGGCTTCAAAGCTACTAGTTGGACGTCGCACGAATAGGCCATCTATGACTTCAAACTGTCCAACAATGTTATTGTTGGATAGTTTGAACAGCGATCGACCAATCACAGCGCCCCGCGCGGTCGCGCCGGCGTGCGCTGCCTGTGCAGCTCCTCCCTCCGCCGCGCGCGAGGCAAGCGAGCCTGTTTAGTATTATGATCATCAATTAGATACTTAATTTTGATTTAAAATTATAATTATTTGCGATTTCCTCGCAGTAGGCGTGAAAAGCACTGTGTTAAGCCTCGGCCGAAAGTGCAATAGCTGGACTCGTACTTTCGAGGGCCTCCGCTACGCGTCGGCCCTCGAACTAACTCGTCCATCTATTGCTTACTTTCTAGCCTCTTCAACAATGTACTATATTAGAATTTTTCGCGATGCCATTAGAACCAGTTTTTGGAGAGTAACAAATGTTTGTATGGGAGCAACTACAATTAAAAAACATAAATACCCAACAATTGTGACAAATATTGACCTCGCTGGCGGCATCCCAAACGCTTCATACTAATTGATTGAAAAATTTGACGTCACGCATGGTTGTATGAAAATCAAGTATATTGCTGTTTCGGTTGCAAAATACTGCGTTTAGGACCATAGTTGTCATACAATATTGTTTCTATTAAAGCGTAAGGATTCTATTGGTAACTTTAAATTTACAATTGGGCATTGCATTTTTTTGTTAAAATTTTCATGGTTTATATATTTTTATGATATTAATTATATTTTTTAATTTATACTTTATTGCAATGGTTTAATGGTTTACTATCCATTTAGCTAATCATCCAACCCTATGTTATCAATTTTAACATAAGTCGTCATGCCTATTAATATTGAAATCGAATATTTGACGTCCCGTAGTTCTACTACGAGCATAGGCCCACTTAGCAGGCCCCTCGGACTGAAAGTGTTAACATATGGGTTTCAACTTACTTGACGTCTTTACCAACAGATAGCGATGCGCAAAGTCCCCCGCGCAACTCCCGTCGCCACACCGGACAAGCCCGGCGCCCCTGGGCGCTCCATGCTCGTGCAATGGTTCCCGCAGTGGTGGGGCTGGTACGGGGCGCAACCAGAACAGGCGCCCGACCCTGGCACCCTGGATGATGCCCCTGGTGGCGCCCAGGCGCCCGCCCCGCCGGAGCTAGAAGAGGAGATACTCGACGTTATTGCGGACTCTTTGGAGAACAATACGGTGCTGAAGAGAGACACGGTGTTTGGCAAGTTTGAGTTCGTGCTGAATAAGGGCTGCCTCAACTTGTGTATGGAGTCGGAGGAGAGTAACAAGTGAGTGAATGTTTATTTTTACCCGACTGCCGACTGACGACCGACGACTGATGTATATATGTATCTATGTATGTCTTATTGGTAGGTACTGATGACCTGGTAAAGGTCGCTGGAGTCCGCTGGATGCGGGTGGCGCAGGACCGGTCATTGTGGCACTCTTTGGGGGAGGCCTATGTTCAGCAGTGGACGTCTTTGGGCTGATATGATGATGATGATGATGATGTCTTATTCTTTGGCACGCCCTGCAGCCTAAACTGTCTGACGGATTTCGACATATGAGGTGTCGTTGGATTCCTCTTAATCGTGAGAGTGACTTAGGCTTATAATGTTTTCAAAAAAACTGGCCAAGTGCGTGTCGTACCACGCAAAACGAAGGGTTCCGTGCCTATTAAATAGTGCGAGTTCAATTCGCGTGGTGAGGGTTCTGTATACACGGTGCCCGTGAGCATTGCGAGAGATTTTAACAGGATATTTCTGACTATATTTTAAGTTAAAAATGTTAATTAACGTCGAGTAAATTTCGTTTCGGTTTTAGAGATATTTCCATTTTTGTGTAAAAATGTTGTAATGAAATCTCCAGTATGAAACACCTTTATGATTGCGACGTTGCGAGACTTAACCATCTACTTTGACAGCTCGTCCTAAAGACACGTTTTTACTAGATTAGCAATCATTGTGTATGAAAATAAGAAAAAAATTAAAAATCATAATTCGACCTAGCTTCATATAACATTTATTACTCCTTGTAGCCTCAGGAATTCGTGATTAAAATCTCTCGCAATGCTCACGGGCACCGTGTATAATACACAAAAATATTGAGAATTTTCCCGTTACTTTGAATACTCAAACTTCTTACAGGTTTTCCTGTAATCTTTAGGCAAGGAACTATCTTCCATATTTTTTTCAGAATTTTAAGCCTTATAGTTTCGGAGATAAGGGGAGGGGGGGAATGGTCAATTTTCGTCTTTTTTCCTAAATTACTCCAAATCTGTTTTTGCTAAAATTATAAAAAAAAAAATCTGAGATGCTTACCACAACCCCTTTCATTTGATATGACACACAATACAGTTTGCGAAACTTTTTTTTAAATTTTCCAGTTTTCCTCCCAAAAGTGGCCTCCTTGTTCACAATTCATTAATTTAGGTACTTTATGCGTCCATCTTTGGGTCACCAATTTACATGTGTTTACCAAATTTCAACTCAATCGGTCCAGTAGTTTCAGATCAAATTAGCTGTGACAGACGGACAGACTGACGCACGAGTGATCCTATAAGGGTTCCGTTTTTTTTTACTTTTATGGTACGGAACCCTAATAATAACAGGCGATGTCTTCTCGGACCCCCCCCTCCCCCGTCGTGATCATTTTTATTATTTTTCTGACCCCCCATAAAGGTCTCCGCACATTATAACAACTCAACGGCGACTTGATTCTATGCCAAATATTGAAATTTAAGCCCTATGTCATATTTTCTAGGTTTAATTTCATAAAATGATATTAAAGTAGTGTACGACGTGTGGTCTACGCGTAGTACACCAAGGTGAACTCCGACACGTCTGTCACGCGTTGCCCACACGTCGTCCCCGCGGCGACTATGCGCTTGCGACTGACGCGTGACGGGCAACCATTTGCAGGCCCACCGCGTTGTCCACTCGTTGACACCGCGTTGTCCATTGGTGACCATTGGGTGGATCAACTAGTTTACTACTCATCGAAAGTGTGAGTAGAGTTGCTGCCGCAGTGGCGTGGAGTTGGTATAGTGTGCGAAGACCTTAAATGATTACATGATTTCTGGACGAGCTCTTGTGGTATGTTGAGCGTGGGGGTTCAATAGGTTACTTCAAGAAGACACTGAACAGCGGTTGTACAGTCGACTACAAAGAGATCGGTACAGCCAAAGTTACAAAAATATGTATACACGACCTTAATGTTAAGGCAATAAAGTCGTGGATACATTTTTTTGTAACTTTGGTTGTATCTTTCTCTTTGTAGTCGACTGTACATAGTTTACGTGTACTCAACTATAATACAATCTCCTTCATTACAATCAGTTACACTATATATATATTATGAATCTACGTGTTCTGAGAGGGAAACCCTTATCTGGTAGACAGGCACGTATCTGTATCAGCACTCTAACATGCTTGCTTTGCAAAACGTGTAGAGCGCCCGGCTCACCGTGTCCCGGTGTCTGTCCGCAGAGAGCCGTCCGCGGAGTGCGCCGTGGGGCTGGAGCTGCAGTTCAGCGCGGTGTCGGCGGGGTTCGAGTCGCGCGTGCGCGCCGGCTCGCACGCGCTGCACGTGTCGCTGGGCGGCGTGTCGCTGCGCGAGCGCGTGGCGCCCGGCTCGCTGTTCCCGGTGCTGGTGGCGCCGGCGCCGCTGGGCGCGCGCGCCCGGCAGCCGGACCAGGAGCCGCTGTTCCAGCTCGTTTATGAGAAGAGGCCGTTTGGACTCAATGCGGACTACAAGTGAGTCCGTATAATCAGATTTTAACGAAAGTTTTATTATTAAATGTTTAGTTTTTGTTTCTATACGGGACACCACAGAGTACACAAGAATAGTGAGTTACATTTTAACAGTTATGTGGTATTTAGGCACTTACGTACCCCAATTATAGGTGAACACATCATTCACATTTTAACACGGAATTATTTTTAGGTGAATTATGGTAATAAAGTATAACAATAAAATTATTAGATTATCAATAAAATTTCAAATGAATTAGGTGGTTAATTATTTTCAAATTAGTTTAAAGTTAGTTTCAAATTTATTAGTTAATTGGTTAGGATTTGTGGAATTATGAGTGATATTTTTTTGATACAATTTCTAAATTATTATAACACGCTCGGTGAAAATGTGTTTTGATAAATACCTTGAGCACTGAAAGGTAGTGCACTATTTTGTGAAGACATACTTACTTGAGAACGATCAGCAGGCGATAATTGTTATTTTAACGATTATCGTTATGGATATAACATCCGTAAGATTCAAAAGAGACTTGGACCATTACATATATTAGGTATATCGCGAATCTCTGATTTTGAATCAGATTCTTGTTGAAAGCGTATTTGTATCCTACCGACTGCGCCAAACAAATGAGTTTATAACGAAACCATCAACGAATAAATAGTTAATAGACTAATTTATTACTTTACCTTGCACATCAAACCATGCTTTAGGTCGTAGTTCAATCTTTCATCTAAGCGTTTTCCCGGTTGCATCCTCAGAAGGTGCTTCGGGGCCTGGGGTCCTATGGTGTGGTAATTCAATCGCTAACGTTAAATCTGTAACTGGTGCCTTTTCGGCTTTTTGGGCCTATGGTCTAGGTCTCACGTATCGAATCTATAAATGTTGTGAGCCAGTCTTGCACCCTTGATACTAAGTTGGTTTAAAAACCTGTCTGTACAGGTTATGGGTGAAGTCGGCGCCGCTAGAGGTGGTGTACTGCGCGGCGGCGGCCCGCTGGGCGCGGCAGTTCCTCGCGGAGCCCTGGGGTCGCGCCGAGCCGCGCGCGTACCTCTCCGTGCGCGACCACACGCGCGCCAGGATCATGACGCAGTGGGAACACATGCTGCACCCCCACGTGGTCAGTACTGCTTGTGTGGTAGGCCAAGGGAAGGAGACAGTTAGAGAACAAAGGGACAAAAGCTGACACCGAAACATTTTCACAAGGAGTCAAGAAAGTACGCACAAGAAACAGTCAAAGTCGAAGTTGATCCGTGATTTGATCTGTACGCGGCATGACGTATGACAGTAAGGAGAGAGGTAGTCGGGGAACAACTTATGCTGGATTCAACGCTTTGAGTTGCACTATCGAATCTAGAACCTTTCATTATGTACGATTAACTAACTGCTAGTTCTTTTTTACATAGTTTAAAACGTTAAGCCTTGAAATGTAATTAATAAAGGGACGGATGAAAGTCTCCATTGTGAAACTTCTCAAAAATACAAGGTATATCTCGAATAATTCAAGAAAGATAACACATGTTAATATAAATCGCCTTTCCATATCACATAATCCTTACATTCTTAACTATTTTTCTCTCCCAGGGCGAGCGACGCTCCTGGCAAGTGGAGCTCGACATCTCAGCGCCCCAGATCTTGTTCGTGGAGTCGCTGAGTGACCGGGACTCGTCCGTGCTCGTGCTGGACTTCGGGCGGCTTCGGCTGGCCAACGCGGACGGTGTCGACCCGGTGCCGGACTCGGGAAGCATCGATGATGAGGGTGAGCACTTTATTACGTGTAGATAAGGTCGAGTTTGCTTTGGAACGTCGGGCGATGACCCTTGCAAGTGGAGCTAGACACCTCGGCGCCACAGCTCTTGTTCGCGGAGTCGCTGAGTGACCGGGACTCGTTCGTGCTCGTAGTGGACTTCGAGCGACTTCATCAAATTGGAGAAATCTTACAAAAAGGCCAGCTCAAAAGTACCCTAAACCGACGAGCATGTATGTTATGAAGGTGAGTGAAGCGAAAGTGGTTTGTCAGGATCGTAGCAAATGGAGATCCGTGATCTCTGCCTACCCCTCTGGGAAAGAGGCGTGATTATATGTATGTATGTATGTATATGTTAAAAACTCACTGAATTTAAATATAGTACAGTTATTTCGTTGCAAATGTACAATTGATGTGTAAAATAATGTTATGAACGTCAGTGAGACAAGTGCAAGACATGAGTTGACGTAAACACATTCGTTGGACAGACAATTATAAGTGACCTGTACTTAATAATCATAATAGACATGTTAAAAACTCGATACTAAAATTGCACACATTTTTAATATACAAATTGTACACGAAATTTAAATAGAATCATATCCATGTTATACTTTCGTCGATAAATTGCTGTGTAGTGTATTTTTGAGTTACTTCACTGAGCGAACGTGCCCAATTTATCATTTCCCCGTATGAAATGAAGGACTTTATCACAGGCAAATAAGGTTTGTTGCTAAAGCACTGAACGTGCGAGTCGGATCAATTCTTTAGTAATGTGTATAATTTTTTCGCGTTCTTATGGTGTATTTTTGTGTCCAATAGAGTTCACCTCTGGATTATTTTCGTAATAGTTGTTGATGGCTTTGTAAATTGGCTATGAGTTGAACAAGTCGGTTTGCCGCAGACATGTTCATGACGCCGTGCTCGACGCCGCCCGGCAGCCTGCTGTCGCCCGCGTCGCCGCCCGAGCCGCCTCCCGCTGCGCCTGCGCTCGACGCGCAGCGCCTGCACAACAGGCTCTATGATAGGTACCACTAGTAGCAGTAGTAGTAGTCATTCATTACTAAAACCTACCAAGCGGAGTCAAGCTTTCTCCAAACCAAGATCCTGGATCTGCCTCATACGTATGCCAGCATAACCCCCGACTTTTACTCTCATGCAAATTAAGAACACCATGTCTTTGAATCTCCTATTGTTATTGAGTTAATCCATTAATCCACTGTTGTTGAATAAAGAAAATAACTTCGATGCATTAAATAGTGTCGTTTACATGTTGGTGCCGAGACCAGGATATCTCAAGTATATTAGAACATTATATAAAAATCGGCTGTTTTTATGCAGATACACAATAGAGTTCAGCGACCTCCAAATCCTGGTGGGGCGCGCGCGGGACAACTGGAAGTACGCGCACGCCAAGACCACCTCCTCGCTGCATCTGCTGGACAGGTTCAGCATATTGCTGCAGGTGAGTACCTACTTAGCAACATCTTCATATAGTGCCATAAAGTCTAGTTTGCAATTAGTAGGTAGTCGCAGCTTGTCTCTGATTCTGTTGGACAGGTATCACTGTATTTGCCAAGAGTTACGTCTTAGTACATATATTTAAATGTGAACCTTATTTTTTTGTGGCGCTCTATAGGCCTGCACATCCACCAGAGATGTGCTCGAATGTGTCATACAAGAGGAGCTAAGTGTAGCTGTCCAGCAAGCTAAAAAGTCGAGGGTAGACAAATCATAAAACATTTCGCGGTCCACAATTTTTGCAAACGAACATCTCATTGGAGCCTGCACTAAACGAGGTCTGTTGGCAGGCGGAGCGGCGCGTGGTGCACACGACGGACCCGCAGTACCCGACGGCCACGCTGTGCGGCACGCTGCCCGCGCTGGTGGTGCACCTGAGCGAGCAGAAGGTGTTCGCCGTGCGCGCCGTCATCGCCAGCTCGCCGCTGTTCGCGTGAGTGTACACTGTGGCAGGCGGAGCGGCGCGTGGTGCACACGACGGACCCGCAGTACCCGACGGCCACGCTGTGCGGCACGCTGCCCGCGCTGGTGGTGCACCTGAGCGAGCAGAAGGTGTTCGCCGTGCGCGCCGTCATCGCCAGCTCGCCGCTGTTCGCGTGAGTGTACACTGTGGCAGGCGGAGCGGCGCGTGGTGCACACGACGGACCCGCAGTACCCGACGGCCACGCTGTGCGGCACGCTGCCCGCGCTGGTGGTGCACCTGAGCGAGCAGAAGGTGTTCGCCGTGCGCGCCGTCATCGCCAGCTCGCCGCTGTTCGCGTGAGTGTACACTGTGGCAGGCGGAGCGGCGCGTGGTGCACACGACGGACCCGCAGTACCCGACGGCCACGCTGTGCGGCACGCTGCCCGCGCTGGTGGTGCACCTGAGCGAGCAGAAGGTGTTCGCCGTGCGCGCCGTCATCGCCAGCTCGCCGCTGTTCGCGTGAGTGTACACTGTGGCAGGCGGAGCGGCGCGTGGTGCACACGACGGACCCGCAGTACCCGACGGCCACGCTGTGCGGCACGCTGCCCGCGCTGGTGGTGCACCTGAGCGAGCAGAAGGTGTTCGCCGTGCGCGCCGTCATCGCCAGCTCGCCGCTGTTCGCGTGAGTGTACACTGTGGCAGGCGGAGCGGCGCGTGGTGCACACGACGGACCCGCAGTACCCGACGGCCACGCTGTGCGGCACGCTGCCCGCGCTGGTGGTGCACCTGAGCGAGCAGAAGGTGTTCGCCGTGCGCGCCGTCATCGCCAGCTCGCCGCTGTTCGCGTGAGTGTACACTGTGGCAGGCGGAGCGGCGCGTGGTGCACACGACGGACCCGCAGTACCCGACGGCCACGCTGTGCGGCACGCTGCCCGCGCTGGTGGTGCACCTGAGCGAGCAGAAGGTGTTCGCCGTGCGCGCCGTCATCGCCAGCTCGCCGCTGTTCGCGTGAGTGTACACTGTGGCAGGCGGAGCGGCGCGTGGTGCACACGACGGACCCGCAGTACCCGACGGCCACGCTGTGCGGCACGCTGCCCGCGCTGGTGGTGCACCTGAGCGAGCAGAAGGTGTTCGCCGTGCGCGCCGTCATCGCCAGCTCGCCGCTGTTCGCGTGAGTGTACACTGTGGCAGGCGGAGCGGCGCGTGGTGCACACGACGGACCCGCAGTACCCGACGGCCACGCTGTGCGGCACGCTGCCCGCGCTGGTGGTGCACCTGAGCGAGCAGAAGGTGTTCGCCGTGCGCGCCGTCATCGCCAGCTCGCCGCTGTTCGCGTGAGTGTACACTGTGGCAGGCGGAGCGGCGCGTGGTGCACACGACGGACCCGCAGTACCCGACGGCCACGCTGTGCGGCACGCTGCCCGCGCTGGTGGTGCACCTGAGCGAGCAGAAGGTGTTCGCCGTGCGCGCCGTCATCGCCAGCTCGCCGCTGTTCGCGTGAGTGTACACTGTGGCAGGCGGAGCGGCGCGTGGTGCACACGACGGACCCGCAGTACCCGACGGCCACGCTGTGCGGCACGCTGCCCGCGCTGGTGGTGCACCTGAGCGAGCAGAAGGTGTTCGCCGTGCGCGCCGTCATCGCCAGCTCGCCGCTGTTCGCGTGAGTGTACACTGTGGCAGGCGGAGCGGCGCGTGGTGCACACGACGGACCCGCAGTACCCGACGGCCACGCTGTGCGGCACGCTGCCCGCGCTGGTGGTGCACCTGAGCGAGCAGAAGGTGTTCGCCGTGCGCGCCGTCATCGCCAGCTCGCCGCTGTTCGCGTGAGTGTACACTGTGGCAGGCGGAGCGGCGCGTGGTGCACACGACGGACCCGCAGTACCCGACGGCCACGCTGTGCGGCACGCTGCCCGCGCTGGTGGTGCACCTGAGCGAGCAGAAGGTGTTCGCCGTGCGCGCCGTCATCGCCAGCTCGCCGCTGTTCGCGTGAGTGTACACTGTGGCAGGCGGAGCGGCGCGTGGTGCACACGACGGACCCGCAGTACCCGACGGCCACGCTGTGCGGCACGCTGCCCGCGCTGGTGGTGCACCTGAGCGAGCAGAAGGTGTTCGCCGTGCGCGCCGTCATCGCCAGCTCGCCGCTGTTCGCGTGAGTGTACACTGTGGCAGGCGGAGCGGCGCGTGGTGCACACGACGGACCCGCAGTACCCGACGGCCACGCTGTGCGGCACGCTGCCCGCGCTGGTGGTGCACCTGAGCGAGCAGAAGGTGTTCGCCGTGCGCGCCGTCATCGCCAGCTCGCCGCTGTTCGCGTGAGTGTACACTGTGGCAGGCGGAGCGGCGCGTGGTGCACACGACGGACCCGCAGTACCCGACGGCCACGCTGTGCGGCACGCTGCCCGCGCTGGTGGTGCACCTGAGCGAGCAGAAGGTGTTCGCCGTGCGCGCCGTCATCGCCAGCTCGCCGCTGTTCGCGTGAGTGTACACTGTGGCAGGCGGAGCGGCGCGTGGTGCACACGACGGACCCGCAGTACCCGACGGCCACGCTGTGCGGCACGCTGCCCGCGCTGGTGGTGCACCTGAGCGAGCAGAAGGTGTTCGCCGTGCGCGCCGTCATCGCCAGCTCGCCGCTGTTCGCGTGAGTGTACACTGTGGCAGGCGGAGCGGCGCGTGGTGCACACGACGGACCCGCAGTACCCGACGGCCACGCTGTGCGGCACGCTGCCCGCGCTGGTGGTGCACCTGAGCGAGCAGAAGGTGTTCGCCGTGCGCGCCGTCATCGCCAGCTCGCCGCTGTTCGCGTGAGTGTACACTGTGGCAGGCGGAGCGGCGCGTGGTGCACACGACGGACCCGCAGTACCCGACGGCCACGCTGTGCGGCACGCTGCCCGCGCTGGTGGTGCACCTGAGCGAGCAGAAGGTGTTCGCCGTGCGCGCCGTCATCGCCAGCTCGCCGCTGTTCGCGTGAGTGTACACTGTGGCAGGCGGAGCGGCGCGTGGTGCACACGACGGACCCGCAGTACCCGACGGCCACGCTGTGCGGCACGCTGCCCGCGCTGGTGGTGCACCTGAGCGAGCAGAAGGTGTTCGCCGTGCGCGCCGTCATCGCCAGCTCGCCGCTGTTCGCGTGAGTGTACACTGTGGCAGGCGGAGCGGCGCGTGGTGCACACGACGGACCCGCAGTACCCGACGGCCACGCTGTGCGGCACGCTGCCCGCGCTGGTGGTGCACCTGAGCGAGCAGAAGGTGTTCGCCGTGCGCGCCGTCATCGCCAGCTCGCCGCTGTTCGCGTGAGTGTACACTGTGGCAGGCGGAGCGGCGCGTGGTGCACACGACGGACCCGCAGTACCCGACGGCCACGCTGTGCGGCACGCTGCCCGCGCTGGTGGTGCACCTGAGCGAGCAGAAGGTGTTCGCCGTGCGCGCCGTCATCGCCAGCTCGCCGCTGTTCGCGTGAGTGTACACTGTGGCAGGCGGAGCGGCGCGTGGTGCACACGACGGACCCGCAGTACCCGACGGCCACGCTGTGCGGCACGCTGCCCGCGCTGGTGGTGCACCTGAGCGAGCAGAAGGTGTTCGCCGTGCGCGCCGTCATCGCCAGCTCGCCGCTGTTCGCGTGAGTGTACACTGTGGCAGGCGGAGCGGCGCGTGGTGCACACGACGGACCCGCAGTACCCGACGGCCACGCTGTGCGGCACGCTGCCCGCGCTGGTGGTGCACCTGAGCGAGCAGAAGGTGTTCGCCGTGCGCGCCGTCATCGCCAGCTCGCCGCTGTTCGCGTGAGTGTACACTGTGGCAGGCGGAGCGGCGCGTGGTGCACACGACGGACCCGCAGTACCCGACGGCCACGCTGTGCGGCACGCTGCCCGCGCTGGTGGTGCACCTGAGCGAGCAGAAGGTGTTCGCCGTGCGCGCCGTCATCGCCAGCTCGCCGCTGTTCGCGTGAGTGTACACTGTGGCAGGCGGAGCGGCGCGTGGTGCACACGACGGACCCGCAGTACCCGACGGCCACGCTGTGCGGCACGCTGCCCGCGCTGGTGGTGCACCTGAGCGAGCAGAAGGTGTTCGCCGTGCGCGCCGTCATCGCCAGCTCGCCGCTGTTCGCGTGAGTGTACACTGTGGCAGGCGGAGCGGCGCGTGGTGCACACGACGGACCCGCAGTACCCGACGGCCACGCTGTGCGGCACGCTGCCCGCGCTGGTGGTGCACCTGAGCGAGCAGAAGGTGTTCGCCGTGCGCGCCGTCATCGCCAGCTCGCCGCTGTTCGCGTGAGTGTACACTGTGGCAGGCGGAGCGGCGCGTGGTGCACACGACGGACCCGCAGTACCCGACGGCCACGCTGTGCGGCACGCTGCCCGCGCTGGTGGTGCACCTGAGCGAGCAGAAGGTGTTCGCCGTGCGCGCCGTCATCGCCAGCTCGCCGCTGTTCGCGTGAGTGTACACTGTGGCAGGCGGAGCGGCGCGTGGTGCACACGACGGACCCGCAGTACCCGACGGCCACGCTGTGCGGCACGCTGCCCGCGCTGGTGGTGCACCTGAGCGAGCAGAAGGTGTTCGCCGTGCGCGCCGTCATCGCCAGCTCGCCGCTGTTCGCGTGAGTGTACACTGTGGCAGGCGGAGCGGCGCGTGGTGCACACGACGGACCCGCAGTACCCGACGGCCACGCTGTGCGGCACGCTGCCCGCGCTGGTGGTGCACCTGAGCGAGCAGAAGGTGTTCGCCGTGCGCGCCGTCATCGCCAGCTCGCCGCTGTTCGCGTGAGTGTACACTGTGGCAGGCGGAGCGGCGCGTGGTGCACACGACGGACCCGCAGTACCCGACGGCCACGCTGTGCGGCACGCTGCCCGCGCTGGTGGTGCACCTGAGCGAGCAGAAGGTGTTCGCCGTGCGCGCCGTCATCGCCAGCTCGCCGCTGTTCGCGTGAGTGTACACTGTGGCAGGCGGAGCGGCGCGTGGTGCACACGACGGACCCGCAGTACCCGACGGCCACGCTGTGCGGCACGCTGCCCGCGCTGGTGGTGCACCTGAGCGAGCAGAAGGTGTTCGCCGTGCGCGCCGTCATCGCCAGCTCGCCGCTGTTCGCGTGAGTGTACACTGTGGCAGGCGGAGCGGCGCGTGGTGCACACGACGGACCCGCAGTACCCGACGGCCACGCTGTGCGGCACGCTGCCCGCGCTGGTGGTGCACCTGAGCGAGCAGAAGGTGTTCGCCGTGCGCGCCGTCATCGCCAGCTCGCCGCTGTTCGCGTGAGTGTACACTGTGGCAGGCGGAGCGGCGCGTGGTGCACACGACGGACCCGCAGTACCCGACGGCCACGCTGTGCGGCACGCTGCCCGCGCTGGTGGTGCACCTGAGCGAGCAGAAGGTGTTCGCCGTGCGCGCCGTCATCGCCAGCTCGCCGCTGTTCGCGTGAGTGTACACTGTGGCAGGCGGAGCGGCGCGTGGTGCACACGACGGACCCGCAGTACCCGACGGCCACGCTGTGCGGCACGCTGCCCGCGCTGGTGGTGCACCTGAGCGAGCAGAAGGTGTTCGCCGTGCGCGCCGTCATCGCCAGCTCGCCGCTGTTCGCGTGAGTGTACACTGTGGCAGGCGGAGCGGCGCGTGGTGCACACGACGGACCCGCAGTACCCGACGGCCACGCTGTGCGGCACGCTGCCCGCGCTGGTGGTGCACCTGAGCGAGCAGAAGGTGTTCGCCGTGCGCGCCGTCATCGCCAGCTCGCCGCTGTTCGCGTGAGTGTACACTGTGGCAGGCGGAGCGGCGCGTGGTGCACACGACGGACCCGCAGTACCCGACGGCCACGCTGTGCGGCACGCTGCCCGCGCTGGTGGTGCACCTGAGCGAGCAGAAGGTGTTCGCCGTGCGCGCCGTCATCGCCAGCTCGCCGCTGTTCGCGTGA
Source organism: Epinotia nisella (assembly GCA_932294315.1). Classification (NCBI taxonomy): domain Eukaryota; kingdom Metazoa; phylum Arthropoda; class Insecta; order Lepidoptera; family Tortricidae; genus Epinotia; species Epinotia nisella. The sequence goes on from OW028679.1 coordinate 23,191,553, forward strand.
GTGTACACTGTGGCAGGCGGAGCGGCGCGTGGTGCACACGACGGACCCGCAGTACCCGACGGCCACGCTGTGCGGCACGCTGCCCGCGCTGGTGGTGCACCTGAGCGAGCAGAAGGTGTTCGCCGTGCGCGCCGTCATCGCCAGCTCGCCGCTGTTCGCGTGAGTGTACACTGTGGCAGGCGGAGCGGCGCGTGGTGCACACGACGGACCCGCAGTACCCGACGGCCACGCTGTGCGGCACGCTGCCCGCGCTGGTGGTGCACCTGAGCGAGCAGAAGGTGTTCGCCGTGCGCGCCGTCATCGCCAGCTCGCCGCTGTTCGCGTGAGTGTACACTGTGGCAGGCGGAGCGGCGCGTGGTGCACACGACGGACCCGCAGTACCCGACGGCCACGCTGTGCGGCACGCTGCCCGCGCTGGTGGTGCACCTGAGCGAGCAGAAGGTGTTCGCCGTGCGCGCCGTCATCGCCAGCTCGCCGCTGTTCGCGTGAGTGTACACTGTGGCAGGCGGAGCGGCGCGTGGTGCACACGACGGACCCGCAGTACCCGACGGCCACGCTGTGCGGCACGCTGCCCGCGCTGGTGGTGCACCTGAGCGAGCAGAAGGTGTTCGCCGTGCGCGCCGTCATCGCCAGCTCGCCGCTGTTCGCGTGAGTGTACACTGTGGCAGGCGGAGCGGCGCGTGGTGCACACGACGGACCCGCAGTACCCGACGGCCACGCTGTGCGGCACGCTGCCCGCGCTGGTGGTGCACCTGAGCGAGCAGAAGGTGTTCGCCGTGCGCGCCGTCATCGCCAGCTCGCCGCTGTTCGCGTGAGTGTACACTGTGGCAGGCGGAGCGGCGCGTGGTGCACACGACGGACCCGCAGTACCCGACGGCCACGCTGTGCGGCACGCTGCCCGCGCTGGTGGTGCACCTGAGCGAGCAGAAGGTGTTCGCCGTGCGCGCCGTCATCGCCAGCTCGCCGCTGTTCGCGTGAGTGTACACTGTGGCAGGCGGAGCGGCGCGTGGTGCACACGACGGACCCGCAGTACCCGACGGCCACGCTGTGCGGCACGCTGCCCGCGCTGGTGGTGCACCTGAGCGAGCAGAAGGTGTTCGCCGTGCGCGCCGTCATCGCCAGCTCGCCGCTGTTCGCGTGAGTGTACACTGTGGCAGGCGGAGCGGCGCGTGGTGCACACGACGGACCCGCAGTACCCGACGGCCACGCTGTGCGGCACGCTGCCCGCGCTGGTGGTGCACCTGAGCGAGCAGAAGGTGTTCGCCGTGCGCGCCGTCATCGCCAGCTCGCCGCTGTTCGCGTGAGTGTACACTGTGGCAGGCGGAGCGGCGCGTGGTGCACACGACGGACCCGCAGTACCCGACGGCCACGCTGTGCGGCACGCTGCCCGCGCTGGTGGTGCACCTGAGCGAGCAGAAGGTGTTCGCCGTGCGCGCCGTCATCGCCAGCTCGCCGCTGTTCGCGTGAGTGTACACTGTGGCAGGCGGAGCGGCGCGTGGTGCACACGACGGACCCGCAGTACCCGACGGCCACGCTGTGCGGCACGCTGCCCGCGCTGGTGGTGCACCTGAGCGAGCAGAAGGTGTTCGCCGTGCGCGCCGTCATCGCCAGCTCGCCGCTGTTCGCGTGAGTGTACACTGTGGCAGGCGGAGCGGCGCGTGGTGCACACGACGGACCCGCAGTACCCGACGGCCACGCTGTGCGGCACGCTGCCCGCGCTGGTGGTGCACCTGAGCGAGCAGAAGGTGTTCGCCGTGCGCGCCGTCATCGCCAGCTCGCCGCTGTTCGCGTGAGTGTACACTGTGGCAGGCGGAGCGGCGCGTGGTGCACACGACGGACCCGCAGTACCCGACGGCCACGCTGTGCGGCACGCTGCCCGCGCTGGTGGTGCACCTGAGCGAGCAGAAGGTGTTCGCCGTGCGCGCCGTCATCGCCAGCTCGCCGCTGTTCGCGTGAGTGTACACTGTGGCAGGCGGAGCGGCGCGTGGTGCACACGACGGACCCGCAGTACCCGACGGCCACGCTGTGCGGCACGCTGCCCGCGCTGGTGGTGCACCTGAGCGAGCAGAAGGTGTTCGCCGTGCGCGCCGTCATCGCCAGCTCGCCGCTGTTCGCGTGAGTGTACACTGTGGCAGGCGGAGCGGCGCGTGGTGCACACGACGGACCCGCAGTACCCGACGGCCACGCTGTGCGGCACGCTGCCCGCGCTGGTGGTGCACCTGAGCGAGCAGAAGGTGTTCGCCGTGCGCGCCGTCATCGCCAGCTCGCCGCTGTTCGCGTGAGTGTACACTGTGGCAGGTGGAGGCCGAGACCCGTTCTTTTAGCGCAGAGAAATCCTGCGATTCTTTTTGCAAAAGGTCAGCGTCCGTTCCTTCCCCAGTCAGTCTAAGTCACTTAAATATGTCGGAAATGATTCTATTTATTTATTTTAAGGTAAACCAAAAGCTATAAAACTTATTAATAACATGAGTATTAACAAAAATGCCTATTACAGGATCTCACAGATCGTTTTTAAACGCCTGTTTTGCCTTCAGGTCCCGAACTGAGAAGCCAGAGAGCACGGGCACCGAGCAGCCCTCGGGCTCGGACTCCGAGAGCAGCTCGAGCTCCGACACCGAGCGCTCGTCCTCGCAGCACGCCACGCTCTTCATGCTGCAGTTCGCCATCGACCAGATGTCGCTCGAGGTATGTGTACATGCTTGCAGCAAGTAAAATTTGAATGAAAGCGTGTAAAAACAAAGGCTAAAACGCCGTCCCGTCTAGTAGCATATATTTCGCCATCATTTAATTGAACTCATTTGGAAGTCCATAATGAACTCGTCCATTGCTCGGTGCAGGTGCAGTCCCGCGGGCGCAGCATCGCCGAGGTGCAGGTGTGCGGCGTGCGCGCGACCGCGACGGCGCGCGCGGCCGAGCTGGCGCTGGCGCTGTCGGTGCACTCGCTGCTGCTGGTGGACGCGCTGCAGACCTACGGGCCCGACTTCGAGCTGCTGGTCGCCAGCCACAAGCACGTGGGGTCAGTCCCGTGGATACATTGCTCGGTGCAGGTGCAGTCCCGCGGGCGCAGCATCGCCGAGGTGCAGGTGTGCGGCGTGCGCGCGACCGCGACGGCGCGCGCGGCCGAGCTGGCGCTGGCGCTGTCGGTGCACTCGCTGCTGCTGGTGGACGCGCTGCAGACCTACGGGCCCGACTTCGAGCTGCTGGTCGCCAGCCACAAGCACGTGGGGTCAGTCCCGTGGATACATTGCTCGGTGCAGGTGCAGTCCCGCGGGCGCAGCATCGCCGAGGTGCAGGTGTGCGGCGTGCGCGCGACCGCGACGGCGCGCGCGGCCGAGCTGGCGCTGGCGCTGTCGGTGCACTCGCTGCTGCTGGTGGACGCGCTGCAGACCTACGGGCCCGACTTCGAGCTGCTGGTCGCCAGCCACAAGCACGTGGGGTCAGTCCCGTGGATACATTGCTCGGTGCAGGTGCAGTCCCGCGGGCGCAGCATCGCCGAGGTGCAGGTGTGCGGCGTGCGCGCGACCGCGACGGCGCGCGCGGCCGAGCTGGCGCTGGCGCTGTCGGTGCACTCGCTGCTGCTGGTGGACGCGCTGCAGACCTACGGGCCCGACTTCGAGCTGCTGGTCGCCAGCCACAAGCACGTGGGGTCAGTCCCGTGGATACATTGCTCGGTGCAGGTGCAGTCCCGCGGGCGCAGCATCGCCGAGGTGCAGGTGTGCGGCGTGCGCGCGACCGCGACGGCGCGCGCGGCCGAGCTGGCGCTGGCGCTGTCGGTGCACTCGCTGCTGCTGGTGGACGCGCTGCAGACCTACGGGCCCGACTTCGAGCTGCTGGTCGCCAGCCACAAGCACGTGGGGTCAGTCCCGTGGATACATTGCTCGGTGCAGGTGCAGTCCCGCGGGCGCAGCATCGCCGAGGTGCAGGTGTGCGGCGTGCGCGCGACCGCGACGGCGCGCGCGGCCGAGCTGGCGCTGGCGCTGTCGGTGCACTCGCTGCTGCTGGTGGACGCGCTGCAGACCTACGGGCCCGACTTCGAGCTGCTGGTCGCCAGCCACAAGCACGTGGGGTCAGTCCCGTGGATACATTGCTCGGTGCAGGTGCAGTCCCGCGGGCGCAGCATCGCCGAGGTGCAGGTGTGCGGCGTGCGCGCGACCGCGACGGCGCGCGCGGCCGAGCTGGCGCTGGCGCTGTCGGTGCACTCGCTGCTGCTGGTGGACGCGCTGCAGACCTACGGGCCCGACTTCGAGCTGCTGGTCGCCAGCCACAAGCACGTGGGGTCAGTCCCGTGGATACATTGCTCGGTGCAGGTGCAGTCCCGCGGGCGCAGCATCGCCGAGGTGCAGGTGTGCGGCGTGCGCGCGACCGCGACGGCGCGCGCGGCCGAGCTGGCGCTGGCGCTGTCGGTGCACTCGCTGCTGCTGGTGGACGCGCTGCAGACCTACGGGCCCGACTTCGAGCTGCTGGTCGCCAGCCACAAGCACGTGGGGTCAGTCCCGTGGATACATTGCTCGGTGCAGGTGCAGTCCCGCGGGCGCAGCATCGCCGAGGTGCAGGTGTGCGGCGTGCGCGCAAATACGACACAAGGCTACTCCAGTTATGTATGCTCTAAGCTAGCACAACTTGCATGCCAAGTCGCGTTTCACATCGTGACGCGGCATCAGTTGTGTAGCCATGATGGTTTTCCAATTTGATCGCTCAGCGTAGTAAATGATATGTTTGTGCAGGATGGACACGACGTCGGGCAGCATCCGCGGCTCGGAGCCGACGTCGCCCGTGTCGCCGAGCTCGCCCGACGCCCAGGCGCCGCCGCCGCACGCGCTGCAGGCAGCACTCCACTCGCTCACCGGGAACAGTAAGAAGCTATGCCACCCTATTGACACGATGGACACGACGTCGGGCAGCATCCGCGGCTCGGAGCCGACGTCGCCCGTGTATTGAATTTACTATCATTATTTCGGTCTCGTGTGTAGTTTGTGGTTTGATCGTAGCGTGGGATGCTCGCATCTTCGTAAATAAATCCAATTAATATTACATATTTTACATTCGTAGATCCTTCCGAAGCCGACCGCACCAGCCCCGGCCCCGCCTGGCCAACGCCGGCCCCCAACACGAGCTGGAACACCAGCTACGGCACCGCCTGGGGCTCCAACCCCGCGTGGGGCTCCAACTGGCAGAACCCGTGGTGCTCCAACGCCAACGCTTGGGGCGCGGGGACGGTGGACTCTGAGGCGCTGATAGCTGTTGAATTGACGCTTGTGAAGGGGGAGAATGGATCAGAGGACTTGAGGATTGCGAATATACTGTTCAACAATTTGGACATTATTGGTAAGAACTGCTGATTTACTCCCAGTTTTATTGAGATCCGTTAAACCCTATGTCGGTAAGTTATGTCAAAAAAGATGCCGAGTTTCTAAAATTGGATCTGACATTTGGTACAACGCATCTTTATAAAACAGGGCGTTCTCCAATAATAAATAAGTTGTTGTCTTGTTTTGGGTTCCAACAGCACAGAATGCTTGATGCGTTTTAGTAAAGTAATTCCGATTTCCTCGAACTAGACCTGCGGCTGAACAAAACTGGGTTTCGATAGCATTAAAGTTTTTTCTTTTTTGATATGTCGTTGGAGGCATGTTAAATAATACTTATGTAAAAATGTAGAAATTTTTAGGTTTAGATTTCGGCTATATTGAAATATTAATTTTTTTTGCCAAGAACTATGCAAATATAGAATTAGAGTCACAAAAAACTGTAACATATCCAATAACATTTTAATTTCTTTACTATATTCTGTTTTTAGAAGTCTGGAACATCTGCGTTCTGGTGAACGAAAAAATGCTTATAATTCCGAAAATAAAGAATTAGAGTCGCTGATATTGCAAAATTATGATATTATCGATCCACTTCATATACTTGAAAAAAGTTGGAGGTGTAGACAATCGGCTTGTCTAGATATTGATTTCTGGCTAAGCAGTATAACCAATATTGAATTAGAGTTTGTAGAGTTAATAATAAGCAGGTCATGATAATGATCTCTGTTACCAAACAAAAGTTTATAAATGTAAAATCACGGCGACACTAAATACTGATACGTAAGCATTCCGGGCCTATATTAATACATTTCAAACTCGCTGTATGCGCGCGCCGCGCTGCGCACTGTGCCACCAGACCCCTATTCCTTTAAGTTCACCTCAACGCTCACCAACAAATATATCTTGACACTGCGGTGCGTAGTAGCTAAGCGTAGGTAGAGGTCTAGCTTCGTTAGGTGACGCTGTTTTAAGTTCACCTCAACGCTAACCCACAAATATATCTTGACACTGCGGTAGGTAGTAACTAAGCGTAGGTAGAGGTCTAGTTTCGTTAGGTGACGCATGGGGTGAGGCGCATGAGCGCGTAGCGAATAACGGCAGCGATCAGTGGGGGCGGGGTAGTGGCGTGCCCTTGACTCCACGTCAACCTGCGTCCAGATTCCATAAAAAAATCCGCAAAGCGTGTTTTAAACTAATATTTATCAACCGAAAATAGTTAAACTTACCCTTATTTATTACTATAGGGATTGCCCACGGTTTCGTTCGCGTAGAACTCGTTATCGTGTTATAGAAATAATTGATATGAAAATTATCATACAAATTATGACCATTCTCTGCAGAAATACCTACTAACAAATGACATACAATGTTTTTTTTTTGCGAAGTGGCCAGTAACAGTAAGCTATGGAATAGATGGGTAGTAAACCGCAATTTACCTACCACATGAAATTGTTTTTGTATATTCAGGATGTAGGGTCGGTTCGCCGGTTATCGACCACCTAATTTAGTGTGCCAGTTTGCGACCACTCAGGTAAATTGGTGAACCGAAAGGATATTTTCTAGTTTTTTCAGTAGATTCCTGCCTAATAACTACATTAACTAGGTACTTAGAGCCTGTTCAAATCTATATATATAAAAGAAGATTCTGACTAATTCATACACGCACAGCCGAAACTACTCGGACTAGCAACATGAAATTTACACCCAAACTACCTTTTATAAAGTTTTTTTGGAACAACGGATAAAAAAAAAAAAAAAAGTAAAGAAAAGAAGACATTTATTCACTACACAAAAGACACACAGAGACAAAGGAGTAGACATACATGACAATTGACACATATTGTGTGTGTATAAGAAGGGATTTTAAGAAATTCCACCCCTAAAGGGGGTTAAAAAGGGGTGCAACGTTTGTATGAGGGACACTTTTTTTTGAGCTAGAGACTTAAAGTTTTGTAGAAAGATAACTTATTAAAATACAAAAAAGTACTTTCAGCGTTTTGGAAAATTCTATCCCTAAAGGGGTCATAAAGGGGTGCAAGATTTGTTATAGGAGAAACATTTTTTTAAGCTATAGACTTAAAACTTTGTAGAAAGATTACTTATTAGAATACTAATAAAGTGCTTTCAGCGTTTAGGAAAATTCTACCCCTAAGGGGGTTAAAAAGGGGCGCAACTTTTGTACGGGGGAAATTTTCTTTTTTGAGCTATATACTTAAAATGTTGTAGAAAGATTACTTATTAAAATACAAATAAAGCACTTTCAGCGTTTTGGAAAATTCTGCCCCTAAGGGGTTAAAAAGGGGTGCAAAGTTTGTATGGAGGAAACTTTGTTTTGAGCCAGAGACTTACAACTTTGTAAAAAGATTACTTATTAGAATACAAATAAAGTCCTTTCAGTGTTTTGGAAAATTCCGCCCTTAAGGGGTTAAAAAAGGGGTGCAAAATTTGTATGGAGGAAACTTTGTTTTGAGCCAGAGACTTAAAACTTTGTAGAAAGATTACTAAGTAGAATGCAAATAGTCCTTTCAGCGTTTTGGAAAATTCCGCCTATAAGGGGTTAAAAAGGGGTGCAAAGTTTGTATGGAGGAAACTTTATGTTTAGAGCCAGAGACTTAAAACTTTGTAAAAAGATTACTTATTAGAATACAAATAGTCCTTTCAGTGTTTTGGAAAATTCTTCCCCTAAGGGGTTAAAAAGGGGTGCAAAGTTTGTATGGAGGAAACTTTGTTTTGAGCCAGAGACTTAAAACTTTGTAAAAAGATTACTTATTAGAATATAAATAAAGTCCTTTCAGTGTTTTGGAAAATTCCGCCCCTAAGAGGTTAAAAAGGGATGCAAAGTTTGTATGGAGGAAACTTTTTGTTTTGAGCCAGAGACTTTAAGCTTTGTAGAAACATTACTTATTAGAATACAAATAAAGTCCTATTAGCGTTTTAGAAAATTCCACTCCTAAGAGGGTTAAATAGGGGGTAAGCTTTGTATGGGCAACGATTTGTTTGAGCTACAGGCTTAAAAGTTAGTAGAATGATTACTTATTAAAATAAAAAAGTGGATTCAGCGTTTAGAAAAATTCAACCCCTAAGGGGTTAAAAAGGGGTGCAAAGTTTGTATGGAGTAAACTTTTTGTTAAAACTTTGTAGAAAGATTACTTAATAGAATACAAATAAAGTCCTATTAGCGTTTAAAAAAATTACACTCCTATGGAGGTTAAAAAGGGGAGTAAGCTTTGTATGGGCAACACTTTGTTTGAGCTAGAGACTTAAAAGTTAGTAGAATGATTACTTATTAAAATAAAAAAGTACTTTCAGCGTTTAGAAAAATTCAACCCCTCTAAGGGGGTTAAAAGAAGGTTCAAAGTTTATATGGAGAGCAAGAAATTTTTAAAGTAAAATTTCGGTCTTATCATGTAGTTATGTTAAGACTTCAAAACTAATTTCAGTTTTTTTTTCAAATTCGTCCCTAAGTGTTAAAAGGGGTTTAAAGTTTGTGTAGAGAGCAACACATTTATAAAGTATGAGATTTGTAACTTTGGTTTTAGACTGTTTGTTTAAAAACTAGAAAAGGAATTTCATTGTTTTTTATATTGATGCAGGCCTGAAATGAAAAGAGGAGCTGGATGCCGTTGAGCATTCCATTTCTTCAGCCTGTTATGCTCTGAGAAGCCTGAGGGAGGAACTCACTAGACAACAACTTAAAGTCATATACTATGCGTTAGTAGAATCTAAGCTTAGGTACAATATCAGGCTCTGGGGAAATAGCTTTAATTATAACCTTAACAAAGCTTTGGTTGTTCAAAAAAGAGCCATCCGCACTATTGTACGCATTCCTCAATGGATATCTTGTAGAGAACACTTCCTGGAATTGGGCATTCTAACAGTTCCTTGCTTGTATATACTCGTGCTGCTTACTATTTTGTCAAAAATATCTTAAAATATGAATCTATCGAAGAACAAGATTTGCGCCTACAAACACGAACAAAAAACATTACACAAAGTTTTTTCCCGAAGCTCAAAGTGGCGCAGCACAGCACAAAACATCAGGCTGTAATTTTTTTTAACAAACTGCCCCCTGACTTAAAAAAATATCACAATTTATAAGGTATTTCATAGACAATTAAAAGCATTTTTATTGAGAGGGTGCTTCTACAGTATTTGACGAGATTTTTCTGCTTGATATCTAGTTATAAGAATTAAAGACATGACATGTATTAAGTTAAATAAAATGTACAAATTATAATTAGTTAAGCAATCTTTTTATGTATAATATTTAAGTAATTTTAATTTTAATGTAGATATTTCAAACACAATATTTGTATTGTTACTGAATAACTAATAAAAAAATTTATATAATATGGGGTTAAAAGAGGGTTCAAAGTTTGAATAGGGAGCAATCATTTTTCTAAGACGATAAAAACTTCTACGCGGACGAAGTCGCGGGCAACAGCTAGTGTTTACCATATCTTTAACTAGCTTTTGCCCGCGGCTTCGCCCGCGTACTAAGCGAAATTTTTAACCGTCTACAAAAAAGGAGGTTCTCATGTTGACCCGTATGTTCCGATTGAATTGCAATGTAGCACAAATATTTTCAATAATTTTCATGTCCACAATATTAAATTTCAAAATCGACGCCATTTTCGTAATGAACGTTCAAAAAAACAATAAAAACGACACCCATATTGATATTTAGATATTTCAACCCCATCGCACCCCAACAGGGGAGATGGTATTTCACGTCCGCCATGTTGGATTTTAAAATCGTTGTTATTTTCGCAATCAGTGACCCGATAAACCATAGAAACAATACCCATATTGATTTTCAGACTGTCACCAAATGTTCCCCTTTTAGGGGTTGAATTTTTTCATCGTAAGCCCACGTGTGGCAATTTAATCGATAGGTCTTTTTAAAATAAATATAAGGTTTCTCAATATTTTTGATTAAATGAATAGAGGCGGAGATAAATCGCCCCAAAAGTCACTAAAATTATGGCCCCCCAGGGATCGGAACCGGTTTTTTCAAAAGTCCCCGAAGTAGTCTAATATTTTGAATTATTTTAGGCTCTTAATGTAGGACTCTTTAGGTAACATTTTCGTATTTTTAGACAGCCTGATCAAAAATGATATTATAAACCAAAGAACGAAATTGAACGAAATAAAACCGGTATTTTGGTATGGTGAAAATACCAGTATCCGATCCCTGTGTCCCCTCCTCTAATTTTTGAACGGTGTTTTTAAAAAATATAAAAAAAATCATAAACCTATAGGGCTATTAGGGCTTATTAAATTTTTTCACCATTAATTATTTTGAACAAGACCGATTCATAGGTTTTCGAGATATTGCTGAAAAACTGCCTTCCCTATAGAAAAGCACGTAAGTGCCGTAAGATTTCTGTGACGATACGACCTTTTTAATAGGCAAGGATCCCTTCGTTTTACGTAATCCGACACGCACTTGGCCGGTTTCTATAGATAACTAGCTTCTGCCTGCGACTTCGTACGCGTTTAAATTATGGATTTCATGATTATGATTCGTCCTAAAAGGGACGACATAAATTATACCCTATTAAATAATATCAATTAGAATTTTGGTCAAGTGCGAGTCGGATTTTAGTTTTCCCATACATTTTGTGACCCAACTCCTGATGAAGGCAACGAGCAAAAATATTTCGTCTCCATACAAAGTTTCATCCCCTTTTTCGTCCCTAAAAGGGATAAAATTTGACATAAACTAATATATAAGGAACATATCTGGAAAGTTTCATTCATGTACACTCATCGGTATATTTTGAAATTACGTGGAACGTACATCCATTCATACATCCAAACTTTTACGTTTATAATATTAGTAGAATGGTACGGAGTCCGACTCGCACTTGGCCGGTTTTTTACTGTTACTAAGTTACTACAAATAGTCAGTCCATATATCAATTTTTTTTACTCATTTTGAAGTCAATAACTTATTAAATTCACATAATAATAACCGCATGTAATTTACCGTGCACGTAAACAAACAAAATGATATGATTTGAAATACAAACGCAGCGCTTGCGCGGCGGAGCGGGGGGCGGGACGAGGTATCACTCTAGGGGCTCGCTCTAGGTTGCCGCGCGCCGGTACGTGGTACCGCGGCGTGGTTATTTATTTCGCGCCTATTTTAATAGATTATACTATTACAAGGCAAGCTATACACAGAAATTTCTTACTTTCCATTATATGGCTGCATATATTATTTTATAGTATTAGACTAATCTTTACAGACTCTAATTCAATATTAGACCTTACAGGACAAAAAACGCATATAAAAATTCTTATTAATGAAAGCTTATCTCTAATTCCTCCAAATTTTTTGCTTTGTCTATTAACTTAAGGATTTAAAGATATTGTTGTGAATTTTTGAAACTTGAATTCAATATCGACAAAATAATAACCGAATTCTGGTTTGACCCAGTCGCTCGTTATTTTTTTTTCTAAAAACTTAACAGCATAAAGCATCATACATATTATAAACGATGAAGCTTAAACTTTGCACTCTAATTCAATATTCACAAATCACCAATAAAAAAACATAAATACCTAATTTATACCTAACTCTCGTTCTAACTTTTCGTCATATTTTACAAATATGCTTAAAAATATGTCCCATACCATATAAGCATAACTTTTCCGACTTTAGAATTATCGAAACTTGTAGGGCAAAATTCCGGTCCGGCTACAGGGCTAAACGTACAGTCACAGACTTTAAGTGTTAAGTCATTTAGAGTTCACACACTGAGTTCTGAACACTTCATAGCTTAACTATTACAAAAATAAAATTAGTGACAAGGTCCTGAGACTCTTTTCACAGCAGTTAATGTGATCTATTGTTGCAGCAAACCAGGAAACCATAGTGGAGCTGATAGGCTTCACGCAGCGGGTGTTCGGCAGCAGCGGGGGCAAGCAGGCCGACCCCGAGCCGCCCGCCAGCGCGCCGGCTCGCCCCGCGCCCGAGGACGACCACAAGGTAACATTACCTCTATTTTGGGTCAATGGTCCGAGTACTACCAAGCTACGAGTTGTTTTAGATGGATCAAGGTAACATTACCTCTATTTTGGGTCACTGTTCCAAGTACTACGAAGCTACGAGTTGTCTTAGATGGGTCAAGGTAACATTACTTCTATTTTGGTTCACTGTTCCGAGTAACACCAAGCTACGAGTTGTTTTAGATGGATCAAGGTAACATTACCTGTTTTGGGCAACTGATCCGAGTACTACCAATCTACGAATTGTATTTGATGGTTCAAAGAAAAATTACCTCTATTTTGGTTCACTGTTCCGAGTACTACCAAAACTACGAGTTGTTTTAGATGGGTCAAGGTAACATTACCTCCATTTTGGTTCACTGTTCCGAGTAACACCAAGCTACGAGTTGTTTTAGATGGATCAAGGTAACATTACCTCCGTTTTGGTTCACGGTTCCGAGTAACACCAAGCTACGAGTTGTTTTAGATGGATCAAGGTAACATTACCTGTTTTGGGCAACTGATCCGAGTACTACCAATCTACGAATTGTATTTGATGGTTCAAAGAAAAATTACCTCTATTTTGGTTCACTGTTCCGAGTACTACCAAAACTACGAGTTGTTTTAGATGGGTCAAGGTAACATTACCTCCATTTTGGTTCACTGTTCCGAGTAACACCAAGCTACGAGTTGTTTTAGATGGATCAAGGTAACATTACCTGTTTTGGGCAACTGATCCGAGTACTACCAATCTACGAATTGTATTTGATGGTTCAAAGAAAAATTACCTCTATTTTGGTTCACTGTTCCGAGTACTACCAAAACTACGAATTGTTTTAGATGGATCAAGGTAACATTACCTCCATTTTGGTTCACTGTTCCGAGTAACACCAAGCTACGAGTTGTTTTAGATGGATCAAGGTAACATTACCTGTTTTGGTCAACTGATCCGAGTACTACCAATCTACGAGTTGTTTCAGATAGATCAAGGCAAGGTAACCTCTATTTTGGGTAACTGATCCGTGTACTACCAAGCTACGAGTTCTATTTGATGGTTCAAAGAAAAATTACCTCTATTTTGGTTCACTGTTCCGAGTAGTACAGTCACGAGCGTTAATTTGGGACCCACCTAAGGTGGAATATCGTATAGCGAACTGAAGACATTTAAAGCTAATATTTTAAAGGAGTGTCAATGTTTGCCATGCTGACAACTTACGTTACTATACGTGACTAGGGGAAACCGCTCAGTGACGTCAACCGGGCGGAACGAGTCAAACGATCATTTCCGATTTTTTCCGACTAATTGTCACCCGTGTTAGAGGCCCTGTCTTCTCTCCGGCCATATTTGTTATTTGAAAATACTCGTAGTATTTTGTGAAAATGACAGTTTTCAATAAATTTTCTTGTCTGACACTGACACACAATGACACATGTTCGTAATTAGAAAACTGTAATGATAGCTTTTGGCACAGACGTTATCAATTCAAGGGCCCATTCAATAAGACATTTAATTGTGTCATCTTGACACTTCATAATTATTATTGAACTGAAGTTTTCGACCTTATTGCATTGTAAATGTTCTAACAACATTTGAAGGAAATGGGTCCCAAATTAACGCTCGTGACTGTACGAAGCTACTGTATTACTGTAGTATTACTGTTCGTAGGAGGTGCGTACGGAGATCACATTCGACTTCCACCGGCTGGGCGTGCTGCTGCTGCGCGCGGCGGTGCACGACGGCGCCGTCGTCGCCAAGAAGATCGCCACCGCCACCGTCAGCGAGGCGCGCATTCAGGCCACCGTCGGTCAGTACTACCACAGTCTAACATACAGTCTGCAAGCTCGGCGCTGCGCGGGCCAACGATGGGGGGTACGCGGGGAAGCGGGAGGCGAGGAAATTCAGCGCAAACTTATTGAGTTTGCGCTGACTATTCTGAAGGGGTGTCAAAATTGACTTTATAGAACCGACTTCTAAAAGGTAAGGTTAAAATTAGGTTTGGGTGTTTTTTTTTATAATGTCACTTCAATTGTGTTCAAAATCAATCTTGAAATTCTTTAAATACAGTCTGATTTTGTTCAAAATCGATATCTGGGGGTCCGAGGGACTTCTTAATACGAATCCGAGGTTGGATTTTCAAAAAGTGGTCGCCATCTTGAAAATCTTTAAATACGGTCCCATTTTGTTCAAAATTTATATCTGAGGGTCAGAGGGACCTCTTCAGTGGCGTGCCTAGGGTTTCATAATAGGGCAAGCCGAGAGATATGTTTTTGTAGTTTTTACGGTTATTGTGGATAAATACATCTTTTTTCCGCATTACTGATCAATCTTCAGTTTCATATGCACTTGCTAGCGTGGACGAGCTCACCAAAGCACACTGAAGGCATGCTACTACTAGATATAATTTTACAGACATATCAGCAATTGCATACCTTCGGTGGCCTTGAAAAAAGCCGTTTTGTTTGGATTGTTTGAGCGAATAAAATGTAAGTTCAACTTTTTATCTTAACTCTGCTTGCCGAGGGAGAGAAACAATACTTCAAATACCTATAAAATTATATGTATATATTCAACATGTCAACTTAGTTAAATAATTATTTATATGCTAGTTCAAATCGTCTATCTTTTTTAAGGAATGAATTAATTACGTCAGAGTAAAATGTTGGTGAACGTTTTAGTTCTACCAACAACTGTTTTTCGATAGCTATCATGGATAACTCGGAGAGACGCTCTTGACCTTGTGTATTTCTCAGGTATGTATGGATACGCTTAAGAGACGAAAAAGCACGTTCGGCTGAAGCACTTGTAGCCGGAATAGTTACGATAAGTTGTGCGAACTTTAACAGCTGGGGAAAGGCATCTTCGAGACTATTCTCATTAATAAAATCAATTATTTCGAAAACATTACGATCTTTCAATTCGGGGGAGGAATACAAACAAATCAATTGGTTTTTTAATGTTTGTTTGTCAAAATGGTTTGCGTAAACGTCAAACAATGACTCAAACGCCTCTGTAGGAAAATCTGAGCGGTAAATGTCGAATTTTTTGTTGTTAAACAATTGAAAAAACTTCAATTTAAAAATTTCGCTATATCGATCATTGACTTCACAAAATATGTTATCGATTATTTGAACATAAAGTCGTTTGTATTCTGTTTTAGCGCAGCGTATGTTACGTCTCAAACGAGGAGCAGAGTTGTTTTGTAAGGTGTTCTCATAAATTTGATCGAATTCAGACTGATATTCAACACGCAACCACGATTGAAACTCCCTTATTTTGTTGCTACAATAACCGACATCAACTTGTGATTTTTGTAGAATATTGTACAAGCAGTCAGATTTTTCAAATATCCGGTGGAAAACTGAAAGAAAAAAATTGAAATTAAATGATCGCAACAAGTTCTCAAAATTCTCCGCGGCTAAAATCGTGTCGCCGTCCCAATCCGCCGGATTATCACACATATCAGAAAACAATGCAGATAGATTGTTTTTTTGTTCATAAACGGTGTTTACAAGTCGTGACATGTACGTCCAACGAGTTGCGGGTGCATTAGGCAATTTTTTGCTGCAATGAGTATCGTAAAAGGCAGCTCGTTTTGTACTGTGACAAAAAAAGGTACACATAGACTGAAGGGCCGAAAAAAACGAACTGACCTCTCCAATTCTGTTGCATGATTTAGACAACACCAAGGCCAAAATGTGTGCATTACACCAAATGTATATTGCTTGTGGACATACATCTTTTACTTTTTGTTGGACTCCATTTCTTACACCGGACATTACACTAGCACCGTCATAGCTCTGTGCGACTAATTTTGCGGTGCACTCATGTTTATTGAGTAATTCTAAAATTATATTAGTAAGTACATCTGCTGTGCGACTTTCAGACACATTGACATAACCCAAGAAACGGTCATGAATTTCATTTCCAAAGTAATATCTGAGAATCAAGCACAATTGTTCTCTGTGACTGACATCAGGAGTTTCGTCAATAATAATTGAAACAAATTTTGCTGCTTTGACTTCGAATTCGATGCGAGCTTTTATCACATCGGCTATGGAATGAATCATGTCATTTTGAATTTTGTTAGACAAATAGCTCGGCCCCGCCGGTTTGTCACTTTGTTGAATGTGCTTTTCTAAAACGCCATCATATTTTGAAAGTAGCGACACAAGCTCTAAAAAATTACCCCTATTCAATGAAGTGTTAGACTCATCGTGACCTCTGAAGGGAAGTTCTTGCTGTGCTAAGTGACAAACAACATCGACTAATCTTTGAAAAACACTACGATTGTTGTCAACACGCATGTTGTGTTTTGTAATCTCCTCGGATAATTGGCGCGATAAAGATGTCTCAATTCGCTGTTTACCAAAATTACTAAATGAAATCACAGCGTTCATATGCTTTTGGGAATTCATGTGCCTTTTAACGGCGCCTGCTAAGTTATTTAAATCGTCATATCCAGATGTATTCCAAACGTTTTTGTCGTTCGAAAAGAATATACAACACCAGCAATATAACTTATTAGAGTGAGAACAACCAACAATCCAATGAGTTTTGTACACCGATCTATTAAACTGTCTTTTATGCGTTTTACTACTCTGAGAAATACACAAATCAGGCGTAGGTTTTGGCGAAGAAATGAGTTGTTTCTTCTGAGCAAAGTTTAAAGTGTTTACCTTTCCCTCGCCAAGCAAAACTTGTACACACTTTAAACAGTCACAATCACAAGGCACTACTTCCTCCATTCTTCCTCAATTGGATTAAACCACCACAACACAGCAAACAAAATACTTAATGACAATGACCGCACCGACACCGCTCAAACAAAACAAACAAAAGTAATAATAAATTAAAATTGCACCTAAATAGCAATGAAGTGAAGTTGGCCGTCAACACGGCTCAACCAAAACTTGCACGCGCGAATTTGAAACAACTAGACTTGTGTACAACTTCATACGCATGCAGGGCTTAACATCTAGTACTATTTGCTATATGAACCTACGAATAGTTATATCTCATTATTAGACAGTCTTGATGGGTAAGAAAGAGACATAGATAGCTAGAACAGAAGCCCGCTTGCAAGCCAACGCGTGCGAGCGAGATGACTAGCAGTGTCTCAAGCGAGTTCGGCTCGCTCGTCGTCGCAGCGATAGTGCTGCCAGCGGAGCCGCGGCGGTGCGCGGTCAAATTTTGTACCACGATGTAATAATTTTGAAAAATTTAATGAGAGCGCGAATTGAAATAGTTTGCTCTCATTACCTTTGATTTTTGATCGATAATACGTTTTGTAAGGCAAGCCCGGCTTTTGGGCTTGTATGGCAGTACCGCCACTGGACCTCTTAATACGAATCCGAGGTTGGATTTTCAAAAAGTTACCGCCATCTTGAAAATCTTTAAATACGGTCCGATTCCGTTCAAAATTGATATCTGAGGGTCCGAGGAATCTCTTAATACGAATCCGATATTTACATACGGGATGTACCAATTCAATTGCAATTTGACACAAATACTTTCAAGAATTATCATGTCCACAATGTTAAATTTCAAAATGGATGCCATTTTCGTAATTAATGTCCAAAAAACCATAAAAACGACACCCATATTGACATTTAGACATTTCAACCCCATCGCACCCCAACAGGGGAGATGGTATTTCACGTCCGCCACGTTGGATTTTAAAATCGTTGTTGTTTTCTTAATCAGCGACCAGCAACCCGATAAACCATAGAAACAATACTCATGTCGATTTTCAGACTTTGTCACCACATTTCCCCCTTTTAGGGGTTGAATTCTCAAAAAACCTGAAATACGTGTTTACTCATTTATTCCTAGGAATACTCCTGTGAAGTTTCGAATGAAATTGTCTTACTTATTTTGTTTCCCCGTACACAATTTGGGCCGCCATTTCACCCGCTCAAGGGGTGTACCTTAAAAGAAACCTACGTGCCAAATTTGGAATCTCTAGATCCAGCGGTTTGGGCTGTGCGGTGATATGTCAGTCAGTCAGTTACTTCTTTTATATATTTAGATTGAC
The DNA here is from genome assembly GCA_932294315.1 of Epinotia nisella. Taxonomy (NCBI): domain Eukaryota; kingdom Metazoa; phylum Arthropoda; class Insecta; order Lepidoptera; family Tortricidae; genus Epinotia; species Epinotia nisella. The sequence continues at coordinate 23,209,893 of OW028679.1, forward strand.
TCCACATATCGACTTTATATATCGACTCTACATATCGACTTTAGATAGATGTTCACAATATTAAATTTCAAAATCGATTCCATTTTCGTAATAACGTCAAAAATACCATAAAAACGATACCCATATTGATATGTAGACATTTCAACCCCAGCTCACCCTAACAGGCGAGATGGTATTTCACGTCCGCCACGTTGGATTTGAAAATGGTTGTTGTTTTCGTAACCAGCGACCCGATAAACCATAGAAACGATACCCATGTTGATTTTCAGACTTTGTCACCACATTCCCCCCTTTTAGAGGTTGAATTCTCAAAAAACCTAAAGCGTTAAGAATACTGCTGTAAAGTTTCGAATGAAGTAGTCCAACTTATCTTGTTTCCCCATACAAACTTTGGACCCCCATTTCACCCCCTTAGGGGTTCAATTTTGGAAAATCCTTTTTTAGTGCACCCTTAGACCTTATAGGGAATCTACGTAGCAAATTTGGAATGTCTAGAACCAGCGGTTTGGGCTGTGCGTTGATATGACAGTCAGTCAGTCAGTATCTTCTTTTATATGTTTAAGATATTTTTTTCGTACTAATAATAGTTTTTTGTTCGTCCATAGCTGCATCCCTCGTGGAGATCGACGGGTCTCTCGGCGGGGTGCAAGTGGTGTCTCTCTGCGAGGGCGCGGGGCTGCACACGCGCGTGCTCAGCGCCGGCCGCGCCGCGCAGCCCGCCGCGCCCGACCTGCGCGCGCTGCTCTTCACCGTCACCCGCCGCGTCACCGCCGACGGTGCGTCGCTCCAGCGTGGGAGGCTGAAGTGCCTTAAGGGATTAAACAAGCCTGTCCGACACCCAAGATCGACTTGTTTTCATGAGCTAAATACAAGACATTTTCAAGCGTCATAGTTAGCTGACATTTTTGACATTACTAACCGACATAGTCTCAACGGATCTTTAAAAAAATGGGTTTTGAGAGCGCGGTCAGTTACACTACAATTGCACAAAAATATGGCATAGTAAATTAATGAATGTTTTTGCAACAGGTGTGGAAGCATCCGTAGCCCTCCACGTCGCCAGCGTGTGGGTGACGCACTCCAGTGCTCTGCTACGCGAGCTGCGCTCCTGCCTGACGGAGTTCAAGCAGTACCTCGCCAACCTGGCGCGCTCCATCCGCGCCGCCGCGCACGACATGGCCGTCGGTCTCGTGCACCCTAGGTACCGTGTCTTGTATTACTGTCAGTAGCACACGTCAGTGTGTGGGTGACGCACTCCAGTGCTCTGCTACGCGAGCTGCGCTCCTGCCTGACGGAGTTCAAGCAGTACCTCGCCAACCTGGCGCGCTCCATCCGCGCCGCCGCGCACGACATGGCCGTCGGTCTCGTGCACCCTAGGTACCGTGTCCTGTATTACTGTCAGTAGCACACGTCAGTGTGTGGGTGACGCACTCCAGTGCTCTGCTACGCGAGCTGCGCTCCTGCCTGACGGAGTTCAAGCAGTACCTCGCCAACCTGGCGCGCTCCATCCGCGCCGCCGCGCACGACATGGCCGTCGGTCTCGTGCACCCTAGGTACCGTGTCTTGTATTAATGTCAGTAGCACACGTCAGTGTGTGGGTGACGCACTCCAGTGCTCTGCTACGCGAGCTGAGCTCCTCCTGACGGAGTTCAAGCAGTACCTCGCCAACCTGGCGCGCTCCATCCGCGCCGCCGCGCACGACATGGCCGTCGGTCTCGTGCACCCTAGGTACCGTGTCTTGTATTACTGTCAGTAGCACACGTCAGTGTGTGGGTGACGCACTCCAGTGCTCTGCTACGCGAGCTGCGCTCCTGCCTGACGGAGTTCAAGCAGTACCTCGCCAACCTGGCGCGCTCCATCCGCGCCGCCGCGCACGACATGGCCGTCGGTCTCGTGCACCCCAGGTACCGTGTCTTGTATTACTGTCAGTAGCACACGTCAGTGTGTGGGTGACGCACTCCAGTGCTCTGCTACGCGAGCTGAGCTCCTCCTGACGGAGTTCAAGCAGTACCTCGCCAACCTGGCGCACTCCATCCAAAGTTTGTATGAGGAATCAAGATTAGTTAGACTATTTCTTTCGAAACTTCACAGCAGTATTCCTATCGATAAATGAGTAAACACGTTTTTCAGGTTTTTTGAGAATTCAACCCCTAAAAGGGGGGAATGTGGTGACAAAGTCTGAAAATCAACATGGGTATCGTGTCTATAGTTTATCGGGTCGCTGTTTACGAAAAAACAACGATTTTAAAATCCAACATGGCGGACGTGAAATACCATCTCCCCTGTTGGGGTGCGGTGGGGTTGAAATGTCCAAAATATCAATCGTCAGATTCAAATTCAAATTTTTATTGCATAAATCACATTACAATAATATAATTATTAGGTGGAACAATGAATAGCTAGGTATCCATGTGACGCCCTGCAAGGGCACAGCAACAAACTTAAAACTAACATGCTTAACTAACTAACTAACATCGTCGTGTCGTTTGTGGTATTTTGGGACGTTAATTACGAAAATGGCATCGATTTTGGAATTTAATATTGTGGACATCTGTCTAAATATATTTAAAAGAAGAAACTGACTGACTCATTGACTGACTGAAGTGACTGATATATCAACGCACAGCCCAAACCGATATGTAGAGTCGATATGTAGAGTCAATATGTAGAGTCTATGTAGAGTCGATAGTTATATAAAAGAAGAAACTGGCTGACTGACTGACTGACTGACATATCACTGCACAGCCCAAACCGCTGGATCTAGAGATTCCAAATTTTGCACGTAGGTTCCTTATTTATTTAATTAGGCTCACAAAACGATGATGAAGATGTTATTCCCAAAATCACCCCCTAAGCGGGAGAAATGGGGGTCCAGAGTTTGTATGGGGATACAAAATAAGTAGGTAAGACTATTTCATTCGAAACTTCACAGGAGTATTCCTAGCGATAAATGAGTAACACGTGTTTCAGGTTTTTTGAGAATTCAACCCCTAAAAGGGGGAGATGTGGTGACAATGTCTGAAAATCAACATGGGTATTGTTTTTGTGGTTTATCGGGTCGCTGGTCGCTGATTACGAAATCAACAACGATTTTAAAATCCAACGTGTAGGACGTTAAGTTATACCATCTCCCCTGTTGGGGTGCGATGGGGTTGAAATGTCTAAATATCAATATGGGTGTCGTTTTTATGGATTTTTGGGACGTTAATTACGAAAATGGCATCGATTTTGAAATTTAACATTGTGGACATGAAAATTCTTGAAAGTACTTGTGGGTCGTTCTTCTTTTTTACCGACAAAGTGGACTCTTTCAGTGGGGACTACATTTTGGTTTACCACTCTGTCACGGACTTCTACGATAATAATACGTTTAAAAAAATGCTAGTTAGAGAAACTAAAATATTAAATAATACTAATTAATAAAATAATATGGACGTTAATTTTCGAACATTATAAAACTGTAAAATCATTACTCAAAAGAGATGCCGTAGTAAGACGAAGGACAGGCTATTGTCGGTCGAAAAGAAGAACGACCCTTGTGCCAAATTGCAATTCAGTTGGAACATACGGGTCAAACTGAGATGCACCTTTTTTGTAGACGGTTAAAATTACTTTTAGTACGCGGGCGAAGCCGCGGGCAAAAGCTAGTTAAAAACATGTAGCTTCTAGCCGCTCACCATGCCATACAAATTGACAATTTGTACCAACTGTAATAGGAAATAAAAAAGAGTTTGTTTTGTTTAAAAATCAATCAAAACATAAGAAAAGCATCTCTGTTCCAATTAAATCCTACTAATATTATAAATGCGAAAGTTTGGATGTTTAGATGTTGGGATGTTTGAATGTTTAGATGTTTGTTACTCAATCACGCAAAAAGGGCTGAACGGATCAAGATGAGTTTTGGTATACATATATTGTATAGCCTGGATTAACACATAGAATACTTTTTACCCCGGTAATCATCCCCTAAGGGGGCGAAATGGGGGTGAAAATTTGTATTGAGCTACGATATAAACGTGAGTTCCACGCGGACGAAGTCGCGGGCAGAAGTTAGTATGATATAAATTCCATCGAAGAGCAAGGACGCTGAAAGGACTGGGTGGTCAGACTGTATAACATCATTCCCAAACATGTAAACTTGAAGTCACAAATCATCAGTGAATATAACAAAATACTCTGTAACAGATTCTCTGTTCCAGGGTTGAGTCATTGTACGCGAGTCCGAAACTGTCGGCATCCATGGAGGGCGTGTCTCCGCGGCGCCGCACCACCAGCCTGGGCTGTTCCGTGGACGAGCCAGCTGAGGAGATCAACCTCACGTAACTAACTTGATTATAGATAGATTCCATACAATTTTTAGAGTTTCAGAATCAGACTTACAATTTATTTATTAGTTATTTATTTAAACTTTATTGCACAAAATGTACAATGTAGAATCATCATCATCATATCAGCCGAAAGAAGCTTGTAAAAAGTAGGAATATTCAAGTTAACGAAACGTGCTTTTATTGGTTTGATCGATTATGTTATGACAAATTATAGGTAACATTCGAATTCCGATTAAAATATTACCTACTTTTGTTACAATCATTTTCCACGTCTGACGTTACCGTTTTAATCGAACCCCTAATCCGCGCTTGTAGCGTTTATATATTCGAACGCCTAATGTCAATACCGTTGACAGTGCTCGAATATGACAATGAGCGCTCCTTTCTGCAGGAACCTGGGCTTTGGGAGGTAATGGTGTATATTGTTGCAGTGTGAGCATCGAGCTGGAGTCGCCGGTGGTGGTGGTGCCGCGCTCGGCGCTGTCTCCGCAGGTGTTCGTGGCGCACCTGGGCCGCATGAGCCTGGCCAACCGGCCGCGCGGCCGCCGCGCGGCCTACCGCGTGCGCGTCACCGACATCTCGCTCGCCTCGGTCAGTACACGCACTCACCAACCTGTCCCCGGCGGTGTTCGTGGCGCACCTGGGCCGCATGAGCCTGGCCAACCGGCCGCGCGGCCGCCGCGCGGCCTACCGCGTGCGCGTCACCGACATCTCGCTCGCCTCGGTCAGTACACGCACTCACCAACCTGTCCCCGGCGGTGTTCGTGGCGCACCTGGGCCGCATGAGCCTGGCCAACCGGCCGCGCGGCCGCCGCGCGGCCTACCGCGTGCGCGTCACCGACATCTCGCTCGCCTCGGTCAGTACACGCACTCACCAACCTGTCCCCGGCGGTGTTCGTGGCGCACCTGGGCCGCATGAGCCTGGCCAACCGGCCGCGCGGCCGCCGCGCGGCCTACCGCGTGCGCGTCACCGACATCTCGCTCGCCTCGGTCAGTACACGCACTCACCAACCTGTCCCCGGCGGTGCTCGTGGCGCACCTGGGCCGCATGAGCCTGGCCAACCGGCCGCGCGGCCGCCGCGCGGCCTACCGCGTGCGCGTCACCGACATCTCGCTCGCCTCGGTCAGTACACGCACTCACCAACCTGTCCCCGGCGGTGTTCGTGGCGCACCTGGGCCGCATGAGCCTGGCCAACCGGCCGCGCGGCCGCCGCGCGGCCTACCGCGTGCGCGTCACCGACATCTCGCTCGCCTCGGTCAGTACACGCACTCACCAACCTGTCCCCGGCGGTGTTCGTGGCGCACCTGGGCCGCATGAGCCTGGCCAACCGGCCGCGCGGCCGCCGCGCGGCCTACCGCGTGCGCGTCACCGACATCTCGCTCGCCTCGGTCAGTACACGCACTCACCAACCTGTCCCCGGCGGTGTTCGTGGCGCACCTGGGCCGCATGAGCCTGGCCAACCGGCCGCGCGGCCGCCGCGCGGCCTACCGCGTGCGCGTCACCGACATCTCGCTCGCCTCGGTCAGTACACGCACTCACCAACCTGTCCCCGGCGGTGTTCGTGGCGCACCTGGGCCGCATGAGCCTGGCCAACCGGCCGCGCGGCCGCCGCGCGGCCTACCGCGTGCGCGTCACCGACATCTCGCTCGCCTCGGTCAGTACACGCACTCACCAACCTGTCCCCGGCGGTGTTCGTGGCGCACCTGGGCCGCATGAGCCTGGCCAACCGGCCGCGCGGCCGCCGCGCGGCCTACCGCGTGCGCGTCACCGACATCTCGCTCGCCTCGGTCAGTACACGCACTCACCAACCTGTCCCCGGCGGTGTTCGTGGCGCACCTGGGCCGCATGAGCCTGGCCAACCGGCCGCGCGGCCGCCGCGCGGCCTACCGCGTGCGCGTCACCGACATCTCGCTCGCCTCGGTCAGTACACGCACTCACCAACCTGTCCCCGGCGGTGTTCGTGGCGCACCTGGGCCGCATGAGCCTGGCCAACCGGCCGCGCGGCCGCCGCGCGGCCTACCGCGTGCGCGTCACCGACATCTCGCTCGCCTCGGTCAGTACACGCACTCACCAACCTGTCCCCGGCGGTGTTCGTGGCGCACCTGGGCCGCATGAGCCTGGCCAACCGGCCGCGCGGCCGCCGCGCGGCCTACCGCGTGCGCGTCACCGACATCTCGCTCGCCTCGGTCAGTACACGCACTCACCAACCTGTCCCCGGCGGTGTTCGTGGCGCACCTGGGCCGCATGAGCCTGGCCAACCGGCCGCGCGGCCGCCGCGCGGCCTACCGCGTGCGCGTCACCGACATCTCGCTCGCCTCGGTCAGTACACGCACTCACCAACCTGTCCCCGGCGGTGCTCGTGGCGCACCTGGGCCGCATGAGCCTGGCCAACCGGCCGCGCGGCCGCCGCGCGGCCTACCGCGTGCGCGTCACCGACATCTCGCTCGCCTCGGTCAGTACACGCACTCACCAACCTGTCCCCGGCGGTGTTCGTGGCGCACCTGGGCCGCATGAGCCTGGCCAACCGGCCGCGCGGCCGCCGCGCGGCCTACCGCGTGCGCGTCACCGACATCTCGCTCGCCTCGGTCAGTACACGCACTCACCAACCTGTCCCCGGCGGTGCTCGTGGCGCACCTGGGCCGCATGAGCCTGGCCAACCGGCCGCGCGGCCGCCGCGCGGCCTACCGCGTGCGCGTCACCGACATCTCGCTCGCCTCGGTCAGTACACGCACTCACCAACCTGTCCCCGGCGGTGTTCGTGGCGCACCTGGGCCGCATGAGCCTGGCCAACCGGCCGCGCGGCCGCCGCGCGGCCTACCGCGTGCGCGTCACCGACATCTCGCTCGCCTCGGTCAGTACACGCACTCACCAACCTGTCCCCGGCGGTGTTCGTGGCGCACCTGGGCCGCATGAGCCTGGCCAACCGGCCGCGCGGCCGCCGCGCGGCCTACCGCGTGCGCGTCACCGACATCTCGCTCGCCTCGGTCAGTACACGCACTCACCAACCTGTCCCCGGCGGTGTTCGTGGCGCACCTGGGCCGCATGAGCCTGGCCAACCGGCCGCGCGGCCGCCGCGCGGCCTACCGCGTGCGCGTCACCGACATCTCGCTCGCCTCGGTCAGTACACGCACTCACCAACCTGTCCCCGGCGGTGCTCGTGGCGCACCTGGGCCGCATGAGCCTGGCCAACCGGCCGCGCGGCCGCCGCGCGGCCTACCGCGTGCGCGTCACCGACATCTCGCTCGCCTCGGTCAGTACACGCACTCACCAACCTGTCCCCGGCGGTGTTCGTGGCGCACCTGGGCCGCATGAGCCTGGCCAACCGGCCGCGCGGCCGCCGCGCGGCCTACCGCGTGCGCGTCACCGACATCTCGCTCGCCTCGGTCAGTACACGCACTCACCAACCTGTCCCCGGCGGTGCTCGTGGCGCACCTGGGCCGCATGAGCCTGGCCAACCGGCCGCGCGGCCGCCGCGCGGCCTACCGCGTGCGCGTCACCGACATCTCGCTCGCCTCGGTCAGTACACGCACTCACCAACCTGTCCCCGGCGGTGTTCGTGGCGCACCTGGGCCGCATGAGCCTGGCCAACCGGCCGCGCGGCCGCCGCGCGGCCTACCGCGTGCGCGTCACCGACATCTCGCTCGCCTCGGTCAGTACACGCACTCACCAACCTGTCCCCGGCGGTGCTCGTGGCGCACCTGGGCCGCATGAGCCTGGCCAACCGGCCGCGCGGCCGCCGCGCGGCCTACCGCGTGCGCGTCACCAACATCTCGCTCGCCTCGGTCAGTACACGCACTCACCAACCTGTCCCCGGCGGTGTTCGTGGCGCACCTGGGCCGCATGAGCCTGGCCAACCGGCCGCGCGGCCGCCGCGCGGCCTACCGCGTGCGCGTCACCGACATCTCGCTCGCCTCGGTCAGTACACGCACTCACCAACCTGTCCCCGGCGGTGCTCGTGGCGCACCTGGGCCGCATGAGCCTGGCCAACCGGCCGCGCGGCCGCCGCGCGGCCTACCGCGTGCGCGTCACCGACATCTCGCTCGCCTCGGTCAGTACACGCACTCACCAACCTGTCCCCGGCGGTGTTCGTGGCGCACCTGGGCCGCATGAGCCTGGCCAACCGGCCGCGCGGCCGCCGCGCGGCCTACCGCGTGCGCGTCACCGACATCTCGCTCGCCTCGGTCAGTACACGCACTCACCAACCTGTCCCCGGCGGTGCTCGTGGCGCACCTGGGCCGCATGAGCCTGGCCAACCGGCCGCGCGGCCGCCGCGCGGCCTACCGCGTGCGCGTCACCGACATCTCGCTCGCCTCGGTCAGTACACGCACTCACCAACCTGTCCCCGGCGGTGCTCGTGGCGCACCTGGGCCGCATGAGCCTGGCCAACCGGCCGCGCGGCCGCCGCGCGGCCTACCGCGTGCGCGTCACCGACATCTCGCTCGCCTCGGTCAGTACACGCACTCACCAACCTGTCCCCGGCGGTGTTCGTGGCGCACCTGGGCCGCATGAGCCTGGCCAACCGGCCGCGCGGCCGCCGCGCGGCCTACCGCGTGCGCGTCACCGACATCTCGCTCGCCTCGGTCAGTACACGCACTCACCAACCTGTCCCCGGCGGTGTTCGTGGCGCACCTGGGCCGCATGAGCCTGGCCAACCGGCCGCGCGGCCGCCGCGCGGCCTACCGCGTGCGCGTCACCGACATCTCGCTCGCCTCGGTCAGTACACGCACTCACCAACCTGTCCCCGGCGGTGCTCGTGGCGCACCTGGGCCGCAAGAGCCTGGCCAACCGGCCGCGCGGCCGCCGCGCGGCCTACCGCGTGCGCGTCACCGACATCTCGCTCGCCTCGGTCAGTACACGCACTCACCAACCTGTCCCCGGCGGTGCTCGTGGCGCACCTGGGCCGCATGAGCCTGGCCAACCGGCCGCGCGGCCGCCGCGCGGCCTACCGCGTGCGCGTCACCGACATCTCGCTCGCCTCGGTCAGTACACGCACTCACCAACCTGTCCCCGGCGGTGTTCGTGGCGCACCTGGGCCGCATGAGCCTGGCCAACCGGCCGCGCGGCCGCCGCGCGGCCTACCGCGTGCGCGTCACCGACATCTCGCTCGCCTCGGTCAGTACACGCACTCACCAACCTGTCCCCGGCGGTGTTCGTGGCGCACCTGGGCCGCATGAGCCTGGCCAACCGGCCGCGCGGCCGCCGCGCGGCCTACCGCGTGCGCGTCACCGACATCTCGCTCGCCTCGGTCAGTACACGCACTCACCAACCTGTCCCCGGCGGTGCTCGTGGCGCACCTGGGCCGCATGAGCCTGGCCAACCGGCCGCGCGGCCGCCGCGCGGCCTACCGCGTGCGCGTCACCGACATCTCGCTCGCCTCGGTCAGTACACGCACTCACCAACCTGTCCCCGGCGGTGCTCGTGGCGCACCTGGGCCGCATGAGCCTGGCCAACCGGCCGCGCGGCCGCCGCGCGGCCTACCGCGTGCGCGTCACCGACATCTCGCTCGCCTCGGTCAGTACACGCACTCACCAACCTGTCCCCGGCGGTGCTCGTGGCGCACCTGGGCCGCATGAGCCTGGCCAACCGGCCGCGCGGCCGCCGCGCGGCCTACCGCGTGCGCGTCACCGACATCTCGCTCGCCTCGGTCAGTACACGCACTCACCAACCTGTCCCCGGCGGTGCTCGTGGCGCACCTGGGCCGCATGAGCCTGGCCAACCGGCCGCGCGGCCGCCGCGCGGCCTACCGCGTGCGCGTCACCGACATCTCGCTCGCCTCGGTCAGTACACGCACTCACCAACCTGTCCCCGGCGGTGCTCGTGGCGCACCTGGGCCGCATGAGCCTGGCCAACCGGCCGCGCGGCCGCCGCGCGGCCTACCGCGTGCGCGTCACCGACATCTCGCTCGCCTCGGTCAGTACACGCACTCACCAACCTGTCCCCGGCGGTGCTCGTGGCGCACCTGGGCCGCATGAGCCTGGCCAACCGGCCGCGCGGCCGCCGCGCGGCCTACCGCGTGCGCGTCACCGACATCTCGCTCGCCTCGGTCAGTACACGCACTCACCAACCTGTCCCCGGCGGTGCTCGTGGCGCACCTGGGCCGCATGAGCCTGGCCAACCGGCCGCGCGGCCGCCGCGCGGCCTACCGCGTGCGCGTCACCGACATCTCGCTCGCCTCGGTCAGTACACGCACTCACCAACCTGTCCCCGGCGGTGCTCGTGGCGCACCTGGGCCGCATGAGCCTGGCCAACCGGCCGCGCGGCCGCCGCGCGGCCTACCGCGTGCGCGTCACCGACATCTCGCTCGCCTCGGTCAGTACACGCACTCACCAACCTGTCCCCGGCGGTGCTCGTGGCGCACCTGGGCCGCATGAGCCTGGCCAACCGGCCGCGCGGCCGCCGCGCGGCCTACCGCGTGCGCGTCACCGACATCTCGCTCGCCTCGGTCAGTACACGCACTCACCAACCTGTCCCCGGCGGTGCTCGTGGCGCACCTGGGCCGCATGAGCCTGGCCAACCGGCCGCGCGGCCGCCGCGCGGCCTACCGCGTGCGCGTCACCGACATCTCGCTCGCCTCGGTCAGTACACGCACTCACCAACCTGTCCCCGGCGGTGCTCGTGGCGCACCTGGGCCGCATGAGCCTGGCCAACCGGCCGCGCGGCCGCCGCGCGGCCTACCGCGTGCGCGTCACCGACATCTCGCTCGCCTCGGTCAGTACACGCACTCACCAACCTGTCCCCGGCGGTGTTCGTGGCGCACCTGGGCCGCATGAGCCTGGCCAACCGGCCGCGCGGCCGCCGCGCGGCCTACCGCGTGCGCGTCACCGACATCTCGCTCGCCTCGGTCAGTACACGCACTCACCAACCTGTCCCCGGCGGTGTTCGTGGCGCACCTGGGCCGCATGAGCCTGGCCAACCGGCCGCGCGGCCGCCGCGCGGCCTACCGCGTGCGCGTCACCGACATCTCGCTCGCCTCGGTCAGTACACGCACTCACCAACCTGTCCCCGGCGGTGTTCGTGGCGCACCTGGGCCGCATGAGCCTGGCCAACCGGCCGCGCGGCCGCCGCGCGGCCTACCGCGTGCGCGTCACCGACATCTCGCTCGCCTCGGTCAGTACACGCACTCACCAACCTGTCCCCGGCGGTGTTCGTGGCGCACCTGGGCCGCATGAGCCTGGCCAACCGGCCGCGCGGCCGCCGCGCGGCCTACCGCGTGCGCGTCACCGACATCTCGCTCGCCTCGGTCAGTACACGCACTCACCAACCTGTCCCCGGCGGTGTTCGTGGCGCACCTGGGCCGCATGAGCCTGGCCAACCGGCCGCGCGGCCGCCGCGCGGCCTACCGCGTGCGCGTCACCGACATATCGCTCGCCTCGGTCAGTACACGCACTCACCAACCTGTCCCCGGCGGTGCTCGTGGCGCACCTGGGCCGCATGAGGCTGGCCAACCAGCCGCGCGGCCGCCGCGCGGCCTACCGCGTGCGCGTCACCGACATATCGCTCGCCTCGGTCAGTACACGCACTCACCAACCTGTCCCCGGCGGTGCTCGTGGCGCACCTGGGCCGCATGAGCCTGGCCAACCGGCCGCGCGGCCGCCGCGCGGCCTACCGCGTGCGCGTCACCGACATCTCGCTCGCCTCGGTCAGTACACGCACTCACCAACCTGTCCCCGGCGGTGCTCGTGGCGCACCTGGGCCGCATGAGCCTGGCCAACCGGCCGCGCGGCCGCCGCGCGGCCTACCGCGTGCGCGTCACCGACATCTCGCTCGCCTCGGTCAGTACACGCACTCACCAACCTGTCCCCGGCGGTGTTCGTGGCGCACCTGGGCCGCATGAGCCTGGCCAACCGGCCGCGCGGCCGCCGCGCGGCCTACCGCGTGCGCGTCACCGACATCTCGCTCGCCTCGGTCAGTACACGCACTCACCAACCTGTCCCCGGCGGTGCTCGTGGCGCACCTGGGCCGCATGAGCCTGGCCAACCAGCCGCGCGGCCGCCGCGCGGCCGCCGCGCGGCCTACCGCGTGCGCGTCACCGACATATCGCTCGCCTCGGTCAGTACACGCACTCACCAACCTGTCCCCGGCGGTGCTCGTGGCGCACCTGGGCCGCATGAGCCTGGCCAACCAGCCGCGCGGCCGCCGCGCGGCCTACCGCGTGCGCGTCACCGACATATCGCTCGCCTCGGTCAGTACACGCACTCACCAACCTGTCCCCGGCGGTGCTCGTGGCGCACCTGGGCCGCATGAGCCTGGCCAACCGGCCGCGCGGCCGCCGCGCGGCCTACCGCGTGCGCGTCACCGACATCTCGCTCGCCTCGGTCAGTACACGCACTCACCAACCTGTCCCCGGCGGTGCTCGTGGCGCACCTGGGCCGCATGAGCCTGGCCAACCAGCCGCGCGGCCGCCGCGCGGCCTACCGCGTGCGCGTCACCGACATATCGCTCGCCTCGGTCAGTACACGCACTCACCAACCTGTCCCCGGCGGTGCTCGTGGCGCACCTGGGCCGCATGAGCCTGGCCAACCAGCCGCGCGGCCGCCGCGCGGCCTACCGCGTGCGCGTCACCGACATATCGCTCGCCTCGGTCAGTACACGCACTCACCAACCTGTCCCCGGCGGTGCTCGTGGCGCACCTGGGCCGCATGAGCCTGGCCAACCGGCCGCGCGGCCGCCGCGCGGCCTACCGCGTGCGCGTCACCGACATATCGCTCGCCTCGGTCAGTACACGCACTCACCAACCTGTCCCCGGCGGTGCTCGTGGCGCACCTGGGCCGCATGAGCCTGGCCAACCGGCCGCGCGGCCGCCGCGCGGCCTACCGCGTGCGCGTCACCGACATATCGCTCGCCTCGGTCAGTACACGCACTCACCAACCTGTCCCCGGCGGTGTTCGTGGCGCACCTGGGCCGCATGAGCCTGGCCAACCGGCCGCGCGGCCGCCGCGCGGCCTACCGCGTGCGCGTCACCGACATCTCGCTCGCCTCGGTCAGTACACGCACTCACCAACCTGTCCCCGGCGGTGCTCGTGGCGCACCTGGGCCGCATGAGCCTGGCCAACCAGCCGCGCGGCCGCCGCGCGGCCTACCGCGTGCGCGTCACCGACATATCGCTCGCCTCGGTCAGTACACGCACTCACCAACCTGTCCCCGGCGGTGCTCGTGGCGCACCTGGGCCGCATGAGCCTGGCCAACCAGCCGCGCGGCCGCCGCGCGGCCTACCGCGTGCGCGTCACCGACATATCGCTCGCCTCGGTCAGTACACGCACTCACCAACCTGTCCCCGGCGGTGCTCGTGGCGCACCTGGGCCGCATGAGCCTGGCCAACCGGCCGCGCGGCCGCCGCGCGGCCTACCGCGTGCGCGTCACCGACATATCGCTCGCCTCGGTCAGTACACGCACTCACCAACCTGTCCCCGGCGGTGCTCGTGGCGCACCTGGGCCGCATGAGCCTGGCCAACCGGCCGCGCGGCCGCCGCGCGGCCTACCGCGTGCGCGTCACCGACATATCGCTCGCCTCGGTCAGTACACGCACTCACCAACCTGTCCCCGGCGGTGCTCGTGGCGCACCTGGGCCGCATGAGCCTGGCCAACCGGCCGCGCGGCCGCCGCGCGGCCTACCGCGTGCGCGTCACCGACATATCGCTCGCCTCGGTCAGTACACGCACTCACCAACCTGTCCCCGGCGGTGCTCGTGGCGCACCTGGGCCGCATGAGCCTGGCCAACCGGCCGCGCGGCCGCCGCGCGGCCTACCGCGTGCGCGTCACCGACATATCGCTCGCCTCGGTCAGTACACGCACTCACCAACCTGTCCCCGGCGGTGCTCGTGGCGCACCTGGGCCGCATGAGCCTGGCCAACCGGCCGCGCGTCCGCCGCGCGGCCTACCGCGTGCGCGTCACCGACATATCGCTCGCCTCGGTCAGTACACGCACTCACCAACCTGTCCCCGGCGGTGCTCGTGGCGCACCTGGGCCGCATGAGCCTGGCCAACCGGCCGCGCGGCCGCCGCGCGGCCTACCGCGTGCGCGTCACCGACATATCGCTCGCCTCGGTCAGTACACGCACTCACCAACCTGTCCCCGGCGGTGTTCGTGGCGCACCTGGGCCGCATGAGCCTGGCCAACCGGCCGCGCGGCCGCCGCGCGGCCTACCGCGTGCGCGTCACCGACATATCGCTCGCCTCGGTCAGTACACGCACTCACCAACCTGTCCCCGGCGGTGTTCGTGGCGCACCTGGGCCGCATGAGCCTGGCCAACCGGCCGCGCGGCCGCCGCGCGGCCTACCGCGTGCGCGTCACCGACATCTCGCTCGCCTCGGTCAGTACACGCACTCACCAACCTATCCTGTGTTTATTAAGATTATATACTGCATATGAGAATTTGTTAAGTTTCTTACATATAATGTTAATTTAATCTTTCCATGTCAACTTATTATCTAAACTTAATCCTAAAAACTTAGTAAGGTTTGATTCATCAATTTGGTGGTTATTGACATGATAACGTATTATAAATACCTAAATAACCTTTTTTCATTTTTTTTTCATTTCACGAAAAAGTGTGACTCATTGTCCCGTTGACTGACATATCAACGTACAGCCCAAATCGCTGGTTCTAGGGATTCCAAATTTGGCACGTAGGTTCCTTATAAGGTCTAGGGGTGCACTAAGAAAGGATTTTTCAAAATTCACCCTCTAAGGGGGTGAAATGTGGGTCCAAAGTTTGTATGGGAAAACGAGATTAGATCGACTATTTTACTCGAAACTTCACAGGAGTATTCCTAATGATAAATGAGTAAATACGTGTTATGCAATTTTTCATCAGTGTTTTCTTATGACGTTATCACGTAAAATTATCGTCCGTGAACCGACTTTACAGACAACCATCCATACTAATATTATAAATGGGAAAGTGTATGTGTTTGTTTGTTTGTTTGTTTGTCCGTCCGTCTTTCACGGCAAAACGGGGCGACGAATTGACGTGATTTTTTAAGTGGAGATAGTTGAAGGGATGGAGAGTGACATAGGCTACTTTTTGTCTCATTCTAACCCCCCACTTCCCTAAAATGGGGGGTGGAAGTTTGTATGGAGCATTCCGCAATTTTCAAGGTAGAAAGCTAAAAATTGGTATGCGGAATATTTGTGAGTACCAAAAAAATCGCGCATTATTTTTTTTTTGGAAATCTGTACCCAACCCCTTAAAAGAGGGGGTGAAATTTTATATGGGACTTTTCGCAGTTTTCAAGGTAGGAAGCTAAAAATCGGTACACAGACTCTGTTACCAACGAAAAATACCTGCCTTTTTTTTGTTAATTTTCCCCCAGCCCCTAAAATAGGGGATGGAAATTTGTGTGAGACTCCGCAAAATTAGTACCTACAGGTTCTATGATACAAACGAATAATAAAATAATTTAACATGGGTATCGTTTCTATGGTTTATTTTTCAAATGCAACGTGGCTGACGTAAAATACCATCTCCCCTGTTGGGGTGAGCTGGGGTTGAAATGTCTAAATATCAATATGGGTGTCGTTTTTATGGTTTTTATGGACGTTATTACGAAAAAGGCGTCGATTTTGAAATTTAATATTGTGGATATCTATATGTAGAGTCGATATGTAGAGTCGTTATGAGAGTCAATATGTAGTCGATATGAAGAGTCGATATGTAGTTCATATGTAGAGTCCATATGTAGAGTCGATATGTAGAGTCGATATGTTTCGTCTATATGTAGTTGATATGTAGAGTCGATATGTAGAGTCGATTTGTAAAGTTGATATGTAGAGTCGATTTGTAAAGTTGATATGTAGAGTCGTTATCTATAGTCGATAGGTAGTCGATATGTAGAGTCGATATGTAGAGTCTATGTAGAGCCGATAATTAAATAAAAGAAGAAACTGGCTGACTGACTGACTGACATATCATCGCACAGCCCAAACCGCTGGATCTAGAGATTCCAAATTTGGTACGTAAGTTCCTTAAGGGTGCATAAAGAAAGGATTTTTCAAAATTCACCCCCTAAGTGGGTGAAATGGGGGTCCAAAGTTTGTATGGGGAAACAAATTAAGTAAGAGTATTTCATTCGAAACTTAACAGGAGTATTCCCAGTGATAAATGAGTAAATACATGTTTCAGGTTTTTTGAGAATTCAACCCCTAAAAGGGGAAAATGTGGTGACAATGTCTGAAAATCAACATGGGTATTGTTTCTATGCTTTATCGGGTCGCTGGTCGCTGATTACGAAAACAACGATTTTAACATCCAACGTGGCGGACGTGTAATACCATCTCCCCTGTTGGGGTGCGATGGGGTTGAAATGTCTAAATACCAATATGGGTGTCGTTTTTATGGTTTTTTGGGATGTTAATTATGAAAACGGCATCGATTTTGAAATTTAACATTGTAGACATGAAAATTCTTGCAAGTATTTGTGCTAAATTGCAATTCAATTGGAACATACGGGTCAAACTGCGATGCACCTTTTTTGTAGACGGTTAAAATTACTTTTAGTACGCGGGCGAAGCCGCGGGCAAAAGCTAGTTTTTTTATATGTCACAATGAGATTTGGTATTCTGTCAACTCTGCTTGAAATTCGTTATTTTTATTTTATTAAAATTAATTCATAAATTATTAACGCCGCCGTGTGGTGTCGGGTTAGAATAGCGCCACCCCCTTTCTTCCTGTGGGTGTCGTAAGAGTCGACTAAATCACAGCGATATCACATTTTGTCGATCTTTTATACCCACGTTTATGCTAAAAGTGGTATTGGAACACAAGTTTCATGTGCTTTGCCTACCACTTTTAGGGATAAAGGCGTGAATGTATGTATTAATATTCAACCATGTAATTACTTTGTCAAGTCATGTCAAGTTGTAATGTTCGCCAGGTGGACGTGAGCTCGAAGCTAAAGCAGACCGCGCTGAGCGCCGAGAGCATGCCCGCCATTTACGACGCGAGCGGCGGCAAGCCCATACTCCACAACACCGCTCTCCAGCTCGCCGTCCACTACGGGCACATCGAGCCGCACGCCGAACCGCAGGTGATGCTTGTGTGGAAATCATCCGATAATCCGACTCGGCTGGGCAGCGTTCGGGAAGCTACGGGCACATCTTTCCGTCCTATATTCCGCAGTGTCTCAAGAGGTGTGTGTGTGTGTTCTTTGACCAGTGTGGACGACCGAATAGCCTAGTGGTTAGTGAACCTGACTATGAAGCTTGAGGTCCCGGGTTCGATCCCCGGTCGGGGCAGATATTTGTATGATGAATACGAATGTTTGTTCTCGAGTCTTGAATGTTTAATATCTATTCAAGTATGTATTTATCTATATAAGTATGTTTATCCGTTGTCTAGTACCCATAGTACAGGCTTTGCCTAGTTTGGGACTAGATCAATTGGTGTGAGTTGTCCCACGATATTTATTTATTATAGTGTGTGTTACCAGTGATGACATATGGCACTGTAACGTGGTCGCTTACTGTGGGCCTCATAAGGCTCAAAGTCACGCAAAGGGCAATGGAGAGGGCTATGCTGGGGGGGTATCTCTGCGTGATCGCATCAGAAATGAGGCTATCCGCAGCGGAACCATGGCAACCGATATAGCCCTCCGAATCGCTAAACTTAAGTGGCAGTGGGCGGGGCAGAACTGTTGGCCGTTGGGGCGGAAAGGCGAAGCGTGGGTAGGTGGACTGATAAAGGTCGCGGGAGTCCGCTGGATGCGGGTGGCGCAGGACCGGTCATTGTGGCACTTTTTGAGGCCTATGTCCAGCAGTGGACATCTTGCGGCTGATATGATTTGAGATATATATTTTTCACACCTCTCATTCAGAAAAGTAAGTTTTGGTCCCCGACGAGAGGGAGCAGAATGCCACTTTTCTGTTCAAGCTACTTTTTT
This sequence comes from Epinotia nisella, assembly GCA_932294315.1. Classification (NCBI taxonomy): domain Eukaryota; kingdom Metazoa; phylum Arthropoda; class Insecta; order Lepidoptera; family Tortricidae; genus Epinotia; species Epinotia nisella. The sequence goes on from OW028679.1 coordinate 23,228,100, forward strand.
AATGTATTCATTGGCATGTAGCATTTACGCAATGTGCCAATTGAACACAGATCTTAAGAAAATAATCGATTGTAATTTCATCGTAATCGATTAAAAACGAACATATTTCAAGTTTTAACTTTAGCAACGTTATAGGTACATTTACATATTAAAACTTGAGAATTTTTCGTAACATTTGAAAAAATTATCACAATAAACGTCATTCTTCAATAAAACTTAAATAAAAGTTATTTAATTATTTTTAGAGCATTTTATTTAAATTTTCCTCATAATCGGTGTGATAAGTTACATGTGTCACTCAGGAGCAAAATTATTTTCGTCTTGGGCGTTAACACTTGAATCCCTCACTACGCTCAGGATCCTACGTTAGAATCCCTCGCTACGCTCAGGATTCTATTGTAGGATCCCTCGCTACATTCAGGATTCAATACACCGCCCTCGCCGTAAATATACTATTTTGCTCCCTTGTGACACAAATAACTATTTTGTCACAGTGTGAAGTAACGGGGCAAGTGGTGGGCGGGCTGCACGTGTCCGCGCGCCGCGAGCAATACGAGCAGCTGCTGGACACCATCCGCTACCTCGGCGCGGCCGACGCGGCGCCCGCGCCGGCGCCCGCGCACGCGCCGCCCCCGCACCAGGTACGGGTGGAATAGGCATGATCAGTTGTCACAGTGTGAAGTAACGGGGCAAGTGGTGGGCGGGCTGCACGTGTCCGCGCGCCGCGAGCAATACGAGCAGCTGCTGGACACCATCCGCTACCTCGGCGCGGCCGACGCGGCGCCCGCGCCGGCGCCCGCGCACGCGCCGCCCCCGCACCAGGTACGGGTGGAATAGGCATGATCAGTTGTCACAGTGTGAAGTAACGGGGCAAGTGGTGGGCGGGCTGCACGTGTCCGCGCGCCGCGAGCAATACGAGCAGCTGCTGGACACCATCCGCTACCTCGGCGCGGCCGACGCGGCGCCCGCGCCGGCGCCCGCGCACGCGCCGCCCCCGCACCAGGTACGGGTGGAATAGGCATGATCAGTTGTCACAGTGTGAAGTAACGGGGCAAGTGGTGGGCGGGCTGCACGTGTCCGCGCGCCGCGAGCAATACGAGCAGCTGCTGGACACCATCCGCTACCTCGGCGCGGCCGACGCGGCGCCCGCGCCGGCGCCCGCGCACGCGCCGCCCCCGCACCAGGTACGGGTGGAATAGGCATGATCAGTTGTCACAGTGTGAAGTAACGGGGCAAGTGGTGGGCGGGCTGCACGTGTCCGCGCGCCGCGAGCAATACGAGCAGCTGCTGGACACCATCCGCTACCTCGGCGCGGCCGACGCGGCGCCCGCGCCGGCGCCCGCGCACGCGCCGCCCCCGCACCAGGTACGGGTGGAATAGGCATGATCAGTTGTCACAGTGTGAAGTAACGGGGCAAGTGGTGGGCGGGCTGCACGTGTCCGCGCGCCGCGAGCAATACGAGCAGCTGCTGGACACCATCCGCTACCTCGGCGCGGCCGACGCGGCGCCCGCGCCGGCGCCCGCGCACGCGCCGCCCCCGCACCAGGTACGGGTGGAATAGGCATGATCAGTTGTCACAGTGTGAAGTAACGGGGCAAGTGGTGGGCGGGCTGCACGTGTCCGCGCGCCGCGAGCAATACGAGCAGCTGCTGGACACCATCCGCTACCTCGGCGCGGCCGACGCGGCGCCCGCGCCGGCGCCCGCGCACGCGCCGCCCCCGCACCAGGTACGGGTGGAATAGGCATGATCAGTTGTCACAGTGTGAAGTAACGGGGCAAGTGGTGGGCGGGCTGCACGTGTCCGCGCGCCGCGAGCAATACGAGCAGCTGCTGGACACCATCCGCTACCTCGGCGCGGCCGACGCGGCGCCCGCGCCGGCGCCCGCGCACGCGCCGCCCCCGCACCAGGTACGGGTGGAATAGGCATGATCAGTTGTCACAGTGTGAAGTAACGGGGCAAGTGGTGGGCGGGCTGCACGTGTCCGCGCGCCGCGAGCAATACGAGCAGCTGCTGGACACCATCCGCTACCTCGGCGCGGCCGACGCGGCGCCCGCGCCGGCGCCCGCGCACGCGCCGCCCCCGCACCAGGTACGGGTGGAATAGGCATGATCAGTTGTCACAGTGTGAAGTAACGGGGCAAGTGGTGGGCGGGCTGCACGTGTCCGCGCGCCGCGAGCAATACGAGCAGCTGCTGGACACCATCCGCTACCTCGGCGCGGCCGACGCGGCGCCCGCGCCGGCGCCCGCGCACGCGCCGCCCCCGCACCAGGTACGGGTGGAATAGGCATGATCAGTTGTCACAGTGTGAAGTAACGGGGCAAGTGGTGGGCGGGCTGCACGTGTCCGCGCGCCGCGAGCAATACGAGCAGCTGCTGGACACCATCCGCTACCTCGGCGCGGCCGACGCGGCGCCCGCGCCGGCGCCCGCGCACGCGCCGCCCCCGCACCAGGTACGGGTGGAATAGGCATGATCAGTTGATCACTCGTGTTCAAATTGATGACATAGTGTTGCTAAATGGATAGTAAACCATCAAATTATTGTTATGAAGTATATATTAAAAAATATAATTCATATCATAAAAAGATATGTACAGTCAAGAGCAAAAGTAAGTTATCACTTTTGTACCTTATTCCATTGCGATAAGGTGAAAAAATGATAACCTACTTTTGCTGTTGACTATACCTTGAAAGTTTAGAAGTTTAGCTTTTTTAGAGTTCCGTACCCAACGGGTAAAAACGGGACCCTATTACTAAGACTTCCCTGTTCGTCTAATTATCGTCTCCATAGTACAGTCGACTACAAAGAGATCGATACGGCCAAAGTTACAAAAATATGTATACACGACCTTAATTTTAAGGCAATAAAGTCGTGTATACATAATTTTGTAACTTTGGCAGTATCTTTCTCTTTGTAGTCAACTGTACCTAAATGTATGAAAACAGTTTTCTTTAATTTCTGGCTTGTTTATACATTGTTGTCCCCAAGGAAACTATTGATACTGGATAGAAATGGAATCGATTGACATAAAAAAATACATGTAAAAAAACTCTTTTCATTTTCATACAAATTTACATACAAGTTTTTCTAGATTTATGGCTTTTCTAGCCGGAAATTTCTTTTTGCTCCCATACAAGCTTTTGATCCTGGACAGGAATGGGATCGATTGGCATCAAATAAAAATTTGTCAAAAATGACCATTTTCTCGCACCCTGTATGTTTTTTCGAAAATCTGCAAGCGCCAATCTTCATTAATTTGAAATCGCAGGAAGGTCTCCTACGACCATTTTCGCCTAGCAACACGGGATCTGGTAGCTGCCCTCACTGACCCAATAGTACATTGTTGAAGAGGCTAGAAAGTAAGCAATAGATGGACGAGTTAGTTCGAGGGCCGACGCGTAGCGGAGGCCCTCGAAAGTACGAGTCCAGCTATTGCACTTTCGGCCGAGGCTTAATATAGTGCTTTTCACGCCTACTGCGAGGAAATTGCAAATAATTATCATTTTAAATCAAAATGAAAGATCATAATACTAAACAGGCTCCCTTGCCTGGCGCCCGGCGGAGGGAGGAGCTGCACAGGCAGCGCGCGCCGGCGCGAGCGCGCGGGGCCCTGTGATTGGTCGATCGCTCGAAGATTGGTCGATCGAAGTCATAGATGGCCTGTTCGTGCGACGTCCAACTAACCCCAGCTTTGACGCCTGAATTCTGACCATCTTTTGCCACATTTCCGAGCAGTGGCGTGAAAAATCTATTTCCACCCTGTATACCGTTGTTTGTTGTGCAGGAGATGGAGCCGGCGGTGCCGACGCTCCGCCTGGACCCCGCGCTGCGCGCCGCCGTGCTGGCCGTGCCGCCGCCGCGGCCCGCGCGCGGCCCCCGCGCGGCCGGCCCCGCGCACGTGCCGCTCACAGGTACACACACGCACGTACGCACGCACACGCAAACACACACACATACATATGCACGATCTCATCTCACCCACGTTCACTCTGATTGAATACTTATTTTACTTTTCAATCCACGAGTGGACCGCTTTACCATTTATCTATCCTCCGTAATTTTACACAATCCACGTAATGATAACATTTTGGGCGAGATTTCGATATTTATGTAATGTTCGCGCGAGATAATCGCGGACAAACATACATAAAAATACGGATCTAACTGAGTTTTTTTTTAAGTCTGTTAAAAAATGTAATTCGACGGCAAAATTCTAGCCGTGAGATTTTGTAATACGAGTACCGGTAAAAGCGGGTTACTTTAGCCCTGGGGGGTAACTTTGGCTTTCGCGAATTACTCTGTCCACCGTTTTTTCAATCGGGTCAAATCAGCTTAGTTTTCATTTCAGCTAACTGCTCACATGGTGGCTTTTATGCGGGTCAAAGTAACCCTCCATTGGGTCAAAGTGACCCGAGTTTACGGTATTGATATTGTTAGCTGTCGGTGGTCCTGCAGATGAATGTATGTGATGTCACCAGTGAACTTCGAGCTGTCGTCGTTCACGGTGGAGCTGCGCGCGGACCTGGGGCGCGGCGAGCGCAGCCTCGTGCAGCTGGCGTTCCGCGAGTTCGCGCTGCGCGTGCGCAGGCCGCGCGCGCACGAGTCCGACCTCCACGTAACTATACTATAACTTACCCAATATAATGTAACTATACTATAACAGCCAATATAACTTGGTAACCCCTAGGAAATCTCAGTAATGCAAAAATAGTGATCTCACAAATGTTTACTTACTCTGATGCTATCGGTGGGAACCTGTAATTGGCTTTTTGTATTCTATCTATAATATCAATGTGTTTCTGTAGCTGTTGGTTCTCCAAATATAAATAAATAAATAAATAATTCCATCAGGAGTCTCTACCTGCCCTGCTAGCATAACTTGACTCTCGACTCTACTCGCGCGCGAGAGATAGACTGTCCGTCACTTTCTGATTAATGCTGTCAAAAAGTGACAGATAGTCTATCACGCACGCGAGTAGAGTATTGAGTCAATTTATGCTAGCAGGGCTGGTGTTGGGAGATTTTGTCGCATGTTAAAACTGTTAATATCACTAGAATCCTCCAAATTTGGTATATAATTTATAATAATAATTCATTTAGTCATCAACCAACTGGAATGATGTTTGTTTGTAGATACTTAAAAATAGGATTAGTGGTTACATTAATGATATACAGGGTGGAAGTCGATGAGGGACGTTTCCGGAAATATTGAATCCTTTAAGTGGTATACAGTAGATTTGTAATGGTTAGAATCATGAGTTAAGTAAAAAATAATAAAACCAAATTTACTACTTTTACACTGTGGTGATGACCCTATTGCATCTCCGTGGCGTACAGAGCACGTCACTTCGTTAGTTTTATGGCGCTGAAGAGGTTAAGCTTATTACCGAGCATTGACGTAATCGCACTGATGTATGACTGACGCATAAATGTCAAATAAATCAAATGATAAAATATTATTTACTTGTAAGTTCATTGACCCAGTCACCTGTTTAGGGTTGGCACAAGTAGTTTTTTCGTGAATGTTTAAAAGGCTATAAGTTGAAAACGGCTGCACATATTTTCATTGTTTGTATGGGGGAAATATAATGCTAAGTCTAAAATATCTCCCATTTCCGCAAAAGTCCCTCGTCGACTTCCACGCTGTATATATTTTACCTAACGAGTAAGTAACTATTTTTTTTATTCTACATGCTTATTTATGTGCACCAGACAGCAGTGCCTCAAATGTGCACAATCATGGCGTTCAGCGACCATTTTCAGGATGATGTTAGGACTGGCTCGAACCCTGCGTAGTTACGTTACCCGGGTTGAACACCGTTTTCACGTCGTTCACGTAGTGTGGATACAATCCACCCTCGCCTCTGCGAACATCCCCGAAGCACCGTAGTACCGGGGCAGTCCCGTCAACATCCTGAAGGCATTATTGAACCGAACTTTGAGAGCATTAATATTATAAATAAATATTTGGGGACAATGTTACACAAATCGATCTAGTCCCAAACTAAGCAAAGCTTGTACTATGGGTACTAGACGACGATATACATACTTATATAGATAAATAAATACTTAAATACGTAGAACACATCCATGACTCGGGACAAATATTCGTGCTCATCACACAAATAAATTGGCGGCGCGGGACCGGTCAATTTGGCACTCTTTAGGGGAGGCCTATGTCCAGCAGTGGATGTCTTTCGGCTGATGATGATGGCACAAATAAACGCCCTGACCGGGATTCGAACCCAGGACCTCCTGCTTCGTAGGCAGGGTCACTACCAACTAGGCTAAAGGGGTCTTCAAATTGTACGCAAATTGTGCCAAATTCTGTTACGTGGATTTAAGCGATCTTGATTTGCGTTGACATGGATGGGGGTGGCGCAGGACCTGTCAATTTGGCACTCTTTAGGGGAGGCCTATGTCCAGCAGTGGATGTCTTTCGCCTGATGATGATGGCACAAATAAACGCCCTGACCGGGATTCGACCCCAGGACCTCCCGCTTCGTAGGCAGGGTCACTACCAACTAGGCTAAAGAGGTCTTCAAATTGTACGCGAATTGTGCCAAATTCTGTTACGTGGATTTAAGCGATCTTAATTTGCGTTGACATGGATGGGGGTGGCGCAGGACCTGTCAATTTGGCACTCTTTAGGGGAGGCCTATGTCCAGCAGTGGACTTTCAGCTGGTATGATGATGATGACACATTCTAACTGACCCGTGTGTTTCCTCAGGTAAGCCTCCACTCAGTAACAATGGAGGACTTGACCCAAGACCCGGAGTCCAAGCACCGCATGCTGCTAGTGTCGCACGCGCCGCACGTGCCCGCGAAGGCCGTGTTCGTGTCCAAGTCGTGCCCGGACCTCGGCCGGCACGCGCCCGCCGCGCGCACCCTCTCGCTGCCGGGCGGGCTCAATGTGCCCGACAGAGAGGTATGCTATTTGCAGTTACACAATACTGTCAATCAAGAGTGAACACTTTTTATACATTTACGAAAAAATAAGGCTTGCGACACGCGCTTGATGATAGATTATTAATGTAATTTTCATCACACTTGCTCGTCAATGGCGTTATTACTTGCGAGCGTACAGAGCAGTTATAGCCGTTTTACCTCCCACGGGCTGTTAAGTTTAGTTTTAAAATATAGAACCCTCTGATTGGCTGAAGCAAATCTGGTTGCTCTGTGATTGGTTGAAAAAAAAATCTAGTTGGTCAAGCCGGCCCCGCCCCGCAAGAATACTGCTCTGTGATTGGTTGAAATATTGAACTCCACTAGCAGTTGATTGGTGCGGCTGTATGAAACTTAGATTTTTCTGTCTTTTGTAGTTATTTATTTCCTCGCAAATGTGATGAAAAACATTGTGTAATAATACTTTGATAGATAAAACGTCGGGTGATAAGCAACAGTCACTAATTACACGTAAGAGGTAAAGGAAAACTCAACCTTATTACTACTTCGACACAGTTGCTATTTCTTAAAAAAAAATTCTGCATTTAGTGACGTTTGTTTGTCAACCGACGAAAAACACCCTATTATAATGCGTAGTAGAAGAATGATTGACAAATTCGTTACAATGAGTGATTCACGGAATACAGGTGTGCGTCTTCAAATCTCAACCTTGATGATTTATTTTTAATTATAAATGTTTACTAAGCAGAAACGTCCGCTAACGAAATTCTAAAATTCAACATTAAAAAGAGGTTTTTTTTTATAAATTTATGTTTAATTTTCATTTTATTAACGTACATGTCGTTATTCTAGTATCGCCGCTCCAAACGCGACAGCAAATGCGGCCCGACCCCGCCCTGCTCGCCGGAGCTCGGCGCCACGGTGGAGGCGGGGGCGGAGGCGGCAGCGGACGCGGAAGCGGACGAGGACGCGGACGAGGAGGGAGCGAGCGACGGGCTCGTCAACGTCACTGTGCGGATGAGAGATCCGCAGCATCCGCACTTCCATGATCAGTATAATGGGGTGAGTAAGTGGGACGGAAAATAAGGTGCTTTAGATGCTATCTATTGCGAATGGACGAACATTTTAGAAGAGCCTGATTATATTTTTGGTGATAGGGATGCAGGATTCTGGAAGACCAGAAAAAAGTTTCAGATTTTTCAGCTGCGTCAATTATTTTTGAAAAATATAAACAGTTTTCTCACTTACGTTTTGGGTCAAGGACGGTCAATAGACACTTTTACCAGAAACTGACACCGGCAATGATATTGACAGTTGCAGCAGCTATATTTGAAGGTACATTTTAACCCCCCTAAACCTTTATGAAATGAAACAATTTTGGAATTATTGGATTTAGTACACTTTAATCTATGTCTGTACGTTTTCCTTTTTTAGTAAATCAGTTTAGAATAATTAAAAAAAAATTGGACCCTTATAACTTTGTGATTATTTAACCTCTTGCGTTGCTTTTTTGTCCATTTGACTACATTTTTAATCCTTTTTCGAGCAAAATACAACATTATTGGTTATTTTATTTAGTGTCTACACCCCTATTGAAACAGGCGAAGCTAAATGTGGTCATAGTATACCTCCCCCCACTCTTAAGCCATTTACCCCACCTCGTTCTGACAGGTGTGTAGACACACGCGCGTGCGCTTCAACTGCCTGAAGCTGGTGGTCAGCATCGACAGCTGGGTGGCCGTGCTGGACTTCTTCGGCGTGGCTGGAGACGAGCCTGACGAAGCACCCGAGCCGGAGACACATGCAGGCAAGTTGCGACACTCTGCACAATTATAATTAGGTCCATTTCTACTTGGGTCTGTTTCAACATCTAGGTGGCCGTGCGTTCGCGCGCAGGCAAGCTGCGACTCTATCACCTATGTAATGAGGTTCATTTTAGTTGCCTAGTTACAGCTAGGCAGTCGTGCCTCAGTCACAGGCAAGTTGAGAATCTACTTATTGTCAAATTAATACTTCCCGGTTTCCGATTGAGCTGAAATTATGCATACATGCGTAAAACGCGTGACAATGCAATATTATGATGACATGGTGCTGATCTGATGATGGAGCTGGAAGGAATAGGAATATTGAGGATAGGAACTTCGCAATGAAACGACACAACCTCATCGAGTTTGGGCTCGTTAGAATCGTCTCAATGAGTAGTTGATGACGGTATACAGAAAAGTACAGTCGGCAATAAAAGCTTGTACCAAAAATGACATTTACGGTAACCACAGAATAAACTCTAGTGCATGATGCTGACTATTTTGCGGACCTATCCATTAATACTACGGGATATTAGTTGGATACGTTAATCTGGCCTAAGGTCAACGAGGACGTGCCAAAACCGCCGTCTTGAAGGCCGTAGGAACCTGGAACCTCTGACTGATGAGGACGTGCCAAAACCACCGCCATGGGAATGATTCCAGGGTGACCTAGTCCAAGGCTGATAAGGGCGAGCCAAAACCACCGCTTTGAGGACTAGGGTATTCGGGAACGTCTAGGGGCTGACGAGGGCGAGCCAAAACCGCCGCCTCAAAGACGCAAGGGGGAAGGGAGGGACAGTGCTATCCGGAGCGGGCTCCGAAGAACACTGCCGGCGTTAGCTCTGGTCGTCGCTCAAGCCCTGGAGGGGGCTCGGGGAAGCCTTTCGCGGCAGGGTCGCATATGGCGCGTTAGGGCGCCGTCCGTGACTACGGACGGGTAGTTTGGGTGGGCGCAATGCCCGTCAGGTCTGGTAGGGGTCATCTATTTCGTCCGTCGGCGAGGTCAAGCCCTGCCGGGTGAGACTCCCTATTGGGAGAGGTCCAGCGAGCGACCTACAAGCCGACGGCACTGCAGGAACATCCTTGTGTGGTCAGGTTGTGGCGGGTGGATCCGGGCGGATCAGTCCCGCGGTAGTGCCCTTTGGTCGGGCGGCCGGGAGTGGTATGGAGCTATGTCCTGGAGGTGCGGAGGTGTATAAATTGTTACTGTGTCTTACGCTAATAATTTAAACACAATGTATATTGTTCAATGAATAAATGACTATGACTGTGAGCCGTCTGCTCGCCCGAACATAGCTCTGGCCAGTCCGGTGATGAAGTCGTCCAGCTGTTCGACTTTCAGGTTGCGGTGGAGCACCAGGTTGCTCACGTAGTGGTGTGCGTCGGCTACTGCACGAAGCGACAGCGACTGTTGTGCGCGGAGTCGCCGTCGTTTGCACTCTCCCACCAGCGCATACCACGCGGGGGCTGCGTACGTGAGCCGCGACCTGATGTAGCCCTTGTAGATGCCGATCTTGGCGGATAGTGGCAGGGGCGACTTCATCACCGGAGTGGGGAGTGCACGGGCTGCTACTGCCGGCGTTGAATGCGTGCTCTCGCTTTTATGTCCGCGCGGCGGCCGGTCGGCGTGACGTCACCGCTCTGTTCCGCGCGCCGCCCGCGCATGCTACAGTACTTTTCCGCGGCGCGCCGTCGTGGTGTGACATAGGCGTTGTCACAAGACTACCGACCCATGCCAGAATATTAATTCAATTAAATCTAAGTCAGAAAAGCAAAACTGTTAGGGTTATTTTTCCCATGTGTATTTTTCAAAGTTAGTGTCAGGGTGTTTCTCACAGGTAAACATTTCTTCCTGCAGAAACCAACATATCCCCATCCGAGCAGCTCCCGGAGGAGGGCACTACGGAGACGGAGATGTCTATCCGCTCGCTGGGCGTGGTGCTGGTGGGCGCGCGCGGCGAGGTGTGCTCGGCGCGCGCGCTGCGCCTGCGCGCCGCCGCGCACGCGCACGCGCACGCGCACACCAGGGGCCTGAGGTAACGTATCCAGCTGCGACCACAGAACACTAAATACTATAGAAGAGGTGTTGCCACCTCATTCCGTCCACGTCGCCTACTACTTCGTGAGCGACTGACTGCACGGCGATCAGGTGACGTTGGCGCGGAAGCTAAGAGCGCAAAGTAGCGGCGCGCGTGCCACGCCCACGTCGCCTTTCTATAGTAGTTAGTGTTCTGTGGCTGTGACCCTCTTTAAGAGACTTCATAGGTTGAAAAAATACTGACATAGATGACCTACAATAAATTGACACCATTAAGTTGATCTGATCATGAGACTAAAAGGTGGAACTCTTTAATGGCTAATAGTTATTTTTATTATTAATTTTTTTTTTTTATTATGTCTTTCCCGCTCACGGGACATGATGTCCCGGACCTTTGGGAGGCGTGCGTGGGGCTAGGTACCTACAAAGTACCAACTGAGCCAACACGTAGAGGCCCTTTTGACAATTTAATGGAATGCAAGGAATACACCTCGCGGATGCTGTCCCTGCGCGTGTCATGGGACGCGCACAGAGACAGCACCCGCTGGGGTGTATAGGGACTGTTACTGGTTGATGGAATCTAAATAAAACGGGTTATTGGGTGAAAATGATGGACTAGTGACTGGACTATTGGTGAAACATCGGACGCCTGCCTAATAAAACTGTTTCACTTTTTATCTCTGGCAGACGGTGACTCGCCAACTGCTAGATGGGCCCCTATTAATAGCGACATTAAAAAATGGCCTAAGGGCAACACCGGTCAGAGAGCTGGAGGGGTAGAGAGGTGGCACTGGACTTTAAACATAAGGTGGCACTGGACTTTAAACATTATTTATTATTATTAAGAGCCTTAAGTGTCCCACTGCTGGGCAAAGGCCTCCCTCCTTTTCTTCCTCACCAGTCTTGATCGAAGTCGTCAAGCTCGTCTCGCCATCTCCTACGCGGTCTACCGCGACGCCGTGTTCTGTTCTGTGGGACCCGCTTGGTGGTAATTGTAGCCCATAACGCTTCTGGCATGCGGCAGACGTGCCCGGCCCAGTCCCATTTAAGTTTCGCGGCTGTGTGAGCTACGTCAGCTATCTGAGTATATAGTAGCCCACGTAATTATTTTTTTAAATAAAATCGTATTTCACGTCACTTGGATTCCAATGTAAATGTAATGGTAAAAGAGGTCTTGAATCCCAATTGCAGAAGTAAGAATATAATGTTGTTCAGGGTGAGCGTGGGCGCGCTGCACCTGGCGGACCTGACGCCGCGCGCGCCGCTGTGGCGCGACCGGCTCAGGACGCACGGGGACAAGGCGCTCGAGATTAACTATACCAGGTATGTCGTACGATGTGCTACTTTTGCAGTTTCATTTTACAATCTTTCATCCTATAGCCGCCCAGAGGCCTGTTAAAAGGCATTGTCAGTTGGTGAAAATTCAAATTTATTCCATTTAAATGTAACCGAAATTTCAGTGTTCATTTTTGCGTGCTGGGCGGCTAGAGGACTTGCAATGTATGTTTGTTCGGGTGGAATCTTGCAACTCGAATTTGAAGCAGATATCTTCAACCGATTGAGTTTAAGTATAGTTTGGATGACAATTCCATATTATGGAGGTGTATGGTGTCAGACATACAAGAGGGCGTAACAGAATATTAACATATTTATTTGAGATCTTTGCGAGAAGTATTAGTTTCGTGGCCCGGAGGCTCGGGGGCGACCCCTAGACGTCTTCAATTCTTCTTCTATTTATAGGCTTCCAGATAGCTCGATTTGAAATCTGAATGGTGTTGTCCAGCCAGCACTGTAGGGGTTCCCACTCTAGAGTGCCATCGAGCTGATCTGATGATGAAAACAGAAGGTGGCCATGGGAATTCAGGACTATTAACAGACATAAGGGGCTAAATAGAGACGTCTCAGCGAGTAGTTGATTTCGTACAGAAAAGTACAGTTATTAAAAAACTTACACCAAAAATGAAAGTTTTGATTAAAACTTATTATTATTATTTTAGGTTTGCCATCAGATACACCATAATGTGACTTACGAACTAAACTTGGTACAAACACAACGCAAGTTTCCAAAAATAAAAATAAAATTTTGGAAATTTCAGAAATGTTTCACAAGAATTTTAAACGGTTTCCATTTTAGGAAATTCCGTACAGGAAATTTTGAGAAATTACCAAAATCTTTGAGAAGTTTTTTACATCTGTAGGTTCGTGTACAGTTAACCGGCTCACTGTGTGCTAGGGGTCTCGCGTAGCGCGCGGCCCTGTCACAGAATAAGTAAGGACGGTTATAAAACTCCAAAGAAGTACGTGTGCCGGCCAAGCGCACATCTATGTATACATTTAATGGGGAATGGATGAAAATATCAGAAGTGCCTGATTATTTTTTCTGGTGATAAAAATAACCTTCTTAAACCCCAGAAAAAAGTTTCAGATTTTTCAGCTGCGTCAATTATTTTTCAAAAATATAAACGGTTTCCTCACTTACGTTTTGGGTCAGGGAAGGCACTTTCATTGATTCGTTTCATATTACAAAAAAAATATTTTTAGTAATATCAGACGGATCAAGGAAAGTGTCTTATTCGCCATCCTAAACCCAACACGTAAGAAAGGAAACTGTTTATATTTTTCACAGAAAAATTACGCAGCTGAAAAGTCTGCAACTTTTTTCTGGTACTAAGGAAGGTTATTCCTATCACCAAAAAATAATCAGGCACTTCTAAAATCTTCACCCATTCCCAATTGAACAAACCTATTGTTGTCAGACTGAGCATCGCCGACGCCGCGGAGGCGGGCTACGAGACCTCGTTAACCGTGGCGCTGGGCCCGGCCACGTACGTGCACACCAAGCGGTTCGTGCTCGAGCTGCACGCCTTCGCGCACGACTTCCGGCAGCTGCGCCGCGTCATCGTGCAGGCGCGACAGAAGGTAGGCTCCCCAGGGGCGGCGCCAGGGAGGGGCGAGACCCCAGGAACCTTCATGTACCCACAATTTATACTTGTAACTTCGCCACTGATTGATGTATCTGTTCCCAGGTGTCGGTGTCCGTGGGCGTGTCGCCGACGAGTAGGCAGCGGCTGTCGGTCCGCTGCCAGTCGCCGGTCATCGTGCTGCCCGTGTCGGGCCGCAGCCGGGGCGCGCTGCGCGCCGAGCTGGCCAAGCTCACCATAGACAACTGCTTCCGGAGGGCCGGCGACCCGGGCACCGTCAGCACCCGGACCGACCCTGACGCCGGTGAGTGTGTCCGATACAACTGCTTCCGGAGGGCCGGCGACCCGGGCACCGTCAGCACCCGGACCGACCCTGACGCCGGTGAGTGTGTCCGATACAACTGCTTCCGGAGGGCCGGCGACCCGGGCACCGTCAGCACCCGGACCGACCCTGACGCCGGTGAGTGTGTCCGATACAACTGCTTCCGGAGGGCCGGCGACCCGGGCACCGTCAGCACCCGGACCGACCCTGACGCCGGTGAGTGTGTCCGATACAACTGCTTCCGGAGGGCCGGCGACCCGGGCACCGTCAGCACCCGGACCGACCCTGACGCCGGTGAGTGTGTCCGATACAACTGCTTCCGGAGGGCCGGCGACCCGGGCACCGTCAGCACCCGGACCGACCCTGACGCCGGTGAGTGTGTCCGATACAACTGCTTCCGGAGGGCCGGCGACCCGGGCACCGTCAGCACCCGGACCGACCCTGACGCCGGTGAGTGTGTCCGATACAACTGCTTCCGGAGGGCCGGCGACCCGGGCACCGTCAGCACCCGGACCGACCCTGACGCCGGTGAGTGTGTCCGATACAACTGCTTCCGGAGGGCCGGCGACCCGGGCACCGTCAGCACCCGGACCGACCCTGACGCCGGTGAGTGTGTCCGATACAACTGCTTCCGGAGGGCCGGCGACCCGGGCACCGTCAGCACCCGGACCGACCCTGACGCCGGTGAGTGTGTCCGATACAACTGCTTCCGGAGGGCCGGCGACCCGGGCACCGTCAGCACCCGGACCGACCCTGACGCCGGTGAGTGTGTCCGATACAACTGCTTCCGGAGGGCCGGCGACCCGGGCACCGTCAGCACCCGGACCGACCCTGACGCCGGTGAGTGTGTCCGATACAACTGCTTCCGGAGGGCCGGCGACCCGGGCACCGTCAGCACCCGGACCGACCCTGACGCCGGTGAGTGTGTCCGATACAACTGCTTCCGGAGGGCCGGCGACCCGGGCACCGTCAGCACCCGGACCGACCCTGACGCCGGTGAGTGTGTCCGATACAACTGCTTCCGGAGGGCCGGCGACCCGGGCACCGTCAGCACCCGGACCGACCCTGACGCCGGTGAGTGTGTCCGATACAACTGCTTCCGGAGGGCCGGCGACCCGGGCACCGTCAGCACCCGGACCGACCCTGACGCCGGTGAGTGTGTCCGATACAACTGCTTCCGGAGATCTGGCGACTCGGGCACCGTCAGCATCCTTAATTTTAAACCTAGATTAGAATAGGCATGATGACTAAAAATTTTTCCCGATGCCATTTGAACCAGTTTTTGGAGAGGAACAAATGTTTGTATGGGAGCAACTACCATAAAAGAACATAAATACCCAAAAAAATGAGTTAAAGACGGACCTCGCTGGCCGCACCCGAAACGCTTCATACTGATTGACTCAAAGGTATGACGTCACACTTTAGTATATTGAACTAATCATTGTAGGGGAAATCAAGTAAATTGCTGTTTCGGTCGCGAAATACTGCGTTTAGGTCCATAGTTGTCATACAATTTTTGTTTTTTGTAATTTATACTTTATTACAATAATTTGATGGTTTACTATCCATTTAGCAACACTATGTTATCAATTTTAACATGAGTCATCATGCCTATTAAGGGCTTTATGGACTGACCTGCTGAATCTTAAGACCTTAAGATTCAGCAGGTCAGTCCTTAAGCAGTTATAATGTATGTACATGACTTTACAGTGAAATAAATAAATACATAACAGCGCCTCTGCTCCAGGCTACCACGAGCTGCTGGACGTGCGCACGATCCGGCTGGAGGAGCTGAGCGTGTGGTGCGCGCGCGGCGGCCGCGGCCTGCGCGTGCGCCGCGCCGGCGCGCCGCTGCTGCCCGCGCCCGCCGCGCTGCTGCTGCTGGTGGAGCGCAACCTCAGCGACACGCACAACGGTACTGTCGCTAGCAACTCGCACGTCGGGAGATACCGTGCGACGCTAAACTGTGGCGAAAACTCCTGGATATACCTTATGTACAGTACCGGTCAAAAGTTTAAGTTCACCCTTTGTTTTCGGTACAAATTTGTACTTTTGTGCGATAATGTTTTGCGGTTCAGATGTCGAAAATTGGGTCCAACTGAATCGTTATTGTTTACGGAGATGTGTTTGATTAGTCAGACACAATTTACGTAGATTTCTAAACAACTGATTCCCTAAAAACCAACATTGTATCTGATCATTGTACGTTTTAAGTGGCAAGCCCATATATGGCCCAGCCTTTGCCGTCATTCCTATAAGATTTTAGGGAATGCGTTGTTTAGAAATGTACGTGAATTGTGTCTGACTAATTAAACAAATCTCTAGAAACAATAACGGATCAGTTGGAAACAAATTTCGGCTTCCGAACTGCAAAAAAATATTGTCTAAAAGTACTCATTTGTACCTAAAACAAAGAATGAAGTTAAACTTTTGACCGGTACTGTAGGGTCCTGTACGACCGTATAGTCTCCAGGCGTCGTCATTTTCAGGAGCGAGATGCAGCGGAGATGCCCACGACATGATGATCGACCTGCGAGTTGATAACGTGTTTATCCTTCTCCGCAGTACCAGACATGACTGTGCAAGGCACGCTGGCCACCCTGCAGTGCGCGCTGGACCCGGCGCAGTACCGGCTCGTGCGCGGCGTGCTCGCGCACAACCTGGGCGAGTGCGCGGCCGACCTGCCGCCGCACGCGCCGCGCGCCGCGCCGCACCACGAGCCCCAGCACGACCAGGTTGCGAACAATATCCCTTTCACTATACGGCTGCTATGCTCTGACGACAAGACAAGCCCCGAGCTAGGCTTTGAAACAGTTACTCTTCAAGCAGCTGCTAGAAATAATCTCATCATGTTCATATCAAAGAAAGACTGCTGGACATAGGCCTCCCTCAAAAAGGGCCACAATGACCGGTCCTGTGCCACTTACACCCAGCAGACTCCCGTGACCTTTACCAGAATAAGTCTAGCGGGAAGTAATCAGTAGGTGCCCCCAGCCCTTATGCAATATATTATATACTTTCATATGGAAAAAGGTGGACTGATGACCTGCTAAAGGTCGCTGGAGTCCGCTGGATGCGGGTGGCGCAGGGCCGGTCATTGTGGCACTCTTTGGGAGAGGCCTATGTCCAGCAGTGGACGTCTTTGGGCTGATATGATGATGATATGTAAAAAAAGCTACCACTACAATTATTTGATGTCCCCAGGTGTGGACAACGTCGTCCATCAAGCTGGACCTGCAGAACGTGACCGTGGAGCTGGAGCCCGAGCACGGCGTGTCCTCGCTGGCCTGCATCAACTTCATCAAGTCCAGGCTCCTGGTGGAGACCTACTCCGACCTGTCGCAGGACGTCGACCTGGTGTCGCAGGTACAGACGCTACTACACAATTATCAATATCGATAAAATCATGCTTCTACCACTTGCCGGATTACGATAGTATTTTGTTTTGCCGTGAAAAATCCGTGCTCTGATTATCACAATAGTATGTAAACTGCTAGGAAATAATACAGCAAAGAACCCCAATTTATAAATACAGCTTTATTAAATCAGTAATTAATAATTTTTCACTTCTCATGCTCGAAAAGTGTGTCATATTAGGCTTAATAAGCGGGGCTAAAGTAGTACATTTAGCCCCTAGGGAAAATATGTATACATATTTATGATTTTTAACACATTTAATTTGACCAATCAAAACACTTCACCAGATTAAATCCACCAATCACAACTCTTTCAAAAAACATTTATCTTTGCTATCAACTAACCAGAATACAGCTACATATTAAAATCGACCAATCAAAGATCAGGTGTTTTTTAGTCCCTAATTCCAAATCAGTTAAATCCACCAATCACAACTCTTTCAAAAAACATTTCTCTTTGCTATCAACCAACCAGAATACAGCTACATATTAAAATCAACCAATCAAACATCAGGTGTTTTTTAGTCCCTAATTCCAAATCAATAAAAAAGAAAACGCCTCTGACTGTTAAATAGCGCGTCCAAACGCTAAATTGAACAATCTCTTCGCAGTGAAATTTGTTATTGATTGTGGATGGAATCTTTGTTTTACTATTTTCTCGCAGTCGAAGTGAAAAGTAGAGTGTATAACTCGGGTCTAAAAGCCATATTACCCCTCGAAATATTTTCCCTCGCTTCGCTTGGGAAAATATCCATCTCGTGGTAATATGGCTTATTTTAGCCCCTTGTCATACAATCTACTATACAAGGTGCGTGATTAATTTGACTATAAAGTAGCTCTAGTCGCAAAGAGATGTTCCCGTGTCGAGTGCCCATCAAAAAAGTGGCCGCACGCTGCCCGGTACGTCGGTTTTGTTCATCGAAGTGGCGCCCTCTGTCGACCGGAAACCAGGGTTCGCCCGCAAGGAGTTAGCGCGCACCGGATGTTGCCAACAAGTCGTATGCTACAATGGAGCCCGCTACAGATGCTGCAATGTCGACAGGAGATCCTGGTGAGCGACACGCGCTACGTGAGCGAGCCGGCCAACCGCCGCGGCAACGTGTTCGCGCGCATCGTGCAGCCCATGCCCGACCACCGCCACAGCGTGCAGGCCGAGGTGCACGCCAGGTATTGCGATTTGAATCCACTGCTGTGGGAAATAGAGTTGGATTTCGTTTACAAAAAAACTACCGAAGCAAAACAAATGCAACTCTATTCCAATACGGGTGTAGACTCAAAATTTATTACTACTTCAAAGGAAAGAAAAATTTAAATTTACTTTTGGACAATAAAAAAAAATGCATATTTTTTCTAAACTTTCAAGGTCCATACCTTTTTATGATTTTAATTATATTTCGTAATTTATACTTAATTGCATTTATTTGAACGTTTACTATCCATTTAGCAACACTGTGCTATCAACTTTAACATGTGGAAACAACCCAATTTATATGGACGCTGCACGCCCCGCTCACAGCGGCAGCGTCCGCTCAAACCTTACACTAAGACTGCTAGGTTAAACCACAGAACATTAAATACTATAGAAAGGCGATGTGGGCGTGGCACGCGCGCCACTACTGTGAGCATGCGCTGTTAGCTTTCGCGCCGACGTCACCTGATCGCCGTGCAGTCGCTCAACAGTCGTAGGCGACGTGGAGGGGATGAGGCGACACCCTCCCGATAGAAACCGCGCTTGATCTTGTATAGTATTTAGTGTTCCGTGGGTTAAACCCTTTATCGGTTGATGCTGGCCTGTCTGCTACGTGGATGTGTTGCTCCAGGAGGCGCGGCGACGCGTCCGCCTACACGATCCTCGTGAACAACATGCGGCTGATGGCCATCCTGGACTGGTGGGAGGCGGCGCACCAGTTCCTCATGCAGCCGCCGCTGCCGCCCTGCGACCCCGACCAGCAGCACATGTGAGCACTCTCAGTCCTATCCTACTAATATTATAAACAAAGCCCGGATGACGGGAGAAATTATTTGTTGACGTCTCAATAGTGCGAGGACACATATTTTATAAGTCGATAAAAAGCACGATGTAATAGACCACCGATAAGAAATTCAGAAAAATTATAGGTACCTATTAAATTAAAATGAACTGTTTGTATTATAAATATATAATTTTCGTAATAAACAATTTGTATTTTTTCTAATATATAATAAGCTTACCTAGGTACCGAATGTAATATTGTGTAACAACCTGACATGTAAGATAATAAGTTTGATCAATAAATTTTTGATTCAATAATTGTTCGTATGGATGTCGATAGAATAGTCGATATTTAATTAAGCACTAGTAAAAAGTGCATTTTTGCTCCCGTCGTCCGGGCTTTGATTATAAATGTCAAAGATTGGATGTATGAATGGATATACGTTCCATTTAATCTCAAAAACTACTGTACGAATTTATATAAACCAGTGATGTACACTTTTTTGCATAATGTGACGTCACGCGGAACTTTAACGGGCTATATCTTCATCAGTTGTTGTTTAATTAACAAATAAAAAAATACGGGTCCAATATTTTTATTTATTTATTTATTTATTATGACCTTCAACAATAAGTATACCATTACATAATATTACTCTTATATGCGCAAATTAAAACTAAGTACCTTATTAATTACAGAAGGACACAGCATGCATCAATTAACAGTGAAATTTAACTAAAAAAGAAGATTACAATATGTTTACTCTTAACTAATAATTACTAAGTCTTGTCAGCAATCGTGGCTTTTATGAATGGGATAGTTGACGAGTTTAGATCAATACAATCTTGATGTTTGTTATAAGCCGTAAACATCCGTGACAGTGGACAGTGTAGCTTGAGGTTAGTACGACGAGTAGCTAAACTGAACAGCTTAATATTACATGCTCTAGGAATTATCTTATTTTTTGCAGTAAATCTGGGCAATCTAATGCACCGGTAACAATTCTCTTCAAAAACACTAGATCACTTATAGTTCTTCTATCAGCCAACGATCCCATCTTAAAGTATTTAAGTCGCTCACGATAACTTCTTAACACCTTGTTTTTTTTGCAGCTATATGTTAAACTTGTAACAAACTTTTTCTGGACCCTTTCAATTCTATTTATATGTAGACTTATATTTTGATATTATATTTTGACAGTCTAACTGACGGATTAAATAGAATTATATATATTTTACCAAGGAAAGTACCCAATTGTATGCCAACAGGGAGGAGGCTCTATCGGCAGCCCTGGGAGGCGCGGGCGGCGGCGGGGCGGGGGCGGGCGCGGGGCGCGAGGGGCCGGTGGAGCTCAAGCTGAACGTCACCGACTCGCAGCTCGTGCTCGTCGAGGACGCGTCCGTGTGGGACACCAACGCCGTCATACTCAAGGTCAGCCCGCAGCCGGCGGACAGCAGGCCCGGGAAAAAAAATCACCGAGCTTTGTTTTCCATACTATAGTACAGGCAATGAAATGACAACTTGTATGGAAAAAATGATGATGATGATGATGATTAATTTGGAAATAATTTATAATAGCTAATTTTTTAAATGTAACGGATATATTATCAATTAAATAGTTACCTAGAGGCAAAATCCAACAAAAAATCAGACATCAATAAAATCAATATTTAATTTTTTTTTTTTTAAGAGCCTATTGAGTGTCCCACTGCTGGGCAAATGCCTCTCCCCGTGATCTCCATGCGTCCCTGCTAGGTGCTTCTTCCGCCCAATTGTTGAGAAATAGATCCAGGTCGTTCCGCCATCTCCGTCTAGGTCGGCCCCGTCTGCGGCGCCCATCATGTGGCACCCATTTCGTAGCTATATTAGCCCACCTGTCTGGATGCATGCGACAGACGTGGCCGGCCCAGTCCCACTTGAGCCTGGCAGTTTTGGCACCCACATCAGCTATGCGTGTTTTGGAGCGCAGTGTAGTGTTTCGGACCCGATCCGTCCTTTTGACACCTAGAATACTGCGCTCCATAGCGCGTTGGCAAACCTTCAATTTGGACTTCTGGCTCTCGGTGAGTGACCATGTTTGCGCACCGTAGGTTAGGACAGGCAAAATACACATGTCGACGAGCTTTCGCTTTAGTGACAGAGGAAGGTTGCCCTTCATTATCTCCTTCATGGACCAGTAGCTCTTCCAGGCGTTCTCGACCCGGCGTTCGATTTCCTTGTCTTGCCTGTTGCTGAAAGAGACTAGATGACCCAAGTAAATATACTCGTCGACATAATGTATGATATGCATATTTAATTAGCTCCTAAAAAGTCCGGATAAATATTAATCAATTTTTTTATCTTTATTTAGGTTCATTTACATTTGCTTTAAAATATTCAATATAAATAAAATATAAAAGACAATGAATGTTTAATTTAAATCTATATAATTAATTAGTTTGTTGGATTCTTGAATAAAGCATCTTAGAATAACGTTTTAGAATGAAATAAACAAAAAAAACGCTATTATAAATTAATGTTTTTCGAAACAGTATTTTGCCTGGAGTACTAGGTGTGCAGTGTCCTTTAGCGCTCTCTTGCGCTTCGACTGATTCAAGTCTTTTCGCTCACTTGCGCCACAGTATAAAGAACTACAACCAGTAGGCAAGCTTCATTCATCTTTAGAATTTACGCACCCGCTCGGCGTAACCGCTCAAGAGTCGGGGTTGTCAAAAATATGTTTGGAGAGATATTTATTTATTTATAATTACTTGTTTCATTTTCATGCATTTCATAAGTAGGTATGTAGTTATTTTGTAAACACTATCTCACTCACTCAGATCTTTAAATAGAAATAAAAGTTTAGAAACTGCGACCATTTTTTTCGTTTTCAAAATCGTTATCCAAAGGTACGAGGGGCTTTTTAATACGAATCCGAGGTTGGATTTTCAAAAAGTAGCCGCCTTCTTGAAAATCTTTAAATACGGTTCGATTTTGTTCAAAATTGATATCTGAGGATCCGAGGGGCCTCTTAATGTATCCGAGGTTGGATTTTCAAAAAGTAGCCGCCATCTTGAAAATCTTTAAATACCGTCTGATTTTGTTCAAAATCGATATCTGAGGATCCGAGGGGCCTCTTAACACTAATCCGAGCTTGGATTAAAAAAGCTCCACCATCTTGAAAATCTTTAAATACGGTTCGATTTCGTTCAAAATTGATATCTGAGGATCCGAGGGGCCTCTTAACACTAATCCGAGCTTGGATTAAAAAAGCTCCGCCATCTTGAAAACCTTAAAATACCGTTCGATTTTGAATCTTGAAAATCTTTAAATACGGTTCGATTTCGTTCAAAATTGATATCTGAGGATCCGAGGGGCCTCTTAACACTAATCCGAGCTTGGATTAAAAAAGCTCCGCCATCTTGAAAACCTTAAAATACCGTTCGATTTCGTTCAAAATTGATATCTGAGGATCCGAAGGGCCTCTTAACACTAATCCGAGCTTGGATTACAAAAGCTCCGCCATCTTGAAAATCTTTAAATACGGTTCGATTTCGTTCAAAATTGATATCTGAGGATCCGAGGGGCCTCTTAACACTAATCCGAGCTTGGATTAAAAAAGCTCCGCCATCTTGAAAATCTTTAAATACGGTTCGATTTCGTTCAAAATTGATATCTGAGGATCCGAGGGGCCTCTTAACACTAATCCGAGCTTGGATTAAAAAAGCTCCGCCATCTTGAAAACCTTAAAATACCGTTCGATTTCGTTCAAAATTGATATCTGAGGATCCGAAGGGCCTTTTAACACTAATCCGAGCTTGGATTAAAAAAGCTCCACCATCTTGAAAATCTTTAAATACGGTTCGATTTCGTTCAAAATTGATATCTGAGGATCCGAGGGGCCTCTTAACACTAATCCGAGCTTGGATTAAAAAAGCTCCGCCATCTTGAAAACCTTAAAATACCGTTCGATTTCGTTCAAAATTGATATCTGAGGATCCGAAGGGCCTCTTAACACTAATCCGAGCTTGGATTACAAAAGCTCCGCCATCTTGAAAATCTTTAAATACGGTTCGATTTCGTTCAAAATTGATATCTAAGGGTCCGAAGGGCTTTTTAATCCGAATCCGAGGTTGGATTTGAAAAACCAACCATAGATTCGTATTAAAGAGTCCCCTCGGACCCTCGGATATCAATTTTGAACGAAATCGGACCGTATTTAAACATTTTCAAGATAGCGGCCACTTTTTGATAATCCAACCTCGGATTCCTATTAATAGGCCTCTCGGACCCTCAGATATCAATTTTGAACGAAATTGGATATTTAAACATTTTCAAGATAGCGGCCACTTTTTGATAATCCAACCTCGGATTCCTATTAATAGGCCTCTCGGACCCTCAGATATCAATTTTGAACGCAATCGAACCGTATTTAAAGAATTTCAAGATGGCGGCCTTTTTTGTATTTACCCACGTATTCATATTAAAAGACCTCTCCAGCCCTCAGCTATCGACTTTGAACATAATTGAAGTGATATTATAAAAAAACAACACACAAACCTAATTTTAACATTACCTTTTAGAAGTCGGTTTTATAAAGTCAATCTTGACGCCACTTCAGAATAGTCAGCGCAAACTCAATGAGATTTCCTTGCCTCCCGCTTCCCCGCGTACCCCTCATCGTTGGCCCAAAGAGCCCCGAGCTTGCTGACTATATGTAGTTTGACTGTGCTTGCGCTATGACTGAATCAATTATAGTCTTTTTCTGTGTGATCCTAAAGTATGTTTCTCCTCGCAGAGCACCACAGTGATCACGTACCGCGCGCTGGACGCGCGCAAGCCGGTGTCCTGCGAGCTGAACGAGCTGGAGGTGTTCTCGTGCGTGCTGGGGCTGGAGGAGGAGACGGCGCTGGCCATCGTGGACCCCGCCGCGGTCACCGTGGCGCTGCACGCCGACCGCGTGCTGCATGTAACTACCCTAGACATGATCACGTACCGCGCGCTGGACGCGCGCAAGCCGGTGTCCTGCGAGCTGAACGAGCTGGAGGTGTTCTCGTGCGTGCTGGGGCTGGAGGAGGAGACGGCGCTGGCCATCGTGGACCCCGCCGCGGTCACCGTGGCGCTGCACGCCGACCGCGTGCTGCATGTAACTACCCTAGACATGATCACGTACCGCGCGCTGGACGCGCGCAAGCCGGTGTCCTGCGAGCTGAACGAGCTGGAGGTGTTCTCGTGCGTGCTGGGGCTGGAGGAGGAGACGGCGCTGGCCATCGTGGACCCCGCCGCGGTCACCGTGGCGCTGCACGCCGACCGCGTGCTGCATGTAACTACCCTAGACATGATCACGTACCGCGCGCTGGACGCGCGCAAGCCGGTGTCCTGCGAGCTGAACGAGCTGGAGGTGTTCTCGTGCGTGCTGGGGCTGGAGGAGGAGACGGCGCTGGCCATCGTGGACCCCGCCGCGGTCACCGTGGCGCTGCACGCCGACCGCGTGCTGCATGTAACTACCCTAGACATGATCACGTACCGCGCGCTGGACGCGCGCAAGCCGGTGTCCTGCGAGCTGAACGAGCTGGAGGTGTTCTCGTGCGTGCTGGGGCTGGAGGAGGAGACGGCGCTGGCCATCGTGGACCCCGCCGCGGTCACCGTGGCGCTGCACGCCGACCGCGTGCTGCATGTAACTACCCTAGACATGATCACGTACCGCGCGCTGGACGCGCGCAAGCCGGTGTCCTGCGAGCTGAACGAGCTGGAGGTGTTCTCGTGCGTGCTGGGGCTGGAGGAGGAGACGGCGCTGGCCATCGTGGACCCCGCCGCGGTCACCGTGGCGCTGCACGCCGACCGCGTGCTGCATGTAACTACCCTAGACATGATCACGTACCGCGCGCTGGACGCGCGCAAGCCGGTGTCCTGCGAGCTGAACGAGCTGGAGGTGTTCTCGTGCGTGCTGGGGCTGGAGGAGGAGACGGCGCTGGCCATCGTGGACCCCGCCGCGGTCACCGTGGCGCTGCACGCCGACCGCGTGCTGCATGTAACTACCCTAGACATGATCACGTACCGCGCGCTGGACGCGCGCAAGCCGGTGTCCTGCGAGCTGAACGAGCTGGAGGTGTTCTCGTGCGTGCTGGGGCTGGAGGAGGAGACGGCGCTGGCCATCGTGGACCCCGCCGCGGTCACCGTGGCGCTGCACGCCGACCGCGTGCTGCATGTAACTACCCTAGACATGATCACGTACCGCGCGCTGGACGCGCGCAAGCCGGTGTCCTGCGAGCTGAACGAGCTGGAGGTGTTCTCGTGCGTGCTGGGGCTGGAGGAGGAGACGGCGCTGGCCATCGTGGACCCCGCCGCGGTCACCGTGGCGCTGCACGCCGACCGCGTGCTGCATGTAACTACCCTAGACATGATCACGTACCGCGCGCTGGACGCGCGCAAGCCGGTGTCCTGCGAGCTGAACGAGCTGGAGGTGTTCTCGTGCGTGCTGGTTCTGGAGGAGGAGACGGCGCTGGCCATCGTGGACCCCGCCGCGGTCACCGTGGCGCTGCACGCCGACCGCGTGCTGCATGTAACTACCATAGACATGATCACGTACCGCGCGCTGGACGCGCGCAAGCCGGTGTCCTGCGAGCTGAACGAGCTGGAGGTGTTCTCGTGCGTGCTGGGGCTGGAGGAGGAGACGGCGCTGGCCATCGTGGACCCCGCCGCGGTCACCGTGGCGCTGCACGCCGACCGCGTGCTGCATGTAACTACCCTAGACATGATCACGTACCGCGCGCTGGACGCGCGCAAGCCGGTGTCCTGCGAGCTGAACGAGCTGGAGGTGTTCTCGTGCGTGCTGGGGCTGGAGGAGGAGACGGCGCTGGCCATCGTGGACCCCGCCGCGGTCACCGTGGCGCTGCACGCCGACCGCGTGCTGCATGTAACTACCCTAGACATGATCACGTACCGCGCGCTGGACGCGCGCAAGCCGGTGTCCTGCGAGCTGAACGAGCTGGAGGTGTTCTCGTGCGTGCTGGGGCTGGAGGAGGAGACGGCGCTGGCCATCGTGGACCCCGCCGCGGTCACCGTGGCGCTGCACGCCGACCGCGTGCTGCATGTAACTACCCTAGACATGATCACGTACCGCGCGCTGGACGCGCGCAAGCCGGTGTCCTGCGAGCTGAACGAGCTGGAGGTGTTCTCGTGCGTGCTGGGGCTGGAGGAGGAGACGGCGCTGGCCATCGTGGACCCCGCCGCGGTCACCGTGGCGCTGCACGCCGACCGCGTGCTGCATGTAACTACCCTAGACATGATCACGTACCGCGCGCTGGACGCGCGCAAGCCGGTGTCCTGCGAGCTGAACGAGCTGGAGGTGTTCTCGTGCGTGCTGGGGCTGGAGGAGGAGACGGCGCTGGCCATCGTGGACCCCGCCGCGGTCACCGTGGCGCTGCACGCCGACCGCGTGCTGCATGTAACTACCCTAGACATGATCACGTACCGCGCGCTGGACGCGCGCAAGCCGGTGTCCTGCGAGCTGAACGAGCTGGAGGTGTTCTCGTGCGTGCTGGGGCTGGAGGAGGAGACGGCGCTGGCCATCGTGGACCCCGCCGCGGTCACCGTGGCGCTGCACGCCGACCGCGTGCTGCATGTAACTACCCTAGACATGATCACGTACCGCGCGCTGGACGCGCGCAAGCCGGTGTCCTGCGAGCTGAACGAGCTGGAGGTGTTCTCGTGCGTGCTGGGGCTGGAGGAGGAGACGGCGCTGGCCATCGTGGACCCCGCCGCGGTCACCGTGGCGCTGCACGCCGACCGCGTGCTGCATGTAACTACCCTAGACATGATCACGTACCGCGCGCTGGACGCGCGCAAGCCGGTGTCCTGCGAGCTGAACGAGCTGGAGGTGTTCTCGTGCGTGCTGGGGCTGGAGGAGGAGACGGCGCTGGCCATCGTGGACCCCGCCGCGGTCACCGTGGCGCTGCACGCCGACCGCGTGCTGCATGTAACTACCCTACACATGTACACTTGACCACGTCTCGCGTACTGGACTCGGCTAGCGAGCGTGGGCCGTTCCCACAGCTTGGGGCTCGGCCACGGCCACTATGCAAAATGTATGAAACAACTCGTCCGCAACTTGTGGCGGCCACTAGTGTCTGAATGTGTGGCTGCTCTAAATAAAGAAATATATTATTTCAGACAAACAGGGGCCCACAAATGTTAAAATTATTATTTGAGCTTAATTTCTAGTGTTAGTTTTATTTCAAATCCTGGACATTCACGTGTACGAGGTTACTATCGAGAGTACTCTAGTCCAATGTATAAGAAACTGGCTGTCCAGCCTAACCGCTATAACCGCCATGAGGCCGTTGCGGCTGTCACGCAGGCGCCGAAGCGTTTTTCAAATTGTATCAATATGTTCGAAATGATTTTCCGTATCGAATAGTCAACAGACTTCTCATTCCAGATTTCCACCGGCACGTTGAACCTGCGATTGTCGTACCACGACATGCGAATGTTCGCGTCGATGATACAGTCGCTACCGGCTCAAGTTCGCGCTGCACTGTCGGGTGAGCATGTCGTCGTTGCCCGTTTGGAACGAACCTTCGCGTTCAATTTCAATTTCAATTTATTTATTTGCAAACTTGTACACTTGACAGCCAGATTCGAAAAACGCCAGATTCGCAGAACGTCACATTAGCATAATGCCAGATTTTCAGATTCGCAGCATACCAGATTCGTAGAATGCCAGATTCGCACGATGCCAGATTTGAGATTCGCATAGTACCAGATTCGCAGAACGCCAGACTCGCAGAATGACAGATTCGCAAAATGCCAGATTCGTTTCTTGTCAGCATTATTTACCATTTTCCTGTAGATTCAGATTTGTATTTTGAATCACTGTAGCGGTGTAACCTAACGCCGTATAACTGAAAACGGTAATCAAAATCTAGCAAATAATGGCGACAGGAAAGTGATAGCGGTTAAACCACCGTAAGTACCACCCACTAACCTGTCTTGATAACTTAGCCCATTTAATGTAGTAAAAGGGTTTCACAAATATTTTTTTAAGAATTAGGTAAAAAACCCAATGATTTTTACTTGTACTAATTAAAGAATGTGCTGAAGAACTGGCCCTCCCACTGACGTACATGATTAATCAGACCTTTGCCGAAGGAATATTCCCGGACTTACTAAAGATCTCGGTAATTAAACCAATACATAAAAAAGCTAAACAAAGTTTCTAATTAAAGGAAAAATTTAAGAATTTAATGTTCCGAGCCGGATTTTTCAGTTTCTCCTTTAATTAGAAATTTATAAATTTCGTTAGCAGCGATACTGCGTAATACAACATAATTATAATTATTTCAAAAATATTTGAAACTGCAATGGCTAAACCATTATATTCCTTCTGCGAGAAATACAACATATTTAGTGATGCACAAAATGGTTTCAGGAAACACCGGTCAACAACTTTAGCTGTTTTTAAATATGTGCAAGACGTACTAAATATAATAAACAACAAGAAACATGCCATTGGAATACTACTTGATATGAGTAAGGCTTATGATCAAGTTCTCTATGACATATTACTCAAAAGCTACGCGGAATCGGTGTAAGAGGAAAACCTTACGATTGTACATTTTAAATTAGTAGTTTTAAGAAATTGCTATGCTCACCAGAGCTCATGTTTAAACTGTACCTAACTTTATATTATATTAACATGAAACGCAATAAATAATCGAATTGAATTGACTTTTTTTTGTAGGACAATTTTTACACATACCGACCTAGTCTCATGGTAAGCTCAATTAAGGCTTGTGTTGTTCCTGATACATAAATAAATAATAGGCAGCAAAGTTGCTCGTTATGGATAGCCCGTGAGTTTATCCGGCGACTGATGTGATAATTGGATTTATATATATAATTTCCGCCCTAGCGCGGGGAAAGTGATCGTCAACTAATATGGCAAAACAATCCGATAATGGTTCTGTACCTTTTGAGGTACGGAACTACGGAACTCTAATTACTCTTACTCTCTCTATTACTAAATATTATGTGAAAAATAAATCTGGCATTGTGCGAATCTGGCAATCTGCGACTATGGTTTTCTGCGAATCTGGCGTTCTGCGAATCTGGTACTATGCAAATCTGGCATCGTGCGAATCTGGCATTCTGCGAATCTGGTATACTGCGAATCTGGTTTCTGCGAATCTGGCGTTCCGCGAATCTGGCGTTTTTCGAATCTGGCACAAAGTGTCAAAACCGTTTCGAAATTGAAAGGTTGTAGTAATGTGATGCTTATCTGTCGGGTTCTCAGGCAAGACAGAAGAGGAGACGTTGGAGGCGGACGCTCCGGCGAACAGCCTGCACATGCGCGCGAGCGCCCGGCTGCTGGCGCCGCGCTGGCTGCCGCCGCGCGCGCCGCCGCCGCCGCCCTCGGCCGTGTGGCCGCTGAGGGCCGTACAGGTACACTCGCGACCACAGAGCACTAAATACTATAGAAAGGCGATGTGGGCGTGGCACGCGCGCCATAACTTTGAGCGTGCGCTCAACGCTTTCGCGCCAACGTCACCTGATCACCGTGCAGTCACTCACAAAGTTGTAGGCGACGTGGAGGAGATGAGGCGACACCGATCCCGATAGAAACCGCGCTTGATACCCCTTCTATAGTATTTTGGACGCCACTGCTTGGAAATGTGGCCAAAGATGGTCAGAATTCAGGCTTCAAAGCGGCGAGCGGGCCGCGTTCGCCTGTTTAGTATTATGATCTTTTATTATGTACTTAATTTTTATTTATAATTATAATTATTTGCAATTTTCTCGCAGTAGGCGTGAAAAGCACTATGTGATGTCTCGGCCAAAACTGCAATAGAGGGACTCGTCTCCTTCGAGGTCCTCACCTGTCACTCCCTCCTCGAACCCATTCGTCCATCTATTGCCTACTTTCTAGCCTTTACAACAATGTACTATTCTTTAATCAATTTAGATTCTGTAACACACTTGTATCCACACAGGTGACCGCCGAGTGCGTGACTTTGTGCGTGATCGACGACTGCCTGGACTCCGACGTGCCGCTGTTAGAGGTCTCCTTGGTGGATCTCAATGTTGAACAGGTACGCTATGATAATGTAGTATCCTCAAAAGTATCCTAAAAGGTTTCCCTCGTATGTAGCGAAATCGACTACGGCGTAGGAGTGTTAAATATGTCGCCGTCTATTACCCATAAAAGCAGTTACACACGGCACGGGGCTTTTTGCAGCGATATAAAGGCTCGTTTCATGAACGCGGGACTGTCGCGCGTGATTGCAGCTCTAACGCTTATTCTAAGCCTATGGGACGAGTTCGATTTGTGTAACATAGTCCCCTGATATTTATTGATCTATTATTATTTATTTAATGTGAGATTGCGTGTGTTCTGTGTCAGGACCTGCGTAAGATCGAGGAGTCGTTCTCGGACCCCGTACTAGTGTCGACCCCGGGGACCCCGGGCGCGAGCGCGGGCGCCAGCGGCGCGGGCGCCGGGCGCCTGGCCGCCGCGCTCTCCGTGCACTACTACAACCGCATGCTGTCCGGCTGGGAGCCCGCTATAGAACCATGGAGGTCAGTTTTTATTCCTCACTTGTACTCTAGAAAAAGTAGTTTTGCTCATCTCTTTAGGCAGTCGCAGTCAGCACAGTGGCCGCGTCAGAGCCACAAGCTGCGAGAATGGTTCGCGCTCGCTACTAGTGGCCGCGTTTCATGGCGACCATAAGTGGCTTAGTGTGCGGCAGAGTGGTCGCGTTTAGTGGCTTAGTAGCTTACGGTAGCCTAGTGGTTCAGGCATGCGGCTGTCAAGCAGCGGTCGTGGGTTCGAATCCCGGTTCGTACCAATGACATTTTCGGAACTTATGTACGAAATATACCATTAGCTTTTCGGTGAAGGGAAACATCGTGAGGAAGCCGGTCTAATCCTTTCACGAAAAATAGGCACGTTTGATGTCGATTTGCGGATAATACCCAGTAAAACGAATTCACTAACTAGTAGCTCAGTGCGCGGCAGAGTGGTCGCGTTTAGTGGCGACCATTAGTGTCTTAGTGTGCGGCAGAGTGGTCGCGTTTAGTGGCGACCATTAGTGCCTTAGTGCGCGGCAGAGTGGTCGCGTTTAGTGGCGACCATTAGTGCCTTAGTGCGCGGCAGAGTGGTCGCGTTTAGTGGCGACCATTAGTGCCTTAGTGCGCGGCAGAGTGGTCGCGTTTAGTGGCGACCATTAGTGCCTTAGTGCGCGGCAGAGTGGTCGCGTTTAGTGGCGACCATTAGTGTCTTAGTGTGCGGCAGAGTGGTCGCGTTTAGTGGCGACCATTAGTGCCTTAGTGTGCGGCAGAGTGGTCGCGTTTAGTGGCGACCATTAGTGGCTTAGTGCGCGGCAGAGTGGTCGCGTTTAGTGGCGACCATTAGTGCCTTAGTGCGCGGCAGAGTGGTCGCGTTTAGTGGCGACCATTAGTGTCTTAGTGTGCGGCAGAGTGGTCGCGTTTAGTGGCGACCATTAGTGGCTTCGTGCGCGGCAGAGTGGTCGCGTTTAGTGGCGACCATTAGTGCCTTAGTGCGCGGCAGAGTGGTCGCGTTTAGTGGCGACCATTAGTGTCTTAGTGTGCGGCAGAGTGGTCGCGTTTAGTGGCGACCATTAGTGGCTTAGTGCGCGGCAGAGTGGTCGCGTTTAGTGGCGACCATTAGTGCCTTAGTGCGCGGCAGAGTGGTCGCGTTTAGTGGCGACCATTAGTGCCTTAGTGCGCGGCAGAGTGGTCGCGTTTAGTGGCGACCATTAGTGGCTTAGTGCGCGGCAGAGTGGTCGCGTTTAGTGGCGACCATTAGTACCTAAGTGCGCGGCAGAGTGGTCGCGTTTAGTGGCGACCATTAGTGGCTTAGTGTGCGGCAGAGTGGTCGCGTTTAGTGGCGACTATTAGTGGCTTAGTGTGCGGCAGAATGGTCGCGTTTAGTGGCGACCATTAGTGCCTTAGTGCGCGGCAGAGTGGTCGCGTTTAGTGGCGACTATTAGTGGCTTAGTGTGCGGCAGAATGGTCGCGTTTAGTGGCGACTATTAGTGGCTTAGTGCGCGGCAGAGTGGTCGCGTTTAGTGGCGACTATTAGTGGCTTAGTGTGCGGCAGAGTGGTCGCGTTTAGTGGCGACCATTAGTGGCTTAGTGCGCGGCAGAGTGGTCGCGTTTAGTGGCGACCATTAGTACCTAAGTGCGCGGCAGAGTGGTCGCGTTTAGTGGCGACCATTAGTGGCTTAGTGTGCGGCAGAGTGGTCGCGTTTAGTGGCGACTATTAGTGGCTTAGTGTGCGGCAGAGTGGTCGCGTTTAGTGGCGACCATTAGTACCTAAGTGCGCGGCAGAGTGGTCGCGTTTAGTGGCGACTATTAGTGGCTTAGTGTGCGGCAGAGTGGTCGCG
Organism: Epinotia nisella; assembly: GCA_932294315.1. Classification (NCBI taxonomy): domain Eukaryota; kingdom Metazoa; phylum Arthropoda; class Insecta; order Lepidoptera; family Tortricidae; genus Epinotia; species Epinotia nisella. The sequence goes on from OW028679.1 coordinate 23,260,866, forward strand.
TTTAGTGGCGACTATTAGTGGCTTAGTGTGCGGCAGAATGGTCGCGTTTAGTGGCGACCATTAGTGCCTTAGTGCGCGGCGGAGTGGTCGCGTTTAGTGGCGACCATTAGTGGCTTAGTGTGCGGCAGAGTGGTCGCGTTTAGTGGCGACCATTAGTACCTAAGTGCGCGGCAGAGTGGTCGCGTTTAGTGGCGACCATTAGTGGCTTAGTGTGCGGCAGAGTGGTCGCGTTTAGTGGCGACCATTAGTGCCTTAGTGCGCGGCAGAGTGGTCGCGTTTAGTGGCGACCATTAGTGCCTTAGTGCGCGGCAGAGTGGTCGCGCTTAGTGGCGACCATTAGTGTCTTAGTGCGCGGCAGAGTGGTCGCGCTTAGTGGCGACCATTAGTGTCTTAGTGCGCGGCAGAGTGGTCGCGCTTAGTGGCGACCATTAGTGTCTTAGTGTGCGGCAGAGTGATCGCGTTTAGGGCGACCATTAGTACCTAAGTGCGCGGCAGAGTGGTCGCGTTTAGTGGCGACCATTAGTGGCTTAGTGTGCGGCAGAGTGGTCGCGTTTAGTGGCGACCATTAGTGGCTTAGTGTGCGGCAGAGTGGTCGCGTTTAGTGGCGACCATTAGTGCCTTAGTGCGCCGCAGAGTGGTCGCGTTTAGTGGCGACCATTAGTGCCTTAGTGCGCGGCAGAGTGGTCGCGCTTAGTGGCGACCATTAGTGTCTTAGTGCGCGGCAGAGTGGTCGCGCTTAGTGGCGACCATTAGTGTCTTAGTGTGCGGCAGAGTGATCGCGTTTAGGGCGACCATTAGTGCCTTAGTGCGCGGCAGAGTGGTCGCGTTTAGTGGCGACCATTAGTGCCTTAGTGCGCGGCAGAGTGGTCGCGCTTAGTGGCGACCATTAGTGTCTTAGTGCGCGGCAGAGTGGTCGCGCTTAGTGGCGACCATTAGTGCCTTAGTGCGCGGCAGAGTGGTCGCGTTTAGTGGCGACCATTAGTGCCTTAGTGCGCGGCAGAGTGGTCGCGTTTAGTGGCGACCATTAGTGCCTTAGTGCGCGGCAGAGTGGTCGCGTTTAGTGGCGACCATTAGTGCCTTAGTGCGCGGCAGAGTGGTCGCGTTTAGTGGCGACCATTAGTGCCTTAGTGCGCGGCAGAGTGATCGCGTTTAGTGGCGACCATTAGTGCCTTAGTGCGCGGCAGAGTGGTCGCGTTTAGTGGCGACCATTAGTGCCTTAGTGCGCGGCAGAGTGGTCGCGTTTAGTGGCGACCATTAGTGGCTTAGTGCGCGGCAGAGTGGTCGCGTTTAGTGGCGACCATTAGTGGCTTAGTGTGCGGCAGAGTGGTCGCGTTTAGTGGCGACCATTAGTGGCTTAGTGTGCGGCAGAGTGGTCGCGTTTAGTGGCGACCATTAGTGCCTTAGTGCGCGGCAGAGTGGTCGCGTTTAGTGGCGACCATTAGTGTCTTAGTGTGCGGCAGAGTGATCGCGTTTAGTGGTGGCCAATAGTGTGTGTAATGTGCGGGCGTTCTAACTAAAATATCTGTCAGACCCATATATATTGGGCGACAATTTTCTTGATTTCTATTATTTTATATCTCAACATTCGCTTTCAATAGTTCTGTTACAGATTGAAATTAGTTACATACATTTTCAATTATAATTTTGAACCGTATTATCGTGGTGTAGATTCGACACATCATGGGAGTACACGCTGACGAGCGGGCTGGCGCTGGGCCGGCTGGCGGCGAGCGTGCGCTCGGCGGAGGTGCTCAACACGAACGTGACGTCGTCGCTGGTGGAGCTGGCGCAGCTGGTGCGCGCCAACTGGGCCGCCGACTACTACGCGCCGCAGGTACACGGGACACGGGAATACTCGCAAACTTGTACCTGGGTCGTTCTTCTTTTCGACCGACAATAACCTGTCCCTCGTCTTATTACGGCATCTCATTTGAGTAATGATGTTTACGGTTTTATAATGTTCGAATGAACGTCCATATTATTTTATTAATTAGTGATATTTAATATTTCACTTTCTCTAACTAGCATTTTTTTTAATGTTTTTTTTTTCGTAGAATGCCGTGACAGAGTGGTAAACCAAAATGTTGTCCCCACTGAAAGAGTCCACTTTGTCACATGTTCTTTTTTAGAAACCAACCGTAAATAAATATTTATATTGGCCAGAAAGGAAACTTTAATTAGTTCTAATGAAGAAACCTATGCATTTTTTTAAAAATCGCACTTCAAAACCACAATTTTCGATAGTTCAAAAACCAAAAAAAAAACAGAAAAACCTCATTTCATTGTCGGTAAAAAAGAAGAACGACCCACCTGCGTAATGTGAACATAAGGACGCATTCTCGTGGATTAAACGATTTATTCTGGGATACCTGTAGGACCAAACAGAATGTTTGAGGTTTAATAACAAAGTCAATAATGGTCGCCTCACGAGGTTGGAGAAAATTCAAATCTTTTTTTTTTTTTTTTTATTTATTTATCTAAAGTACAAAACAATTACCAATGTTATATTACTCGCCAAACTGCGATAACAGTTTGTTGGCGAGACCGCGCTCATTTTAACTAGTGTTAAGTACCTACGTTAAAACTATGTTATGCATGCTATGTGAACTACATATAATCTTAAACACTAACTTACACACTAAACATGACAATGCCTGAACACTTCACCCCTGCACTTAAAGTGCTATACTTTACAATTATTTATGTGTTTAATTATTTTTTTAACTGCAAGTATTTTTTACCTATAAGTATTAATGTAATTTTTCCAAAAATGTCTTTTTTAATCTATTTTTTAATTCAACTTTGCTGCACTTTTTTTCTTCTCTTAACCAATCAGTCTCGTTATATATTTTTGGTATCATAAATATATTAGCTCTTTTGCCATAGTAGTTTTTAGCAGAATTCTGTACATATTTCTTTGCCCTTACATTTTTAGTTTTATATTTATTTTGTGTTAAAACCTTATACTCATTATTAAAATAGTTTTCTACAGCTATCATATATTGCACTCTCTGGTGTATAGGTAATATTTTACATATCTTGTATAACCTGTCGTAATCACCTCTAAGGTTATTTTTAGTTTTTTTACTGACAAGGTATTTCATACATCTTATTTGTAATTTTTTAATTTCACTTAAATATGTTTGAAAGGTTCGACCATAAACACTAAGCCCGTAACCAATAACAGAGTCGGCTAACGCATAATACACAACAAGCATGGTTTTTTTACTAACTACTCTATTTAAGTGGTACAGCTTACTTAGAACTGAGCGAAGCCTAGAACAAACTGCAGTGACATGTGTTTTCCAATTGAAATTATTATCAATGTGCATACCTAAATACTTATATGTCTGCACGTATTCTAACGGTTCACAGTTACAATTTGTATTTGAATGGTTGTGTAAACAGTCGTACCCGTGACCGATGACACCGAGGACTTTATAGTCGACACGAGGAGCCTTGCGATTGTATGGAGAGTAAATGTGCATACATTTAGTTTTTGTTAAATTTATAATAATTCCGTTATCATGGGCCCATTTAATTACATTATCAAGGTCGCTCTGTATATTTTTATGAGCTTCCGTCATATCTGCATGTGAGTACAGTAGACACATATCATCCGCATACATGTATACTTTACAATTGCGCACGACGTTGACAACACTGTTGACGAGCATCACGTAGCCGACAGGGCCGTACACCGACCCGGTCGGCACCCCGAGCGTGACGTCACACTCCGCGCCCGTGGTGCCGGCGAGGGTCGTGCGCATGCTCCTGCCCGCCAGGTAGCTGCGGAACCAGTCGTTAACGGGGCCAGCGATGCCACATTCTCTCATCGCCTGGAGCAGCACTTCGTGGTCCAGGGTATCGAACGCTTTTTTATAATCTATAAAAAGCGCCAGAACTTGCTTACCTTCGTTCAATCGGCTGTTTATTTCGTCTGAGAACTGCGCCAGCGCCGACCCCGTGCTACGGCCTCTTCTAAACCCGTGCTGCGCATCCGCAAGTATGTTATGTTTCTCCAGAAAACCTGTTATTTGTCCAACGACTACTTTTTCAACAATTTTGTTTATTACAGATAGGATGGCAATTGGCCTGTAGTTAGTATATTCTAAGTGATTACCGTTTTTATAAATAGGTCTGATAATAGATTTTTTCAGGTTTTCTGGATAAACACCTTTCAACACACACATATTAACAAAATTAGCCAAAATGGGACATAATTGCTTCTTAATATGTTTAATATCTTGCACTCTAATCTGATCAATGCCTGGCGCTTTTTTTGTGCTCAAATTATTAACAATTTTTTCAATATCAATAGCCGACACTTTTGTATACCTAAAAGACAAATCTACTTTTTTGACATAAGAGTTACGATCCAGAAATTTAATGTTACAGGTGTGTTTTATATTCAAAATTTCACGAGTAAATGTTTCAGAGAATCTATTACATATATTATAAATACTATCTAATTTTCCCAAATACCGCATAACTACCTCGTCAACATTTAATTTAATTCGCCCTAACCAGTTGTTAATTGTATTTTATTCATATTATTTGGTGTCGCCTTCCACGCTCGAAACAATTCGTCCCTTTTAGCTGTCATAATAAATAACCGCTTATCTATCCATGGTTGGGTAATCCTACCTCGTTTAGCATTTTTTTCGACCTTACTCTCGCTATAAATTGATTCAAATACAAGACAAAGTTTATCATAAAGAAACAAAGGACAAATTATAAACAATAACTGTGACCAATCGTAGTTATCCAATTTATCTTTGACGAGTTTATCATCTATTACTAAGCGCGTATTTTTTTGCACTGCATTCCTGCAATACCCACAGTCAAGGTTCAAACTTAAGCCGATCATGTGATGATCCGATATACCGCACTCTATCACACTCGCAGCCGCGGACGCACTGTGCCCCTGTTGCCGTCTCGCTCGCACCCACACATGGTCTATGCACGATGTCTCTGGGCGCCCGGTCACAATAGCCTCCCGTGTTATCTCCGAACTAGGTATGCCGCATTGTAGGCCGTATCCACACAAGGTGTTTTTATACTTGATGGTTTAGCTGCATTTAAATTATTTTTAGATAAGTCTATATTCATGTCTCCGATAATTATCAGGTCTTCACAGTTCGGCATGCGTTGAATTAGAAGTTCTAAGTGCTGTATAAATAAGTTCTTATTTTGGTGGGGTGGTCTATAAATAGACAGTAAGTTGATTCTTCTATTTTCTAATTGTAATACTCCATATAGTAATTCCATACCGAGGCACTTCACTTCGTCCACAGTGAAGTTAACTCTATTTTTAATGTATACTAAAATGCCTCCCCCTCTAGTGCTTTGCCTCGTTTTTGCGCAGGTATAGTATCCTTTTATATTGTAACATGTAACTTCATCCTCTTTTATGTTAACTTCCGATAGAATAATGACATCTAATTGACGTTGACTCTGGTTAATTGTAACTAATAATTCATTGAAATGCTTACGCAACGATCTTATATTCAAGTGCAATATGTTAAATTGATTTTTTTTGCTATTATTTGATGAACTCCATATTTCTATATTCTTATGCCGTGAATATACTAATTCCGGCAGTGCATCAGGAGAAACGTTGAATTTTGTTAGCAGAAGAAATCACGTAGTGTGTTCTGACAGCTAATTGCTTAGTAACTAGGCCGTTATATTTTCGATATCTTTTTCACACCTGATTCGGTATATCTTGGCATCATTTTCTTTTCTGGCTAATATGTTCGAATTTTGTATCCATATATATCTGCAGATATCTTTAAGTTGCGTTTTGGCGGACCAAAACAGCTGTCGTTTAAACTTTGGAAGGTCCTCATTAATGTATATAGGCTTTTCACTTCCGTTTTCATAGATGTGGCTGTTACTAACCCGGGTCTTTCTGGCTTGGAGCCACTTCTCCCGGGTGGTCCTGCTCTTCAGCTTGACAACGACGGGCTGCGGCTTGGCTTCGCCCGCGCCCGCTTTTTCTCGTCCGACCCTCCATGCGTATTTTATGTCGTCAGGATTCAAACTGAGTTTTTTGGCTATTTCTTTAACTATTTCCGTTGTGTTTTCACCATTTTTTTTCTCCAGCCCTATTACTTCAACATTTTTCTCTTTTTTCTCCTGTTCTAAGTCCATAATTCTTTCCTCCAGCGCCTTATTGCATTTTTCGAGGTGGGTATTTTTTTGGTCCAACGCTTTCATTTTCTTTTCAGCTCTTTCTTTAAATTCTATCAACTCCTGGTACTGCGCGGCGTAGAATTCCACTGCAGATTTTACGTCATCCAATTTTTTTTCGATTGTATAAATTACATCCAGCTTGTGGTTGACGTCCTTGAGCACAGCTTCAAGCGAAGTTTCCCCCGGCTTGATTTCTATTTTAGCCTTGCTTGCGTCCTGTTTTATTCCAGCGGGACTGCCAGATTCCTTCCGAAAACAGTTTTCACACATTTCCTTCATTGCGCACTTTTTGTGAAGGATACCATCACACGTTTTGCACTTTATCGTCTCGTCCTTCGCTAAAGACACAAATAATTTGCACCTTCTACACTGCACCATTATGATAGAGATTATCTCGTAACTTTATGATAGCATAAACAACACCACACGTCCACTCGCTGAGCGCGTGCGCGCGAAACTGATCTTTGCTGTCCTTAATTATTCACAGCTTGTAGAACTTTACTTCGACTTGTTTAAGATTGAAACTCGTTTGCAGTGTTCGGCCGACGCGTCTCCGAAAGGCAGCCCCGCAGGGCACCGGCGACGCTCGCCCTTCGTGCCCTACGCACTACGCAACAACACTGGTCATAAACTGTGGTTCACCACGCTGCTGACTACCTGCGACGTGTGAGTACAGTATTCCATTCAAAGGACCACATTTAAAAGTTATTTTAAGACCATTCATTCAATATTAAATTATAGTATTTTGGGGATAATCTTTCACGCAACCATTTTTAAAGACATGTCACTAATTGTTGATTAGCCTTTATATGGCGCAGTCGGTAGGATACGAACGTAAGGCAGGTTGCAGGGATTAATTGAATGAAAAAAAGCCGAACCTAATATTTTAAATATGCAGAACGCTGGCAGCGTGCCAGTTTGGCAGTTTTTTCGTAAATTTTAAGTGCTTTATTGGTGGAAGGCTCACTGGTTCGCCGGCGACTAATTCGCTTATGAACAGAGATCGTAATTTTCGCGGCAAAACAAAACACTGTCGCAATCTAGCTAGTGTTAGAAACGTGTCTTTTATCGAAATCGAGTATTGTTATACTAAAAAAACATGCCTAATATATATTTACATTATTTTATAATCATTCGCGAATGTTAATTTAAAATATGCAAAAGAAGTGGTAAGTTACGGGATTGTTTTATATGTGTTATTCCATCTAAACCTTAACTATACTTTATCATATTAACTAATAGCCCTTTCTTTTGGTTTTGTCGTAGTCGGGTATCAAGGAGGTAAAACTTTTAATTAAGTGACTATACCACCTCATTGAAAGTAATAGACACTTCAGAAAATGAGTACCTACTCCATAAGACATTGCATCTGTCTCTATACAATTTTATACAAACCTCACGTAAAAAATTGTATTAAATATTTTAATTTATTTGGTGAACCTTGTTTGTCTTCTATTACACAACTATCGATATCGATAAAAAAATGTTTCTAACACTAGCTTGATTGCGACAGTTTTCTGTTTTGCCGCGAAAACTCCGACCTCTGCTTATGAATCATTGGGTTATTTTTCCGAAATAGATTTTCAAGCAGATGTTGTACTAGCATAGTTTGAATACGAGCGAGCATGCGTGATCCGCTCGAAGTGTAACAAGTATGACGTCACACAGTTTGACGGAGAGCCGCGGCTGGAGCGGCCCCGACGACTCGTGGGTGCTGGTCCGCGGGGGCGACACGGAGCCGTTCTCGTTCGGCGCGCGGCGCGGGCGCGGCGCGCGCGCCGGCCCCGCCGTGCTGCACCAGCTGGCGCTGCGGCTGGACGGCTGGGGCCCGCCCGACCCCGTCTGCGTGGACCGCGTCGGCGTGTTCTTCCGCACTCTCACGCATGCGGTCAGTGCCCCTGTGTCCTGCGGGATGCTAGCCCGCCGGCCATTGCTGCTCCTGCATCTTGTTGCCTTGGCTGAACAAGTTCCGTTATCCTATAGCCACCGAAAGGCCTATTAAAAGGTCACCTCACCTTCAATGGAATATATAACGGCCTCCGTAGCCCAGTTGGTAGTGACTCTGCCTACGAAGCTGGAGGTCCCGGGTTCGAATCCCGGTCAGGGCATTTATTTGTGTGTTATCACGAATATTTGTTCCTGAGTTATGGATGTTATATATGTATATAAGTATCTATATGTATTTATCTATTATATATATCGTCACCTAGTACCCACAATACAAGCCTTACTGAGCTTACCGTGGGCCTAGGTTGATTTGTGTAAGATTGTCTCGTAATATTTATTTATTTATATATCATTTCAAATCAGAACAGAGTTGCATTTGTTTTGTTTCGTAGGATTTTAAAACAAAAACTACTCTATTTCCTTTATTAGTTGGTTGACGACCGCTTTAGCCTAGTTGGTAGTGACCCTGCCTACGAAGCAAGAGGTCCTGGGTTCGAATCCCGGTAAGGGCATTTATTTGTGTGATGAGCACGAATATTTGTTCCTGAGTCATGGATGTTTTCTATGTATTTAAGTATGTATTTATCTATATAAGTATGTTTATCGTCGTCTAGTACCCATAGTACAAGCTTTGCTTAGTTTGGGACTAGGTCGATTTGTGTAAGATTGTCCGCAAATATTTATTTATTTATTTATTTAAATTTCAGTGCCAATTTTTCTTGTATGTCGGGCGGCTAGACGTCATGTGTTTAATTAACAGCAGATTGGTGAGGCGAGGTGTTAAAAGTGGTTATATATTTTCAGAATATAAATTTTAGTGTCTTTTTCATCAGAAAACGGGTGCAGAAGCGCGCCTAGTGCTGGAAGTGTCCCTGGAGGGCTCGGCGCGCAAGCTGGTGACGGTGCGCTCGGCGCTGACGCTGCTCAACCGGCTGCCCGTGCCCGTGGACGTGCGGCTGGAGTCCGCAGGTAACTGACGTCGTCAGCCGGGTCCCGGGACAACGGGTGCAGTGCGACTAGTGCTGGAGGTGTCCCTGGAGGGCTCGGCGCGCAAGCTGGTGACGGTGCGCTCGGCGCTGACGCTGCTCAACCGGCTGCCGGTGCCCGTGGACGTGCGGCTGGAGTCCGCAGGTAACTGACGTCGTCAGCCGGGTCCCGGGACAACGGGTGCAGTGCGACTAGTGCTGGAAGTGTCCCTGGAAGGCTCGGCGCGCAAGCTGGTGACGGTGCGCTCGGCGCTGACGCTGCTCAACCGGCTGCCGGTGCCTGTGGACGTGCGGCTGGAGTCCGCAGGTAACTGATGTCATCAGCCGGATCCCGGGACAACGGGTGCAGTGCGACTAGCGCACGGTTTTGAACCGTATTATAGTCGTCAACATCTTAGAGGTTCAAAATCATGTGGTCCACTTCCATACAGTACACTGCCTGGCTAAGGGTTATAAACTAATAGGGTAACCCTTGTTCGCTGAGCATCATGTGCCAACGGAAATATTCCAAAATAGTTACTTTCCCAATGGAAAATTCTCACAATTCTCTATATGGAATACTTTATTAATACACGTGAATGTTACTTGAAATTTACGAGATGTTTTCGCAAGTTGTACATTGGTATCGCTATGTGTCCATGTTACTGATGTGCCGTCCAGGGATCGGAACCGGTTTTTTCAAAAGTCCCCGAAGTAGTCTAATATTTTGAACTATTTTAGGCTCTTAATGTATATGCTTTGTCATGTATTTAGGTAACATTTTCGTATTATTAGACAGCCTGATCAAAAATGATATTATAAACCAAAGAACGAAATTAAACGAAATAAAACCGGTATTTTTGTATGGTGAAAATACCGGTATCCGATCCCTGGTCCTAAATTGCAAAATTTTTTTGCAATTTAACATAGGAAATTTTCCTCATTTTAGTATGTGAATTGAAAATTTCCATTTCCAAATTGGAAGTTTCCTTTATTTCTTGTGAAACTTTCCAGAAATTTCCTAGAACTTTTCCGTCTTTTTGGAAATTTTCCGCAATTTGCACATCCTTAGTCCTTGTATGCAGTGGGCCCTATCTCGAGCTGGGCGGGCGCGGGGCGCGTGCGCGAGTGCTGCGCGGCGCTGCGGCGCGAGCACGCCGCGCGCGCGTGCTCGCCCGCGCTCGCTGCGCCGCGCGCGCGCGACGTGCTCACGTTACACCCTGTGTCACTATGCGGTACTCTTGATGTCAACGCCCTACCTTAACTATCTAGTTTACATTGCGTTTGTAGAAAGAGAGATGTCCCGGTATAACATTTTGCGTATGTAAGCATACTAAGCTGCGTAGTGTTGAGGTAAATATTACGGTAGGTATATGTAATATTGAGGTATTAATTTCGGTTTGTAAGAACATAAACAGGGTGTAACGGTAGAGTATGAATCGCACCGTATTTGATAGAAAATGTTTTTTTAGATTAGATTAGAGTTTAGTATAGTCGGAGGTGTTAATAAATGTTTTAGAAACACGTAGTCGTTAATATGGGTGTAGACACAAAAATAATCAATAATGTTGTATTTTTGAAAAGAGATTAAAAATGTAGTCAAATGAGAAAAAAATCAACGAAAGAGGTTAAATAATCACAAAGTTATAAGGGTCCATAGTGTTAAGAGTAGTTTTATTCTGTCCCTTTTTTCGCAAAACGCACCATCATAAGAAACGATTATCATTTACTATGACGCTCGATGGTCGTGACGTCACGATCCCCGAGAGTTTTCTCCCTCTAACAAGCAACATTAAAACGGTTGTAGCTTCGTAATTTTTTGAGATACTCGAAAAGGATTTTCGTCACGTCATGACGACCGAATAGCCTAGTGGTTAGAGAACCTGACTATGAAGCTTGAAGTCTCGGGTTCGATCCCCGGTCGGGGCAGATATTTGTATGATGAATACGAATGTTTGTTCTCGAGTCTTGGATGTTTAATATCTATTTAAGTATATATATATCTATATAAGTATGTTTATCCGTTGTCTAGTACAAATAGTACAGGCTTTGCCTAGTTTGGGACTAGATCAATTGGTGTGAATTGTCCCACTATATTTATTTATTATTTATTTATTAGGCATATTTTTCTGCCTTCTTTAAAATTGATTATTACTTCAAAAGTGAAACAATAATTAATTTTGAGTCTACACCCCTATTGAAAACTTACCCTTACTGAACAAAGGCTCGACATGTTTCAAAACAGGAGTGCCTTTAACGTAGCTGAGGAGAAAAAGCGTTACCTACCTACTCACCACAGGTGGTAATGAAGGCAGCCTCGGATCGAACATTTATCGCCCATTCTTTTGGCACAGGCGTCAAATACCTGCGATCTTAGACATCATTTGTTTTAACGTCCTAGCTGAGTATATGTACATTGTACTATCCCCAACACAGTTAGCTGACCATGCGTGCACTTTATGTACATTGTAATAAGGTTCAATATTAATACAGGATGGTCACTTAACTGTGTTGGCGTATGTGCTATGTAGGTCACGGGTCCGGTTAACGTACGACCTAACAATCCGCGTTCACTGTATGCCTTTCGGGTGTTGATGGGGCTGCTCCGTTTATGCAGCGCATCGGGGATGTTTGCTGACGCAGGAATAGACTGTTTTATGCGACAATGCGTAAACGCAGCGCGTCCCTGATGCGTCGGGTGCGGGCCAGCCCCAACAATATCCTGCAGATGTTTGCAAATACGGTGGATTGTGCGTATTTACGGCACTGTGGTGATTTATGTACACTCTAATCGCTACTATTGTATGGTAAAAAAATAAAAATAAAATAAAGGTAGGTAGGTGTTGAGAACTAGATCGACATGCGCTCGGGAGGAGACGCGCGGGCGGCGGACACAGCGCGACGTCATCGTCGCGGGCGGCGCGGCGACCCGCGAGCGACACTCGCCTTCACAAACCCCACCGGGAACGGACGATTCTCGCTTGATATTTACTTTCTGTTGGCCGGGTTCCCATTGTAATTAAGGCGGAATAAACCAGCCTATAGAATATACTTGCCATTCATTTAAGTCCCAGTAGGACCCTAACATTTTGTGATTGTAATAATTGTATTATGGGTCAGTGATACTCGAATTAAATGTTTTTTTTTTTTTAAGAGAGAGAGATAAAGATCTAAATTCTTAAATAAATGGACGCGGATTATTCGGGCGTACATTAGACGGAGCCGTAGCTGACGGTTAGTTTCGTGGCAGGTCAGTGGTCGTCGAGCGGCGCCGGGCGCTGGAGCAGCGTCCCCGCGGGTGGGCTGTGGGCGGCGCCGCTGGCGCCCGCGCCGGGCGGCGTGGCGGTGCGGCCCGCGCCGCGCGGCGCCGGCGCGTCTGCGCCCGCGCACGTGGACTGGCGCGGCTGCGAGCGCCGCCTGCTGTACTGCGAGTGTCGCGCCCCGCCGCTGGAGGTCTACAGGTTGGTTACCACTGACACACTGGAGCAGCGTCCCCGCGGGCGGGCTGTGGGCGGCGCCGCTGGCGCCCGCGCCGGGCGGCGTGGCGGTGCGGCCCGCGCCGCGCGGCGCCGGCGCGTCTGCGCCCGCGCACGTGGACTGGCGCGGCTGCGAGCGCCGCCTGCTGTACTGCGAGTGTCGCGCCCCGCCGCTGGAGGTCTACAGGTTGGTTACCACTGACGTTGATTGTTAATCGGCCTGTAAAGTGAGCCGGTTGTTTTCAGTGAGTTTTGTATGTTCCAGATTCTGCTGCGTGATAGTCCGCGAGCGCTTTCCCCCCGCGCGCGACCCGCACGCGGCGGGCCACGCGCTGACCCTAGTCCCTTCGCTGCGGCTGGAGAACCTGCTGCCGCTGGAGCTGCAGTTCCGCTGCGCCGGCCTCGACGTGCAGGGCGTGTCCGGCGCGCTCGCGCCCGCCGTGACGCGCCCCTTCCACGAGGTATGCTCTACTCTACACGAACTGATTTCGAATTGCAACTGCTGGAAAACCAGTTAGCCGTCACTCGGCTCGGCCACTTCAAATGGCGGCGGCAGCCATACGTCGGAGCGATAGATCGGCGCGGCCTTTCGTACGTATAGCGCACCGTGGAATAGCTGCTCCTTTCACGAGGTGACCTCCCATATCCTTCCCAAATGTTCCCTACCTCTGCATTAATCGCTCCATTCAGGTGACACTCCTATGGTACCAACTGACGCTCCAACGCGACGTGAGACGTGAAACGTGATAATCTACCCTTTTCTTAATTCGCACTGAGACAGCAGAGGCAGAGTCGCGCCACCTGTTCTATAACTCTATCCTTCCACTGCAATGGCTTCTCTTTCCATGAGTTTTTCCTTGCCTGTGTCTCTTCCAGAATTTAGCCTCTGCTCATAATTTGCAAAGAGTTCAGTTTCTTTCATCGTCGATTTACTTTTCTGATAAACTACACAGTTAATCGGACAATTTGATCATGATTCTTTTCACGCTCAGGTCAACATGGAAGAAGGCGTGGAACTGAGCGTGAAAATAGATGGCTTCGGATGGTCCTCGACTCTGTCCGTTGGCGGCTCCGGTGGAACCTCCTTCACGGCGCGGCTCAAGCTGAAGGACAGCTGGGGCCGGCGGCTGTACCTCAACGCGCGCGTGGCCGTCAAGCACACTGACGGCATCAAGGTCAGCGTACTGCTACTTACAAACATGAGTGGGGAGGGATGCCTCTACACACGGACCGGGGCGCGTCAAACGATATCTAGGGCATGCGGCTACGGTGTCAAATTAACTGACGCGATCAGCTCCGTCATATTACACACAGCCAGTTGCTGTAGATGAATATCGATGGCATCATTTTATAGAACTTGTTAAGTGAGCGCAATAAACACTTTTTGTAAATGAATCTTTCGTAACGTACTTTTTATCGCAGGTGTCGATCAGCGCCGCGTACTGGCTGGTGAACCGCACGGGGCTCCCCGTGGTGTTCCGCGCGGAGGGTGCCGCGGCGCCCGCGGCGGGCCAGGGCACCGAGCACGAGATGGCGCGCATGGTGCAGCCGCTGCTCTTCGCGTTCGCGGAGGCCGACGGCGGACCCACGGTGTCGGCCAGACTCGGGACAGCTGTGGCGCTCAACCAGGAGGTAACGTGCACTAGGGCACCGAGCACGAGATGGCGCGCATGGTGCAGCCGCTGCTCTTCGCGTTCGCGGAGGCCGACGGCGGACCCACGGTGTCGGCCAGACTCGGGACAGCTGTGGCGCTCAACCAGGAGGTAACGTGCACTAGGGCACCGAGCACGAGATGGCGCGCATGGTGCAGCCGCTGCTCTTCGCGTTCGCGGAGGCCGACGGCGGACCCACGGTGTCGGCCAGACTCGGGACAGCTGTGGCGCTCAACCAGGAGGTAACGTGCACTAGGGCACCGAGCACGAGATGGCGCGCATGGTGCAGCCGCTGCTCTTCGCGTTCGCGGAGGCCGACGGCGGACCCACGGTGTCGGCCAGACTCGGGACAGCTGTGGCGCTCAACCAGGAGGTAACGTGCACTAGGGCACCGAGCACGAGATGGCGCGCATGGTGCAGCCGCTGCTCTTCGCGTTCGCGGAGGCCGACGGCGGACCCACGGTGTCGGCCAGACTCGGGACAGCTGTGGCGCTCAACCAGGAGGTAACGTGCACTAGGGCACCGAGCACGAGATGGCGCGCATGGTGCAGCCGCTGCTCTTCGCGTTCGCGGAGGCCGACGGCGGACCCACGGTGTCGGCCAGACTCGGGACAGCTGTGGCGCTCAACCAGGAGGTAACGTGCACTAGGGCACCGAGCACGAGATGGCGCGCATGGTGCAGCCGCTGCTCTTCGCGTTCGCGGAGGCCGACGGCGGACCCACGGTGTCGGCCAGACTCGGGACAGCTGTGGCGCTCAACCAGGAGGTAACGTGCACTAGGGCACCGAGCACGAGATGGCGCGCATGGTGCAGCCGCTGCTCTTCGCGTTCGCGGAGGCCGACGGCGGACCCACGGTGTCGGCCAGACTCGGGACAGCTGTGGCGCTCAACCAGGAGGTAACGTGCACTAGGGCACCGAGCACGAGATGGCGCGCATGGTGCAGCCGCTGCTCTTCGCGTTCGCGGAGGCCGACGGCGGACCCACGGTGTCGGCCAGACTCGGGACAGCTGTGGCGCTCAACCAGGAGGTAACGTGCACTAGGGCACCGAGCACGAGATGGCGCGCATGGTGCAGCCGCTGCTCTTCGCGTTCGCGGAGGCCGACGGCGGACCCACGGTGTCGGCCAGACTCGGGACAGCTGTGGCGCTCAACCAGGAGGTAACGTGCACTAGGGCACCGAGCACGAGATGGCGCGCATGGTGCAGCCGCTGCTCTTCGCGTTCGCGGAGGCCGACGGCGGAGCCACGGTGTCGGCCAGACTCGGGACAGCTGTGGCGCTCAACCAGGAGGTAACGTGCACTAGGGCACCGAGCACGAGATGGCGCGCATGGTGCAGCCGCTGCTCTTCGCGTTCGCGGAGGCCGACGGCGGACCCACGGTGTCGGCCAGACTCGGGACAGCTGTGGCGCTCAACCAGGAGGTAACGTGCACTAGGGCACCGAGCACGAGATGGCGCGCATGGTGCAGCCGCTGCTCTTCGCGTTCGCGGAGGCCGACGGCGGACCCACGGTGTCGGCCAGACTCGGGACAGCTGTGGCGCTCAACCAGGAGGTAACGTGCACTAGGGCACCGAGCACGAGATGGCGCGCATGGTGCAGCCGCTGCTCTTCGCGTTCGCGGAGGCCGACGGCGGACCCACGGTGTCGGCCAGACTCGGGACAGCTGTGGCGCTCAACCAGGAGGTAACGTGCACTAGGGCACCGAGCACGAGATGGCGCGCATGGTGCAGCCGCTGCTCTTCGCGTTCGCGGAGGCCGACGGCGGACCCACGGTGTCGGCCAGACTCGGGACAGCTGTGGCGCTCAACCAGGAGGTAACGTGCACTAGGGCACCGAGCACGAGATGGCGCGCATGGTGCAGCCGCTGCTCTTCGCGTTCGCGGAGGCCGACGGCGGACCCACGGTGTCGGCCAGACTCGGGACAGCTGTGGCGCTCAACCAGGAGGTAACGTGCACTAGGGCACCGAGCACGAGATGGCGCGCATGGTGCAGCCGCTGCTCTTCGCGTTCGCGGAGGCCGACGGCGGACCCACGGTGTCGGCCAGACTCGGGACAGCTGTGGCGCTCAACCAGGAGGTAACGTGCACTAGGGCACCGAGCACGAGATGGCGCGCATGGTGCAGCCGCTGCTCTTCGCGTTCGCGGAGGCCGACGGCGGAGCCACGGTGTCGGCCAGACTCGGGACAGCTGTGGCGCTCAACCAGGAGGTAACGTGCACTAGGGCACCGAGCACGAGATGGCGCGCATGGTGCAGCCGCTGCTCTTCGCGTTCGCGGAGGCCGACGGCGGACCCACGGTGTCGGCCAGACTCGGGACAGCTGTGGCGCTCAACCAGGAGGTAACGTGCACTAGGGCACCGAGCACGAGATGGCGCGCATGGTGCAGCCGCTGCTCTTCGCGTTCGCGGAGGCCGACGGCGGACCCACGGTGTCGGCCAGACTCGGGACAGCTGTGGCGCTCAACCAGGAGGTAACGTGCACTAGGGCACCGAGCACGAGATGGCGCGCATGGTGCAGCCGCTGCTCTTCGCGTTCGCGGAGGCCGACGGCGGACCCACGGTGTCGGCCAGACTCGGGACAGCTGTGGCGCTCAACCAGGAGGTAACGTGCACTAGGGCACCGAGCACGAGATGGCGCGCATGGTGCAGCCGCTGCTCTTCGCGTTCGCGGAGGCCGACGGCGGACCCACGGTGTCGGCCAGACTCGGGACAGCTGTGGCGCTCAACCAGGAGGTAACGTGCACTAGGGCACCGAGCACGAGATGGCGCGCATGGTGCAGCCGCTGCTCTTCGCGTTCGCGGAGGCCGACGGCGGACCCACGGTGTCGGCCAGACTCGGGACAGCTGTGGCGCTCAACCAGGAGGTAACGTGCACTAGGGCACCGAGCACGAGATGGCGCGCATGGTGCAGCCGCTGCTCTTCGCGTTCGCGGAGGCCGACGGCGGAGCCACGGTGTCGGCCAGACTCGGGACAGCTGTGGCGCTCAACCAGGAGGTAACGTGCACTAGGGCACCGAGCACGAGATGGCGCGCATGGTGCAGCCGCTGCTCTTCGCGTTCGCGGAGGCCGACGGCGGACCCACGGTGTCGGCCAGACTCGGGACAGCTGTGGCGCTCAACCAGGAGGTAACGTGCACTAGGGCACCGAGCACGAGATGGCGCGCATGGTGCAGCCGCTGCTCTTCGCGTTCGCGGAGGCCGACGGCGGACCCACGGTGTCGGCCAGACTCGGGACAGCTGTGGCGCTCAACCAGGAGGTAACGTGCACTAGGGCACCGAGCACGAGATGGCGCGCATGGTGCAGCCGCTGCTCTTCGCGTTCGCGGAGGCCGACGGCGGAGCCACGGTGTCGGCCAGACTCGGGACAGCTGTGGCGCTCAACCAGGAGGTAACGTGCACTAGGGCACCGAGCACGAGATGGCGCGCATGGTGCAGCCGCTGCTCTTCGCGTTCGCGGAGGCCGACGGCGGACCCACGGTGTCGGCCAGACTCGGGACAGCTGTGGCGCTCAACCAGGAGGTAACGTGCACTAGGGCACCGAGCACGAGATGGCGCGCATGGTGCAGCCGCTGCTCTTCGCGTTCGCGGAGGCCGACGGCGGACCCACGGTGTCGGCCAGACTCGGGACAGCTGTGGCGCTCAACCAGGAGGTAACGTGCACTAGGGCACCGAGCACGAGATGGCGCGCATGGTGCAGCCGCTGCTCTTCGCGTTCGCGGAGGCCGACGGCGGACCCACGGTGTCGGCCAGACTCGGGACAGCTGTGGCGCTCAACCAGGAGGTAACGTGCACTAGGGCACCGAGCACGAGATGGCGCGCATGGTGCAGCCGCTGCTCTTCGCGTTCGCGGAGGCCGACGGCGGACCCACGGTGTCGGCCAGACTCGGGACAGCTGTGGCGCTCAACCAGGAGGTAACGTGCACTAGGGCACCGAGCACGAGATGGCGCGCATGGTGCAGCCGCTGCTCTTCGCGTTCGCGGAGGCCGACGGCGGACCCACGGTGTCGGCCAGACTCGGGACAGCTGTGGCGCTCAACCAGGAGGTAACGTGCACTAGGGCACCGAGCACGAGATGGCGCGCATGGTGCAGCCGCTGCTCTTCGCGTTCGCGGAGGCCGACGGCGGACCCACGGTGTCGGCCAGACTCGGGACAGCTGTGGCGCTCAACCAGGAGGTAACGTGCACTAGGGCACCGAGCACGAGATGGCGCGCATGGTGCAGCCGCTGCTCTTCGCGTTCGCGGAGGCCGACGGCGGACCCACGGTGTCGGCCAGACTCGGGACAGCTGTGGCGCTCAACCAGGAGGTAACGTGCACTAGGGCACCGAGCACGAGATGGCGCGCATGGTGCAGCCGCTGCTCTTCGCGTTCGCGGAGGCCGACGGCGGACCCACGGTGTCGGCCCGACTCGGGACAGCTGTGGCGCTCAACCAGGAGGTGACGTGCGCTAGGGCACGATGATTTGTGAAGAGGATCAATATCGATCAGACACTCATTATAAAAACTAGGGACTCGTCTGAAAAAAGTATGCCGAGAGTAATTTGTTTGGAAAGTATTTTTATAGACACAGAATGAATGTCCGCTGTGTTTGTTCCACAGTGGTGCTCCCCATTCGGGCTGGGCCCGGGCACGGCGGTGAAGAAGCTGACGGCCGGCGAGCGGGTGTACGCGGTGGGCGTGACGGTGCGCGCGGGCCGCGGCCGCTACCGCCACACCAACATCGCCACGCTCACGCCGCGCTACCAGCTGCACAACAACACGCCCTACCACCTGCAGTTCGCGCAGAACTGCACTGCCACCACGCTGGTGAGTCTGGACAACCCACTAACTTTCTATCTGGCAACGGTCAGAATGGGATTAGAGATGACAGCAATCCCAATCCCAAAATTGATGATGATATACATTTCAGCTACAGCACCTCACTTGTTCATGGTTCTTTACTATTGGTAAGCGAGGAAACTGTTTATATTTTTCCAAAATAATTGACGCAGCTGAAAAATCTGAAACTTTTTTCTGGTGCTAAGGAAAATTCCTATCACCAAAAAAATAATCAGGCATTTTTAAAATTTTCATCCATTCCCAATTATTACATTTAACCCTCTGATACATACAGTTTAGATCATGGTACCGTAAGAAAGCTGCTCAGAGAGAGATCTATTTTCCCTCAGCTGTTATCCTTACCACACATTCGTCATATGCGAGTGACTGGTCAGACAGACCATAGCCGCAATCAGCAACGAAATCGCTACACAAATTCCTAGATTATGGATGTAAGGTTGTGGAGAATTTTAATGAATGAATTGAAAATCGTCGGTTCCGCTTCAGAACGACCCGGGCGCGCGCGCCACGCACCTCTCCGCCGTAGCGGGCTGCTACTTACCGTGGCACTGGGCGCGCTGGGAGCGGCCGCACCTGCTGTGCGTGCGCGTGCTGGCGGCCGGCGCGCCGCGCACCGCCTGGTCGGGCGGCCTGCGCGTCGACAGCACGCGCGCCGTGCACGTGGCCTGCAGGTACTGTATACCTGCCGTGGCACCGGGCGCGCTGGGAGCGGCCGCACCTGCTGTGCGTGCGCGTGCTGGCGGCCGGCGCGCCGCGCACCGCCTGGTCGGGCGGCCTGCGCGTCGACAGCACGCGCGCCGTGCACGTGGCCTGCAGGTACTGTATACCTGCCGTGGCACCGGGCGCGCTGGGAGCGGCCGCACCTGCTGTGCGTGCGCGTGCTGGCGGCCGGCGCGCCGCGCACCGCCTGGTCGGGCGGCCTGCGCGTCGACAGCACGCGCGCCGTGCACGTGGCCTGCAGGTACTGTATACCTGCCGTGGCACCGGGCGCGCTGGGAGCGGCCGCACCTGCTGTGCGTGCGCGTGCTGGCGGCCGGCGCGCCGCGCACCGCCTGGTCGGGCGGCCTGCGCGTCGACAGCACGCGCGCCGTGCACGTGGCCTGCAGGTACTGTATACCTGCCGTGGCACCGGGCGCGCTGGGAGCGGCCGCACCTGCTGTGCGTGCGCGTGCTGGCGGCCGGCGCGCCGCGCACCGCCTGGTCGGGCGGCCTGCGCGTCGACAGCACGCGCGCCGTGCACGTGGCCTGCAGGTACTGTATACCTGCCGTGGCACCGGGCGCGCTGGGAGCGGCCGCACCTGCTGTGCGTGCGCGTGCTGGCGGCCGGCGCGCCGCGCACCGCCTGGTCGGGCGGCCTGCGCGTCGACAGCACGCGCGCCGTGCACGTGGCCTGCAGGTACTGTATACCTGCCGTGGCACCGGGCGCGCTGGGAGCGGCCGCACCTGCTGTGCGTGCGCGTGCTGGCGGCCGGCGCGCCGCGCACCGCCTGGTCGGGCGGCCTGCGCGTCGACAGCACGCGCGCCGTGCACGTGGCCTGCAGGTACTGTATACCTGCCGTGGCACCGGGCGCGCTGGGAGCGGCCGCACCTGCTGTGCGTGCGCGTGCTGGCGGCCGGCGCGCCGCGCACCGCCTGGTCGGGCGGCCTGCGCGTCGACAGCACGCGCGCCGTGCACGTGGCCTGCAGGTACTGTATACCTGCCGTGGCACCGGGCGCGCTGGGAGCGGCCGCACCTGCTGTGCGTGCGCGTGCTGGCGGCCGGCGCGCCGCGCACCGCCTGGTCGGGCGGCCTGCGCGTCGACAGCACGCGCGCCGTGCACGTGGCCTGCAGGTACTGTATACCTGCCGTGGCACCGGGCGCGCTGGGAGCGGCCGCACCTGCTGTGCGTGCGCGTGCTGGCGGCCGGCGCGCCGCGCACCGCCTGGTCGGGCGGCCTGCGCGTCGACAGCACGCGCGCCGTGCACGTGGCCTGCAGGTACTGTATACCTGCCGTGGCACCGGGCGCGCTGGGAGCGGCCGCACCTGCTGTGCGTGCGCGTGCTGGCGGCCGGCGCGCCGCGCACCGCCTGGTCGGGCGGCCTGCGCGTCGACAGCACGCGCGCCGTGCACGTGGCCTGCAGGTACTGTATACCTGCCGTGGCACCGGGCGCGCTGGGAGCGGCCGCACCTGCTGTGCGTGCGCGTGCTGGCGGCCGGCGCGCCGCGCACCGCCTGGTCGGGCGGCCTGCGCGTCGACAGCACGCGCGCCGTGCACGTGGCCTGCAGGTACTGTATACCTGCCGTGGCACCGGGCGCGCTGGGAGCGGCCGCACCTGCTGTGCGTGCGCGTGCTGGCGGCCGGCGCGCCGCGCACCGCCTGGTCGGGCGGCCTGCGCGTCGACAGCACGCGCGCCGTGCACGTGGCCTGCAGGTACTGTATACCTGCCGTGGCACCGGGCGCGCTGGGAGCGGCCGCACCTGCTGTGCGTGCGCGTGCTGGCGGCCGGCGCGCCGCGCACCGCCTGGTCGGGCGGCCTGCGCGTCGACAGCACGCGCGCCGTGCACGTGGCCTGCAGGTACTGTATACCTGCCGTGGCACCGGGCGCGCTGGGAGCGGCCGCACCTGCTGTGCGTGCGCGTGCTGGCGGCCGGCGCGCCGCGCACCGCCTGGTCGGGCGGCCTGCGCGTCGACAGCACGCGCGCCGTGCACGTGGCCTGCAGGTACTGTATACCTGCCGTGGCACCGGGCGCGCTGGGAGCGGCCGCACCTGCTGTGCGTGCGCGTGCTGGCGGCCGGCGCGCCGCGCACCGCCTGGTCGGGCGGCCTGCGCGTCGACAGCACGCGCGCCGTGCACGTGGCCTGCAGGTACTGTATACCTGCCGTGGCACCGGGCGCGCTGGGAGCGGCCGCACCTGCTGTGCGTGCGCGTGCTGGCGGCCGGCGCGCCGCGCACCGCCTGGTCGGGCGGCCTGCGCGTCGACAGCACGCGCGCCGTGCACGTGGCCTGCAGGTACTGTATACCTGCCGTGGCACCGGGCGCGCTGGGAGCGGCCGCACCTGCTGTGCGTGCGCGTGCTGGCGGCCGGCGCGCCGCGCACCGCCTGGTCGGGCGGCCTGCGCGTCGACAGCACGCGCGCCGTGCACGTGGCCTGCAGGTACTGTATACCTGCCGTGGCACCGGGCGCGCTGGGAGCGGCCGCACCTGCTGTGCGTGCGCGTGCTGGCGGCCGGCGCGCCGCGCACCGCCTGGTCGGGCGGCCTGCGCGTCGACAGCACGCGCGCCGTGCACGTGGCCTGCAGGTACTGTATACCTGCCGTGGCACCGGGCGCGCTGGGAGCGGCCGCACCTGCTGTGCGTGCGCGTGCTGGCGGCCGGCGCGCCGCGCACCGCCTGGTCGGGCGGCCTGCGCGTCGACAGCACGCGCGCCGTGCACGTGGCCTGCAGGTACTGTATACCTGCCGTGGCACCGGGCGCGCTGGGAGCGGCCGCACCTGCTGTGCGTGCGCGTGCTGGCGGCCGGCGCGCCGCGCACCGCCTGGTCGGGCGGCCTGCGCGTCGACAGCACGCGCGCCGTGCACGTGGCCTGCAGGTACTGTATACCTGCCGTGGCACTGGGCGCGCTGGGAGCGGCCGCACCTGCTGTGCGTGCGCGTGCTGGCGGCCGGCGCGCCGCGCACCGCCTGGTCGGGCGGCCTGCGCGTCGACAGCACGCGCGCCGTGCACGTGGCCTGCAGGTACTGTATACCTGCCGTGGCACTGGGCGCGCTGGGAGCGGCCGCACCTGCTGTGCGTGCGCGTGCTGGCGGCCGGCGCGCCGCGCACCGCCTGGTCGGGCGGCCTGCGCGTCGACAGCACGCGCGCCGTGCACGTGGCCTGCAGGTACTGTATACCTGCCGTGGCACCGGGCGCGCTGGGAGCGGCCGCACCTGCTGTGCGTGCGCGTGCTGGCGGCCGGCGCGCCGCGCACCGCCTGGTCGGGCGGCCTGCGCGTCGACAGCACGCGCGCCGTGCACGTGGCCTGCAGGTACTGTATACCTGCCGTGGCACCGGGCGCGCTGGGAGCGGCCGCACCTGCTGTGCGTGCGCGTGCTGGCGGCCGGCGCGCCGCGCACCGCCTGGTCGGGCGGCCTGCGCGTCGACAGCACGCGCGCCGTGCACGTGGCCTGCAGGTACTGTATACCTGCCGTGGCACTGGGCGCGCTGGGAGCGGCCGCACCTGCTGTGCGTGCGCGTGCTGGCGGCCGGCGCGCCGCGCACCGCCTGGTCGGGCGGCCTGCGCGTCGACAGCACGCGCGCCGTGCACGTGGCCTGCAGGTATTGTAGTGCAGTCAGGACAGGACAAGGAGTGCTGGAAGCGGCCGCGGGTCGGTTGTGTACGGCCCGATGATGCCGCCACTGAACTACTCACGACGGCTACTAAGATATAAAACTTATTGTTCCCAACAATAACGGCCGAGTAACCGACGGGCCCATCAGATCGGTAACCATACAAACAGCCTTCCCGTTGGGAGCATACAGGTCGCGATACGCGACGCTAAACTTTATATTAATCTAACTGGCGCACTAAGTACGAGATAACTCTCAACCCTAAACTGTCAGACCTCGTTGCGACAGAATAACGCAACAACTACGAGGTCAAAACTAAAAGGTGCATGGCCGCGCCGCGTTCGCTCGGCCGACGTGCGCGCGCGCGAAGCCGATAAGAACAAGTAAAGGTGTCACTTTCCAATGCGCGAGCGACGCGCTCGTGTTGCTAACACGTCACGTTCGTTATTCGCTTTGCGCCGAATGCTTTTCCGTTCCCACAATTCGCGCGGGCGATTGTCAACACTTACTGTATTGTTCGCAGAGAGAACAGCGGGGGAGGCGGCTACGTGTTCCTGCGCGTGGAGGTGGTGGCGCAGGGCGCGACGCTGTTCGTGGTGCTGACGCACGCCGACAGCGCGCCGCCGCCGCTGCGCGTCGACAACTACTCGCCCGTCGCCATCATGTTCCACCAGGTGAGCCGCCCGTCGGGACGTCGTAAGTACAAATCAATGGACTCGGAGCGAGTAAGACAGCTATATAATGCTCGCTTCGCTCTCTATTAGAGTGCCCCGGCGTTGCGAGCGAGCTTGCAGAAAAAAACCCTCTTTCATATCCCCCGTAGTCGTACTTCTTATGCAAAAAACGGTTTCATTAGAAGAGCGTGTAGGCTTTATGGCGAAAAATTTCAGACGATAGACGTTTCCCACGAGACATTATGTAGCATCAAACGATTATCATTGCAATGTATTCAAGAACTATATACTAAATTACTGATTTATTTTATCATTACTGTAAGTTTTCTAGCACTGTTTATGTTTAAACTCCTAACGATGCTTATCGATAGCTCAGATTGTGTATATACATGTATATCTATTAGTACTACTAGTTGCTAACAGCCGTATGGTTATCGTAGTCTGTGGACGTAGTGACCGGTTTGTGTGCAGGTGGGGTGCGGCGAGGAGATGGTGGTGAGCGCGCGCGGCTCGGTGCAGTGGGCGCTGCCGGAGCCCGAGGGGCAGGCGGCGCTGGCGCTGCGCGCGCCGGGCGGGCCGCGCGCCGCGCTGCCGCTGGACGCGCTGGGCGCCGCCGTGGCGCTCGCCTACCAGAACTTCGTCTACGTCGCCTTCACCGCCACCGGCAACCGAGACGGCAACAGGTGACGTCACCGATCGGCGGGATCAATAATAACCCCTTATTCACGAAAGAGTAAATCGGCAAAACGCATTAGGGTCGTTCTTCTTTTTTACCGACAATGAATCGAGGTTTTTCTGTTTTTTTGGTTTTTGAACTATCGAAAATTGTGGTTTTGAAGTGCGATTTAAAAAAAAATGCATAGGTTTCTTGATTAGAACTAATTAAAGTTTACTTTCTGGCCAATATAAATATTTATTTACGGTTGGTTTCTAAAAAAAACATGTGACAAAGTGGACTATTTCAGTGGGGACAACATTTTGGTTTACCACTCTATCACAGCATTCTACGAAAAAAACAAACATTAAAAAAAATGCTAATTAGAGAAAGTGAAATATTATATATCACTAATTAATAAAATAATATGAACGTTCATTCGAACATTATAAAACCATAAACATCATTACTCAAATGAGATGCCGTAATAAGACGAAGGACAGGCTATTGTCGGTCGAAAAGAAGAACGACCCATTAGCTCTCGAAAACCTCAAAATTTGGTGGCGAGGAATCATGATGACCGCAGAGGTGACCGGTTCTAAACTCCTCAATTTAGTAGATACTTTACAGAAGTGAGAACTTGTAATTGGCTCTGTAATTCTATTGTAGTGTATAGAAATATTTCGCGCTGTTGGCTCTCCAGGCATGTATAAATAAATAAATATAGTTCATTTTTTACAGAGATGACAGTGGGTCGACAAACGACGATTCAGTTCTAGTCTTAGAAGTACCGCTTAACTCGACACGAGTTATCCTCGCACGGAAACGATATGGAGACAGGTCGGTTTAATTATTCGTTTTATAGGTATTTTTTTGAAAAGTCTCATTATTTTCATACAACTTCCGTATTTCCATTCCATTACGAGCAGGGTACTTTAGAAAACGGTCTATTCAGGGCGGTTCGTGTATTTTTTATTCTTTGACACTTTGTTTTAGAGCACAACTCTGGCGGCGCGGTCCCAACGACCAGTTGATCCATGAAGGTAGCTCGCCACCGCAGCCGACGGACGCATTACTTACGGATGAACCAACTCTTTCTCCACATTCAATGGTATAGCATTTTCAAATTAAGTTGTAGCAAATTACTCTCTCAGTGTTGGTACGTAAAAACTGCGATATTGAGCACAATATTAAATTTTAGTTTTTCACATTTGCGTTTATGAAATATAAGTGTTTGTACTCTATTTAATGTATGAGCCATGCTACAGAATTCCGAACAAAGTTTACATTTTGGTGCCGTGACCAGGATAGTTTAGTATTTGTGGAAAAGTAGTTTTAAAATACTATGTATGTCTACGAAAGGTCCTGGACATAGAGGGTCCCGCGCCGCGGCCCGGGTGCGCGGCGCCGCTCGTGCTGCGGCGCGCCGACCCGCGGCGCGCGTCCACGCAGGCCTGGCGCCTGCTGCCGCCCGGCCGCATGGCCTGCGCGCACGCCAACCTGTGCGTGCAGCCCGACGGCGGCCTGCTCGCGCTCACACCGGGTATGTACAGTCAGCCGCGTTACACACATGTTTTACAGATAATCACTTTTTTAGTTGTCGTTAAATATTAACTGCGGTGTCGTATGGGATGCGACAGGACAGGAGTGCGGGCGACGTAGGTGGGACTTAGGTGTGTTCTCGCGCCCCCTTTAAATACTATCCTTTACAGGCAGCCGCGTGGTCCTCGGGCTGCCGGAGTCCTCCCGCTCGGGCCTGCCGCTGCCGCCGGAGCAGGCGCTCGCGTGGCACACGCTGCGGCCCGGCTCCGGCCGCCTGTCCGTGGCGCTCTCGTGCGCGGGCCCCACGCGCATAGTCACCATCAAGGACAAGCAGCACCCCGTGAGTACACTGTTGGCGACTTTACGTCGGCTTCCCATAGTCCACTGAAGTGTGGCGAGGCAGGAGGAATGAAATGCCAGGTAGTTTGGTCATTTGCTAGAATCTCAGATATTTCTCTAACTACTTCTGACTTCCTATTCTTAAACATTGTGTCGAGCTCTTTTGAGGCTCCTACAAAGTTAGTACCACAGTCACTAGACTGATCGCTACAATGACCGCGTCTAGAATTAAATCGACGAAATGCGGCAATAAAAGCTGCCGTGGACGAGTCACTCACAAGCTGTGAATGGCCTTGCTTACGGTGCAAACAAATAAAGCAGTGTAAGATTTGCATGTACGTTTACATCTACCAGGGTATATTTTTACCTCCATAGGACCAGCAAAATCAACTCCGCTTTTACGGAAGGGTTTCTCGGGTGTGAGTCGTAGGCAACTGACCCATCAATTGATTAATCGGTGCTGCAGATTGTTTGAAGCGAGGAATGCATTTGTCAATTACTTCCTTAACTAAATTCTTGGCACCGATTATTAAATATTTACAATTAGGTCAGCTAAATGACATTTCGTGGCCAATACGATAATCGATAAGTGACTTAGTGTCGAAGTGTACTGAAGCATTGCGTATACGTCCTGTAACTCGTATGATATCATTTTCATCTATGTAGGAAATAAGATAAGTTAATTCACTCGATTTTGGAAACCTCTGGCCTTTTCTCGGCATTTGTAATTCTTTCTGAAACCAAAATCCTTTAGAGAGTCGAATGCAAATGTTGGTTGCATGTCTCAGTTCACTTACTGTCAGATGCTGAGGAAAAGTCTCAGGTGTTGTCTGATAGTGATTACGCTTAGCATCAATACGTGCGTTACACGATTTCATAAACCGCATCAGATAAGCTATTAATTTTGTCAGAACAGAATATCTAGCGAAATATGTGACTTGATCGTCACTCTCATTCGATACTATGGGCACTAGACAATGGACAAACATACTTGTGTAGATAAATACATACTTAAATAGATATTAAACATCCAAGACTCGAGAACAAACATTCGTATTCATCATACAAATATCTGCCCCGACCGGGGTTCGAACCCGGGACCTCAAGCTTCATAGTCAGGTTCTCTAACCACTAGGCTATTCGGTCGTCAAATAAGTTTTAAGTATTTGGAGTTCGTCGAAACCAAGCTAAGACAATCATTGAATCTGTGCACGCAAATACAGACTCTTCGGGAAGTTGAAGACTATGTTGCACATCCTTGAGTAATTTCGAGAGTAGTACCGCACCACACAGTTCCAAACGTGGCATAGTAACCTGCTTCACTGGTGCCCCTCTAGTTTTGGCAATAATCAGAGATACATGGATCGCGTGGGGCGTGATAACTCGTAAATAGACTAAAGCTGCGCATCGCTGAAGCCGTGAATTTCCACTCTTTTATTGCCCTGAAATTGTGTATGAACCCAACGCTCTAAATACAGGGTCGTCATGTTACAGAGCTGGTTTCTATAACTTGACCACTCTGAAGCAAGTTCGAGAGGAAGGTCATCAGTCCAACTAATACCACTCAACCATAGTTTCTGCAAAAACATTTTAGCAGTAATAATCACAAGCCCTAAGAAACATAAAGGGTCAAATGCTTTTGCAATTAAATATCCGACAATACTGACGTTTTTGTAAAGCGCTAGGTGGGTTCCGAAATGTCTACCTTAAGCTCAAAGATATTTATGTGAGTTCCATCTAATTCCTAAACCCTTGATAGTGTCATCAAGCTGTATCTCGACAGTTCGCTGAAAAGACAATTTTCAGCGCTAAAAACCTTTTCCAATACGTCAGGACTGTTAGATGCCCATTTGTGCATTTCGAATTTACCTTTAGCCTTGACTTGTGTTATACGACTCTGTAACATGGCAGCCTCTTTCACGTCATTCGCACCTGTGAGTAAGTCATCCATATAAAAATCGTTACTGATGACATGTACCAAATCTGGAAATTCGTCTTTTTCGTCTTGTGCAAGCTGTTATAGTGTGCAAATGCCCAGAAATGGCGCACATGACGTGCCATACGTTACAGTCCGTAAACGCTTCTCAATCATTTCATCGTGAGGAGAAGAGAGCCACATTATGCGATGATAGTCGACGTCTTCTTTGGCGATGAGTACTCGATGATACATTTGTTTTACATCTGCGAGTAGACAAATCTTGTGAGTATGCCATCGAACAACCAAATCGCGCAGGTCTTGCATTAGTGATGGGCCAACAAGTAGCTCGTCGTTTATTGATGAGCCATCTGACGGCTGTGTATTCCCATCAAAAACTACTCTGAGCTTCGTTGTAGTGCTTGATTCTCGAATCACCGCGTGATGAGGGAAATGATAGACTTTGTGAGGTGGCACATGTTGCGGGTCTGCATCTTCCAAGTGGATTTTGATACTGTTCGATTAAGTCGGAATTATCCTTCCGAAATTACGGCTTGTGTGTAAATCTCTTTTCCATGTGCTTCAGTCTTTGTACAGCAATTTGTCTCGAGTCGCCCAAATTGTCTTTGTGGTTATCTTTAAAAGGTAAGCGTATTCTTGTCTGGTGTGAGTCTTCTTATAGTGTTCTTCGCATTGTGTCTCGGGAAGTGTTTGAGGTTTCTCATGTGGCTTATATTCTTCAGTATCCCAGAATTTGCGCAAGAGTTGATCTACCTCGATGAGTGCACTATAAAATGTAAATAAGCAACGGAATATTTTACTTTAAACAGAGTTTGAAAAAATAATGCTTGTGACACCAATCTCTGGTATATTTGTCATTCAGGAATCCGGGTGGATCGAGGGCGGGTCGCCGGAGTGTTCGGAGGAAGAGGCGCCGCGGCGCGAGTGGGAGGTGACGGTGGCGCTGGCCGGGCTGTCGGTGTCGCTGGTGGCGCGCGCGCCGGCGCAGGAGCTCGTGCACGCGCTGCTGAGCGGCGTCATGCTGCGCGTGGCCGCCGCGCGCGCCGCGCACCTCGCGCTCTCCGTGCAGGACATGCAGTGGGACAACCAGGTGGGTGACGGTGGCGCTGGCCGGGCTGTCGGTGTCGCTGGTGGCGCGCGCGCCGGCGCAGGAGCTCGTGCACGCGCTGCTGAGCGGCGTCATGCTGCGCGTGGCCGCCGCGCGCGCCGCGCACCTCGCGCTCTCCGTGCAGGACATGCAGTGGGACAACCAGGTGGGTGACGGTGGCGCTGGCCGGGCTGTCGGTGTCGCTGGTGGCGCGCGCGCCGGCGCAGGAGCTCGTGCACGCGCTGCTGAGCGGCGTCATGCTGCGCGTGGCCGCCGCGCGCGCCGCGCACCTCGCGCTCTCCGTGCAGGACATGCAGTGGGACAACCAGGTGGGTGACGGTGGCGCTGGCCGGGCTGTCGGTGTCGCTGGTGGCGCGCGCGCCGGCGCAGGAGCTCGTGCACGCGCTGCTGAGCGGCGTCATGCTGCGCGTGGCCGCCGCGCGCGCCGCGCACCTCGCGCTCTCCGTGCAGGACATGCAGTGGGACAACCAGGTGGGTGACGGTGGCGCTGGCCGGGCTGTCGGTGTCGCTGGTGGCGCGCGCGCCGGCGCAGGAGCTCGTGCACGCGCTGCTGAGCGGCGTCATGCTGCGCGTGGCCGCCGCGCGCGCCGCGCACCTCGCGCTCTCCGTGCAGGACATGCAGTGGGACAACCAGGTGGGTGACGGTGGCGCTGGCCGGGCTGTCGGTGTCGCTGGTGGCGCGCGCGCCGGCGCAGGAGCTCGTGCACGCGCTGCTGAGCGGCGTCATGCTGCGCGTGGCCGCCGCGCGCGCCGCGCACCTCGCGCTCTCCGTGCAGGACATGCAGTGGGACAACCAGGTGGGTGACGGTGGCGCTGGCCGGGCTGTCGGTGTCGCTGGTGGCGCGCGCGCCGGCGCAGGAGCTCGTGCACGCGCTGCTGAGCGGCGTCATGCTGCGCGTGGCCGCCGCGCGCGCCGCGCACCTCGCGCTCTCCGTGCAGGACATGCAGTGGGACAACCAGGTGGGTGACGGTGGCGCTGGCCGGGCTGTCGGTGTCGCTGGTGGCGCGCGCGCCGGCGCAGGAGCTCGTGCACGCGCTGCTGAGCGGCGTCATGCTGCGCGTGGCCGCCGCGCGCGCCGCGCACCTCGCGCTCTCCGTGCAGGACATGCAGTGGGACAACCAGGTGGGTGACGGTGGCGCTGGCCGGGCTGTCGGTGTCGCTGGTGGCGCGCGCGCCGGCGCAGGAGCTCGTGCACGCGCTGCTGAGCGGCGTCATGCTGCGCGTGGCCGCCGCGCGCGCCGCGCACCTCGCGCTCTCCGTGCAGGACATGCAGTGGGACAACCAGGTGGGTGACGGTGGCGCTGGCCGGGCTGTCGGTGTCGCTGGTGGCGCGCGCGCCGGCGCAGGAGCTCGTGCACGCGCTGCTGAGCGGCGTCATGCTGCGCGTGGCCGCCGCGCGCGCCGCGCACCTCGCGCTCTCCGTGCAGGACATGCAGTGGGACAACCAGGTGGGTGACGGTGGCGCTGGCCGGGCTGTCGGTGTCGCTGGTGGCGCGCGCGCCGGCGCAGGAGCTCGTGCACGCGCTGCTGAGCGGCGTCATGCTGCGCGTGGCCGCCGCGCGCGCCGCGCACCTCGCGCTCTCCGTGCAGGACATGCAGTGGGACAACCAGGTGGGTGACGGTGGCGCTGGCCGGGCTGTCGGTGTCGCTGGTGGCGCGCGCGCCGGCGCAGGAGCTCGTGCACGCGCTGCTGAGCGGCGTCATGCTGCGCGTGGCCGCCGCGCGCGCCGCGCACCTCGCGCTCTCCGTGCAGGACATGCAGTGGGACAACCAGGTGGGTGACGGTGGCGCTGGCCGGGCTGTCGGTGTCGCTGGTGGCGCGCGCGCCGGCGCAGGAGCTCGTGCACGCGCTGCTGAGCGGCGTCATGCTGCGCGTGGCCGCCGCGCGCGCCGCGCACCTCGCGCTCTCCGTGCAGGACATGCAGTGGGACAACCAGGTGGGTGACGGTGGCGCTGGCCGGGCTGTCGGTGTCGCTGGTGGCGCGCGCGCCGGCGCAGGAGCTCGTGCACGCGCTGCTGAGCGGCGTCATGCTGCGCGTGGCCGCCGCGCGCGCCGCGCACCTCGCGCTCTCCGTGCAGGACATGCAGTGGGACAACCAGGTGGGTGACGGTGGCGCTGGCCGGGCTGTCGGTGTCGCTGGTGGCGCGCGCGCCGGCGCAGGAGCTCGTGCACGCGCTGCTGAGCGGCGTCATGCTGCGCGTGGCCGCCGCGCGCGCCGCGCACCTCGCGCTCTCCGTGCAGGACATGCAGTGGGACAACCAGGTGGGTGACGGTGGCGCTGGCCGGGCTGTCGGTGTCGCTGGTGGCGCGCGCGCCGGCGCAGGAGCTCGTGCACGCGCTGCTGAGCGGCGTCATGCTGCGCGTGGCCGCCGCGCGCGCCGCGCACCTCGCGCTCTCCGTGCAGGACATGCAGTGGGACAACCAGGTGGGTGACGGTGGCGCTGGCCGGGCTGTCGGTGTCGCTGGTGGCGCGCGCGCCGGCGCAGGAGCTCGTGCACGCGCTGCTGAGCGGCGTCATGCTGCGCGTGGCCGCCGCGCGCGCCGCGCACCTCGCGCTCTCCGTGCAGGACATGCAGTGGGACAACCAGGTGGGTGACGGTGGCGCTGGCCGGGCTGTCGGTGTCGCTGGTGGCGCGCGCGCCGGCGCAGGAGCTCGTGCACGCGCTGCTGAGCGGCGTCATGCTGCGCGTGGCCGCCGCGCGCGCCGCGCACCTCGCGCTCTCCGTGCAGGACATGCAGTGGGACAACCAGGTGGGTGACGGTGGTGCTGGCCGGGCTGTCGGTGTCGCTGGTGGCGCGCGCGCCGGCGCAGGAGCTCGTGCACGCGCTGCTGAGCGGCGTCATGCTGCGCGTGGCCGCCGCGCGCGCCGCGCACCTCGCGCTCTCCGTGCAGGACATGCAGTGGGACAACCAGGTGGGTGACGGTGGCGCTGGCCGGGCTGTCGGTGTCGCTGGTGGCGCGCGCGCCGGCGCAGGAGCTCGTGCACGCGCTGCTGAGCGGCGTCATGCTGCGCGTGGCCGCCGCGCGCGCCGCGCACCTCGCGCTCTCCGTGCAGGACATGCAGTGGGACAACCAGGTGGGTGACGGTGGCGCTGGCCGGGCTGTCGGTGTCGCTGGTGGCGCGCGCGCCGGCGCAGGAGCTCGTGCACGCGCTGCTGAGCGGCGTCATGCTGCGCGTGGCCGCCGCGCGCGCCGCGCACCTCGCGCTCTCCGTGCAGGACATGCAGTGGGACAACCAGGTGGGTGACGGTGGTGCTGGCCGGGCTGTCGGTGTCGCTGGTGGCGCGCGCGCCGGCGCAGGAGCTCGTGCACGCGCTGCTGAGCGGCGTCATGCTGCGCGTGGCCGCCGCGCGCGCCGCGCACCTCGCGCTCTCCGTGCAGGACATGCAGTGGGACAACCAGGTGGGTGACGGTGGCGCTGGCCGGGCTGTCGGTGTCGCTGGTGGCGCGCGCGCCGGCGCAGGAGCTCGTGCACGCGCTGCTGAGCGGCGTCATGCTGCGCGTGGCCGCCGCGCGCGCCGCGCACCTCGCGCTCTCCGTGCAGGACATGCAGTGGGACAACCAGGTGGGTGACGGTGGCGCTGGCCGGGCTGTCGGTGTCGCTGGTGGCGCGCGCGCCGGCGCAGGAGCTCGTGCACGCGCTGCTGAGCGGCGTCATGCTGCGCGTGGCCGCCGCGCGCGCCGCGCACCTCGCGCTCTCCGTGCAGGACATGCAGTGGGACAACCAGGTGGGTGACGGTGGCGCTGGCCGGGCTGTCGGTGTCGCTGGTGGCGCGCGCGCCGGCGCAGGAGCTCGTGCACGCGCTGCTGAGCGGCGTCATGCTGCGCGTGGCCGCCGCGCGCGCCGCGCACCTCGCGCTCTCCGTGCAGGACATGCAGTGGGACAACCAGGTGGGTGACGGTGGCGCTGGCCGGGCTGTCGGTGTCGCTGGTGGCGCGCGCGCCGGCGCAGGAGCTCGTGCACGCGCTGCTGAGCGGCGTCATGCTGCGCGTGGCCGCCGCGCGCGCCGCGCACCTCGCGCTCTCCGTGCAGGACATGCAGTGGGACAACCAGGTGGGTGACGGTGGCGCTGGCCGGGCTGTCGGTGTCGCTGGTGGCGCGCGCGCCGGCGCAGGAGCTCGTGCACGCGCTGCTGAGCGGCGTCATGCTGCGCGTGGCCGCCGCGCGCGCCGCGCACCTCGCGCTCTCCGTGCAGGACATGCAGTGGGACAACCAGGTGGGTGACGGTGGCGCTGGCCGGGCTGTCGGTGTCGCTGGTGGCGCGCGCGCCGGCGCAGGAGCTCGTGCACGCGCTGCTGAGCGGCGTCATGCTGCGCGTGGCCGCCGCGCGCGCCGCGCACCTCGCGCTCTCCGTGCAGGACATGCAGTGGGACAACCAGGTGGGTGACGGTGGCGCTGGCCGGGCTGTCGGTGTCGCTGGTGGCGCGCGCGCCGGCGCAGGAGCTCGTGCACGCGCTGCTGAGCGGCGTCATGCTGCGCGTGGCCGCCGCGCGCGCCGCGCACCTCGCGCTCTCCGTGCAGGACATGCAGTGGGACAACCAGGTGGGTGACGGTGGCGCTGGCCGGGCTGTCGGTGTCGCTGGTGGCGCGCGCGCCGGCGCAGGAGCTCGTGCACGCGCTGCTGAGCGGCGTCATGCTGCGCGTGGCCGCCGCGCGCGCCGCGCACCTCGCGCTCTCCGTGCAGGACATGCAGTGGGACAACCAGGTGGGTGACGGTGGCGCTGGCCGGGCTGTCGGTGTCGCTGGTGGCGCGCGCGCCGGCGCAGGAGCTCGTGCACGCGCTGCTGAGCGGCGTCATGCTGCGCGTGGCCGCCGCGCGCGCCGCGCACCTCGCGCTCTCCGTGCAGGACATGCAGTGGGACAACCAGGTGGGTGACGGTGGCGCTGGCCGGGCTGTCGGTGTCGCTGGTGGCGCGCGCGCCGGCGCAGGAGCTCGTGCACGCGCTGCTGAGCGGCGTCATGCTGCGCGTGGCCGCCGCGCGCGCCGCGCACCTCGCGCTCTCCGTGCAGGACATGCAGTGGGACAACCAGGTGGGTGACGGTGGCGCTGGCCGGGCTGTCGGTGTCGCTGGTGGCGCGCGCGCCGGCGCAGGAGCTCGTGCACGCGCTGCTGAGCGGCGTCATGCTGCGCGTGGCCGCCGCGCGCGCCGCGCACCTCGCGCTCTCCGTGCAGGACATGCAGTGGGACAACCAGGTGGGTGACGGTGGCGCTGGCCGGGCTGTCGGTGTCGCTGGTGGCGCGCGCGCCGGCGCAGGAGCTCGTGCACGCGCTGCTGAGCGGCGTCATGCTGCGCGTGGCCGCCGCGCGCGCCGCGCACCTCGCGCTCTCCGTGCAGGACATGCAGTGGGACAACCAGGTGGGTGACGGTGGCGCTGGCCGGGCTGTCGGTGTCGCTGGTGGCGCGCGCGCCGGCGCAGGAGCTCGTGCACGCGCTGCTGAGCGGCGTCATGCTGCGCGTGGCCGCCGCGCGCGCCGCGCACCTCGCGCTCTCCGTGCAGGACATGCAGTGGGACAACCAGGTGGGTGACGGTGGCG
This sequence comes from Epinotia nisella, assembly GCA_932294315.1. Lineage (NCBI taxonomy): Eukaryota > Metazoa > Arthropoda > Insecta > Lepidoptera > Tortricidae > Epinotia > Epinotia nisella. The sequence goes on from OW028679.1 coordinate 23,296,042, forward strand.
CTGGCCGGGCTGTCGGTGTCGCTGGTGGCGCGCGCGCCGGCGCAGGAGCTCGTGCACGCGCTGCTGAGCGGCGTCATGCTGCGCGTGGCCGCCGCGCGCGCCGCGCACCTCGCGCTCTCCGTGCAGGACATGCAGTGGGACAACCAGGTGGGTGACGGTGGCGCTGGCCGGGCTGTCGGTGTCGCTGGTGGCGCGCGCGCCGGCGCAGGAGCTCGTGCACGCGCTGCTGAGCGGCGTCATGCTGCGCGTGGCCGCCGCGCGCGCCGCGCACCTCGCGCTCTCCGTGCAGGACATGCAGTGGGACAACCAGGTGGGTGACGGTGGCGCTGGCCGGGCTGTCGGTGTCGCTGGTGGCGCGCGCGCCGGCGCAGGAGCTCGTGCACGCGCTGCTGAGCGGCGTCATGCTGCGCGTGGCCGCCGCGCGCGCCGCGCACCTCGCGCTCTCCGTGCAGGACATGCAGTGGGACAACCAGGTGGGTGACGGTGGCGCTGGCCGGGCTGTCGGTGTCGCTGGTGGCGCGCGCGCCGGCGCAGGAGCTCGTGCACGCGCTGCTGAGCGGCGTCATGCTGCGCGTGGCCGCCGCGCGCGCCGCGCACCTCGCGCTCTCCGTGCAGGACATGCAGTGGGACAACCAGGTGGGTGACGGTGGCGCTGGCCGGGCTGTCGGTGTCGCTGGTGGCGCGCGCGCCGGCGCAGGAGCTCGTGCACGCGCTGCTGAGCGGCGTCATGCTGCGCGTGGCCGCCGCGCGCGCCGCGCACCTCGCGCTCTCCGTGCAGGACATGCAGTGGGACAACCAGGTGGGTGACGGTGGCGCTGGCCGGGCTGTCGGTGTCGCTGGTGGCGCGCGCGCCGGCGCAGGAGCTCGTGCACGCGCTGCTGAGCGGCGTCATGCTGCGCGTGGCCGCCGCGCGCGCCGCGCACCTCGCGCTCTCCGTGCAGGACATGCAGTGGGACAACCAGGTGGGTGACGGTGGCGCTGGCCGGGCTGTCGGTGTCGCTGGTGGCGCGCGCGCCGGCGCAGGAGCTCGTGCACGCGCTGCTGAGCGGCGTCATGCTGCGCGTGGCCGCCGCGCGCGCCGCGCACCTCGCGCTCTCCGTGCAGGACATGCAGTGGGACAACCAGGTGGGTGACGGTGGCGCTGGCCGGGCTGTCGGTGTCGCTGGTGGCGCGCGCGCCGGCGCAGGAGCTCGTGCACGCGCTGCTGAGCGGCGTCATGCTGCGCGTGGCCGCCGCGCGCGCCGCGCACCTCGCGCTCTCCGTGCAGGACATGCAGTGGGACAACCAGGTGGGTGACGGTGGCGCTGGCCGGGCTGTCGGTGTCGCTGGTGGCGCGCGCGCCGGCGCAGGAGCTCGTGCACGCGCTGCTGAGCGGCGTCATGCTGCGCGTGGCCGCCGCGCGCGCCGCGCACCTCGCGCTCTCCGTGCAGGACATGCAGTGGGACAACCAGGTGGGTGACGGTGGCGCTGGCCGGGCTGTCGGTGTCGCTGGTGGCGCGCGCGCCGGCGCAGGAGCTCGTGCACGCGCTGCTGAGCGGCGTCATGCTGCGCGTGGCCGCCGCGCGCGCCGCGCACCTCGCGCTCTCCGTGCAGGACATGCAGTGGGACAACCAGGTGGGTGACGGTGGCGCTGGCCGGGCTGTCGGTGTCGCTGGTGGCGCGCGCGCCGGCGCAGGAGCTCGTGCACGCGCTGCTGAGCGGCGTCATGCTGCGCGTGGCCGCCGCGCGCGCCGCGCACCTCGCGCTCTCCGTGCAGGACATGCAGTGGGACAACCAGGTGGGTGACGGTGGCGCTGGCCCGGCTGTCGGTGTCGCTGGTGGCGCGCGCGCCGGCGCAGGAGCTCGTGCACGCGCTGCTGAGCGGCGTCATGCTGCGCGTGGCCGCCGTGCGCGCCGCGCACCTCGCGCTCTCCGTGCAGGACATGCAGTGGGACAACCAGGTGGGTGACGGTGGCGCTGGCCGGGCTGTCGGTGTCGCTGGTGGCGCGCGCGCCGGCGCAGGAGCTCGTGCACGCGCTGCTGAGCGGCGTCATGCTGCGCGTGGCCGCCGCGCGCGCCGCGCACCTCGCGCTCTCCGTGCAGGACATGCAGTGGGACAACCAGGTGGGTGACGGTGGCGCTGGCCGGGCTGTCGGTGTCGCTGGTGGCGCGCGCGCCGGCGCAGGAGCTCGTGCACGCGCTGCTGAGCGGCGTCATGCTGCGCGTGGCCGCCGCGCGCGCCGCGCACCTCGCGCTCTCCGTGCAGGACATGCAGTGGGACAACCAGGTGGGTGACGGTGGCGCTGGCCCGGCTGTCGGTGTCGCTGGTGGCGCGCGCGCCGGCGCAGGAGCTCGTGCACGCGCTGCTGAGCGGCGTCATGCTGCGCGTGGCCGCCGCGCGCGCCGCGCACCTCGCGCTCTCCGTGCAGGACATGCAGTGGGACAACCAGGTGGGTGACGGTGGCGCTGGCCGGGCTGTCGGTGTCGCTGGTGGCGCGCGCGCCGGCGCAGGAGCTCGTGCACGCGCTGCTGAGCGGCGTCATGCTGCGCGTGGCCGCCGCGCGCGCCGCGCACCTCGCGCTCTCCGTGCAGGACATGCAGTGGGACAACCAGGTGGGTGACGGTGGCGCTGGCCGGGCTGTCGGTGTCGCTGGTGGCGCGCGCGCCGGCGCAGGAGCTCGTGCACGCGCTGCTGAGCGGCGTCATGCTGCGCGTGGCCGCCGCGCGCGCCGCGCACCTCGCGCTCTCCGTGCAGGACATGCAGTGGGACAACCAGGTGGGTGACGGTGGCGCTGGCCGGGCTGTCGGTGTCGCTGGTGGCGCGCGCGCCGGCGCAGGAGCTCGTGCACGCGCTGCTGAGCGGCGTCATGCTGCGCGTGGCCGCCGCGCGCGCCGCGCACCTCGCGCTCTCCGTGCAGGACATGCAGTGGGACAACCAGGTGGGTGACGGTGGCGCTGGCCGGGCTGTCGGTGTCGCTGGTGGCGCGTGCGCCGGCGCAGGAGCTCGTGCACGCGCTGCTGAGAGATAAAATAAATCTCCTCCTCCCGCCAAAGTATTCAGTAGAAGTCTAATTGCCATACCTCCTCTCCGTGGTGAACGCGAAATTGTATACACCATGGATGTCCTTGTGATTTATTCGTCCAGTGTAAGATGTGTTTGACGAGTGATTGTTCGGTGCAGTTGCTGGGCACGCCGAGCCCCGTGCTGCTGTACTGCGTGCCGGGCACGGCGGGCACGCCGGCGCTGCACGCGGCCGCCGAGCTGATGCGCGCGCCGGCGCGCCGCTACAACGCGCTGTTCTTCAAGCACCTCGTGGTCGCGCTGCGCCCGCTCGCCATCAGGCTCGAGGAGAGGTCAGTTACGTTTCCCGCTCCTTCCAGGGGGTTCACCACAACATGAGTGGCGTCGCGGGCGACTCAGCGATTCCTGTCTCACTCGCATTAAGATAATTAGAAAGAGGAACCCTCATCATCATCATGATTTTGTCATATTGCATCGCGTGGTGGCGACACAAGTGCTGTGCCCTGCTGCTTTCGTTGCTTCATCATCATCATCACGATTTTGTTGCTTTCGTTGCGCTTCCACTGAGACTGAGGTGGAGAAGTGGAAAGAGCTTGCTGAAGACAGGGATTGCTGACGCAAATTGGCGTTGGATGAGTTTAAAGTTCATAGTGTTTAAGATCTCGCAACTAAGCAAGCCAAGATATATCGTTACCACATCTCCACGCACAGAATTGAAAAAAAAAATATTCTACCATTTTGTCACGTGATTGATTTCTATACCCATGCCGAATTACAGCTTTCTAGTAATAAGGGTCGGTAAGACGGACGGATGGGCAGACGGACATAGCGAAACTATAAGGGTGCCTTGTTGACTACGGAACCCTAAAAAGACGTCACGTTCCAGACTGATACTGAAGCTGTGGTGGTGGGCGGCGCCGCCCGACGACGAGGCGCGCGAGGAGATCGACGAGGCCGACTACGAGACGCGGCGCATGCTGGACGAGGTGACCGCGCTGCACGCCAGGCGGTACTACTTCGCGCTCATCAAGATAATACCCAGCCAGGTACGTTCACCACTAGAAGACATCATGCTCCACACTGATACTGAAGCTGTGGTGGTGGGCGGCGCCGCCCGACGACGAGGCGCGCGAGGAGATCGACGAGGCCGACTACGAGACGCGGCGCATGCTGGACGAGGTGACCGCGCTGCACGCCAGGCGGTACTACTTCGCGCTCATCAAGATCATACCCAGCCAGGTACGTTCACCACTAGAAGACATCATGCTCCACACTGATACTGAAGCTGTGGTGGTGGGCGGCGCCGCCCGACGACGAGGCGCGCGAGGAGATCGACGAGGCCGACTACGAGACGCGGCGCATGCTGGACGAGGTGACCGCGCTGCACGCCAGGCGGTACTACTTCGCGCTCATCAAGATCATACCCAGCCAGGTACGTGAAGTACTAGAAGACATCATGCTCCACACTGATACTGAAGCTGTGGTGGTGGGCGGCGCCGCCCGACGACGAGGCGCGCGAGGAGATCGACGAGGCCGACTACGAGACGCGGCGCATGCTGGACGAGGTGACCGCGCTGCACGCCAGGCGGTACTACTTCGCGCTCATCAAGATCATACCCAGCCAGGTACGTTCACCACTAGAAGACATCATGCTCCACACTGATACTGAAGCTGTGGTGGTGGGCGGCGCCGCCCGACGACGAGGCGCGCGAGGAGATCGACGAGGCCGACTACGAGACGCGGCGCATGCTGGACGAGGTGACCGCGCTGCACGCCAGGCGGTACTACTTCGCGCTCATCAAGATCATACCCAGCCAGGTACGTGAAGTACTATATGTGGTCTGTTCCCAACGAGAACGGCCGGGCAGCCGACGGGCCCATCGGATCGGTGACCGTACAAACGGCTTCCTCGTTGGGAACAGAAACGTCGCGATACGCAACGCTAAACTTAATTCAAATTCAACCAAAAACCACTCACTGGTGAATTCTTCAGGCTTCCTTGGTCAAAGCCAGCAAGATATGTGTATATTAATGTGTAAAATGTGTTTGTATGTATGTGAACTTTCTGGAGTCCCCGATGACATCTGGAACCCTCGAGCCCACCGTTCAGCTGTCTTCAAAGGCACCCTCTATCTTATCTTATCTTATCTAGTTGAGGGCCCTTTCGGATACACTTCGACCCAGTGGGATCTTTTGTGCATTTGCCCTCCCCTTTATAGCTACTCCCAAGCTCGCTCCATCATTTCCACAAAGCGGATGATGCAGCTCAGTGGGAGCACCCTGAATTCCTTTGGTTGCGGGTAGCCGTTACCAAGGAGATTCATTCTTTGTCTGGCAAGGGCATGACATTCACACAGTAAGTGTTCCATAGTCTCATCCTCCTCGCCACACATAAGGCACCCTCTAACTTCACTTGTGCGAGTCGACACCCAACCGCATGGTGTGTTCAGCCTCGTGCTCCCAAATTAAATCAAATCTCCACGCTCGGTGTTGGCGCACCAAATACGAGATAACTCCTAACCCAAAATATTTATGCCCTCGTCGCGACCGCACTAGCGCAACAAATACGAGGTCCAAACCACAAGAATGCGTGTTCTCGCCTCAAGACCGTCTGGGCAACTGATGGGTGACATTAAAGTCACCCCTAACAGCGCAAGCCCCGCGCATGCGTCGCCGCGATTGCCATCTCTCTTGCGTCGTAAACAGGTCTTTATATCTGAAGAATGAAGCGACGAAATATAATGGAAAATTACCGTGCTTAGGTTTGGCTTTATAACCATCACACGTCGACTTCTTGCAGCGTTGCAATGGGGAATGGATGAAAATTTTAGAAATGCCTGATTATTTTATTGGTGATAGAAATAACCTTTCTTAGCACCAGAAAAAAAATTCAGATTTTTCAGCTGCGACAATTATTTTTGAAAAATATAAACAGTTTCCTCATTTACGTTTTGGGTCAAGAACGAACGGTAAATAGACACTTTCCTTGATCTGTCTCATATTACAAAAAACTATCTTAAATATCTGTGGTAAACTGACACTGGTAATGACCAATATAGCTGCTGCAAGTGTCAATATTATTGCCAGTGTCAGTTTACCACACATATTTAATATATATTTTTTGTAATATGATTTTTATTTTATTTTACTTTGCATTGTTTGTTTTTTCTTAATGCGGTCAGTTGCCTAAGTGCAAGAAGGTTAGATATTAATTATATGTAAATGTTATTGTATTTAGGTACTATGTTTGTAATCGTTTTTCATCCATTTTTATTGATTGTAACTGTTTTGTGGCTTCACAGTTTTTTGTACAGTCAGCATCATAATACATTCTAGGACCTTAAGAATAGAAGTGGCATCGTAGCTCCGAAACGAATGAACCGATTTTAATGCGTTCTTTTTTGTCCGAAAGGTGACCGAAGATGGTTATTAGCTACGTTTCAACAAAATCAGTTCAGCCGTTTTTGACATATAGCACTTTGAAATGAAAATGTCGGGGGTTTTTTAATTTTTCTAAGTTGTAGTTATTATTGCGCAGGTCCGTCTCTCGATGACGACGGCGAGCAAGCTGGAGCGCGAGCTCGGCGCGCTGAAGCGGCGGCTCGGGCTGACGCTGATCAAGTTCGAGGATGCGTGCGTCGAGCTCGAGCCGTTTGCGCGCGCGCATGTGTTCGAGCCCGCGCCGTACCTCGCCAGGCAGATGCTGAAGCACTTCAAGGATGTAAGTTTGTCTGACTGTCTTACCCTTCGCTGGAGCGCACAAAACTGGTCTGAGCGTCATGATATTAGAGTCTAGTGTGTTTAAAGTACAATATTTCGTTGCTTACATTTTATAGTACAAAAATTTCCTGATAGATGGCGGTGTCACATTCGAGAAACACGCTATCGTTGTTTTCCCGTAGCATGTATAAGGCTCCCGTCAAAATCCGAATTATATGAGTATTAAGTTGTCAAGAAAGTGTTTCATTCAATAAGGTAATAAGTGCAGTGACGTAGTGAGTAAACATTGGACCTTCGAACCAAGGATAATCGTGAGTACAGTGACAGTGGAAAAAAGTGATGTGTCAAAGACTTAGTCGATTTTCGCGGTAACAAACACTTAGAATATTTCGCGGAATTATTAACTTAGTGCAGTTTCGTGATTCTAGGACATAGAAAAATATCGGTGAAAATTAACTTAGAAAATTCGCGTCAAGTTTGGACTTAGTACAATTTGTGAATTCTGGGACTTAGCGTAATTTCGGTTAAAAATGACTTTGAAGATTTACGTTATCAAGGACTTAGAATAAATTTTGCTGAAAATAAAGACTGAAATTTCGTGATCACTTAGTGAATTTTAAGAACAATGGCGAACATAGCATCACAAGAAGAGCTTGTTAGTCAGATTAAAAGACTTCAAACTAACTACAAGAAAACATCACCATCGCGATACTCTGCAAGCTACTTGAAGACACGGATAGAGTCACTTGAAGAGTATTGGACACTATTTGTTTCTCAACATCGAGAATTCACAAAAACTGCAGAGAAAGATGAAAAAAAGGAATTAAAGGCACTCTACAATGATGTTGAAGATTTGTACTTGGATTTCAAGACAAGTTTATTGGAACTGACGGAATCTGTCACAAAACAAGAAGTTGGCTCACCTCATGCACCTCAAGCATCTCAAACTATAACGCATAGCAAGTTACCACCCATAAATATCCCCTCATTCTCAGGCGATTATCAAGAATGGATGCATTTCAAGGATTTGTTTCTATCAATGATCCATAATGAAAAGGGACTGAGTGATATACACAAGCATCACTATTTGAGATCGAGCTTGAAAGGTGAAGCAGAACAAGTCGTCCGTCATTTCGAGATCACTGCTGCCAATTATAGTAAGGCTTGGAACGCCTTAGTCAGCCGCTATAGTAACGATAGAGTGATAGCTAATACCATACTGAATCGTTTGCTCAATCAAAAGAAACTCACATACGAATGCTCTAAAGGCCTCAAGGATCTGCTTGATACTACAAATCAGTGTCTCAGTAGTCTCTCAAATTTGAAAATAGACACGGCTACTTGGGATTCAATTGTTGTGCATATTGTGGTATCTAAGTTAGATAACGAAACTCACAAAGCTTGGGAGCATTCACTTGGTCCTTCGACGGAGTTACCCACTTATAAGAATCTCACCTCATACTTGGAAGGACGATTCAGAGCTATGGAGATGGTACAAGCGACACAGAAGAAAGAAAAGAAAGAGTTTACGTTTCAACAACCAACTATTGCACCTAAAATGAAGAATTTGAGATCTTTCACCACAGATATTGATACGGAATGCTCATATTGTAAGAAGAGTCACTACATCTGTCACTGCACCGAATTCGCACAACTCGACGTAGACCAACGCAAAGAATTCGTACGAAACAACAACTTATGCTTCAATTGCCTTGTCAAAGGACATTCCTTACGGAACTGTAGACAAGTCACAACATGTAGAACCTGTAACCGTAAACACCATACGCTCTTGCACTACCAGACCATAACAGCGAAGCCGCTTACAACGGAGACACCCACAGAACCTGATGACTCACAATCTTCGCAACTCACAAGTCTAAAGGTTTCAGTAGGCGACAACCAAGTTATTTTGGCTACAGCACAGATTGGTGTGATGGATAGCAGTGGTTCTCTCGTGCACCTCAGAGCCTTAGTTGACCAAGGTTCACAAGCTACCTTCATTACGGAGTCAGCAGTGCAACTTTTGCGACTGAAGAAGACACCACAGTCAGCTAATGTAACAGGCATCGGGAATCACGCTGTACAGGCACGACACGTCGTTAACTTAGATATATACTCACCGATAGCAACTCACCATGTAATGAAAGTTAACGCTCACGTACTCTCGAAGTTGACACCATTGTTACCCACTAAAGAGTTTGACATCACACAATGGCCTGCCCTGTCCCAATTGCAATTAGCGGATCCTCACATGCATCGACCGGGACCTATTGATGTTCTACTGGGCGCCGATGTCTACGCTTGTATTCTACTCAAAGGACTTCACAAATATGACACTCTCCTTGCACAAAACTCCAGATTGGGATGGTTAGTCTCTGGAGTGACGAAATCATCGATCGATCTGCCACCTCACAATATAATGGTTAATAATGCACTCATCGAGGTAGATCAACTCTTACGCAAATTCTGGGAGACTGAAGAATATAAGCCACATGAGAAACCTCAAACACTTCTCGAGACACAATGCGAAGAACACTATAAGAAGACACACACCAGACAAGAAGATGGTCGCTACGTAGTACGCTTACCTTTTAAAGACAACCATGAAGAAAATTTGGGCGACTCGAGACAAATAGCTGTACAAAGACTGAAGCACATGGAAAAGAGATTTGCACACAAGCCGAAATTTCGGAAGGATTATTCCGACTTCATCGAACAGTATCAAAGGTTCAACCACTTGGAAGATGTAGACCCACAACATGTGCCAACTCACAAAGTCTACCATCTCCCTCATCACGCGGTGATTCGAGAATCCAGCACTACAACGAAGCTCAGAGTGGTTTTTGATGGGACTGCACAGCCGTCAGATGGCTCATCACTAAACGACGAGCTACTTGTTGGCCCATCACTATTGCAAGACCTGCGTGATTTGGTTGTTCGATGGCGTACTCACAAGATTTGTCTACTCGCAGATGTAAAACAAATGTATCGTCAAATACTTGTCGCCAAAGAAGACGTCGACTATCAGCGCATATTGTGGCGCTCGTCTCCTCACGATGAAATTATTGAGAAGCGTTTACTGACCGTAACGTATGGCACGTCATGTGCGCCATTTCTTGCCATTCGCACACTAAAACAGCTTGCACAAGACGAAAAACAAGAATTTCCAGATTTGGTAGATATTATCAGTAACGATTTTTATATGGATGACTTACTCACAGGTGCGAATGACGTGAAAGAGGCTGCTATGTTACAGAGCCGTATAACACAAGTCATGGCTAAAGGTAAATTTGAAATGCACAAATGGGCATCTAACAGTCCTGACGTATTGGAAAAGGTTCCTAGCGCTGAAAAGACAAATCAACCAAGTGTCGAGATAAAGCTTGATGACACTATCAAGGCTTTAGGAATTAGATGGAACTCACATCAAGATGTCTTTGAGCTTAAGGTAGACATTTCGGAACCCACCGAGCGCTTCACTAAAACGTCGGTACTGTCGGATATTGCAAAAGCATTTGATCCTTTAGGTTTCTTAGGGCCTGTGATTATTACTGCTAAAATGTTTTTGCAGAAACTATGGTTAAGTGGTATTAGTTGGACTGATGAACTTCCTCTCGAACTTGCTTCAGAGTGGTCAAGTTATAGAGACCAGCTCTGTAACATGCCGACCCTGTATTTAGAGCGTTGGGTTCACACACAATTCCAGGGCAATGAAAAAGTGGAAATTCACGGTTTCAGCGATGCCTCTTGTTTAGCTTACGCAGCTGTAGTCTATTTACGAGTTATCACGCCTCACGGGATCCATGTATCTCTCATTATTGCCAAAACTAGAGTGGCACCAGTGAAGCAGGTTACTGTGCCACGTTTGGAACTGTGTGGCGCGGTATTACTCTCGAAATTACTGAAGGATGTGCAACATAGTCTTCAACTTCCCGAGGAGTCTGTATTTGCGTGGACAGATTCAATGATTGTCTTAGCATGGCTTCGACGAACTCCAAATACTTGGAAGACTTATGTAGCAAATCGTGTTACTGAAATTGTGAATAGTGTAAGTAGTGGACGGTGGCATCACGTCAAATCTGCAGATAACCCTGCGGACGTTGCTTCGCGAGGCATTCGTCCTGACTTGTTCAAAGACTGCGATTTGTGGTGGCATGGACCAGCTATGCTTCACCAAAATAATGAATTTGATGGATATGGTTCGCTCTCTCTCGACATACCAACAACACAATTAGAAGTCAAAGAAAAGTCGAAAGGAAATGATAGTAAAATCACTGCACTACAAACTGGTGTATCGAATGAGAGTGACGATCGACTCACATATTTGGCTAGATATTCTAGTCTGACAAAATTGATTCGTGTTACAGCTTATCTGATGCGTTTTGTGAAATTGTGTAAAGCACGTATTGATGCTAAGCGTAATCACAATCAGACAGCACCTGAGACTTTTCCTCAGCATCTAACAGTAAGTGAACTGAGATATGCAACCAACATTTGTATTCGTCTCTCTCAAGGATTTTGGTTTCAGGAAGAATTACAAATGCTGAGAAAAGGCCAAAGGTTTCCAAAATCGAGTGAATTAACTTCTCTTGCTCCCTACATAGATGAAAATGGTATCATACGAGTTACAGGACGTATACGCAATGCTAAAGTACACTTCGACACTAAGTCACCTGTCGTATTGGCCTCGAAATGTCACTTAGCTGTCCTAATTGTAAATGATGCTCATGTTCATTGTTTGCATGGAGGTCCTCAACTGACTTTGAATGGTATTCGTTGTAAATATTGGATAATCGGTGCCAAGAATTTAGTTAAGAAAGTTATTCACAAATGCATTCCTTGCTTCAAGCAATCTGCAGCACCGATTAATCAATTAATGGGTCAATTGCCTACGTGTCGAGTCACACCTGAGAAACCCTTTCGTAAAAGCGGAGTTGATTTTGCGGGTCCTATTCAGTTAAAAATGTACCCTGGTAGATGTAAACGTACATGCAAAGCCTACATTGCTTTATTTGTTTGCACCGTAACTAAGGCCATTCACTTAGAGCTTGTGAGTGACTTGTCCACGGCTGCTTTTATTGCCGCATTTCGTCGATTTACTTCTAGACGCGGTCATTGTAGCGATCTGTGGAGTGACTGTGGAACTAACTTTGTAGGAGCCTCAAAAGAGCTTGACACAATGTTTAAAAATAGGAAGTCAGAAGTAGTTGGAGAAATATCTGAGATTCTAGCAAATGACCAAACTACCTGGCATTTCATTCCTCCTGCCTCGCCACACTTCGGTGGACTATGGGAAGCCGGCGTGAAGTCGATTAAGGCCCATTTGAAGCGTGTTATCGGGCAGACTTTACTCACTTTTGAAGAGTATACTACTCTGTTGACTCAAGTCGAGTCTTGTGTAAATTCGCGGCCTTTAACTTCAATCAGTAGTTCGATTGATGATGCTTCTCCAATTACGCCCGGACATTTTCTTATAGGTGAAGCTCCTATCACTATTCCGGAAGAAAGTCTCGCAACCGTACCAGTATCTCGCTTAGATCGCTGGCAATTGCTTCAAAAGATGTTGCAATCGCTTTGGGTGCGTTGGAGCTCAGAGTATTTAACTACTCTCCAGAATAGATACAAATGGAATGTAAGAAATGCAGATCCTGATATCGGAACAGTAGTTTTAGTCAAGGATGAAAGACTCCCTCCCGGAAAGTGGTTGTTAGGTCGAATAATAGATAAGCATCCTGGTAGAGATGGTTTGACAAGAGTTGTTACTTTAAAATATAAAAATGGTACTTTTCGTAGACCTATTGCCAAAATTTGTCCTCTACCTCTAGATTCTTAGCTATGATCTGTTATCAAAGTTTTGTTTGTTTAAGAAGTTAGTTTATTGAGTTTACTGTGTATGTTAACTTTGAGTTTGCAGATTCATATAGGATTTTACTACTTAGTATAACTACCCTCGTTTTTCTCTACTTACTCGGACCTTTGTAAGGACAAGCCGTCCTTGGGCGCCGATAATGTTTAAAGTACAATATTTCGTTGCTTACATTTTATAGTACAAAAATTTCCTGATAGATGGCGGTGTCACATTCGAGAAACACGCTATCGTTGTTTTCCCGTAGCATGTATAAGGCTCCCGTCAAAATCCGAATTATATGAGTATTAAGTTGTCAAGAAAGTGTTTCATTCAATAAGGTAATAAGTGCAGTGACGTAGTGAGTAAACAAGTGACTTGTGTGGTATTCAAATGTATATTTTTGCCGGGCTGCATGGTCCACCGATCACCGGAGGCCGGTAACATAAAGTATGAGAAACTATTCTCTTTCACGGTTTAAGTACAACTTGTCTTACTTTACGTAGTTGCAAACTGATATATGGAGAAGAATATTGTACAGTAACGGAGTTCTCAAGTTTTTAATATAAAATAAATCAATACATTTTAGAGTACAATCTTACACAAATCGAACTAGACAGTATGTCAACTCACTAAAACCATATCTTTAAACCAGTTGATGCTCGCGTCTAGTTTAGTGTTTTACCACATTTTTTCCTATTATGTGTCTAATATTTTTAATTTTATAATTTTAATTAAAAAGATGATGATAACGGTGGTGGATTAGATTAGATTAGATTCATTTATTGCTCCTTGAAAATTGACATTTAATATTACAAATTGTTTTTGTACATAAATAAAATGAATTCACAGAAGGCTCGTCAAGTACATTCAATAGAAATAGTTAGCAATTTTATAACAATATTATCTTAATAATAATGTCAAATAATAATAAAATGTCAACAACTATTAAATAAAAAATACGCTCTCCTAGTATAATGTCAGTATGTCAATACATAACAATTTTATGTCAAATAGGTGAATACAAATAAATGTCAAACGTGCAAGGACTATAAAACAGAAATAACAATAAAAATAATTTATCTCTAGGGCATCCTAGATTATTATTAAGTCAGAAAAAAAAACAGATAAAATAATAATAATACATGTCAATAATATTGTCTTTGGTCAGTGAATTCCTTTACTGAATACGTAGCGGTGGTGACGATGATTATGATGATGGCGATGACGATAATTGTGACGGAGATGATGGTGGCGTCGATGATGGTGTCGGCAGGAGCTGAAATGGCAGGCGGCTAAGATCCTGGGCTCGGTGGACTTCCTGGGCAACCCGCTGGGGTTCGTGGCGGACGTGTCGGAGGGCGTGTCGGGGCTCATCTACGAGGGGAACGTCGGCGCGCTGTTCAAGAATGTCACGCACGGCATCTCCAACTCCGCGGCCAAGGTCACAGGTCAGTCCCACAAACACTTGCACACACAATTACGAATGGATGAAAATTTTAGAAATGCCTGATAATTTTTTTGGTGATAGGAATAACCTTCCTTAGCATCAGAAAAAAGTTTCAGATTTTTCAGCTGTGTCAATTTTTTTTGAAAAATAAACAGTTACCTCACTTACGTAATTCGGTTTTGAGTCAGGGGGGCTAGTGGAGGGGAGGGGAGTCATCCTCGACTGCAGGAGGAGGGTGATGATTGAGTCAAGGGGGGGTGAGTCGAGGGGGAGTCACTCACCCTTCGACTCACTCACCCCCATCGACTCACCCCCCTCGCCCCCACGACTCAACACCCCCTCCCCTGACACGCCACCCCCGTTCCCCCGGCTCACCCCCCGCCGACACCCTCCCCTAGCCCCGATCCCCCCTCCTTCAGACATTCTGCTTTACCGCCCTAGGTAAGTAATGTACTATTACGTCATACTTGGCCATAAAGTAGCACTTACCGCATGCTAGGAAAATTCCAATTTCTGGCTAGGGAGAGACGTAAAACGTGGTACTTACCACGGGCGGTAATAAAGAAAGCCTCATATAGGATATTTATCGCCCTTGCCTCCGGTTCGGGCGTCATTTACCTGCGATCTGAGACATTCTTTGTTTTACCGCCCTAGGTAAGCAATGTACTATAACGTCATACTTGGCCATAAAGTAACACTTGCCGCATGCTAGGAAAATTCCAATTTCTGGCTAGGGAGAGACGTTAAACGTGGTACTCACCACGGGCGGTAATAAAGAAAGCTACATATCGGATATTTATCGCCCTTGCATCCGGTTCGGGCGTCATTTACCTGCGATCTGAGACATTCTTTGTTTTTCCGCCCTAGGTAAGTAATGTATTATTACGCCCTTCCTGGCCATAAAGTAGCAATTACCGCACGCTGGGAAAATTCCACTTTCTGGCCAGGGAGAGACGTAAAACGTTGTACTCACCGCGGGCGGTAATAAAGAAAGCCTCATATTGGATATTTATTGCCCTTGCCTCCGGTTCGAGCGTCATTTACCTGCGATCTGAGACATTCTTTGTTTTTTTTTCGCATTTGCCTAATAGATAAACGTGGTTTTCTTCCACGCTTATTTCCCATTTTAGGGATTGGCGGAAATCACCCGCACCAAATAAAACACCAACTGTTTAAACTTAATAAGAGATTTTTTAAATAACAACTTTACTTAAGTAACAAACAAAAATAACAAGAAATTAACAATAACAAACAGTAAAACATTAACAATTTCCCAAGGATCACAGAAAATTCATCTAGTAAAAACTCGTCTAGCTAACGAATCGATCGCTCGACGCCGAACGAAATACAAATACACTGACAATGTGATGAGTGATCATCTGGCAACAATGCATAGCAAGGCGTATAGATGAATTATCGAGAACATGGAATTGCATTTGTAGTGCTTGTACGAGAAAATAGAAAACTCAAATATAAAATGCCTGTAAACATACAATACTACTACATATGCAATTCCATGCTCTCGTTAATTTATCTATACTCGAAGTTCGAACCGAAGTGAGCGCGAGCTCGCAACGACGCGTTCACCGATCAGCCAAACGGCCCGAGCTCGTGAAATAAAACAATGATCAATTTTCAATGATCAAAAACTCCATTTCATTGGTAATTTGGAGCGAATTTTTTTTTGCATAAAAAGTAATTATTACAATCAAATGAATAACATAAAGACCAATCATATAAACATTTGACTGGAATCGATCCATCGCCTTTCAGCGTAGTAAGCTAACGGTCTAACCACAGGCCCACAGAGAACGCTCGTGCCGCCTCAAAATTAGTAATCATATTACTGCAGTGCACTCGGACAACATTTCGCCTACGCCATTTTTGCGAGCAAAATGTCATAACGTTGTTTACGTAATTTTACGTAAGTGAAATTAAGTTTTTGCGTCTAAAATCCTCATTAAACTGTATATACGAGTATAATGAAAGTAATTCATCGTATAGAGCCTTTAGCAATAAGTTTGGAACATTTCGTAACGTAGAATTATTTCTGGGTGAAGTAAAACGTGCACATAATTTTTTCAAGATAGTTTTTTAAAATTAGCATATATACTTAATTATGATATACATAAACATACCCATAAGTTCCTTCAAAACTTAAGTATAAGTCGGTCCGAAACATGCGCCTTCCATATCCCCTCGTGTTTTATTTTCACTAAAAAACTTGCCCAAAAGCACCTCGATTTCACTTTTTTGCCTATACCAACGCCTGAAGGACAAAATTTACAAAACCATTACAAGACCTGTCGTGATGCATGGATCAGAATGTTGGGCCGCAAAGATGACGGATAAAACGAGATTGCATGTTACAGAGATGAGAATGTTGAGATGGATGTGTGGCGTGACAAGGATGGATCGAATAAGGAATGAGTATATAAGAGGAAGCCTGAAAGTAGCACCCATAACTGAAAAGCTGAGAGCAAATCGCCTACGTTGGTATGGACATGTTATGCGGAGGGATGATAGTAATGTTGCTAGAAGGGCATTAAGTATGAATGTGGAGGGTTGCAAGAGAAGAGGTAGACCAAGATAAAGGTGGATTGATTGCGTGAGAGACGATATGAATAGAAAGGAAGTGTGTGATGAGTTGACGGGCGATAGAGAGGCATGGAAGAAAAAAACTGGACAAGTGCGAGTTCAACTCGCGTGGTAAGGGTTTCGGAAAATTGCTATGCTCTAAGCATCAGGTATTCCATTCAAAATACGCAAAAATACTAAAAAAAAATCCCGTTACTTTGAATACTCAAACGTCTTTAGGCAAGGAACTATTTTCAATATTTTTTTCAGAATTTTAAGCCTAGTGTTTAACCCCCAAAAGTGGCCCTCTTTTTTAGAATTAATTAATTTACTGTACGCGTCCATCTTTGGGTCACCAATTAACATATGTTTACCAAATTTCAACTCAATCGGTCCAGTAGTTTTGGAGCAAATCGGCTGTGACAGACGGACAGACAGATTGCTAAGTAAGTTCTGCATATAATATGCGTGTGTTTGTTGCGCAGAGTCGCTGGGCGACGGTCTGGAGCGCGTGGTGGCCGACGAGGCGCACGAGGAGACGCGCCGGCGCATCCGCAGCGCCGCGGGCGGCGCGCACCTCGCGGCCGGCCTGCGCGGGCTCGGGCTCGGCATACTGGGTAACAACACCACACGACTCACCAGGGCTCGCGGCGGAGCGCGTGGTGGCCGACGAGGCGCACGAGGAGACGCGCCGGCGCATCCGCAGCGCCGCGGGCGGCGCGCACCTCGCGGCCGGCCTGCGCGGGCTCGGGCTCGGCATACTGGGTAACAACACCACACGACTCACCAGGGCTCGCGGCGGAGCGCGTGGTGGCCGACGAGGCGCACGAGGAGACGCGCCGGCGCATCCGCAGCGCCGCGGGCGGCGCGCACCTCGCGGCCGGCCTGCGCGGGCTCGGGCTCGGCATACTGGGTAACAACACCACACGACTCACCAGGGCTCGCGGCGGAGCGCGTGGTGGCCGACGAGGCGCACGAGGAGACGCGCCGGCGCATCCGCAGCGCCGCGGGCGGCGCGCACCTCGCGGCCGGCCTGCGCGGGCTCGGGCTCGGCATACTGGGTAACAACACCACACGACTCACCAGGGCTCGCGGCGGAGCGCGTGGTGGCCGACGAGGCGCACGAGGAGACGCGCCGGCGCATCCGCAGCGCCGCGGGCGGCGCGCACCTCGCGGCCGGCCTGCGCGGGCTCGGGCTCGGCATACTGGGTAACAACACCACACGACTCACCAGGGCTCGCGGCGGAGCGCGTGGTGGCCGACGAGGCGCACGAGGAGACGCGCCGGCGCATCCGCAGCGCCGCGGGCGGCGCGCACCTCGCGGCCGGCCTGCGCGGGCTCGGGCTCGGCATACTGGGTAACAACACCACACGACTCACCAGGGCTCGCGGCGGAGCGCGTGGTGGCCGACGAGGCGCACGAGGAGACGCGCCGGCGCATCCGCAGCGCCGCGGGCGGCGCGCACCTCGCGGCCGGCCTGCGCGGGCTCGGGCTCGGCATACTGGGTAACAACACCACACGACTCACCAGGGCTCGCGGCGGAGCGCGTGGTGGCCGACGAGGCGCACGAGGAGACGCGCCGGCGCATCCGCAGCGCCGCGGGCGGCGCGCACCTCGCGGCCGGCCTGCGCGGGCTCGGGCTCGGCATACTGGGTAACAACACCACACGACTCACCAGGGCTCGCGGCGGAGCGCGTGGTGGCCGACGAGGCGCACGAGGAGACGCGCCGGCGCATCCGCAGCGCCGCGGGCGGCGCGCACCTCGCGGCCGGCCTGCGCGGGCTCGGGCTCGGCATACTGGGTAACAACACCACACGACTCACCAGGGCTCGCGGCGGAGCGCGTGGTGGCCGACGAGGCGCACGAGGAGACGCGCCGGCGCATCCGCAGCGCCGCGGGCGGCGCGCACCTCGCGGCCGGCCTGCGCGGGCTCGGGCTCGGCATACTGGGTAACAACACCACACGACTCACCAGGGCTCGCGGCGGAGCGCGTGGTGGCCGACGAGGCGCACGAGGAGACGCGCCGGCGCATCCGCAGCGCCGCGGGCGGCGCGCACCTCGCGGCCGGCCTGCGCGGGCTCGGGCTCGGCATACTGGGTAACAACACCACACGACTCACCAGGGCTCGCGGCGGAGCGCGTGGTGGCCGACGAGGCGCACGAGGAGACGCGCCGGCGCATCCGCAGCGCCGCGGGCGGCGCGCACCTCGCGGCCGGCCTGCGCGGGCTCGGGCTCGGCATACTGGGTAACAACACCACACGACTCACCAGGGCTCGCGGCGGAGCGCGTGGTGGCCGACGAGGCGCACGAGGAGACGCGCCGGCGCATCCGCAGCGCCGCGGGCGGCGCGCACCTCGCGGCCGGCCTGCGCGGGCTCGGGCTCGGCATACTGGGTAACAACACCACACGACTCACCAGGGCTCGCGGCGGAGCGCGTGGTGGCCGACGAGGCGCACGAGGAGACGCGCCGGCGCATCCGCAGCGCCGCGGGCGGCGCGCACCTCGCGGCCGGCCTGCGCGGGCTCGGGCTCGGCATACTGGGTAACAACACCACACGACTCACCAGGGCTCGCGGCGGAGCGCGTGGTGGCCGACGAGGCGCACGAGGAGACGCGCCGGCGCATCCGCAGCGCCGCGGGCGGCGCGCACCTCGCGGCCGGCCTGCGCGGGCTCGGGCTCGGCATACTGGGTAACAACACCACACGACTCACCAGGGCTCGCGGCGGAGCGCGTGGTGGCCGACGAGGCGCACGAGGAGACGCGCCGGCGCATCCGCAGCGCCGCGGGCGGCGCGCACCTCGCGGCCGGCCTGCGCGGGCTCGGGCTCGGCATACTGGGTAACAACACCACACGACTCACCAGGGCTCGCGGCGGAGCGCGTGGTGGCCGACGAGGCGCACGAGGAGACGCGCCGGCGCATCCGCAGCGCCGCGGGCGGCGCGCACCTCGCGGCCGGCCTGCGCGGGCTCGGGCTCGGCATACTGGGTAACAACACCACACGACTCACCAGGGCTCGCGGCGGAGCGCGTGGTGGCCGACGAGGCGCACGAGGAGACGCGCCGGCGCATCCGCAGCGCCGCGGGCGGCGCGCACCTCGCGGCCGGCCTGCGCGGGCTCGGGCTCGGCATACTGGGTAACAACACCACACGACTCACCAGGGCTCGCGGCGGAGCGCGTGGTGGCCGACGAGGCGCACGAGGAGACGCGCCGGCGCATCCGCAGCGCCGCGGGCGGCGCGCACCTCGCGGCCGGCCTGCGCGGGCTCGGGCTCGGCATACTGGGTAACAACACCACACGACTCACCAGGGCTCGCGGCGGAGCGCGTGGTGGCCGACGAGGCGCACGAGGAGACGCGCCGGCGCATCCGCAGCGCCGCGGGCGGCGCGCACCTCGCGGCCGGCCTGCGCGGGCTCGGGCTCGGCATACTGGGTAACAACACCACACGACTCACCAGGGCTCGCGGCGGAGCGCGTGGTGGCCGACGAGGCGCACGAGGAGACGCGCCGGCGCATCCGCAGCGCCGCGGGCGGCGCGCACCTCGCGGCCGGCCTGCGCGGGCTCGGGCTCGGCATACTGGGTAACAACACCACACGACTCACCAGGGCTCGCGGCGGAGCGCGTGGTGGCCGACGAGGCGCACGAGGAGACGCGCCGGCGCATCCGCAGCGCCGCGGGCGGCGCGCACCTCGCGGCCGGCCTGCGCGGGCTCGGGCTCGGCATACTGGGTAACAACACCACACGACTCACCAGGGCTCGCGGCGGAGCGCGTGGTGGCCGACGAGGCGCACGAGGAGACGCGCCGGCGCATCCGCAGCGCCGCGGGCGGCGCGCACCTCGCGGCCGGCCTGCGCGGGCTCGGGCTCGGCATACTGGGTAACAACACCACACGACTCACCAGGGCTCGCGGCGGAGCGCGTGGTGGCCGACGAGGCGCACGAGGAGACGCGCCGGCGCATCCGCAGCGCCGCGGGCGGCGCGCACCTCGCGGCCGGCCTGCGCGGGCTCGGGCTCGGCATACTGGGTAACAACACCACACGACTCACCAGGGCTCGCGGCGGAGCGCGTGGTGGCCGACGAGGCGCACGAGGAGACGCGCCGGCGCATCCGCAGCGCCGCGGGCGGCGCGCACCTCGCGGCCGGCCTGCGCGGGCTCGGGCTCGGCATACTGGGTAACAACACCACACGACTCACCAGGGCTCGCGGCGGAGCGCGTGGTGGCCGACGAGGCGCACGAGGAGACGCGCCGGCGCATCCGCAGCGCCGCGGGCGGCGCGCACCTCGCGGCCGGCCTGCGCGGGCTCGGGCTCGGCATACTGGGTAACAACACCACACGACTCACCAGGGCTCGCGGCGGAGCGCGTGGTGGCCGACGAGGCGCACGAGGAGACGCGCCGGCGCATCCGCAGCGCCGCGGGCGGCGCGCACCTCGCGGCCGGCCTGCGCGGGCTCGGGCTCGGCATACTGGGTAACAACACCACACGACTCACCAGGGCTCGCGGCGGAGCGCGTGGTGGCCGACGAGGCGCACGAGGAGACGCGCCGGCGCATCCGCAGCGCCGCGGGCGGCGCGCACCTCGCGGCCGGCCTGCGCGGGCTCGGGCTCGGCATACTGGGTAACAACACCACACGACTCACCAGGGCTCGCGGCGGAGCGCGTGGTGGCCGACGAGGCGCACGAGGAGACGCGCCGGCGCATCCGCAGCGCCGCGGGCGGCGCGCACCTCGCGGCCGGCCTGCGCGGGCTCGGGCTCGGCATACTGGGTAACAACACCACACGACTCACCAGGGCTCGCGGCGGAGCGCGTGGTGGCCGACGAGGCGCACGAGGAGACGCGCCGGCGCATCCGCAGCGCCGCGGGCGGCGCGCACCTCGCGGCCGGCCTGCGCGGGCTCGGGCTCGGCATACTGGGTAACAACACCACACGACTCACCAGGGCTCGCGGCGGAGCGCGTGGTGGCCGACGAGGCGCACGAGGAGACGCGCCGGCGCATCCGCAGCGCCGCGGGCGGCGCGCACCTCGCGGCCGGCCTGCGCGGGCTCGGGCTCGGCATACTGGGTAACAACACCACACGACTCACCAGGGCTCGCGGCGGAGCGCGTGGTGGCCGACGAGGCGCACGAGGAGACGCGCCGGCGCATCCGCAGCGCCGCGGGCGGCGCGCACCTCGCGGCCGGCCTGCGCGGGCTCGGGCTCGGCATACTGGGTAACAACACCACACGACTCACCAGGGCTCGCGGCGGAGCGCGTGGTGGCCGACGAGGCGCACGAGGAGACGCGCCGGCGCATCCGCAGCGCCGCGGGCGGCGCGCACCTCGCGGCCGGCCTGCGCGGGCTCGGGCTCGGCATACTGGGTAACAACACCACACGACTCACCAGGGCTCGCGGCGGAGCGCGTGGTGGCCGACGAGGCGCACGAGGAGACGCGCCGGCGCATCCGCAGCGCCGCGGGCGGCGCGCACCTCGCGGCCGGCCTGCGCGGGCTCGGGCTCGGCATACTGGGTAACAACACCACACGACTCACCAGGGCTCGCGGCGGAGCGCGTGGTGGCCGACGAGGCGCACGAGGAGACGCGCCGGCGCATCCGCAGCGCCGCGGGCGGCGCGCACCTCGCGGCCGGCCTGCGCGGGCTCGGGCTCGGCATACTGGGTAACAACACCACACGACTCACCAGGGCTCGCGGCGGAGCGCGTGGTGGCCGACGAGGCGCACGAGGAGACGCGCCGGCGCATCCGCAGCGCCGCGGGCGGCGCGCACCTCGCGGCCGGCCTGCGCGGGCTCGGGCTCGGCATACTGGGTAACAACACCACACGACTCACCAGGGCTCGCGGCGGAGCGCGTGGTGGCCGACGAGGCGCACGAGGAGACGCGCCGGCGCATCCGCAGCGCCGCGGGCGGCGCGCACCTCGCGGCCGGCCTGCGCGGGCTCGGGCTCGGCATACTGGGTAACAACACCACACGACTCACCAGGGCTCGCGGCGGAGCGCGTGGTGGCCGACGAGGCGCACGAGGAGACGCGCCGGCGCATCCGCAGCGCCGCGGGCGGCGCGCACCTCGCGGCCGGCCTGCGCGGGCTCGGGCTCGGCATACTGGGTAACAACACCACACGACTCACCAGGGCTCGCGGCGGAGCGCGTGGTGGCCGACGAGGCGCACGAGGAGACGCGCCGGCGCATCCGCAGCGCCGCGGGCGGCGCGCACCTCGCGGCCGGCCTGCGCGGGCTCGGGCTCGGCATACTGGGTAACAACACCACACGACTCACCAGGGCTCGCGGCGGAGCGCGTGGTGGCCGACGAGGCGCACGAGGAGACGCGCCGGCGCATCCGCAGCGCCGCGGGCGGCGCGCACCTCGCGGCCGGCCTGCGCGGGCTCGGGCTCGGCATACTGGGTAACAACACCACACGACTCACCAGGGCTCGCGGCGGAGCGCGTGGTGGCCGACGAGGCGCACGAGGAGACGCGCCGGCGCATCCGCAGCGCCGCGGGCGGCGCGCACCTCGCGGCCGGCCTGCGCGGGCTCGGGCTCGGCATACTGGGTAACAACACCACACGACTCACCAGGGCTCGCGGCGGAGCGCGTGGTGGCCGACGAGGCGCACGAGGAGACGCGCCGGCGCATCCGCAGCGCCGCGGGCGGCGCGCACCTCGCGGCCGGCCTGCGCGGGCTCGGGCTCGGCATACTGGGTAACAACACCACACGACTCACCAGGGCTCGCGGCGGAGCGCGTGGTGGCCGACGAGGCGCACGAGGAGACGCGCCGGCGCATCCGCAGCGCCGCGGGCGGCGCGCACCTCGCGGCCGGCCTGCGCGGGCTCGGGCTCGGCATACTGGGTAACAACACCACACGACTCACCAGGGCTCGCGGCGGAGCGCGTGGTGGCCGACGAGGCGCACGAGGAGACGCGCCGGCGCATCCGCAGCGCCGCGGGCGGCGCGCACCTCGCGGCCGGCCTGCGCGGGCTCGGGCTCGGCATACTGGGTAACAACACCACACGACTCACCAGGGCTCGCGGCGGAGCGCGTGGTGGCCGACGAGGCGCACGAGGAGACGCGCCGGCGCATCCGCAGCGCCGCGGGCGGCGCGCACCTCGCGGCCGGCCTGCGCGGGCTCGGGCTCGGCATACTGGGTAACAACACCACACGACTCACCAGGGCTCGCGGCGGAGCGCGTGGTGGCCGACGAGGCGCACGAGGAGACGCGCCGGCGCATCCGCAGCGCCGCGGGCGGCGCGCACCTCGCGGCCGGCCTGCGCGGGCTCGGGCTCGGCATACTGGGTAACAACACCACACGACTCACCAGGGCTCGCGGCGGAGCGCGTGGTGGCCGACGAGGCGCACGAGGAGACGCGCCGGCGCATCCGCAGCGCCGCTTCGCTTGTGTGCGCGTTTTTCTATGTGCTTTGTTCTTGGTATCAAAAAGGGATGTTTTATCAATATTTTTAATACGTATTTATTTGTAAATTGGTTTATAATCCCGTTACCGAGATGATATTTTGTCGTGTGAACAGGCGGCATGACGTCCCTGGTGAAGCACAGCTACGAGGGCGCGGCGGCCGAGGGCCTGCCGGGGCTGCTGGCCGGCGTGGGCAAGGGGCTGGTGGGCACCGTCACCAAGCCCGTCATCGGCGTGCTGGACCTGGCCGCCGAGACCGCCTCCGCGCTGCGAGACTCCGCGCGCCGCGCCGACAAGTGGGTCAGTGCACTACTATATTTTATGTGTGCATTTAGTTTCTCGGCGTATTGGTTTATTTGTAATGCCGTGTAAATATGCTTTTCACGCCACTGCTCGGAAATGTGGCAAAAGATGGTCAGAATTCTGGCTTCAAAGCTAGGGTTAGTTGGACGTCGCACGAACAGGCCATCTATGACTTCAAACTGTCCAACAATGTTATTGTTGGACAGTTTGAACAGCGACCGACCAATCACAGGGCACCGCGCGGTCGCGCCGGCGTGCGCTGCCTGTGCAGCTGCCTCCTCCCTCTGCCGGGCGCGAGGCAAGCGAGCCTGTTTAATATTATGATCTTTAATTTTGATTTTAAATTATAATTATTTGCAATTTCCTTGCAGTAGGCGTGAAAAGCATTATGTTAAGCCTTGGCCGAAAGTGCAATAGCTGGACTCGTACTTTCGAGGGTCTCCGCTACGCGTCGGCCCTCGAACTAACTCGTCCATCTATTGCTTACTTTCTAGCCTCTACAACAATGTACTATTTCTCCAAAATGGCCCGCAAAGTGTACATTAGTCGCTACATATTGGAAGGTAAAGTGTCTAGTTTCAGGTCAGATCAAAATTAAAAAATGAAAAACATTGCAGGCCGCTTGGAATGTTACATATAAATTCCTTTATTTGTCGAGTACCAAACTTTATAAAAAGTTGAAACCGGCATATAAAAGACGGCACAGGTCGTATTCAGCCAATTCAACTCGTATTTTTCTGAAGCAAACGCGACGTTTTTCTATGTGTCTCAAATAGTTTGCGTTTTTCGGTGGCAAAATACACTTG
Source organism: Epinotia nisella (assembly GCA_932294315.1). Taxonomy (NCBI): domain Eukaryota; kingdom Metazoa; phylum Arthropoda; class Insecta; order Lepidoptera; family Tortricidae; genus Epinotia; species Epinotia nisella. The sequence goes on from OW028679.1 coordinate 23,321,139, forward strand.
CGACTCGGTTTAAAAAGAAAAACGGCGGCAAATTATTACTATTTTCAAGTTGTGCAACGATGTTTAAAGTTTATTATTCCCCCATTTTTGAGAAAAGCACTATATTAGCCTCAGCCGGAATGGCAATTGAAGGCTTCGTATTATAATTAAACGGACTCGCAAGCTTGTCCGTTTAAACAAATACTCAGCCTGCAATTGCTTCCTTCCCGGCCACGGTAATAATGTACCAGGGATTGGATACCGGTATTTTCACCATACAAAAATACCGGTTTTATTTCGTTTAATTTCGTTCTTTGGTTTATAATATCATTTTTGATCAGGCTGACTAATAATACGAAAATGTTACCTAAATACATGATAGAGTCCTACATTAAGAGCCTAAAATAATTCAAAATATTAGACTATTTCGGGGACTTTTGAAAAAACCGGTTCCGATCCCTGTAATGTAGTATATGTGGAAGAAATAAATAAATAAAATGGTGGTGCCACGGTTGCCGGGGCGGCAGGTGCCGCGGCGCGCGCGCGAGCCGCGCTGCGCGGCGGGCCCGGGCGGGCTGCTGCCGCGCTACGACGCGGCCACGGCGGCGGGCGCGGCGCTGCTGCACCGCCTCAGCGCCGCCGACGAGGGCTTCCTCGCCTACCGCGTGGTGCGCGACACGCCGCACGACATCCGCGCGCTGCTCTCCACCACGCACCTGCGCATATTCACCTGCAAGCACGCGCAGCCGCAGATCGTCATGGAGACGCACCTCAGGTATTACATACCTGGCTATTGGCAGGGCCAAGTAGAGCACTATAGACGCCCTGCTTGGCGCTGCGAAGGGCGAGCATGTACCTTCCAGTTTTTATTTTTTATTTCAGTTTTTATGTTAGTCTTTTAGCTCATTGTTTTTTTTTTTTGTATTAACATAGATCTCTAACATAGTTCTTAAGGTTTGCTGTAGGTACTAACAACATATGGAAATAAACGATTTTTATTTTATTTTATTTATTTTTTATTACGCTGATCTGTGGTGGTAGGGATGCACCTCTACTACCGACGCGAGATCAAACTAATAAAACAGATTTATGTAATAGTTACCGACGGGCCCATCAGATCGGTAACCATACGAACGGCCTTCCCGTTGAGAACACACAGGTCGCGGTACGCGACGCTAAACTTTTCTAACTAACGAAACCAATCACTCACCGAGGTCTCTTCGGACTTTCTTCGTCAAAGTCAAAGTCAAAGTGATTTATTCTTCAATTTAGGCATATTACATGCACCTATGAATGTCGATAAACTACTACCGGTTTGGAAAGTAAACCTCTGCCTCGAGAAGAACCGGCGTAAAAAACTCGGCGAGGTGTCATTTTTTCAAAGCCAGCGAGACATGTATATGTGAGTGTGTAAATGTGTTTGTATGTATGTGAGCTTGCTGGAGCGCCCGATGACGTCTGAGCGCCCGCCGTTCAGCTGTCTTCGAAGGCGCCTTTCAAACTTCACTTGTGCGAGCCGACATCCAACCGGATGGTGTGTTCAACCTCGCCCTCTCAAATTAAATCTAAATCTCGACGCTCGGTATTGGCGCACCAAAATGAGATAACTCTTAACCCAAAATCCAAATCTACCGATCTCGATGCCCTCGCATGGGCACGCCGTACGTGTTTACAACTCGCGCGCCCGATTGCCAACACTGTGTATGATTGTTTCTACGTATACCCGCATCGATCGAGTGCAATTTATTCATAATTGAAGTCCCTATTCCGTATTATCTTGCAGCAACCTGGTGTCGTGCGCGGCGGTGGCGGCGGGCGGCGCCCACTTCGTGGAGCTGGGCGTGCGCGGCGGCGGCGAGGCGCTGCGGCGGCCGCGCGTGCAGTGCGACTCGGCCGCGCTGGCCGCCTGGCTGGCGCAGCACGCCGCCTACGCGCGCCGCCTGCACACCGAGCAGGCGCACACGCTGCCGCCCGCCGGCCCCGAATAACACCGACACGCTCCACCACTACCACTGTATAAGCCGGTAACTCTATAAAGGCACCGGTCAGGGTCACGGCACCAAATGTACAGGATACTACAACAATTGTGATTTAAGGTAGCCGCGCTAGCTGGCTAGGAACGCGGCCTACGTAATCCGACTACATATGGAACAGAAGCTCACCCTACCCCCGACCAGCAATGAACACGTCTAAGCGAGTAATCCTGGTCACGGCACCAAATTGTACATGATATACTACTACTAAGATTGTAATGTACGGCAGCAGAGGCCTGCCTTTCTAGGAACGAATGCGGCTGGATACAAAACAGAAGCACACACTACCTCACGACCACAGCTACACCACTACAGAAGCCGGTAAAAAGATCTCCCTAAGTATGCGATACTCTAGGTTTCATTTGTTATCGAATAAAACGAAACAATCCAATTCTTCTATCATGAAAACTCAAGAATAAAGACGACATTACTGTCACGCCAAGTAATATGCATACTTATACGAAAGAATTTGACATAATCGAACATATTAACTAATTCAATGGTCATTCTAATAATAATCGTAGGTATAGGTAGATCCCATAAGATTTATGTTCAGGACAAGTTGTAGAATTTCCTGAAATACTAACTTATGAGCCAACTTAATAGTATTGCCAAAACTGCCATCACAACTCGCTACAACGAGCCATCACAGACCTACTTAGCTAATTAACTTAGGTTAAGGTTTCTATAGTATTTATAAACATCAATAAACCATTTGGAATCCAGTGTATAGTTGTGTAAAACATTTAGGGAATGAACTCCGTTTTCTTTGTATGCAATGTTTTATCTAAATACTCTTAGTTCATATAAAAAATGTTGTGTGTCATTCCCTTTTAAGAGTACGGCAAATATGTGTGAATACGCGTGTATCGTTCTCTATCGTAACATCCATCTCTTACTATCAAGTATGTAAGTTTTTCATGGACGCGTGTCGCGTCACTCGCGGCAACACGCCTGTAAGCATTCAAACACAAATGTACAGTTTGCTGCAAAGGGTCATTTTATATCATACAAACTTCTATGCAGGGGGTAGAACAAACATAACAGGAGTAGCCTTAGGTCGTATTTGCATACAAAAAAACTCTGCCGAATTTTGCGGGGGCGGGGGGAAGCATCTTAATAGGATATTGAAACTCAATTGTATATTGAAAGCTTGAAGTGGTTGAACGTTTATAATATCAAGTGCTTACATCAACATGCGGGCATTTTTATGATCAGTGTTCTCTTGCGAGGCGATTTTGTGAAATTGTCTTTGTATGATTTTTGCACATTGTGCAAGGTTTTCTACAGAGAGGCGTAAGTTACGGAAAGGCTACTCCAGTCATGTATGCTCTAAGGCAGGGGGTCACGTTTCTCTGCAGCAAACTGTACATAAACGCTGATGGATGGACATATCTCCGTGCGTGCTCCGCCGCGGCGACCGCGCCGCACAACGCCACGCCGGCCCATACTCGCGACCTCAGCGATTGAGACGGGTCCGTATATTAGAACGATTGACGATGTAGTGCCTTCCCCTTATGTTGTTAATATTTATGATATTGTAATAAAGTTTCGATATAATAAACTGTCGGTCCCTATAGGGAGTTAGAATTACATATACATTTGTATTATATTTGTATTGACTGGGTGAAATGATACGTAATTATTAAACAACTTCGTGAATCGTTCTTCAATTGACGTAATGATTTCTATCTCGTATCGGAATTGAGTTTTTTATAATAACACTGATTGTCTTTTTTGAGAGAATGAGACGTCAGTAATCTTTATGAGACTTAAAATCCATCGATTGTGCGACGCAACAATTAACGATGGATCAATGGGGAATGGATGAAAATTTTAGAAATGCCTGATTATTTTTTTGGTGATAGGAATAACCTTCCTTAGCACCAGAAAAAAGTTTCAGATTTTTCAGCTGCGACAGTTATTTTTGAAATATATAAACAGTTTCCTCATTTACGTTTTGGGTCAAGAACGGTAAATAGACACTTTCCTTGATCTGTCTCATATTACAAAAAAACTATCTTAAATATCTGTGGTAAACTGACACTGGTTAGCTGCTGCAAGTGTCAATATCATTGCCAGTGTCAGTTTACCACAGATATTTAATATATTTTTTTTGTAATATGAGACCGATCGAGTAAGGTGCCGTAACTGACCCAAAAATTATTTAGTTTTGGTGAGGTGTAAGTGTGCATTGTAGACATCGTATTTAAAGCGATTGTTACCTACCTTTAAACGATGCAGTGCCAAGCTGTAGAGCGTGCCTACGAGTTTTTTTTTAATTTGAATGGGAGTAAGCAACTGCAGAACTTTTCACGAATATATTCCTATGCGTTTTTTCATTGTATATAGATATATGTGTGGGTGAGTGGTCCTTAGGTATCTTGTCAATGTAATGAGTAATTCGTCTTGGTAATACAAATTAGTTAATGAAGTTTGTTCACAAGGAAACTGTAAGCAAATTCAGAGAAAATTAAACCTCTTTGAAATCTCGTCAAGGAACAAACTTGTGTGAACTTGGCATTTTGTAAAAAGCAATTACTTATCTAAGGACTCAATAATTTGTATCGCGAAGACGGTGTAAGTCTAGTAATAGAGTGAGATGAGATCCTAATTTAAGATCTCAAGATTTTAAGAATGAGAAACTGTATCCGCCTAGTGTTTTATACCCGAGTGTCAGATCAGAGCCGCTACAATCTTTTCAAATCTCCGTGATTTCCTGCAGTCGTAGTCGCCATCAGATATATCGAACGGAACAACGTGCTCGTAAATATCTGAACATGAGGTAATTGTGAAAGCGATTAGTGATGAGTTACACAAATCGAACTAGCCCCATAGAAAGCTCAAGTAAACTTGTGTTGTGGGTAACGATATATTTAATAGATACAAATACTTAAATACATAGGAAACATCTAAGACTCAGACACAAATATGCATCTCTTGGGTCAATCAACTTTTTTTGTTGTTATTCTGTCCCGGTAAGTCAAGGAACAACAGTGACAGAGTTTCTTAGACAAAAAAAAAAACTATAAATTGGGCTCCTATCATGGTAAGGAGATGCCCCCCACCAATATAACAAAAATACGTACTTAGTGGATTTAAGCCACAAAAAACCGTAGTTTTAAAGAGTGACCCAGGGGACGTAACCATGGCAACGAGCAACAAAAATAGTTGATTGGCCCTCATAACACAAATATTTGCCCTTACCTGGATGCGAATCTAGGACCATCCGCTTCGTATGCACTGCCTACCAACGAGGATTAAACCGATCGTCAAACTTTATGTTCAGATATTATAAAGCACCCTTACGAGTGCAGACCAATAAACTGCCTACATCAAAGGATCGTGGTCGCTCTTGGCACTGTGTATAATTGCATCTCAGGTTGATATATTTCAGTGACTTAATTGTGCGTATATTTTGAATAAGGAAAGATTATATTTTGTGTAAGCGTGAAATGTAAAAGGGGAGACCGTGAAATGTGGCGCGTCAGCTGTAAGCCTCTCGTCCCTCGATTCTGTAAGGTCGGCAGAGCTGCCGAGAGAGAGAGACCACAGAACACTAAATACTATAGAAGGGGTATCAAGCGCGGTTTGTATCGGGAGCGGTGTCGCCTCATCCCCTCCACGTCGCCTACAACTGTGCGAGCGACTGCACGGCGATCAGGTGACGTTGGCGCGAAAGCTCAAAGTAGTGGCGCGCGTGCGCCCACGTCGCCTTTCTATAGTATTTAGTGTTCTGTGAGAGAACCTACATGTATTTATATCTGTCTACACGCCGAATCCTAATCTCAATAAACAATTGGCAAAGAGCTTGGGACTTCTCTGGAGTCGCCGCCATAAATGAACATTTTGACAGGAATTGTAATTGGGTCGTTCTTCTTTTCGACCGACAATAGCCTGTCCTTCGTCTTATTACGGCATCTCATTTGAGTAATGATTTTTACGGTTTTATAATGTTCGAATGAACGTCCATATTATTTTATTAATTAGTGATATTTAATATTTCACTTTCTCTAACTAGCATTTTTTTAAATGTTTTTTTTGTAGAATGCCGTGACAGAGTGGTAAACCAAAATGTGGTCCCCACTGAAAGAGTCCACTTTGTCACATGTTTTTTTTTAGAAACCAACGGTCAGAAAGGAATCTTTAATTAGTTCTAATGAAGAAACCTATGCATTTTTTTAAAATCGCACTTCAAAACCACAATTTTCGATAGTTCAAAAACCAAAAAAACAGAAAAACCTCGGTTCATTGTCGGTAAAAAAGAAGAACGACCCAATTATCCTGTATTGTTCACTTGAAATTAATAAATTCTGGCAAGATTCGAGGGCGGGACGGCTATTGTTGCAAGATCCTTTGTTAGCTGATAAAGGAAGCCCTAGGCTGTGATATACAATGTTTGACGTTGATTTGTGCTTAATGTCTCTACTCACTGGGCGTACGCTTCTTTACCTTGTGTGGCAAATAAAGCAATAATTAAAACTTAAACTTTTATTTTAAATAATTTTTACAACTGCGCTCGCTTCCAGCCTCAAAAGGTAACTAGACGCTCCTGGTTGCTGCTTTATTAGTTTTTTGTGTAAAGTGACATATTTATGTACAAATAGAATAATAAAGGAAAATACCTGAAGTATCCTGGACCGAATTCGTAACAAATGTTTCCATACGCCAAGAACTCGGCATCTACATACAATCTACATCTCATCCTCAAATTCTTCGAACACTTCTCGAGGCAAGGGCAAGACTAATAATAAATATCTATCTGTACATAGACGTGACTTTTCATAAAAAGCTACACACTGTGACTAGTTTCATAGTTGTATATAATATTTTTTTATATAGGTAATTAATTTGTCATTTGCAGTAATAATTCTGTACGTATTTTTTAAAATTCTAGTAAGTACCTACATACATGTCTGAAATGGGAGAAAATAAGAATTATCAAATATGACATGAAAATAAAAGAGGTCAAATTTTCTGATTTTCCATCGGTGTTCTGGTTTATCTGCGTTTGTCTTAGTCGTAGCGTCGAAGCACATTATTTTTTAAGTATATTGTTAATTTTATTGTTCGCACCGAAAGAGCTGGATATTTTAGCTAGACTCCGTGGTTTAGTCTCGTCGGCCATTACCTACTCTAAAACTATGCGTTTATCGTATAGATATAATGTTTTTGTAACAATTACAGAGTAATTTTGGTTAAAAAAAGATGAAAACAGTGTATTACGAGAACAATATTCCTTTACTATTCCGCTAAAAAACGTGCAGGTCGATCAGCGGAGATCAAATGCAACTATTTGCGTATAAACATGATTTTTTTTTTGCTCAGTGGACGTGGCGCAAGCAACATCTCCTGCCAGCATCTCCTGATGATGCCTCGTAGGGAGGCGAAACACGTGTCGAGGTTTTTTCATTATTGGTGGTGGTTTGCTGTAATTATTTGCATGTTTATACGCAAATAGTTGCATTTGATCTCCGCTGATCGACCTGCACGTTTTTTAGCGGAATAGCAAAGGAATATTGTTCTCGTAATATATCATGAATTTCCGCAAAGTAACGCCTGATTCAATAAATTATTTAAAAACAGTGTATTTTAATTGCCATACGATAAATAAATAAATGGGTCATCTTCATCTTCTTACCGTGTTGGGAGTGCATATTAGTATTTTATGCAACAGTTATATAATATGGGTTCTTAAAATTCGAGAGTCGCTGTAACAAAACGAGCTTTAGCGAGTTTTGTTAATAAAGACTCGAGAATTTTAAGACCTAATTATATAACGTTGCATACAGTACTTTTTCTACGACAGCTAGAACCAACTTATACTTTTAGTTATAAATAAATAAAAATAGAGACATGTAAAAACAAACATTTTATTTATGGTAATGAATATGAAGGCTTTGAATGGTGTTTTTAGGGTTCCGGACCACAAAGGTAAAAACGGAACCCTTATGGTGCGACTCCGTCCGTCTGTCTGTCTGTCACAAAGTCAAATATCTCAGGAACTACTAATGCTATCGATTTGAAATTTGGAATAGTTGTAAAAAGAGCTAATCCTCGTGTATGGAAAATGAAAAAATTTCATATATATTTTTAATTTGTATAAAAAAGGGCGGATAAGAGGGGGGGCAAAAATTCAAAATCTAGTTAGTAGGCCAAGTGGGGTATCATATGAAAGGGCTTGAATTGTACATTCTAAAACAGTTTTTATTTTTTTTCTACAATGGTAAAATTTTGATTTATAAAGAAAAATGTTGAAAAAAATACCATTCCCCCCCTTATCTCCGAAGTTAACCAAGCGAAAAATTTGAAAATAATATATACTATTAATATTAACGTGAATATTACCGGAAAAGTATAACGAGACCTCTATCTAGCCTATTTTTTTTTTATTCTTCAAAAATCATATGTTAATATTGTTTGTAATTTAATACTTCTGTGTTTAATTTTTTTCCTTCAAATTCATATAAAAGTGTTCTGAAAGTACCTTCTAGCAAATAAAAAAAGAATTATCGAAATTAATTCACTTGATAAAGAATTATCGCTGAAAAACCAACATACAGTAAGGGAAATGTATTAACGTACCACCGTAGAACCCTATCGCAATAAGGTGACATACTACTCTAGTTTGAGTGACGGCGGCCTGTCAATTGCGACAGGGTTCTACGGTGGTACGTGAATACATTTCCCTTACTGTACATACCGAGTTCCTTGGTGACAAAATGCACCGATAAATGGCGCTGTAGGTACTCATGAGTCATGACTTAAGTACACTATGCGTTGTTAAGATTTTTCCAAAATTAATGGGTGGGGCAAGACGGTAGTGTTGTTTGATATTTTGTACGGAACCCTCGGTGCGCGAGTCAGACTCGCACTTGACCGGTTTTTTTGTTATGATTATTGGCGCGTTGTTTTGTTTTAAGATCTGGGACATATTTATTTCATTTTGTAGAAAGTCCGGAGCGGTTGGCATTGGAGATGGATCAAATTCAGTTACAACCTCAAAAGTTAAATAAATTGCGTTACCGATGAACCTAACTGACAATTGAAAATAATTGAATTCCCGCGCTTTATGTTTTTTTATTACCATAGACAACAATACTGTTTAAGTAGATGTATTTTTCAAACATAAAAATCTTTTGGAAAAATAATATTCTTATTTCATATCTGTAATTTACGTAATAATAAACGAGTCTTTATTGTAAATATGGCAGTTACAGTAATAATAAGTTCATTTACATAAACTTTTGTCATGGATGCGGTCATGGAAACATAAATTTAAATAAAACACTTTCGCGCTGGCACATGGTCTGTAGGCGCTGGCCACTTTAACGCAAATTAAAAAAAATACCAGTTGGCTTATAATTTATTATAATATCCGTCGGAGCATTATAATGTAATTCATAGATCATAGATTTAAGTGGAATCACGAAACGTGTATATATTTAATATTGATGTTAGCCTTTTAATTGTCAAATTACAGTGCTGGAGTAGAAAAAACATTTTTATATAAGGCATTTTGTGAATATAATGTTTCCTTACATACGGGACAGATAATCCAACAAAATATGGCCGACCCTAACCCAATAGTTTCAAAAGAAGATTTCCGATCGCTACTGGTGACCAGACGGGCTACCGCGAATCGAAAACGAACTTCGTTCGTGTATCTCCCTCTCTGTCGGTCGAACTAGCAAGTGCGACAGAGAGGGAGATACACGAACGAAGTTCGTTTTCGATTCGCGGTAGCCCCTCTGTAGTTATCGGAAATCCTCAACGTGACCAGTGTCGATTTTCGGAGCTCTCTCGGTGCGTACAAGGTTGTTAAAACCAGGGAGCGTATACCGGTAATATTTTCATACAAACATATTAAAATGCAGTACCTATATCGCTTTTATTCCATACTTAGTGTATTCTAACCGGCTCATATAATCAGCATTATTACCAAAATATTATTTATAGTTACAAATATTCCAAAAGTTCACCAAAAAACTTCACTAAGAGAAAAACAACACTTAAATTAAACATTAACAGTAATAAGTATCACGGAACAAGCTACGGTAGCCTAGTGGTTCAGGCATGCGGCTGTCAAGCGGCGGTCGTGGGTTCGAATCCCGGCTCGTACCTACCAATGAGTTTTTCGGAACTTATGTACGAAATATTTACCGTTAGCTTTTCGGTGAAGGAAAACATCGTGAGGAAACCGGTCTAATCCTTTCACGCAAAATAGGCACGTTAGATGTCGATTTGCGGAAAATGCCCAGTAAAACTAACTAAGTATCACGGATGGATTTTTTTAAAATGTAAGTAGGTATACGGTGTCTCTTGACACAGGCATCTTGATTGCTTAAAAAGAGGCACCAGCCTAATATTGTGAAGTGTTTTTTAGTTACTGAATAAATATTTTATCATTATCAAGTAGGTATATCGGTATAAGTCCCTGGTTCATATCTAACGTATTGTTGCCAAAGCTGGGTTCAAAACCGCTGGTTGTCTATGTGTTGCGCGTCTTATTTATAGATATGGTTGTAACTTTATTTATAAGTTGATAACAATAAACTCTATCCTTGAACGCGACTTTTAATATTCCCGTGTACTCGACCTTTATCGATGATAACGCTACAAGTGTACACTTATACTTACACTAGCTTTTGCCCGCGACTTCGTCCGCGTGTATCTCGTTAATTGCCTTAGAGGATAATTGATATTAAAGTATTTCAGGCGGTAGGCTTGGGCTTAAACATCGCTCCTCCATAAAAACTTCCCCCACTTTTTCACCCCTGAAAGCGATTATTTCCGGGGGTTTTAAACGATATACATGTCAAATTGTATCTAAATCGGTTCAGTGGTTGATGCGTACAAAGGACAGATAGACAGGCGGATAGAGTTACTTTCGTATTTACTGGAAACATTACTACATTACTGTTTTTTTTTGTCAAAATCCGTTGAACATAGGTACCTACTCACATTAGTTTGGGCTACCCGTTATCTTATGCCAAAACACGCAGAACTTTCCATTCCATCCCAGTTTAACGGTATTAGATAATAAATTATTATGACTGATTTTTTAAACTTTTTACATTTGGCATCTGTAGACGATGGTAAAGTTAGTTTAATTTTAGCGTTTTACAAGGGGCTCTAGCAGTTCATTTACAAATTCAGTTATTAAATAAAACAGAACATAGGAGCATAGTGAAACTCTTAGTTAATAATAATCCAGAACACTAAATACTATAGAAGGGGTATCAAGCGCGGTTTCTATCGGGACCGGTGTCGCTACCTCATCCCCTCCACGTCGCCTACAACTGTTGAGCGACTGCACGGCGATCAGGTGACGTTGGCGCGAAAGCTAACAGCGCATGCTCCAAGCATAGAATTATTCTATGGCTCCAAGTAGCTGCGCGCGTGCCACGCCCGCATCGCCTTTCTATAGTATTTAGTGTTCTGTGTCAATAATAATGGTTTAGATTTAGCGGAGGAAATACGGGTAAGTACGACGAGAGACGTATTACGAATCTCAATAGTACTAACGGAGTTTTCACCATGCTATAGCTAGTAGGTAGCCTATTCGTCCCTTAGATACTAGCAAGTATGTTGGTGCGAGCGGGACGCATAGGTACTTTATGTCTGACATAAACGCGATCATGCTAGCTAGAGGCAGGTAGAAACAGAAAGTACAGTTATCGTCATAAGTGCATACCTACCCTTTCCGTTCGACCTTATCTCAACAAAGTACTGTAATGTAATGTCGGTAGGTATTATACTATGACTGTTATGCTGACTGTTCCGTCATAGATTCCTTTGAGACTCTTAAACAGCGCTATTTAGTGATTATTCTTTGCGCTAATGTTACTTTATAAAAGTGTCTAAAATTATCATTAATCTATACTAATTCAATGACTACGTCAGCATAACGGCTACCTAGACATTTTTACAGCCGAATGTAACGTGCAGAAATCCTACACGGCTATCACAGGACAGCCCGCGAGCTGTGTCGCGGCGAGATAGACTGTCCGTCTCTTTCTACAAATACAAATCGTTTATTTGCTAAATGCAGTTAATAGATGGGGTACTATTTTCAAGTTCAGTATCCAGCCTGCATGCCGGCGTGCAAATGAATGGTTTTTGATTAGAAAATTACAATAAAGAATGTCAAATACAGTACGTAGTATAAAGTTTCTAAATAGAACGTTAGAAAAGAGACGTCGCCTGACTGATAGCCGTGCTATTTAATTTGCGGCTGCGCCATGCTGCCTGCCACAGGTCACACAGACATCGGCGCGAGCGCACACCAACGTAACAAAATAATACCATTGATAAAAACACGACACGAGCGAGTCAGAGGTCCCAAAACATCTGAACATCACAGTCGTCCGGCAACTTAGCCCTACAACGTACGTATCTTTGTTTATCTCAAACTTAAGGTCACTGACCTTAACCTAGATCTTAACTTGGTCAATTACTTACATTACATACATTTAGATTGGTACTTAGTTTGTAAAAATGCGAATGAATTGGTATTTACTTTGTCTATGTTTTGCTCTTGTGAATGGAGCGACCTTGAGGCGCGACGCAAGGTGAGCCAATAAGTGTCAACAATGTTATTGCTAAAGTAATTAGATTATAGGACAGTTTTCCTTACTATTAAGGATATTTAATTTTCGTTGTCTTTTTAATTTTTAGCATGGCGTCGGTAGATTACTCGAAAGTCCCGATCGTGGAGAAACCCCTTCACACCCCGCCGCTTGAGGAGATTGTTCAGGGTAAGTGAGAAAAGACTTACTTTGAGTAGGTACAGTTAGCAGCAGAGAAACTTGACCCTCCTCTGCATAGAAGGTTATTTGCCGGGGTCACGTTTCTCTGTTCTGTACTGTACCTAAATAAGAAAGAAAATTCTTTTAATAATAAACGATAAAAAAATAAGTACAAACTCGTTGCTAAGGGTATTTTCCTTTCAATTTTAATCTGATATTCCTTTCTGAATAACCCAACTTAGCTATTTACTTTTTCGCTAGCCGCCTGGATAAGTGATTGAAAATAAAATAGGTAGGTAGGTATATTAAGATTTTTTAAACAGGTAATTATTAAGTTACCTACTTGTTTACTAAGTGTCCAAGTTGGTCGACGAAACGGTAGTAATAGTAAAGTTAATCTGAGTTAGCGCATAAAATTTTGAAGTTAAAACTCAGATTAAGTCGTTATTGCTGTTGGGTCGAATCCGAACTCGGTAAAAAGTAGGTATCCAAGCTCCGAATCGCTAAACTTAAGTGGCAGTGGGCCGGGCACATTGCACGTAGAACCGATGGCCGTTGGGGCGGAAAGGTTCTCGAGTAGCGACCAAGTACCGGAGGCGCCGCGTGGGTAGGCCCCCCCACAAGGTGGACTGATGACCTGGTAAGGTCGCTGTAGTCCGCTGGATGCGGGTGGCGCAGGACCGGTCATTGTGGCACTCTTTGGGGGAGGCCTATGTCCAGCAGTGGACGTCTTTCGGCTGATATGATGATGATGAAAAAGCTAAGTGAAATTTTATCCATGTCAACTAATTAATGTGTAATTATTTCCAGTGCTGTCCCGCGCCCTGAAGTCGACGTTCGAGTCCGTGACCGTGACGGCCGAGGTGAGCCCCGACCTCACGAAGGAGCCCTACGGCCTCACCTCACCAGGTAACCTCAAACACCTCACGTTTGAAACACACTGCCAGGAACCCGCCTAGCGGTCGCTTACGCCGTAGGCGCTTTCCGCTACTTAGCGGGAAAACGAGCGTAGCTATTCTTGGCATGCATTAAAAAGAGCGCCTCCACTCGCTCATTTTATTTAATTAAGTATTTGAATTGACAAACAAAATAAGATCTGTTATTACAATTTGATATTTATTGCTTAAACAGCAAAGTTGACATTTAAATGGATCAGCGTCAACTTGCGTGATGAGTTTTTTTACAACAGATGAAATCAAGTTTAGGTACAATACAAACCATGATAACTAGTTGCTATTAAAATAACTCACTCGATATTTTAATATTAAGCTTACGATGCACCCTAACGTGCGTCATTCATTACGCTGTTTACCTAATAGGTACATTTTATTACTTGTTATTTTAGTGCAATAAAGGAACTCAACCAGGGGCCCATTGCATAACAATTTACAACTTATATTACAAGCGGAAACCTCTTTTCAACTCCTCGCATTAGAAAGAGACTTCCGCTTGTATTATAAGTTGTAAATTGTTATGCAATGGGCCCCAGGACGGTCACATCTTTTACTTAAGATATCGTTACGATCAACATATCAACCAACTTCTTCTTCTTTTTTGTCTAGACCTTATCCCACATTGGGTGGGGTCGGCTCTTATACGACACCATACAGGCTCATCGGTTGCACAGTTGGGGGAACTTCTGACCACTAAATAACTATTAACCTATAGATTTACTATGAAGATCTTTCAGTGTAGGTAGCCAACTTATGTAAATACTTTATTCATATCAGATTAACATTGTTTACTTAATAATTAGGTACCATTCTGATGACGCCCGACTCGCAGTAGCAGATCATGTATATATTATTATTTGGTTATGTAATTAATGTTGCGTAATGTAATAATAAGTCGTTATCATTTACGTGTCGACGTAAGTACCTATTTCTATAATGCAAAACGGAGAAACTGTAGAAATCTGCAATCACTTTTCTTGAAATGGCTATGTGGCGCCCTGGCGCCACGGTCGCCACCGAAGCCGCACCACTTCCTCAGGGATTATTTGCATTCAGTCTGTGTGGTTGTCTTCCGGCCAGCCAATCAAGGCGCACCGGATGCGCCCGAGTGGACGCGAGGCGGCACTGATTGGCTGGATCCTAAAGATTTGCTAAGATGGCTATTTCAAGCTTCCGGGACGCTACAACACACAGAAAAGGATTCGCAACTCGGTCTATTGCGCCATTACCTCCTAAGCGTCAACATCTCGTGTTTTGTGCTACGTGCTAGGCTATAAATGTACCCATTCTGTGAACTCATGTAATATAACAGCTTTGTGCATCTCGGAGTTTCAATACATATACAACCACACGCAACCTCGAAATACCCGATAGCTATATCTCCAGAACTACAATAATTTTCATATAAGAGCGTGCAATGCCCAATATGATCTTTGCGCTGCGGCGGGACCGCGTTTCTACCACCCGGCGACTTGTGTTGTTCCCGTCTTTTCAAGGGGTCGTACAAACATTTGTGTTTTCTAACCAATTAAATCCCTAACTTTTTCATTGATGCCTATTTTGCCAGCGAATACACACAACCGTTTACTGGCTAAGTCGGCGCTGCTTTGATTGTACAAATGCGGCCCCATTCGTCTGATTCGCGCCGCGCTTGCCGCGCGCATTGACAGCTTTGAAGCCTGCGACTCCAGAAGAATCACTGCTTACCTACTATCAGGCAGGCCGTATGCTTGGTTACCACCAGGCAGGCCGTATGCTTGGTTACCATCAGGCAGGCAGTATGCTTGGTTACCACCAGGCAGGCCGTATGCTTGGTTACCACCAGGCAGGCCGTATGCTTGGTTACCATCAGGAAGGCCGAATGCTTGGTTACCACCAGGCAGGCCGTATGCTTGGTTACCACCAGGCAGGCCGTATGTATGCTTGGTTACCACCAGGCAGGCCGTATGTATGCTTGGTTACCACCAGGCAGGCCGTATGTATGCTTGGTTACCACCAGGCAGGCCGTATGCTTGGTTACCATCAGGCAGGCAGTATGCTTGGTTACCATCAGGCCGTATGCTTGGTTACCATCAGGCAGGCAGTATGCTTGGTGACCATCAAGCAGGCCGTATGATTGGTTACCACCGTAGTATAATAACATGATTTGTGGTGCAGGTCTATGTGGCAACGCGAAGCTGGTAGAGCTGGGCGGGCCGCCGTACCTGGTGCCGTTGGTGCAGCGCGACAAGGTGTACGACCTGGCGGCGCTGGCGCGCCACCAGCGCCGGGACCCCGCTTTCCTGGCCGGCGCCGGCGCCGGGCCCTGGCCGTACGTCGGCGTCAACTGCGAGGTTAATACACCCTACCTAACGTTTCCATCTACAAGTACCAGTACCTTATTTTTTTATTTTTTTATTAGTGTACTTTTTAATCATTTTATCATTTTTTATTTGTTTATACTAACAGCAGCAAAAACATGATATAAGTCTTACTTAGCAATAAAAACAGTCACACCACATAGTAAATTGCTGGTTAGAGATATGCTGTATGTAATATGGTCCACATCACATACAGTATATCTCTAACCAACAATTTGGCAAAATAAGTACCCACCTATTCTATAGGCTAGTATTTGCGAAAGCGTAAATTTACATCCCAAAAGGAAAAATAGACATTCTTCCTAACATACATTATTATTTCAAATACGTACCTATAGCGACGGCAGTGTAAGAATATCTGTTTCCTAGAAGAATTCTCTTAATGACTCACACTTATAAATTGCTCTAACAGCCCTTTTTAGGGTTCCGTAGCCAAAATGGCAAAAACGGAACCCTTATAGTTTCGTCATGTCCGTCTGTCCGTCTGTCCGTCTGTCCGTCTGTCCGTCTGTCCGTCTGTCCGTCTGTCCGTATGTCACAGGCATTTTACTCGAAAACTATAAGGTGTATTTGAATAAAATTTTGAGGATAGGTGTATTCTGTTAGCCGCTACATAGTTTTGTAATTAAAATGACAAAAAAAATTTTTTTTAGGGGTGCACTCCATACATAAAACTAAAAGTCAATTTTTTTTTCATTGTGACCCCCCGTGTGGCACATCAATCGATAGGCCTTTCAAAATAAATATAAGGTTTCTTAGCATTTTTTTTGATTAAGTGAATAGGGTCGGACATAATCGCCCCGAAAGTCACTAAAATTCTGTCCCCCCCCCTCTAATTTTTGAACGGTGTATTTTAAAAATATGGAAAAATTCATGGACATAGGGCTTATTAATTTCATTCACCGAAAATTATTTTGAACAAGATCGGTTCAGAGGTTTTCGAGATATTGCTGAAAAACTGCCTTCCTCAAAGAAAAGGACGTAAGTGCCGTAAAATTTCTGTGAAGATACGACCTTTTTAATAGGCACGGAACCCTTCGTTTTGCGTGATCCGACACGCACTTGGCCGGTTTTTGTAAAATAAATACAGTCTCAATATCTGTCGCGGTTCACTAATGTATAACCAAAAAAATATTAGCAAATTACCGTTTGACAAAAAACGCTTCATTAAATAATTACTTGGCAAACGTGTTATTGCGCAAAAGTTTCATTTTACAAACGTTTAAGTACTTGACAAACACTCAATTAGGAATAAGTACATAACGTCAAATGTATTCATTAATAAAGTTTTTTTGGCAAATGTATCGTTCCGCATACCATACTAATCCAAAAATATTGCAATGGCATACGATTTATATCCCAATTTGAGTAGTGCGTATGATAAAAATTACAATGTTTGTGGTGCAAAATTGCAATATTTTTTGCAAACAAGTTTTTCCGCTCTTTTATAAAAAAATAACCTCGAAGCTTTGCTCCCGCTTTCGTCTTCTAATCTATCCGCGATCCGAGTTGGTTTTGCCACTAAGTCCCTGTTCCTGTTGTTCTTTGAAAAACTTGAACTTTATACACCACTATCTTGGTGATAGTGCATAAAGTTCTTGGTTGATCTCAGAGATAAGTTTATTTGACGTTTTATGCTTATTTTGATAGTAGTTTTTACAGGTAACTTGGTTACTAAAATTTAATTTGACCTATCGATCATTTATAAAGTTGTAAAAAAATTAATTGTCAAAACAAAATTTTGCTAATCGTTGGTTGTTAAGTGTAAATTTGCGAAATATTTTTTGGTGAAAGGCCTAATGGTTTAAGGATCTATTTGGTATTGCAGGGTATAATAAACCTGAGCGTGCGCAACGGCAGCGTGGAGCAGGGCACGCGCGTGGTGACGGTGCACCCGGTGGGCGCGGCCAGGGGCAGCAGCGGCTACCTGCAGGCGAGGCTGCCCCGCGACGAGACCAGGACGGCGCTGCTCGGCAACTACCTGCTGTCGGACGGGAGCCCCGGCAAGGTATACTTGACAATCATCATCATTAGCCTATATACGTCCCACTGCTGGGCACAGGCCTCCTCTCATGAATGAGAGGAAACGGGCAGTAGTCCCCACGCTGGCCCAGAGCGGACTGAGGACTTCACATACCTCTTTGAATTTCTTCTCAGATATATGCAGCACGGCTATCACAAGACGGCGCGCGAGCTCTCTCGATTTTTCTCGCACTATCCGTCTCTCTCTTATTAGAGCACTTAGAAAGAGAGGTATAGTGCGAGAAAAATCGAGAGAGCTCGCGCGCCGTCTTGTGATAGCCGTGCAGGTTTACTCACGATGTTTTCCTTCACCGAAAAGCTAACGGTAAATATCAAATGATATTCCGTACATAAGTTCCGATAAACTCATTGGTACGAGCCGGGATTCGAACCCACGACTGCCGTTTGACAGCCGCATGCCTAAGCCACTAGGCCACCGTAGCTTTTTTTTAATAAGTAGTTGGCAATCCACACTATAAATGCGAAACTAACTCTGTCTGTCCGTTACCTTGTCACGCTTAAACCGGTCAATCGATTTAGATGAAATTTTGTATGGAGATAGTATAAGGCCCTGGGAAGGACATATGGATGGTTTTTACAAGCTTTTATTTAGTTTCGCATGTCCGAATCAAACTAGTTTGTATGTTGCTGGATTCGTCAATCTATGCGTCCAAAGTTTCTTTTGAGTTCGTAGATCGACGACTCCAGCAACATAAAAACTAGTTTAATGTGTTCACAAGGTATTTTAATACAAAAGGGTGTACTATAGGATGTAGTGGCCTCCTTTTTAGGGTTCGGTACCCAACGGGTAAAAACGGGACCCTATTACTAAGACTTCGCTGTCCGTCCGTCCGTCTGTCTGTCACCAGGCTGTATCTCAAGAACCGTGATAGCTAGAGAGTTGAAATTTTCACAGATTATGTATTTCTGTTGCCGCTATAACAACAAATACTAAAAAACGGGCCAAGTGCGAGTCGGACTGGGGCTCCCATACAACAGACATGATTTTTTTGCCGTTTTTATAGATAATGGTACGGAACCCTTCGTGCACGAATCCGACTCGCACTTGGCCGGTTTTTTTTTTAAATATTTATCGTTAAATTTAAATAATCACAATTATTTACCAGTGGTGCTAGTGAGCACTGTAATGCCCTCTTAATACAGGAGACGTGACGGAAAAAGAATTTGACTTGACTCTGTGTTGTAGGTCATTAAAGTGGTGGCGAAGAGGCGTATAGGGGAGTCCAACTTCATCACCGCCATCAGAGAAGCACTAAAGGAACATTACGGGGATAAAGTCGTTGGTGGGTAACTTACACAAGTTAGTAAGTAGATACCTAAGAACTCTAAGAAGGGATAGAGAGAAGATACCTAAGTTAGTAAGTAAGATAGACGACCGGTTAGCCTAGTGGGTAGTGACGCTGCCTACGAAGCTGAAGGTCCTAGGTTCGAATCCCGGTAAGGGCTAATATTTGTTTCTGAGTCTTGGATGTTTTCTATGTATATATTAGTATTTATATCTATATATTATATTATATATATTTCATACAAAAAGTGACATTTAGATCTACCTGACGCGCGTACAATGCCTTACGTGTTCAACCTGGCAGGCCCTTGTAACTTCGACCGTACCATCGCCTTATAACAATGATTTATTATTAACATATTTTTATTCTATTAATATAAAAATAACATAATTTTAATTACATGCATATTGAGAGTCAAAGTATTGTACGCCGAACTCTGGGTGTTTGCGATGTAACCAAATACTAACCCTAGGTACCGCCATTTATGCCGCCGCACATTTAAACAATAAATAATTTTGTTTTCATCACACTTGCTCGTAAATGGTGTTATTCCGTGCCTGTATACAGAAGGAATGAGCTTGTGTGTGATTTGATTGTTTTAATTATCTGCTCTGCTCTGTGATTGGTTGAAAAAAAATCTAGTTGGCCACGCGCCGCAATAATACCAATCGCAGAGCAGCGATTGGTATTGAAGCTGCGCGCTCCACTAGCACTGATCTGGAAGTGAAGTTGTCAATTTTTGATTGGTGCGGTTGTGTGAAACTTGGATTTTTCTGTCTTTTGTAGTTATTTATTTCCGAATGTGATGAAAAACATTGTATATAACACGGGCGTAAGAATATTGCAAACTCGAGTCATCAAAAGCTCTCCGCCTTCGGCGTCGGGCTTCTGATACTCTTGTTTGCAATATTCCACTTACGCCCCACGTTAAGCTGCGTACGAATTAGAGCAGCCTCGGGTTGAGGCACGCACGGCGCCTATTTTGCTCAAATTCGTACGCGCTCACGCGCCGTGCGCGAGCCAGTGGCGGTCTCTTGACCGTGCTCAAAGGCGCCTCAGTGTGCGTGCCTCGCGTAACTTGGACGTGTATCTGAGCATGCCGCGGACAGAGCGACAAGATCGAACTTGTTTGTGTGCTAGGCGCGTACGAATTTGAGCAAGTGGCTGAGCCGTGCGTTTGTAATCGTTTGTTAGTAAATTTAGGACATTTATTGATACAAATACATGAAAAGCAAAAGGTGTTGTGGGTCCCGACATCAATCAGCTGTCATCGTGTCGACGCCATTTTGAATGTCGGCTCGCGCGAGCACGCTGCCTCACCCGCGCATGTTTATGTGGAACTATTTTGCGCGCGAGCAGCTCGCCGCGCGGGGCGAGCATGCCTCAGGCTGAGGCTGCTCTAATTCGAACGCACCTTTAAACTTTATACAATTTCATGACTGTTTTCAAAATGATGTCTCGCCAGGCCTGGGCGGCATGTTCCTGGTCCGCGCGGGCAAGGTGAAGCACCACGTGATGCCGGACTTCTCCGCCACGCCGCTCTGCTCCGACTCGGACGTGGACGGCTGGCTGCACTACTTCGAGATGCGCGCGCCCATCACACACGTCGGGACCCTGGTCACTGGAGATCTCGTACGTACTTAGAATCTATCTTGGAAAATCCGCATGGCCCCGTAGCATGGTTGGCCTTTGTCACGCGATAGGGGATAGGTGGACTGATGACCTGGTAAAGGTCGCTGGATGCGGGTGGCGCAGGACCGGTCATTGTGGCACTCTTTGGGGGAGGCCTATGTTCAGCAGTGGACGTCTTTGGGCTGATATGATGAGGTGATAGGATAAGTAGAGTGTGCATCACTGGCTGACACCGTTCGATAGAACGAGACGACGCTCTTATCTTGTCACTTGTCGCGTGATAAGGCCAACCATGCTACGGCTCCTGACGATTTTAAAGCGAAGATTGTCAGTTCAAGCTAGCAGCTAGCTAAACTAAACTATAATCACATTTTTTTTTCTATGGAGCTCCCAATTCAACTGAAAAAAATATTTCACAACTGTTTAGACAACTAAAATAAATTCGACCAATGTGGCGCCTTTACTGAACTATAATAAATTTGACCAGTGGTACGTCATGTTGGCTACAGTACAAAAGACATCAACGACGTCCTGGCCTCTGATTGGCACTTCGTTTCAGCAGGGCTTAGATTTTCATTAGATACCAAGTTTGTTCTGTTGACTCCTTTAAAAAGTATTGTATACCTACAATAGTTACACAATTAGCTCTTAAATTCTCGTACCTTACTTAGGCCAAACACTTCGTGACGGCCTGACTGCTCACATTATACTAAAATTAATTTAGCTAGAAATCACAAGTTTACATTAGGGCACGCCATGTGTTATATTACCTTTAATATCACTTATCGCAAGTTAAACTGTTCGCGGGTGAAGAGCACAGCGAGACAACAAAGGGTTACTTACAGTCGCACTAACCCTTCGGATGTTTTGACACTGACGTTGATGAACAATTATGAAATTTTCCATTTCAGTCATAGTCAATTTTCAATAGCACTGATCAGTGCTAGGACATAGGAAGGGTTAAGGCTGGTTTTAGTGTCATGCGGACCGTCAGTACGGAGCGGTCCGCACGACCAAAATGTACGGCGGAGCTGTCCGCGCGGACCCGTCAGCTCATGGACCTAAGATACTCGGGACAAGCTATTGTAATAATAATACCACGTCCGAGCGAGATGGTAGCATACAAATCTCGATAAGTGTGACAGAAAAGGAAATATCATTCATTGTCCTTGTCATAGTTTCACTTTTTTTTCTGTTTGCCACAACTGATTTAGTATGAAGTTATTGCCAATAATATATCACAATATCACTACCCACCCAAATTAAGTAGGTTGTTTATGGTAAGCGATCAGCCTTTTTAAGACCAGTACTTAATTTAGCTGGATAGAAGCCTTTCCGTCCCTCATTGTGGCATCACGTATAGCCTGTCCCGAGTATCTTAGGTCCATGCGTCAGTCGGTCAGTGCGGTCTCTAAAGCGCGCCCACTTAATTAATATTGGTCCGATGCGGATCGCTCCGTACTGACGGTCCGCATGACACTAAAACCGGCCTAAGTGTTCTTGTTGTAACCTGCAGGGCCTGGACCTGCGCGTGCAGCACTTCCACGGCTGGGGCGCGCACGGCGACGGCGGGCACTACCACTACGACACCACCCCCGAGACCGTCGAGTACGAGGGGTACTTCGCGGTCGCCGCCAGCGTCCTCCGCATCGATGCGCCCACAGTCACACACAACCTGGGCCGGGACTAGACAATCATTCTATTGGGGCCAGCGAACGAGAAAACCATAGATGTGTAACTAGCGAAGTGGCCCCACTAAAATGATGCACATTGCCATTATGCGGACGTGGGGTCAAAAGGGTGCCAAGCAGCCGTATAGTTCGAACTAGGGATGTCACGAATGTCAGTTCAAATCATATCATTTATTGCACTCATGTTAGTATACAGTTCTTCCTTCAATTAGAGATTACAGTTCATAGACTTTGACTCATAGACATGAACCCTGTAAGGGCACAGCAATGAAATAAGATAAATTATAGTTTAAATAATAATAATTATTATTCGCGAATGCGAATGTGCGAATGTGAATATAAAAAAAAACCAAGCAATCACAAGTCACTACCCAAGTAAAAGTGCTTTCTATTGGAATTAATCACGTGACACGCGTTAATTGGCGCGCTTTGCGCATGCGCGGCGCGGGCGAAACACGCCACGACTTGCACATATTAGCATTCGCAAAACATTCGCATCGTTTGATGCGAATGTTGATGCGAATATTTAAAATGATGCGAATTATTCGCATATGCGAATGCGAACGCGAATATTCGTAACATCCCTAGTTCGAACATACGCATACCGGGTTTTGGGCGCGTGTTTGGGTAGAAATTTGCAAGGAGTTCGCCTTCAATGGTTTTTTCGTTCGCTGATTGGGACTAGACTATTCAACCGGGACTAGATAAACATTCGAATGGCTATTGCTGCAGTTTTACTTTGAACTTGGCTGACGACGTAATTGTAAGATTTACTCTTGTTATTTATTGATTACAGTTGAATATAAAATGCATTTTTTTTTATTTGGTATTCAAATCTTACACGACTTTTGGGACATCCTTTGGCTGTGCTCCAAAGAGTTTGGCATGCTGGCACTGAAGTATAGTGTTCCTTAAGAAAAGAGTGTACCTACAGATTTTTTAAGGGTCGGCAACGCGCGCGCGAGTCCACCATAGTTTCAAGCGTCGATCCATAGGCCGTATTGTTGTTCGCGGCAGAAGTGGTAATAACCTTTTGACCGCGAGGGTGCAAAACAAAACGGTGCCCAACTGAGGCCAGAACAAAAACAATAGCCAGACAAAATATGAATAAAATGAAACTTTGATAAATATTGTCATGTCAAAATTAATGTACGTATCATGAACTATTTAAAAAATGGGTCAAGTTACTTGTAAAGCTTTTTATTACATAAAATTAACGAAAAAGTGCAAAGCGCACGCGCGGCTGTGGCCGTCCGTGGCTTTTTTGGCACGAGTTTTCGTCCGCGTCCACAGCCGTCTTTAGCTCTCAAAAGGTTAAAAATAAATAAAAGAACTTGTGAGGCTTCACCATGTATTTCATCGAAGCAAATCAACAGTTTACATGCGCGTAGACCGATCGCTTCGAACGAGTATAGTGAAAAAATATTTCCAGAAGCTAGGAGACATTATCTTATGTCAATGTTATGAAGAATTAGGGATAATATTTTCTCACTTTATCTGTACCAGAAGCTCCTCGGTCCAGAACATAACAATATCCATGTCACAGTAAAATATGGAATCATAATAATATAATAATAATTTTACATAAGTATGTACAATATTAGTTAAGGTAAGTTTAACTAAACGATACGGGCATCGAAATACCTATAACCGAAAGCCACCGCGACGCATTCGGTGATTATGTTTAAACCTTACTATATACAAAAATAGCAAATGACTATTTATATACAAGATAAATGTGGAGTAAACTATTAAATATGCTTCGCACCAAAGATTCGAATATGGAATATAATAGTCTGAGTATTTTATTATAAAGAGCGTGCTTTTGAAGCAGAGTAAAACAGACCGCGTTTGTCTCTATGTGAATCACATTCTATTGTTTACTCACTTACATTAATTGCATACAGAAGAGTACGCAAAATCGCAACATATATTTTGAATAAAGCTGCCGCCTAAATATATAATTTATATTATAATAACATAGGCGAACCCTACACGTCAATAAATACTGTGATAATTATCATGATATTTACTTATGTATCTTGGGGCAGATCACAGCATACCCTACACCATCAATACGGATCGCGTCAGTACTGAAGCGTTCTTTGTACGAGGTAGACGTGATGGACTCTAGACAGAGAAAAAATAGAGCTTGTTTGGCAATAATTGTAGCCCTTTCTTAAACAAACGAGTAAAAAGAAAGAGATGGGTGAAGAATTGGCTACAAAACAGAGAATAGTATACACATCTCGACGTCCTCCATCGCTGCCGCCTCGCTGCGTACTGACGCGAGAAATATTGACGTGACACTACACGCAAGATAAATATAGTGACCCCGTCATTACAATACCCGACACGTCAAAAATATTGTAATCCACAGTTTATATTGACGGATCACAATATGGATCTTGCGTGTAGGGTTCGCCATACAGTCTAATGGGATCGCCGAATCAGGAGGTGCAATGTCGTCAAATATTACATTTTCGACTGTTTGATTCCAAAAGGGGCATTAATTATTTAAGTTCTGTCGTATTGACAATTTCAGAAATCGAGAATGTGATGTTTAAAATCGAATATAAAGCATTCGTTCATTTCGCATTTATTTTGCTGGAACCTTCTCTACGTTGCTTTATATCGGCGACATTTTATAAGACAGCTTTAAGGTTGTTCAAATTATTTAAAGCTTTGTCACTGGCCATCATACACGAGATCAGCAATATAATCGCAATACAGTAACGATGCAGTCGCGATATAGCATCCCACCCTTCGTTTAGATAGTATAGGTACTCGCTGTCGCCCGAAACACCCGTGCGTTTGCATAGATACAGTTTCTCGTTAGAAAAACACATAATTAAAGTCAGGGATAAACTAGGGGCCTGCTGCGCCAAACTGGGTCAAAAGAAATTTAAAAAACTTCGCTTGACATGTCAATAACAATGCAAACTAGTCATTATAGAGTTTATCTAACAAAAGTGTTAACGATTATTTATGGCGCCCGTTCTATTAAACATGTATCTACAACTTATCACGAAAATGAATATGAATATTAAATACGAGTAATAAAAACACAGCCCCGTGGTTGCTAGCGTTCTAACGAATACCTAACTACGTCAACACATTCTAGCGGCAAGTTGAGTGTCCACATGAGAATTGGAACACATGGAGGTAGGCATGTCAAGCCGTCACAAACAAATAAGTGGACTGGGTTGACAAAAATACTCAAGGGCAGATTGTGTTAAGCTTCCTCTGCCGTCCACTAAGTCTTGGACAAGTGATGCGAAGGAATTGAACAAGAATAGCGAGTAGGGAGAGGTACCAACCAAAACAAAACTTGGCCATGTGATCGTTTGGGAAAAGCCCTTAAATGGAAATTTCAAATTTTACTATGCAGACTTCGTTAACTAAATAGCCGAATGGGTAAACACCAGTCGGAATGCTACCATTCCAGTTTTCTTCATGCCAAAAGGAAATTCCGGCTACGTCTCCGGGTAAGCTATTATAGGTGAAGGTGTTAGAGTGGCGATCCAAAACCTAACCCGAGTATTGAGTGTTAGATGATCAATTCCTGTACGTTATTATTGTCAAAAAATACTGTTGGAAGACTGACACTATTATGTTTCGGTGTCTCGTGTTCCACATGCAGCTTTCAGCTATGACATGACATAACGGACTCTGATTGGTTGGTTCGAAACTAAACGAGGGTCACAGAAACCCTAATCTCATATTTTCCGCTTTTAACATTTGACAGCGAGGGTGCAAAACAAAACGGTGCCCAACTGAGGCCAGAACAAAAACAATAGCCAAACAAAATATGGATAAAATGAAACTTTTGATAAATATTGTCATGTCAAAATTAATGTCCGTATCAAGAAGTATTAAAAAAATGGGTCAAGTTACTTGTAAAGCTTTTTATTACAACATAAAATTAACGAAATAGCGCAAAGCGCACGCGCGGCTGTGGCCGTCCGTGGCTTCAGTGGCACGAGTTTTCATCCGCGTCCACAGCCGTCTTTAGCTCTCAAAAGGTTAATCATATTACATATCATACAGTATTCGACGATACTGGATTTGTATTCATAACTTATTATAATTTAATATAATGAGCTGAAACAATTCTTACCTAATGTATATCTGGACGAAAAAAAAAGGAAAAAGCGCCTAATCAACGCGATATTTGCAACTGTAAAAAAATATAAATGGCAAATTGTGTCTGTCTGATCTCTTCACGTTTGAACCGCTGAACCGATTGAGATGAAATTTAGTATGGAGACAGTTTAAATTCCGGGGAAGCACATAGGATAGTTTACATCCCGGAAATCATCCCCTAAGGGGGTCAAATGGGGGTGAACGTTTGTATGGACCTACGAAATATACGGGGACGGAATCGCGGGGAGAAGCTAGTTACCAATAAACAAAAGTTTTGAAAAATATTCTGGAAAAACCACATACATACATGAAGTTTAAACTGTGACGTCACTGGGTCTGTATTTTTCTACAAGCTTTTCATAGGGATATAAAAAGTTGCAGTTAATAAAACCTTGTATTCATAGGAACAGTCCATTTTAGCAAACACAACAAATGTTTGGGCAAAAAACAGGTTCTAATATATATTCTGAGTTCTGACTGAGAATCACTTTTAGCTAAGTCATTTTATGAAAGAGCCCCCTTAAAAATTAAATTCTTTTCCGAATTCAATAAATGTGTGAGGCATTAGAATATTACAAAAAAAATCTTAAATTTAGAACACTTTGAGCATAAGTAACCATACGATCGCCGTCAATAATATACGACCTTATTCATTTGTAAAAACATGCACTATTTAAGATAGGTTGTGGGTCTGACATATTTTGGTAGATTGATAATTGGACAAGTTATATAGCCCTATCATGTCGAAGTGGACAAACTAACTGGATAATTTTCCAGGCTATCATCACGATGACACTGTTATATCATCATCATCATCATATCAGACGAAAGACGTCCACTGCTGGACATAGGCCTCCCGCAAAGAATGCCAAAGTGACCGGTCCTTCGCCACCCGCATCCAGCGGACTCCCGCGACCTTTACCAGGTCATCAGTCCACCTTGTGGGGGGCCTGCCCACGCCGCGCCGCGCCGGTACGTGGTCGCCACCCGAGAACCTTTCCGCCCCAACGGCCATCGGTTCTACGTGCAATGTGCTAACTTTTATACCAACTGAATACTTAACTGCCGTCACAAAACTGACACTGAGTTAATATAAACAATGGAATAATTATGGTTAAATATTATGTAGTTACACGTTGATCGCATGAAATTTGATCATCAAGACAAAAATATTCCAATTTCCATTACACTGTGAATTTAGGACTTTCAATGATTATGTCAAGAGTGCCGCCATATTTTTACATATGTCTGGCAGATGGAAATGGCAAATTAAAAGGTCATGTCGTGATTCATCAGTCTAATAATTTTAAACCTAAATAACAATTTAACATGTAAGCTCACATACAGAACCAACGCCAAAACGATTAATAATAACTACAACTTAGAAAAGTTGAAAAACCCCCGACATTTTCATTTCAAAGTTCAATATTTCAAAAACGGCTGAACCGATTTTGTTGAAACGTAGCTAAGAACACTCGGGTTAAAATTATCTATGACACAAAAAAAACCGCATTCAAATCGGTCCATCCGTTTGGGAGCTACGATACCACAGACGTCGGGGGTTAAAAACTGAACCGCGTTCCGGTGCATTAGATTCTAAGCTAATTCTTTTCTAATTACACTATTACACAGTACAAACTATTGTCAATAAACACGTATTGGGAAATAAACATAATTTCAAAATAGCCTAAATTCAAAATACTTAAGTCCCAAAAGATCCTAAAATCTTAAAACCAAATTGAACTGATCTCTATTATGTACTACTACCGAGATCACTTAATGTCATAAAAGTTGAAGTTCAAAACGAGCTATTTCCATAATATACTAGTCTTAAAATATACCATTCTCAAAAAACAATCGTGTCAAATCACTCTAGTCCCAAAATACCCTAAGGATGCCAGCCAGGAGTCTGGAGCAAAAAATTTAGGTTGTTTTGAAACTAGCGTGTTTTGAGACTATTTTTTGGAGAATGTTTTATTTTAGGACTAGTGTATTATGGGATTAGTTTGTCTTAAGCTTCAACCTTTATGACATTAGTTGGTCACGGGAGTAGTGCATAATCAAGATACCGTCGTTTTGGTTTTAGGGTCTTTTGGGACTTAAGTATTTTGACGTTAGGCTATTTTGAAATTATGTTTATGTGCCAATACGTGTTTATGACAATAGTTTGTACTGTGTAATAGTGTAATTTGAACTTAGGATCTAATGCACCGGAAAACAATTTTCTTTATACCATATCCCATTATAAAAAGCGATAAGTCCCTACACAATGCCTTGGATTGCGTCGTAAATAAGAGTGCCAAATTATTAATATTAAACATCTTAAATAACACTCAGTCTAGCTCAAAACCTAACTAGCGAAATATTGAAGCATTAAATAACAATTAAAGATGATAAACATTACACATAGACAAAGATAAATAAGTAAACACATGATGTTGAAAAAACGCTACTCCATTACATATTTGACTAACATGAATTTGTTCAGTTATTTTCTACGTGAAAATAACACGAAACGTGGAAATGGTAAGGATGAACCATCATATTATCAGTATTCTCAGTTTTCATCCCATCGCAACAACTAGCTGGATACCATAGTCGTAACAAACAAAAAAACCGGACAAGTGCGAGTTCGACTCGCGTGGTGAGGGTTCCGTAATATATTAAGAATTTTCCCGATAATTTGAATACTCAAACTTCTTATAGGTTTTCCTGTAATCTTTAGGCAAGGAACTATTTTCCATATTTTTTTCAGAATTTTAAGCCATGTAGTTTAGGAGATAAGGGGGGGAATGGTAAATTTTTGTCTTTATTCCTAAATTACTTCAAATCTGTTTTTGCTAAAATTACCTATAAAAAAATTTATCTTAGATTAGACAACAACCCCTTTCATTTAATATGTCACACAGAACTTTTTTTTAATTTTTTTCTGATTACCCCCCAAAAGTGGCCCCCTTGTTCAGAATTCATTAATTTACTTTACGCGCTCACTTTGGGTCACCAATTGACATGTGTTTACCAAATTTCAATCGGTCCAGTAGTTTCGGAGCAAATCGGCTGTGACGGACGGACAGACAGGCTCACGAGTGATCCTATAAGGCTTCTGTTTTTTTTCCTTTTGAGGTACGGAACCCTAAAAAACGTTTATATAGAAAATTTCCGTGAGTCTTAGACATATTGAAATATTATGAAATGGACATACACGTCTTTGAGGTCGAATATCGCTCGAAATGTTGCGAATCGATTCGCTAGCGCTAAACGCGCCGGCAACGCGAGTGCTCATGAGTAAGAACCGCGAATCGGTCCGAAACATGTCGAGCTATATTCGACCTCAGACTTGAGTGACCGTTTCATAATATAAAAAAAAAACATCATCAGTATGCCTTTTCATGAAGCTGCGCTTACTATTTTACAATTCCAAAGTCACTTATAAAATTGTAAGTTGTAGTTTTGTGTAACAAACCCCAGTATTCAGCTAGCAATTGGCTACTATCCTAAAAAAATAATATTTAGTCCGTCAATTAGATTATCAAAACATATTGGTCACGTATTTTTTTGTTTGTGAATTAAACAAAAAAATGATGAAGATATAGCCAGTTGAAGTTCCACGTGACGTCACACTATGGTACACTTTTTATAATAATGTGACGTCACGCGGAGCTTTAACGGGCTATATCTTCGTAATTTTTTGTTTAATTAACAAACAAAAAAATACGTGTCCAATATTTTTTGATAATGTCATTGACGGACTAAATATAATTATATTTTTTTACCCAGGAAAGTACCCAATTGTTTACTAGATAAATCATCAACACACACTATTAATAATATTATGTAGACAACAATGTAATATCACTATCCATACAACAGTCAGTACATCCGATTATTAGATTATTTAGTACATAGTTAATTCCTATGGCGTGTAATACAAATTACAAAATGATCATGTGAATAAGAACCTTTCTTAACATTTTCAACGCTCTGTAAAAGAGAAAAGTTGTCAACCACACGCCAATACAAGACATTTAGTGCGGAGTTAAACCTTATGTCAATGCAAGAAGGTTGCTATCGCGCTGGGCGCTTGACGCATATATCAGTCGTTGGCGTTGAACGTGCGGTGCGGATATATGCGTCGTTGGGGTCGAAAAGATTAATCTGTAACTATCTGCTATAACTGTTTGTGGACGCCATCAATACGATAAAATTATACTCGCAATGGTAGAAAAAAAAACCCACACGCTTGTAAAAAATAAAAATAAATATACACGGTGCCCGTGAGCAGTGCGAGAGATTTTAATCACGAATTCCTGAGGCTATAAGGAGTAATAAATGTTATATGAAGCTAGGTCGAATTATGATTTTTATTTTTTTTCTTATTTTCATACACAATAATTGCTAATCTAGTAAAAATGTGTCTTTAGGACGAGCTGTCAAAGTAGATGGTTAAGTCTCGCAACGTCGCAATCATAAAGGTGTTTCATACTGGAGATTTCATTACAACATTTTTACACAAAAATGGAAATATCTCTAAAACCGAACGGAATTTACTCGACGTTAATTAACATTTTTAACTTAAAATATAATCAGGAATATCCTGTTAAAATCTCTCGCAATGCTCACGGGCACCGTGTATATATTTACGGTCTAATTATTTACCTTTATTTTAAAGCGATATTTAATTACCTTCATTTTAAAAACGTGACGTCACTGTGGTTGAGCCTTTGAAATACACAATTCTATTTTCGCATTTCATTCCTCGACTAATTATACAAAATATACACTTATAAGGGAAATGTTCACAGAATTGACCTTGTTTTTACCCGACTTCAAAATAGGAGGAGGTTCTCAATTGCACTGGTTTTTTTTGTGTGTGTGTTTGTTACGCGATAACTCGGCAATTTATGAACCGATTTGAATAATTATTTCTTTGTTTGAAAGCATATACTTCCAGATTGGTTCCAAAATCCAGTTCTGATGATGGGATCCTGGAGAAATAGAGGGAACTCTTCAAATTTTATAGGCAAACTTGAGGCAATTTGGCTACTGATTTGAAGTCGGTTACAACTTTGTTTTTTAAAGTAAATTAATATCTCAAGATAATTCATATCTGTAAACAATAAACATGTCTTTAATAATCTATGTGTTCTTGTTATCGAGTCCGTATAGTGCTGGATGGCAGCTTTATTTATATTTACGATTATTTTCCAAGTATTTTAGATCTTGTTCCTCTAAATCATTTTCTCTAGCTATGTCGCGGGGCTACAACGTGTATAATAAACAACATTTAGTTAAGATTGTTAAATTCATACGAGTACTTATATTGAACCATTTACAATCGCCTTAATTTCTATACAGGGGATTCAGGAGACGCGCGCAGGACCAAATCTGCACACAATCAATGTTAATCTTTTCAACGCTCAAAGAGAAAAGTTGTCAACCACACGCCACACCAACAAGACATATAGTGCGGAGTTAAACCTTATGTCAATGCAAGAAGGTTGCTATGACGCATATATTAGTCGTTGGCGTCGGAAAGATTAATCAATCGTGGCCTAGCATATAATAACATCCCTGATAACATCTTGTCATCCTCGGCTTTACAGACAGTCCTCTCTGCAGAGCCTGCACGGAAGAGGAGACAGCCACCCACGTCGTCCAGGAGCCGTAGGATGGTCGGCTTTGTCACGCGATAGGTGATAGGATAGAGCGTGCGAGCGGGAATTACATTACGAAATTAGTGTCATGCATGTTGACATCAGTTTCACGGAAGTAGATTCTATATATGCGAAAGTAATTTCGTAACATGATTAGTGTCGTGAAAACAACAGTATCGCAGTGGCCATGGCGCCATCAGCATCAGCTATTTCAACATGCACGACACTAATTTCGAAATGTAATTCCGGCTTTACACTATGAAACTAGTTGCATGACACTAATTTCACCAAAAAATCGCGCAGAGCACGAAACTAATTTGCATGCACGACATTAATGCGTGCATTACGAAATTAATAAATTACACGTGAAACTGTTGGTAAAACTAATGGCGCGAAATTAATTTCATGCCACTAATTTCGTAATGTAATTCCGGCTTTACATTTCGAAATTAGTGTCATGCATGTTGAAATAGCTGATGCTGATGGCGCCATGGCCACTGCGATACAGATGTTTTCACGACACTAATTATGTTACGAAATTACTTTCGCATATATCGAAACTACTTTCGTGAAACTGATGTCAACATGCATGACACTAATTTCGTAATGTAATTCCCGCTTTAAAGCCAACCATGCTACGGCTCCTGACACGCCCCGGGGTGGCAGATTACCGGGCAAAGCGCCCCGGAACACCGGGGTCACTGCCGGAGGCCGTCGGGTCTGCTAGACTTCCTGGTGGTGGTCGGCACGAACTGCAGTAGTGCCGATTCATGCGCAAAATAGGCGCATTCATGAGGTCGAGTTGCGGAAAGCCAGCCCGCGTGCACCTACCTATAACGAGTATATATATGAAGAGATGCGACATTGAGCCCTCTCAATGGGAGTGTTTGGCAGCACAGCGGTCAGAATGGCGCAGGATGGTGAACATCCAAGTTCGCGAGTTCGACGATCAGCGCAAAGTTGACCTTGACTATAAACGCGACCAGTTAAAGGCCCGCCCACCTGCTGCCATAGCATACAATTACCAGAACGGCGTACTTACGTGCCCGCAATGTGTACGGAAGTTTGCCGCAAAGATAGGCTACATAAGCCATCTTCGAGCGCACGAGCGCCAAAACGCTAGATAGGAGTCGGAGTGGTCGCCATGGGCGAAAACGGTCGGACAGATCATTCATTCAGAGTGGTCGTCACCGGGGTCAGGGTTCAGGAGCGGAAGAACCTGACGGCGCGCACGACGTACTGGCGGCAGATGGGGCACTCGGCGAGCTGCTTGGCGCAGCGCGTGCAGGCCGCGATGTGCCCGCACTCCAGCAGCACGCACTCCAGCGGCGCCGCCATGCAGATCTTGCAGCACTCCTCCAGGGGCAGCGCCTCCAGCTCTACGTCGACAACAAACATGGACGATCATGGACCTATGATACTCGGGACAGGCTATACGTGATGCCACAATGAGGGACGGAAAGGCTTCTATGCAGCTACATTAAGAACTGCTCTTAAAATGGCTGATGGTTTATTTGCCACAAATTCATACTAAATCAGTTGTGGCAAATAAAAAAAAAACCGGACAAGTGCGTGTTCAACTCGCGTGGTGAGGGTTCCTTATATAATACACAAAAGGTTTTCCTGTAATCTTTAGGCAAGGAACTATTTGCCATAGTTTTTTCAGAATTTTAAGCCTTGTAGTTTCAGAGAAGGGCGGGGGGAGGGGTGGTCAAATTTCGTCTTTTTTCCTTAATTACTTCAAATCCGTTTCTTTTAAAATTATAAAAAATATATATCTGAGATGCTTACAACAACCCTTTTCATTTAGTATGTCACACAATACAGTTTGCGAAACTTTTTTTTTTTTCCAATTTACCCAATGCAATACCAATACAAAATATATACAATGCATTTGTTGAAAAAGCAAGGCACTTTTAATAATGTCATCTATCTAAAAGAAGAAACTGACCGACTGATCTATCAACGCACAGCTCAAACCGCTGGTTCTAGAGATTCCAAATTTGGCACGTAGGTTCCTTATAAAGTCTAGGGGTGCACTAAGAAAGGATTTTTCACAATTCAACCCTAAGGAGGTGAAACGGGGGTCCATATTTTGTACGAGGAAACAACATTAGTTAAGACTTTCTTTCGAAACTTCACAGCAGTATTTCTAACGATAAATGAGTACACGTGTTTCGGGTTTTTTGAGAATGCGACCCCCAAAAAGGAGGAATATGATGACAACTGTGACAAGGTCTGAAAATCAACCTCTATCTACATGTTATTGTATTGTTTCTCTCTGTAACTGCTTTGTTTGTGCGACGTGTGCAATAATAGTATATTGTGTTACAAGTACGGTAAGTTATGAATTACGAACGAGGATCTATTAGAATCTTATTAGGCTTTGATAACTCGAGTTTGCAACAATCTTACCGTGCGTGTCGCATACAATATATTTTTCATCACATTTGCGAGGAAATAAATAACTACAAAAGATAGAAAAATCTATGTTTCATACAACTGTACCAATCAAAAATTGACGAGATTGACTTCACTTTCAGATCAGTCCGAGTGGAGCGCGCAGCTTCAACATTTCATTCAACCAATCACAGAGCAGTGCAGTAGTATTATTGCGGTGCCAACTAGATTTGTTTAAACCAATCAGATCACACCCATTACGCCCTTAGGCGTAGTAAAAAACCATTACGCGTAATAATGGCTATTGTAGCTCTGTATGTCTGCGCGTTATGAAGCCCTTTACGAGCAAGTGTGATGAAAAGAGTATTTGTATTGTGTTGTGTTGTATGTACAAAAAGCGCGCGTGGCTGTGCATAGAGGAGTGTTGGTGCCCACACTTATGTATGGTAGTGAAAGTTGGGTGTGGCAGAAAAGACATCAAAGTCGAGTGAATGCAGTAGAAATGAGAGCGTTGAGAAGTATGTGTGGAGTGAAATTGAGTGATAGAGTCAGAAACAGTGTGATAAGAGATAAGTGTGGAATGGATGGAGATATAGTCACGAAAATTGAGAAGGGTATGTTAAGGTGGTTTGGGCATGTAGAGAGGATGGATGAGAGAAGATTAACGAAGAGAGTGTATATGAAAGGAGTGGAAGGGCAAGTTGGAAGGGGAAGACCTAGGCGAACTTTCTCTGATCAAATTGGAGAAATGTTACAAAAAGGCCAGGTCAAAAGTACCCTAAACCGACGAGCATGTATGAGAAATGTTATGAAGGTGAGTGAAGCGAAAGTGGTTTGTCAGGATCGTAGCAAATGGAGATCCGTGATCTCTGCCTACCCCTCTGGGAAAGAGGCGTGATTATATGTATGTATGTATGTATGTATGTGTTGTACGGCAGCCCCCGGCGCCAGTGTCCTGTGGTGGTGCTCACCGTCCTTGTAGCGCGCGTGGTCGCGCCACAGCGTCTGCGCGCGCGCCAGGAGCTCCTGGCGCTCGACGCAGCCGCGGAACTCGACGCGGTTCCGCGCCAGCAACTCTTTGAGCTGCCGCACGCCGAGCGCGTCCAGCGCCGAGAGCTCTTTCAGGTCTTCTAGGGCCATTGTGTGCGGCCCGCCTGAAATGGTTAAGTTGTTTTCCTTCATCATCATCATCATATCAGCCGGAAGACGTCCACTGTTGGACATAGGCCTCCCCCAAAGAGTGCCAAAGTGACCGGTCCTGCGCCACCCGCCTCCAGCGGACTCCCGCGACCTTTACCAGGCCATCAGTCCACCTTGTGGGGGGCCCACGCCTAGTGATGGGTCGTTACCAGTAACTTACTCAAAGTGGGAATATTCCCGGTAATGCTACCAGTAACATTACCCCCGATCGGTAATATAGAGAAACATTGAAAAAAATGTTAGAAATGTATACGTTTTTTTCGTCTTAAATACTTAAATACATAATAATGCTATTATTTACAGTCATAAAACATTAAAGGAATCTCTGAGAGAGTAAATTCCCAATGTTACCGGTAATATTCCCAATATTACCCGGTATTTTCCCAAAGTTACTGGGAACATTACTAGAAGTAATAATTTAAAAAATGCTTCATCATCATCATCATATCAGCCGGAAGACGTCCACTGCTGGATATAGGCCTCCCCCAAAGAGTGCCACAATGACCGGTCCTGCGCCACCCGCATCCAGCGGACTCCAGCGACCTTTACCAGGTCATCAGTCCACCTTGTGGGGGGCCCACGCCGCCTTCCGGTACGTGGTCGCCACTCGAGAACCTTTCCGCCCCAACGGCCACCGGTTCTACGTGCAATGTGCCCCACCCACTGCCACTTAAGTTTGGCGATTCGGAGGGCTATATCGGTTACCTTGGTTCTGTTGTGAATAGCCTCATCCCAGATGATTTTCGGATATTTTTTATTTTATTACAAGACACTTTTATGATATCCTATTAATCGTATCCTACTAATACTATAAATGCGAAGGATCCAAACCTACATATAGTAGTTCACGTTTAAACGAGTTGGATAAAATTTTGCATGAAGACAGTTTGTAGCCTGGATACAAGATATAGGATAGTTTTATCCCGGGTCCATGTAAACGAAGTCGCGCGCGGAAGTTAGTTTATTATAATTGTTAAATCAGATCCTGATTACTGCAACATTACCAAAATTCATAAATTAGCCATATATTACTTTAGTTTCGCATTTTTCGTATAGTGTGTGTTTTTATCACTAGAGATTAAATTGTCTGTATTGTATGTATACATTCTGATTCTTGGCTAGTGAGAATTCATAGAATAGGGTTTTTTTGCGAGTAGCCGTCGGAAGGACTAATCAATTTGTGAACGGGCCCTTTCACTGCCGCGAAGACACACACAATATGTGTCAATTGTATTGTGTGTCTGCTCCCTTTATCTCTGTCTTTTGTGTCGTGAATAAATGTCTTCTTTCTTTATTTATACGTTTGTATAACCGTTTGTTGAGGAAAGCGTGTAAGAGCAGAACGGCCACCTAGTGGTTCCTAGCACTGGAAGTGTTCAAGCTAACAAAGGCCCAATACCTGTGTTGGAGTCGGACTCGTTGCCGTCGCTGGCGTGCGGCTGCGGCTGCGAATACGGCTGCGGATGCGGATGCGGCGTCGGGGCGCGCTGCAGCGGCTCGTCCTGCAGCGAGGCGGAGTCCGGCGACGGGGAGGGCGGCGCGGGGGACGGGGAGCGCAGCTCCAGCGAGGACGCGGCGCGGACCGGGCTCCGGGGCGGGGACGGGGGCGGCGCGCCGGGGGACGCCAGCAGGACCTCCGAGTCTGAACATAGATGACTTGACTATTTTTTAGGGTTCCGTACCCGACGGGTAAAAACGGGACCCTATTACTAAGACTTCACTGTCCGTCTTTCCGTCTGTCTGTCACCAGGCTGTATCTCAAGAACCGTGATAGCTAGAGTTGAAATTTTCACAGATTATGTATTTCTGTTGCCGCAACAACAAATTAATATAAAAACCGACCAAGTCGGACTGGGGCTCCCATACAACAGACATGATTTTTTTGCCGTTTTTATAGATAATGGTACGGAGTCCGACTCGCACTTGGCCGGTTTTGACAATTTATCGAGGCAGCGTCTACAGAGGAAGCGAGGCGGCGGGCCTGAACCTGCTGGTCGAACCATGGGGGCTGATTCCGCCAACCGGCGACCCCTAGACACTCTCGCATTTGCTGCTATACGGGCATTTTCACGAGAAGAGATGGCGTTAGTGATGTCAACCGAGTAAAAGTAAAAAATGTTCCATTTTGTAACATTTATCTGTAATACAAATAGTATTGTTAACTAATTTTGGTTACAAAATGGAACATCTTTAACTTTAACTCAGTGACTTGACTAACGATGCATCCCTTCTCGATAAGAGGCCCATACATGCAACAGACGCCTAGAAACCTAAAAACTCAATGTCTTCTGTATAATAAATTTCTTACCCACTGAAACTTTTTCATGCGTATGACACAACCATGCCACACCAAAAATACTGCCAAAATGTCAACAATGTCTGCTAATAAGGCTCGAAACGACAAGCTCACATAATGGAACGCCACTTTTACCGTTCGGCAGCGGGTCCGCGGGGCGGCGCACGAGCTCCCAGCCCGCGTCGTCCAGGTCCTCCACCTCGAGGCAGTCCGCCGTGTCCACGTGCGGCTCCGGGCCCGCGGCGCCGCCCGGCGCGGCCGAGGGGACCGGCACCGAGATGCGCTCCTGCCCGCCTGTGTACACCAAACCGTATTTGACAGATCTAGTGACTAGCGGCTTTTGTGAGCTGTAGAACACGCAGGACTGTCTTTTTTCAATTTTTTTTCCAAAAGCCCTCCATTTAGCCTAAAGGTGCGTACGAGTTTGAGCAGCCTCGGGTTTAGGCACGCACGGCGCCTATTTTGCTGTAATTCGTACGCGCTCACGCGCTGTGCGCGAGCAGCGCGCGGCGAGCCGCCCAGAGCCGGTCTATTGACCTCGCGTCACTTGGACGTGTATCTGAGCGTGCCGCGGACAGAGCGACAAGATCGAAATTGTTTGTGCGCTAGACGCGTACGAATTTGAGCAACTGGCTGAGCCGTGCGTGTGTAATTAGCTTGTTAGTAAATTTGGAACAATTACTGATACAGTGGGTAGGCCCCCCACAAGGTGGACTGATGACCTGGTAAAGGTCGCGGGAGTCCGCAGGACCGGTCAATTTGGAACTCTCTGGGGGAGGCCTATGTCCAGCAGTGGACGTCTTTCGGCGGATATGATGACTGATACAAATACATGAAAAGCAAAAGGTGTTGTGGGTCCCGAAATCAATCAACTGTCATAGTGTCGTCGCCATTTTGAATGTCGGCTCGCCCCGAGCACGCTGCCTCGCCCACGCATGTTTAAGTGGAACTATTTGGCGCGCGAGCAGCTCGCCGCGCGGGGCGAGCATGCCTCAGGCTGAGCCGTCCAAATTCGTACGCAGCTTAAAATCAGCTCAGGGGCGAGTCGAGCACCTACACTACCGTCAAAAAGTTTAAGACCAACACACAAAATATGCAAATAATCAACATTTTATGAAGTTCCTATGAAAATATTTCTTTGCAGTACCTACAATCGAGAAAATAAAGAGTATAACAATTGATTCCACATAAAAATTACTTAAAAAGGGAACATAATAATAAAAGCGTCGAGGAGGATTTTTCGATGAGAAAAACGTTTAACTTTTACGTTTTTCTCATCGAAAAATCCTCCTCGACGCTTTTTCACTCGGAGCAGATTCTTGGAATTCTTTCTACAAGTTTGTGTAGCGTCTCATATTGCAGTATCTCCCATAGAGCTGTTGCAGATGCCGGACATTGTCTTCGGACTCGGTGTAGTTCATCCCATAAATTTTCCTTACAAATGTATTGAAAAGAGTATTTGCTAGAGGTTAAAAGACAAAAATAATAAGTTTACGTTGTTTTCTATTGATTGCAAAATTTTATGTTTTTTTATAAGAATTTATAACAACGAAACTAAACACTATTTGGTCTTAAACTTTTTGACGGTAGTGTACGAGATGATCTGATGCTTTTGTTACCTACTAACTACCTAGCATGTTCGCGTTTCTGTCTGACATAAAACATTCATCTCTTGCAAACAAGTAGATATCTAAGCGCGTGCCGGAGGATCAATGCAGTCAGATGGCAGTACGCACGAACTGCATACACGACTTATAACCGCTACGCGAAGACAGGTTGTGTAAGAAGAAGGAATACATAATGCTAATCATTACTTATCTGTCACTTGATTTATCTACGTTTGAATAACATCCTTCTCGATAAGGCTATCACATCGAACGATCATTTGAATTATGATAACAGGCCCTTGAATACTTTATTTGTACACTGAAGAGCAGTGACAACAGGCTTGCATAGAACGGACGGACCTGCACAGCTATCACAGAAAGGCCTGCGATCTGTGTCTATCCTCCTGGATCCCCGCATCCTTTATAAAGAACGAAATGGACGCTCACTTTAAGTCCTGACAGCGTTGCGTAGCAAATAAACTCATCCGAAAAAACCGTGTGTACTTTACAAAGTACATAATATTTACCGCTAAAAATGGCCATAGTGGCGAAAAACGGTAACAATAATTTTAGACCTTAAATCAAGCGACGGAAGGTTCAGGACTCAAGGGCAAAGTACTTTATAAAGGACTTATGACATCTTTTTTTTTATATGTCAGGATCCAGGAGGCTTAGGTCTATGTTGGGTGGCATGTAACCCCGTGGTAGTGGTGTAGCTGACCTGGCGTGGGAGTGAAGCGCTCGCGCCGCGGCGCCTGCGCGGGCGCCGGCTGCGGGTGCTGGTGCGCCGCGTTGTAGCAGCCGCCTGCAACAAACAGTCATTTAAATGGAGACTTAAATCATCATATTCTAATGTCGTTATGGTTTTAGAATAATCGACCAAATGAAGCTTCATCATCATCATCATATCAGCCTAAAGACGTCCACTGCTGGACATAGGACTCCCCCAGAGAGTGCCAAAGCGACCGTCATACGGGCGACATGTATTCTGTAACCCTGGCTACCCAGTACCTCCGTTGGTGTTGGGCTGTGGCGGGCGCGGCGGGGGCCGCAGGTCGAAGGTGGTGTTGATGAAGGAAGTCTATGATTCCGGCTCAAAGCCCTTTAGCAAAGGACAGGGAGTCTTTATCAGTCAGTGAGTGGTGGCGCAGTTAGCGCAACCATAAAACCCTAAGCGCTTGCTGTCGGTACGCCGCGCCCGCGCCCCGCCAGCACCTACCACGGACACTCACTCATCCACCGCGACATACGACGGATCCGGCTCGAAGGACCATATGTTGATCTAGCTAACTGGAGAGAAATAATAGCGGACTGTATAGGTAATAAAAATATTAGATCTAGATCGTTACAACGGTGGAATTGCACCACCAGTGAGTCATAGTGTTGTTGGTGAAGTCAGTAACGTTGCTGGTGACTCCCTTAGGCATAGGGGGCGACATGTCATCCGTAACCCTGGCTACCCAGTACCTCCGTTGGTGTTGGGCTGTGGCGGGCGCGGCTGCGGGCGCGGCGGGGGCCGCAGGTCGAAGGTGGTGTTGATGAAATCGTTGATGTTGCTGGTGATGCCCTTGAGCGAGGGGAAGGGCGCGGCGCGCGGCGGCCGCCGCCGATACGCCGCACTGTTCACGTGGGCCACGCATAGCGACACCAGCTCTTCTTTCTCTGCAAACGAGAGAATATGATCTGATGATGGACATCCAAGGTCACCTCGGTGCTACTGCTCAATAACAATCCAGAAGCAGCGAACGACAAAACCATAGAAGTCGAACTAGCGCCGAAAAGTGGCCCCATAAAAATACATGCTGATAATAAATAAAACAAACGAAAATAAATTAATTGAATATAAAAGTAGTTATAATACTTATAATTAAGCAGGGTTGATAAAAATCATGATTATTATAAAAAAATCATAATAATCTGATTAATTTGATTTATCGGATTATTAATTTATTTATATGATAAAAAACATTATATGCGCCACATATGGTAAGATTGTTACAAACTCGAGTCACCAAAGCCTTCGGCGTCGGGCTTCTAATAGCCGCTCGTTCGTAATTCATATCTTACCATACTTGTAACACAATATACTATTAAAGAGTAGTGGCACTGATTTACAAGCAAAGCATACAATTTAGTTTTAAATTGATTGAAGGGTAGATCTGTAATACCCTCGGGCAGTATATTTTAACACACATGGCGTATCTGCAAGCAACGGCTTTTCATTGCAGTGTGCATAGTGGGCAGCACTAGTTTAGATTGAAGTGCATGGTTTCGCATTTCTTTTTAAACAAATCAGAATGCCACATTTCAGAATAAATTATATTCAAGTAATCAGTTAAAGAATCTTTTATATCTCAAGGATCACATTTTATTTTGCCAATAATTGTTCTGCTTATGCAGAGTTAAAAAGCACCAGAACTTAATCCTACTACTACTTAATTATTACTTTCAGATGCCTAAAATGATCAATTCTCTATAGTTTTGTTATTCTTAGTATAGATACCCAAGGGGTTTTCCCCAAATGTCAAATGCATGATGTAAACATGACATTGAATCGCGTATCACTCTCGACTGTTCTAGAAGTCTCTACTCTGCCATACCAGGTGGTGGGCACTCACCAACGCAGCCGCGAGTGGAGACGTTCTGCCGCTGCAGGAAGCACTGTAGATCCCGAACCTTGAGGTGGGCTATGGCTGGTCGTGCAAGCGGGCGCGTCGAGAGCGCCCGGCACGGCGCGCACATAGCGCCTCCGCCCCGCCGCAGGCAGGCCGCGCAATAGTACCGTTCGCACTCCGAACATGCCCGCTTCCGTCG
Organism: Epinotia nisella; assembly: GCA_932294315.1. Taxonomy (NCBI): domain Eukaryota; kingdom Metazoa; phylum Arthropoda; class Insecta; order Lepidoptera; family Tortricidae; genus Epinotia; species Epinotia nisella. The sequence goes on from OW028679.1 coordinate 23,363,984, forward strand.
GAACACACTGAACTGCACGGCACAACTCTCACACGGCATCTTACTACACCCGCGTCCTCGCACTATCATTTGACATGCTCAGCTCGCGCTCCACTACCGCACGTTCTATAAGTATCACAGTTTCATGACCAGACTTTTTGATAAGCTATTTGCGGTTTTCCTTGCGAATTGAACTAGCATTTGATAATTTTATAAAAAAAATAAACATTCACACATCTGCCATCATGGAAGGTTGCGTTTCGTTACTCGAATTTTAATAATTACATACGTCGCTTTGTTGAGTACTAAGAAGAATGATGTCACTTGCACGGCTTTCTGCGTGGAATGGAACACAAAATGAATGCGTTCTGAAATAATAATTTAAGGATACGTTCATAATATAACTGTTCCTAAATAAATAAATTATAATGATGAGGTAGAAGGAATGAGCTGAGTGGAATGTCATCTCGCTCATATTTGACCCCAACTGGGTAAGTTACAGAAATCCGCAACCTGCAATGATGTAATATAAAAAAAAAATAGATATTATGTTGTCCGCGTTTAAAAATGGCGAGGCTTCAAATATTCGTGTTGCATCTTTTTCTTTCCTAAGGCAAATGAAAGAGAGGCAACGATGCAACGCGAACACGCAACCCCAAGTGTGATGCCAGTAATTACACTTGACTAGGTACCTGCTTTGTATGTTGGTGTTGTGTTTAGTGAGGGTGTCTCTATAACTGTAGGTAGAAAAAAGTTTCACGTTTTTCAGCTGCGTCAATTTTTTTTGAAAAATATAAACAGTTTCCTCACTTACGTTTTGGGTCAGTTACGGCACCTTCCTCGATCGGTCTCATATTACAAAAAAATATACTAAATATGTGTGGTAAACTAACACTGGCAATGATATTGACACTTGCAGCAGCTATATTGGTCATTACCAGTGTCAATTCACCACAGATATTTAAGATAGTTTTTTGTAATATGAGACAGATCAAGGAAAGTGTCTATTTACCGTAACTGACCCAAAACGTAAATGAGGAAACGGTTTATATTTTTCAAAAATAATTGACGCAGCTGAAACACCTGAAACTTTTTTCTGGTGCTGAGGAAGGTTATTCCTATTACCAAAAAAATAATCAGGCATTTCTAAAATTTTCATCCATTCCCAATTACATCGTTGTTTTATTTTTTAAATATATAGTGGGACAATTCACACCAATTGATCTAGTCCCAAACTAGGCAAAGCCTGTACCATGGGTACTAGACAACGGATAAACATACTTATATAGATAAATACATACTTAAATAGATATTAAACATCCAAGACTCGAGAACAAACATTCGTATTCATCATACAAATATCTGCCCCGACCGGGGATCGAACCCGGGACCTCAAGCTTCATAGTCAGGTTCTTTAACCACTAGGCTATTCGGTCGTCAAAGTTGAGTCGACTTTGACATTTTGCTTGAATTAAAGAATCCCATGTCAGCAATTATTCTAATCATAAAAGCACCAGGTAAATACCTATTTACCTACCTACAAATAGCATTGCACATAGTCTATAAGTTAGCACTTTTTTACCTTCAACACACGCCAATGTATTATTCCCATTTTATCAAGAATTCTGTATGCAAGTGACACGAGGCAGAAGCGAAGCGAATACCCTGAATAAGACAATAGCTGAACGAGGGAGTCTGCGAGCATTTGCCATTCAGCGCCAAAACGTGTGAAACTAACCGGCGGAGCGTGAAGAGCTCTGCGCCAGTACTACTGGTATTTCTCATTTTTCAAAAAAATATTACATATAAAGTTTTTTTTAAAAGGGTATTTTCATTAACAATCCACGTCAACTCGAAAAATATGCGCCTAGATTTTTTAAATAGCAATTTGTATGTAAGTGCATCAGTGCAAGGGTAAATATCCACTAGAGACTGTCAAGCATGCGAGGTTTCAAGTATTATGAAAACATAATCAGTATAGGTTAGTAATTAGTATATATTAGCTGATAAGTTCTTCCTTTGTTTCATTTTTTTTGTAAATGTATTACTTACTGTGTTCCTGTGTACTTATACTGAAATAAATTATCTTCTATTCTATTCTATTCTATAATTATCTTCGCACCTCGCTGGTGGGTATTCAGCCTAAGAAACCAATGTGTTTCACTTATACTTCCATCACTTTAATGCTTTCATCAGTATATTTTCGTGAAAGTTTTATTAGCTTTGTGGAATAAGTCACGAAATCTTGCGACTATAGGTATTTGCTAGACGTTAAAAGACTTAACAGCTATAATCAGACATTTTATATTTTAAGACTGGTTTGGATTATTTACATATCCAGCACGGCTATCACAAGACGGCGCGCGAGCTCTCTCGATTTTTCTCGCACTATCCGTCTCTCTCTTATTAGAACACTTAGAAAGAGGTATAGTGCGAGAAAAATCGAGAGAGCTCGCGCGCCGTTCGTGATAGCCGTGCAGAACAGAACTACTAATAATTATATATTTCTAGCGTCCGCCCGCGACTTTGTCTTCGTGGACCCGGGATAAAAACTATCCTAAAAGGGATGACATAAATTATAGCCTCTTAAATAATATCAATTAGATTTTTGGTCAAGTGCGAGTCCGATTTTAGTTTTCCCATACATTTTGAGACCCAGCGCCTGATGAAGGCAACGAGCAAAAATATTTGGCCTCCATATCGTCCCTACAAGGGATGAAATTTGACATAAATTATAGCCTATGTCCTATTCTGAGATATAAGCTACATAATTGGAAAGTTTCATATAAATTCGACCAGTAGTTGTTGAGATAAAGTGGAACGTACATCCATCCGTCCATCCATAATTCCATATATCCAAACTTTCACGTTTATAATATTAGTAGGATTCAGGGGCTCCAAGGACGAGAGATCTCAGTTAAATATCGAACAAGAGCGACTTATTTGCGAGATTATTCGGTTCCATAGTAGCCAGTAGGCTCGCGAGTGCATAATGCTCGCCTTTGTGAGCAAGCAAATGCACCTCGCGCCACTCGCCGCTTTGCTCAGGCGTTTCTAACAGGCGCCTGAAATTATCAAACCCGAATGGACATTTTTGTGGGGAATTCATAAGAAATACTTGGTCTGTTTATTATTAAATAGTAATAGAATAGCACGTAATAGTCTGATGGACGGTTTAATTAATTTTATATTTAAATTCGAAATGATATCCTACTAATCCTACCTACTAATATTATAAATGCGAAAATTTGGATGTTTAGAATTTTAGATGTTTGTTACTCAATCACGCTTAAACGGCTCGACCGATTTGGATCAAATTTTGCACGAAGATAGTTTATAGCCTAGATTAAAATATAGGATAGTTTTTATCCTGGTTCTACGCAGACGAAGTCGCGGGGGGAAGCTAGTACCTACATTAATAAAAAGAAAACACATTTCGTAACGAAATGTGTTTGTTTATTTATTTAATATTTGGAAAACCAACAGCTACAATAAATTAACATAAGATTTGAACATGTGATACAAGAACGCCAATTACAAAATAATAATTCCAATATGTTTTGATTATCCAACTGACGGAATAAATATATTTTTTTAAGAAAGAAGCCAATTGTCTGTTCGAAAGTTCGCGCCATGTCAGGGTTATATTACTATCGAATCCCCCAAAGTACCTACCCCAGAACCAGATCCATGATACATCATAAATAAAATTAGCCTTATATTAGCAGTTTCAAGTGTCTCCTTTAGTCTCCAATTCAGACATACAAGACAAATAGAGAGGGGCAGAGATTTAATTTTGGCAGAGGGGTCGTTCTTCTTTTCGACCGACAATAGCTTGTCCTTCGTCTTATTACGGCATCTCATTTGAGTAATGATGGTTACGGTTTTATAATGTTCGAATGAACGTCCATATTATTTTATTAATTAATGATATTTAATATTTCACTTTCTCTAACTAGCATTTTTTTAATTGGTTCTTTTTTTCGTAGAATGCCGTGACAGAGTGGTAAACCAAAATGTGGTCCCCACTGAAAGAGTCCACTTTGTCACATGTTTTTTTTAGAAACCAACCGTAAATAAATATTTATATTGGCCAGAAAGGAAACTTTAATTAGTTCTAATGAAGAAACCTATGCATTTTTTTTAAATCGCACTTCAAAACCACAATTTTTGATAGTTCAAAAACCAAAAAAACAGAAAAACTTCGGTTCATTATCGGTAAAAAAGAAGAACGACCCAGAGACTTTTCAGCAATAAAGCCCCGGAGTAAACAAGGGGAACTTTATTTGATGACGTCGTGACTGCAAAATATGTAGAATTTTTACTTGTATTTTCTCTTCGCGTACCGCGCCGCTTCTATACCGTCGACTATTGAGGACGAACACGTCGTGGTATATTAAATAATTTATTTTAAAAACAAAGTTTAAACCGACTTTTATTCAGTACTCCGCCAAGCCACATAGGTAGGTACTAGGTAAATAAAAAAAATCACATTTCCTTTCCAATTTACCACATACAGTGCTTTCCAAGAGCAAATGCGTTGATTATTACAGAAAAAAATCCAAGGCGCTATATGTGGGCTGATAATATTTGAGGAGTTCCGTTAATTCCTCAAGGATCTCAGAATTGACACTTCATTAGGTAGTTGCTACTTCAACGGAGTGATGTCAGAATCTTTGACGTACTTTACATGCTTGAGGAGTTCCATAAGTCATATGTGGTCTTCATCATCAGTTCCACTCTACCAGAATTGCTATTTCCGACGGTAAATACACGATTTATATTAGAAAATACCAAAATCACTACACGAGTGCCTATAAAATTTGAGGGTTGCCCTCGATTTTCCTGGGATCCCATCATCAGATCCTGACTTGAGCTCACCTATATAACTTAAAAGAATACAATTAAAGGTCTAAGTATACATACCTATAAAATTTCAAAAAATATCCTCCAACTCCTAACCTTTGAGGAGTTGTACCTTCCACCATCAGCTCACCAACATAAAGTGATGACTACTGGACGAAAATACCTGAATACCTTTAGAAAATACATGAAACACGTAACGTGCCTGTAAAATTTGAGGGTTGCCCTCGATTTCCCTGGGATCATCAGATCCTGACTTGGTGAAAATGGGACCATCTCAGAAGTATATCTTTTGGAATAAAAAAATAATTTTTAAAATGGGTCGAGAAATCGGCGAATATACATTAAAAAAAATACAGTGGAACATATAACCCCCTCCTTTTGTGAAATCGGTTAAAAAGTGGGCCAAGTCAAAGGGTTAAAGCCTAAGATCTCCCTTCAAACGCTCTTTTATTTATTTATGTTTTTCGAGCGTATGTATGTATGTAGGTATGTATCTATCTATCTATGTGTATATGTCTTATTCTTTGGCACGCCCTGCAGCCTAAACCGTTTGACGGATTTCGACATATGAGGTGTCATTGGATTCCTCTTAATCGTGGGAGTAACATGCCTATGTTACTCCCACAATATTTGCAAAAAAGCAGTTGGGTTTTTCGAAAAATCTTTTAATTCCACTTGTAGACCAATAGCTTCTCCAGGCGTTCTGGATTCGCCTTTCAATAGTTTCAATTACTTTATCCTGTCTTTGGATGAAGACCTCTACCTACGCTTAGTTACTACGAATCGCGGCGTCATGATATATTTGTGGGTGAGGTGTGAGCTTAAAACAAGTTACACTGAAAACGGTTGCCTGAACGTTTCAGAAATCTCTCGCACCCGGCACCCGGCATGCAGGACCACTAGTGAAAAATGAAAATACGCCTTTAAATATAAGATAAGATGTTTATTTGTAAAGTCATGTACATGAGATGATAACAATTATACAAAAAGGCTTCCATGACACCTTGTTAGGGCACACAAATGGTCTTATAGGTACGTAACTTAATTGCCTGGTCCAATATATGTAGTCTAGATATGTCCATCCTGAAGGTCCATTCTTGTTTATAATAATGAGTTTTTCTTGGCGTCATGAATATCAAGAAAACCAAGAGATAGTAGATTGTATGACAAGGGGCTAAAATAAGCCATATTACCACGAGATGGATATTTACCCGAGCGAAGCGAGGGAAAATAATTCGAGGGGTAATATGGCTTTTAGACCCGAGTTATACACTCTACTTTTCACTTCGACTGCGAGAAAATAGTAAAACAAAGATTATCCATCCACAATCAATAACAAATTTCACTGCGAAGAGATTGTTCAATTTAGCGTGAGGCGTTTTTTTTTTAATGATTTGGAATTAGGGACTAAAAAACACCTGATGTTTGATTGGTCGATTTTAATATGTAGCTGTATTCTGGTTGGTTGATAGCAAAGAGAAATGTTTTTTGAAAGAGTTGTGATTGGTGGATTTAAATGATTTGGAATTAGGGACTAAAAAACACCTGATGTTTGATTGGTCGATTTTAATATGTAGCTGTAGGCCACAGATTACAGAAAAAGGCAGATAGGCCCTAAGAAATTGAACGTTTTCTATACATCCGATCTCTTCTCACTTTCGTACTGAACAACGAGTAAGAAAGGGATAGAACCATGTTATCTGACAGGTCTTCATACGTCATTGTCTCCGCTTTCTCGCTCGCACGACGTAATTCGCTCTCTCGCTCGCTCATGATTTGGTGCAGCGAAAGATATTTTCTTACAAGTTATCGATATCGATATTTACTGTTAATAAATTTGTAATATGCGATACTCGTAAGTAAATTGTATCTCCATCCATACTGTGCAAAAATTCATATGGAACTTACCAATTTAAAAAAAAACATTAAGTACTAATAAACTGCATTCAAGACAGATATTCGCTACGAATTCAGTTATGCAAATACAAAGGTAGTCAGACAAGTTAGTTTTTAATCATCACCATTTTGTGGATTTTTAGTGGAACTAATTTATTTTTAACCTACTTAACCTAATAAAGGAGGAGTTGGACAATTCGTGGGAATCTTTTATTTTCACCGATTAGGTTTTTTTTTTGTTTGGAAGGGTATCCTTCCCTGGTGGTCCCATGGTCATCAAGTCAGGATCTTATGATGGGATCCTGGAGAAAACGAGGGACATCTTCAAATTTTATAGGCACACTGACGATTTGGGTATTTTTAATAGTGACTTATGCTTTGCTTTCGGAAAGCAGTTCATGTGGTAATGTGGAAATAAAACGTGGAAATATTCACGTGGCTTGGCGAAGTATTGAATTGAAGTCGGTTAAAACTTTGTTTCTAAAGTAAGTTATAATGGCAATGATTAAAAAGTCATCGAGTGTCACTAATGGAAACAATGGGAAAAGTCTAAGCTCGATATTAATTACTTAAGGTAAATTTGGTAAGGTATCTGTTTTAAACTACGTCAATCCATTTTTCTAGAAGAGTTTTGTTATTTTCCGGAATTCTAAAGTTAACAGTTAACTACATGTAACATCAAAATATGTTGTCTTAACGCCTACATAAATAATTCATGTCGACAAAATATCGATATATACATTTTAATTTGGTTACAACACTACCCGTGTTTACGACAATAGTATTTTTACCAAAAATCACAATAAGATCAACTTGGAACCTTGTAAAAAGTACTTATTTGATAGCATCCAGCATTTGCAGTAATCCCAGATCATTATATTGCGTAATGTACATGCAATATTTGAAAAATAAGCAAAAGGTTCTTACCGATCGAAACCGGTATTTTCACCGGTCTTCTTCGTTAATCTAGAGTAAGTCCGATAGTACGGGACTGCACAAGACATTTTGCCACTACATATAAATTAGATCTTGCACTTTCAACACAAATATATAGTTTTACAACTAAATATTTTTCAAATAAGAAAATTTCCTATTGATTTGACGTTGACTTGACATTGACGTCTGGGAGTATTGTTTACTTTTTTAAACATTGCGGTGTGCAGTTTATGGAGAACACTCGTTAATAGCCTCAAAATACCGTACTATTTGTCTCATTCTAACTCACCTCAGCTGACCATATGAAGTGACAGAGACAACTATATGATACATCGTCTTGCTTAATTCTGCGGGTCTGTATTAGTCTGTGCTGTAGGCATTCTGGTTGGTTGATATTAGCAAAGATAAATGTTTTTTGAAAGAGTTGTGATTGGTGGATTTAATATGGTGAAGTGTTTTGATTGGTCAAATTAAATGTGTTAAAAATCATAAATAATATAAATATGTATACATATTTTCCCCAGGGGCTAAATGTACTACTTTAGCCCCGCTTATTAAGCCTAATATGACACACTTTTCGAGCATGAGATGTGAAAAAACATTTTTTTGCGGAAATCTCGCTAGATAGATTTTGGTGCCCCCGTAACCTTCTTCTAAATCTGACCGCAACCGTTAGAGCCGTTTTCCAGATCCGTTTTAAAAATAAATGCACAAGTGTTGTTTGTTTAATGTAGGATTGGGTAATAATATATTTAAAAAAACAAGTCAGAACTTGTTTTTTATTACATCGATACATTCTATTCTCTTGTGCCGGGCCGGGCACCTTTCCCAGAACAAAGTTTGTTTGAATGTTTACCCAGCACCGACGTCAGGGCTACTGTTAACTCAGCTGGTAGGTAAATGCAAGGAGAATATATTAATTAGCATAATTAACAATAAATACGTTTAATTCGTGCGTAAAGTGTAGCGTAATTTACCCACTAGTCTGTCGTAAATTGTATAAAAATATGTGCCGGCAGTAACTAACTTGGTATGTACCTACAAAGGAATCATACTTACAGGTTGATATGAGAGTCAAAGTGAATTACTTTCTGTAAAGCTGTTTTTGATACCGCCTGTAATATTTCTTGCACAGTCATCAACTAAACAGGTACAGTCAGCATCATAAACATGTATACATTCTAGGACCTTATTGTTTGGAGTTAAGGTCGATAAGTGTATACATGTTTATGATGCTGACTGTACCTACTCGTTGACAGGGTTCCAGTGGGCTCAAACACGATAGATTTATAGCAGTGCAGTGGTTATGGACCCTTCTGTCACCGACATATATGCTCGGTGGTGCCATGGCATGCGTGCGTTTTCACCGAACTCACATACGTACCTAATACGACTTACCTGACTTAAGTTCTTAGTCATGGTGGTGGATGGATGTAGTGGTGGATGGGGCAGAGGGCGTCCACAATGCGTCGCCAACCAGATCGGTCTTGAGCTTCACGCTTCAGTTCGCTCTTCTTCATGGTTTCATGTCTTCTTTATGGCTTCCGTTTCTGCAATGATCGTCCCCCGCCAGGTCTGCTTAGGACGGCCACGTTGGCACTAGCCTTGGGGATTCCAGTCCAAGGCTCAAGGGCAATTGAGGTCCCTTCGGGGTGTGTGGCCAAATCCAGGTCCATTTGCGGTGTTTACTGCCACGAGAAGATGCCTATGCCAGTCTCTGGGAACACAAGTATAGTTCGTTTTACTGGGCATTTTCCGCAAATCGACATCCAACGTGCCTATATTGCGTGAAACGGCGGGGTGGCGCTACTCTAACCCCCAGCTTCTCTATAAAGTTAGTGTCTTGGTATTCTTGACTGCGTCCCGTAGTGCGTCCGGAGACCCTAGGTGCTTTTTGCCCGGGCATTAGAATACGGCTACGGTATCCCCTGCCTGTCGTACAAGGCGACTAAAAGGGGTCCTCGGGGTGATACACGGTTGCAGTTGGGGGCTGCAATCGGAAAAAAAAGGTAGATACCACTGAGGCATGACGCTAGGGCGGCACTGGTGCGTTCCGTAGGAGATCCCAGAGCCGTCCGAAATGCATCGAGGAGGACCATCGGGGGGTTTTTAGTCGGTGCGAGTCTGACATAACCTCCGCGCTATCCTCGTGGCGTGGAATCCATAACGGATTTTCCTCCCATTAAAAAAAAAGGTGCTTTTTCCTGTATACTTCTACCGGCTTACACAAGTATATGGGTATGCCGAATTTCAGCTGAATCGGATACCGGCAGGTGGCTGAAACTGTTGGCAAATTTTGAAGGACGACTTACTTAAACACACGAACAGTGCAGTTCAATAAAAAGCTTGTAAAACCTGTAAAAATCATTTAGAAACATTGACGTATATAATAAAGTATACCTACAGTGTGTGTCCATAAAGTGGACATATGAAATAGGGTGAATCTAGAGATATAGACCCAATTCCATCGACGGGAAAAAAAACATAGCCATAAATATTTTTGTGTCTCAAGGGAGAAAAATTATGTATTTACGGCGAGGGCGGTACATTCAGAGTGAAGCGAAGGATTCTACGATAGAATCCGGAGCGTTGCGAGGGATTCTAAGTTAGAATCCTGAGCGTAACGAAGGATTCAAGCGTTAACGCCCATGACGAATATAATTTTGCTCCTGAGTGACGCATACAATTTTTCACAACGACAATGAGGAAAATATAACAGTCATCGATAGTTTTGATTTCAGTAAAACGTATAATTTATTGTGACAATTTTTTTTTAATATTACGAAAAATTCATAAATTTTCATATGACGTTGTTAAAGTTAAAACTTGAAATATGTTCGTTTTCAATCGATTACGATGAAATTGAAAATGGATTATTTTATTAAGATCTATGTTCAATTTACACATTGCATAATACATGCCAATGAATAAATTAAAAAAGTAGCTCGAGCAGAAAAGTAGCATTGTGATCCCTCTGGTCGTGGAGCAAAACTTACTTTCCCGAATGAAAGGTGAGAAAAATACCTATTTCAAAACGCTGTGGCACTATTGCAAAGAAATCGTTATAATTTTTAAACTAAGAGGTCGATGACTATAAAACAAAAACAGTAATAACCTTCTAATCTAATCGTTGGCCCAAGACTGAGATAGTCTAGCGGTAGGTACCTAGTGATGGCATAGAAAGTAGTCGTTTTATTTTGTATTGTTCATTCATGAATATTCCTGAGTTTTCTCTTTGATGCGGAAAACATGAAAACAAAAAGAATTGGCACATGAACCTTACAACTTCGTCAATATTGTAATTACTTTGCATTGTGGATTAATGGAACTAAAACCTGAATTCCAAATACGTAAAAGTCATAAACAAATGACGATAAATAGTATGACTATTTATTTAATTCCACTACGAATACAATTTGTCCTCATTTTCCACGTTATCATTGTGTGACGTCACTTATCATACAACTGCGGGCTACGTCACCGCCGCTCGAGGCGGCCCGCTATTTCGCCGGCCCCGTCACAGCTGAGGTGTCCGAGTGGTTAAGGAGTTGGACTTGAAATCCAATGGGTTATACCCGCGCAGGTTCGAATCCTGTCCTCAGCGGCTTTTTTATTTTTTTGGATTTTATAAAATTTAAGTATCTCCATGCGACCGTCGAAGGTTGGTGCATGGGACAACCGGTCATTTATAAATTACTAGCCTCCGCCCGCGACTTCGTCTGCGTGGACTCGGGATGAAAACCATCCTAAATTTTAATCCAGTCCAATAAAATTTCATCCAAATCGATTGAGTAACAAACATCTAAACAGTTAAACATCCAAACATCCAAACTTTTGCATTTATAATATTAGTAGGATAATATAGAACCTTCGAATAAAGATAGCGTCTTAGGGTCACTACTTTTTCTAATCTATATAAGCGATTTTCCGCTAGCTAACGAAGAATCTATGGTTCTATTTGCGGACGACAGCACTGTAATATTCACAGGAGAAGACCTACACTACTACCACAGATTATATAATAGTTCTCTACTACGAGGAAAAAGTCAATAGATCTCTGCAATCACTTATTGAAAGGCTAAACAGGAACAATCTCCGCATTAATTTAGAAAAAACCGGCCAAGTGCGTGTCGGACCACGCAAAACGAAGGGTTCCTTGCCTATTAAAAAGGTCGTATCGTCACAGAAATTTTACGGCACTTACGTCCTTTTCTTTGAGGAAGGCAGTTTTTCAGCAATATCTCGAAAACCTCTGAACCGATCTTGTTCAAAACAATTTTCGGTGAATGAAATTAATAAGTTCTATGTCCATGAATTTTTCCATATTTTTAAAATACACCGTTCAAAAATTAGAGGGGGGGGGGACAGAATTTTAGTGACTTTCGGGGCGATTATCTCCGACCCTATTCACTTAATCAAAAAAAATGCTAAGAAACCTTATATTTATTTTGAAAGGCCTATCGATTGATGTGCCACACGGGGGGTCACAATGAAAAATTTTTTTTTGACTTTTAGTTTTATGTATGGAGTGCACCCCTAAAAAAATTTTTTTTCGTCATTTTAATTACAAAACTATGTAGCGGCTAACAAAATACACCTATCCTCAAAATTTTATTGAAATACACCTTATAGTTTTCGAGTAAAATGCCTGTGACATACGGACAGACGGACAGACGGACAGACGGACAGACGGACAGACGGACAGACGGACATGACGAAACTATAAGGGTTCCGTTTTTGCCATTTTGGCTACGGAACCCTAAAAACGAACATTATGAATTTTAAACAAAGAATTGACAGAATCACTAATTTAAATGTAACTTATAAGGACCATAGGATTAATGAAACGGACATATCAAAATTTTTAGGGTTAAGCTTAGATAATAAATTGACCTGGAGAAATCAAATTGACACTTTATGTAAGAAACTAAATAAATATTCATATGCTCTCTATCATCTTAGTAAAAAAGTTAACCAATCTGCAGTCTTGACATCTTATCATGCCTATGTCACATCTACACTAAGGTACGGAATAATATTTTGGGGCAACTCTACCTACCAACCCTACTTCAAAGGTCAGAAGGAATGTATCAGATCCGTTTGCGGCCTAAACCCCTGCGAGTCATGTAAACCCTATTTTATTAAATTTAACATCTTGACATTTCCATCACTCTATATTTTTGAAATAGCAATGTATGTTAAACACAACAGTAACCAGCTTTAATAGTGTTCGTATGCCGGGTAAGATAAGCTATGGACCATACAAAACTGCCCTACTTTCAAAAAGCATATTTGGAATGGCGCCTAGAATTTTTAACAGACTGCCAACAGCCATCCTGAAACTCCACGACCCTCATTTATTTAAAAAAGCATTGTTTAAATTTCTAGCTGCCAAAGCATACTATTAAATACAAGAATATTTATATGATCCTAACATAACATAAGCGAATGATAGCATAATTAACAATTTTATATTTAGTGTGTAAGTATGCATGCTGCATGCTATTTTGTGGCTATTTGTATGCCTTAACAGGCAAGACATAGTGATACGAACCAGAAACTTAAACACTGATGTACACACCTATGTTTAACAAATAAAATATTTTGTATTTTGTAAAGATGACCGGTCGATAAAAATAGTGTAAGAACCTACAAAGCGCGCATAAAAATCTGACATGACTTTCTTTCTAGGGCCGTTAGGAGGTGTCAGATATTTTTGCTCGCTTTGTTAATTGCATAAGTACCTATATTAATTCTGGTGACTGCACCTAATCGAAAATACCTATATAGGTTATAAAAATGTAATCCAAAAAATCAAAATTTACTTAAGTATTGAGATAACATGATTTATTTTGTTAGTAAAGATTATAACCACATTATAACAGTTAAAGTTGTGTGAATAACTGTTACTAATGATAGTAGGATTACTGTTATTAATGATGATATAGGATTTTAAGAAAACGACCCCAAAGGTGTCCGTAGAAGTGTTACTCAACTCCCAATAGGTAAAGCAAACATTGTAAACCTTCTGGAAATGAGGTAATAATTTCTGTGTTCCCCACTATATAGTTTTAATTGCAATTTTAACTAATCAGCACTAATAAAATATGTGGCGCAGGACCGGTCATTGTGGCACTCTTTGGGGGAGGCCTATGTCCAGCAGTGGACGTCTTTGGGCTGATATGATGATGATGATGATGATGATGATGACTAATAAAATATTAGCTACAACAAGGCGATGATTCTGGTGCCAGAGCATCGGACCGCGGCGTTTCGAGGAAGTTTTAGGTTCACAGCGTCCAAGTGTTGGAATGATCTCCCTCCACCTATCCAAGGAGCGTCTAGCAGGTATACCTTTAAGCGCCAGCTTAAAGGCTATTTGTTGACGCTCCAAAAATCCCAACCCTAACCCATCCAGCACTTTTAACATCCCAACCGTGTCGCGTTTTATGCTTTGTGTTTTTCATCCCGTCGTGCTACTGTTCTATATATATATTTTCAATATTTTGCAATAATTATTTATTTATTATGTGTCTACTTACTTTTTATCTAATGCTGTGTTGCGTTGCGTTCCGTGGGCCACTTGCGGTGCTGTCTGAAAACCAGCGCTGCAGGTGTCTGTCTGACACCTCGGCACAATGCTGAGACAGCGACCGTTTCACTGCCGCGAAGACACACAATATGTCTCAATTGTCATGTATGTCTACTCCTTTGTCTCTGTGTGTCTTTTGTGTAGTGAATAAATGTCTTCTTTTCTTTTTCTTTCTAACAAAGCGCGCATAAATATCTGACACGATTCTGTTTCTAGTGCCGTTAGGAGGTGTCAGATATTTTTGCTCGCTTTGTTAATTGCATAAGTACCTATATGGAAATAAAAATACAAGATTATAATTAACATTAAATAAGATAAATTAAAACTAAGTTAAATCTAAAAAACCGGCCAAGTGCGTGTCGGACCACGCAAAACGAAGGGTTCCGTGCCTATTAAAAAGGTCGTATCGTCACAGAAATTTTACGGCACTTATGTCCTTTTCTTTGAGGAAGGCAGTTTTTCAGCAATATCTCGAAAACCTCTGAACCGATCTTGTTCAAAACAATTTTCGGTGAATGAAATTAATAAGCCCTATGTCCATGAATTTTTCCATATTTTTAAAATACACCGTTCAAAAATTAGAGGGGGGGGGGACAGAATTTTAGTGACTTTCGGGGCGATTATCTCCGACCCTATTCACTTAATCAAAAAAAATGCTAAGAAACCTTATATTTATTTTGAAAGGCCTATCGATTGATGTGCCACACGGGGGGTGGCAATGAAAAATTTTTTTTTGACTTTTAGTTTTATGTATGGAGTGCACCCCTAAAAAAATTTTTTTTTGTCATTTTAATTACAAAACTATGTAGCGGCTAACAAAATACACCTATCCTCAAAATTTTATTCAAATACACCTTATAGTTTTCGAGTAAAATGCCTGTGACATACGGACAGACGGACAGACGGACAGACGGACAGACGGACAGACGGACAGACGGACAGACGGACATGACGAAACTATAAGGGTTCCGTTTTTGCCATTTTGGCTACGGAACCCTAAAAAGGCCCTCGAGGCATTGTACCGAGGATGCTGGCGGCATTTCCTCGCTGAATTGCAATGCTGATGCGTTGCGCGAGAAAGCCGCCAGCTCTTCGGTCACCAGTTACATCGACCAGACGTAAAAAATAACTTATGCGCACTGGGACCCCACGGACCGAGTGTCTCGACGCCAAAGGGTACAAAATCGTACTCTCTGCCGAGGCCTCTATATTTATTACATTTCAGATTTTCGGCGTTTTCCGCCGCTGCACCCGCTTTAGAAGTAGTCCGTTGGAGGTGAGACGGTGCCAGTGTGTCTACACATGTAGCGTCCCACACAAGCATCCGTCCCAACCTCCATGGAACCAGAGACACACCACCAGTACCTATATTAATTCTGGTGACTGCACCTAATCGAAAATACCTATAGGTTATACAAATGTAATTCAAAAATTCAAAATTTAAGTGTTCAGATAACATGATCTATTTTTTTTAGTAAAGATTATAACCACATTATAACAGTTTAAGTTATGCGAATAACTGTTACTAATGACAGTAGGATTACTGTTATTAATGATGATATAAGATTTTAAGAAAACGATCCCAAAGGTGTCCGTCGAAGTGTTACTCAACTCCCAAGAGGTACTTAAAGCAAACATTGTAAACCTTCTGGAAATGAAGTAAAGGTTTGCAAATTACAATATTGCTTTCTACTACAAGGAAAATTCTAAACGAAGAAACCTGCTAAAACGAGCATGTTCTAGGAATGATTGAGACAAAATTCTAGTCATGAATCAACTTCCAAGAAGTTTGTGGTTTACCGCGATAAAATATGTGTTTCTGTAGCTGTTGGTTCTCCAAATATAAATAAACAAATAATGACAGTAGAATTACTGTTATTAATGATGATACAGGATTTTGAGGAAACGACCCCAAAGGTGTCCGTCGAAGTGTTACTCAACTCCCAATAGGTAAAGCAAACATTGTAAACCTTCTGGAAATGAGGTAAAGGTTTGCAAATTACAATATTGCTTTCTACAGTTTCTACTACAAGGAAAATTCTAAACGAAGAAACCTGTTAAAACGAGCATGTTCTAGGAATGATTGAGACAAAATTCTAGAGTCATGAATCAACTTCCTAGAAATTTGTGGTTTACCGCGATAAAATAAACTGTACCTAAAGCTAAGCGCCTCACCGGTTTGTGTCATATAAAATTAATAAATCAATAAAAGTAATTCGAATTTAATGCCGTTTCTTACTTTATTAACTTATTTTTAATGTTATGGTCAAAATAGCTCGTTAATCAGACATTATATTTATTACCAAATGGCGGATTCTATCTACATATATGGTTATTTTTCCGCTATATTAAGTAAACCCACAGTACATCACTAATTACGCCGGTTCTTCTCGAGGCAGAAACAGGTAAGTAGTTAATAAAACTAGATAGCTTAAATTGAAAAATAATGAACTTTGACTCAGCGATTTTTAATTTATTTATACTCGCGTGGACTCTCCCATGTACTATTACTTATTCTGTGGCCAAAGTAGCTATAATTGTTCCCAACCAAAGTGATCACTGAGGCCATAAAGAAAGACAAAGAAAGACAATGCAAAAGAGATAACGCGAGCCTATGGTTTTATGGCCTCAGTCGTCACTTTGGTTGGGAACAAGTATAATATAACGTAACAAATCTTTATCACCTTCTCTTGGGGTAAGTATGTGTTATGATTAGAGATCCGCCGAATATGGGTTTTACCGAATACGAATATTCGGCCGAATGTTCGGACCAGCTTTTGCCGAACAGAATATTCGACCGAATTAATCGGTTTGAAGTACAGATGTGGTGCATAATTGTTTTCCATAGTCTTTTCACGGAAACGTACGAACGCGTCTTGCTATTTCAGTCGGTCACAGTACGAAAAGTACTGAGGTTGACAGAAGTAGCATGACAAAATACGAACCTTTCCGAGAAAATACGATGGAAAACAATTATATACAGAACCACTTATATGTAAGTAGGTATAGAAGTAAAGGGGTTGATCCATTTGCGAGCAAAACCACCGGTACGCCATCGCCAACGAGCCCGCGAGTCACAGGTCTAATCCGCCAATGGAGCACCAATAGTCCGCGGTCTTAAAAACCGGCGGATTGGCTCGCTGGCTCTTTGTGATTGCTTGAAATGGCTGACAGTCGAATGTTTTGCTCGCCAATGGATCACTACGAGAGTCGGCGAGCCAACGAGCTCACGATTTATACCGTTGGCTATGGCTAGCCGGCTCGCAAATGGATCACCCCCTTAAAACTGACTGTGAATGAACATTTTAGACGCGTTTAGTAGACGACTGTAGTAATGTACGTAGTTGTAAAACAATTGCTTTGTTCCAGTTATTAACTAGCAAGCTTGGCGTAAAATATGCACACTTTATACTTATTTATACGGCCATTCTCAAAATCCGTGTTAATTTATGACGCTCTGAAAACTTTTTGGTGCTGTTGACCTCTGAAATTCTATCAAAAAGGTTTGCAATTTTCCTTAATACCAGCTAGAAAAACCAGCTTTAAAATGTTGTGATAGAGTTCAAATTGGGTCGCTCCGAGTCTTCGCAACAGCGAACTCATTTGATTTAGAGAAATGCGTCTAGCTCGAATGGAATAAGGTTAAATACGCCTTGGTGTGATAAGTGGGTTAAGCATTCGGTATTTTTCGCGGTAACTTGGCGAAAGCTTTCTCAGAAGCTGTTTCAGCGAACAAAGGCCGTATTAAAACGCGAGGTTTGTGTCTCAACCAAAAAAGCTTTGTAAGTTTCAATTGTAATTCTTGTTAGAGACAAAACCATGCTTTACAGGAAAGTAATAAAAACCGGCCAAGTGCGAGTCGGACTCGCGCACGAAGGGTTCCGTACGTATCTATAAAAACGGCAAGAAAATCATGTCTGTTGTATGGGAGCCCCAGTCCGACTCGCACTTGGCCGGTTTTTAAGTGTTTTTTGTTATAGCGGCAACAGAAATACATAATCTGTGAAAATTTTAACTCTCTAGCTATCACGGTTCTTGAGATACAGCCTGGTGACAGACAGACGGACGGACGGACGGACGGACGGACAACGAAGTCTTAGTAATAGGGTCCCGTTTTCATCCTTTGGGTACGGAACCCTAAAAAAACATCCTAGCCTGTGGGTCAATCACATAACATTTCTTACGCGCGTTAGGTAGATTTAACTGTCATATATCCATATAAAAAGAGACATTTAGATCTACTTGACTCGCGTACAATGTGTTACGTGATTGTCCCCCTGAAATACACCGCTCAGCCAAAGAATATATGAATACTTTGTGCGCAGTGTTATATTTCTTTTGGTGAGTAGAGCCGTCCGTGTAATGGGTCGATCGAGGAGGAGCATCGAGGGGTTTTTAGTCCGACACGACAGGTGCGAGTCCGACATAACCTCCGCGAGTCCGCGCTATCCCCGTGGCGCGGAGGTATCTCATGTCAGCGGACTTTCTTCCCAAAGGTAAGGTAATCGACTGGACTAATTATATCTTTACAGTACACATGGTGTTACTTTCCCGCACTAGTGCGGAAATGAGCACTTTCCGTGCATATGTCGAAACTTTAAAGAGCCATATGTACTGTAATAGTTATTTACGATACAAGTGCAGAAAATAGGAATTTCGCAACGAGTGGCGATAAATTAAAACACGACCGAAGGGAGTGTTTTAAATCGACACGAGTTGCGAATTACCTATTCGCACGTGTATCGTACAACGTTTTACAGTACATATGGCTCTTTAAAGTTTCGACATATGCACGGAAAGTGCTCATTTTCGCACTAGTGCGAAAAAGTAAAACCATGTGTACTGTAAAACGTTGTACGATACACGTGCGAATAGGTAATTCGCAACTCGGGTCGATTTAAAACACTCCCTTCTCGGTCGTGTTTTAATTTATCACCACTCGTTGCGAATTTCCCATTTTCTGCACTTGTATCGTAAATAACTATAACCTTTAGCCGGCCACCACACAATAATAATATCAATTTGAATTAACTATATTAGAAAATAAAGTAGAGTTTGATTTGTTTTTACAAGCTTTATACATATTATAATAACTCGACCTGTTCGTATTTAAGTATATAATTAAGTACTAGCTTCCGCCCGCGACCCGGGATAAAAACTATCCTATATTTTAATCCAGGCTATAAACTATCTTCGTGCAAAATTGCATCGAAATCGGTAGACGGTCGCCAACATGCCACTCCGACCGAGCGACCTTGGTCGGCACCGACCGTCGTAGTATGAAATTTTACTGCAAACAACTGTCTACACGGTCGGTGCCGACCGAGGTCGCTCGGTCGGAGGGGCTTGTTGGCGACCGTCTAGCAGACCCTTAAGGGAGTGGACCTTCTGTACCTTTGTATACTATAACTTATTCTGAGTTAGGACAGACAGACTGGCAGACTTTGTAATCGTGTTTACTTGTTTAGCAATGTTTGCAAATGCGGTAATAAATTTTTAATCAACTCCTTATTAATTTTATGAAACTGGACACTCGGTCGGTCCACATACTGTGTAGAGACGTTTTTGATGCGTCTGCGCACGTCGGTGACTCACCGCGTGCTGACGCCGTATATTAGGGCTGACTTTTATGGACTGTTGCGTACCTAATACCTAAAGAAAAACGGGGCCAGCGGGGGCAACAGTTGAATAATTTAGACACCCAAACACAGCAATAAGATCTCCTGCGATTATCACATATTTTTCATTCATTTAGCGGTGCCGAAAAGCCGTGACGTGCGAACCTTGTGCGGTGTTCGCCCCCACTGGCGCACTGAGAAACGGGTCGAGATTTTGTTTGAGTGTGTGTGCGGCGACGCATAGGAGTCGTTCTTCTTTTTTACCGACAATGAACCGAGGTTTTCTTTTTTTTTTGGTTTTTGAACTATCGAAAATTGTGATTTTGAAGTGCGATTTAAAAAAAAATGCATAGGTTTCTTCATTAATACTAATTAAAGTTTCCTTTCCGGCCAATATACATATTTGTTTACGGTTGGTTTTTAAAAAAAAAATGTGACAAAGTGGACTCTTTCAGTGGGGACTACATTTTGGTTTACCACTCTGTCACGGACTTCTACGATAAAAATACGTTTAAAAAAATGCTAGTTAGAGAAACTAAAATATTAAATAATACGAATAAAATAAAATAATATGGACGTTCATTTTCGAACATTAAAAAACCGTAAAATCATTAATCAAATGAGATGCCGTAGTAAGACGAAGGACAGGCTATTGTCGGTCGAAAAGAAGAACGACCCATAGATACTATGGCGCACACATACAAACTGCGCGCGGTGCGTTTCCATGAAGATAACGTACTTTCCATTCTTTCTACTATGGTAGAGATGCTTTTTGAATGGACAAAATTGATGCAATTCAGCCAACTCAAAAAATTTCAAGTGCTAGTATTTGAGTTGTTGCTTTTCTAGCAATTTAACCTGACTCAGCGCAGTGACTGTAACTATGGTGTATGTAGGTTGTACGTTGCGGCGCTGGCACGAGTTAAAAGTTAAAACAGCTGCGCGCGCGCAAATATTTGACGCACAAAGCGATTATCGCTAGCTTTGGACGCAGCTATAAAGGCTTTTGTTTTGGTTACGTTTGACATAAACATGTTTAACATCTTTATTCGATTTGTTAACCCCTAGAGATTCTACCCCTTACTTGTTGATCTACAAAACTATACCCTATTCTATATAAGATTTGAAAAATTACCATATTGATGCGGCTAATGACTTTGACGCTTGTCAAATAGTATTCCCACAGATCTATCTATTCGGCTCCTGTTTTATTCTCGTTTCGAATAAAGAGGGCTCCCTAGGGACACTATTCTAAGAAAACTTTGTAATTAATGGATATTTGACTTGTTTCAGTTGGAGCCTACACAGAACTAAGCAAATGAATTAGGGTAGATTTTTGAAACGAATATAAAAGTTGGTTTTACCTGTCAGTTTAAGTTAATTATTTTGTTAAAGAATGTCGAGAACTTTTTTAAGGCCATTGTAACGTAGGTTTAATAATACTCCAGGCAAAATACTGTTTCGAAAAACATTAATTTATAATAGCGTTTAATTGTTTATTTCATTCTAAAACGTTATTCTAAGATGCTTTATTCAAGAATCCAACAAACTTTCCACCCGGAAGTAATTATATAGATTTAAATTAAACATTCATTGTCTTTTTTATTTTATTTATATTGAATATTTTAAAGCAAATGTAAATGAACCTAAATAAAGAAAAAAAAATATTTATCCGGACTTTTTAGGAGCTACTTAAATTTTTTTTTTATGACTGTTTTTATATTGGATTTTGCCTCTAGGTAACTATTTAATTGATAATAATTATATCCGTTACATTAAAAAAATTAGCTTAATTATTTCCAAATTTGTCATTTTTTCCATACAAGTTGTCAGTTCATTGCCTGGACTATAGTCTAGTCTAGTATTTAATTGGCATTTAAATGTGTCACAAATCGGGTCCGGTGAATGTACGGCCCAATAATCCGCATCGATGTATCTTTCACTCTCTCTTTATGGCCTTTATGCATGGGTTCAAGAGTTAATTGGATCCTACAAATCGTTGCTTTGCCTGCACTGGTAGTATGATCCTGTTTACGTACGACATAAAGCATTCTTTCGTCTCGCACTTACATACTCGCTGATGAAGGACAAATATGCTTCACGTCTGACATAAACGATGCATAAACGTGATCATGTTAGCTAGGCAGACGTTGTCATGGAAGTAGTGTGTCAAAGTCAAAGTGATTTATTCTTCAATTTAGGCATATAACATGCACATATGAATGTCGATAAACTACCACCGGTTCGGAAAGAAAACCTCTGCCTCGAGAAGAACCGGCGTAAAAAACTCGGCGAGGTGTCATTTTTTTAAAACAGTATACAATATATCATTTCAGTATCAGAGTATTATAAAACTTTAAAATTACATTGCTACAGTAGGAAGCCTAGTTATTTTGCGATAGATTTCTAGTGCAGGATTTTATCGCTGTCAAATTTGACCGTAAAAGTAACAATACAATTAGCCAAATATTTATAGACCCTAGTGGCTCTAATTACTAAAGTTGCTTTTGATGTTTGGATATGACATAAATGAATAGTCTCTGTTTCGGCGATCCCTCTTGCGTTTGCACATTTATAAATGAGCGCGCGAAACACATTGAAATTAAATTAAAATGCAAAATGTATGTCCCGAATTGACCCTCTGGTTCCCAAAACACGTGCCTAGTCCTACCAGGGCGGGTTGGGACGGATCGATCGGTGGCCGTTTCAAAGTGTATTGAGAAAAGTAGTAATAAGTTCAATACTGTCCAAATACTCGGCAAACCATCCGTTTTTAGGGTTCCGTACCTCAAAAGGAAAAAAACGGAACCCTTATAGGATCACTCGTGTCTGTCCGTCTGTCACAGCCGATTTTCTCCGAAACTACTGGACTGATTGAGTTGAAATTTGGTGAACATATGTAAATTGGTGACCCAAAGATGGACGCGTAAAGTAAATTAATGAATTCTGAACAAGGGGGCCACTTTTGGGAGTTAATTGAAAAATTAAAAAAAAAACTTTCGCAAACTATATTGTGTGACGTATCAAATGAAAGGCGTTCGTTGTTGTAAGCATCTCAGATTTTTAAAAATAATTTTAGCAAAAACAGATTTGAAGTAATTTAGGAAAAAATATAAAAATTTACCATTTCCGCCCTTATCTCCGAAACTACTAGGCTTAAAATTCTGAAAAAAATATGGAAAATAGTTCCTTGCCTAAAGATTACAGGAAAACCTATAAAAAGTTTGAGTATTCAAAGTAACGGGAAAATTCTCAATATATTACGGAACCCTCACCACGCGAGTTGAACTCACACTTGTCCGGTTTTTTTATTGTCTGTACTTAGGTTTTATGTAACAAAAATTAAACACAAGTCTTTTAGACTCAGAATTGGGACCGAGAGCGACGACAGCGCCACGTGACAGGTGGCCATTATGGACAATATTGTCACCGCTGTCAAACAAGAAGTAAGTAAATATTGTGAAAAATATTAATGAAATCTTGTGTTATTACAATTCACAACAACACATCTTACCAGGACCATATTTTTATCTCAAAAACGATTAGAAAATGTTTACTGCAATATGGATTTGACAGCTCAAGTCAGCGACAAAAATGACAATTTTAGCCGTAGCGAGCGCTGTGATCGTTTAGGCTACCCCCTCCACCCGCTTTGCACTCTGCCAATAACAGAGATATCAGAGTAGAGATAAGTATATCGTCTTCTGTCAAATATCGCGGATGGAAGTCTGACCTAGCTCTGCACACTGCTTGGATTGTATTTGTCTGCAAGCCATGTTTCGTGGTTTCCGTTGTAACACGGCACACTTCAATCAGCGCATTCTAGCATTATTCGAAGTTGTACTACTCTTTTTATTATGACGTCGTTCTGCACTTGAAAATCGGATCATGTCCTCATGTGATTGGATTTTCAACTCAAACCAAAGATATTGAATCCCGCCTTGTAACGGGCTGAAGA
Organism: Epinotia nisella; assembly: GCA_932294315.1. Lineage (NCBI taxonomy): Eukaryota > Metazoa > Arthropoda > Insecta > Lepidoptera > Tortricidae > Epinotia > Epinotia nisella. The sequence goes on from OW028679.1 coordinate 23,387,829, forward strand.
GTCTTTGAGCTATTATTGGTTTTACTGCGTTGGTGGCGAGCCCCTTGTGTGTCGTTTAGCGGGAACTTACGCCTTAAGTACGTTTATTTGAACAAGGAATATTACTTTTAACCTCTTGTATGCTGGGACACTTACAGCGCTAAAGGAATTTGAATTTTTTGTTTCTGACACAGATTCAATTTTCGATAGCCCTGATCGGTGCAGATCTGCTACTAAGCATTAGAAAGGTTAAGTCTAATTACTTTTATTTAAACTAAACTATAAATTGGCCTGTCAAAAACTCAACTACTAACAACTCGTGTTTCCGAAAGTCACACTTTTCAAAATTGTAGATATTGTTGTACCTACTTCGATATGTAAAATATGCATTTATTTTCTAAAGTATACCTATACAAGATGATGATTAACATTAACACAATTAAATTAAAACTAAGTTAAATCTAAAAAACCGGCCAAGTGCGTGTCGGACCACGCAAAACGAAGGGTTCCGTGCCTATTAAAAAGGTCGTATCGTCACAGAAATTGTACGGCACTTACGTCCTTTTCTTTGAAGAAGGCAGTTTTTCAGCAATATCTCGAAAACCTCTGAACCGATCTTGTTCAAAACAATTTTCGGTGAATGAAATTAATAAGCCCTATGTCCATGAATTTTTCCATATTTTTAAAATACACCGTTCAAAAATTAGAGGGGGGGGGACAGAATTTTAGTGACTTTCGGGGCGATTATCTCCGACCCTATTCACTTAATCAAAAACAATGCTAAGAAACCTTATATTTATTTTGAAAGGCCTATCGATTGATGTGCCACACGGGGGGTCACAATGAAAAAAAAAAATTTGACTTTTAGTTTTATGTATGGAGTGCACCCCTAAAAAAATTTTTTTTTGTCATTTTAATTACAAAACTATGTAGCGGCTAACAAAATACACCTATCCTGAAAATTTTATTCAAATACACCTTATAGTTTTCGAGTAAAATGCCTGTGACATACGGACAGACGGACAGACGGACAGACGGACAGACGGACAGACGGACATGACGAAACTATAAGGGTTCCGTTTTTGCCATTTTGGCTACGGAACCCTAAAAAGGCCCTCGAGGCATTGTACCGAGGATGCTGGCGGCATTTCCTCGCTGAATTGCAATGCTGATGCGTTGCGCGAGAAAGCGGCCAGCTCTTCTGTCACCAGTTACATCGACCAGGCGTTTCGCGATTTCTGCAAATAACTTATGCGCACTGGGACCCCACGAACCGAGGGCTCTATATTTATTACATTCCAGATTTTCGGCGTTTTCCGCCGCTGCACCTGTTTTAGAAGTAGTCCGTTGGAGGTGGGACGGTGCCAGTGTGTCAACACAGGTAGCGTCCCACACAATCCGTCCGTTATATAACAAGCATCCGTCCCAACCTCCACGGAACCAGAGACACACCATCAGGTTTTTTGCCATCATCTCGGACAATGTCAGGCGGCTCAAGAAGAGCAGGTACATTGATGGTGGCCTGCACTTTTTTGACAACAAACACCTTCGATATGGAACAGGTAAGGCAATCGCTAACCTGATTCGGTTTATGAGTTTTATGACCCATTTAACCAATACATATTTACATGTCTAATTAGTTTATGCATGGGTTTAAAAACTTGATAACCCCCCTACCAAGCGGAAAGCGTACTAATTTATAGAAATTTTATTACCTTTATAACTACCTACATACGTTTCTCAGGCCCCGTCACTTCGTTTTGTGGGGGAAAACTGGGTTAGATAGACACTGGGCTTCGGCGAGCCTAGTGGACGCCAGCCTTAACACGTTCCCTGTCCCCATACAAAATTGCCCGTCAATGTCACAAGTCCAAGTGACAGTTGTAGTTCGTAGCCGTGAACAACCCGTGGACCCACAGTGGGGACACGGACTCCCTAAAAAAAAGGTTCATGGCCCCACATTAGGGGCACCCGGACAGGGAACATGTTAATTCGATAAAAGATGGATAAACCACCTCGTTGACTCTCGACCCGCCGTGATTCATCTCTCACACCGACATACCTGCGTTTGTTGCTTACATAAATCGGCAGAATTGCGCAACGCGGCTAGCGAATCACATAATTAGGATAATATTTTAAAATCATACTTACATCATTTGACCTTAAAACGATGATACTTTACAGAAATATTTATGTTGCTAACGGTAATCGATGTGGCCAATTGACGGGTCGTGTCGATTATTTACTGTTGTATTTTATTTCCGACATATCGTAAATGGTTTTATGCGCGGACGCTGGCGCCGGGCGCTTTCCTCAGCGTCCGTAAAATAAGTCTGGCTCCTTCCGTACTTGTTTAGCTATATACATACATGCTTGCTCTGCAAGTTCATGTGGTGTTGTGTTAGGGTGAGCATCCACGAGAGCTGTGTAAGATTGCGAGGCAGTGAATGAGAAAAAATTTACCAATAGGGAGCGATTCGCGAGCGCCCCTAGCAATGGTATTGGTGTTTTTTTCCCTCGCTCACCGCCTCGCAACTTCGCACTGCTCTAGTGGACGCTGACCATTAAGATCACTAGAGCTCCCGAGGATGTGCTGTGTTGATCGTGCGAGAGCTACATTTATCTCCAGCTGTGTTGATCGTGACAGAGCTACATTTATCTCCAGCTGTGTTGATCGTGAGAGAGCTACATTTATCTCTAGCTGTGTTGATCGTGAGAGAGCTACATTTATCTCTAGCTGTGTTGATCGTGAGAGAGCTAAATTTATCTCTAGCTGTGTTGATCGTGAGAGAGCTAAATTTATCTCTAGCTGTGTTGATCGTGAGAGAGCTAAATTTATCTCTAGCTGTGTTGATCGTGAGAGAGCTAAATTTATCTCTAGCTGTGTTGATTGTGAGAGAGCTACATTTATCTCTAGCTGTGTTGATCGTGAGAGAGCTACATTTATCTCTAGCTGTGTTGATCGTGAGAGAGCTACATTTATCTCTAGCTGTGTTGATCGTGAGAGAGCGACATTTATCTCTAGCTGTGTTGATCGTGAGAGAGTTACATTTATCTCTAGCTGTGTTGATCGTGAGAGAGCTACATTTATCTCTAGCTGTGTTGATCGTGAGAGAGCTACATTTATCTTCAGCTGTGTTGATCGTGAGAGAGTAACATTTATCTCCAGCTGTGTTGATCGTGAGAGAGCTACATTTATCTCCAGCTGTGTTGGTCATGAGAGAACTACATTTATCTCTAGCTGTGTTGATCGTGAGAGAGCTACATTTATCTCTAGCTGTGTTGATCGTGAGAGAGCTACATTTATCTCCAGCTGTGTTGATCGTGAGAGAGCTACATTTATCTCCAGCTGTGTTGATCGTGAGAGAGCTACATTTATCTCTAGCTGTGTTGATCGTGAGAGAGCTACATTTATCTCCAACTGTGTTGATCGTGAGAGAGCTACATTTATCTCTATCTGTGTTGATCGTGAGAGAGTTACATTTATCTCTAGCTGTGTTGATCGTGAGAGAGCTACATTTATCTCCAGCTGTGTTGGTCATGAGAGAGCTACATTTATCTCCAGCTGTGTTGATCGTGAGAGAACTACATTTGTCTCAAGCTGTGTTTATTGGTCCTATCGCTCGTTCGAAAAGTTAAATAAATATCCCTCTGGACCCCACATCTCCTTAACTTTATATGGAACATATGTTCAGTCATAGTACTACCGACCCGATATAGGCGACGTAACGTTCCGTGCTCGACAGTGGCCCAATAATTGTCACTTTTAAGAGGGATCAACTTTAGGGCATTGAGGTTGTCAAACATTAGGAAGATTAACTTAGTTTCTTCTTGATTATTAACTTAAGTCAAAATCTGTGTAACCTCATTTCTTAAGTATTGACATAATTTTATCAAGCATTTATAAAAACTTATTCATAAATGCTAAATTTGCAAACGCGCATCGAAACAAGAATAGAAGTATTACTTAACTGAATTCAACAACATAATTGTTTGTGTAAAACAAAATTACTAAATCGAGACTGCCCTAAAACCTAGATAGGCATCGTACGATGTTTCGTGTTGGCTTGCGTTTTCAAATTCTTCATATGCGTCTCTTATTTCTTGCTGATGATACAGATTTAACATCGCAAGAGCTCAAATGCTGAGGAACGATTATCTGGGAAAACTAATAGGGCGTTTTTCAAAAAAAGTGTACGTGAACTTTTTTCAGAATTCAATTTTTTTGGGTTTTTCTTACTCAGATTCGTTGATACTATCGATCCTCATACAAGAAAAAAATTGACACGGATTTTACTATGTAAGTTTTTTCTTGAGCATGACGAGCATATAAATAAAAAAGGCTGCATACAAAAATGTCACGATCTGGAATGGAATATTTGGGACACTTTTTCTCTTGTGTACTTCTTAAATATTTTTAAAGTTTTAAGTACGAGTTCCATTAATTATCTGTCGTCTTCATCATCAGTTCCACTTCACCAAATTTGTGATTTCCGGGTGTAAATACACTAGTTATTCTATAACTAAGGAGTTCCATCAATTCCTCATGGTTCCCATCATCCAACTGAAGTTTTGATAACAATGGGACCAACCTGGAAGCATATACTTTCAAATAAAAAAGAAATTGTACGAATCGGTTCATAAATGACGGAGTTGTGAAGTAACAAACATTTAAAAAAAACCCGGACAAGTGCGAGTTCAACTCGCGTGGAGAAGGTTCCGTATATAATCTAAATTTCATAAGTGTTTTTGAATACTCTAACTTTTCTAGGTTTTTCTTTTCTTTAGGCAAGAAACTATTTTCCATATTTTTTTCAGAATTTTAATCCTAGTAATTTCGGAGACAAGTCAGATAAGGGGGGGGGGGGGGGGGTCAATTTTCGTCTTTTTTCCTAAATTACTTCAAATCCGTTTTTGCTACAATTATTTAAAAAAAAATAGGTATCTGACATGCTTACAACAACCCCTTTCATTTGATATGATATGACACACAATACAGTTTGCGAAACTTTTTTTTTAATTTTCCAGTTTACCCCCCAAAAGAGGCCCCCTTGTTCAAAATTCATTAATTTACTTTACGCGTCCATCTTTGGGTCACCAATTTACATATGTGTACCAAATTTCAACTCAATCGGTCCAGTAGGTAGTTTCGGAACAAATCGGCTGTGACAGACGGACAGACCGACAACCGAGTGATCCTATAAGGGTTCCGTTTTTTTCCTTTTGAGGTATCGGAACCCTAAAAATACAACCGAATTGAGAAGCTCCTCTTTTTTTGAAGTCGGTTAAAAATATACATATGTCTTAGGCTAACACAATCTAGCTAAATACACGTGTTAACAGTAGATTACATTGAGTAGGTACATAGGTGTGGGTAAGGTATGCATGATTGGCTAATCATGAATCGTAATTAAATTAAAGGTAAGTACAACCACAATCATAGTAATTCCAAGAATTCGTCTATGATCGCGCGAGCTATGAGCTGCTGAGTCAGTGCACCAGTTCGATGCACCTGACGACTCGCCTCTGTCAGCACAACGCTGTGTTATTCAGAGCGAGTTACGTATAGGGTATAGCCCTTCTTCGCTAAACTTCTGTTCGTCTAGTTAGCCTGCAGTATAATCAGAGCTATTACCACGAACTTCGAAATTCGAAGTTCGGGTATCTCCATATCTATCGCACTAACATTACTCGAATGACAGGGATGCAGATATACGAACTTCGAGTTTCGAAGTTCGTGGTAGCGCCGCTCTGCCGTGTCAAGCCTATCTCATGTATCTCAAAAAGCATAGTTGTGAGAAAACGCCATATAAAGTTTTTTTTTTACAGTATTTAGCCATGATTGACTAAAAACAGAGTTACATGAGTTACGTGACAGGCTCGTATAAGGAATTGGTAAGTTAAATTAAAAAACTGAGTATGTAGGTCGATAAAGGCATGGAAAATAAACAGATTTAGACCTGTTACGCGTAACTCATGTATCTCAAGATACATGAGATAGGATTGACACGGCAGCGCTGGCCTCTATGCTTCGGTCCTGGGCCTCGTGTCCTTCGAGTTCGAAATGACAACGTATTATACTTTCTCATGATGTCGCTGTTTTATATTCACAAGGCAGAGGGGTCCAATATTCTATTTTGACTCTGGGACGTTAATTACGAAAATGGCATTGATTTTGGAATTTAATATTGCGAACATAAAAATTCTTGAAAGTATTTGTAACTTTAATTCAATTGGAACATACGGGTCAAAGATCCTCTTATTTTGTAGACGGTTAAAATTACTTTTAGTACGCGGGCGTAGCCGCGGGAAATAGCTAGTACTTGTATATATATATTTGTATTCACGTTCTCGAAAACAGTTCAACGATTCCGACGACATTTTGAATACCTATGGGAGTTTACGGGGGCTAAAAACCTATCTAGCTGGGTCTCATCTCATGTCTGGGGAAATTCGTTTTCTCCGTAATTCCTCGATTATGTCCCGAGCAGAGCTCGGTCGCCCAGTTACTAAACTTATAAAGCCTGCAATGCGGAGCTGTTGCGCCTCATGCGCCTCTCCCCACGCGTCACGCCTAACGAAACTAGACCTCTAAATACTTAGTTGCTACGAATCGCGGCGTCAAGATATATTTGTGGGTGAGCGTTGAGGTGAGCTTAAAACAAGTTACAGAATAGGGGGCAGGTGACCCGAGAGCAAGCGTGGAGCGTGAAGCGTGCTCACGCCGGGGAGACCTTTCGTGTTCATTCGCCTGATTTAGCCATCAGCCTTTTATCTGTTATTCTTGTACCTACAGTGGCCCGCCGATATGGAGTCAATCCCGACACTGACTTGTAAATTGTCCTCGTGTGCGATCGTGGCGTCGTTGTTCGTGTTTCACCTAATGGTCACAACGGAAGACCAGCGCTGGCGCTGCCAGCATCACGCTGAGTTGTGACCATTTCGTGGCAAATGTGTTTGTTTGTATTGTGTCTACAGTTTGTTTTTATGTGTTTTGTCACGAATAAATGTTTTTTTCTTCTTTTCTTTCTTTACACAAGTCTCTAGTGATGTGACGCGTTCGAATATTTTTATTTTATTAGCCTATAGTGTGTCCTACTGCTGGGCAAAGATCTCCCCTCTTTTCCGCCTAGTCTCGGTCCTGTGCCAGTGTTGGCTAATTTGTACAAACCGTATCAAGGACGTCCCGCCATCTCCATTTCGGTGTGCCTCTACCCCGGAAGCCATCTTGTGGGGCCCATTCGGTGGCTAATTTGGCCCATCGCTCCACTTACATCTGACAGATATGTCCAGCCCAGTCCCACTTAAGCTTCGCGGTCTTGGCACCCACATCTACGATGCCAGTTTTGGTACGCAGCTCCGTGTTCCTGATCCAATCGAATATTATGTCCATAAAAATGGTGTCAAGCGTGAGTCGGCTCAGACCTAACTACGTTGAAATATTGTGTATTGTTTTATGTACAATTGTGTAGTTATTTTATTCATTAAAAACTATCTTGTAACTACCTACCAGACGTAAATAAAATAAAACTGAGAGTCAAGTTTATACTTTTGAAAATTGCTAATTAAAATCTCATTAATGATGTATTTCTGTTGCCGCTATAACAACAAATACAACACACCCGTACAACACACGTGATTTTTTGCTCATTTTTATAGGTAATGGTACGGAACCCTTCGTTGGCGAGTCCAACTCGCACTTGGCTGTTTTTTTACGTTAACCTGGAAGTTTGATTTTTTCTCACCTTCAATTAAGGGACTGTAGACTTGAGTATATGGTTTTAATTTCAACTCGATACCTCCACGCGTTCCCGAGATAAAGAGTCTTGACAGACAGACAGGCGGACAACAAAGTGATCCTAAAGCGTTCCGTTTTTTCCTTTTGAGGACCCTAATAAATGTAAGTAAATGAAAGGTATAAAATATCTTCAAGTGAAAACTATAGGTTGGTGCGACAAGACAATGAGGAAATGCTAAACAATGCGATTTGTTTGTCCGCTTGTTGGTTTGTTTTTACACGCGTCGATCGACGACAATGGGCCGTGACAAGCGTGAAGGCAGCGTGGCAATTGAGAACACAGTCAGTAGAAACAGTATCTTGACTGCGTATAGTCAGGGGTACAATACAATACAATACAAATACTCTTTATTGCACACCTCACACAAAAAAAGCAGTTACAGAGAGAAACAATACAATAACATGTAGGTTAGAGGTAGACAACAGGCGGTCTTATCGCTGAAGAGCGATCTCTTCCAGACAACCTTTGGGTATCGGAGAAAGAGATAAAACTAGATTATGCAGTAGGTGGTGCAGCGATTATTATTAATCAAAAATCAAGAAATTATAAAAGTAAACGTACATAAATACCTCTATATATAAACATACACACACAATCATACATATATACAAATAATGGGGTATTAATATATGATGAGCGCTTTAATAATATTAGTTACGCAGACGATACAGTGGTGCTGGGACCATGGGTTAACTCGGTACAGCAGCTGTTGAAGATATGTGAGAGGTACGCTGAGCAGCATGGTCTAAGGTATAACGCGACTAAAAGCGAGTTGGTGATCAAGGCACGCAATACAACCTGATAGATCCCTGAGATCTTGTTGTGGCGTACCTCTAAAAGTAGTGGTAGAGGTTAAATACCTTGGTCATATGCTCACGAGCGACCTGAAAGATGACCCTGATTTAGAAAGGGAGAGGAGAGCGATGGCTGTGCGGAGCAATATGCTCGACCGCAGATTTTTACTAATTTATTGACATTTTCACTGTATTGACATTCTTTATTGTAATTAAAATCAAAAACCATTAATTTGCACGCCTGCATGCAGGCTGGATACACTGAACTTGAAAATAATGTACACCAACTATATATTAACTGTATTCAGCAAATAAACGATTTGTATTTGTATTTGCACGCTTTAGTAACGAAGTCAAACTGACACTTTTCAAGGCATACTGTCAGACGTTCTGCACGTGTAGTCTGTAGGTGAGATTTACTCAGCCTACAACGCTATTCGCGTTCAATACAATAACATCCTCAGAATGTTGTTGAAGCTGCCGAGACACTGCAGTGCATCCGGAATGTTCGTAGAGGCGCGAACAGATGACTTTTTTGCCATCAGGCAGAAATGAGTAGGGTTACTGCTGAAAATGAGTGCGTGGCAGCAGCAACAGCCTTCTGAGGGTGGTGGCAGAGCGCCTCGCCTCGACTGCCCACTCACTCACTACTGGGTGGAAGTGGCTATTGGCAGGGTCAAGTAGAGCAGGTTGTTTGCTAGGGAAGAGAAATCTAAAGAGTATTGCGTTGAACTAGAATCATGAAAATTGGCAAAAATAAGGTCTTAGCTACCTACCTATATAATTTGCATGTTCTGCATAATTGATTCGAATATTCCGCGCCGCGTTTCGTGTCTGGTCAAGGTACTGTCAACATATTTAGGTATATTGTGATAAAACGATATGTTACGCTTATCCTCAAAACAGCTGTTTTCCTTACGAGATGCGTTAATTGAGTTGCGTGTCGTCCGCCATTATGTTTGAGTGCGGTAACGGAAGCAGACAAGATTCGGTGGAAGGTTTGAAAAGTTAGTAATTAACGGGTCATTTAGTCATTACGAATCGTTTAGCATAAGAATAGTTACTTAAACGTATTCTGGTCCAGTAAATGATGGCCACGTACATTTAATACAATAAATTCCTAGCTGTTAATTTATTTCTTCCTACACGATATAACTAGCATTTTGAATTACTTAGATGAATATATGAACTGGAAATGTCATATTGATAAAATCGCGGCAAAATTAGCTCGATATGCCTATTATGTCTTAAGGGAAATTAATAAAACCACGAAATGAAAACAGCAGTATGTGCTTACTACGCATTTGCCCAAGCATGGATTCAATACGGAATCATACTTTGGGGCAATAGTACCAACGTAGGTGATTTATTTCTGATACAGAAGAGATGCATTAGAATATTAAGCAACATAGGCAACCGGGAAAGCTGTAGGCCCCATTTCAAAAAGCTCAAAATACTTACGTTAACATCCATACATTCTCGAGACGTGTAAATTTGTCCGAAAACATCCTGACTAACTAGGCAAAAAAAATGACTAAAGACATATCACATATCCTAGTTCCCAAGATCTCCATCAGTTTTTAATCGACACATTCTACTACTAAATACTAATACTATTACGCAAATATAATACTCACAGTATACCGACAAGTATGCTCTCGGTAAAGTCATCCGGAAGGGTGCTCGCCTAGGTCACACTCACACACGCATACGACAAATCTGCAGCGCCGAAGATCCCGCTTTACCGACTAAATGTGTATCTTTAAATAATAAATGTGTATCTTTTGAGAAAGTACCCTTAATGGGAAAGCGTGTGTTTTGGAAAAGTGTACTGTTTGAAAAAATGCACATTTAGAGAAAGTTTCCAAATTGGGAAAGTGTATATTTTGGGAGTGTACGTTTTGCGGAAAGTGCACCATTGCAGAAAGTGCACATTTCGGGAAAGTGTGTTTTACGAGCCTAATGTAGTGAAAAGTACAAGCATACACAGGAATGCATGATTTACTTTGCAGGCTCAACATAAAATAAGGAATATAAGGATGCGCTGTCTTCCAAAAGCGATTATAGAAGGGTTAATATCCCTATTATTATACATCAAGCCGCGGACAGGAGGAATGCACCACCCGCCTCGTAATGATCATGTTTCGAGATGACGTTGCTGGAACACATTAACGTTCCTGCCACTAATAACTTGGGGATAATTTGCATAAGTATATCAAGGGTAGAACATTCCTAAAAAGGTTGGAATATTCTGAGAAATTTCTGGAAACTTTCGCTGGAATTTTAATACAAGTTTCCTTTTAGGAAGTTCTCTGTCAACATTTCATTTTGTGAGTATAATGTTATAAAATAATCGAGAGCTTTCAACATGGAAAGTTTTGCATCTTTGTGAAGTTCTCGTCGGTGCATTGGTAATCAATAAGGGTCTGTACTGGATGGCAACTAAAAATACTAAACAGTGGCTCTTCGGCTCGATCACGTAACGGATTGTACGCGCGTCAGGTAGATCTAAACGTCAATTTTTATATGGAAAAATGACAGTTGGATCTACCTAACGCGCGTTCAAAAAGTTACGTGATTACCCTTCAGTCAAACTCGCGAGTTTGTGTTCTTCTATAAACTGAATCGACATAAAAATTATACAATTATCGAACCTACTCACAAACACGAGAATTGGTTGAGAAATGCGACCTGTAGAACAGCCGGGGCGGGACGTCCGGACATACGAACGAATGTCGGCCCAAGCTGAAGCATAGAACTTCGTTCGCTTCGCTCGCTCGTTCCATTAAAATAGCAAAGCATAGTCGAATCCATCCGGTTCGGACCAAACATTGGAGCATCTACTAAGCTGCTCTAAGTATAACCTAATAATCTTCAGCCTGTATACATCCCACTGTTGGGCACAGGCCTCCTGGCTCCTCTCATGAATGAGAGGGAACGGGCAGTAGTTCTCACGCTGGCCCAGTGCGGATTGGAGACTCCACATACCTCTTTGAATTTCTTCTTAGATTTATGCAGGTTTCCTCACGATGTTTTCCTTCACCGAAAAGCACGGTAAATATCAAAATGGCTGTAAGTACTCTATAAAATTTTAATACTACATATTAAAATAATAATAAAAAATATGCACCGATGCAATCTGGACTGAATTAATATAGAACCTTTGTGAAACCCTTGAAGATAATTGTCTAGAATATGTATAAATGTCTAAGAATAGCCTAGAAGAGTTCGCTATTTAGGGATAAGACCGCCTTTTGTTTATTATGTTCTGTATTATGTTATTTTAATGCGGCGTGAATTATGTAGGTATTTGTTTCTTTCCTTACTTGATAGAAGTATTAGTGAACATACTAGAGAAATTAACACATACAGATGGCCATAGAATAGGAAAAAAATGTGTAAAATTATAGGTATTACAATTATTTATTAGTACATTTAAGTACACGTATTTTTTAGGCTTGAGATTTCGCTGTCCGTCTGTCTGTCTGTCCGTCTGTCACCAGGCTGTACCTTGACAGTTACTCACATGAACCTTGATAGTTAGACAGTTGAAATTTTCACAGATATGTATTTCTGTTGTCACTATAACAACAAATACTAAAAAACAGAATAAAATAAATATTAAAGGGGGCTCCTGTACAACAAACGTGATTTTTTTGCTCGTTTTTATACATCATGGTACGGAACCCTACGTGCGCGAGTCCGACTCGCACTTGGCTGGTTTTTAGGTTATTGTACAGTCACCCGCAATAGCAATATCTGACACAACAAGTGCTCGAACATATACGCCGCGCTCAACAACTACAAATTTTGAATGCCTTCTGTAAATAATAGGTGAGTGTCAATTTAAGATCTCAAGGAAAAACCACACAGTTTGACCGCCATGTCATAGTGCTTGCTTTATAGACCTAGGTTTTTATCGAGTGATGCGATTAGCCCTGCTACGCAAGTCCCAGGGCTTAATTGCCGTAATTTAACCACGTGTTCATTAGTGTTGTTTTATTACGCTTACTTACTGCTGTGGTTATTTTCTACCTAATAACGCTAATTAGGTATATCATAGATAAAAGATAAACTGCTTATCTTTAACTTTAGTGCGTACTTTACTTAATTAAATATTCCGAATGTAACTCGATAGATTAGTAATATAAAAAGGGTGTTAGTTAATACTTTTTAAAGTCGATTCAACCAGGAAGAGAAAATAAATACAAAATGATGATTAAGATTACCTAAATTAAATTAAATTATAACTAAGTTAAAATTTAATATCTATTTAAGTATGTATTTATCTATATAAGTATGTTTATCCGTTGTCTAGTACCCATAGTACAGGCTTTGCCTAGTTTGGGACTAGATCAATATGTGTGAATTGTCCCACTATATTTATTTATTTATTTATATATTTATTAAATAGTTAAATCTAAAAAAGGCCCTCGAGGCATTGTACCGAGGATGCTGGCGGCATTTCCTCGCTGACTTGCAATGCAGATGCGTTGCGCGAGAAAGCCGCCAGCTCTTCGGTCACCAGTTACAAAAAGATGAGAAAATATAATCTTATGCTTTGTACTTCGTTTAAATCAGACCTTAAATCATAATTCCATGGAATGTAGGAGCTCGAACTCTATAGTTGAACTCTACCAATGTCTACAAGCCTCAAATCTAGCTAGTTGACCTACATGAAAGTGTTAATTCAGCGCCGAAAACGCTGAGCCGGTACCGGCAGCTAAGATCCTGAGCCCCGCGAAAGCGGCATCGCAAACGGTGCAGCGAAGGCTGCCACTTCCTAAAACATAGGCCTTCAGTAGTAAGGCTTTGAACACTTGTGACCTTTTGATTTTGTCGTTTAATCGCGCCGCCGCTCAGCGCTGTACGGCGGCAGGCGCGTTCGGGCCACTCGCGTCCTCCGCCCCACCGTGAACGCACGCAATGGCGATCGCGCGCTAACAGAAAACAACGTGTGTGCTGTGAATAATTATATCAACACTCCAGTGCGACGTGGAAATATCCGAGGAATTCCTTAGGTGAGTCCTAATCCTTTAAATGCTTGTAGTTGTGATGTTGAGCTTTCCCGGGTTTTCCGGGATTCGGGATTATCGAGTGAACCGGTCTCGCTGTGATTTTCACCGGATTTTCAGTGGGTTCGAGATTTTTTTACGATAGCAAATTTGCATTGTTATTAAGCAATTTGCATGAAACGGAGTATGTAGCCAATTAAAACCGGGTTTCCAAATAATTGGATATGTTTTACGAGGATCCATATTGTTGCGTCGTTTGCCGGCGTTTGGTTTCGATCTTAATTTTAAACGCACCATGTTAATTATTGACGAATATAATTATTATGCCGAGACTGGACATCCGCACATTTACCAGCCTATGGGTAGATTATGTCCACGACTCTGCCAATCTGTAAATATTGAAGCAATAAGTTCGACTCTCACGCGCTTTATGGTCCATTAAGTACCTATATAATTTCTCCATCCTTTGGAATTAACTGTGTGAAAACAGTGATGTTAAATGTGGTAATATTAATAACAAGTTTACTGATGTGCCAATGCCAATATTCCCATTTCCAGGAATATTGCCACTGGAAATATTTCTTGCCAAAAAATACGGACGTGATATTTGCTTCTTAATAATAGCGAAATACTGTAAATAAAAAATTGTGCGTTCTCGTATATTTGTCAGCCTCGGTGACCAAAAAATTATGTGGTCACAGCTGGCTGCCATGCCAGTAAAGTTGGCGGCAGCATAGGTAACGTTGCTGGCAACATTGACGGCCGTTGCTAGATATTTTCCAATCCAAGCAACGTCACATCACTATAAGTATAACAACGATATTCACTAAAAGCAACATAGTGAAGACAAACATTAATAACTTCCCCCCAGCAACTTTTCCCCGTGACTTCACTTCGCATGAGTTCGCACCCCATTCCGCCCCCTCCATCAAATTTTTGTTCATTCAATCTGTCCTAAGCTCCGCCAATATTGATAATTTATTTTCCTTCCCATAGAGAGCAGTGAATGTGTCAACTCTCGTAGAAATTGTAGAGCTCTTGTAAATCAAAATCCAAAGTTCTCGTACATCGCGATGGCGTGTTCCCTTCTGCCCTAAGAACACTGAAAATTTTACTTTCCTCGGGCATATGCTATGAATGCGACATGTCGTTTGTTCCAATCTTTTGTAGTTACACAGCCTAGGGCGCGCGTCCGCCCTTCGTCATCGTTACGAAATTCTTTGCTGGTTCAGACAGCCCTTTGAGCTACGATCTTTGCAAAGATCTGACAGGATTGAAGAAAAGTATGCGATGAGGAGGAGGATGGACGGTACGTGATCGGCATATCGGGAAACGAGGCCGCCGTGGCGGCCGGTCGTAAAACACTGACCATGCATCTTGAATAACTGTGAGTGCATGAGTTAATCTTCCATATTCTTTTAATATCAACGGATTATTGCAAATAGACAAATATATAAACTGAGAGTAAATTGACATTGTTTAAAATCGGAATTTTGAAATTTTGTGAGTTTATCGCACTAGACCGCTTTGTTGAATGTCTAAATAAAAAACTTTGTTTAAATACAAGTTAGTGTTCAGTGTTTCCGGTGGACATGACCAGGGTTTTAACGTCTTCTAAGACTTAAATTTGTCGCTGAATCCAGACAGGTATGTAAAATGCCGTTGCAGCTTATGTATGACTTGTATGATTGGAACATAATTTGTATTTACTTACCTTTGGTTCGGGCATGACGCAGAGCGGGATGGGGGAAGCTTGTATGTATTTCAATGTAGGTACAGTCGGCAATAAAAACTTGTGCCAAAATGATATGATCGCTGTGTTGACATCAAAAGACAAATAAATACATGACAGTGACTTCACAGATTTAACATAGCGCGTCGGGAGCTCTCATGTCATGATCTTACCACTGTTAGTACCCCAACAACACCACCTACTCAGTACCTATCTAACTAGAGATGTTTGCCTATCTGTTAAGTGTTCAAGCTTAAACCACTAAATCTGAGAACTGTTGAGAAACATTATACTTAATCAATGACCTACCTCACCTCTTTCTAACTGTTCATCAATTTTTTTACTTGTATTCAGCAGGAGGTATAAAGGAAGTGTAAAGAGGTGTGGCGATTTTCCGAAAATCAAATTTTACTGCAAGCGATCATTCCATTTTTAGTTTTCCGATTTTTAATTTTCTGTTCGGTATTTTCTCCGGAGGTTGTTTTTTTTAGAAGATATTTTACGTTTCGCAAAATTTCCCAATCTTATGTTTTTCTGGTGTTTTTTTTTTCCAGATGTTGAATTATTCCCTTGTTCCTTGGAGATTACTATGGATATCTGATTACCTACCCATTCTACCCTAAGGCAGGTCGATGTAGGTACGACGACGAGCGAAGCGAGGAGGAGTGTTAGGAAGAACTGCGACCCTACAGCTATATAACATCTATTAGGACCGACTTTATACGAAACAAGGATGATTTCTAAAACGATTTTCAAAAATACCCTCTGGGGGAAAAACGAACAGAAAATTGGGGAAATTTTGCGAAAAGAAATTTACTTTGCGTTAAAAATACCGAACAGTAAATTAAAAATCGGAAAATTTGCGAATGGAAAGACCGCTTGCAGTAAAATTAGAATTTCGGAAATTGATCGCCACACTCGTTACCAATCTATCCCTGCATCTTATCAACACATTCTATTCATGTTATCTTCGCCTACTACTTATTTTTACTATTAATTTTTCCACTACCCAAAGGCTGTCTGGAAGAGATCGCTTTTAGCGATAGGACTGCGTGTTGTTTTCCTCTACTGTCTTCCTGTATCTCTGTGTTTTCTTTAGTAACTGCTTTATCTATTTCAGGTGCAATAAAGACTACATATTTGTATTGTATGGTATTGTGTTGCTATATCTCATCTTTCTCCATCTTTAAATCAACAACTGCTAGAAATAGCACTGACAATGTTTCGTGTGTTCGGCTTACTTACCCCTGTTGGGAATACAGCCGTGAGTTTATGTATGTTTATTAGTATAAGTATTGGAATATTTTATAACTCCCAATCGAGGTTCTAGACCAGGGCTGTTATTCGCTACGCGCTCATGCGCCTCACCCCACGCTTCACGCTTAACGAAACTAGACCTCTATCTACGCTTAGTTACTACGCATCGCGGTGTCAATATATATTTGTGGGTGAGCGTTGAGGTGAGCTCAAAACAAGTTACAGAATAGGGGGGCAGCAGCCGTGTCGGCGCTCGCGCATCGTGAACGTTAATCACTGACGCAACGACCTTAGTTTCGGATTTTTTGCATAATGCCGAAAAACAATGCAATAACCTGTTGCTGCGTGTGTGTGCTGTTGTTGTGTGTTGTGTGTGTGGACGGACGCGAAGACTGTGACTCACCGTTCGAGAAGGATGACATTTCTGATAACTGGTTGTCTAAAAATATTGTGAATCATTAAATTCAATCAATGAGATGTTTTGTTTACCTTAAGCACACAATTGAATTGACTTAACGGATGAGTGTTTGTTTTAAGGCTGTCTCACCTAGCAATTGTCACAACAAGTTGCTATAGTTGGAATGAGGCGGCGAAACTTTTCATTCAAGTTGTTGTGACAAATTGCTAGGTATGTAGGCCTTTAGTTGTGTTCTTAGTTAAGTAATACCAAGGTAGACAATAGACAGTGTTGTAGAGGGTCGTTTCAGTACAGCTAATCATAAAAAGTTAGTATGACAACGCATAATAGGTGACAATTCTGTAAGTGTGAGTGTCATCTTCTGGTCGATCACGTAACGCATTGTACGTGCGTTAGGTAGATCTATATAAATTTTATATGCAAAAATGACAGTTAAATTATCCTAACGCGCGTTCAAAACGTTACGTGATTACCCCGCAGGTGCGTTGTACAATCGACTTCAAAGTTAGATGAGTTTATTCGTCATCATTGTCATCTGAGACCACGGCCGGTAAAACCCGTGTTGAAACGTCAAAAACAAAGGTAAGTATCGCGTAATATCAGTTAAAACGGATACCTACATCTTTTCTAGTCGACTGTACCTTGGTTACCTTTACATACAATCGTAGCTCATTAGGGCCTTCATTAGGCGTCACGAAACGTCGCGAACAATCGAATCCACCAATTAGCGAGTTCAAAGTTCGAGGCGGGCTAATTGAGAAAGTACTCCAGGCAAAATACGGTTTAGAAAAACATTAAATTATAATAGCGTTTTTTTTGTTTATTTAATTTTAAAACGTTATTTATAAACCCGGAAGTAATTATAGGTAGGTTTAAATTAAGCATTCATTGCCTTTTTTGTTTGATTTATATTGAATATTTTAAAGCAAACGTAAATTAACCAAAATAAAGATTAAAACATTTATTAATATTTATTCCGACTTTACAAGAGCTAATTAAGTTTTTTTTAATGTCTGATTTTTTGTTGGATTTTGCCTCTGGGTAACTACTTAATTGATAATATATCCGTTACATTAAAAAATCTGCTATTATAAATTATTTCCAAATTTGAAATTTTTTCCATACACGTTGTCAGTTCATTGCCTGGACTAAAGTCTAAACACAGCTGACTATTTTTAAAAGAGTACACATTTTACCGCGTCTGCAACTGAATTACAGAAATTTGAAGACGTTTTAAAATTGAGTGAATACTTTTTTCTGTCCCTAGTTGACATTACGTCTCATGGGTCAATTTTTGAAAAAGCAGTTTAATGTTTTCCCCGCCACGATACAAGCAAAGAGTTTTGCCCCACACGCCAACTGTCATGACGGTGAAAGGGTTAAAGTGTTATGATAATCTAACAAATGTGGGGTGTTCTTTGCCATTTTCAACCCCTTCATTTGACCATCTTCTAAGCACCATCTTATCTTATTATTGAATAAATAAATAAGAAGCCCATGTCATAACATTATTTCTAAGAGTCTATCAAGTTCTCTTGCTTGGCTAACGGAAAAGAATAAGAACAAGAAATTATTGAAGCACCCAATTATAGAACTCCAGCTAACCGTACTAATGGCAAATTTCACGTCAATCGAATCCGATTTGCGAGATTCCATTACCTAATTACGAGTGTAGTTAGTAGTTACAGTTGGTTAACTTTAACAATTCATTATGAAATTTTCCTTTACATCATTATTAACCCCTCGAACGTTTGTAGTAACGTACCTTCCTGACCTATTTTTTCAGGCAGGTCATACCTTCCCAAGTATTAGTTACTAGACTTGTAAAGGAGCCCTTGGAGGCCTACTTAACCTTTTTAACGCTCTGTCAAAGAGAAAAGTTGTCGACCACACGCCAAATCAACAATTAGTGCGGAGTTAAACCTTATGTCAATGCAAGAAGATTGCTATAGCGCTGGGCTCCTTGACGCATATATCAGTCGTTGGCGTTGAACCTGCGGTGCGGATATATGCATCGTTGGGGTCGAAAAGATTAAGATTAATCTTTGATTAACTAAGAACTCACATTTGAGTTTATGTATTTGGGTCAATCAACAATTTCTTGTTGTTATATTCTGTTCCGTAATGTAAGAGATATTTAGAAGGTGGACCACAAAGAAGGGTTTTAAAATGACAAGAAAAACCACCTTTAGAGTCATCATCATATCAGCCGAAAGACGTCCACTGCTGGACATAGGCCTCCCCCAGAGAGTTCCAAATTGACCGGTCCTGCGCCACCCGCATCCAGCGGACTCCCGCGACCTTTACCAGGTCATCAGTCCACCTTGTGGGGGGCCTACCCACGCCGCGCCTTCCGGTACGTGGTCGCCACTCGAGAACCTTTCCACCCCAACGGCCATCGGTTCTACGTGCAATGTGCCCCGCCCACTGCCACTTAAGTTTAGCAATTCGGAGGGCTATATCGGTTACCTTGGTTCTGCTGCGGATCGCCTCATTTCTGATGCGATCACGCAGAGAAACTCCACCTTTAGAGTGACTTGCAATAAACCGTCTGTAATTAAGTACTTTCCTGGGTAAAAGAAATACAATTCCATTTAGTCCGTCTGTTAGATTATCAAAAAAAATTGAACACGTATTTCTTTGTTTGTCAATTTAACAAACAATGTTGAAGATAAAGCCTGTTAAAGTTCCGCGTGACGTCACACTATGCTAAAAAGTGTACCATAATTTGACGTCACTCGGAATTGACGAACAAAAAAATACGTGTCCAATATTATTTGATAATCTAACTGACGGGCTAAATATAATTTTTTGGGAAAGTAGCCAATTGTAAGCGGTGATCGTTAATATCTATGTATGGAAAGTTTGACAAGTTTGTATGCGATGAGAGCTACCGGTATCGGTCGTAATTGTAAATTGGTGGAACCCGCCCTTAATGGATTTAAACCAATTTTTTTTTTTGAAAACTGACAGAAAAAACTGATTTACCCATTTAATTTATCCACGCTACAACATGTCCAATGACGTCATCACTGTCATCAGTCCCCGTGCCCCCGGTGACAGACGTCTGTCCTCCGACATTGCCGCCCATATGTCTCCGACAAAAGGTCGCACCCTGGCCCTGACGACTAAAGGACGTCTAGCTCCCACATTTATGTGAAATGTTCACGACAATGTCCCTACATTTTAGCCTGAATTTTTTTTCCAATTTGGTGTATAATAATACATTTCAGTACTTGAAACATAAGCTGCTGAAATTTAAATATTAATTGATATTAAAGTGTTTTTGTTAATGTGTTTTAAGTGTAATAAATTTAAGGTGATTATTTAAATAAATAAATAAATAAATATTAGGGGACATTCTTACACAAATCGAACTAGGCCTATAGTAAGCTCAATAAGGCTTGTGTTATAGGTACTAGACGACGATATATATAATAGATATAAATACTTAAATACATAGAAAACATCCAAGACTCAGAAACAAATATTCATGCTCATCACACAAATATTTGCCCTTACCGGGATTCGAACCCAGGACCTTCAGCTTCGTAGGCAGCGTCACTACCCACTAGGCTAACCGGTCGTCGAATTTATTTCAAACCTTACTTTTAATTGTGAATCGTATACGCGATTTCTCAGTCCCATACACTGAATTTATTGATTACCCAAAACTTATTTGTATTAAAATTAAATAATTTTTTTTTTATTTCGGACTGCATCCATAAATTGTTAGTAACAATATATTTACAAAAAAAACTAGTGTTAGTAACAAGTAACTTAAAAGCTAACTGATATCAGCGTGAGGGAGCACGCGCCGGAGCATGCGCCTCGTTCCAATACCGCATCGGGCAGTCCACCCGTTCAACAAGCGATTTCGTTTATGTGCGCATCATTGACATTGGCCCGTGGGGTCGCACAATGGCCGCTGTTGGTGACCATTGGCTGCTACTCATGCGTGGAACATTGTTGCGCCCGCGCCGGGAACTGGGCGCGCAGGGGGTCAACACATTTCGCATTCTGATATCAATAAATATCGTGGGACAATTCACACCAATTGATCTAGTTCCAAACTAGGCAAAGCCTGTACTATGGGTACTAGACAACGGATAAACATACTTATGTAGACATACTTAAATAGATATTAAACATCCAATACTCGAGAACAAACATTCGTATTCACCATACAAATATCTGCCCTGACCGGGAATCGAACCCGGGACCTCAAGCTTCATAGTCAGGTTCTCTAACCACTAGGCTATTCGGTCGTCTACTAGGCTATTCGGTCGTTTACTATAATATATTTCAGATGGAAGAGTCCGGTGACAGCTGTCATCTCAACTCAGTTTATGTCATCTTTGACGTTTCATGACATAAAGTGTACGGAGATGACAGCTGTCACCGGACTCTTCCAATCTGAAATATACCTATTATAGGCTATTCGGTCGTCGTGAAGAATAAGATATTTGTATTTTTTGTTAGGTGATACACATAGGAATGAATTTAGAATGCGAAATGTTATCATCAAATACCTATTTATTTGTATTTCCATGTGATCGATTAAGATCGGTGAAGTGAAGTGTTCAGGCATTGTCATGTTTAGTGTGTAAGTTAGTGTTTAAGATTATATGTAGTTCACATAGCATACATAACATAGTTTTAACGTAGGTACTTAACACTAGTTAAAATGAGCGCGGTCTCGCCAACAAACTGTTATCGCAGTTTGGCAAGTAATATAACATTGGTAATTGTTTTGTACTTTAGATAAATAAATAAATAAAAAAAAAAAAAAAAAGAGCTAATAGTGTTGTGAGTTAGAGCTCGAATGAGCCTTATAGACTCGAATCGTCAGCGCTAATGCGGGTATTTTTAATGTTGTTGTTTCGTGAATATGCACCCTTAGTGCGCTAAAAGGTTCTGCTTTAACGGCTCAATTTGAGTTTAACAAAATCCTGCAATTCTTCGAGTTTGCAGGACTTGACCAAGAATTGTAGTGAGTGGCAATCACTATAGATCAGCAATGGCTGTGAGAGCCCTTAGGCTCTCACAGCCGGGAAGTCACTACCAGCATAATAAAATAACGGCTCGATTCTTCAAAGCTCGCCTAAGCTTTAAGTACACAACAATAACACTTGGAAAATGGAAAATGAACGATGTTTTACTATAATATACAATATACCTACACCAGGTACGTTTGTTAGCTAATGAGTAATGCCAAGTGAAGTTTAGTAGAACAATTGTTGCAGGCAAGTCGGTGCAGTTCAGTAATGTATGTCAAATATCAAATAGTTCAAGTTGATCCAGTCTGTTAAAGACCGAGACAAACAGGGGGCGAGTCTGCGCCACTGTATTAAAAATTTAGCAGCCCACTAAAAACATTACCTACATTACATGTAAAGTGATTGCCAAGACTCCCTAGCTCATATAGCTTTCAGATCGCAAGTAGCGCCAAGCTTACTACTCCACACGGCTTAACTCTCTCTACCAGCCACGCTCTATAAATTCTACATCTTGGCTAAAAATAAAAGCTTTGTTGGGCACATCCCGGCCCCGCTATAAGACTCTCACGCGTGCATACGGTATGAATTTTTAGCCAATATAGTTAACGTCAAAAACCAATCTATACCTAACCTTAAATGAAGAATATCCCAACTATTTCTCATACTATGGTGAAATATTTTGCTTTTGCTTCCGTAACAACCAGCACTTTCTTATAATCAATATGTATCAATATTCTAGTTATTTTCAAACTGACAATTAAAAATGTTTGTAGATATTCTGTATTAGGCATTTGCGAATTGCGGTGTGGATTTATAACCGAGTAAATTTCATTCCTCTTAAATGAAAAAAAAAGCATCAGCCGATGACGTTTATTCTGCGTCATTCTAAAAATTACATTACCTAATGCACAAATAAATTTAAAAGTATAGTGTTACGAAATTGTCACGAAGTTAAATATAAATTTCACGATCTCATGTGATCTCATTAATTATTTAAGTGAATTATGACCACTGTCATTTAGTAGTTAGTTAGACTAACTTTAATATTTTTTGTCCATTCTATTTTTTATTCAACATGTTGTGCATAGTAGTTATGGAAATTTAAATGCAGTACTAATTTGATGAAACTATGTTAAAATACGTATACATATTAATTTACATTTTGTAAACAAATAAACAAATAAATAAATATGCCGCGTAGTTTCCTTGTCTTCGAGCCGCGCTGAGTATGCTGAAGCCTTTATACAGAGCTACCCAAGCCAGCGTTCACTGTCATTGTATTGTATGCAGATCAGTTAATGACACTAATGACAGCGGAACAGGCCCAGTTGTACAATATCAATCACGCTACACAGACTCAAGGCAAAAAGGAGTAAGTGTGCCTTAAGTTACAACATTTTTATAGCCTTTGCCTGTCACATCGTCGAGTTCCCCGTATCTCCCGTGGCGTGCGCTCTTTAATAAAATCCGTGCAATGCACGAACTATTCCGGAATAATATTAGGTTACTGGGACGGATTTTACACGAATTTTGTATTAGTGTCATGGCAACAATTTTACCAGCAAATAAGCTACCAATAATAAGTAGGTATCTTACTCGTCGTTGTGCATTAGGTAGGTACTGCCAGCAAAGATGGCGGATGAAACGAGATAGCATTTTACAGAGATGAGAATGTTGAGATGGATGTGTGGCGTGACGAGACTGGATCGAATAAGGAATGAGTATATAAGAGGAAGCCTGAAAGTAGCACCCATAACTGAAAAGCTGAGAGCGAATCGCCTACGGTGGTGTGGTATGGACATGTTATGCGGAGGGATGATAGTCACGTTGCTAGAAGGGCAATAAGTATGAACGTGGAGGGTTGCAAGAGAAGAGGTAGACCAAGATAAAGGTGGATGGACTGCGCGAGACACGATATGAATAGGAAGGAAGTGAGTGATGAGTTGACGGGCGATAGAGAGGTATGGAAGAAAAAAACATGCTGCGCCGACCCCAAGTAAATGGGATAAGGAAAAGCGAATGATGATGATTAAAATGATCAATCAAAATAGTAACTCTACTATCTAAAATCTGCACCCAAAAATCAGCTATAAATGTTTGCTATTAAAGTTGAATATAGATAAAATAGATCTAATTAAGGCATGGGTGCGAAATAAATAAAATCATTGAATGCGCGAACGCAGCCCCGCCGCGCACGCGCCGGACACTTGCGCAAGAGCCGCCGCATCGCTAGTTTCACAGCTTGCCCAATTGAAAATGACGTTTGTGCTTTTACGCCTTGGCCACGACTTTGGTCTTAAGCGACCTGCGGCAGCGATTTATCTGTTCATTGCGTGGTCGAGACGCGCAACGCACTGTGGTTAGTTGGGATCACGCGCAATGAATTGGAAAAACCGCTGCCGCAGGTCGCTTAAGACCAAAGTCGTGGCCAAGGCGTTAGGCTTCTTGATACTTATTAGATACACGATTATTCTTCTTAAGAAGTGTACATAGTGAGGCTGTAATCTATTAAGAAACTCTTGAGCTGGAATCTGTTTTCAACCGACTTCAAACAATTAGGAGTTTATTGTATTAACTCTCGCATTGTCGCGACAAATATGAATCGGCTTTCATTACAATACTTTTAATAAAATGGAAAGAATTGATTCAAACACGAAGTCGCAGTTAAATTCTTTCTTAAATTGGTCCTTAATAATATATGTAGTTTAGGGTTCCGTACCCAAAGGGTAAAAACGGGACCCTATTACTAAGACTTCGCTGTCCGTCCGTCTGTCACCAGGCTGTATCTCATGAACCGTGATAGTTAGACAGTTGAAATTTTCACAGATGATGTATTTCTGTTGCCGCTGTAAATTTTCGCCTTTTTTCCTAATTTACTTCAAATCTGTTTTTGCTAAAATTATAAAATGCTTATAACAATCCCTTTCATTTGATATGTAACACAATACAGTTCGCGAAACTTTTTTTTTTTTAATTTTCCAGTTTAGCCCCCAAAAGTAGCCCCCCCTGTTCAGAATTCATTAATTTACTTTACGCGTCCATCTTTGGGTCACCAATTTACATATGTTCACCAAATTTCAACTCAATCAGTCCAGCAGTTTCGGAGCAAATCGGCTGTGACAGACGGACAGACAGACGCACGAGTGATCCTATAAGGGTTCCTTTTTTCCCTTTTGAGGAACGGAACCCTAAAAACAATAAAGTTTCATCAAAAATTAGGAAAAAAAAGTTAACTTCAGGGTAAGTCCTTGGCCAAATGGTTTAAGAACTGGTCTCAAATTCTGAAGTGCCAAAATGTCCGCATATGCAGTGAGCCCGTCGGACTTGCTTGTATAGTCAATAGTCATTAGCACATTTACTTCACTGCCGGCGCACGCGCCTCCCGAATGGCAATTACTTGCTAGACTTTACATAACCGTTTTATGATCCCAATGCATGGGGACGCCTTCAACCGATATAAGGTTATATAATGATATAACCTTATATCGGTTGAAGGCGTCACACTAGACTGCTGTTTCTGCGGTGTTAATAATTAGACGGTTAAAAGAGGTGGAAATGTTGAACAATGTTTACATTTATTGACGTGATAACGTCTTCTATGAACGCCGGCTGCACGCACGAAAAAATGTAACTCATTGTCCCGTTTTCAACGCCGGCTGCGCGCACGAAATATCAAAGCACAGCTCAAACCGCTGGTTCTAGAGATTCCAAATTTGGAACGTAGGTTCCTTATAAGGTCTAGAGGTGCACTAAGAAAAGATTTTTCAAAATCCACCCTCTAAGGGGTGAAATGGGGGTTCAAAGATTATATGGGGAAACAAGATTAGATCGACTAGTTTATTCGAAACTTCATAGGAGTATTCCTAACGATAAACGAGTAAATAGGTACGTGTTATGCAATTTTTCATCAATGTTTTCTTATGAAAAGTAAGTAAGTAAAATTATCGTCCGTAAACCGACTTTACAGACAGCCATTTTTTTAAGTACAATTTTGGACAGTATCAACGAAAGGCTCTAAAATATATAAATTAGAATTTACCCATACAATTCCGGATATTTAGAATTGCTTTTATAGCTTCTACGAGTAATATTTGATTGATGATTGATTGGTGACTTACTTACTTTACAGCTATTTTCAATATTATCTGAAGCTCTGTGCTCAAAACGACATGCCCTAATGCTTCTAGACACTGTTTTTCGCAAGTGATGCATGAAGATAATTAACTTTGGTTGATTTAAACATTAGCAAAAATAAGAAGGTCTCCGTTCATTCACTCCAAATACCGCTGTCACCGTTTCAAAACTAAACTTATATTGTTTGTGCATCATTGGCATGACCCGTAGCAGTGGGTTATTTTAACATCCGGCCTTTGTTGGCTAAAATCTGGATTGTCGAGAGAAAGTACAACGTTGCGTCGACGATAAAAGGTCTAGATATTCCGCTCTGTAATGCTGAAATGTTTGATTGCAAAACTGATGACTTATTCACTGTTTACATTAGTATTACACTATAGCGGCGTTGTGTATACAGTACACGGGGTTTGATTTACTTGTACTCGTGTAGTTCTTGATATAGTGTAGTCTAGTCATCCCCCGTTTTCTGGGTAACTGAAACACGGGTTTCTCCACGAAAAAACGCCGTTTTAGATGGGGTTTTAATTAACCTTTTGACAGCGAGGGTGCAAAACAAAATGGTGCCCAACTGAGGCCAGAACAAATACAATAGCCAGACAAAATATGAATAAAATGAAATTTCTGATAAATATTGTCATGTCAAAATTAATGTACGTATCATGAACTATTAAAAAAATGGGTCAAGTCACTTGTAAAGCTTTTTATTACATAAAATTATCGAAAAAGCGCAAAGCGCACGCGCGGCTGTGGCCGTCCGTGGTTTCAGTGGCACGAGTTTTCGTCCGCGTCCACAGCCGCCGTCTTTAGGTCTCAAAAGGTAAAATGGATAAGCTCCCAACAAAGTTTTGAGTTCACTCAGCACGGGACTGGATAATTTATTCTTAAAAACATTGATTTGAATCGGATGGATCACTGGTTATGGTGATAGTGTCCAGTGAGTAAATAGGTACAATTTCTACGTACATTTATGAATCCATAGACTTTCCAATTTGGATTACAATACCCTAGCATGCGCCACCACGCGCTCACGGATACCTTTCCACATACTAATTACGTGTACTTATACTGAATCTATTGATAATTCGATGCATTTCACTAAGCAGCACAAAATATAACCTAAGGGTATCTTTGATTATTCGATTTATGATAACAGATTATATTTTGCGAGATTGCTTTTTAATCAGACAATAGTAAATATGCCACAAGATACAACGAAATAAAAATTATCATGAATCCCGCAGAGAATTAAATTGACTGGAAATAATATAATTTATTCAAACAATCTTTACGTTTAATCTGAGGAAACCTCACTTGGCATGGCAAAAATGAACCGTAAAGATATTGCTACATATTTTTAAATTCAATGCGTGACTTGGCAAGTTTGTTAAATACGAATTATTTTTCTGAACAAATGTTTCCGCGCCTGAAAGTTAAAACAATGGAGCCCAATTTTTCACACTTAAAAGTCCTTATGTAGCGCTCCTTGCGAATCCTTAGTTATATATTCTAGTAAAATTATATGCGCTTCTCTATCCTTAAAAAAACTTTCTCATCTGAGCTTTAATCCCAGTTGCATCCTTAGCTACTTCTTCGGAGCCCGGAGATAACCTAAATAAAGTCAAAGTCAAAGTCAAAGTGATTTATTCTTCAATTTAGGCATATTACATGCACCTATGAATGTCGATAAACTACCACCGGTTCGGAAAGTAAACCTCTGCCTCGAGAAGAACCGGCGTAATAAACTCGGCGAGGTGTCATTTTTTCAAAACAGTATACAATATATCATATCAGTATCAGAGTATTATAAAATTTTAAAATTACATTGCTACAGTAGAAAGCCTATTTATTTTACGACAGGTTTTAGTGCAGGATTTTATCGCTGCCAAATATCCCTATCCATGATGTAGTCGTTTATCTTATAATATGCTTTTGCAATGAGTGTCCGTTTTACGACAGATTTGAATTTAGAGTCAGTAAGTTCGGTAATGTGTTTTGGAATTTTATTGTAGAATTTTATACAATTTCCCAAGAACGACTTTTTCGCTTTTACTAGCCTGTAAAAAGTTGTTTTGAGCTTCCCTGCGCTTCTGGTAACCTTGGGCCTATCAGTGTTTGTTGGGTAGTTGTATAAATTCTTCATAACATACAATATGTGTTTAAGTCCACAAAAAGCGCCGTACTCCTATAATTATGTCAGTTTATGTCATGTTTATGGCGTGGGGCTATCTTCTTAGACTGATAAATCAATATGATATTATTAAAAACCTACCAAAGTAATTAGTATTAATGTACATTGGTCTCCACATGGAGTCAGTTCTCTAAGACAAAGTGACGGACGGGGCAACATTTAATGGCCGGCGCTCGGCCTAGCTTCCGCTTCGAAAGGCCACGCCGGAAACACCGGAAGATGACAAAGACCTAAGTCTGGAGCGACCTTTATTATTCTCAGTTCTTTCTCAAAAACAGAACCCGTCCCAGACTGTCTCACATCCGTCTTATACTCGAGACCAAAAGATGTGAAATTCAATGTGTGGAAATGGCGCTCATTTTTGATGTATACCCTTATACATATTTATTATTTATTTATAAGGTTTTCTTGCGCTCCTGAATTTGGATAGTTGTCTACGAAAATAGTTATTAAAAGGATTCAACTGCTAATGACATACGAAGGCAAATTTTCATACGTCTCTGACGTATGTTTGCTCACTCCAAGGTGTGCAAATTACCTATAACTAAATACGCACTGAGTCACCTATTGAGTAACATACCACGTTTATGACCGTCTGAGATTATTTATATTATAATTCTGCTAAACCAACGTGGTTTTGCCTGTCGCTTTTGCTGTTCATGTGTAGTTAGCTAGTGGTTTGTTTTATCGTTACTATAACGCTACCACTTGACTAGAGAATGTTTCACGAAATTCTTCGAAGGACTTCCCATTATGTTTATACATTTGTGATGAATCTAGCGGCCGTATAAGTGTATAGTTGACCCGAGGGTAGGGACAAAGGTCTCTCTTGAGCAATATTCCCATTCCCGGGAATATTTTTTATTTTATTCTAGTATTTGAGTCTGGCACATATCAATATAAATTTATTTTAAAACTGCAAAAACGCATTCACTGCGACGTGTTGCGCAATTTCGTGGGGTCAGGTAACCAAGCGCGAAAACGCCGGAACTTGACTCCCTTCGGTCAAAATTCTCACAGCAATGTCCTGGTGGCATTATTCTTCACTAAAATAGAATCCACAATTAGGTGAACTAAACTGACAGGTAAAAATGCACAAACGTGGCCATAGTTTGGCCATACTATGGCCATATTTGTGCATTTTCACCTGTCTGTTTAGTTCGCCTAATTGTGGATTCTATTTTAGTGAAGAATATTGCCACCAGGTCATTGCTGTGAGACTTCATCATCATCATATCAGCCAAAAGACGTCCACTATTGGACATAGGCCTCCCCCAAAGAGTGCCAAAGTGATCGGAACGAATCTCCCTTTGGTTGACGGTATTAGCAGCCTATTTTCTCATGTCTGCCAGTGGTCATATCAGGTCGTAAAGATCACGATCGCCGATTCATGATCCAACTCGTATGTTCGTTCGGTCCAACGTGTACGACGGATAAGTTCAGCCTTAGCATGATAGCGTTAATGTCGGACATCA
Organism: Epinotia nisella; assembly: GCA_932294315.1. Taxonomy (NCBI): domain Eukaryota; kingdom Metazoa; phylum Arthropoda; class Insecta; order Lepidoptera; family Tortricidae; genus Epinotia; species Epinotia nisella. Next base: position 23,417,620 of record OW028679.1, read on the forward strand.
ATCATTTGTCCCTCTTGCACTTAGATACTTGCTTGTAAAGGACGAATGACGTGGTCGCTTACTATGAGCCTCAAAAGAAGGCTCAAAGTCACCCAAAGGGCAATGGAGAGCTGGGAGTATCTCTGCGTGATCGCATCAGAAATGAGGCTATCCGCAGCAGAACCAAGGTAACCGATATAGCCCTCCGAATCGCTAAACTTAAGTGGCAGTGGGCGGGGCTCATTGCACGTAGAACCGATGGCCATTGAGGCGGCAAAGGTTCTCGAGTGGCGACCACGTACCGGAAGGCGCAGCGTGAGTAGGCCCCCACAAGGGGGACTGATGACCTGGTAAAGGTCGCTGGAGTCCGCTGGGGGAGGCAGAGGCTGGTGTCCAGCAGTGGACGTCTTTCGGCTGATACGTCGATGATGATGATGATGAAAGGACGAATGCCTTTTGTCCGACATAAACGCGATTATGCTAGCTAGGCAGGATTATGTAGTACGCGGGGGGTGTGGGCTATGTTACAAACACGAAAATTCAGTGTCTAAATTTAATGTTTGTGTTCTCGGTCTCACCAGTGAGAAGTAGCTTGCCGTTACTCTGATTCACGCTCATGCGGTTTACGACACACTTTTACCTGTCACATTACTCATATTTTCACTCTCCCTATTTATACATATGTATGTATATTTGTTTGTACATGTAGGTACACATATTTTAACTAACACACAATCGGACATTTGCATTTTGGTTTCGTAAGGATCGAAAACAAATCGAGAAAACTTCGTTGTGTTAGAAATATTGTACTTAATTGATATTTAGATACAATAAGTTCATTTCTAGTATTTCTAACTCTTCGAATGTTAAATTTTCCGTGTTTTTATGGTTTGATCTAGAAAATGTACTCTTGTCCAATAACCTATTTTCACAATGAAGTTAAATTTTCAATGATTAGATCCAGTGATAAAATCGCGAGATACGCGAGATAGTGCCATAAACTTGGGAACAAATATCGCGGCCCTCATAACTTATTCATCTTCCCTATCTACATAAAAGATCCACGCAATGAGCTTATACAATTTTCATATCCAATAATGGAAGTCTCGTACAAAAGAGCCTGTATTTACCATGGATGCTCGATAAAACGGCACGCGGGCAACGAAATCGACAGTGAAGCCAAATTGGAACGGATAAAAATCTTTAAAATGTTTATTGTTATATTTATAAGGCGAATTCTTTACGACTTTAACCCTTATTTCTTGGTGCCAATACTGACTTTTAAGAAGGTAGTTTGAGGTCTAAAGCAATAAAGTCCACTTACTCATATCAGCCGCAAGATGTCCACTGCTGGACATAGGCCTCCCCCAAAAAGTGCCACAATGACCGGTTCTGCACACTTCAAGGCACATTAGAACTTTATCTCTTATTTACATATTTATTCAGAATGTAAAATACAAGATTATGATTAACATTAACTAAAATAAATTAAAACTAAGTTAAATCTAAAAAACCGGCCAAGTGCGTATCGGACCACGCAAAACGAAGGGTTCCGTACCTATTAAAAAGGTCGTATCGTCACAGAAATTTTACGGCACTTACATCCTTTTCTTTGAGGAAGGCAGTTTTTCAGCAATATCTCGAAAACCTCTGAACCGATCTTGTTCAAAACAATTTTCGGTGAATGAAATTAATAAGCCCTATGTATAAGTCCATGAATTTTTCCATATTTTTAAAATACACCGTTCAAAAATTAGAGGGGGGGTACAGAATTTTAGTGACTTTCGGGGCGATTATCTCCGACCCTATTCACTTAATCAAAAAAAATGCTAAGAAACCTTATATTTATTTTGAAAGGCCTATCGATTGATGTGCCACACGGGGGGTCAATATGAAAAAAACTTTTTTGCATTTTAGTTTTATGTATGGAGTGCACCCCTAAAAAAATTTTTTTTTGTCATTTTAATTACAAAACTATGTAGCGGCTAGCAAAATACACCTATGCTCAAAATTTTATTCAAATACACCTTATAGTTTTCGAGTAAAATGCCTGTGACATACGGACAGACGGACAGACGGACATGACGAAACTATAAGGGTTCCGTGTTTGCTATTTTGGCTACGGAACCCTAAAAAGGCCCTCGAGGCATTGTACCGAGGATGCTGGCGGCATTTCCTCGCTGAATTGCAATGCTGATGCGTTGCGCGAGAAAGTCGCCAGCTCTTCGGACACCAGTTACATCGACCAGACGTTTCGCGATTTCTGCAAATAACTTATGGACCCCACGGACCGAGGGTCTCGACGCCAAAGGGTACAAAGTCGTACTCTCTGCCAAGGCCTCTATATTTATTACATTAGTCTCTTGTTTTAGTTTTGGACTTCTACATGTATTCTAATTTTCATTGCTTAACCTGTGAAGTTTTTTTAAGGATCCAACAATTTCATAAAACCTCTCTCTATCGATTAGAAATTTAGGTGATTTAAAACAAGTCTTCCAAGTATTATTTAGTGAGAGAGCGGGCGTGGAAGCGAGTACGAGAAATACAAAATTAAACCTTATAAATGAACTCGAATACATAGAGAGCCCCTTTAAGGTCGCTAGCCGTTACGGCGACGATGCTGGTAGCCAATTAGGACCATTAGAAGCATTCGCGGAAACGTCAAACGAGTGGTTTTCCTCATGTTAGCATCAAGTACTATTTTTTTTGTCGCTTCCGATTCCAATTTTAATATGCTGTCGAATCTAAATCCCACTAAGATAAACATCCCGATGTTTGACACCTTTATTTCACGGTTTTATTTAATGAAATCTTGCAAGTTCAATTTGACCCACTTCCCGTGACCGATTGATCGATCATCGAGCTGATCTGATGATGGAGACGGATGGTGGTCATGGGAATTCAGTACTCCGACGTAAACCCAGTTGAGTTTGACCTCGTTAGAATCGTCTCAATGACGGCATACAGAAAAGTACAGCCGGCAATAAAAACTTAAGTACCAAAAATATTTTTTTTGGCAGAAACTTATTTCAATAATTGGCACCCCGCTTTATTGCTATGAAGTAAAATTGAAGGTGTCACATATTGGGCAAGTGTCGAGCAGTCGGGAGTGGGACGTTAACTTAGTCCACGGGCTGAGTCTACATAAATTATGAGAATAACCATTTATTTTTTTATATAACCTAGACACGTCAACGATGGCCCTTTGATAAAAATTGAGGATGCTATAGAAGGAAAAACATGTGACATGCATTCATCCTCAAGATTGTACTGTACACGAGTGTCATTTCATTTTCTTTGATTGATAGTAATATTGGCTAGTTCTTACTTAGACGGCAAATAAATAATTTACTCAGTACCTACTAACAGTACTTACTACTTTACAGTCTTTATTGATAGCAATTTTTTGTGTAATTTCCCATGTAAAGATGATTATTTGCTTTGTATTTATTTCAAAGTCTCCGCAATCAGTGACAATTAAAACAGCATTAGTAAGAGGCAAGGAAGCATCTATTGTCACTTATGAATGATAATTATCAGTCTTTGTGCGAAGTTTCACTGAACCTTCACACGTTGTCAGTGCAAAGGTTGATTGCTGAATATTTATGCCATTTTTAGGTTTCCGTACCTCAAAAGGAAAAAAACGGAACCCATATAGGATCACTCGTGTGTCTGTCTGTCCGTCTGTCACAGCCGATTTGCTGCGAAACTGGACCGATTGAATTGAAATTTGGTAAACATATGTAAATTGGTGACCCAAAGATGGACGCGTAAAGTAAATTAATGAATTCTGAACAAAGGGGGCATTTTTGGGGGATAAACTGGAAAATTAAAAAAAAAGTTTCGCAAACTGTATTGTGTGACATATCAAATGAAAGGGGTTGTTGTAAGCATCTCAGATATTTTTTTTTTATAATTTTAGCGAAAATTGACCATTCCCCCCCTTATTTCCGAATCTACAAGGCTTAAAATTCTGAAAAAAATATGGAAAATAGTTCCTTGCCTAAAGATTACAGGAAAACCTATAAGAAGTTTGAGTATTCAAAGCAACGGGAAAATTCTCAATATTTTACGGAACCCTCACCACGCGAGTTGAACTCGCACTTGTCCGGTTTTTTTTCTATATAGATTGATAATTGAAGACAACCCGGTTAGCAATGAATGTTATGATTTTGGCAACCATAAAAATGAAAACGCCATTGTTTCCTAACGCCGCATTTGGGTCGTAAACAGGAAGAAAAACAAAAAAGTGACGATGAAAAGCACTTACGCGGTATTTTACCACTTCTTTTGTTGGTAAATACCTTCCTACATTATAACTAAAGATAACAAACAGACATTGTAAAGACGCACATAGTGTAATATTTGAAGAGGTTCTTAGATTTCATGCATTTTGACCTCAGATACAGACTTACTCCGTTATTCATAAAACTTATCAAATCTCTGTTACTAAATTGTGTTTTGTGCCTTGCTCACAAACACGACATCGTATGTATAAGTACTTGCAAGTTACACTTGTAGTTTCTGGGCTAAAAGATTTGAGTAACTCAACAATGAAGCACCTTCATAACATTATGGAGGTAAGGAGGTTAGATGCAGTAACGCAAGGAGCAAGGTAATTCCTGCGATAAATTAAGTTTTCGATCTGTTGTAACAATATTACTTATTGCGCCCGAGAGGACGTAATTACATCGATTGCCGACTTCTGTCGTTACACTCAAAACGGAAAACTTCTGCTCACCCCGATATTGGATTTCTTACCCCCTTTTTGCCCGAAGTTAAATTTATAGCTGTTAAAGTGTTAGCAGTTGTTTTTTTATTGACTTTAATGCATTTTTAGGGTTCCGTATCTCGAAAGGAAAAAACGGAACCCTTATAGGATCACTTTGTTGTCCGTACGTCCGTCCGTCTGTCAATACCCTTTTTCTCAGGAACACGTGGAGGTATCAAGCTAAAATTTATATCAAATACTCCGGTTTATTGTCCCTTTGAGCTCGAGCTGTGAAAAAATCAAACTTCTAAGCCAACGCAATCAAAATATACAGCCGTTTATGCCGCAAGTTTCCGCAAATTTTCGAAACTCGCAAAGGAATCAAAACCTACAGGGTACTTCCCGTGAACTCAGAATCTTGAAATTTGCTACGAAGCTGCGAAGCAACGTCTTATAGCGAAAAATTGCGAAAACCGTAAATTTTTAGATACATCATATAATAAAAATATAAAGAATAATAATAAATATCGTGGGACAATTCACACCAACTGATCTAGTCCCAAACTAGGCAAAGCCTGTACTGTGGGTACTAGACAACGGATAAACATACTTATATAGATAAATATATAATTAAATAGATATTAAACATCCAAGACTCTAGAATAAACATTAGTATTCATCATACAAATATCTGCCCCGACCGGGAATCGAACCCGGGATCTCAAGCTTCATAGTCAGGTTCTCTAACCACTAGGCTATTCGGTTGTCATATGTTTAATAATTTTTATACAAATACCATAAATATGACTCGATTGTCGTGATGGGTGAACTTTTACTTTCATTATTGTAAGTAATCGTATTTCATAAGTGCATGATTAAAATAAGAGAAAATTATTAACTTTTACTTATATACCTACAGGTTTGTACGGAACCCTCGGTGCACGAGTCCGATTCGCACTTGGCCGGTTTTTTCCCAGTTTGCTGGATTTAGTGTCAAGTTGTCAACTATATCTAACCGTAATATTAGTTATTGCGAGATTAGCTCATACAAACTTGACATCAGATTAAGTCCTTATATATTTCAGTTCCTTAATCCGGCCTTTTAATGCATATCATTTGTAAAAAATTCTATATCGACGCATGCGTTAACAAAGTTAATTTTCAGTAAAATAATTTGGGTACCTATCAATTAGGATAGCATCCACCAGAGACGTGTTGAGTTGTTGTTCCATACAATTGGCACCTAGTAGTCAAGCATGGAAGGTGTCAAATATGTTTTTTTTTGTATTTACAGCCTTTAAAATGTTTGTTATAGATGCCTGAAAGAAATTGTTTATTATTATTTTATATAAAATACAGTTTCATACGTCTTTGGTGGATACTCGCCCTTAAGGTCCAGTTTGCGTCGGAAACATTTGACAGCCAGCAGCTCCATTGGTTGCTGTCATGGGTAAACTGAGCCTGACGGACGACCAACGTAAACGAGCTCTTATTTACACAGCTTACGCATCTTTAGCTAGTGCTTCCTAAAGGGTTTTCCAACCATAAATATTAATTTGGAACTAAATCAATAAGGCACTCCGTCCACGTACCGTGAAGCGTACGCGAAGGTTGTTCAGTTTTCCTTCTTCCGACTGTAAACAAACGCATTAGCCTGTATTACTCGTTTCGTATTGTTGGGAGTGTTCTGAATACCTTATTAATCTTAATGAGTTTGAAGATGTTCGGTATTGAAAATAGTTATTTACGGAAGAGTATGAAATGACTCACTGATATTACCGCATAGTTTCCGATACGAGTGCCGGTCGGCGACCGGCCCAATAGTTCCACCATCATTTCATATGCTGCGTCCGGGCACATCTTGAACTCCGATCCCGAATAAAATAAACGTTTCAGTGCTAGACACTGGCCCAATATTTGACACTCAATCTTAATTCATCACAATTGAGGTGTACAGCAAGGGAAATGTATTCTCGTACCACCGTAGAACCAGGGACCGGACAACCCTTTCGGCAAGAAAAGCCTTTCAATGGGCTCCCTTAAACACGGCTAACCCATTGAAAGACTTTCCAGTTTGAACTGCTAGCCTATTCATTTGACTACCCCTTACCGTAAAACTTACTAAAAAAATAAAGCTAGCCCTTTGCGATTGCTTTGGTGAGTTAAGCCTTATGCAAAACCCATACAAAACCCTTTATAAGGGATAGCGGGCCGGTCCCTGCTTAGAACCCTGTCGCAATTGACAGGCCATCGTCACTCAAACTCGAGTAATATGTCACCTTATTGCGATAGGGCTCTACGGTGCGGTGGTACCTACGTGAATACATTTCCCTTACTGTACAATATGTGTCAATAATCAGGAATGAACCTTCATTGAACACCTGTCAAACGTAGCGGGACTTATCTTAATTAATTATTACGATTCCATGGGTAAATTTTAGGCAGGGCCAATTTCTGGATAATGAGCGCTTTTTAGCATCACAATCCTTGTGTAGGGTCGAGGAAAATGAAGGTTTGGCACATGTCAACTCTATTTGTATGACGTTGAGGTCCAAAAGTGCTAAACATTCAATTTCCTCGACCGTACAACTAACATCCCAAAGATTCAAAGAAACCCATCCCATCCCAATGCATGCTTTTCCTTTGCCATTTGATGCATCTCTTAAATATAACTTCAGATTCGAAGTTACAGAAATTCACCTACACTTGTACTAAAAGAGTTCTTTGAAAGAATAAGTATTCCCTTTTTTGTTCATTAGGGTAGGTGTACTGAAGTTCTAGCAACAATCTATATTTAGTCAGCCAGCCTTCGGTTCGCCGTAGTTTAAAATAAAACCTGAGGCTGTAATGAGAATGAGATAATCGCTGTTATGCGGGCGTACCGTCAGCAACCACCTTCAAGCGATTCTCTCTCGTAACTAGAGGGGTTAAAGTTGCAATTCTGGTTTGTAAATGGTTTGTTGCCTGGTGCACATCGACAGTGGATGACACCGGGTCCTTATTGTGATAATATCCGGTGCACACAAACACGTGGGTTTTTGTTTAAGAGAAAAAGGTATCATGTGTCCGGTGTTCATAGGTGGTTAAGACCTTTTTCGCTTAAATATTGTGTAATTATCTTTGAGGACGTTTACACGGTTTGGTTACGGCGACGCCGGGCGATTTGCATAATTTGCACATACATTATAAACTTATGTGAAAACTTTGATCTTGAAACTATGAACTGAAGCTTGAAGTGACGGTCTTAATACAAAATGCAACTTATAAACAATAAATTAGTTCTACAGACGTTAATTATAATTTTTAAAGCGCACTACTGCGTGCGTACGGCCGATCTAAGCTGTATCAAAATTTAATTGAAGATAATTATATATATAATTATAATATAAGAATAAGTAAGAAAGTCTTCCCCGACAACATTTGTAATACACAATGCCAACAAGGGGTGTTCAGTTATATCTTTATAAGTTTAAGTTCAATTTTTTAAATCGAAAGTCTTGCCAGGATTTAGATATTTATTAAATTTAAAATTGATGTATGTATTTATGAATTTCACTTGGCAAATATTTTTTCACTACCCGTAGGTGAATGAAGGAATAAGGAAGGTATTCTTAGCAATGTACAAGTTGCAGAAAATTCTCTAAATATAAGGTAATTTCTCAAAAATTTCCGAAAACTTACATGAGAAGTTAAAAATAAGTTTCCTTTAGGTAGTTTCTGCTGGGAATTTTTCATGGATGTATCATTGGTTATATGTATAGGTAATCTATTATTCTTTACAAATACAAAATACAAATACAAAATATTTTATTTGGTTAAATGACAGTGGTTTACAGACAGGGCAAGGTTGAGGCCTCTCATTAGGTATATATGTACCTGTGTTGAGAAGTCTCGCTCTTCCAAACATAGTACATTGTAATGATCCACAATTTAGAAAATAAAGATTTATAGGATTATACTAACTATGATGCAAGATAATTTTGTATGGATGGGCTTTAAGCAGGAAAATTAAACAGCTGATAATGTATGTATCCAGAGAGTTTTTGACATGTTTCCAGTGTTTATGAAATTTAATTTCTGAGAACTTTTCTTATTAGAATTTTCGCAACTTTGGAAACTTCACCGCGGTGCATTGCTAGGTATTCTCCATAACACAACATTCGAATTCAATTCCTACTCCAAAAGGTTTGCGTGTGTTAAAATTACAACATTATTTAGCAAGCCGAGCATCGAACGCCATGAACTAGGTTTTATGCACATGTAAAATTCAGGCACATGTAAAAAACGGGGCCAGCCCCGAGACAGCAAGAGTGTTCCAATTGGAGTAGGTTACGGCATAAATGAAAGCACATCAACTCCCGCTGAACTGGGGCAGCGCGACAGCGAAAGTGCTCCAAAAAACCATTAGAGTGAAGCCTTTAAAATTTGCCAAAACAAATGACTAACAGAACCTAGATCTTTAGTAGGTTGTAATAGAGAAAATAAGCAATTTGCCAATGCAATTATGTTATTCAGGTTACTAAATTGCCTGAATACAATAGCACCGTTTTATTTGTATATAATTACGCTCATTGAGACATTTGTTGAGATCTTATCGTACAGCAATACTCAAGTTTTGACTGAAGGTTCTTCAACAAGTCGCATGATTAAAATTGTTGTATTAAGAAAACTGCTAGATATATTTAACCTACTAGTAATAGACAGAAGTTTTAAACATTAAATGTATAATGCTAGCAACCCACCGCCAAAACAATCTCATTATTGTTATGCATTAATTTAGAAGTTGAGTGATAACATTGGAGCAGAAACAAACATGAATTTTAATTTCGTTAGCAGGGTTTACCGAATTGAAGGCATTTTTATTAACGTCTAATTTCAATAGTTTTTTCAAGTAACCAATTCACGGGCATTAACCTCTAGTCCTCGCTTTAAGTGGGTCATTGGCAAGTCTTTTGCGCACTCGACAGTTATCATCTGCAAAAATTGCAGGATGTCTGCGAGGGGTCAGGGCGGCAACTCACAAAGCTAACCGCTAGGTATACGGCATTAAGTCTGACCTCTGCTTACGTGGAGTTGTTACGAATCTCTGAGTCAAATTTTACTAGAGATGAGCTCTCAAGCGTGTAGGTATACTTTGAAAACGTCTTGTGAATATGATTGTATGGTTGCTGCGTGGTTGCTGCGTGCTGGCTTCGTGCCAGCACGTTGTCGATTGCCGCAGATGCGGATGCAACTTGGCCCGGGTTGGGTTTTTACGTTTCACTTAAACTCACGTTATTGGCAGTCGTGTTGTTTGCAGATTTTCTTATTTTTCTTCTTATTGGGTAGTAGATTTTATATTTATACATGTTTCGTCATTATTAGTGGGCAATGTTTGACGAAAACATGAAACGTGCGTGCGCTGGACACTGACCCAATAATTGAAACATTAAATCTTAATGAAATAGAAATAAACAATGGGTGTCAATTATTGGACATTAAGGTGTCAAGCATTGGGACACTTACCTGACTGAAGTCGCGATGAATTATGAGATCTGTCATTTCCACAACTCCGCCCGCGTGGAACTTGTTTATATCGTAGCTCCATACAAATTTTCATCCCCCATTTCACCTTCTTAGGGAATGATTTTCGGGTTAAAAACATCTCTATACCATCTAAATCGGTTCAACGGTTTAAGCGTGAAGAGCCTTTATTACGCCCACGGGCGTAATGTTTTTTTTCTTAAATTGTATCTGTCAGTCATACGTCAGTTGTATGTTTTAACTTTAACTCATTATACGATGTTAGAAAACGTGTATTTATAAATAAATCTAAACGCAACAATATCAGTGTTGACATATATGTATCAAACATATTTGTTTAATTAAATTATTTTAATAAAAAAAAAAATTAGTTAATGGGTCGTTCTTCTTTTTTACCGACAATGATCCGAGGTTTTTCTGTTTTTTTGGTTTTTGAACTATCGAAAATTGTGGTTTTGAAGTGCGATTTTAAAAAAAATGCATAGGTTTCTTCATTAGAACTAATTAAAGTTTCCTTTCTGGCCAATATAAATATTTATTTACGGTTGGTTTCTAAAAAAAAAACATGTGACAAAGTGGACTCTTTCAGTGGGGACAACATTTTGGTTTACCACTCTGTCACGGCATTCTACGAAAAAAAAAAACATTAAAAAAAATGCTAGTTAGAGAAAGTGAAATATTAAACATCACTAATTAATAAAATAATATGGACGTTCATTCGAACATTTTAAAACCGTAAACATCATTACTCAAATGAGATGCCGTAATAAGACGAAGGACAGGCTATTGTCGGTCGAAAAGAAGAACGACCCTAGTGCCTGTGTAAAATATTTTTAACAGTAATTTTTAAATCGTGTCTGTATGCCGAAGGGTCTTTTGCCTTGCGCGCCTCACGGCAAATTCAATAAAATGGACGATTGACATATTGTAAATTTTTATTGCGATCAGTATTCAATTTGTTTCAAATGTATTTTTTTCCCTCGCAAAGGGCTTCGGGTATTTTTTAAATTTATTTAATACAATTTTTAGTAATAGTTACAGTGTTGCACATAAAGCCACTATTTAAAACCTGGAAGGTTTAGGCAATAGTTGGCGATATCGCGCGTTTCATCCCGCTTTACTCACGTTCGCAAAAAATGAGTTACCAACTTCGAAACACAATGTACTATTATTAATTTTATGTTTTCAAAGGATCAGACCTTACGAAAACAACATTATCAGACCGAACATTCTCTTCGCGTGTAGTAGGTATGTCAACACCTAGACATTAGCAAATCCACGGTGATATAATCAGCAAGGAGTAAATGCCAAGAGAAAGAAAATAAAGGTTGCTTTCATGTTATTACAGCTGCTGGTAAGTAAATACACTATATAGTAATGTCTTCAATACACGTGACAAACATAACAAGTGAAATGCGCGGGATATCTAAACTCGTCACCGATTGCTTGGTCAAGTGCTACATCAAGGGAAAGACAGAGTTAGCATGGTCTCCGATCTTTTTACTTCGCCGAATGCTAGTCAAGGGTAAGACAATTAAGTATTCTATGCGCTCGATCCAGAATAAGCCCGGGCGCGCTACGCTCGGTCCATGATCTTTAAACTAGATCGAATGCCTGTCTCACCACTACACTCGTTACGTTAAGGATAAGTGGAGTAAACCGAGGCTGGTGGCTGATGCAACGCGGGAGCAACGCTCGCGGGATTACAAGCATCCCGTGGAGGGTTGCCAAACGTCCGCTCTTAATATTCACCTGTTAATTGCTGAGCTTTATTACTGAACGCACATACCATTGATGAGGAGAGACCGGTTGAAAAACCGCAATACCTTAGTCTTCCTTAGTCTAATGTTTTAACACATCATCCGAATTATAATTATACATATACAGAAACTGTCTCTTGAAGGCGTCTTTCCAAAGAATTGATGCGTCTGATATAGCAAATTTTTGGAAAAAATGTGTAGACGCATCCGTAATGTCAACCTTTTGATATTGTTTACACAGAGCTTAGCTTTAGCCTAGCCTAACGCCAAATGCAAGGCTTCTGCTGCTTGAAAAATGGTTGTAGAACAACAAGCGTTTAGCAAACTGGAACTGGCATATATGATTATGAGTGGCAATTTTAACGATTATATCACTTATTCAGTGCCAACTACATAAACATATAGTAACTAAGGAGATATTTGTTCACTACTCGCCAATCGCTAGCGTTCGCGGTGTGCCATTTAAAAAAAATGCCTTGTTCCTTGCAACGAGCTAAACTCTGTCCCTCCCTGCCAACACGTGTGGCGTTCAAAGGATTATTACCCTAGAGGTTGCGATTGCGACTTACCTCTCGGTGGTTACAGTAACCCGCCGCCATGAGCTTGGTCGTTTGATACAGGATACAAGAAACAATAGACTGTTTAGACGCACGCTGATGTTGCCGGTAACCCTAGAACAGCGATACATGTGCCAGCCTGCGCGTGAGTTGATAATACAACACGATGAGTCAGGCGCTCAGGCGCAATGTAAGGTATTACGGTTTCTTGTTTACTTGCTTTAAGATTATATGATGTGCATTGTACAGTACGTAACAAAGAAAGGCAAATTTTTTAACTCGTTGAAGAAAAGGTAGAAAAGACGTATTAGTGTCTTGTTAATATGTCCCAGTTCGCAAAAAAAAAATCCTGTTAGAAGGATCATAATTTAGGAAATTATTGTTCAGTACCTGGTGTATATTGAGATAAACCGTTCCCCACTTTTAGACTTTACATCCAAAAGTGACGACACTTTCAATCCGCGGCTATATGAAATTAGAGATATTCTAAAGAAAGGTGTAGGTCAAGAATAAATTAAACTGATGAGCCTGAATGAAAAGTGTTTTGAAAGTAAAGGAAACCAAAAATGCATGTCAGAACAAGAGAACATCCGTGATCGTTGCCTAATCATTGGTAAATCAATAACAGCCGTAGCAAGCAAGCAGCGTCAGTGACGCAAATGGACAACTCCCTCTTAATTATCGGAAAGTATTTGATTGACGAACATACACAGGTGAAATTCCACTCCATTTTTTTGTCGAACTAAATGAACATTGAAAGTGACACACCAAAACTTTTTGTGCGACCTCAAACCTGCTTTTACTCATGACATTAATACCCGCCGGGTCTCGACGCAATTTGTCTCGGCCTGTCATAAGCACTCGTCGATCATAATTTGTTTGCTGCAAAAAGTTTGTAAATAACATTTAGATGTCGGGGTTTAATCGATGGGTCCGGTTGGGTAATCGTGTTCATTAATTGTGTTAATAAAGAATTGCGTTACTTATTTAATTTTGAGTCACCGATTTCCTCGTAACATGGACTGCAGTAAAATGAAGGAATTGTGCTGTATAGAGTAATAGACTCGTTTTGCTTCTCATAAAATGATTATTTTTTGTAGTAATCTGATTCACACGAGTTTCCCTATTATATGCATTAACTTATTTGGGAACACTAAGAAAGTGGATTGACTAATTAGATATGCCTATCTCCGCCTTGACGCCATGACGATCGTCCGTCCATCAACTACCTTCGTTTATAGCCTATATTTTTAACCGTTATCATCAATTTCATCAAAAGCATGTACCGTTTAATTTCTCCCTTGTAATAGAAACTCCGCAGCCCCGAGGGAGCGGCTTTCATTACAAGCGGTCAATTTGGGGGATCACATGATTGATGGCTTCCACTAAGCTCTACGAGGCTCTGCCATTTGTGATTTATATCACTTGATTCATAAGATCACAATATCACATATGTATTTGTATTAGTCTTTTGTACTTTATACAATTCTGTACTGGCCCATCGTATACTTTGGACATTTGCATTATAGGTATGTCGGATCATGGATAGGTATTCATTAATTAACGTCAATTTGATAGCCACATCGGAATGGTAAATCATTCACGATTGTTATAATATAAACTTTAAATAACTTTTTTTAAGTCCTGAAAAGTTACAGGCTTAATCGCTTGGGAAATAAACATTATACGAAATTAAAAATATGCGATGAATTGTTACCGCTACCAAAAAAAAACCAGAATACGGCACTTTTGGTGCAATACGGAAGAAGTATGTTGCATCAAATTATGTAAAAAGCAAAAATGAGCAGACATTGTCCTTCTAGTAAATGCGTTCTTGTGATGACTTGTCTAATGTTTCCTTGTCGTGATTGGCCAAGTTATTTGTTTAGTGACTATGTTTTATGAACATGTCGTGTTGGTGCAGCTTCAATATTGTTTCTTTAGTGTAAAGCAATTGACGCGTTTGCTTAACTGAAATCACAATCACTTTTAGTAGGTAACTGGCGTTCCTAGATTTATTAGTCAAGTTTACACTTTTACATTTTGTCTGACTAAAATCTCGTTATTTGCACTCCCATTCAAATGTTAATTTTCTTCTTAATGAATGATTCCCAGGACTAGAAGTATTCTTTGTTCAATTTTCATACACATAGCAAGCGGTTGAACGGATTGAGCGTGAGAAGGTGAAAACCGACAGAGCTATTTTTCATCATATTCATATTCATATTTATTCATAGAACCAGTTTACATGTCATAAAGTACATTAAAATAATAATAATAATAACATTACAAAATTATGAAATAGTCTTGTCTTTATACGACATAAATTCATTATAAGTGTAAAACGGGTGCCATATTTTTATTCGACAAGCCATATTTTTAATCGACGCTTAAAGCTATTTTACATGCGTGAGTCTGTTTGATTTGGCGATCTTGCGACCAATGACTGCAAGTTTTCCGGCGTTGCGTGTGTTACGATTATGGATCATCCCGTTTGTTTTATAATCCGCTAATCTTCTATTCTATTCTATTCTGTGGCATCTCAAACGTTAGGTACTTATGTATTATTATAGACAACCAACGGACTACATTATTCGCTTTGGCCACCATATTCGCTCTCTAGTTTTGATTAGTAATGATCGGCTTCCTGCTAAACTAATAACCGATCCATAGTTGAGAGACAATTCGAGTTGATTACCCCAAGGACAGCCTGGTATATAGGCATATGCTCCGAATGTCATATGTTCGAGTATGTACAAACAGGAACACGCTACACTGAACATTGGTAGCCCTTATCCCGTTGGAATACGGTTCAAATATCTATCTGATGATACATGCACGGTGTCGTCTGGGCACACGGAGTCAGTCAATAATGGCACAGTAAAGCGACGAACGCAATATTCGCCCGTCGGCGATCTACTTTGAAATAGTTTACGCAATTACGCACACATTCTTTTGTACTTTTTCGTTGAACGTGAAGCGAAGAAGTAGACGGATTACAGAAAGATGAAATTATTAAGCCGGTGTGAATCCACCACCATTGATTGAGCCAGCCATATTTACTATCGGTTAGCGTCTCATCATCATCATCATCATATCAGCCGAAAGACGTCCACTGCTGGACATAGGCCTCCCCCAAAGAGTGCCAAAGTGACCGGTCCTTCGCCACCAGCGGTTAGCGTCTATTAAAACTTATTTGACGACTGGTTTTGGTTTAGTCTACATAGTTGGTAGTGAACCTGCCTACGAAGCTTGGGGTTTGAATCCTGGTAAGGTCATTTATTTGTGAGATGAGCACGAATATTTGTTGCTGAGTCATGGATGTTTTCTATGTATTTAAGTATTTAATTATTTATATAAGTATGTTTATCGCCGTCTAATACCCATAGTACAAGCTTTGCTTAGTTTGGAACTAAATCGATTTCAGTAAAAAAAACCGGACAAGTGCGAGTTCAACTCGCGTGGTGAGAGTTCCGTAAAATTGCTATGCTCTAAGCATCAGGCGCTCCATACAAAATACACAAATCTATTGATAATTTTCCCGTTCCTTTGAATACTCAAACTTTTTATAGGTTTTCCTTGAATCTAGGCAAGGAAATATTTTCCATATTTTTTTTCAGAATTTTAAGCCTAGTAGTTTCAGAGAAAAGGGGGGGGGGATGTTCAATTTTCGTATTTTTTCATGTTAATTCAAATCTGTTTCTGCTAAAATTAAACAAAAAATACATCATACAACAACCCATTTCATTTAATATGTAACACAATACAGTTTGCGAAACTTCAGTTTACCCCCCAAAAGTGGTCCCCTTGTTTAAAATTCATTAATTTACGTATATTATGTTTACCAAAATTCAACTCAATCGGCCCAGTTGTTTCGGAGCAAATCGGCTGTGACAGACGAGACGGACAGACGCACGAGTGATCCTATAAGGGTTCCGTTTTTTCCCCCTAAAAAAGAAAAAAAAACTTATACCTTACTGTCAGATCAGTGGTATAATGTAAGTATCATTCAAAATCATATCTCTGATGTTATTGATGCAAAGATCAAAGCAAAATAAATAGAAACTCGTTCGTTACGTTACCGTTACGTATGTAAACACTTCTCCACGCTCGCTGATCTAAATTTTGATTCTAATATCCTGGTGGATCAATACAGAAATAATAATGTAATATTTTATGGTGCACCACTCAACCAGTGACATGAGAAACCCATATAGGTCAATAGACCTTTTTAGCAGTAGCTAAGGTACTAATCGATTTCTAATGAAACCATGCTATTTACAATATTAATAACAGGTAACATAGTAACTTTACATTGCGATAAACAAATGACTACCGTGGTAATAGCGGGAAACCGTAGGTACATTATGACGCACTCTGCCAAATTACCTTTGCAATCGATTGAGTCTATGATTATCAAGTTGACAGATGAATAAACCATTAAACTAACGATAGACAGCATTGCTATTAAAGTAATTGTTGTATAAAATAAAATACTTCATTTGTTATGTAAAGACGTTTAGTGAGGCCAACATTAAGAGATTAGTTGAAATAAATTGCAATTAAGGTCAGCAGATGAAGCTGTAAAAAACCTTAAGCGAAACGGTTTGGCACCGTCGGAGGAAACAACTGTGTTTGCCAGTTGCCGGCCTAGGCCTTCTGCCAGCCTCGACCTCATTCAGCTGTCAATAATTGAATAATACCGGAAATATTACCCGGCGACGTCGCTGAGGCTTACATTTCTCAAATACCTGTGCTCCTTCATGCGTAAAGAGAGCCCGCACTATTGCAGGTATATTTTGGATTTATTCATTTATTTGTATGGCTAATTCAATCGTTCCTATTATCTAATATTCATCTGCTGGACCCATAGGTTAGCGTCGTCGTTTTCCAAGGTGAACAAGTCCTCCAGTTGCCCGCTGTACTTGGTGAGCGGGCACGCGCTGATGATGTGCGCGACGTTCTCCTCGGCGGCGCCGCACGCGCACGCCGGCGAGTCTCTCCATCCACACTGGTGGCTGCGACCACAGCCGGTTCGCAGTCGGTTTAGCTGGCACCAGTCTCTTCTGGGTAGAGAGAACCCCGGCAACTTCACTATGGGGTTTATTGTGGTTATAACAGTTACGACATCTCTCGGTGGATTTTCAGCCCATTCTTGTTTCCGCTGCTCCGATATTTCAAAGTGGCTACCTAGAAGCTCCGTGGCAGTGAGATTCGGAGGATGGCGATGGCGTGACTTTAACCGCTGCGACGGCGGATTTGTGAAGTTATCATGTAGGTACCGGTAGTTTGGGGTTAGCCAGGATCTTTTGCGCTTCTGCCAGGATATTTTAGATAAAAAGGCTGGAAGGAGGTATGTCATCTCTCTCAAATTTGGCGCAGCTCAGCTGGCACTGAACTGATCAATGATCTCCGTTATACCTAAATACCTAAGTAAATGACCTATGTTGGCGGTTAAGAAGTTGGACCATTAATGTATTCTTCAGCTATCAAAAACCTCATATGCATTTAAAATGTCACTAACTCGCATACGATACTATTAGATTTACACACTTTCGTAGACTACGGTGACTGTTTACGATTAGGTGAACCTCTTGTCCATCATGGTATAAAAGCACCTAAATATAGTATGAATCTCACCCTTTCCTCTCATTTTTAAAACTAAAAAAGCTCCTAGAGTATGATAATGTCTCAAACTTGCCTTACGCACGCGGCAAGAGTGATGATTCACGCGATGAATCAAATTAAAGTGAGTCAATCCTCAACAGCCGAACAACAGCAAAAACGGCGAGAAATTCCAATGGGATTTGTTGCGGAAAGTGGTAAAAAAAGCTGATTGGGCGCATTCCAGGGCTGCCGTTCATAAAGCTGATCGACCTCTCACCCGAGGGTAACCAGTCAAAGGCTGCTTGTCGATGCGTAGCTGTTTCAGATCTGGATGTCAAGATATACTGGAGGTGTATGTAGTGGTGAGTAGGAGCTGCTTGTGAGTAGCTCAGCTGGCCGGTGGCGCCGGCGCCGGACGTTGCACCGTTCCGGATGGCCATTGACCATTCCAACTTTATGTTATAGTTATAGTGCAATTACCTTAAATTGGCGACTGACAGATAGCGCTCAGAACATTAAAAAAAAACTACTTATTTATTTATTTCTCAAGGAGTAGCTATAAAACTAAATTAGTAGTATCGTGAACAAAAAAGCCAATTATAGAATTCCACAGTTAGCCCTAGGATATATAAATAACAACTTTGTAAGATGTTAGAGTCGAGAGGCAATTTTTTTTCTGGTTACCTGCTTGAAGGTGCTACTAAATTTGATCAATTAGATTTAGGTAGTCACTTTAAACAGTTTCAACTAACGTTCAGAAAGTCTCTTTTAAATGTAGAAGCATAGTATATTATTAGTTTAATGTCGTTAAGGTAAAAAAGCAGATGGATTGAAACTATCTACTTGAAAGAAATTACCAATTGATATATATCATAGACTACTGTAGCTATTTAATTTGTCAAGTATACCTCAAAAAGAAAAAAACGGAACCCTGTCTATCTGTGTCAAGACCCTTTATCTCAGGAACGCGTGGAGATATCGAGTTGAAATTAAAAGTTTAAAACCATATACTCAGGTCTTTGAATATGTGAAAAAATCAAACTTCCAAGTTAACGTGAACAAAAGATACGGAAGTTTATACCGCAAAAAACGTTTATTTCGACACTCAAGGGAATCAATATTTATAGGGTACTTTCCGTTGACCAAGAAGGGGAAGAACTGAAAACGAAAAAACAGCGACGAGAAACAAATGACTAATACCTACAAATGCAAATGTCTGTTTTATTTACTTTGTAAATAGTGACGTTATGGTTGATTCTATCTTTTCTGCGTTGGTTTGCGTTCTCGCGCAGGAACAAAACGGTAGGTACAATCAGCAGCAGAACGCGGACGAAGTGTTCAAAATTATCGGCACAAGTGCACAACCTCTTATATAAATGTTCTAATAATAAAGAAAACATAAAATTTTACATGTCAATTGCTTACTCACTGTCACAAGTGTATCTAACAAGTGTGTGTGTGTGTGTGTGTGTGTGTGTGTCACTGTTGCATCTCCCAATCCTGTCATTCTACTAGCGTTGTACCCTTGAGGAGCCCGGGGCAGCTTTGGTACAGTCGATTCTCCAATATCTATACAGACAACCTTTCAAAAATATCTACACATGCGTCTTATGTTAGTAACAATAGAGACTGTGTACAGATATTTTTGAAAGGTTGTTCGTATAGATATTGGAGAACTCGACTGTACCTAATAATCCCAAGATTTGGCGTAGGCATTAGTTTTAGTAAAGCGACTGACATCGGACATTCCAACGTCTTTTTGAAAAACCAAGTAGTACAGTCGCCATCAGCTATATCGGAGCGGCTAAAGTGATCACAAATATCTGAACATGCCTCTATTGTCGAGGCATTAGAGGCGTGTTCAGATTTTTGTGAGCACTTTGGCCGATCTGATGGCGACTGCACAAGACGGGGTTCTATCGTACCCACGACCTCGATATTTATAGTCGCGTGCCTTAACCACTCAGCCACAGTGGCACTCCGAATCCCAAAACACATAAATAAACTGACAAAACTACAGGTAGGTACAGGATAACAAAAACTGTAAGCTTTTCCAATCACGGTGTCGACGGGCCGAAATCAATAACGTTCACGAATAAATTAAAATGTCCGAAAGCGTAGCGGCATTCATCGGCACGCGCTTCAATCCATGTCCGGTCTCACAATCACTCTGCTACAACATCATATTTGGCGACACCAACACTTTTTTAGGGTTCCGTACCTCAAAAGGGAAAAAACGGAACCCTTATAGGATCACTCGTGCGTCTGTCTGTCCGTCTGTCACAGCCGATTTGCTCCGAAACTACTGGACCGATTGAGTTGAAATTTAGTGACCATATGTAAATTGGTGACCCAAAGATGAACGCGTAAAGTAAATTAATGAATTCTGAGCAAGGTGCCACTTTTGGGTGGTAAACTGGAAAATTAAAAAAAAAAGTTACGCAAATTGTATTGTGTGACATATCAAATGAAAGGGGTTGCTGTAAGCATCTCAGTTGTTTTTATGTAATAATTTTAGCAAAAACAGATTCGAAGTAATTTAGGAAAACAGACGAAAATTGACCATTCGCCCCCTTATCTCCGAAACTAATAGGTTTAAAATTCTGAAAAAAATATGGAAAATAGTTCCTTGTCTAAAGATTACAGGAAAACCTATAAGAAGTTTGAGTATTCAAAGTAACGGGAACATTCTCAATATTTTAGTGTATTATATACGGAACCCTCACCACGCGAGTTGAACTCGCACTTGTCCAGTTTTTTGTTATACATACTTTTATTCTAGATTTAGGCCGGATTCGATCAATATCGATATAAGGACATAATCTGACTTTAACCGTCAAAATTGTATGGTCTCTCGTAATAAATCATTATCATTCAATTAACACTCAGTGAGGGTTTTATCTGATAATGTTGTCAATAAATACTCTGATAATTTTTCGATGTATTTAAAGTAAGAAAGTTCCCTAATAATTGGTTCGGTAGCTAGTTGTGTGAAAAAGTTACCTATATAAAAACATTGTCACAAACTTTCGCGTTTAATACCACGTTAAGGATACTGAACAACACGAATTGACTGTGGATTGCGATATGTCGATATCCTTTACTATTGAACGGGAAATACTTGTATACATATATAACGATTTCGATGAAATTTGGAATGGGTTTACGGAGGTGAGAAATCGATCTGCTAAATCTTATATCTGGGAAAAATTGTTTTCTCCGTATTGTCTCTATTTTTACCCGAGCAGAGCTCGGTCGCTCAGGGACTAGTTATGATACAGCTCTCGTGCTAACTGGGATTTTCTTGTTCAACCATGTTGAATCTAATATAAATAGCGCGCACTCGTTTGCTCGTGCGCCAAGCCTAAAGCCTTGTACACAGCCTAACTTAGCGAAACAAAACTGATTCCAATCCAATACATCCAGTCAAACTCACCCTTGTGGTTGTAATTAGTGTACGTATTATAATCATTGACTGTCGCTGAGAGAAAACGTTTTAATTGCTATGTGGTAAGCGACCAAGATGCTGGATGAAGGAAAATTCAACTTTCCTTTCTGTGTTACAAATATCTTCCACAAATTAACCTTGTCAACAATTTGCTCAGTAAAGATTTGTTATGGATGCGTTTATACGAAGAGGAAGAAGAAGAGGAGTGCCGGTTCGCCGTTCTCCCTACCATCTGCGAACTTGGCGGGGCCGTTCCGCTGAAACAGCGTTGGTGGGACCGCAGAGGAAGAGGAATGCCGGTATTACGGTGCGCCGCTTTCCTATCCTCTGCGGCCGAGACGTGGTCGGTGGTGGAACCAAGACTTACTCCGCTACCGGGTGCTGGATTTTCCGCACCCATGATCTCCTCGTAGCGGACGGGGGGTCCACTACTGAACAGGTGGAGATCGAGGAGGCGGGCGAGCCAAAACATCTTCTGCTTCCGGGCATCCGCGAAGGAGCCGCTTGTGGGTGGCTGCCGCTGGCGGGGTCGCGGATGTGTGCGCAAGCGTTCCCGTAACCTCGCCACAAGGCGGTGAGGTGGCAAGTGGGGGGTTTTTAGTGGCACACCGTGGGTATCATTTGTCCATACGGGAGTCCCACATAAACACTAGGGTCACCCTCTGCACCCGGGTGGTATGCGTAACGCATTTTCCTCTCCTAAGCAAAAAAAAGATGTAACATTGACATTAAAACGTAATTGATATCATCCTTGTTGACACGACAAATCTGTAACTTTGGATCAGCCTTTCGCCTAGCAGTGAACCTGAGACCGTTAGATTCATAATCAGACTAGCTTTTGCCCGCGGCTTCGCCCGCGTACTAAGAGTAATGTTAACCGTCTACAAAAAAGGTGCATCTCAGTTTCAGTCTCTTATATATTTAGATCGACTCTACATAGACTCTGCATATTGAACATAGACTGTACATATCGAATCTACATATCGACTCTACATATCGACTTTACATATCGACTATAAATATCGAATCTACATATCAACTCTACATATCGACTACATATCAACTCTACATATTGACTCTACATATCGACTCTACATATCGACTCTACATATCTACTCTACATATCGACTATACATATCGGCTCTACATATCGACTACATATCTGGACCCCCATATAAAATTTCACCCCCTCTTTTAAGGGGTTGGGTGCAGATTTCCAAAAAAAAAATGATGCACGATTTTTTGTTAGTCACAAATAGTCCGCATACCAATTTTTAGCTTTCTACCTTGAAAATTTCGGAATGCTCCATACAAACTTCCACCCCCCATTTTGTGGAAGTAGGAGGTTAGAAAGAGACAAAAAGTAGCCTATGTCACTCTCCATCCCTTCAACTATCTCCACTTAAAAAATCACGTCAATTCGACGCCCCGTTTTGCCGTGAAAGACGGACAAACAAACAAACAAACAAACAAACACACAAACACATACACTTTCCCATTTATAATATTAGTATGGATTCAACAACGAGGCTAACCGTGTCAAAAATGGTCTAGATTCAGCCCTTTCACAGCGAACTTTCACACGGAAGGTTCGCGCTGACCGAACGATTATCCTATTGAGAACGTTCGCGATTGGAAGATCGGTCAAATTACATCAAATTATTGTGACACGGCATTTATTTTCGTCTGCAGGACGTATTGGGGCCGGGGAGATAGCTTGTCCATCTTAATCTGAAAGCGAAATGGGCCTCTATTGCCGATCATTCATTCAATTGATTGATTGCTGAACTTTCTAACGCGTTAACTGAACTGTCGGAAGGCGTCGTCACCAGTTTATTTGTGAAATGAAATAGAATTGGTTCGTGTAATTTATTCTTATTTTAATTGTGTAAACATATGGATGCAAATCTGAAATAAATGACTATTTAATTTGTACATTGTTACCTACTACCATTCTCTGCCCCGTTCTATAATGGCCTAGGTTTTCTCTGGAAAATGGTCTGAAAAATCAGACGGCAGTTGCTTCCGTAAACTAGTATCTACGTAATTCTTGCGATACCAAGTATTTTGTAGTTAAACATTCAATTTATATACTTATCTCCTCAATATCGGTGGTTGCTCGCATCAGGCTATGCGCTTCACATTACAGGATTTCAATTCAAAAAACGCGTGCTTCCTTGCGTGCTTCTATTTTATCTACCCGGTTCAACCTAGCGAGTGGGTAGTTAAAACTAAAGTAAACTAAACATAACACAAGGCTTTATTGACCTAGAAGTGGCACTGCACATTAAATTCACGTTTTCTGCCTACCTTTCTCGGAACAAAGCCAAAATGTCTCCTAATATTTATTGTATTGTTTCTCTCTGTAACTGCTTTGTTTGTGTGAGGTGTGCAATAAAGAGTATTTGTATTGTATTGTAACCTATTTATTTACTATCTCAAGCCGGCTGGTAGCTGGAGGAGGCTGGTCACCGTGGGGAAATATGACCACAACCCTTCAGCGTAGCTGGAGGAGGTTGGTCACCGTGGGGAAATATGACCACAACCCTTCAGCGTAGCTGGAGGAGGCTGGTCACCGTGGGGAAATATGACCACAACCCGTCAGCGTAGCAGGAGGAGGCTGGTCACCGTGGGGAAATATGACCACAACCCGTCAGCGTAGCTGGAGGAGGCTGGTCACCGTGTGGAAATATGACCACAACCCTTCAGCGTAGCTGGAGGAGGCCTTTGCTGACTGGCAACCGGACACTTTATGTTTAAAACAAATAAGAAAACTTTGAACTAAACAAAGAAACACAACATTTGGATGTTTTTAATACAGGCTTAAATAAATAATGATACAATAAAAACTATATCAGATTAAATGCAAGCTTGCGTCAGTTTGAGTGGTTAGTCTCTCGCTGGTACCGTTAGACGGGATATGATCAGGGTGGCTGCGCGGGAGTAGGGTCACCGACCGCTCGCACCTGCGCACTTTTTGCACAAATGCAATTCGAGCAAATACGCTTTAATACTTGTCCAATTATGTCATGGTATGTTTTTTTCTAATTTACTGTTGATATGGTGACATATTATAAAATTGGCTACTTTCCTAAAAAAAAAATTTAGTCCGTAGTTAGACTATCAAAAAATATTGGACACGTATTTTTTTGTTTGTCGATTAAACAAAAAATGATGAAGATGTAGCCCGTTAAAGTTCCGCGTGACGTCACATTATAGTACATTTTCTATGCTACATCTTCATCATTTTTGTTTAATCGACAAACAAAAAAATACGTGTCAAATATTTTTTGATAATCTAACTGGAGGACTAAATATAATTTTTTTACCCAGGAAAGTATACCCAATTGTTTAGTTGGGTCCATTTCGTGACACGGCCTATACGGGTCAACTGTGTGGAGTGATAAAAGTTTGAAATCTTATGACGCGGGCGTCACATCGACGCACGAGCGTACGGACGCACGACTACGTCGCTTGTTCATAAGGAAAAGTAGGGAAGGGGCATTTTTTGAAAAATAAAATAGGAAGGAAGACCGATAGGAAGTAATACGTGAGCGAGGCTACTGCCATTGGTGGATTTTTTTCGCCCGGCTCTAGTGGATTCTCGTCCTAAACAAACCAAACCAACCGGGTTAACCCGCGCTTCAAAGAGACGTTATATTACTTACGTAATACGAGCACCATGACTAATGATTGATTGTAATTGTTTCAGAATGCGAGGCGTCATGGCGCCGTGTTTGAGTGTAGGCGGGATTCTGGCTGTCCTCAGCTTGGTTGCTTTAAGCAATGCCGGTAAGTTCATCAATATTAATACCCACAACAGCGCGTGTGGTCCTGCCGGAGGTTTTCCCTGGCTTTCTAAAGGCTACGCGGGAAAATCCGTGGTGGGAACCACACCACGCGACGTGTTCCGATCGCTTTATTGGGTTCGTCCTATGAATGAAAGCACATATGTTTTTCGATGGAGATCGGCATTTGTGGAGCAGCAGTGAAAGTATCTTAATCTTACAAATAAGCGTTAGGGCATATGCCCTAGTTGATATCAACTCACCTTCAAAAATGCAATTTGATATTTCCTAACGTCCGGTCGAAGACTTCATCAATGTTCAATAATCTGGTTCATACGGACAGGAAGGCGGGTAATCTCGAAAGTAGGAATCTGTCAAATAGAAGATTTGGTGTTAGAATGACACTGTAAACACGATAATAATCGCCCATAGTCTAACGAAGACTCACAAAACCTATTTGTAAACTTTATTGCATGTATGGAATATATATTTATTGAAAGTAAATACAAGATTATGATTAACATTAACTAAGATGAATTAAAACTAAGTTAAATCTAAAAAAGGCCCTCGAGGCATTGTACCGAGGATGCTGGCGGCGTTTCCTCGCTGAATTGCAATGCTGATGCGTTGCGCGAGAAAGCCGCCAGCTCTTCGGTCACCAGTTACATCGACCAGACGTTTCGCGATTTCTGCAAATATCTTATTGCATTGATACAAGGTTTAAAATTGAATTCGCTAACGTCCGTTACTCTAATCAAGTACTGTCACGCTAGATAATATAATTAATTCCACAACAACTCGTAACCTTCTACCGAAGTAATTGAATGAATGAACTGATTGAATGGTTAAATTTAACGGAACATGACCCTGGAATGTTTTGTTGAGTCGTCTGCGCCATTCCAAGTGTCAACTAAATGAGTCACTAAACACGCTATGGTTTTGGAAACCGAAGGCCAAGTCTGTGTATGCTGTATACAATACATGTCAGTTTGAAATCGAAAGGATTTTTCCTTAAATAAAATGTTGATTACATTTTTTTTCTGTGATTCATGGAAGTGTTAAGAGATAGATGTGCTTGTTGTGCAATCATCGTCATCACGTGAGGGCTCTGGTAGCTCTGGGTGGGCCTTGGCCTGGTCCAGTCTTTTCCTCCACGCTGCGCTGGTCTGTTCTTGGCGACTTCACTCTTATTGTGTAACTCTTGGGTTTTAAGGACGTAAGGACGAGTGCCTTTCATAAACGTGACGCTGGCGAACATGCTGGTGCGTCATGCATGCTGCGTCATTATTCCATACTAAGTGATTTTAGAATTGTTTTTTCTTGCACATCTTGCATCTATATTTGTCTAGATTATGTAGGTAGTACTAGTAACTAAAATTAGCGTCCTCTTATTCTTGTTGCCGTCATATTTACCTTTTTAAAATATAATTTCATTCTTCATTGTGATCCCTTATTTAATATTACTTTACGTGACTTGCAGTTTGATAATTCACATTCTTTAAATAGTTCGATTGTTTTATCTGAGGTACATATAAGTAAGATAATAAGATAAGTAAGACATCGTATTAGAGTAAATCACACTATTCACACTAAAAACGGTTTAAAAAAATACTTTTTATACTCGTCGACTTTAATGTTTGAATTAATACACTAAACTAAAACCACATACTTCGTTTCTATGGAGCTCCCAACTCAATTATAATAATTATGAGACAACGCTTTAGACAACTAAAATAAATTCGACCAATCACGTGGCGCCTTAAGGCGTAAACTGAACTAAAATGAATTTGACCAACAGGACGTCGCGTTGATTCCAATACAAAAGACATCAACGGCGCACCTTTGACTTATTTATATTTTTCATACCAAGTCTGTTTAATTATTTCTCTTGACTCGTATAAATAGTATTGTATACAAGAGTTCCACAATTAGCTCTTAAATTCTCGTACCTTACTTTAAACACGGTATTCGACTTTAAGAGCCCTTATTGTGTAACGATTATATGAAATACTATTATTAGGTAGTATAGTCTCTACAAACCATTCATTCATTACAATCATAGTGCGTATTTTGAAAAGCGTTGCGTTGTTTCATAACACTGCCTGCTTTCAATAACAATGGTCTTAGCGCTGACGGTTGTGCCAAGTTGCAACGTTCGTTGGTCAGCAATCTCACCACGACCTTTGAACCATGCCTATGGAACTTACAGGGCAATTCTGTGGGCATTTTGTGTTTTCTTGATGGTTGTTAGGAAGGTCAGCCGAGGATGAGCAGTGTTGAGACTTGAGAGTGAGGGGATTTGTCTCCGTCCCTAGCTGTCGCAATGAATCCTTACATCAAAAACCGGCCAAGTGCGTGTCGGACCACGCACAATGTAGGGTTCCGTGCCTATTAAAAAGGTCGTATCGTCACAGAAATCTTACGGCGTTTAGGTCCTTTTCTTTAAGAAAGGCAGTTTTTCAGCAATATCTCGAAAACCTTTGAACCGATCTTGTTCAAAATAATTTTCGGTGAAAGAATTTAACAAGTCATATGTCCATGATTTTTTTCATATTTTTAAAATACACCGTTCAAAAATTAGAGGGGGGGGGGGGGCAGCATTTTAGTGACTTTCGGGGCGACTCTGTTCACTTAATCAAAAAAATTGCTGAGAAACTTTATATTTATTTTGAAAGGCCTGTCGATTGATGCCACACGTGGGCTGACAATGAAAAAAAAATGTTGACTTTCAGTTGTATGTATGGAGTGCACCCCTAAAAAAAAATTTAAATCATTCAATTACAAAACTATGTAGCGGCTAACAAAATACACCTATCCTCAAAATTTTATTCAAATACTCCTTATAATTTTCGAGTAAAACGCCTGTGACATACGGACAGATGGCCAGACGGACAGACGGACAGACGGACATAACGAAACTATAAGGGTTCCTTTTTTGCCATTTTAGCTACGGAACCCTAATAAAGGGTCGGAAAAGCGATTGAAACTCTCGTGGAGCGCAGCGGTGTCCATCTACCATCAGTCGGTCAATCACGTAACGCATTTGTACGCGCGTCAGGTAGATCTAAATGTCACTTTTTGTATTGGAAAATGACAGTTAAGTTGTCTTAACGCGCGTTCGACACGTTACGTGATCAACCCTCAAAGATCGTAAAATAAAGAAGTAAGCGCGAGGTAGTAAGGTAAACGTCCCAATGTTTGACACCAGTAGCACCTATAATAATGTACGCCCAGCTGTTCACATTGCTATGAATTTTCTTTGACGACCGGTTAGCCTAGTGGGTAGTGACGTTGCCTACGAAGCTGAAGGTCCTGGGTTCGAGTCCCGGTAAGGGCAAATAATTGTGGGATAAGCATGAATATTTGTTTCTGAGTCTTGGATGTTTTCTATGTATTTAAGTCTTTATATCTATTATATATATCGTTGTCTAGTACCTATAACACAAGCGTTATTGAGCTTACTATAGGGCTAGTTCGATTTGTGTAAGAATGTCCCCTAATTATTATTATTTATTTAAAGAAAAAAAAATAAGCTTGAACGTGCCAACTGGATAATCTAAACGCTAGACTAGAATCTTCTGCGCGCAGTCTTCTTTAACCATTGAACAACTAATATTATTGATTATAGTGATTATCCGGTAAACCCAAGTTGAACACACATTGCAACACTAGACCCTCCATAGACGGACTGCTTAGAGCAGTCGACACCAACGGCACGAGAGCAGTCGTCATATTGCATGAGGCCTCGACTGCCCTAAACAGTCCATCTAAGGCGGGTCTCGACTGCTCTAAGCAGGGCTGTTATTCGCTACGCGCAAATGCGGCTCACCCCGCCGCTCACCCGTTACGAAACTAGACCTCTACCTACGCTTAGTTACTACGCATCGCGGTGTCAAGATATATTTGTGGGTGAGCGTTGAGGTGAGCTTAAACAAGTTACAGAATATGGGGGCAGGGCTGTTATTCGCTACGCGCAAATGCGGCTCACCCCGCCGGTCACCCGTTACGAAACTAGACCTCTACCTACGCTTAGTTACTACGCATCGCGGTGTCAAGATATATTTGTGGGTGAGCGTTGAGGTGAGCTTAAACAAGTTATAGAATAGGGGGGCCTATGGCGGCTCTTAACGTCATTCATATGCATACATTTTGACCGTATTTTGTCGCGTAATTGAATCTAGTGGATCGAACTCGCGTTTGCCAGACTATGTGACTGAGAATTCTCGGTAGAGATGAATGGATCAACAAATCGGCGTGTAGGTGTGTTCCGTGCTTGCATCCGCCGGCGCCGGCACTTCCGTTGTGTTCATGGCTTGGCCAGGATACATGTTTATGGAGACATATAGGTTATGAAATACTTTAATCTAAATATCTGATGCGTATGACGACTGTTTTGACTAGTTGGTCACTATCAAGCAGGATCTCTGCTCTGGCTATGGTTTTATGGGACTATCGAACAGTACAGACTGTAGAATGTGTGGCGAGGAGGATGAGACTATGGAACACTTACTGTGTGAATGTCATGCCCTTGCCAGACAAAGAATGAATCACTTTGGTAACGGCTACCCGCAACCAAAGGAAGTCAAGGTGCTCCCACTGAGCTGCATCACCCGCTTTGTGGAAATGATGGAGCGAGCTTGGGAGTAGCTATAAAGGGGAGGGCAAATGCACAAAATATCCCACTGGGTCGAAGTGTATCCGAAAGGGCCCTCAACTAGATAAGATAAGATGGTTTTATTTTACCAAAAAAAAACTTAAGAAATAGATATTAGGGAATACTCTTACACTAATCTAATCGAACTAGCCCTTTAGTAAACTCGAGAAAACTTGTGTTATGGGTACTAGACGACGATACCCTACTAAGCCTACTTATATTATACATCCAAACTAAGAACTAGCTACTTTTCAACAAAATCGGTTAAGCCGTTTTTGAGATATTGAACTTTGAAATGAAAAAATCGGGGGTTTTCCACTTTTCTAAGTTGTAGTTATTCATAAATACTACATACCTAGTTTTTATTTTTGCAAATAAACCTTTACCTAACCTAATGACTTCCATTGATGATATTAAAAAAAACTTGAAAAGTTCACTGTTTCGAAGACAAATGCATTAGATCTAGTGAATTATTAGGTCTACTGAAACATTAGAAAGAAAGATACATTTATTCACAAACACACAGGACACACATATTAAACAATAAAATAAACAAGAGAAACATATAAAACATGAAACAAAGTGTGTCTCTGCTGTTTAGGGCAAAAGTTAGTAAGTCAAGTGACAGGACTCTGATTAGAAAATAGATAGTTGCTTAGGATGAATTTAAAATGAGACTGTCGGTGCTGTCAGTTTCGTACTCCAATAAAGATTCAGATTAATAAGTCTCTGTCAATAAAATATTTTTTGGTACAAGCTTTGATTGCCAACTGTACTTTCCTGTATACCGTCATCAACTACTCATTGAGACGATTCTAACGAGCCCAAACTCAACGGGGTTACGTCGGTTAAGTACTCAATTACCATGGCCACCTTCTGTCTCCTCTCCATCATCAGATCAGCTCGATGGTACCATAATATTGAATTGTCATCCAAACTATAATTATACCCAAAATTTCAGCTCAATCCGTTGAGGTTAACTAGTTCCAAATTGCCTACTTTCCTAAAAAATGATACTTAGTCCGCCAGTTAGATTATCAAAACATATTGGACGCGTATTTTTTTGTTTGTCAATTAAACAAAAAATGATGTAGATATAGCCCGTTAAAGTTCCGCGTGACGTCATATTGCGGTACACTTTTTATCATAATGTGACGTCACGCGGAACTTTAACGGGCAATATCTTCGTATTTTGTTGTTTAATTGTCAAACAAAAAAATACGCGTCCAATATTTTTTGACAATCTAACTGACTGACTAAATATAATCATATTTTTTTACCCAAGAAAGTACCCAATTCAGTTCCAAGATTTGTCACTAACAAACGAATAGGTCAAGTTAAATAAAAGCTTGTATACAGTAGTTAATTACATATTTATTCTAGGAATGTCAATGACAGATGACAATGATGTGCGAAATGTCTTGAATGTGGGTATGTGTGCCGTGAGATGGATCGGCCGATACCGAGATGTGCGCGGTCATCAGGCCGCGCCGTGTATGTAACTGTCTAGGTAGTATTTGGTTATTTGGTAAAAAATACCTTTACATTTATTTTATTTATTTATTAGTATATATATATTACTTAGTTTGGATAAATTGCGCGAAATTCACACTCAAGCTATCATCATAATCGTAACTTAAATAACTGTTAATTAAGTGTTAATTAAAATAGTGCAACGTCGAGTTAAAAAATGTGTGTACGTTCCCAAAGGTACAAAAATATCTGAGCAATCTTATGCAACGGTGCATAATTTCGAACTCGACTGTACTTGGTTATTACTAATATTATTTTAGCTGACGCGATTAATAGTTATTTCGTTATTTGTTATGCACGGCTGCAAAGTTATTGTTTGGTGCAAGTGCTTGTATTGAAAGCCGAGCTAGCGAAGAATTGTAAGATATCACTTGAAACCTATTCGATGAATACAGGTAGGTATTTATAATATCAATTTGTTATATTATAGCGTCTGCTAGACGGTCGCCAACACGCCCTTCCGACCGAGCGACCTTGGTCGGTGCCGACCAAGGTCGCTCGGTCGGAGGGGCTTGTTAGCGACCGTCTAGCAGACGCTTTAAACTAACTTCAGGAACGCGGGATGAACCGCGCGATCTCGCCTACTGCAGCTACCTGGCGGGCAGGAGCATGCGCACGACCCTCGCCGGCACCACGGGCGCGGAGTGTGACGTCACGCTCGGGGTGCCGACCGGGTCGGTGTACGGCCCTGTCGGCTACGTGATGCTCGTCAACAGTGTTGTCAACGTCGTGCGCAATTGTAAAGTATACATGTATGCGGATGATATGTGTCTACTGTACTCACATGCAGATATGACGGAAGCTCATAAAAATATACAGAGCGACCTTGATAATGTAATTAAATGGGCCCATGATAACGGAATTATTATAAATTTAACAAAAACTAAATGTATGCACATTTACTCTCCATACAATCGCAAGGCTCCTCGTGTCGACTATAAAGTCCTCGGTGTCATCGGTCACGGGTACGACTGTTTACACAACCATTCAAATACAAATTGTAACTGTGAACCGTTAGAATACGTGCAGACATATAAGTATTTAGGTATGCACATTGATAATAATTTCAATTGGAAAACACATGTCACTGCAGTTTGTTCTAGGCTTCGCTCAGTTCTAAGTAAGCTGTACCACTTAAATAGAGTAGTTAGTAAAAAAACCATGCTTGTTGTGTATTATGCGTTAGCCGACTCTGTTATTGGTTACGGGCTTAGTGTTTATGGTCGAACCTTTCAAACATATTTAAATGAAATTAAAAAATTACAAATAAGATGTATGAAATACCTTGTCAGTAAAAAAACTAAAAATAACCTTAGAGGTGATTACGACAGGTTATACAAGATATGTAAAATATTACCTATACACCAGAGAGTGCAATATATGATAGCTGTAGAAAACTATTTTAATAATGAGTATAAGGTTTTAACACAAAATAAATATAAAACTAAAAATGTAAGGGCAAAGAAATATGTACAGAATTCTGCTAAAAACTACTATGGCAAAAGAGCTAATATATTTATGATACCAAAAATATATAACGAGACTGATTGGTTAAGAGAAGAAAAAAAGTGCAGCAAAGTTGAATTAAAAAATAGATTAAAAAAGACATTTTTGGAAAAATTACATTAATACTTATAGGTAAAAAATACTTGCAGTTAAAAAAATAATTAAACACATAAATAATTGTAAAGTATAGCACTTTAAGTGCAGGGGTGAAGTGTTCAGGCATTGTCATGTTTAGTGTGTAAGTTAGTGTTTAAGATTATATGTAGTTCACATAGCATACATAACATAGTTTTAACGTAGGTACTTAACACTAGTTAAAATGAGCGCGGTCTCGCCAACAAACTGTTATCGCAGTTTGGCGAGTAATATAACATTGGTAATTGTTTTGTACTTTAGATAAATAAATTAAAAAAAAAAAAAAAAAAACCTTCCAGGTTTTAAGTGGCTTTATGTGCAACACTGTAACTAGGTATTAATAAAAACAATTGTATTAAATAAATAAATAAAAAACGATTCATGCATACTTACTATTTTTAAGGGGGTGAATTGGAAATTATTGCGGGCTTTGAATCGCCGTTCTGACTAGATTAGGAAATAATGAGGTTTACATTTTAATCGATAGGTACATGATTGCCTAAAATTTTCTCGATAGAAACAAATTCCATAGATTGGTCTTTATGTTCCTTTTTTACTCAGCCTACCTACTCAAACAATTGATTATTTTACGACACAATCAAGTTTATACTATAATAGTATTTAATCTGACCTACAATCTTACTTAATGAAATATGGATAAAACTTCACTAAGTTAAGTATGTAATTTTATAATACTCTGATTTTGAAATGACATATTGTATACTGTTTTGAAAAAATGATACCTTGCCGACTTTTTTACGCCGGTTCTTCTCGAGGCAGAGCAGAGGTTTTCTTTCCGAACCGGTGGTAGTTTATCGACATTCATAGGTGCATGTAATATGCCTAGATTGAAGAATAAATCACTTTGACTTTGATTTATCGAAATTTGTCCAACAAAGCCATTCCCGAAGAGTGATTCTCTTTTTCTCGTGTTTTGCCATCAGGAATACAAATATTTTAAGTCAAGTTGGAGCATGCGTAAACAGTTACAATTCTTCATCTGTCAAGTATTCCCTTAAATGAGCGTAAGTCACGAGGGCGTGGTTTTCGCAAATCGACTTCAATCAAGGCATAGCTTTAATAAAACAAATCCTAGCCTTAGGAATCCGATGATTAATGTCACGTTAATTGAAACTAACGTCAGTTATAGTTAAGTATTAGCGGCTACGTACCTCGCCGCGTCCGTCCGCCTGAGTCACGCGAGGAATGCCGCCGGACCACTCGCCCCGCGCCCCTCCAGCTTAGACCCCTCCCCTCGGACAGCGCTGCCAAAAAGGTCAGATCGTTCGACACGTTCTGGTGACAGCTGGTGACATGGCGAGCCGAAACTGGTGGTGATAGGGTGATGGCTAATTATCCGACTGCGGAAGGAAAGGAGGGGTTTTTCGAGCGTATGTATGTATGTGTCTTATTCTTTGGCACGCCCTGCAGCCTAAACCGTTTAACTTATTTCGACATATGAGATGTCGTTGGATTCCTCTTAATCGTGGGACATAGGCTATATATAAGATAATATTTGTAAAAAAACAGTTGGGTTTTTCGATAATTCTTTTGATTTCACTTGTTTTAGTAACAGTGATTAGTATGGCTAATTTCTGGCTGGTATGGCTGAAGGTTCTGGATTCGAATCCCTGTAAGGACAAATATTTGTGTGATGAGCATGATATTTGTTTCTGAGTCTTGTATGTGTAGGTAATACGGCAATAGAGAGATCTCTCAGGGACCGAAGTCCAATGAGAGTTGACGGGAAGTTGTATTTATCCAACTGACTTACGAAACTTCTATAGCGCGATGCAGAACATGTCAAGACATGACACTGACAGAAGAGACGCCACATCAGCCCCCCTTTGAGACGGAGGGGTCAGTGAACGACGTAAGAAGAACTATGTACAACAGAACAGCAGTGCTAAGAACCAGCGTGGCGAGGCAGTGCTCAGAGCCAGCGTGGCGAGGCAGTGCTCAGAACCAGCGAGGCGAGGCAGTGCTCAGAGCCAGCGTGGTGAGCGTAGAGGACAAGCGAGAGAGAGAGAGAGAGTTTTTTTTGTGGCGTGCTGTCATGTCTGCGTCAGGTATTTTTCAGAGGTTGCGATTTATGTCCATTGTCGGAGGTCACCAATGTAGAAAATACGCCAATAGAGAGATATCTCAGGGACCAACGAGAGTTGACGGGAAGTTGTATTTATCCAACTGACTTACAAAACTTCGATAGCGCGATGCAGAACATGTCAAGACATGACATTGACAGAAGAGACGCCACATATGTTTTCTATGTATTTAAGTATTAATATCTATTAAATATATCGTCGTCTAGTACTCATTACACAAGCCTTATAGAGCTTAGTATGCTGGAACTGGTTCGATTTGTGTAAGATTGTCCACAATAATCTGCCGTCCTAAGCAAAAAGGACGCATCTGACTATGAGTCTCATAGTAGCAGTAGCAGTTTACTTATTTAATTTAATTTGGTGATATCATCAGGGTGTGGCTTAACCCACCCAGAATTGCATTCGTGGTGGCTAGAGAACAATAGATAAGACTGTATCTAAATTCAATATTAGGGGTATTGATCTATCCGAGCTAAGCAGCGGCCTTTTTGAAATACCACGGCAATGGCCAACATGCACGCGGCCCGCCTGATGAGGGGCGGACACCGCAGCCAATGAACGTTTGCGATTCCATAGGAATTGGTCGTCGTTTATACTATATTATATTGACATCAACGAATCAGACCTGAAACAAGGAGTAAAACTAGAGGCTCTGTGAGCTGTAGACCCCGCGAACCTTGCTTTTTCTAAAAAAAAAATGTGATTCCTAAAACTGAATCATATTCATATACAGGGTGTCCTAGAAGTACCACGTCATAGTGACACCGAAAGTAGGTCAGCTCAAGCTGAAACTAACCAGCCTTTTTTTACGTTGGCCGGACAGAAGTGATAACTCGAAAACCGTGCAACTTTTACTGGGGTCATGTTAGGCTGGTTAGGTTCCTCTTGAGCTGGCCTACTTCTGGGACACCCTGTAATTGTCGAACACTACTGAGAAATGCGACCAGTAGGGGAGAACCGGCAGACATCCGCCTAACGCCGGACAGAAAAAAAAAAAAAAAAAAAAAAAAAAGATATACGAAAACATTTTTGCCCAAGCTGAAACGGAGACGTTCGCTTCGCTCGCTCTTTAAATAAAGTAGGACTTAAGAAATGTAAGTACTCGTACTAACCTAACGCTCTACTCTTTTTGTGAGTATCAATTTATCGAAATAAACCACTCACTAAGCCGTAGTTGACCAAGTATCAAAAACCTCAAGTGATAAGGTAACCGAATACCAAATAAATGAACCTCAAAACGCCAAGCAGCGGGTTAAAATATTAATAGCAAATTCCATTGCAAATGACCTCAATTCAACATCCAGATATTTGTTACCACCACTAAGTGCCGTGACCTCTTAAACATCCCTCAGGACTTTGCTTTGTCCCAAAGGATGTCTAAGTTGGCAACTGTACTTACGGCCATACAGGGTGTTTGGCAAATGAACCGTCAACAATTTTTGGGATATTGGTGGGGTCATTTGCAATCATTCCACCCTTGGAACCTGGCTCCTAAGAGTCTGAGTCACGGCTATGGAGATATGACTTTTTTTCTCAAATTACCCAAAGTCACGCCTTTAATAGGGTTCCGTACCCAACGGGTAAAAACGGGACCCTATTACTAAGACTTCGCTGTCCGTCCGTCCGTCTGCCTGTCACCAGGCTGTATCTCAAGAACCGTGATAGCTAGAAAGTTGAAATTTTCACAGATTATGTATTTCTGTTGCCGCTATAACAACAAATACTAAAAAACTGGCCAAGTGCGAGTCGGACTGGGGCTCCCATACAACATACATGTTTTTTTGCCGTTTTTATAGATAATGGTACGGAACCCTTCGTGCGCGAGTCCGACTCGCACTTGTTTATCAATGTCTGTAAAAGCACCATTTTTTTATTGTAAGCATTTGGTAATGCATGCTTGTTTAAATAAATAATAGTTTGTATTTTAATTGACAGTACCAAAGGGACCTACGAGATTTTTTATTCCACAAAATTAGTGATTATGTGGCAAAAAGTCAACATCAAAATTGGGTACTTTCCTGGGTAAAAAATATATAATTCTATTGTGTCCGTCAGTTAGATTATCAAAAAAATTTGGACACATATTTTTTTGTTTGTCAATTAAACAAAAAAATATGAAGATATAGCCCGTTAAAGTTCCGCGTGACGTCACATTATGATAAAAAGTGTACCATAATGTGACGTCACACGGAACTTTAACGGGCTATATCTTCGTCAGTTTTTGTTTAATTAACAAATAAAAACCGGCCAAGTGCGTGTCGGACCACGCAAAACGAAGGGTTCCGTGCCTATTAAAAAGGTCGTATCGTCATAGAAATCTTACGGCACTTACGTCCTTTTCTTTGAGGAAGGCAGTTTTTCAGCAATATCTCTGAAACCTTTCATCCGATCTTGTTCAAAACAATTTTCGGTGAATGACCTTAATAAGCGCTGTGTCCATGAATTTTTTCATATTTTTAAAATACACCGTTCAAAAATTAGAGGGGGGGGACAGAATTTTAGTGACTTTCGGGGCGATTATCTCTGACTGTATTCACTTAATCAAAAAAAATCCCGAGAAACCTTATATTTATTTTGAAAGGCCTATCGATTCATGTGCCACACGTGGGCTCACGATGAAAAATTTTTTTTTGACTTTTAGTTTTATGTATGGAGTACACCACTAAAAAAATTTTTTTTAGTCATTTTAATTACAAAACTTTGTAGCGGCCAACAAAATACATCTATCCTCAAAATTTTATTCAAATACACCTTATAGTTTTCGAGTAAAATTCCTGTGACATACGGACAGACGGACAGACGGACAGACGGACAGACAGACAGACAGACAGACGGACAGACGGACATGACGAAACTATAAGGGTTCCGTTTTTGCCATTTTGGCTACGGAACCCTAAAAAATACGTGTCCAATATTTTTTGATAATCTAATTGACGTACTAAATAACTTATTTTAGGAAAGTAGCCAATTCAACACCCTGTATAGTTGAAGCCAGATGCCTCTAGGGACACATAGTTGACGTGACATGCGAGCCGTACTGCTTCCAACGCTGCTAACCAACAATAACTCTTAGCCCTCGGCAATAAAGCCTGAATTCCCTGGAGTCGTAAAATAAGGTTCAGTGTGTGAAGGAAGGCTCCGGTGACCCTAATTTCGTGCTTCTTGGAATATACGGGCGAGTGGCAGACGTTTCGAGGAACGCCTGGGAAGGGGGGGGGGGGGGGGGGGTACGAGTGCGAATTGTTTAACTGTGACAGAGTTTGTGAAGTTTCAGACCACCTGACTGTTTATTTAACTAAAATAATACTTATAGAACAGAATATTAAATAAAAAAAACTGTTTAAAGAAATTAAGTACGTCAAAAAATCAGAAATAATTAGTTTTATAAGTGTCTGCGAGGATTTAACGGTGTTCTTGGTGAGAAAAATATATGTTTTAAATAACGGCGCTATAGGTAAAACATTTTTTTCGAAAAAAATCATTACTCGTTAGTCTTTACCCCTAACAGACTCAAAATCATTTTTTATAGTCAAAAACATGATTAAAAGGTAAATCAAAAATATATATTGATTAAAAAAAAGTGCAACCATTCTTAAAAGAACTGTACGGGTATGTCAAAAAATCAGAAATAATTACTATTTACGGTTTTCGTTTTACTTTCAGAGACAATCCGATTTTTCACATACGCTCCATACAATTTTTTTTAGAAAAAATTATAACTATTTCTATGGAGAGCCGATTCACAGCACAGCCCATAGTGCGCCGGGCAAAGCGTGATCTCCCGGGCTATAACTTTGATAATTTATTTAGACATAGTTGCTAGCAAATAATTGAAAACCACGCAATAGAGAATCCCATGAACATTATGGTTTATGCCTTTTATTACTTCATTAGCGGTACTGGAATGGAATATAATAAATAGGCCATAACGATAAATAATAACGACAGCACAATAGTCAATTACTTAACTAGAAAAATAAACGGCTATGTCATGAAGTGAGAGATATACTCGTAACATACAATAATAACATTCTGCACATTTTTCCAATATGTTATACTCCTTTTTGTTTGCACATATTATATAAAAAATACACACCATTGTTCGTAGAACTACGCGTGAATCAAGCAAAGTACCTACTTCGTGTCTCGTAACTCGCGCGGAATAAGCAATACAGCTAGGCTCAACCAGAAAACACGATTGTTTGCATACTGAGGATCAACACCAAAAAACCGGTCAAATCTTACGGCACTTACGTCCTTTTCTTTAAGGAAGGCAGTTTTTCAGCAATATCCCGAAAACCTTTGAACCAATCTTGTTCATAAAAAATTTCGGTGAAAGAATTTAATAAGCTCTATGTCCATGATTTTTTTCAAAATAGGTACACCGCGAGGGGGGGACGACGACACAATTTTAGTGACTTTCGGGGCGATTAATTCCGACTCTATTCACTTAATCAAAAATATTGCTGAGAAACCTTATATTTATTTAAAACAAAAAAAAAATTGATTTGCAGTTTCATGTATGGAGTGCACCCCTAAATTTTTTTTATTCATTTTAATTACAAAACTATGTAGCGGCTAACAAAATACACCTATCCTTAAAATTTTATTCAAATACACCTTATAGTTTTCGAGTAAAATGCCTGTGACATACGAACAGACGGACATGACGAAACTAAAAGGGTACCGTTATTGCCATTTTGGCTACGGAACCCTAAAAGTACAAAAAATACACCGCATTATTCAAAGAGCAGTAAGCAAAAGTACTCCTGCTTCTGTATAAAGCGTGGAATAAGCAATAGAGCATAAAGTCAGCAAGGCAACACCATAATGATAATAGCGGTCCTGGTCGGTAATGGCAGAAACGTGTCGCGCGGCCCGGCGCCCTATCTGCGCTCCATCCATCGAACTTATCGGGCTCCAAGAGGCTCTTACCCAGCGAAATGTGCTTAGGAAGTGCTTGGGAAGCAAAGCGAACAAAATTTAGAGAGATTTTGATTTCGAAAATAAAGCTGGATTCAGGCTTATTTGACGTGATGATAAAGTCAAAGTCAAAAGTGATTTATTCTTCCATTTAGGCATATTACATGCACCTATGAATGTCGATAAACTACCACCGGTTCGGAAAGAAAACCTCTGCCTCGAGAAGAACCGGCGTAAAAACCTCGGCGAGTATCAGAGTATTATAAAATTTTAAAATTATATTGCTACAGTAGAAAGCGTATTCATTTTGCGACAGATTTTTAGTGCAGGATTTTATCGCTGCCAAATATCCCTATCCATGATGTAATCGTTTATCTTATAATATGCTTTTGAAATAAGTGTCTGTTTTACGACATATTTGAATTTGGAGTCGGTAAGTTCGGTAATGTGTTTTGGAATTTTATTGTAGAATTTTATACAATTTCCCAAGAACGACTTTTTCGCTTTTACTAGCCTGTAAAAAGTTGTTTTGAGCTTCCCTGCGCTTCTGGTAACCTTGGGCCTATCAGTGTTTGTTGGGTAGTTGTATAATATATACTGATATATTATATCTTATTATTATTATACTGATATAGGATATCTGCTTATCTGAAGCGCTTTGACGCCGGGCACAACAGGATACGTCGCGTGAGAGCGTAGCAGATGAATGTAAATACCTACATACATTCTCTACATATATTCGTTTTTTGCGTAACGTAAAAGTGCTAGATGTAAGGAACAATTGGGAATGGATCAAATTTTTAGAAATGCCTGATTATTTTTTTAGTGATAGGAATAACCTTCCTTAGCACCAGAAAACAGTTTCAGATTTTTCAGTTGCGTCAATTATTTTTTTAAAATAGAAACAATTTCCTCATTTACGTTTTGGGTTTAGGACGGCGAATAATCATAATGCTGAGGCAGCGCCATTTCTCTGCCATGACACATGGCTTAATAATGTTCTTTTTGCATGCTTTCATTAGATATATATATTTTATGTTACCTTTACTATTTTTTTTATCGGATATTTATTAAAAGTGAATACAAGATTACAATTAACATTAACTAAGATAAATTAAAACTAAGTTAAATCTAAAAAAGGCCCTCGAGGCATTGTACCGAGGATGCTGGCGGCATTTCCTCGCTGAATTGCAATGCTGATGCGTTGCGCGAGAAAGCCGCCAGCTCTTCGGTCACCAGTTACATCGACCAGACGTTTCGCGATTTCTGCAAATAACTTATGCGCACTGGGACCCCACGGACCGAGGGTCTCGACGCCAAAGGGTACAAAGTCGTACTCTCTGCCGAGGCCTCTATATTTATTACATTTCAGATTTTCGGCGTTTTCCGCCGCTGCACCCGCTTTACTATTTAAATTTTAAATTGTATCAATGCCATGTATATTGTGGGAATGAATGAAGTTTTAATCAATCAATCAACTGTGATTTTTAGACAGATTTGACCGGGATCGATTCCCGGCCGTGTATAAATCTTTGAATGCAGGTTAAATTATTTCACTAATCGGTATTTGTGACTCCTAAAAGCATTCCGTATCTCTTGTAGTTACGGATTTTCGTTTGAATAACCCCTGTATAACCTTAGCAAATATTGTATTACGAGTATGCAGTACACCGTAGGTTTATCCTCATAGTTACGACATAGACTTCCTACTACTAAAATACATCTACTTAATGGAAAAGATGTGTCGCCGGTATCATCTGTATTGCTCTTCGGTGAAGTGGACCTGGGTTAAGGATCTCTTGACTATGAAGAGGGTATAGTTGATTACCAAGTCGAGAACTTGACACGCTTACACTTGCTATATTAGACTTAGCAACTGATTTCCTACTTTCAGAGAAAAGCTGAGCTAGATTCGTAATACTTTCGACAGTTGAAATAGATTTGAAACGTAGTTTTTATTTTGCTGTTTCTTAGATCTCAACTTCTGATTATCATAATCATCATATCAGCCGAAAGACGTCCACTGCTGGACATAGGCCTCCCCCAAGGAGTGCCAAATTGACCGGCCCTGCGCCACCCGCATCCAGCGGACTCCCGCGACCTTTACCAGGTCATCAGTCCACCTTGTGGGGGGGGGGCTAGCCACGCGGCGCCTGACTTCTGATTATATCAATCTAACTAGCGAGCGAAGCGAACGAAGTTCTATGCTT
The DNA here is from genome assembly GCA_932294315.1 of Epinotia nisella. Classification (NCBI taxonomy): domain Eukaryota; kingdom Metazoa; phylum Arthropoda; class Insecta; order Lepidoptera; family Tortricidae; genus Epinotia; species Epinotia nisella. The sequence continues at coordinate 23,460,059 of OW028679.1, forward strand.
CAGCTTGGGCCGAAAATCGTTCGTATGTCCGGTGTCTGTCCAGCTGTTCTCTTCTACAGGTCGCATTTCTTAACCGATTCTCGTGAAATTTTGTGAGCAGGTTCGTTAATTATGTAGACTTTTTTTGTAGAGTCACTTTTTCGAGATAAAACCAAACCTTTTTTTTTTTAAAGACAGGCTTGCGAGTTCTACAGTTAGAGATATAGACAAACATACAGTGGCAGAGCGCCCAGACAAGCCGATTCAAACCGGCTTGCCTAAAATTGCTTTTTAGCCAAGCCTATACTCTAAAGTTTAAACTCTTTCATAACTTTTTGTGTTCCGGGCAATGATGTAATATAAAAAACCTGACAAGTGCGACTTCAACTCGCATGGTGAGGGTTCCGTAAAATATTGAGAATTTTCCCGTTACTTTGAATACTCAAACTTCTTATAGGTTTTCCTGTAATCTTTAGGCAAGGAACTATTTTCCATATTCAGAATTTTAAGCTTAGTAGTTTCGGAGATAATGGGGGAATGGTCAAAATTCGTCTTTTTTTCTAAATTATTTCAAATCTGTTTTTGCTAAAATTATAAAAAAAATACATCTGAGATGCTTACAACAACACTTTTCATTTGATATGCCACACAAAGCAGTTTGCGAAACTTTTTATTTTATTTTCCAGTTTACCCCCCAAAAGTGGCCCCCTTAATTTACTTTACGCGTCCATCTTTGAGTCACCAATTTACATATGCATACCAAATTTCAACTCAATCGGTCCAGTAGTTTCGGTGCAAATCGGCTGTGACAGACGGACAGACAGACGATTGAATCTTTGAATCTTGAGTGATCCCATAAGGGTTCCGTTTTTTCCTTTTGAGGTACGGAACCCAAAAAAGAGGTAGATATGTTGTATATACGAAATTCCGTGGTTAAAAATGTCCACCAAATCTGACAGCTATGAGTATAAACACGTATCGTCAATTCGAAACTGAGGCAAGTTCAATTGACTCAATTCTAGTGTGCCACTTTTGGAGCGCTTATAACCTACCTCTTTTTCATGATATATCATTGGTTCCGGGTTGCCCATCTAACTTTTCACGCGCCGCCACTGCAAACTTATAAAAGCTAACATTTTGAAAAGAAATGTTGCTAAGGTAAACGTCTCAATGCCCGTCACTGGCATAATATATGACACTTTCAATTTTATGTCAAAACAATAGAAGGGAACAATAGGTGTCAGCTCTGTCAATATTGTTATTCTCATGTAAGTGGATTTTGTATATTCTTAACCTTTTCACCGCCATTGACTTGATACGAAGTCCGCACATTTTGTGCCCCACACCACCAACGACTTCATATCTAGTCAATTCAATTTTTGTTATATGGCTCCATCAAAGCCTTGATGATTCCGCCAATGTCGAGTTTGGATAAGACACGGCCAGTATTTAATCTTGACGGTGGACTACAGGTAGTGTTCGGCAGTATATCCAGCCAATCGAACCGCCAATCTACAACAAAACACACACAGACTACAACAAACACAATCTAAATAGACATACATCATACGGGGTTATTTTTGAGGAACTATCACAACTTAATGTTATTTTTGTCATATCTAGTCAGTTTCTTCAGTGAAATAGTGACTGACGTGTGTTGGCATGAGGTTTAATTTCGCATTTGACGTCTGTGACAGTTGGCGTGTGGGGAAAAACTTTTTGCTTGTATCGTGGCGGGGAATAGGTTACTGGAATTAAAGTTCTTAAACAATACAATACAATACAAATACTCTTTATTGCACACCTCACACAAACAAAGCAGTTACAGAGAGAAACAATACAATAACATGTAGGTAGAGGTAGACAGCAGGCGGTCTTATCGCTGAAGAACTTAAACCATAACTCCTTATAGTTATTAAAGCTGTCGAGCATTGGGATATTTACCTTAAGTACAGCAGAATAAGAAGATAAGAATAATGCAGGTAAGGTTTAATTATAAAGTAAAACATTTATTATTCGGTGAAGAATGTTTTTCAGAAAAGTTAAACTTAAAATAGCAAAGAGATAAGCGCAAACTGTTTTTTAAGTAAAATTTTCCGAGAAAGGGAAATGTTTTATTTTATGGCCAGGAAGCAGTACACCGGATTAGCAAAGGCCATAGGTTCAAGCGCCGCAAGGGTAAGGTCGCCGAGCGGTGAATATACAAGTTACACAACAGGGTACAAACACTTTTACTGACTCACTCGCCCGAAGGAACTACGACGAATTTTCCGCAATCTGCATAATTTCATTTGTCATAAATGTAACTTTGGCCATATCAACATATTTTGGGGTGCGTAACGGTCGATATAACACATTTTGATATATTTTTAGTCGATATAACGTTTAAGGGATATAATGCACCTTTGGTATATCAACATTCTTTATTTACTTGCAGTAAGAAAAAAAAGTATATAATTAACAAACCAGCTCACAAAACGAGAATCAGCTGAGAAAACCTGTAGAGGAGAACTGCCGGACAGCGTGACAGACACCGGACATACGAACGGTTTTCGGCTCCAGCTGAAGAATAGAACTTCGTTCGCTTCGCTCGCTCGTACGATCATAATATCGTATTTTGTTTGGTAAAGTGTAGTTATGTTATTGGGCAAAGGGCCCGAGCTGGACCGGTTCGTGGCTGACACAGGCGTGGCGCTATCGATCCGCGCCCTAGCCCGGACCGGATAAACTAAACAGTGACACACGCCGCTCCCGGCCTGTTACAGGCTGTAACTAGGGATGTTACGAATATTCGCATTCGCATTCGCATATGCGAATGGTTCGCATCATTTTAAACATTCGCATCGATATTCGCATTCACATCAAACGATGCGAATTTTTTGCGAATGCGAATGTGTGTATGTTGCGTTGAGTTCGCTACGCCGGCCACACGTCGCCGTCGAGGCGCACACGCCGCACATGCGCAATGCGCGCAGACCGGTAGATACGTGATGAATTTTGACCAAAATGAAGCATTCGTAGATTTGTACCCCGCTGGTTGTTTGTGATTACTTGATTAGTTCGCCTTGTGTTTTTGGAGTTTTTGTCAAGTTCAGTTTTTTTTCCTTTTTCTTGACATTCGCATTCGCATTCGCACATTCGCATCCTAAATATTCGCATTCGCATTCGCATTCGCGAATGTGATAAATCTGACATTCGTGACATGACATGACAACGGAATAAATGACTATTATCTTCCACCGAATGGAATTAACAGTCTCGTGCACGGTCGACACTCCATACAAACGAAGTTTGGTTCTCATTTTAAAACAGTATAGAAATAATTTATTTTTGTATTACGCAGTATCGCTGCTAACGAAATTTATAAATTTCAAAATAATAAACTAAAATAAATTAAGTATGGGGTGGCGCATCGTTACTGACGAATTCTCATTATAATTTGAGACGTTGGTGCCGTTGGTTTAACCGTGTAATTATTAGTATTTTAGTAAGTGATTGATGTTTTATATTTGTGCGAATAAAGCACCTTATGAATGATTTCCTAGCCTGCATTATAGTCACATGTTTCCAATGCTTTTGCAGTAATTAATTGACTATCAGGTACACTGACACCCGACTGAATTCAGAAGGTCCCTCACGTGTGCTTGTTGTTTATTTGTCAGGGTTACACCTGACGGCTTAATCGTGGTAAACGGTTGTGAGAAACAATGTCAGGCGAGGTGTCGCTGATCACTTATCTTGAATAGCTTTCTGACTCATCGCTCAATCTCACGACCCGGCGAGCGACAAGAATGCTATTTATAAAGTAATTTGCAGTTTACAGTTAGTCTTTGTAACGTAGATTTGTTTCACATACCGAACGTGTTTGATCATTATAATAAGGTTTATTGATATTAGGCGTGTAGTATACTACGCGTAGGGTTTGCAATCCGGATCCGACTTGTATGTAAATATCCGGATCTGGATCCGTGGATCCGGATATTTCCATACAAGTCGGATCCGGATTGCAAACCCGAACTACGCGTAAAGGTCGCGGGAGTCGCATGCAGTTTTAATTTTGAACAGATTGCCAGTTCATATGTTTTGTACGATAGGTTTTTCATTTGTGCAATTAAGATTAGATTAACAAATCAAGTCTGACATTATCTACCGATTCCTGAATATTCAGAATTCAGACCTTCTAGAGATTCCTGTTTTGTACAGATTTCAATGTATTTCTAAAGAAAACAGCCTAATTTTAATATTTTGTGGACATATTATTTACTAGCTCCTGCCCGCGACTTCGTCCGCGTGGAACTCGTTTATATCATAGCTCCATACAAACTTTCGCCCCCTATTTCGCCCTCTTAGGGGATGATTCCCGGGCTAAAAAGTATTCTATATGTTAATCCAGGCTATACACTATATGTATACCAAAATTCATCTTAATCCGTTCAGCCGTTTTTGCGTGATTGAGTAACAAACATCCAAACTTCTAAAAATCCACACTTTCGCATTGATAATATTAGTAGGATATAATCTAATAAGAAAATCAAACAATTAAATTATTAACAAAATACCAATGGTTACGAGGCTTTCAAAATTGGACATTTCGTCTGACCCTAACTTCCTACGCCTTAAATGTCAAATAGTTTGCCTCTATTCAAAACCTTCAGGGTACCATTGATTCTCGTGGGCGTATTTGCTATTGCGTCCCTCGCCCGCTTAATTTAGGTGCAAAGGAGGGCCTAATTAACCGGGCCCCTTTGTCCGAGGCCTTAAAGTATTTACATTAACTCTCTAAAAGGGTTTATTAGCCACTTCTTCATTGCCTGTGAAGATTGCGATATAGGTATCGCAATCTTCACAGGCAAGGAATTGTAGGCAATTTCTTTGAAAGTAGAAAAGTTTTATGAAACTTTTCTACTTTCAAAAGTTTTATAAGTTTTTTCTACCGTTAATGAGTTTCACGTTTTTTTTTAAATTATTTAAGGTTAGGTATCTTCGAAGTACCCATTCCCGGCCCGTGACGAAACATATGCGTCCCTACGCCGTAGGCGCTTTCCGCTACATACGAAGCAACCACCGGATCGGCTACGAGCGTAGCGCGTAGCGATTCAGGGCACTGAATGTGTTGTAACAGATAACAAAACATTTAATTTCTTAATATTTTTTAATTTTATTATCAGATGGTTCTGTTTAGGGCAGTTACAGTACACACATTCTGACACAGAACAGCCCTATTTGACCAATACAAATTAACACGCACACTAGCTTCTGTACCACTACTCGTAACGGTCGACGCCAAAGATACGTTTACACTATTCGCCTTATTGCAATGGAATAAGGTGCAAAAGTGTAAACGTATTTTTGGCGTCGACTGTACAAACTAAATTGACACGTACGAATTGAATTAAGTGTAGCGCTGGCGTCCCGAAACGTTTAATGATATCTATAGATGTTCGAGCGAGGCTTGCAATGGTAGTGGTGAATTTTCCTCGAACACCTCCGCTGTCTGGCACAGCTGTGATGGACACTCGCCCTATAACAACGTAATTACTTAGCAGGCTTGTGTCTACCAGATATATGTAGATGCCTAACTCCCAGTACTGGTGAACCGAGTTTTATCTCGGCCGGCTCAATCTATCTTAATTACGTTGGATCTATGTGATGTAGGTACATTAAGTGGCCGTTTGTAAAGCTTAATTCAATAAGATAAGGTACTAATGGTCACTCATGGGCTTCCATGTAGGTTTCAACCGTCGTTAGTTCAGTGGACTAAAACTAAGATTAACTACGTCTCAACGGATCACTAAAGCCGGATTAAACTAAAAAGGTTTTTTCCGAAATTAGTATATTTATACCATATTCACTTTTTTCTGCATTAGTTTAGTTACTCAGTACAGTTCACAGAATTTTGACAATAATACTATAACACGATGTCAATTATGTTTCTAACTTTGTACATCTCGAAAATATTCCGTTGCTCGGCGTCGAATCAAAGCCCGCGTTTTCCGCATCCTGGGAAAAAGTAGCAATAACCGAATATTACGTTTTCAATATTTGGACCGCATCTGCGCCCAGATGTGCAGCTATTCCTTTTAAGAGAAACCTTCTGGTGGTACTTTATATAGTTGGTTATTTACTGGTTTACAAAATCATAATCATAACATAATCCTTAGAAACTCTCTTTTAATGTTTACATTGTTGTTTCCCTTATGTTGTCATTCTCTCATACTATGTGTCTATTTGTAAATCTCACCTTTCGTTTCTTCACCAAATGGACTCTGCAGGAGACCAGCGCTAGCCGTTAAAGCTAGCATCATGCTGAGCTGCGTTAATTTCGTGACACTAGAATTTGCCTTAGGTGGCGGTCTGGACGCCAGCGGGCAGCGGGGAGGCGAGCGGGCGTCCATACATTCGAGCGTGTTCAATGTATGGACGCCCGCTCGCCGCCCCGCTGCTCGCTGGCGTCCAGACCGCGGCCTTACAGTTCATTTTGACGTTTGGTAGACAATAGGTTGGATTATCTTGATATTTAAGCGTTGACAACTGTATGCCCAATTGTTATTGTGATAAGCAGATATCGTTAATTTTGTAGCATTTTCGGTGCAGCGTAGTGTTATTATTATTAACGGAATCGTATAAACAATTTCAATTGTAATGTTTAATTAGCGTTAATAATGTTAATATTAACCTTAATTAACAATTTTGATTAATATTGTCTATCTATACCAACATCGTTAACATAACCATGCTGCACCGAAAATGCTACAAAATGTACGATGTCTCGTGATAAGATTCAATTTGGTACATTTTTTCGCTATATTTTCCTGCGACCAAATTATAATTAATTATAATTGAACTCGATAAAAGTATAATATTCGTATTACCTCTCCGTCCAGCTCCAAGCGTCCCGGGTCAAAACTGCTCATTCGCTTTTTCTCGCAAAAACCCAAGTGTTTTCGCTCCTGAAGGGGTCCTTGTTTGCGCGCTTTTGTAGGCTCATATTTCTTTAAGAAAATAACGAGATGCTTTACACTTGTGGAGTGAGGGCGGGCGGGATTAATAGACACTTGGGCGGAATTACTTAGTTCTGAAGGGCGTGTTTGAAATTCTACTTATCACATTTTGTTTAGTATATTCTGTTACGGCATTTTGTAAATTAATGAAAAAAAAATCCAGAGAAATCTAGGAGTCTTACATGATTTAAAACTGATATACCTACCTACTTACTGTGGAACTGTCTCCCTCTTGACATCAGACAAGCTAAATCTATCGCCAACCTCAAATCCCTTCTTAAAGAACATTATTTGTCTCTCCCCTAACCCTGATTGTATTTTTTGGCTGACTGTTTATGTATCATTATACTTGTGTTTGTGTTATTTGTATATATGTATGATTGTGTGTGTATGTTTATATATATAGGTATTTATGTACGTTTATTTTTATAATTTCTTGATTTTTGATTAATAATAATCGCTGCACCACCTACTGCATAATCTAGTTTTATCTCTTTCTCCTATACCCAAAGGTTGTCTGGAAGAAATCGCTCTTCAGCGATATACTGCCTGTTGTCTACCTCTACCTACATGTTATTGTATTGTTTCTCTCTGTAACTGCTTTTTTTGTGTGAGGTGTGCAATAAAGAGTATTTGTATTGTATTGTATTGTACTTATCTACAGAAAAAGTTCGCCATTTTTGTTACCTTTGATAGCCTGTCTGTGTATCTCAGTCAGCACATACACATATATTATATACAACAATTTATTAAAAATCGGCTTAGTGCGCGTCGGACTCGCGCACCGAGGGTTCAATTCAATTCAATAATTTATTAATAAAATATTAAGACTTCATCATCATCATCATCATATCAGCCGAAAGATCCACTGCTGGACATAGGCCTCCCCCAAAGAGTGCCAAATTGACCGGTCCTGCGCCACCCGCATCCAGCGGACTCCCGCGATCTTTACCAGGTCATCAGTCCACCTTGTGGGGAATCTACCCACGCCGCGCCTTCCGGTACGTGGTCGCAACTCGAGAGCCTTTCCGCCCCAACGGCCATCGGTTCTACGTGCAATGTAATGCCCCGCCCACTGCCACTTAAGTTTAGCGATTCGAAGGGCTATATCGGTTACCTTGGTTCTGCTGCGGATAGCCTCATTTCTGATGCAATCACGCAGAGAAACTCCCAACCCAATTAAGTTTTATATGTCCATTATATTTCGTACCGTACCTAATCGCGTGGTTTGTAGCTATTTAAACCATTTTGGGCAACGCTAGTGTAACATGAACTCTCGTCACGTCAGTAGGTATCTTCCCTGTACCTACGTCTAGGTGTCATTTTCGCTGGTTATATTCAACCAGTATTTTTATGCAATACAGTACTCCACGCGTGCATGAAAAAGGCTATTGATAGACAGACAGATAGAAACACAGACAGCAAAGTGATCCTATAAGGGTTCCTTTCTTTCTTTCAAGGTAGGTACGGAACCCTAAAAACCGCCTAGCTATGGTTTTTAATTAAAAAAATATAGTATATAGAATTCGCGCACTTTTAACTTGCTGTCTTGTCTTGCTAGTAAGATACAGGAAATCATAAAAAAGATATCTCTCGTATATATAGCGATGTGCAGAGGAGCACAGAATTATTCAACAGCTTACCGTAATTTCAAACGCAGTTTGCGTTTATCGGCAATTTGTCAAACCGCTTGTGGCGTGTCGAAGCGCGTCGCGGTGCGCCCGCGCAATGCAAATGCGCGTTATGTCAGCGTGGCACGCGCCGGCGCCGCCGCGCGCCCCGGATCTTACCGGCCACACTCACAGTCAATGCGCTGCGATACGATTCCATTTTATTATTATGTACCTATTCAGAAAAAAGACACATACCTACTTGATTCGAAGTAAATAGGAAGATGTTAAAATATCTCGAAGCAAGCGAAACAATTTTTACAGTACACATGGTGTTACTTTTCCGCACGAGTGCGGAAATGAGTACTTTTCGTGCATATGTCGAAACTTTAAAGAGCCATATGTACTGTAAAACGTTGTACGATACACGTGCGAATTTCCTATTTTCTGCACTTGTATCGTAAATAACTATTGAGCCAATATTTTTTTTCTCTCGTTTCGAAAGAATCTTCTTAAATCGAGACAATAACCAGTAATTTTGAATCTAGAATTATTTTTTAAACTTTCGTCTCTTATGATGAGGGATAAAAATAAGATACTTTTACCGGAATTCTCAAAATATGTCCCTAAAAAGAAAGAAAGAAGACAAAAACATATAATACAATTGACACATATTGTGTGTGAAACACAACAGAATTTTATAATATGTTCGTGAAAGGGTAACAGACAGGTAGACTTACTTACTCATTTATAATATTCATGTTTTATTAACGTAGAAAACCATCTACCGCCGTTTTTGTATCTTTGCAATCATTACTCATAGAGTACATCTGAATGTCTGTCAACTTAGACCAGTATGACAGGACTGGCTTACCCCGAGGCAGCTTGACCCTTTCTACCGCCGTTGGTGTTATTTCTCACGATTATTACAATTAGAAAAGTAAAACGCTACTTTAATTCTAACAAAGTTCAATATCTCAAAAACGGCTAAACCGATTTTGATGAAACATGGCTAAGAACACTCGGGTAAAAATTATCTATGACACAAAAAAACCGCATTCAAATTGGTCCATCCGTTTGGGAGCTACGATACCACAGAGCGTCCAGACAGATAACAGATACACAGACGCCCCTCTCTTTGCGTCGGGGGTTAAAAATAGAGCGTCAAAGTTCTGCATCGCAACCGCTTCAAGTGTGCTGAGGCTTTATTATGCACTTGGTATGCGGGCGAATAACCACCTACTTTATTTGCAAATTACGCGCCGTACAAAGTAAAAGTAAAGTACTTAACGCCGAAATTCGAAGCTGAGCCTTGAGTGAACCCGCAATGTTTGATGTTGGTACTATACTGGTAACTAACGCCAGAGAATTTAACGTTAGGCACACATTTCATAACTCAAGTTTGTCAAAGCATGCCGACCTAAAACTTAGTGCCTTAGATAACAAAGCATAATATTTTAAGAAAGAAAAAAAAGATAGAAAATACATTTATTTAACGTCTCAAATTACACAATTAAACAAACAAGCAAAAGAAAAAACTAAATAAGAGGACGTTAAACAGGATCCCCACTCAGCATAAAACCACAGCAATACACAGCAAGCTGAGCGCCGGTTTTCGGTGGGGACCTAACTTACAAACTATCACAAGTGGCGACACAAACGCCAGCAACCAGGCCCCGTAGCATGTCAAGAAATGTTTTTCTTCTACATCCGCGTAACACGGCGCGGCGGGCGGCGCGGCGCTGAATTCAAAGCCGGGTACCGTTGACAACACGAAACCTTTTCAAGTATATGAACTGGCATATTAATCCACCGTTCTAATTGCGCGCCTAAGTAAGCGCACGGAAATGATAATGTTCTTTTCATAAAAAATCACGGGGGAGAAAAGCAAAGTGAAAAACAGGGTGGAAATTTGAGCAACATCAATCAGGACGGAACAAAGGGACGCGAGCGCCGGAGCGGCGTTGCGGACAGATACGCGTATCATCCTGATAAGTGCTTAATGGCTGTTTTTTAATTTATTAAGTTTTTATTTTCATAAATAAACAATATTTTGAGATAGAGCGATACTTAGGATGTTACCAGCGGGGTCTGTAGACATTCTTGGTGAGTACTCGTACTCATAGTAGCAGTACGCACGAATAAAATGATTTAAAACTCATGATAGGTACCTATACCTACTTCAGTAGGTGTGATTCTTCTTTGGGTATACCCGTGTTGACAACGGACCTGTGAATGTTTTGCTGGCACATAATATAGTAATTATTTTAGCTCTTATGATTTTACCACTGAGTTCAGTTGGGGCTCTGGCTGAACATTCTGATATTCACCTGTTGTGTGTTCACTGTTTAATCTGCTGGTAACCACTAACCATGGCCCTCACGCAGCCTTACCCCAAGGACCTAGTGTCTCGACGCCGAAAGCAAAAGAATATTGGGCGCCTGGGCAGCTGTATTTTGAGACCTTGTGGCGTTCCCGGGCGTCTGCCGCCGCCCCCGCACGCCTGGTAGTTGCTGGAAGGTAGGACGTCGCCAGGGTGTCTGTGCAGGTGGCGTCCCACACCAGCGCACCGTCTTTAATGGTATCAACGACATTCCGTCAGGGCGCTTGCCATCGCCCCGCACAATGTGGGGCTACAGAGCAGCGGGAATATTCAATTCAATTCAATTTGTTTATTAATAAAATATACAATTTACACGTCATATTATAGGTAGGTAAATACAGTTACAGTTAAATTAATTATTTTATAATTATCTAATAGGGGTTATCGTTTTATGACTGGTTTATCACTTAGTGCTCTCGGGAGACAAGAAATCGTTCAGCGAGTAGAAGGCAGCGGAGACTAACTAGGTTTTGAGTTTCGATGAAAACGAATTGTTGCTTTCAGCGGTTTTTATGTCGTCTGGGATTTTGTTATAAATCTTAGGGCCGATTGGCGCTGACGAGCGCAAACTTAGGATTCTTTTTGCGAAATATTTATTGTATTTTTATGTATGTTTTATAAACGAATACTTTTTACAAACGCCAGTATCATTAACACAAATCGCCGTTTAAAAATACATGTAAACTAGTTAAGTTCATAAAGACCTCTGTGAGTTGTGATAGTGACTATAATATTCGCAGTTGTTCAACAGCTGTTTTTCCACGCGAACTCGTATTATTTATTTTAATCGTAAGGTCATAGACATCTTTACAAATTAATTGCGCGGTTTTGAAAGTTAAAACAGACTTCAACATTGGCATTGTGTAAAATATGCAATCAATAATATTGACGTAGGTTTATGAAATATGTTAATGATTACAATAGTCAGGTTAATAAGATACTTTACTTTAGGTACTGTTTTACGTTAATACCCGTGTGTATTTGCGATAAACGACAGGTGATATTAAGTATAAGAATATGTAGATTTGGATGCAATCAATATCCAGAATAGATCCTAAATAAGTATACTGATAACATGCTGAGGTTCGGCGAGAACATGGATGTACGTCTCTCTTCAGTTTGACACTTGTAAACAATATCTTATTAGTATTTTAATTGATATTTTATACTTTTACAGTGATTTAGCTTATGATGTTAAGCTGTGTAACTGTTTTTAAATAAATAAACATTACTTTGTCTTCACTAATAGTTAGCAAGACTTCCTTAACAGTTTGATTTCTGCTTATCTTAATTTTTAAACATCATATATTAGGATGTCACTTATATGGCAATACTTTTTTATTCTTTTTAAACGCATAAATTAAACTTAATACTTTTGAAATATCATCACTCTGTGATGATGGGAAGTTGTGCCGACTCGACTGCAAAGTTTCGTATGTAGGTTTATTAGAGAAATATTTGTCTTTTTTATAATTAGCATTTATCCACTAACGACCGAAATAAAACGAAAATAACGTAAACAAACTTGATAATATCCATGTTTATTTAATCCAGTACCTAAAACAGATAAGATTAATCGGGTACTTCATTTTTAGTCGTTTTTTTACAATCAGGATAGAGCTCCCGGACACAATGTAGAAGATATTGTTTCTACTATATTCGTCCGCAATTCGGCACTCGTCCGTGAAAATTTTGTATCAGCTTAACTGCTGCATCATTTACAGCCCTCAGGTTTGAATCTTTAGACTTAAGGTGATTGTCCACCGGCGTGGATTGACGAGACGAGGCGTGGCGTGAATTGAAATCGCGCTGACCCTTTTCCACTAAAAATTGGCATTAATTGCAATCGCGAGCCCGCGCCTGCTCGCGATTGACATTAATCGCAATCGCGAGCCCGCGCCTGCTCGCGATTGTTATTAATTGCAAACAACTAAACACCTGTAGCGAGATGTTTGTTTCTGTTGCAGAGTTAATTTAATCTCTATTTCAGAAACAATACGGTTTATTTTTATACAAACACATATTTCAATTCACGTCGCGCAAATTCTCGTCAATCCGTACTATTTCCACCGAAGATGCGCCGGGAGTGAATTGAAAATTTGCCATACAAATTTCAATTCACGCCGCGCCGCGCCTCTTCAATCCACGCCGGTGGACAATCACCTTCAGCCTTCAAAAATAGGAAATAGGCTTCATTCTTGCTCCGTAATGAAACGGGAACTCACAGTAAGTTAGCGTCAAGTTTCAAGCGTGTAAACAAAATTTTGCTCTTTGTAGACACGAAATTATCCAAGCATTTGCTATACAAAGACCCAATGCTTCTATTGGATGTAAACAGAATCTCTTGTGCTTAGCTGACACCTATCTAATAAGGCCGCAATTAACTTGGGCGAAAAATAAAAACCTTCCGGCCCCTTTTAACAGTATTCCCTTGCAATGCCGATACCGTCTGAGTCGGCGCGGGTTCCTCGGGATCAAGAAGCACTCCATTTAAACTGTCGGCAGAGGACGAAGGGCTCCGTTTAGCAAATAATCGCATGTTGAGGAAGGTCCAACGATTGACACCTTTTTAGGGTTCCGTAGCCAAAATGGCAAAAACGGAACCCTTATAGTTTCGTCATGTCCGTCTGTCCGTCTGTCCGTCTGTCCGTCTGTCCGTATGTCACAGGCATTTTACTCGAAAACTATAAGGTGTATTTGTATACAATTTTGAGGATAGGTGTATTTTGTTAGCCGCTACAAAGTTTTGTAATTAAAATTACTAAAAAAAAATTTTTTAGGGGTGTACTCCATACATAAAACTAAAAGTCAAATTTTTTTTCTTCATCGTGAGCCCACGTGTGGCACATGCATCGATAGGCCTTTCAAAATAAATATAAGGTTTCTCAGGATTTTTTTTGATTAAGTGAATACAGTAAGAGATAATCGCCCCGAAAATCACTAAAATTCTGTCCCCCCCCTCTAATTTTTGAACGGTGTATTTTAAAAATATAAAAAAATTCATGGACACAGCGCTTATTAAGTTCATTCACCGAAAATTGTTTTGAACAAGATCGGATGAAAGGTTTCCGAGATATTGCTGAAAAACTGCCTTCCTCAAAGAAAAGGACGTAAGTGCCGTAAGATTTCTATGACGATACGACCTTTTTTATAGGCACGGAACCCTTCGTTTTGCGTGGTCCGACACGCACTTGGCCGGTTTTTTAATCTTGTTTTCTCTTCATCAATCATTCTTTGGCGGCTTTGTTCTTCGTTTTCTGCCAGTTTTTGGTCTAGTCCTGCTAGATAGCCATGTCGCCCAAGATATCTCTGATGCTGTTAAAATATTCTATCTTCTTCCATTTTTATAACTTGAAGAGCGATATGCGATATCAAACAAAGAGTCTAAGTCACTTTGAAAATTCTGTTCACGGCATTTGTAAATTTCTTTGCTCTTCTTACAATTTTTTTGTTGATCACTCCAGGTACAGATCTAGTCTTTTAACACAGTTAGGTGCCAATCGTGTAGGTATTTTAGCTTTGTCCCAGAATATATATAATTCACTCGTGAATCACAAGATTTGCACTATCGTTAACTTTAAATTTTATTTTGCTAATATTATAAAATACATCTGCCAGTAAATACTTGCCTTGAAAGCAATTTCGCATCTGTCATCTGGTGTTTTATATCAACCACTAGGAAAATGTCCGTTTTGGAACTAACTTATTTTTATATACCAAGTAAGCACGTAGCAATTAAGCGCCGATCGTCCCAAGCAGCTTGTATGGACAAGCTTAAGTATCAAGTTGGCTCGCGTTACCAGGATTGATCTAATTTTTATTTTGAAGTCATTTTCAAGCAAATAAAATATCAAACTTAGAGGGTTTGCGTTAAAACATAAATTATTTGAAAAATAAGGGACACCCTATTATACACATGATATATACATGATACCTATTATATTTCCACTTAACTTTCTTAAGCCCGGTTTTAGATTGCTAAAATAGGGAAAAAGTCCCCCAGGCAAGCCTAAAGAGGTCAATTAACGCCAATCACTCACGCGTACCCTAATTAAATCCACTCGATGCAGATTGGAGGCTCGGGATAAACCCCCCGCCGAGATTGGCCGAGAACAGGGTAATCTCTGTCATCCAACAGTGTAGAACGTTTTTGAATTATGCAAATTAGCTAGATACATAGTTATTTTGTGACCATGACTCACAATACACATAGATTACCTATAACCCGGACTAAATTAACTTTTCGCCACAGTCACATACAGATGTAGCGCATTGCTTTCCATCGTATTTTCACGGAAACGCACGAACGTGTCTTGTTATTTCAGTCGGTCATAGTACACAAACTACTGAGGTTGACTGAAGTAGCGTGACATTTGTTTGCGTTCGTATTTACGAACGCTTCCGAGAAAATACAATGGAAAACCATTATGCACTACTTCTCTTGTTAATTATTGAAATACGATGATTGATGATTTTTACGTTTTATGTTTGTTGTTGCAGGTCCTCTGGGGCCGCTTCCAAATGTGACCAGCTCCGAAGTCGGATTGAAGGAAGGTGCGTATTGTTTTGTGTATCCCTATAAACTTCATTTACAAGTATAGATGAATGAAAAATAATCATTTTTAACCCCTAACTTGCCTACGCTGTCTGGACAATATCTTTGACCTCTTTTGTTTTTTCTTGACTAATTTTGTATTTTTTTTTGTTTAACTGGTTGTTAGGTCACGAATAAAATGTCTCTTTCTTTCAAGAATACAAAAGAAACTCATCTAATCCTGTACACTTTAATCTTTCAGGCAGCTGCGTGCTAGGCGACGTAGTGTACATGTCTGGCGACACGTTCGCGGGCGCGACACCGTGCGACCATTGCGCGTGCGCCGCCGGTAGCGTGCAGTGCACGCAGGAGCGCTGCGAACCGAGACCTGGTTGCAAGGCGCTGCATCGGCCTGATCACTGCTGTCCCACCTACCAGTGCGGTTAGTACTAACCTCTACATGTACACACATGCCATCTTGACCATTTTTTTGAATGGGAGGAAAATCCGTTATGGATGCCACCGCACCACGGGGATAGCGCGGAAGTTATGTCGGACTCGCACCGACTTAAAACCCCCCTATGGTCCTCCTCGACGCATTTCGAACGGCTCTGGGATCTCCTACAAAACGCACCAGTGCCGCCCTGGCGTCATGCCTCTACCTTTTTTTTCTACGATTGCAGCCCCAACTACAACCGTGTACCACCCCGAGGACCCCTTTTAGTCGCCTTGTACGACAGGCAGGGGATACCGTAGCCGTATATTAATGCCCGGGCTACAGGGCGCATGCCATCTTGACTTGGCTGCACGGCGCTCCACCGACCTGATCACTTCTCAGCTGTCCAACATGCCAGTGCAGTTATCACCAACTTCTGCATATACCACCAAATCCTCCTAATTTTCATAACTCGTATTATATATATTTTTATGAGTATTGTGGTTCAAGTTCAGTTGTGATTGTAACCGTCGAATGCCGCAGAGCACAGAGAATTCATTCAACTGTAGAATAATCTACCAGACCCTCAGACGCCCTCGACCTTACTTGCCTTTGACTCAACCAAACTTTACAGCAGCTTTGCCATGTTATTCCAGAATGCGAGCAAGAGGGCCGAGTGTACGGCAACGGAGAAAAACTAGTCGATCCCGAGGACCCGTGCCGCGTGTGCTACTGCCAGGGCGGCGAGGTGGTGTGCCGGCGCATCGCGTGCTTCCTGCGCGACGACTGCCAGCCAAGACTCGTGCCGGGCCGGTGCTGCCCCGAGTACGACAACTGCCCGCTCAGAGGTAAACCATTCATAAGTTAGATCTGCTGGCTGATTGCGTAACGCTCCGTAACGTTAGGTAGATCTGAGTGTATTTTTTTGTTTGGCGTATCCCTCTGAGCGTTAAGACAACACAAATGATACAAAAAAATTACATTTACATCTAAGTACCTGCTGGTATTACAAAATGATCCCATTAGGCTCTAATAATTTAGAAGTTAAACGTCAATTCATTTTCTATTTGCTGATTTACATCTCGTTTGGAAGCCTATGGTCAATAGTGAGTTGAACGATCCATTAGGCAAAAGTTGTTTTAGTAGTACTTATAAACTTTGAGCGTGTCTATACGATTGAATTTTCAAAATATATTCTTTGTGTTGTTTCAGGAATCACCTCTATACCTGGGCTAACACCACCAGTTTCAAGTATTTCCACGACCGAAAACATAGATTCGAGCCCTGCGCCGACTCCTCCAAAAGAATCGATCAGACAGGAAATCACAATCAAGGAAATCACACCAGTTTCGGAGATCCCCGTCATCACCGACGTAAGGATTAAGGAGATTCTGCCTTCTCCCAGCATTGAAGTGCCTGAGTACCCGTCTTCTAAGTCACCCCTCATACCACGAGAAGCCATACCTGACAATACCGTTACCAGCAGCGCTGAAATATCACCCAAAACAGAAGAATCTGTTGTCATCGAAATGATTTCGCCATTAATACCCACAGAACTGTCTTCGAAACCAGCTGAAAAGAATACGGCTGATATGCTCCCATCTAAAATAAGTCTTTCGACGCAGGATTCTATCAACAGCGAAATCTATCCGTCCCATATTCCCACAATCATCGCCACCATGGGAGTGTCGCCACTTACACCCGACAGCATCCCAGTAGCCAGCACAGCTAGAGTTGCTATAATTGAAGAAGAAGACATCGATCACAACCCCGCTTTTCCTCCAATTCCTGATGACTTTGTTTTTGGAACTCACGGAGACGAATCACTTTCTGAACCAAATGCGGACAACGACCACATAACAAACGTGCACGGAGAACAGCATGTTGCCGGTACGCTGTCGCCTCCTGCCTCGACAATGATATCACGAGAAATCCCCACTACGACAGCAAGAACCACTCCAGCAGAAATTTCTACTACTACTACGACTACTGAAAAACAAATTACAGAAGCAACCTCCGTAACGGCTAGAACGCCGGAAAACATTGACAGGAGTACGGCATATGTATTAACATCAACTACTGTACGAACCGAAGTTGCAAAAGGCAGTTCCATGCTTGATATCAGAACAGCTATTCCTAATGACATATTAAACTTGCCATCCACAATACCAGAAGACATAACCGGTGATTTAGACGATCCTGAAGAGTCCGTGACAGCTTTTGAAGAACCCCTTTATATCGTTACATCTACTACTACTGAACCAGTCACAAAAATAGTATATGATACTACCATCCCTCCACAAATCGTGTCGAAGAATAACATTTTACCTAGATCTAGTGAAAAGACGAAAGCTCCATTTGAAACATCTACTGAGACTACTCATAGTGCTACGTCTACAACTACTGCATCAGGAACAAAATCTGTAGATGAAACCACAATTACTCCACAAATAATTGTACAGAATAAAATTCTACCACGATCAAGTGAAGTAATAAATACTCCTTTCGATACTATAACTGAGACTACTCATAGTGCTACGTTTTCACCTACTGAATCAGTAACAAAATTGGAAGATGAAACCACAGTTGCTCCACAAATAATTGCGAAGAATAAAGTTCTACCAAGATCTAGTGAAGTAACAAATGCTCCTTTTGATACGACTACTCAGACTACACAAAAAATAACCGAAGCCCCGGAGATTTCAACTACAAAAGTCCCAGAAGAATTGACTACGATTGCTGTTTCTAAATCAAAAATTTCGACCGAAATCACTTCTCAAACTGAGTTCAGCTCATTGCCAATTGAGACCAGTGACCAGAATCCGCAATATTCTTCAGAAAGTATGCCAAAAGAGAAAACCACTTTTACCACCAAAGCGCCTCTAAACACTGAAATTACAACCGATAAAGAAACGACTGAGCATGAAGAAGTCACCGTCACAAGGGCGAACCCGACTAGTCCATCTACTCCAGAAATTTACTCGTTCGAAAATGTAGAAACTACTGAATTTGTTCTAACTTCGTTTGCTTCTTCAGAAGGTACGACTGATACTGTAGAGGTAATTAAGATTTCTCCGACGCAGAAAGTACGGAATGCTGCGGTGATTGATTCAGCAAGTGGAAAGAAAACCAATGTATTAACCGATTTGATCAACTTGGTGGGAGATGTAGCTTCCATAAGCAAGCACACTGACGCGCCAGAGGCCACGCTCCGTACCACCACGTCTAACAGCTTCTCCGACTCAGAAGAACTGATGCCAGTAAACGCTGGGTACAAAAGCAAAAACAGCAACTTCAACCTTAATTCTATCACCGAGATCCCTTTGAAAAGCAAGAATCAGCTTCCAGTTAATAAACAAAAGGTTGTGGAAATACAGGAAGAGGTCACTGACAGTATCGCTGACGCGCCGCCACCGCATGACAAGGTTGAACCGACGACTCGTAGGCCCATCATCGACAATGTGTCAGACTCTATGCCTAAGAACGAGACTGAAAAGAAAGATATAGAAATCATTTCCCAGTCCTACGTCCCGACGATCAACAGGCGACCGACGAAAGTTGTCATGAAGAAAAACAAAGACAAGCCTCTGGCTGAAGCTTCAACTGAAGGCCCAACGCTTTCCGTTGTTTCTTCTGATAGGACAACTTTTCCAGACGATTTGAATGCTTCTCCAGTCATAGTAACCGAGAGTGGCTTCGCCTCTGGCGAGTTAGGGACGACGGTCGATCCAACTGTTGGTGCGGACACAACCACAACCGCACAATGAGCTGCACTTGCTAAGATCGATGGAACCTCAACTTATCAGCATTTCTAGAATAAGTTTCGTTCTTGAAACTGTAAGTTAACGTAGAGACTACTAGGTTAATAGGACTATATACGAAAACCTTGTCAGAAGGATTCATTATTCTTTGTCAATTCGGATCTCGGGCGGGAATAATTTCCGTCTCGGTTTCTTAAGTAAGTAGACGGCTGGATTATCCGGCCGAATTTTTATGTGTATTAGCTGGACAAATTATTTATAACGTAGGTTTAAGGCGCGAGGGCGCGGTGATGTGTCAAACGTGAGGGCTGTAGTCGGTCTCTTTGTGTTAGTGTAAGTTATTTATTTGTTAGTGAGAGTCGCGAGATAGTAAGTGATGATAGATAAGCAACCAAGCTAGTCAACCCGTGACTGCGCGGCGTTGGCGCTGCGCCGCGCCACGTTGCCATTACTGCTAGCATTAAAAGAACATGACAAACCTCGAAATGAACATTCCGGGCTTAGTTTTAGTTCCCTCGGGTCCGAGGATACCAGCAGCGTAGCGAGGATGGGACTATTTGGTACAAATCGAATTTGATATTATATAATCAACCTTATGAAATATTGTAAGACGTAGATGGTTTAGCATGAATGTGATTGCACATAGTTTTTTTTTAATGCACTGTGTCGGTGTTGAGGGATATGCTGGATGGAAGGCTCAATGCTAGTATAAGAATAGCACCATTGCGTCGGACCGGACCTAGAGAGGCAGTCTAAACTCGATGAAATTAAGAACCACTTCACTTTCTGAATGTTAGATCTTCGCATTCGGCCAATGTATTGGCGAATAACTTTTGCCGAATGTGCGGAAGAGAGATTCTGGTATAGTCAACAGCAAAAGTAGGTTATCATTTTTTCACCTTATCGCAATGGAATAAGGTACAAAAGTGATAACTTACTTTTGCTCTTGACTGTACTACTAAATAATCAAAACTAATTTCCACCATTTGCACTAAGCAATAGCATAATACAATTTTTAAAGACTACCAAATGACCGCTGAAAATATGGTTAACAGAAGTGTGGGCTTTCAAAATGCTCCTCATAACCTAGATCTGGCCCGGTTGCGATGTTTTCCTGTTGGATTGAAGATCGATCATGTTCTGCCCCGCGCGGGTGTGTGTCATAAACATATATATGGCTTTGGAATAAGGAACACAATGTTTAGATGTTTGTGACTGACAAACGCCAGCGCGGGCGCCGCTTCTTGCTCCGGAAGACGTCGCCTTTTCCCGAGCAATAAGCATGTGCTGACTGTATTATTTATAATTATTGTTTTTTTACAAATAAAAAAACCAGACTGAACTGTTGTTATTATTTACTAGCTTCTGCCCGCGACTTCGTACGCGTATAAATTTCACCATACGATACCTACTACACTGATAAATTAGATTATTACGATTTCATTTCTATAAATTATGCGTGTAACAATTCAAATCCTCATAAACTTTGTCGTCAATAATATTTAGTTATATTGATTTACTTAATCTTTATTGCAAACGAAGTACCTAAGTAGAAGAAACATTACCAAAACCGGAATTTAAATATAAGATTTCATAATTGAAACAAATGGACCGAGGGCGAGACCCCAAAGATACTCTATATCTCCGGGTGTCTTGTCAAACTACCCCTGAGAGCCAAAGTCCTGAAGGTAAACGGGGAGGCAAGCGAGGCCGAAGGCTGAGCTTTTCGTAGGAATGAAAGGCCCAACGTACCCTTATAGATCACGAACATTAACTAAACCCAGGTGTCTTGCAAGCGAAACCGGAGACCAAAGTCCCGAGCGAGAGAAGTCAGAAGAAGAGCGGCGAGGCAAGCGAGACCAAAGGCCGAGCTTTTCGTTAGAATGATAGGCCCAAAGAACCGTTTTAGAGAGCGCTTCCTATGCGAGCCCGAGGACTGACGCACACTATCTCCAAGTGTCTTGAAAGCGAAATCTGAGTTCCAAAGTACCGAAGGTGAGTGGCGAGGCAAGCGAGCCCGAAGGCCGATCTTTTCGTATGAATGAAAGGCCCAATACATCGCTTCTATGCGAGCCCGAGGGCCGAAGGCCCGAAAGCTAGCTCATGCGGACGCTCACTATACCCGAGTATTCATAATAATATTTCTGAATGTCACAAACGCTGAAGTTTTATACATAAAAAAATGGTACCATACCTACTTAATTCTCCGCGGAATGCCGTTGTGTCCAAATTTTATACCCACGTCTCTTGACGTTGGTGAACTATGCTAATTCGACGTAAGTATTAAACTCAACCTATCATACATCTTTAGATGACCTCTGAATTCATAGCAATTATATAGGAAGACGAAGATCAAGGTTGCTGGATTTCAATATTAACAGCGACGTTGTCAGCGACTGAGTTTCCAAAATAATTAGGTTTCTAATGTCTAACAGCTACTATCGGTTGAGATATCAAACATTTTTGGTTATTATAGATAGTCTTTAGCCATCTAGCACTCATTTTCATCCCGTGGTTTTTCACGTTTTATCTTTATTTTTTTATAATGTTTGAATGGAGTTCTTTTTACTTTCCAGTCAAGTGTATGTTTATCAATTTTCAAGTCTAAAGCTCATGGATTTGAGGAGTTCCCATACAAAGTTTTGCCCCATTTTTTACCCCCTTTGAACTAATTTTTATCATTTTTACAGCCTATGACCTGGCCAGGGATTTTCTCGACCGATTAAGTAAAAGTTGCATCAAAATCCTCTATTCACTAAGCTTCTCTGCGTTTTTTGAAAAATATACATTTTCAAAAACGCAGACACAAAAAAATTAAAACTACAAAAAGTGCATGCTGCTGGGTTTGAACTCGGGGACGCCGACTCCGTAAGCTATGGGTCAAGCCACTGGACTAACTATCAGTTGTAAGAACACGATGAATTTTTGAATATATTGACATGTTACCATGGTAATGATACTGTTATAACCCCGCTCTTGCAACATTATATAGTTTCTAGTCGCCTCAGAACCTATTTTCATCCCATATTTTTCACGTTTTATCTATACATTGCTAAAAGTTTGAATGGGGTGGTTTTTACTTTCCAGTCAAGTTTATGGTTACCAATTTTCAAGTGTGTAGCTCGTACATTCAAGGAGTTCCCATACAAAGTTCAACCCCATTTTCTACCCCCTTTGAACCCTAATCTTTAAGATTTTTATAGCTTAAAACCTATCCGGGGATTCTCTCGACAGATTAGTAAAGTTTGCATCAAAATCCGTTCAGCCGTTTTCACGTGATACTCTGACAAATAAACAGACAAACAGATAAACAGATAAACAGATAAACAGACAAAAATTCTAAAAACTGTTGGAACGTGTTCTGTTATCAATTCTAAGTATCCCCAGCCAATTTTTTTTCGTTTATCTTCCATGTACAGACTTTCGACCCTCTTCAGCTTTATTATATGTATAGATTGTCACCTAAGTTCTCAAATGTTATTATGTCGATGATGAAATCCATCCAATGAGTAAATCGGCAAAAGTTGTTTATTTTCATCAGGTATTTCTGTATGGACTACAGTTTTATTCCGCGGCTTTGTCTGCTTTCTTTGCAATACGCAGGCAGCTATTAAAGTGTATTGAATGAAAGAGAGATAATATCATTATCATATCAGCCCCAATACGTCCACTGCTGAACATAGGCCTCCCCAAAAGTCAAAGTGACTGGTCCTGCGTGCGCCACCCGCATCCAGCAGACTCCCGAGAGATATAAAGATTGCAGAAATTAAATAGTAATTATAGTATCTACTATACTACAAGTATGTACTACTCTTCTGTGAGAAACAAATGGCAAATAAGGTAAAACTTATAAGAATAACCGATCAGACCATGGGTCGTTCAGGCAACAGGCGCGACAGCAATTCACTACCCAACGTGTTTGGAAATCGCATGGACAATCTCCATGCACGCCTACTGGCCTAAACAATGAGCTACGATGAACTACTACTAAAACCGTGTCGTATATCCCGCGCAGCTCGATGAACGTCTACGAAGCAGTTCCTGGGCAGAGACTGCGCCAGGTAACTATACAGCGCGCGTCCCTCCACCGGGGAACCAGCACGTAATCCTCGATGAAGATTTCCTGATTGGTAGCGTCGAACCTCGACTACCGCCAGGCGTTGGCAGGAGGTACCCGAAAGCTACCAAAAAAAAGAAGCGGGTCGTGGCTATGGAACCCTTGTACCCGTAAAATAATTATATATCTAAATTAATTCACTAAAATCTGTAGGTATAATTACAGATTTTGACTCTCGATACATTGAAAATGGCGGTCATTTCAGCATTATTTTCATGTCCGCCACATGAACTAAATAACATTTTGCGATTAATAACTAATGGCAAATAAAGAAGGTAACAAAGAATTATTTGAAATCAGATTATTAGGCTTCTCTACAAAAAGTTATTCCGGAAGTCACGTGATACATTTTGAACTGTACCCCTATACAAGAACGCGAGCAAAGAAGTATCCACTTCAAAAAGTATTACACAAATAACTATCGAACTTGCACTATAGGAACACAGATAAATGGAATACACGTGGGAGTGCGCCAACTCGTGCTTCAGCACTAATTCTTACTGAGCATTTCACAACTCCAAGTGGACTAAGAAAATCAAGTGATTCCTTTGCTTGCTTTGATGCAACTGACAAGGAGAATTTTCACAATATTGACAGCCCACTTTTTCGGCGTTCGAAATTCAAACCGCATAAAGTTAGCGCCTAGGCGTGACCGACGAGGCGCCAATGGGTAATCATGCAACCTTTTTTACGGCAGTGTATGATTAGATATGTACAGTCAGGTACAGTCAAATTGAAAAATATTTATCAATTTGTTCACTTTATTGCCATAATTAATGCAGGTACCTTTTAAGTATTTAGAAAATAGGATATTTTGCTGTATTGTGGACTGCTCGTTAATTCAAATGCGGTTAGGTGAAACATTGCCTGTATTAAAATCGTAGGATGTACTTTTATTTATAACTGCCTAATTGCCTATCTCGCCATTCAAATGGTAATTCAAAGAACAACTTCAGAGTTCCAATCGTGACATAAGTAACATTTTATAAGTATGTACGAGTAGATAATTGAAAAACACACACACTAATATTATAATAGCCAGCTAGTCGACAATATAAGTAAATGTATGTACGAGTATGTATGTAATTAAGCTTTATTGTACATAAAACAGGTGGAATACAGTAGGTACAAAAAAATATGTACAAAGGCAAACTTATTCCTTTAACGGATCTCTTCCAGCTACCTTTAAGTGTTTTTTTTTATATCGTCGTATTAAAGGTAAAAGTTATCTTATATATATATTCAAACGTTTTTAACTAGGCAGAAAACGATAGCTTCTCCCTTAAGAAGCGATATTGTACAACACACAGCGAGCGTAAGCCCCGGGCAGCCGCCTGGGCTGTTATTCGCTACGCGCTCATGCACCTCACCCCACGGGTCACGCCTAAAACTAGACCTCTACCTACGCTTAGTTATTACAAATTGCGGCGTCAAGATATATTTGTGTGTGAGCGTTGAGGTGAGCTTAAAACAAGTTACAGAATAGAGGGGCAGGAGCCGGAACTTGCGCGAGTGGTGTACCTACTCTAAGAGATGTCTGCTCAGTTCCATATAACTACGAATAGTTGGCAAATGGTTCATCATTATCATAAGTTACACTCTTTTCGGGCTAGCTCCCTTATCAGCGTCTCTTATCTAACAGTAACAGATTCCCATTACTTTCTGCACCACAGCGCAGTTTGAGTTTGTGGCCTGCTTGTTCACCTCAATATCTAGTTAAAAGCTCTACCACAACCTCCTATCTATCTTCTTCGACCTTTTGCCAATACTGATACGTACTACTGCTGTCCAGCATCGGTTAAATTGTTATACCTATATATACCTACTGGCGTCATTTATTCGCAATATCACAGGGTCGTGTTTAGATCTAAGTAGCTATTTCTAGAGAAGTTCCTACTGCAAGTTTAGGACTCATTTTTTTTAGACTGGCTCTAGTCTTACCTCATGGTAAGTGACGACAGGACATATGTTGAAGCTCACTGGTTCAGTCATAGCTTATTCACTCTGGTTTTGAAGGCACAGATCATATTTGTCAGGAAATACAGACGATGGCAGCGAATTCTATTCAATAGCAGTTCGCAAGAGAAAAGACGAGCAAATCACTTCGTGGAAATAAAAGGTATGTCGACTATATAAGGATGCATTCGCTCCCTACGTCTGGAGGTTCGGTGAAAGAACGGGGAAGGTCAAATTAAGTGGTGCAATTCCTGCACACACTCTTCCAGAAGGATTCAGATGGTTTTGAGGGCGGCTTGAGCCCTCGATCCCCTCTGGATCCACTACTGCTATTATCCCGTCGCTTGGTTGGGGGACTTTAATTCTGTTTGACCTAAAAGTTGAGTGGTAGAGAATGCCTCATGGCATTAAGGTTCGCGTTTTGTATTTATACGTAACTTGATATTGTGTAATAAAGTTTAAATAAATAAATAATTCAGTGCTAGCCATTATATCTGAAGGCCACTCTACTATTCAACACCAATGGTATTCACTGGTAGCCGGTTCATGTAGCTCAGCTTCTGGTTGTTGTTGTTTTTTTTATAGCATATTGAGTGTCCCACTGCTGGGCAAAGGCCTCTCCCCGTGATCTCCATGCGTCCCTGCTAGGTGTTTCTTCCGCCCAATTGTTGAGGAATACATCCAGGTCGTCTCGCCATCTTCGTCTAGGCCGGCCCCGTTGCGGAACCCGTTATGTGGCACCCATTTCGTAGCTATATTAGCTCACCTGTCTGGATGCATGCGACACACGTGGCCGGGCCAGTCCCACTTGCTTGAGCCTGGTAGTTTTTGCACCCACATCAGCTATGTGTGTTTCGGACCCGATTAAACAAAAATGTTATTTTGGTTTGAGTACATGGCTATAGTGATTACGTAGTTATCTACCTGCCTTGATCATTTATTCGTGCGGCGCTCAGCTACATAACATTAGACACGAGCCCTCTTGCGCTTGCATACTGAGCGAATTACTTACAGTTGTTATGTCATGGAATCAGAATCAGAATGGCTGTGCCTCGATCAAAATAAACAGCGAGCGCTCTTGTGATTTAGTACCAATGTAGTTGGTCTCATTGGAAAAGACGATCAGTAGTTTCAGTACAAAAACCTTCTTCACTTTTTGTTTGTCCTAAGTCACCCAGTAAACTATACTCGTCAGACTAATCGCTACGTACTCATCATCATCATCAGCCTATATACGTCCCACTGTTGGGCACAGGCTCATGAATGAGAGGGAACGGGCAGTAGTCCCCACGCTGGCCCAGAGCGGATTGGGGACTTCACATACCTCTTCGCTACGTAAAGAAGAATAATTTCAAAAACGTATATTCACGGCTTAGATGATTATCAGGGGTATAGGAGCTGTAATTGCCACTAGGTATATTGCATTAGTCTTAATGTTGTAAAGATCAAGTGATTGAGGGCATTGGGGTCGAACTTCATCAGTAGATAATGAATGTTAGATTACTCCCACGCAGAAGTAAGCAAAGTTAATCGACAGTAATCTTACCTATACGAGTATATTCCGTTCAGAATTCCATCAACTGCTTAACTTGCTGACAGGAAATGATTATCATTGACATAATTTTTCTGTAATTTCTATGTCACAATTAGAAGACAAGATGCTTTTGAAGCGATTATCTCTAAAAATATTAATTTTAATACAAAACTAATGACTTATTTGGTGATTGATGACTTCAGCCAGGTCATTTACTTAACTTTACGAACGACACCTATATCTTCCAAAATAAATATGGGTACCTAAGCTTTAATAAACGGATGGACATTAGTTAAACTTCTATCAGAAATATTAGAAAACGTAGTAATAGAAACGTATTGTTATAAAACTTTATTTCCGCGTCGTTCTCGTCTTGCTACGAAACCCTAAAAACCGGCTGAGTATACCCAATTTAACCAATTCTTTAAGAGTAGTTTCACAAAAACAGGTTTGTAAGATGCTAAATTTAAGTACATATTTAATAATCGACCACAGCCAGATAAAATTAAATCTGGAGATGATTTTGGAAACCTGATCCCCATTAAAAGTAACGAGTTACCTGTCTTATCGCCACTAATTGATAGTAGGTTGTGCGGCAGTTACGTAAGCGAAACAAGCAGGTCGGACGTCGCACCGGTCGCACGACCACTTTATTTAAATATAATTTATGTACAAATGTATAAAAGATGTTGCACAATATCACATTCACTGTATTGTACTTGCGTCACCACTAAATAACCACTAGGGCTCATCATGTTGAAACTTGAAACCAGTAACCGTTATTCGGCAAAATCTTCCAAATTTGAAATTCAAATCGTTGGATCCGTTACTGGTTGCCAGTATGCCTTAGTTGCGGCCGACCTGGTCGATCTGGCCTTGTAGGTTGTTGATGACTTCTGAGGGGACCTGGTCGCCGAGGATCTCGAAGAGGTTGATCCGCTGGTTGCCGGGGATCGACTCATACGCCGCCAGCTCGATACCTTCTTGAACCTGATGAAAAAGTGATCATTATAAAACTGACTTGGTACCGCGGGACTCAATTTAACTTCAATACAAAGCCAACCGCTTGATCTTTCGCGAATATTTGATAGCGTAACTCGCTCCTAACTCACGCAAATATATCCACTTCTAACGTGTCTTACCATTTATAGGTATTTAAAGCTTTATGCCCTGTTCTAGTCTTTATAACCTTTCAAAACGAGTTTGAATGAGACGAATTAGCTACATAAAATATAGCATCAAGTTAATAACATTGCGGGGCCCAGGGTCAACGTTTCGCAAATCTCTATCCGTAGAGGCGTTTTAATGAGCTCTATTTGATGAGGTATTCATCAATTATTCAACTTAGCTATGTCTTAATCAAATTATTCAGTTTGGCATTTCAAAATTAGAGTCGAGAGATGCAAATTCAAGACTTCATTTATACATGAAGTGTAAGTTGGAATTAAAGTTTATGTATCTTTGGAATATCCCTATAGTCTACCTAAATGAATACGTGCTCATTGACATACATAATTTTATACGATATGATACAGAGAAGAATATAGGTAATGGAAAAATAAACCATCATCGTCTGAAGCCTAGGACTAGACTCCAAACTTATGCCCTCTGTAATGCCGGTTTCGAATGTCTGTATTTTATCTTTAATTTTTCCACCATTTACTGTTATCCATAGACTAAATCTGAATGAATCTTTATTTTACGAATCCAGGGGCCTATCACATAATAACTTGGCACTTGTAAACGCAAGTCTGTTTCTATAACAGGAGTTGAAAAGGCAATGCTACGCCCAGTACGCCCATGATTGCTTATTTCACGAAGCGCTAATCAGAATTACACCCACATGCAATTTTCCTGCTAAAAATGGAAATAAATACTACCAACCTTCTGGATCTCAGCATCTTTGGGGATGAGGAAGGTGTTCTGGGCTTGCTTGATGGCTTCTTTGGAGAAGGCCGCTCCCTCGCGCTGCGGCACCGCCGCCGCGCACGCCACGAGCACCAGCAGGCACACTACAAACGACTGCATGTTGACTATAACTGCGAATGGGAAAAAAGACTTTAGGAAATAGGAAGACACGTATATACAATGATGCAGCTTGTTTTTTTGAAACGCTAACGCTGGCGCGGTGAGCTGGCGCGTTGTGCGTTGTCAATTGTTTTGACTTTGAGCTTTGATAAACTTCTGAATAGATGGGCTGTTTCGTCAAAGTATGCGTTAGTGTGTATAAGGTCAAAAGGTAAGACCATTATAGCCTCGATACTAATTAAAACTGCGCAATATACCAAGACGCTTCTAAAAGTCTAGACGCATTAATTACAAGGATACAGACAATCTAAATAACTGGTAAACGTGACATTTGCCATTAACACATGCGATACATAAATTCTTGGGAATCACATCCCTAGTCAATTACTACAGCATCTTTTACAAACAAACAAACTAAGCTATACGCTCTAAAACGTAACCAAAGATTTTAGAAAACTTTTATATTTCAATCTACGATTTGCATAATACGTAGGTAAAGAGACGTAAACACGTTGGTGACTTGACTCTTTGACTGTACTTCTCAGGATGAAATTTGGTGGTGTTCAATACCGCAAATGTCAATAATAAACACACACATAAATCACATCACTTCACATTCACTTCTTAACCTAAACATAAGGGTGTGCTCACCTGCCGGTTGTGCAGGAGTACGGCGCGCGCGCCTCCGCGCCGCTGATATAGCCGCCGCCCCGCGCGCGAGCCACTTTCACCGCTGCGCATGCGCAACTCCTCGCACGCTGGGCCACGACGTGTGCTCATCCCGGCCATTTCTAACGAGAGGTCAATTGTCAAATGCCTTTTCGAAAATTAATGGACACGTGTGTCAAAATCATGTCGTGTTTTTGACAGCTTGTCAGAAAGAATGACTGATTGGGTCCATTGATTGAGTTCATTCTTATATGAAGTACTGATTCATTGCAGTAATCCTAAACGAACAACAATTGTACCTAAATGTATTTGTTTGTAAATGGGTTCTCAAAAATGGCATTAACAGTTGTAGCTTGGGCTGAAATTCGTTCGTATGTCCGGATGTCCGGCTGTCCGGCTGTTCTCCTCTACAGGAGAATGATGAGAAATGCATCTCATCATTCTCGTGAAATTTTGATATCATAGGGGTTTAAGTTTTAAGTAAGTATCTGGAGCTCTACCTTGTTCTAAACAAATGAACTGAAAACTTATTACCACGTAAAACTTACCAAAAAAACCCATAATCGTTCCTAAGTCCTAGGCTAAATTTATTCAACCCATCTAGATTTCATGTCAGGGTTTCACTCACGACGTCAAGAAAATCTTGATTCCCCAGAGGATTGTGAACCTGTAAATTTTCATACAAAAAGCGATAACGTTTTTCACCCCGTAAACATGGTTCGATTTTTATAATTTTTGGATATGTTGTAGATATAATAAAAAACTAGGTCTGTACGTTTTGATTTTTAAGAAATATTGCTTACGTTAAAAGTTATTAGCATCTAAAAATCTATATTTTTGACCTAAAAACTTTGTGTGTCGTTTTATTATTTTTTAATTAATCTAAACTGATTTACTAAAAAAGGAAAACGTACAGACATAGATTAAAGTGTACTTAATTAAATAATATCAAAATTGTTATATTTCATTAAGGTTTAAGGGGGTATAAACGTTATCACCGGAACAATATTTCAACAAGGAAATGTAGGCAATTGCCTCCAGGACTTGCAACTCTCTCTATCACACGATACAGACACGAGGCAGAGCGGTGTGAAACAGATAGCATTTTTAAAAATACCTACTCACGTCGCGTATCGGCACTTCACAACCATTAAAATAAAAATCAAGCTTGGTTCAGCCAACTTTAAAAAAAGAGTTCGTCATTCGACTCTCAGATGTTTTGCAATATAATTTATAATAACATTGATCTAATTATTTTTAAGTTCAACTTTATACTCCACCGTCAACTTTACTCATTATTAGATTAAGCTAGCTTTAATTTAGTATGTAAATGTATATTTTGAAATATAAAAGAAGCGGGTTGTGTCGTAGATACAACCGTTAATTAAGTTTAAGTGGATACTTCTTTGTTGGCTATGGAACCCTAATAAAAAAACCCGGCCAAGTGCTAATAATATATATAATAATAACTGTCCCTATCCTAAATTGTATCCCATGCATTTGCGATTGATTTCAATCTAAAGGGAAAATCTACTTAGATAAGCATTTTCAATGAATTGTTAAATTCAAAGTGTGGTGATTATTTAAAAGAATCTGCTGTTGATTATGGTGTACCCGTAAAATATATATCTGAAATAATCCACTAAAATCTGTAAAAGTACAGATAAATCGGTATATATGGCAATATTGACTGACGTAGCTCATTTGACTCGCGATACATTGAAAATGGCGGTCATTTCAGCATTATTTTCATGTCCGCTACATAAACTAAATAACATTTTGTGATTAAGAACTAATGGCAAATAAAGAAGGATTAAAACATGTAATAAACAATTATTTGATATCAGATTAGGCTTCTCTACAAAAAGTTGTTCCGGAAGTCACGAGATACATTTTGAACTGTACCCCTATACAGAAAGAACGCGAGCAAAGAAGTATCCACTTCAAAAAGCGAATCTAATCTTATCTACTACGTCAAAGATTCTAAACCTCCAGGCAAAAAGGGGTCGTTCTTCTTTTCGACCGACAATAGCCTGTCCTTCGTCTTATTACGGCATCTCATTTGAGTAATGATGTTTACGGTTTTATAATGTTCGAATGAACGTCCATATTATTTTATTAATTAGTGATATTTAATATTTCACTTTCTCTAACTAGCATTTTTGTAAATGTTTTTTTTTTTCGTAGAATGCCGTGACAGAGTGGTAAACCAAAATGTGGTCCCCACTGAAAGAGTCCACTTGTCACATGTTTTTTTTAGAAACCAACCGTAAATAAATATTTATATTGGCCAGAAAGGAAACTTTAATTAGTTCTAATGAAGAAACCTTGCATTTTTTTTAAATCGCACTTCAAAACCACAATTTTCGATAGTTCAAAAACCAAAAAAACAGAAAAACCTCGGTTCATTGTCGGTAAAAAAGAAGAACGACCCAATAGCGTTTTGTTGTTTATTTCATTCTAAAACTTTATTCTAAGATTTATTCCAGAATCCAACAAAACTTTTCACCCGGAAGTAATTATATAGATTTAAATTAAACATGCATTGTCTTTTTTATTTTATTTATATTGAATATTTTAAAGCAAATGTAAATGAACCTAAATAAAGATAAAAAAAATATTAATATTTTTAGGAGCTAATTAAATCATATTTTTTTTGATGTCTGATTTTTTGTTGGATTTTGCCTCTAGCTCCTCGTTACATTAAAAAAAGTAGCTATTATAAATTATTTCAAAATTTATCAGTTTTCCATACAAGTTGTCAGTTCATTGCCTGGACTATAGTGTCCGTTCGCCGCTTTCCTGGCCCCACACGCATAGGATCAAACGATATAACGATACGTCGCCGCGAAACCGACACTTATCATGCCTCACATCCGTGTCCGAGCATCTAATGCGCTCAGAAGAGAGAGTTATGGACGCATTTTATTTATGACTGTCATAAGCCGCTTAAGTAAAGCGTAAGGCCCTGGTCTCCTATAAATCACGCCGTACGCTGCGTCACAATGCTTACTATGGAGATGTACTGATGTGGCCGACGATAACAACAGTACATCTCCATAGTAGGCATTGTGACGCAGCGTACGGCGTGATTTATAGGAGACCAGGGCCTAACATCACATAATACGGCACGAGAAGTTGGACCAGTTTCGTTTCAAAGGGTTTTTAGGGTTCCGTACCTCAAAAGGAAAAAAACTGAACCCTTATAGGATCACTCGTGCATCTGTCTGTCCGTCTGTCACAGCCGATTTGCTCCGAAACTACTGGACCGATTGAGTTGAAATTTGGTACACATATGTAAATTGGTGACCCAAAGATGGACGCGTAAAGTAAATTAATGAATTCTGAATAAGAGGGCCACTTTTGGGGGGTAAACTGAAAAATTAAAAAAAAAGTTATGCAAATTGTATTGTGTGACATATCAAATGAAAGGGGTTGTTGTAAGCATGTCAGTTTTTTTTATTTTATAATTTTAGCAAAAACAGATTCGAAGTAATCAACAAAGAGTAGTAAACAAGAGGGCCACTTTTATGGGGTAAATTGGAAAATTTTAAGAAGAGTTTCGCAAACTGTATTGTGTTATTTAGGAAAAAAGACGAAAATTGACCATCCCCCCCCCCCTTATCTCCGAAACTACTAGGCTTAAAATTCTGAAAAAAATATGGAAAATAGTTCCTTGCCTAAAGATTACAGGAAAACCTATAAGAAGTTTGAGTATTCAAAGTAACGGGAAAATTCTCAATATTTTAGTGTATTATATACGGAACCCTCACCACGCGAGTTGAACTCGCACTTGTCCGGTTTTTATTTGTATAAGTATAGAGTGTTAGCGGCAAGTTGCTTTGAAGCTCAGAATCTATACACCATTGCCAATAGAGCAAAATTTATGTATCAGATCAGGTCGATCATTGTTTGCTGTGTACCCAGTTATCTTGAAGCTCACTGAGCATAACCCATTTTTTTAAATTCTGATGAATGCCAATCAATAACATCACTGAGTATATATATATGAGTATATATCAGTTTGTTCATAGTATGAGGTTTAGTCGTTTAGGAAAACAACCTGGAGTGCACACTGTTAGTATGTTACGTTTTCAAGCTTAATCCGCTGAACTAATTTGGTATGAGGATAATTTAAGTCTCAGAAAATTATATACAATACTTGTTCGAGGTGCGTGACCACAGACAGACCCGTGGGCAAACAAGCGAATGTAACCTTTTTATCGTTTCTGTTGGCAGAGTGCAAAGCGGGTGGAGGGGGTAGCCTAAACGATCCACGATCACAGCGCTCGCTACGGCTAAAATTGTCATTTTTGTCGCTGACTTGAGCTGTCAAATCCATATTGCAGTAAACATTTTCTAATCGTTTTTGAGATAAAAATATGGTCCTGACTACCATTGTCCAAAATGGTGTAATATAGTAAAATAACACAAGATTTCATTAATATTTTTCACAAGAAGAAGATATTTACTTACGTCTTGTTTGACAGCGGTGACAATATTGTCCATAATGGCCGCCTGTCACGTGGCGCTGTCGTCGCGCTCGGTCCCAGTAGCGCATAAGGGAAGTTCGCGGCGGCGCGCGTGGACTGTTTCAATACGATACGAGCATGCGTGCGCGCGCAGGTTCCCTGGTGCGCCGGGTGCGCCGCAGTCCCAACCCAACAGCATTCTGCGCATGATAGCGGACAGGGTTGATTGTCCCTACAATGTCGCACTGCGATGGATTGCACTCCCCTGTCAGTGTTGTTTAGTTTTAAATATATGTTTAGATGTACCAAATAACCCGTTAGTTTTTAAGTTCTACTTATTTTATTTGTTCATATCATTCATACATTCATTAATCCTGAAGCCAGAGGTGACAAGCGCATTGCCGACTCCATTTTTATTAGAGGATTCGTTGTGCTGAGACAATGGAACGCTGCCTAGGGAGATCTGGCTACTTAACTCACCACCACAAAAACAACATACCTGCGGCTGCGGCCCTCTTTAATGTGAAAGGGCTTCCCTAGTGGTCCTTCCACTGGGCTCCTACAAATTCCGCTGTTGCCCTATCTCACTCAAATAAGTATGTACTTAATTGTTGAGACATCGGATAAATTGTAATACATTTATTTATCACAAGCATACCTCCACACTAAAGTTGCGATTTATAGCTTTACTGTCCATAAAAGATACCACTTCAAAGTTAAAGGCCCTGTAAAAAATATCTTCGTGGAGGTAACACTTAATACTGTTGAGTTTCAGTGTGGCTGTTAACAGATGAATGTAAAAAACTCACTTCTAGACAAATGTGAAAAGTGAATTGACTTACGTGTTTATTTGCTCGAACACGGTTAGGTACTTAGTCCATAGTTATACAATAACGACGTTTGAAACTTTTTACACTTTTCAAAATCTTTATTGGAAACACTATGAGGCAGCCCAACTAGGAAAGCACATCCACCTTACAGACCACATGCAAACCATGGCGCACCTGGGTGGCGTGCCCCATATGCCTGTGCCTCTTGCTCGGAACACGACATGGAGCCGTAGCATGGTTGGCCTTGTCACGCGATAGGTGATAGGATAGAGCGTGCGTCACTGGCTGACACCGTTTGATAGAACGAGACGACGCTCTTATCTTGTCATTTCCACACGCAGAGCTGTCCACACCGCTGCCCATTGGGCACGTAATTGTATCGTAACACTTACTATGTATTTGCTCTGCACTTATGTGGTGTGTTATTGAGTAAGATTGCCAGAACTCTCGCAGGTGAAATTTTGTAAGCAGGTTTGAACATTATAGAGTATTTTTTTGACGATTCAGTTTGTCGAAATTCAAAATATATATTTTTTAAAGACAGGTTCTAGATTTCTAAAGCTCACAGAGCCACTAGTAATACAGTACCTACAGATAAAAACCGGTCAAGTGCGAGTCTGACTCGCGCACCAATGGTTCCATACAAACTTTCACACAATGTACCTACCCGGCATCACGATCCCACTTTGTTTTTGAAAAAATCTTAACAATACTGTCCGAGTCCAGAATGCCAACTCACCGACGCAGGAGTCCAAAACACGAACAACCGTTCCATAGTTGAGAAGTAGAGAGTAGAAAAAACTGTTTTAAAATGTGCAACCTGGATTAGCTTTCTTTAAAACTATTCCACAGATATTTAACTTTGTGACAGACAGAGACGATAAGGGTTCCGTTTTTACCTTTTTGGTACGGAACCCTAAAAATGCACATCAGACAGTCTGTTTGACGTGTTATTTTTCTATTACTTTTTGTTATTCAACATGGCATTGAGTGAGACAAGCTTGGATTTAAGTATAAAATATATTAGTGGAATTCGGTTTATGAGATGCATAGTTGCATATGCATTTTTCTCAGGTCATTATCATAAAACACGAATATATATTCGTCTTATTTTTTCGATTAATGCAGCCTTCATAAAATATTTGAACTTTATACTATCGCAATAGTCTGACGAAAATCACAGGAGTGGTTTGTTTACGGAATCTATCATAACTAGCGGTCCTCGCAGCTCTGCCCGATTATTACAAAGAACCCAGGCAGAGCCAACCCGGAATAAAGTATAGCCGATATGAAGATCTATTCAATATCATCATCATATCAGTCGAATACGTCCACTGCTGAACATAGGCCTCCCGCAAAGAGTGCCACAATGACCTGTCCTCCGCCACCCTCATCCATCTGACTTCCAAGGCCTTTACCAGGTCATCAGTCCATCTTGTCCTTTTTTTAATGGGAGGAAAATCCGTTTTGGATACCTCCGCGCCACGCCTTTGGGCCCATGTCTACAGATTCCCAATACTACAGATTCTCATGTCTACAGATTCCCAATTCTACAGATTCTCATGTCTACAGATTCTCAATTCTACAGATTCTCATGTCTACAGATTCCCAATTCTACAGATTCTTATATCTACAGATTCCCAATTCTACAGATTCTCATGTCTACAGATACTATAACCAACCAGTAATTATTAATCTATTAAATAGGTTTTATCTCTTCGGAAAAAAGGTACAAGCTACGATTTTTATAAATGTTCTAATTCTAATCACATGATCACACTTGTATGTGTCTATATTTTGCGAGAGTTAGACTAGAATTGGGAGTCTGTAGAATCAGAAATATGTAGAACTGGAAATCTGTAGAACTGAAAATCTGTACAATAGGGAATCCGTAGGATTGGGAATCTGTAGAATTGGGAATCTGTATAATTGGGAATCTGTAAAATTGGGCATCCGTAGAATTGGGACCCTGTAGAATTGGGAATCTGTAGAATTGGAAATCTATAGAATTGGAAATCTGTAATAGAAATCTGTAGAATTGGGAATAAACCGCGCCACGGGATAGACCGGAGGTTATGTCGGACTCGCACCGACTAAAAACCCCCCGATGGTACTCCTCGACGCATTTCGGACGGCTCTGCTGAGATCTCCTACGGAACGCACCGCCCTAGCGTCATGCCTCTGTGGGTCTTACCTTTTTTTTTTTTATTCTACCATTGCAGTACTACCCAGTTGGTAGTCTGTAGCTCAGACCTAACTTCATGTCTAAATATGCCATAAATATTTTTTCAAAACTTTCAAATGTCGACAGCTTAATAGGCAAGTAGTTAGTACCTGTTACTTTCATTTCACAGTTTGGCAACGTGCTGTGCTGAAGTGAATGTTACAATGCAACTAAAACCTAGGTATTATTGATGATGTAACGTTTTTACCTTATTGTTACATACACGAAGGCAGTGCCGTGCTGTTAGTAGCACAAAAGTTGCAAAGGACTTTCTAGATGCTTCTGATGCAGCTTTAGAAGTTGGCAATGGTTCTCGGGTTGAAGTTGAAACTAATAAGTAACTCATTAAACTGATATGACGTAGTGTCTGTATTCTAAATTATATGCATATAAAATGCATATGTTAACGATAATGATATGTTTTAAATAAATATATATAATAAAGTTCAATGTCACATCGAATCACAGCCATACGTTTTGGAAGTACAGTACAGTAGTAGTGAAGCAAAATAACGCTAATTGGCTCCGTTATAAGGATTGTTGTTGATTGGGTTAAAATACAAAATTGCTGATACTTTTTCAGACTTTTTAACGGGTTCTAAAAGTGTTAAACCTATTCGTACAAGTCAACACTCTATTTTCAACCAACGTAAACGTACCAATGCTATGATTTGAGATTGGAGGTGCCAATACTGGGCTAGCATCGAGCATTGAGATGTTGGTTTACCTAGCTTCGGGGAAGAAACGATTTGTATAGTAATACC
This sequence comes from Epinotia nisella, assembly GCA_932294315.1. NCBI lineage: Eukaryota > Metazoa > Arthropoda > Insecta > Lepidoptera > Tortricidae > Epinotia > Epinotia nisella. Next base: position 23,498,357 of record OW028679.1, read on the forward strand.
TGCCGATTGAGTAGTAATAGTAAGTTTTCGTTTGACCTAAACAGTAAACAAGGATGTTTTCGCTTTTTTGACATTTGCGCGGGGCCGCCAACTGTTACTCACAGTTAGAATATTCATCATCCATTCAAAACCAGCTATTTCAATATTCAAGAGTCATAATTTAACCATTTTCAAGTTTACCAATAAACTCAAAGTAAGCATACTTGATCCGAGGAGAGGTGCTTTTCATATTACTTAATATTTATCTTACAAGATGATGATTAACATTAACTAAATTAAATTAAATCTAAAAAATGCTTCGACATTGTACCGAGGATGCAAGCGGCATTTCCTCGCTGAATTGCAATGCTGATGCGTTGCGCGAGAAAGCCGCCAGCTCTTCGGACACCAGTTACATCGACCTGGAGCCGTAGCATGGTTGGCCTTGTCACGCGATAGGTGATAGGTTAGAGCGCGCGTCACTGGCTGACACCGTTCGATAGAACGAGACGACGCTCTTATCTTGTCACTTGTCGCATGATAAGGCCAACCATGCTACGGCTCCTGACGTTTCGCGATTTCTGCAAATATCTTATGCGCACTGGGACCCCACGGACTACGGACCGAGGGTCTCGACGCCAAAGGGCACAAAGTCGTACTCTCTGCCGAGGCCTATATTTATCTTTAGATTACTGCAGTTAACTAATAGAATTTTTATATATTTTAGAGTTCTCTCAAGCATTAAAGGCTCAGCCGGCACAACAAATTTATTTATTTATTTATTAGGCTCACACAACAAATTACAGTCATACATACAGTAGCATAAGAAGCTTAGTGTCTAGATCTGGACTATAATTCTCAACAGTGTGTGCACAAAAAGATTCTTAACTTAAAGACAAACTATTCACTAGATGGAATTACATACCAAATACGGTCAATGACGGTTCTAGACGGCTCATTTGCTCAGTGGACGTGGCGCAAGCAACATCTCCTGCCAGCATCTCCTGATGATGCCTCGTAGAGAGGCGAAACACGTGTCGAGGTTTTTTCATTATTGGTGGTGGTTTGCTGTAATTATTTGCATGTTTATACGCAAATAGTTGCATTTGATCTCCGCTGATCGACCTGCACGTTTTTTAGCGGAATAGCAAAGGAATATTGTTCTCGTAATATATCATGAATTTCCGCAAAGTAACGCCTGATTCAATAAATTACAACAAATAAGGCAAGGTTTCTAAAAATACTGATAGAAAATAATCTATGTTCATTTTATAAAGAGGTAAAAAAATTGTTACTTTGTAGCATTGTATGTATGGGATAAACACCGGAACTAATCGTCCGATTTCAAAAAATCTTTCAACAGTATATAAAATTAACCTTCGGGATGGATATAAGCTATATTTTATCCCGCTGCGGATAGTATTTAATATAATTGGTAGTATAATTAGTAACATATAGTATAATTATTATATTACTACACACAGCGTACAAGCTTAGCTCTCCACAAACCAACTAAACCTGTTTGACATCGTCACGACTAAGAGAGCTAATAATGCGCTATTTTAGCCCAACATGGTGGACAGACCATCGGTTCACCAGTTCAATGTCAGCGCTGGATCTGCTCAGGGTCGCGTGGCGCAAGCGCGTTGGGCAAGCTGCGGCTAAACTCATGCGCATATATGGCCCTAAACTGTTGCATTTCAAAATCAAAAAATCAAATCAAACATTTATTCATAACAAAACAACATACATTATTACAAGACAAAGACACAGGAAAAAAGTGAATCTGTGCAAGGTCACGAAATGGGCCCAAATCAGCATGATGCTGGCTTTGCAGCCAGCGCTGATCTTCCGTTGGGTCTATCCTGTGAGGACACGGTTCGTAACACAACAACAAACAACATTATAAAGATCAGCTAGCTGTAGAAACAGCTAGCTGATCTTAGTACCCAGATAAACATATTGAAAGAGATAGCTAGCAGAGTGCACACTGATTTTAGTGTAGGTATGCCTATTGTAGAATAGATTTAAGTGTCACTGCTAAGGGTGGGTAGCATAGCACCAAATCGTCTGTAACCGTAAAGTAGAGTTCGTTAAATTAGAATGTCTGGAAATTTTGACAAGTTTGTATGGCATGACAGCGGCCATGGCCACCAATAGGTAATTAATGTAATTATTATCAATCACACTCCAGTATTTGTACATTGTACTACACATTTGTCTGACTGACACAGTAGATCTTTTCTTTTAGGGACTGAAAAAAATTGTAGCTTAAGTGATAAAATTGACTCAAATATGCTTTGCATAAGACATCGTTACTTTAACGGCAGATAAATAGCGAGACTAGGCATGTTTTTTGATTTAATGAATGTAAGCTTCTCTTTTCTCGTATATTTATTTAATTAAGTCGGTTTTCAGGCGACCCATAGCGACAGCGGACTCAAAACCGGTGTCGGTGTGATCTCATTGCTATTTCGCAAACTATTCGTTACCACCAAATAACAAGTTTTGTTTGCTTTCACATTTAAATATTAGCTCTTGTATAACATTTAAATATATTATTTCTTTAAGATAGTACCACCACAACACATCGTTTAAGTCGTTGATCCTAGATATTCTACCATGCTGTCATTAAGACCAACTTCTTAGACTTAGCGCCAGCCCAGGGTTTGGCACCTAATCACAAGATTTGACTTAGGCACTAGATATTTACCAGTTTTACGAAGATAACTGAAGCAGCATTCCATTAACTTTTTTATGAAATAGTTGAAACTAATACTGTAAAAGTTTATTTTTGATTACCCGAAAATTAGGTGTGTTTACGCCTTATTGGATTCTCATTTAATTGAAACTGGTCGGTTGCGTTGTTTCTATTCGGATTTTAATTTTGACGTCAAAAAAAAGGACAGTCAAAGTCAAGATCGATCAATGTTTCGTGTCAATATTGAACATCAGCAAGAAAACCAGAATCTTTCGGGTATTTTGTGGCTTCTTATTTTCCAGGACATTCGGCATCTATTTAAGGTTCTGAAGAAGTTTTGCGTCTCTTGTGTTCAGTCTAGTAGCGACGAAGGGCTTTGTTGAAGCTCGGTTTTCTTGGTGGTCATCCGCAGCTGCAGCAGGTGGCTGTGCGCAGCGCCGCAGGCTCTTATAAGCCAAACCAAACGTCTTTGCAGCGTTTGGGTGAGTTTTTCGTCGGTTATTTTCAAAGGATTAGCCTTTAATATATTCCCTAAATTCTAAAAGGCCCTCTGCCCGCCGCCGTGCAAATGACATTATGGTAGTAAATTGAACCAACTACAAAGGTAAGTAAAATATTCTACAATCCAGTAAAATCCTATCCTAGGGCCACACGAGTTTTGGACAGCCCTCAAGAGTTTGTTAACAAGCGACGTCCTAGAGCCATTGACAAAGTTCGCAATCGATGAGGACAAGTTTGCCCTCCGGCGAAGGGCGCAACTCTTGAGACCCAAATAAAGAAAGACTTGAAAGTTTCGCCCCATTCCGTTGGGTTCTTTGTAAAATACATATGTAAGGAAATGAAGGGGCATTCTTTGTGGCCACTAAGTTATTTTGACAATGGGCTACTTCTTTTTACAAGCTTTATATTAACTTGACTTGTTCGTATGTATGTTGTAAGTTGTCCGTCTAAATTTGCAATCCTTTTTTCAGTCACTTGCCAAATTGCCATTATCCGACTGAGCTGAAATTTTGGGTATTAGTATAGTTTGGATGACAATTTAATATTTTGGTACAATCGAGCTGATCTGCAGATGGAGACAGAAGGTGGCCATGGGAATTCAGTATTTAACCGACGTAATCCCGTTGAGTTTGGGCTCGTTAGAATCGTCTCAATGAGTAGTTGATGATGCTATACAGAAAACCACAGTCGGCAATAAAAGTTGTTCCCAAAATATTTTTTGACAGAAACTTAGTTGTTACTTACTTAAAAGTGTGCACTTTTGAAAACACGATTATTACTTATTAACGACTACTGAGAATATTCTGTAATACGTAGGTAATAAATAATACCATTACATAGGTACCTACTAGTAAATTATACACTAGTTTCCTATAATACCAAACAATAATTGTATCTCTAAAGATGATTACAGAGTATCACCTACATACTTAGAGTTAGTAGGTACTATCAGATCTATCTGGCTCAACGAATTAGTTTGATATCAAATTCAGATTTGTAGCGAGCAGCACGCGCACGTAACCTGATAAAAGTTTTTTTTTCTACCACTATGATGGCGAACAAGCATACATCCTGTCTGTTAGTATCTTATCTTATCTTATCTAGTTGAGGGCCCTTTCGGATACACTTCGACCCAGTGGGATCTTTTGTGCATTTGCCCTCCCCTTTATAGCTACTCCCAAGTTCGCTCCATCATTTCCACAAAGCGGATGATGCAGCTCAGTGGGAGCACGCTGAATTCCTTTGGTTGCGGGTAGCCGTTACCAAAGAGATTCATTCTTTGTCTGGCAAGAGCATGACATTCACACAGTAAGTGTTCCATAGTCTCATCCAGAGATGGGCATTTCGTAATCGATTCCTGATTACACGATTACTTGATTTTACTTTGTAATCCGCTACTGGGTGTCAGATTACTTGTAATGTAATCCAGTGAAACGGTGAATTACCATTACATATTAAGGAATCAGGAATCGTGTATACAAATATTACAATTACTAGTAATTGGGAATCAATATCGGTTCCAAATTACTGGAATTGTTGACTGGATTACTTCCAGATTACTTTTATATATAGAAGTAATCTGGTAGTAATCAAGTCAGCAATAGATTTGGGCGGGAGTTGGGTCGGTCTGTCGGTCAGTCAATATCCGTGTCCACACCAGACGAACGCTCGCCCGAGCCAGTCCACATGCTCACCCGCGCGGCTAGCCTGAGCGTGTGGACTGGCTCGGGCGGGCGTGCGGACATGCCATGCCTGCGTCTGGTCTGGCTTGGTCGAATTTGAGCGTGTGTCTGAGCAAACACGCGCGCGGTTCGCCCGAGCCAGGTTGGCTCGGCCGAATACAGTTTAGATAGAAGGAACAGCTGGCCAGCCGGACAGCATTTGGGGGGGGGTTGTAGGGTCAACGAAGGGGGAAGGGAATTTAGTCGGGGGGGGTTGAGTCTGGGTGAATCGCTGGGTGGTGAATGGGGGGATTGCGGGGGGGTCGGGGGGGATCGGGAGGAGTCCGGGTGGAGATGGGGCGGGGGTGCCCCCCCCCCCTCCCCGACACCCCCCACCGTCCCCACCCCCTACCAAAATCCTGGATCCGCCGGGCTGGTAATGTGGGGACGACAACGCTGCGCTCGGGTGCCGTGCGGCCGAACAAAACAACCGTCCACATATACCACACCAAACGCCGTCAACGCTCGGCTCGGGCGAGCCGCGACTCACGGCTAATCCCTCATTCTGTCCGTTACCTTTTACGCTTAAGAGGATTGTGAACCTGTAAATTTTCATACAAAAAGCGATAACGTTTTTCACCCCGTAAACATGGTTCGATTTTTATAATTTTTGGATATGTTGTAGATATAATAAAAAACTAGGTCTGTACGTTTTGATTTTTAAGAAATATTGCTTACGTTAAAAGTTATTAGCATCTAAAAATCTATATTTTTGACCTAAAAACTTTGTGTGTCGTTTTATTATTTTTTAATTAATCTAAACTGATTTACTAAAAAAGGAAAACGTACAGACATAGATTAAAGTGTACTTAATTAAATAATATCAAAATTGTTATATTTCATTAAGGTTTAAGGGGGTATAAACGTTATCACCGGAACAATATTTCAACAAGGAAATGTAGGCAATTGCCTCCAGGACTTGCAACTCTCTCTATCACACGATACAGACACGAGGCAGAGCGGTGTGAAACAGATAGCATTTTTAAAAATACCTACTCACGTCGCGTATCGGCACTTCACAATCCTCTTAACCCTTTGACCGCCGTTGTCTGATATCCTAGACTATTAAACAAGCAATATTTGTGTATATGTGCAATCATGTTCTCGCAAACGGCTCTAACGATTTCGATGAAATTTGGAATATAGTGGTTTACGGGGGCGAGAAATCAATCTACCTAGGTCTCGTGTCGGAGAAAATTCGTTTTCTCCGTATTTTCACACGAGCAGAGCTCGGTCGCCCAGGGACTATCAAACAAAGTGACAATTTAAATGACATTTTCTTAGTTTATGACGTAATGACATGTAAACCGAAAAAAAGTTGATTTGAATGACATTGACAAAATTATAAAATAAGGTCTGCTAATGAAGTAGGTAATCTAGTCTGGAATTAGAGTAAAGTAATTCAGATTACTTAAGTACTTGATTACTGGGGAATCAAGATTACAGTAATGGTTTACAATACCGATTCCAAAGGAATGGATTACAAATGTAATCATAGTACTAGTATTACAGTAATTCTGATTACCCAAGTAATCGATTACTGAGGAATCACGATTACTGGAATGTAATGGTGTAATTAATTCCAAAAGTAATTGATTACGCCCATCTCTGGTCTCATCCTCCTCGCCACACATTCTACAGTCTGTACTGTTTGATAGTCCCATCTTGGCCAAGAGATCCTTGACGCCGAAGTGACCTGTGAACACCCCAGATACAATCCTGAGTTGCTTCCTGCTGGATTTCCAGAGTTTTTTGGTCCAGCCCGAGTCCACTCCTTCTATGAAGAGCTTTGAGTGCCTTAAACCCGCCTCATTCCTCCACTCGTGCTGGTTGTCTGATAGTAAGCGGACACCATAGCCTATCAAAGTCAAAAATGACACCTATGTATAGACATTGTATACAATATACCTATGTATAGACATTGGCACCTCCAGAGAAGTCACAAGTGCGCTGCAAACCCTTTATTGATTCGAGTATTCGTTTTATCGTTAGCTGGAGGCAGACTCACTCTCCACACAGTGCCTGCTCGGGAGCTCTGTAGATGGGAACACGCAAAAATTGCGTTGAGTAATTTATCCGAAAGCATCATTATTCCGAAACTTGGAAATTCCAAACGCTATTTACTGCTAAGCGTAAACTTTGACGCTAATAATTTAATAGAGTACAATACATATACAGCGTGGCACTTTACTATGATCTTTGCTGAAAGTAACGTGTTGTCTAATAGATTTTCAATGAATTTCATTTTAAAGCTAGGTTAATTAAAACAAAAAGACATTATACATAAACGTTTTATTATAAGTGACAATACTATATTTGCCTAGTGCATTGTTTAACGAGGGGCGTAAGTGGAATATTGCTAACGAGAGTCTATCAGAAGCCCGACGCCGAAGGCGGAGCCTTTTGACGACTCGAGTTTGCAATATTCTTACGCCCGTGTTATACACAATGTTTTTCATCACATTTGCGAGGAAATAAATAACTACAAAAGACAGAAAAATCTATGTTTCATACAGCCGCACCAATCAAAAATTGACCACTTCAATTCCAGATCAGTGCTAGTGGGGCGCGCAGCTTCAATATTTCAACCAATCACAGAGCAGTATTCTTGCGGGGCGGGGCTGCTTGGCCACCTAGATTTTTTTTTCAACCAATCAAGTACCACGCCCATACGCACACATCCATCAACCTCGAATACTGCATCAGCCGACGTGTAGGTTAGGTTAGTAATGTATCCTGAAAGATCAAAAAATCCTTCAGCGGAACATGGTATTCGGAATTATGAACTTCGGAATAAATACGCTTTCGGACAAGTAATTATTCGAAATTATGTAGTGAAGTGTCAATCTTACTCACCAACACAACGCCACGATTTTAATTTGTGTGATTACAATATCGAGTCAAATAGACCTCTTCATTAGTCACGATTTGTATGTGAGCAGGCAAATAAATGCTTGCATCACAAATTGCCCCGCACGATGGCGCTTGCATATTAAAATGATAACTTGCTCACATCACATATGAGAGAAAGTGATTCCGTGCCTAATATCGGCGGGCTTGAGAAACACCTTTTCTTTTGCGTACCTTGCAACCAAGATGGTCGATATATTTTTTAATTTGTTGATAAAACATACAAATAATCTCTCACCCTCAACACATACACATCTCTGACTCTGTTCCGTCGTGGGTAAAAATGACCTATATTCAATGAAATTTTGGAACAGACACATGCGGAAAATCGATAGAATGCCAAAAAAATACATTGCCGTTGTGTTCAGAGATCTACTTTGATTAGAGAATATGCTGGATGACTTTGAGCTCATGATCAGGAATAACAAAAAGTGAACAAGATGGTCACACTGAAGTACTTTTCATGGGCCAATAAGGGAATTAATAAGTGCGCAAAAATAAGAGTTAACTGTGAGCTCATCATCATCATCAGCCTATATACGTCCCACTGTTGGGCACAGGCCTCCTCTCATGAATGAGAGGGAACGGGCGTGGTCCCCACGCTGGCGCAGTGCGGATTGTGTATTAATTGTGGTAACTGTGAGTTAATTGAGCGTTAATGTTTGGAATAGCTGTTTTTTTGTTAAGTAGTGATTGATCTCATGGGAAGAGTTCTTCAGTACAAGCCTCTTCTTCACTTTTTGTCACTCCAGGAGCCGTAGCATGGTTGGCCTTATCACGCGACAAGTGACAAGATAAGAGCGTCGTCTCGTTCTATCAAACGGTGTCAGCCAGTGACGCACGCTCTATCCTATCACCTATCGCGTGACAAGGCCAACCATGCTACGGCTCCAGAGGGGCTACCGCGAAAGGCATTCGAAGTTTTCCCTCTCTGTTGCACTTACGTACGAACTCGCAAGTCTGACAGAGAGGGAAAACTTCGAATGCCTTTCGGGGTAGGCCCTCTGATCATGATTCCGAAATCGCTCAGTAAAAGTTATAGAGTACGGGCGTCAAAAAATACGTAGAATCACCAAAATAGGAATTCACGTTGATAGGTAGGGCCTGGACACATGTCGCCGTGAACGGCGCCCTGCACGGTGCATCGCTTGGTAGTTGGTAGTAACTACCAAGCGATGCACCGTGCACGGCGCCGCCGTACACGGCGACATGTGTCCAGGCCCTTAAGTGATCTCAGCGCTGTACAGGGGCGGACTAATCCTCGATACATTATGCCAAACTATTTGCTTTCGCACAAACTGCACCACTTGAATTTACTTTTCCTCAAACAATCACACACGGCACATCATAGTTGAACTGAATACTACTTATAACTGTCACCTATTTTACCTATGTTTGACGAAATAAATTATTTGTATTTGTATTTTGTAACAATCATTATCAAGTGAGCGTCTGACTATTGGTTTTGCAAGTAGATGATGAAGATGATATGTGATGAATGTAAGAGGTTACTTATGTGAGGCGATGTACCTACGACCGTCCGTCTTCGGTTTTTTGTTAAGATTATTGTTATTATAAAATTATGTTAGTACTTAAATAACATTGTATGCATTTCACAGTGCCTTGGTGCCTCACTGGAATACTGTGTAATTTGTTTGAATAAAATAAATAAATAAATAATTTACTACTAACCTTATCACAAGTAGCGCCATCTGTGTCGATATCGGAGCGTTACTGCATCGTAGCAAATGCTACGTTACGTTACGCTACTCCCATCAAGTTTGTTCATTGTACGGAGAACATTATACTTAACATATTCATAGATGGCGTTGTATGCTGAGATGATTATGAAAAATTGTAATTAACTCCTTTCCATAGATTTTCCATTGTTAATGCAGAAATAATTGATTGTTAAATAACAAAGCTGGGTAAATGTTTTTTGAATTGTAAAATAAGTAAACGTTGGCATTTCGGTTGGATTGGAGGTGTTTAAGTTGACCGAATTGCATCAAAGTAGTCCATTCAAAAAGCAACTCTACTGTTTTATAAACACGTGACCTGTATAACTCACAAACATATTTTTCCAAAAAGTAACTCGACAAAAAAAAACTTTAGAATTAACGAACCTGGTCACAAAATTTCACGAGAATCGGTTAAGAAATGGGACGTGTAGAGCAGAACAGCGGGAGTAGTGATGTGCCGTTCCCGGGAATATTCCCTAGGTGGGAATATTCCTACACAAGTGAATATAGGGGAATTTTGAATTCGTGTATATATAAAGGTTTTCTCATACTACGTAGAGGTACGTAGCGTGAGAACGCCTTTAATAATATCGATATGAATAGCACTGGTCAAACTATGGCCACATTTGTGCTTTATCACCTGTCAGTTTGGTTTACCTAATTGTGAATTCTATTTCAGGTTCCAATGTCTAAGGTATTTCAGGCAAACACGAATATTTTTGGTCCCAATTTGTATACGATTATACTCATTATCGTATCACCGATTACGATTAAGTACCAATATCATGAACCTCGCAAGTACGTACCCTAGCATCTAACTTTCCATCAACACTTGAAATGTCGAGGAGTTCCGCGGCAACCGAGGCAACGACCCGCCAAGTGCATGGATGACGCAATCAGAGTGACAGAGTTCGATATGCATCCATCGGGTCGTGAACTTGACATACCGAGTCCGAAAACATTGTTTATCCGGCGTATGAGTGGTTGGGTACATTCTATGTAGGTAGGTACCCAGTTATCTAAGTCTAAGACTATAGCGTGATGCATCTTTTGCAAAAAAAAATCCCCATATATTCGGTCGTGCTGGCGGTGCCGGCTCCCGGCGATCTACTAATCACCAGCCTAGCTAAGTATACTATAACAACATAATCACGTTTATGTTGGACGTAAAGCATTCGTCTCTTACGAGTACTAAAATAAGGGTATGCCATCAAAAACATCCTGTAAAAACCGGCCAAGTGCGTGTCGGACCACGCAAAACGAAGGGTTCCGTGCCTATTAAAAAGGTCGTATCGTCATAGAAATCTTACGGCACTTACGTCCTTTTCTTTGAGGAAGGTAGTTTTTCAGCAATATCTCGGAAACCTTTCATCCGATCTTGTTCAAAACAATTTTCGGTGAATAAACTTAATAAGCGCTGTGTCCATGAATTTTTTCAGATTTTTAAAATACACCGTTCAAAAATTAGAGGGGACAGAATTTTAGTGACTTTCGGGGCGATTATCTCTGACTGTATTCACTTAATCAAAAAAAATCCCGAGAAACCTTATATTTATTTTGAAAGGCCTATCGATTCATGTGCCACACGTAGGCGCACGATGAAAATTTTTTTTTTGACTTTTAGTTTTATGTATGGAGTACACCCCTCAAAATTTTTTTTTTTTTAATTTTAATTACAATACTTTGTAGCGGCTAACAAAATACACCTATCCTCAAAATTTTATTCAAATACACCTTATAGTTTTCGAGTAAAATGCCTGTGACATACGGACAGACGGACAGACGGACAGACGGACAGACGGACATGACGAAACTATAAGGGTTCCGTTTTTGCCATTTTGGCTACGGAACCCTAAAAAACCCAAGACTGAGCTGCGAGACTCAGTCTTTCTACCGTAAAAAGTTGTGAGATCCATGTAATACCAAGTCGGTTAATCTATTTAGTCTCTACTTAAAGGACCTTCTGTCTTAAGTTATTACATAAGTTATTATCATGCCAATATTAAAAATATTTTACGTTTTAAACAAATAGATCGACTTGGACATCGCATGATTTGATTATTAGTATGTATCACACTACACAGCACGACGGGCCAGCAACCAACAGCAACGAGAGTTTCAATCGCGTGAGGCGCGATAGACTAAAGAATCTATCTAATATAATTGTAATATTCATTGTGTTTTCATGCGATGTCCAAGTCGATCTATTTGTTTAAAACGTAAAATATTTTTAATATTGGCATGATAATAACTTATGTAATAACTTAAGACAGAAGGTCCTTTAAGTAGAGACTAAATAGATTAACCGACTTGGTATTACATGGATCTCACAACGTTTTACGGTAGAAAGACTGAGCTGCGAGACTTGGGTTTTTTTACAGAATGTTTTTGATGGCATCTCACTTCTTTTTGTAGAGTCCTACTTTTTGGTACCATCTACTTCTAACGAATTTTGTTAAAGGCTTTGTCTTATGATATTTTTTTTATTTTGACTTGGCGGGGGCACTGCCGTGCCCCCAGATAGGTTTTCCCATGATTAAGACATTAAACTCTATTTGTATTCTAAATTTGAAGCTTCTATGTCTGCTAGAAGTGCCTTGGACTTTTGATGATCGGTGAGTCAGTCAGTCAGTGAATGACAAAATTTAGAAACTTTAACAAGTTGTCATTCTTAAACTACTGGTTCAAATTGACTGAAATTTTAAATATACCGTGTTTATATAATGCCTGATTAGTTACTGAAAAATCAGGTTTCTTGTTTTATCCACAACGCAATTATAGGGGGGTCGAAAATGGCCTGAATTGCTTCGAGAAAAGGATGGTACGGCCGTGCCGCTTTTTTTTGCTCGACTTGGCAGATGACTGGCATTCGGCACAAATGGAAAATCGTTAACACGAAATGGTCATTTTGAAATTGGACCAAAAATAATAATACCTACCATCAAAATGGAATTTTGTCCATTATGAAATAGGTTCATATTTAAACACGTGCAAAGTTATTGTTGTCTTATTTAAAATTAGTATCATAATTTTATATAAAAATTTACTCATCATCATCATCATCATATCAGCCGAAAGACGTCCACTGCTGGACATAGGCCTCCCCAAAAAGTGCCAAAGTGACCGGTCCTGCGCCACCCGCATCTAGCGGACCCCCGCGACCTTTACCAGGTCATCAGTCTACCTTGTGTGGGGTCTACCCACTGAAAATGGGCCTACCCACGCCGCGCCTTCCGCGGTACGTGGTCGTCACTCGAGAACCTTTCCGCCCCAACGGTTCGGTTTCACGGCCATAGCCTACGTGCAATGTGCCCCGCCTCTTTCGACTCTTTTGTACAAAATTCATATATTATGACTCATTTTCCGAATGGTATTTTTTTTATTGTACGTAATTTCAACTGGACGTATTTCTCTTGATCTAGGTACAGTCGACGCCAAAAATACGTTTACACTTTTGCATCTTATTCCATTGCAATAAGGCGAATAGTGTAAACGTGTTTTTGGCGTCGACCGTACATCAAGTATGTCAATTTTACTTTTAGTACGTACTTAGTACTGCCTTCAATTTTAGCATTATTCAGGCTGGATAATTTCAACCTACTGGTCGATCACGTAAGTCATTGTACGTACGTTAGGTAGATTTAAATGTCAAATTTTATGTGGAAAAATTACATTTAAACCGTCCTAACGCGCGTTCGAAACGTTATGTGACTATCCCTCTGCTCTGTCAACACAGCGAATCCTCGAATCAATAAAGGTCGACAGAAATCCAAACTTCTATAAATCATTACGCTTGTGTGCTCCACCATAGTAATAATAAATTGTTGCAAATCTTAAGATCAATCTATTTCAGTGGCGGAGTGAGACTGAGACGTGGCACTTGGCAGTTAGTGAATCGCATTAATCGCATAGCATCACATCGAAGGCCGCGCCTGCGCTGCCTCCTATTCTGTAACTTGTTTTAAGCTCACCTCAACGCTCACCCACAAATATATCTTGACGCCACGATGCGTAGTAACTAAGCGTAGGTAGAGGTCTAGTTTCGTAACGGGTGACCGGCGGGGTGAGCCGCATTTGCGCGTAGCGAATAACAGCCCAGAAAGCAACACCGCGCCCAACTCGAAGTCTCGGCTCGACTCATCCTTTTGTAAAACCTGATTAGGGTTTTTGGGTGGACCATATGAGTCACTGTGTGTCTTTTTTGTATTCAGTATTATAAAGAGGTAACGTTTAAGTAACCTTGTATATGTAAAAGATTAAATCTGGAGCGGAGCTGTACATCCGTTTTCAAAACGCCTACAAACTGCTATGCACTTTGGCGAAGATTCGTGTATGTACATACATAAACTGTGTAACTATTTGGGCTAAAAAACCATCACTAATGCATAGAACGTTCAATTCGATGGACAATTAGGGTTGTAGGAGGGTGAGGGTTACGGCCAGGCAACTAAAAAAGTCTAGCGCTTTTTTTCCCGTCGATGGAATTGGGTCTAGATTCACCCTTTTTCATGGAAACTCACACTTTATTATATTGCAAGTAAAAAATAAACTCTGTTATTTTATTTATCACCAGAATAATACCAGAAGGTAATAGTTATTTGTTATGCAAGGCTGTAAAGTTCTTGTATAGAAAGCCAAGCTAGCGAAGGATTGTAAGATTGAACTATGAGCGAAGCGAATTATTTATTTGTATTTTATCATTATCAGTCTAATTATTAATATTTCATTATGTAATTAAGAAAGAATAAGTATTATTAATTTAATATTATCAAAATAATAATTCAAAAACACTTTCCACGCCAACGGATATAATGGACTTTTGGGCGCAAAATATAAAGTAAGCCTTTCTGAGCTGGTGAGGTGAGAAAAACTTTTTCCAACAGTTCACAAAGTACATGTAAACCTGCCTTACTTACTTTATCTTTTCACCTATATTACACTAAAAATAACCAGAAACAGAATTTGCATTTAACAATGTTGTACGTGAGAAAGTGCATCAGGTAAGGTAATATGGAATTTCCATATTACCCGTATGCTCGTAATGTTGTTGAGTGTCTATTGTCATTTCCGCTAACATAACAACTATGTAACCACAAGTATAATCATCCTTGTAATACATTCAGGTTGCTCTAAAATTAAGCCTCATTTACAAAGCTTTACGCTCAAAATTAGCCACTTTAATAATAATAATAATGGCGTAGGGATGTGACGGCCCCATCGCCCACCAGATTTCTGGTGCAATCAGTCAACGTAAGGCAGCTTGTGGCGGGCTGTTAGGGAGTAGCGACCCTACGTACCTGAGTGATCCTAGGGGTGTCCTGTGGTCAGGCTGAGCCGACCGGGTGGATGGTTGAACAGGCCCCCCACCTCTGGCTTGCCTCAACCGGCCGTCCAGAGTGGAGTCGCAAGAGCTGTTGCTGGAGGGTAGATGTGGACACCTAAGTGGCGAGTTGGCTATATGTTTGAAGTCCAGTGCCACCTCTCTGCCTCCCCCCCCCCCAGCTCTCTGACAGGTGTTGCCCTTAGGCCATTTTTTAATGTCGCTATTAATAGGGGCCCATCTAGTAGTTGGCTAGTCACCGTCTGCCAGAGATAAAAAGTGAAACAGTTTTATTAGGCAGGCGTCCGATGTTTCATCCAATAGCCTAGCCACTAGTCCATCATTTTCACCCAATAACCCGTTTTATTTCCATCCATCCATTACATCCAGTCATAGTCCCTATACACCCCAGCGGCTGTCTCTGTGCGCGTCCTATGACGGGCAGGGACATCCATCATGCATCCACTCGGTGTACTCCTTACATTCCATTAAATTGTCAAAAGGGCCTCTACGTGTTGATTCAGTACCCCCAAAGGTCCGGGACATCATGTCCCGTAAGCGGGAAAGATAATAATTGATTTATTTAAAGACAACTTATTGGTCCAAACACTGTTAGTATTTACTTAATCCTCTGATTCATTTTACACAACAGTAGACAATCTAAGTAGCTTGTTAGCTATCATGCTTAGGATGCCGTTGCTACTCTCGCGCACCCTATCCAACAGCCAGGCCATTTTCTTGAGCCAGACGTCATCAAAGCCGTCTGTGCGCACCTCGGCGAGCATGGACGATGTGCTGCAGATACGCAAAAGTCTCAACAGCACCTTAAAAGCATTATTATATTGAATGCGCAGGGCATTGTAAGCCAGAGTAGGGATCCAATCTCGATCTGGCGAGATCTCGAGGAAATTTTCGAGATTCAATATCGGTGACAGGAAATCTCGCGTATTGAAATCTCGGTCAAGACCTCAACTGATATCCCCCCCCCCCCCCCCACCCCTCCCTCCTCCTTTTCCCCCGCGACATCTCGCCTGCCAACATCAACTCCGGCGATAACCCAGTTTACGTCAAAGGATCTTACATGTCCTTCCAGCCCCCCCCGTACAGGATGCACTTAAAGAGTTGCGATACAAAGAAAATTTTCCAAAAGAAGCCACCAGTCAGTAGGTAACCCCGCTAATCACCTATCTCGAGGCTCTTAGGCGTCGCCTTGCCCACTAACTGTACCAGCAATGCTAATGGTGCCTCACTTTGGTGAGAGAGAACACAAAAACCATGTAACTGTAAGCGATAGGGCAATAAATTAATTAATTTCACCTTAATTCTAGAAAACGGATGAAAGAAGCCGCACACCCGGCACCCGTGGGAGTCATTAGACAATAGTTTTTGTTTTAATTGCAGGACGCGAGCCGTTACATTCCAAGTGGGGCCGAGCTCCACTTTTCTCTAAGCGGTGTTAATTAAATAAACATTGACTTAATTTTATTAAATGCGACAGAGTGTAAGAAACTGAAGTCTTTGACTTCTTCACGTTCTAATGAGGTTTTGCTTACGCATTTAACTCCAGAATTTTTCGATATTATAATTTCTTGTAGACACAAATTATTTGTTTCAGTCTACATTATGTTATACCTACGTATTTAAGTGTACATAACATGACTTATGGTAATGTAGAACCTATAAGGGTTCCGTTTTCTCCTTTCGAGGTACGGAACCCTATCACTTTATTGTCCGTTCGTCTGTCCGTCTGTCAAGACCCTTTTTCTCAGGAACGCGTAAAGGTATCAAGCTAAAATTTATATCAAATACTAAAATCTACTGTCCCTTGAAGCTGTGAAAAAATCAAACTTCTAAGCCAACGCAATCAAAAGATACAGCCGTTTATGCCACAAATTTTCGCAAATTTTCGAAACTCGCAAGGGAATCAAAACCTACAGGGTACTTCCCGTGAACTCAGAATCTTGAAATTTGGTGCAAAGCAACGTCTTATAGCACAGGTAAAAGAAAAATTGCAAAAACCGTAAATTTTTAGTCACATCATATAATAAAAATATTTTTAATAATTTACTTATATACCTACAGGTTTGTACGGAACCCTCGGTGCGCGAGTCCGAGTCGCACTTGGACGGTTTTTATGCACTATGTGTGTTGTTAAAAGGGGCTTCGCAATATTGCATTGCAGTAGAATGCACTGGGGCGTTGGTTTTCAGTCAGATGCACACTGTATACGACGTTAAACCATGAAATGATAATGACCATTTACAAAAACCGGTCAAGTGCGAGTCTGACTCACGCACCGAGGGTTGCGTACAAACTTTCATACACTATACATACATGCACGACCCCGCTTTATTTTGAAAAAAATCTTAGCTACACTGTCCGAGTGCAGTATGCCGACTCACAGACGCAGGAGTGATCATCAAAAACACGAACAACCGCGGGTCGGTAGTTGAGGGTTAGTCTCCGAGAGTCAAGTCGCACACTCCCAGAAATGAAAGCTCTGAAAGATGCACGACATAGAAATTATAAGAATATCCTTCTTATAATTTCTATGTCGAACAAGCGTTAGCGTGATCTATCTTACAGGCAGCGACATCTAGCGTGTAAATGTAAAATAATATGTGACGTGGTACATTATTTAATAACGTGCAACCTGTTATGTTGGTTTTTCAGAGATAAATCGATAATTCTTTTTTTATTTGCTCACATATAATATTTTAAAATTTTTAGCTTGGTTAACTTCGGAGATAAAGCGGCAATTGTATTTTTTTCAACATTTTCTTTTATAAATCACTTTTTTAACAAGAAAACAAGTGAAATCAAAAGAATTTTCGAAAAACCCGACTGTTTTTTGACAAATATTATAGCCTATGTCACTCCCACGGTTAAGAGGAATCCAAGGACACCTCATACATCAAAATCCATCAAGCCGTTTAGGCTACAGGAGGCCACAAAGAAACAGACATACATACAAACATACTTACATACACTCGAAAAACCTCACCCTCCTCCTTTGGCAGTCGGGAAAAAAAAAACTGTTTAACTAGACTGAATTTTGCATAGAAATTAAAAATATATCTCAAAAAATTTCATTTTTCGGACACGCGAATTAGCTTCTTTTATTACTATTCCAAATTTCAAATTGATAGCATTGGTAGTTCCTGAGATATTTAACGTTGTGACACGACAGACAGACGGACGGACTAGCATAAGGGTTCCGTTTTTACCTTTTTGATGGAACCCTAAAAGCGTTGGAAAGGAAGGGCGTTGTACAGATCATACCCGCGGCACCTCTAACAAAAACTAGCCATACAGAATACAGAATGCCGAAAATCGGAGCAAGTCAATTGACCGTCCGTTAAGTCATTTGTGGAGGTCACGATCCTCAGCAATGAGGGATACAAGATACAACACACGGAGGAGAAGAAAAAATGCACCAATGGGGAATGGATGAAAATATCAGAACTGCCTGATTATTTTTTTGGTTATAGGAATAACCTTCCTTAGCACCAGAAAAAAGTTTCAGATTTTTCAGATGCATCAATTTTTTTTTAAATATAAACAGTTTCCTCACTTACGTTCTTGATCAAGGACGGTGAATAGACACTTTCCATGATCCGCCTCATATTACAAAAAAATATCTTAAATATCTGTGGTAAACTGACACTGATAATGACAAAATTTACAAATATAGCTGCTGCAACTGTCAATATCATTGCCGGTGTCAGTTTACTACAGATATTTAAGATATTTTTTAATACAGTTGCTCAAAAAGTGCTACTTTACGTAGCTGTTTAGCGTGCGGAAAGTTGGTTTTCGCGCACTAGTGCTTTTCACTTTTCCTCGTACAAATTGTACCATTAATTATTATGTCAATAAAAAATAAATAAGATAGAACTGTATTAAACTGTATTTAAACTGTATTAAACATCATTTTCTTCAACTGTATTACAATGATGTTACAGAATGAATAATATAAAAGTTTCGAATTCTTTTCTTCTTGTTTTTCTTATTTTTTCGCAACTGTATTAAAAAACGTCGTTCGATACACGTGCGGAAATGTCATTCTTCACTCGTCCCGAGTCTTGCCACTCGCCTACGGCTCGTAGCAAGATATCTCGGTACTCGTGACGTAATGACATACTTTCCGCACTAGTATCGAAATGTACTATTTTGTAATATGAGACCGATCGAGGGAAGTGAGTACCCAAAACGTAAGTGAGAAAATGGTTTATATTTTTCAAAAATATTTGACCTAACTGAAAAATCTGAAACTTTTTTCTGGTGCTAAGGAAGGTTATGCCTATCACCAAAAAAATAATCAGGCACTTCTGAAATTTTCATCTATTCCCAATTCAAATAAATGAATATAGCTCGTCACATCCATAAGTTAGTAGAGTCATGGGGTCATGACAAATGTTCTGGGAAGAGCCAGGGCGAATATCGCTCTCTAATTACGCGGGTGATTAGCAGTAATGGACCGTTTGTACCCGCCGCCGCACGCGCAGGGCTGCTGTACTATTCACGACAGGCCCCGTCACACCTCACTTAGCCCTACGCTTGATCTTCAAATTCGTAACAAGTATGCGTGATCAGAGATCAGATTTAAACTGGTTTTGTGCGAGCCTGATGCGAGTTCTGGCGTGAAGTGATCATGGCCTAGCGGTGCTCGTTCGTCGGTGGTGATAAGCGAGGTTCAGCAACGTAAGCCGCGGTCAGTTCATGGCAATTGCTTGTGTTTTAGATGGTACGTCAGTGGTTTGAGGCCTGCCGGCAGTCATGTTGCTCAACATAAACCCTAATATGGTCTATTACCTAGTCAGATGGAACCCGCTGACCTTGGGACTAAGTAGCATGTAGATCCCGAGCACCTTCAGGTTGCAACCGTGATAGCACGAAATTAAGGATTCATGTGGTAAATTGCTGTTATGCGTTGTGAATACAGGACTGCTATGCAATTAACAATTAAAAAAAGAAAAGAAAAAACATTTATTCGTGACAAAAAACAAACTGTAGACACAATCGTCGGCTCAGGAGACGTTTCGTGGCGAAGATTTATAATGATGATTGCTTCCGTTTGATTTTACAGTTTTTTCTAATAATTACTTTTGTAACAAAACACAATTTGGACATCTGTTTTGATGTTCGCGTGAAACGCAATAGAAATACCAGCACACATACACCAACTCACTTTACACTCACAAATTCATACACCATCGCAAACATGGCAACTACACACATTACTGCAGGAACCGCATTAATTACGTTGCTGAAACGATTTATCGACACACAACATTCATGGCTTAATCTCATAGGTTTATACTTCCCTTTCTTTACAATCATCAATGGCATCGTTTGATATAGGAACTGATATTGACCAATCCATTGCCATAAGTTGTCAGAGGCTCGAATCGCTGGAACAGTGTAAACCTTTTTTCGGAAGTGTCGACTCACTGAAGTTCATGACTCTGAATATCAGAAGTCTGCAGCGAAACTTCAGTGCATTTGAAGTAGCCCTAAAACGAATGGACACTGTTTTCGATGCCATCATACTCACCGAATGCTGGATAAACGAGCACTCGGTAATCAACCGTCTTTCAGGGTATAATGTTTTTCATACATCCAAGTATATTAATAAGAGTGGTGGTATAGTGATATATATTAGGGATTCTCATTCTGTCTCTACCGTCGAACCAAGATTCGATGACGCAAACTGTCTCTCAGTCGCCGTATCTGATAAATTGAAAATCATAGGTATTTACCGGTCCCCCTCATTCCATAATATAGACCGATTTGTGAACTCTCTTGATCAGGTACTGGGCGAATCCAAGGGATTTCATAATGTAGTGGTAATCGGAGACATAAACGTCGATATAATGGATTCCTCAAATAATCAATCCGCTGACTACTTGCACATGCTGGCGATGCATGAATTTCTTCCAGCTGTGACCATTCCTACAAGAAACAGCTCGTGTCTTGACCACATTTTTATAAATACTAAAACTCGCGCAACGGGTGCTGTTTGCTTGTGTCCTATTACTGACCATGAAATTGCCATAGCCGCAATTACCACTCCCAAACATAAAGACAATCAGCGGTCGCGATGGTCTACAAAACTTGACTTTGTTGCAGCTGCGCAGGAACTAAGAGCAGCTGACTGGTCTAAGGTAACCAGTTCTGAAACTGTGAACCAGGCGGTTACTACATTTCATGACATTATATCCACTGCAATAAACAGTAACACCTGTAGGGTAAAAGTTAGTCGCTCCCAATTCAATCTGAAACCTTGGATCACACCCGGTTTAATCAGGTGCATGAAGCACAGGGACAAATTACACATCAGAGCAAGAGCCTCTCCCAACGACCAGGTCCTTCAAGCCATCTATAAGCGGTATAGAAATTTCTTTGACAACCTGTTATTCAACCTGAAAAACGAATACCAAACCAAACAGTTAATAGAGGCTAAGGACAATCCAAAGAAGTTGTGGAAATCAATAAAAAGCATTTGTCACTGCCAAAGCACTTTAAGCTCAGCAAATGATCTGAATACCTTGTCGGAATCTCCAAAACATTCTTTAAATATCACAAACCAACACTTCGCCACGGTGGGTCAAAAGCTAGCTGAAAAAATTCTTTCAAAACTTTCAGAGACTCAATCCTCCTTAGCTTCAAAGGTAAAACCTCGCAACTCACCCGCTAACTCCCTTTTCTTCCATCCAACCAACGTCCACGAAATTGATACAATTATTTCTAACTTAAAAACGGATAGTGCGCCTGGTTCAGATTTTGTCAAACCACTTTTTATTAAAGAGATCAGAGAGATTATCCTTGAGCCGTTAGCTTGTATTTGTAACTTGAGTTTGGCCTCCGGTTGCTTTCCAGATCAATGGAAGTTGGCACTTGTGTCTCCTATTCACAAAAACGGGCCAAAAAATGACCCCAACAATTACCGCCCAATATCTCTTCTTAGCGTATTTTCCAAAATACTGGAGAAGATAGTTAACTCTCGTCTCACGGCCTTTCTTGAAACAACTAAAGCTCTCTCAGATAACCCGTTTGGTTTCAGGAAAGGTAAATCTACAGAAGACGCAGCTACATACCTATCGAATAAAATAACTAGTTCTCTTGATAACGGCGGTAAATGTGTTGGGGTATTTTTGGATCTCTGTAAAGCGTTCGACACTGTGTCAACAGAAATCTTACTAAGTAAACTTAATGCCTTGGGCGTAAGAGGGGTAGCTCTCAATTGGTTTCACAGTTACCTGACTTACAGGCGTCAGGCGGTTAAAGTTGGCGAATTCTGCAGCGACGAGTTGCCACTCACTTTTGGAGTTCCACAAGGCAGCATCCTTGGTCCTACGCTATTCCTCGTATACGTCGATGATATCCTTAGGCTTAATCTGGATGGTGCTGATGTAATTTGCTATGCGGACGACACAGTGTTACTGTTTTTCGGTAAGACATGGGAACATGTTTTTAACCTGGCAGAGCGTGGGCTATCTGGCATTTCTACATGGCTAGAAAACAATTTGCTTACTCTAAATACGATTAAATCTAACTTTCTTGCATTTTCTAAGTCCCCAGTATCTTTTGCTCATCTAAAGAATAATTTACTAATACACACAAGTAAATGTCCCAGCCGTGACAATAGTTCCATCGCATGCTCCTGTAGTTCAATTGGAAAAACTGATAAAGTCAAATATTTGGGACTAATAATTGATAATAGGCTATCCTTTAAGCAGCATATTTCTGCACTATCCAATAGAGTCAGAAAATGTATTTACATAATAAAGAAACTCCGCTACTGTGCCTCGGAACAAGTGCTTCGTATTGTATACTATGCCCTGTGCCAATCAATACTACAATATGGTATATCTGTTTGGGGTAGTGCTCCAAAAAGCACTCTGCTAGTTCTGGAGAGGGCACAGCGCGCAGTAATTAAAGTAATGCTCCGAAAACCTTTTCTTTTCCCAACGGACACTCTTTATAGAGACTCCAAACTTTTGAGTGTAAGACGACTTTATGTGTTAAAAGCTACTTCGCGAGCTCATGTAATAGTTACAAAATTATCCATTTTTCCGCAGCTCCTGACCAAACGTGTATTTAAAGTCCCTCTACCTAATTATAAAACATTATTCGCAAGACGCTCACCTGACTATATGCATCGGCGTATTTACAATGAGATCTGCAAAGTTCTTAAGATTCAACATTACTCTATTGGTAACGCTATGGCGGTTGTGAAAAAGTGGCTTGTCTCTCTATCATATAATGACACGGAGGCCCTACTTCTTATTAAGTAAAACTCAATCCTGCACACTAACTAACGCACATATGCACACACACGCACACGCACGCACATACACACACAAACACACACACACACACACATATACACACACACACGCGCGCACACACACAGACACACAGTTTGCGCATGCGCTCTTAAATGTATAATGCTTTTTATTACTTTCTTCTTTTGAGTTCATTCTGATTCCTTGAATAACTTTTACAAATTGCACTCCAGGGTCCCAAGATACAGGCTCAGCCTAGTTTGGGGTCCGCCTGGCATCTCATTTTATGTAAACATGTGTATTGTTAAGCAAATAAACGATTTTGATTTGATTTTTTGACAATACACACATACACATTTGCCATGAAATGGTCACAACTCAGCGTGATGCTGGCAGCGCCAGCGCTGGTCTTCCTTTGTGACCATTAGTTGAAACACGAACAATGACGCCACGATCGCACACAAGGACAATATACAAAAAGAGTCATAAAAATAAACAAAACCGGCCAAGTGCGTGTCGGACCACGCAAAACGAAGGGTTCCGTGCCTATTAAAAAGGTCGTATCGTCATTGAAATCTTACGGCACTTACGTCCTTTTCTTTGAGGAAGGCAGTTTTTCAGCAATATCTCGAAAACCTTTGAACCGATCTTCTTCAAAACAATTTTCGCTGAAAGAATTTAATAAGCCCTACGTCCATGATTTTTTTCATATTTTTACAATGCACGGTTCAAAAATTAGAGGGGGGGGGACAGAATTTTAGTGACTTTCGGGACGATTATCTCCGACTCTATTCACTTAATCAAAAAAATTGCTGAGAAACCTTATATTTATTTTGAAAGGCCTATCGATTGAGTGCCACAAGGGGGGTCACAATGAAAAAAAAAAATTTGACTTTTAGTTTTATGTATGGAGAGCACCCCTAAAAATTTTTTTTTTGTCATTTTAATCACAAAACTATGTAGCGGCTAACAAAATACACCTATCCTCAAAATTTTATTCAAATACACCTTATAGTTTTCGAGTAAAATGCCTGTGACATACGGACAGACGGACAGACGGACAGACGGACATGACGAACAGACGGACAGACGGACATGACGAAACTATAAGGGTTCCGTTTTTGCCATTTTGGCTACGGAACCCTAAAAACAGGAATAACACAAACTATTAAAAGCAATATACAATATGAATAAAATATGAAAATAAACATGTGTACAGTAAAAGTGTGTCGTGTCTAGCAATGTACAAGTTGCAGAACATTCTCAAAATATCAGGAAAGTTCTCAGAAATTTCCGGAAACTTACATGAGAATTTAAAAATAAGTTTCTATTAAGAAGTTTCTGCTGGGAATTTTTCATGGATGTATCATTAATTACATGTATAATCTATTATTCTTTAAGCAGGCAAATTAAACATCTGATAATGTATGTATCCAGAAAGTTTTGACATGTTTTCAGTGTTTATAAAATTTAAGTGCTGAGAACTTTCCTTATTAGAATTTTCGCAACTTTGGAAACTTCTCCGCGGTGCATTGCTAGTCGTGTCAGGATGTCAAGAACAAAGCTGAGAGTGGAGAGGAATGAAAATTGCTCCACCGACAAGAGCTTAGCTCTTAAAATATATGTGAACTGTGGTCCGGTCCCACCGTCTGTGCTGTGTCATTTTATAGCAGCGTACTTTTTGGTGTAACATCTAGCCCTTCCGTGGTCAAAACACCCCAAATGAGGTCAAGCCCCTCCCAAACCAAATCCTGGATCTTAATGACACGATGAATAAAAAAAGTACGTTTCGGAATAAACTTTCGTTCATTTGTATGGACAGTTGGGTAAAGGCCCGGCCACATGTCCACGGCACGGCGTCGTCACCGTGAAACGGCGCGGCGCACGCCGTAAAAACCAACGTAGCGGCGCTGTAGAAATCCAGGGCGCGACGCCGCAGAAATTCACGGCGCGGCGTCGTGTATTTTTGCACCGTAGAATCTCACGATGCGGCGCCGTAGTAATCCACTCCACGGTGTCGTGTAAAGTCGCGACGCGGCGCACACCGTAGAAACGCGCGCTCACGTCACGTCAAATGTTATTTATTCACGAAGATTAAACTAGACTTTACACGGGCGGGCCATGCGAGGCACGTATGAGCAAAGAAAAATGGACAAACAAAGTAACTACGTGGACAGGACCAGTTGGTAAACGAAGTAGGGGAAGACCAAAAGAAAGGTGGACAGACAAACTAGATAGAACGGCTGCAATGGATTGGTTAACAGGCAAAAGATAGAGACACATGGAAAGATGTGGAGAAGGCCTTTACTTGTAGAGAGGTCCTTAATAAATAATAAATTTGAAATAAGCTGTGGTTACCTATAATTAGATGAACATCAACCGATAATGTTACCTGCCTAGACTTTAACCATCGTTCTTTGCATAGTTGCCAGATAAGAAAGTAAATTAAAAATAAACCGTTTTGAACAAAAACGTTTAAAAACTGCATACCTCGTAGGGCAAGCTTTGAGAATACTCGTTGAAAAAATAATACATTTTGTACAATAATGAATATTCTAAATTAATGAAGGGGCAAGAACTTGCCGGGCCCTAAAAGTTAAAACTACGTTGCTGCTGGTGCGGCACGGTGCGGCACGGCACTGCACAACTCGGGTATAATAATAAAACGCGGGTTTCTTCGACGCCGCGCCGCACTGTTTTGCGATGGCCGCGCCGCACCGCAGACATGTGGCCGTGCCCTAAACTGTGGTCCCGCGGTGTTTACTGCTATGCTGACATTTTATCGCGACGACGTACCGTTTGGTGCAACATTGTATCCTTCCGTTTTTTGTGAAGGCTCTGTTGCGATGCCGGTAGCGGCGGTACTTGGGCATCTTGGAATTGGGACACATTAAAGAAAGAAAGAAGACATTTATTCACTACACAAAAGACACAGAGACAAATATTAAATATCATCATCATATCAGCCCAAAGACGTCCACCGCTGGACATAGGCCTCCCCCAAAGAGTGCCACAATGACCGGTCTTGCGCCACCCGCATCCAGCGGACTCCAGCAACCTTTACCAGGTCATCAGTCCACCTTGTGGGGGGCGTACCCACGCTGCGCCTTCCGGTACGTGGTCGCCACTCGAGAACCTTTCCGCCCCAACGGCCATCGGTTCTACGTGCAATATTAAATAAGTATTAAAGAAATGTATTGGCCTCTTAACGAAATAAATGTTTTGTTTCGTGTAAATTTGTGTGTCTTGGGCTGTAGACGATCACGGTTTATTTTTATATTAACGAATACATTTTATATATAAAATGTATTCGTTTTATGTAACAGTAAAACAGCAAATATCTCGTGTACTTATTATTTGGACCAGCTAATAATTCCATTTTTAACCCCCTACGCAAAGACTGTATATCTGTCTGTGGTATCGTAGCTTCCAAACGGATGGACCGATTTGAATGCGGTTTTTTTTGTGTCATAGATAATTTTAACTCAAGTGTTTTTAGCTACGTTTCAACTAAATCGCTTTAGCCGTTTTTGAGATATTGAACTTTTGACTAATACTGCCGCTAGCAAGATCGCTTCGGATAAAATGCTAAAAAAATATTTTCTGTATTTTAAAGTCTGAGTATTTCAAGGAACGCCATAGTCGTAGTTACGGTTATTGCAATTTATTTCCTACCTGCATAACTTTAACAATGAACTATGAAGTAGGTTATGTTATGTTAAATAATGCAATTTTACGCTAAAGTGATCATGATCAATGCAAGCAAAATTCGTAAATACAAAGAGTACCTACGTTACAGAACATACAATTGTATTGAAAAGTAAGCATAAATAATGATACATAAGTAAGTAGGCTCAGTTCAATTTTACATTGCTAGAAATTTCAGTTTATAGATTTAACTTTTTGTTAAGTACTTATTCAGAATATCACCGTTTACAGTTTCTGTTTTTAAACTTGGACCCGATTAATTATAAATCTTCATTTTGTAACATACAACATTAGATTATAATGGATTATTATCACACTAACTACATATTTAAAGTGTCCCATTTAATTGGTAGGTAATTTTATTTCAACTTTATTTGAATGCGTTGTACGCCCTTTAATTGTAACTTTCTAATCGATCCAAGACTGAGATAAATTAAATCTCCACACAAAAAAAACGGTACTTAATCGCTTATTAAAGTCGGTCCAGGATCAAACACATCGCAACGAACAAACGCCGGCCGCATCCCACGATACTTGCAAAAACATGTAACTTCAAAGTTTTCTCGGGCTGAAAGTTTTTGCAGGCGCGCCCGCCGGCCGGCTCTGGCAGTGTCCACGCACGCGCGAGACCCGCCGGTCGCCTCACCATGCCGCGCGCGCCGCTCCTCGCGATCATCGTCTGCGCAGGTCTGCAAAACAATAAAGGCTTAACTCCCTCTCAATTCCTTACGAGTTTAAGACCTTCTCCATTGTCCTGCGACGGCCAATGACCCCTGTGATATGCGAGGAAACAAGGCCCATTTTTATTACCGCGATTTATGGTTTAAAATATCGATTTGAACGCCAGGGTTTTGATTTGTTTGTGTTTCGCGTGAGTTTTAAGGTGTAGTTTATGGCGGTCTTCGAGGGTATGTTTTTTGGAGTTTGGCGGAGTTGGCTTGTGAACGGTCTTGGATTAAATTATTGTTGTTATGCATGATAATAAATATTGTATAGTATACTTAGTGGTAGAGCTGCGGTACCTAGTTGTACATGTTGACTAAAAATTTATCGAATTTTAACGCCTTCCTAGGGAATAAAAAAAAGCGAAATCAGGTCTCCTTTTCGACTTGTAGACCAATAATATTGCAAACAAAGTATCAAATAATGTGTCAATAAAAGATCTTATGTCTGTTCACCGTGTATGAGTTACAAATTAATTTTTAATTCGAATGACTTTGGCAGTTATTTAGTTTATTTAATACATTAATAAAAAGAAAACACATTTCGTTGGACAGAAGTGTCGTTAAACCCTATAGGGTTTGTTTATATCGAAAAAATAAGCAATGAAATTTGGCATTGGCAGACTCGTATCTCTAATTTGCAATTCTTAACTGACGAAATACCCAAAGCTTTAAATTTTAATGGGTTCCTGATACAAAATAAAGTAAAGAAATTAAATACATACTGTTTACGAACTAAATTAAAAAAAAAAACAACCAAAATCTTATTACTTAAATAAACTAAAACGAATAATTATACGACTAAGCTAACGTATTAAATGTCACTACGGGAGACATGTTTCTAAAATGTTTGTTGGTTATTATATTATAATTATTAGTATAGCTTTAAAAGAAACTAAACCACGCAACGTTTTAAATAGTATCGTGGGTTCGATTCCCGCGCAGGCAAAGAGTTCAACGCGCGCTGCGTGTGCGCATCGTTTTATTCACCGCCATTTGCATAATACGCGGTGATATATGTATTAATATTCACACGAAGCCGGATGACATGAATAAAACATAGTTTACTTAAATCTGTCTTCAAGCAATAAGCGTTTGATAGATGGCTTAGAATTCGTGGGATTTTTTTTTTGTTGGTAAGTATCACATTAAATAATTTTTTCCGCATCGACGTTGGTGACTATAATAGTAGGTACATTAACGCCGTGGCCGGGAAGGAGGCAATTGTAGGCTGAGAATTTGTTATTATAATACGAAGCCTGCAATTGCCATTCCAGCTAAGGCTAATATAGTGCTTTTCTCAAAGATGGGAGAATAATAAACTTTAAATATCGTTGCACAACGTGAAAATATTAATGATTTCCCGCCGTTTTTCATTTTAAACCGAATCGCAAGTGTATTTTTCCACCGAAAAATGCAAACTATTCGAGACACATGGAAAAACGTCCCGTTTGCAACAGAAACATACGAGTTGAATTGGCTGAATAGGACCTGTGCCGTCTTTTATATGCCGGTTTCAACTTTTTAAAAAATTTGGTACTCGACAAATAAAGGAATTTATATGTAACATTCCAGGCGGCCTGCAATGTTTTTTATATTTTTTTATTTTGATCTGACCAGAAACTATACACTTTAGCTTCCAATATGCAGCGCCTAATGTACACTTTGCGGCCCATTTTGGAGAAAAGTGATAAAGCACGGCGAAGTCTTTTCTGCTTGAGGTTCACGAGCCAATCTTCTTCGTGTTTTGTTGTTCCAACTTTGATATCGTGGCGCCATTCAGGTCTCATTTGGCGCGTTTTTCCAAAACTGATCAAATCTCGCTTGCAAGAGTCCCTGAATCTTAAGACTGGACGCCCAACAGGAGCCGTAGCATGGTTGGCCTTGTCACGCGATAGGTGATAGGATAGAGCGTGCGTCACTGGCTGACACCGTTCGATAGAACGAGACGACGCTCTTACCTTGTCACTTGTCGCGTGATAAGGCCAACCATGCTACGGCTCCAGGTCTTTTTACTTCCGCCATCTGCCCCACATTTTGTCCTTCCGGGTGACTCGGAGTATGGTCCTCAGGCAGCGCATGTGAAAAACATTAAGTTTGCGTTCTTGTTTCGCGTATGTGGTCCACGTTTCCGAAGCGTACAATAATATACTAAGGACGCAGGTCTGGTATACGAGGAGTCTGTGTGAGTGGTGAGCTAAAAGTAGTCGATGCTTTGCCAAACCGAGTATCTATTTCTATTGTGTCTCTGCGGCAGTAAACCGGACACTAGCTCAGCCACAGAATAATAGCTCAGCATTATGTTGAAGTGTCAGACACCTACAGCGCGGAAAACAACATCACTTACCTACAGATCAAGTAGTGGCGTTATTATGGCTGCTGTTTTCTGTAGGGGAGGTACTTCCCCAGTTGGGCTGCTAAAAATATGTATAAGCGAGATGACATGCCGCTGTGCCGACTGCCTACTGCATTGTCGTGGCATGCGTAGCGGTAGGCATAATTATGCGCGGCCAGCCTGTGAATAGGATCGACCTACTTCGCCACAGTGTCATTTGTTTCGGTTTACTGTCTCTGCCGCAATGCTTATTTCGGCCCACGGGCCCTGCTTACCTAGAAACTACTAGTCACCGATTTTCATCAATAGAATGATAAACTAGGTTAAGATATAGATATACTAACAAACAGCGTGGGGACTACTGCCCGTTCCCTCTCATTCATGAGAGGAGGCCTCATGACAGCCGTTTAGGTTCATTTCGGCCCTATTCCCATTTTGACAACATCCCAGCTCGCCCAAAACCCATTTTGTCCAGTGTCGCATCTTACCCGCTTTCCCAACTCGTCACTATCTGAACTCGTCCACGTTCCCAACTCGTCAATGTCTCAACTCGTTCACTTTCCCAACTCGTCACTATCTCAACTCGTCCACGTTCCCAACTCGTCAATGTCTCAACTCGTTCACTTTCCCAACTCGTCACTATCTCAACTCGTCCACGTTCCCAACTCGTCAATGTCTCAACTCGTTCACTTTCCCAACTCGTCACTATCTGAACTCGTCCACGTTCCCATCTCGTCAATGTCTCAACTCGTTCACTTTCCCAACTCGTCACTATCTCAACTCGTCCACGTTCCCATCTCGTCAATGTCTCAACTCGTTCACTTTCCCAACTCGTCACTATCTGAACTCGTCCACGTTCCCATCTCGTCAATGTCTCAACTCGTTCACTTTCCCAACTCGTCACTATCTCAACTCGTCCACGTTTCCAACTCGTCAATGTCTCAACTCGTTCACTTTCCCAACTCGTCACTATCTGAACTCGTCCACGTTCCCATCTCGTCAATGTCTCAACTCGTTCACTTTCCCAACTCGTCACTGTCTCAACTCGTCCACTATCCCAACTCGTCACTATTAAAACCACTTAAGTTCGAAATGGCCAGTACCTACCTACTACTGACTTTTAGATAATAATAAGTTGGTAGGTAAGAGTAATAAAGTTATACCTACATTGTCTTTTCACGTCTTGTATAGAAACTGGATAATTGTTATAAAATTTAGGCTGCCTCTCCACTCAAACGGAGCGGAGAGGAGCGGAGACGTGCGGGAATCGACCAATCACATTTAGTGACAATCACATCTCCACTCCGCCTCAGTGGAAACACATGCCTACTTTCACAGCTCCGGCAGTGAAGAGGCAGCCTTAAGGTCGAGTTAGGAATGTAGACAATACAAGAAGCGGACGATTTGGGAATGTTGACAGGATAGGAAGTGGACGATTTGAGAATGTTGACAGGATAGGAAGTGGACGATTTGGGAATGTTGACACGATAGGAAGTGGACGATTTGGGAATGTTGACAGGATAGGAAGTGGACGATTTGGGAATGTTGACAGGATAAGAAGTGGACGATTTGGGAATGTTGACAGGATAGGAAGTGGACGATTTGGGAATGTTGACACGATAGGAAGTGGACGATTTGGGAATCGAATGTGGATGAAATGGGATTTTGGGCGAGCTGGGATGTTGTCAAAATGGGAATAGGGACGAAATAAACCTAAACAATGACAGCGACATGACATGACGGCTGTATTAGAAAAGTGCGATTGGTTCAAGGGACTATAACATTTACAAATTCTATTTCTAACGGATAAGAAACACTTTTGCAATCGAATTTGAAAGGTATATTGATTTATTTATATTTGGAGAATGAACAGCTACAGAAACACAATGATATTATAGATAGAATACAAAAAGCCAATTACAGGTTCCCACCGATAGCATCAGAGTAAGTAAACATTTGCGAGATCACTATTTTTGCATTACTGAGATTTCCCTACTACCGATATATGTATACCTTATAAGGCACCGGTTAAATGTCAATAGTTTAGTAGCAAAGAGCGACTAAAATTGCTTGTGCCATCGAACTGACGCTCACGGCAGCGAATGACGGCTGTATTAAAAAAGTTACTTTAGAAATCCACCCAAAAAGTGTGTATAAGAAATTGGTATAAGATCCCTGCTAAGCGATATGGTTGAGAACAAAGTAAAAAGCCGTCCAAAGCAATATCAGTCGCATCTCCTGCGCAGACAAAACGAAATAAACACTTCGTTAGGTCAGATATTATCTGTGCTATCAGACAGGCATGGTAGATAGGAATATTGTCGGCTATGGCTTATGATTCTTGTTTCGTAACATCAACTTAAAATAATTTTGTTAGGACTAAATAAGCTTAACTTTATTCTTAATTTATTTATCTTTTGTATAAATTAACTGAGCTTTGGCTTATTTCTGTTTGTTCGACGACATGCATATAAGGTACCATCAATGTAGTCGTGATTTGACGACTGAATAGCCTGGTGGTTAGAGAACCTGACTATGAAGCTTGAGGTCCCGGGTTCGATCCCCGGTCGGTCGGGGCAGATATCTGTATGATGAATACGAATGTTTGTTCTCGAGTCTTGGATGTTTAATATCTATTTAACCTTTTGTATTCCGGGACACTTGCAGCGCTAAAGGAATTTGATGTTTTTGTTCCTGACACAGATTCTATTTTCGTTAGCCCTGATCAGTGCAGATCTGCTACTAAGCATACGAGAGGTTAAGTATGTATTTATCTATATAAGTATGTTTATCCGTTGTCTAGTACCCATAGTACAGGCTTTGCCTAGTTCGGGACTAGATTAATTGGTGTGAATGGCCCCACGATATTTTTATGCGGACGGACAGTGACTTTAGGAACACATAAACCCATCGATCGGGTTTGCTCGTTGGAATCACCTCGATGAACGAAACGAATTGTAAACAAAGTACTTACACTCGGCAATAAAGCTTGTTTTAACAATGAAAATTTTCACAAATAAAGGGGTGTACATAAATATATGTATTGTACTTTTTCTGCCTCCACTGCAAGTTTTCCCAAATAAACAATGACCTCGCATTACCATGCAAAGCATTGCGTCAACCAATAAGGCACTAATCCCATTCAGAACCGTCACATTTCATACCACTTATTCTAATATCCGTGGCCCGCTATCTCACAACCAGCCACTTTACCCCTGACTAACGAAAAACTATGCCAAAATAGTACGTATTGCAGCTCGATAAAGCTCACTCGACATTTTGGGAACGGCATCTGGGTTCTGCCCAGCAATACAAGTGTAAATGTTTGTCCGTCTGTCCGACCGGAATACGGAATGCTAATATACGTACGTGTGGGCTGATGATCCCTAAGTATGGATAAGGAAAGGAGATATACACGAACTATTATTGTGTTTATTTATGTACGTCATCCTAAGCCTTAAAGTGGCAATTTATCGCCAACCTACTTGTGTGAAACATGCCACTTCCTAGGCGGGGAAAAGCATAAACTTTTGTACGTGCGTGGTAAGTACCTAAATAATTCAGAAAACTTCATATCATTGGTGTTATTTAGACAAACACCAACTTGTGATGTGAGACAGGTTACCGCTTAATGAATCATCTTGTAGCCCCTGGGCGACCGAGCTCTGCTCGGGTGAAAACGGAAAAATACGGAGAAAACGCATTTTCCCAGACATGAGCTCGATCGATTTCTCGCTTCCATAAATCCCTATATTCCAAATTTCATCGAAATCGTTAGCGCCGAGAACGTGATTGCAAATATATAATACAAATATAGCTCGTTTAATACTATAGGATATACTTTAGAAAATAAATGTTTTGAATAACGCTTAAGTTCCGAATTATTCATTTTACTTGATTTTACTAAATGGGCATGGTTTAGTGTAGGTATTAATGTGTTGGAGTAGATAGTGAATCATAATTTTCAAATGTTTCTAAACCCATAAATATAGTTTTGTTATGACTAGAAGTCGAGTTTGATTTAAATATATTTGTGTGTGTAATGAAATAACGGTTTAATTAAAAACCGGACAAGTGCGAGTTCAACTCGCGTGGTGGGTTCCGTAAAATATTGAGAATTTTCCTGTTACTTTGAATACTTCTTATAGGTTTTCCTGTAATCTTTAGGCAAGGAACTATTTTCTATTTTTTTTCAGAATTTTAAGCCTAGTAGTTTCGGAGATAAGGCGGGGGAATGGTCAAAATTCGTCTTTTTTCCTAAATTACTTCCAATCTGTTTTTGCTAAAATTATAAAAAAATACATCTGAGATGCTTACAACAACCCCTTTCATTTGATATGTAACACAATACAGTTTGCAAAACTTTTTTTTTTAATTTTCCAGTTTACTCCCCAAAAGTGGCCCCCTTGTTCAGAATTCATTAATTTACTTTACGCGTCCATCTTTGGGTCACCAATTTACATATGCATACCAAATTTCAACTCAATCGGTTTAGTAGTTTCGGAGCAAATCGATTGTGACAGACGGACAGACAGACGCACGAGTGATCCTATAAGGGTTCCTTTTTTTCCTTTTGAGGTACGGAACCCTAAAAACTACCTCAGTACCTCAGACGAATGAAATTTTGGTGACCATCGATAATCCACTTCCTACACCAGTTTAAATGGACTGTTTCGACCGCAAGTTGACAACCATATTCAAATGTAAATTTTATTGCTAGCCTTTTCATTTTCCCGAATATGAGTCCCAAACTACTTAGGAACGCAATCTTCGATGATCCCATTATGATTTCGTCATAACCGGTAAAAGGTCTTATATTTCAAAGTTTAACTCCGGTCTTCTAATTTCCTATATCATCAGCCATGAATGATACATGTAATCAATGCATAATGCATTACGTGACGTCACATCTACTAGCGGTACGATACGGTCTACTACCTATGCATATGTGCAAGTCCATTCAGTTACCTTTTCAAGGAACGAATAAAAAAATATATGTAAAAACTATGCATTCCTATCATCGAACAATAGCATCAATCGACTATTCTATGTTAATATTGTACGCTTTAGGAATTTCAAAAACTACTTCTTAGAGGGCGCAACACATATTTATTTATGAAGCAATTGCTGCGCATGCAACCTGAATGAAGAACTATTTTTTACTATTTAGACCATTATAATTGCGCACTTGAAAATGCATCCACACGGGCCTTGCAGTTTATCGGAGAAGATAGAGCGAAATAGGGAAATTAATGGATTTGGTTTTCTCGATCTGTTATAGCTTGCAGGACTGCAATTTAATTTTTCACGCCACTGCTCGGAAATGTGGCAAAAGATGGTCAGAATTCAGGCTTCAAAGCTGGGGTTAGTTGGACGTCGCACGAACAGGCCATCTATGACTTCAAACTGTCCAACAATGTTATTGTTGGACAGTTTGAACAGCGCTCGACCAATCACAGGGCCCCGCGCGCGGTCGCGCCGGCGTGCGCTGCCTGTGCTCCTCCTCCTCCAGGCTGTGCATCTTTAATTTTGATTTAAAATTATAATTACTTGCAATTTCCTTGTAGTAGGCGTGAAAAACACTATGTTAAGCCTCGGCCGGAAGTGCAATAGCTGGACTCGTACTTTCGAGGGCCTCCGCTACGCGTCGGCCCTTGAACTAACTCGTCCATCTATTGCTTACTTTCTAGCCTCCACAACAATGTACTAATATTTTGCAGGACTGCAATGCAAGGCCCTATATTAGATCTAAATACGGCTTAGTTGGGCTCTCAAAGGGATTTTCGTTTTGCAAAATTTATTGTACGTTAAAAAATCTCCATAAAAAAATGTCTGAGACAGACAGACCCGTTGCGAATCGCAAATGATCGAAATCAAGGGCCAGCTCTCGGCTGTTCAAGTAGGTACTTTATCTACACTCAAGAGCAAAAGTTCCGGGTACAGTTTGTACTAAAATTCTATACAAAGTGTACCCGGAACTTTTGCTCTTGAGTGTAGGTGGCAACAAGGAAAGATACTTAACAAAAACGGTCACTATTTGTAATTCATTAATATCCGATAACAGAAGCACTAGCACAATAGGTTTTATCGTCACGTTTAACGGCGAAAATGTACTGAGACGTCACGTAAAACAACGATAAAACGTATCATGCTAGAGCTAGGCGGGCAGAGTTAAAATACTACGTTTTGCGACAAACCAAGAGTCTGTCTACATCTCATTTCTAAATGCATCAATTTGGAGTCTCTAAATGCATCGTTTTCCTTGGCATTGTTCTCGTAGCGGCCAGCAATCATAAACAGTTAGGTCGTTACCAAAAGCGCTAATGTTTTACGAACAATGGAGTTTACAAGCCTTATTTTCGCGGCGTTTGCCTCCGGTTTAATTACGAATGATGGTATAATTTGGGTTTAGACCCAGTTTTCAAAAGCATACATACTATACTTGCCCTCAACCAAAGTGATGAGACGACTGAGGCCATAAAACCATAGGCTCACTTTATCCCTTTTGCATTGTCTTTCATTGTATTTCTGTATGGCCTTCATCATATCAGCCGAAAGACGTCCACTGCTGGACATAGGCCTCCCCCATAGAGTTCCAAATTGACCGGTCCTGCGCCAACCGCATCCAGCGGACTCCCGCGACCCTTACCAGGTCATCAGACCACACCCACGCCGCGCCTTCCGGTACGTATGGCCTTAGTCGTCACTTTCTTTGGTTGTGGGCAAGTATAACTGTGTAAATATCGGATAAGTATAAATATTATAATAATTATGTATTTTTATTTAACGTGTACTACCAAGTTAGTTTCATCGAAAATGGGAAAGTAAGGTACTTATTATCAGGGAATGTGTACGATTGAAAGATTCTTCGAATAGATCGAGAATCTGCTTTGATACCTCAATATGGGTGTAGAGTCTAAATTTATTATAACTGCAAAATAAAGAAGGCAAAAAAATATGCCTCATGACGAAAACCGCATTCATCTATCTCAAAAAATGACGAAGCTATACAATCGTTTTAATATTGCTTGTTAGAGAGGGAAAACGCTCGTAGATTGTGACGTCACGACCATCGAGCGTCATAGTAAATGACAATCGTTTCATATGAACGTGCGTTTTGTGGAAAAGGGACATACCCTCTCTTAAAACTTTGGACACTTATAACTTTGTGATTATTTAGCCTCTTGCATTGCTTTTTTTCTCCATTTGTCTACATTTTTTTTTTCGAGAAAATACAACATTATTGGTTATTAAGTGTCTACACCCCTATTTGTTAAGAGATCGACTGGCCTCGAATGCCAGAAGCCCGAGCTTTTAAAATTTTCCCTTGAACTGGGAATAGCTTTAATGTTGTTTTATAATGTGTGGTTTACACCCTCATGTTAGGATGTCGAAGTGGTGAAATAAAACTATACTGAGTTGCTCTGAAAAGAGAACGGTTTTTTATTATTCACTATTAATATTAGATTAAGCACACTTGAGTTTTCTTATGGAATATAATTACAAAAATATCTTACCTGAAAAGAGAAACAACATTAAAGCTATTATTCCACTTTTCTTCTTATTATATCTTACGTAACTATTAACAATTTTATATATTTCTCCTTATATTACTTGACTTGCACTTTTATAGCGGCAAAACCTTTGACCTGTCAACTGTCATTTGTCATAGATTGCCACAGATAACTATAACCAACCGACACAGAGGTTTATGCGCAGCAATACTGCAATAATGAATGAAGTAAAACAGACTTCATTTACATGTATTAAATCAAAATCATATTTCTTTAGCCTCTGGCCACCAGCCAGCGCAGTGGGCACTTCGCTCCGGGCAGTCTTTGTTCTGCTGTTCCCAGGCCGATGGGAACCGAGTACTGTTAGGCGGCAGACGGATGGGGACCATGTTAATCATAAATTATGTTCACTCGCCGAGCGAGACCGAAAACCAAACCCCGTTTGAGTGCAAGTGATAAGCAGAACTATTTTAGCAGTTCGTGAGAACGAAGGAATTCTGCTTTAAGCATTTCCGATGCTGACGCTACCTGAACTTGAACTGATCAGTGCAGGAGCCGTAGCATGGTTGGCCTTGTCACGCGATAGGTGATAGGATAGAGCGTGCGTCACTGGCTGACACCGTTCGATAGAACGAGACGACGCTGCTATCTTGTCACTTGTCGCGTGATAAGGCCAACCATGCTACGCCTCCTGAGCAGCGCTTTGATTTGAGTTTTTTTAGATGTCAAACATCAATTTTATTATGTGCGTTTTCGCAGAGAGTGGATGCGCCCGCATCGCTTACGCGTTTTTGAGGTCGCGGACCACCCACGCGGGCAACAAGGCAACAAAACAACCCAACCAACATATAACACAATGTTTTATATCTTCGTAGAGTTTTACGTCCGAAGGATAGTATTTTTAGGGTTCCGTAGTCAACAAGGAACCCTTATAGTTTCGCCATGTCCGTCCGTCTGTCTGTCTGTCTGTCTGTCTGCCTGTCCGTCTTCGGCTTAGCTCAGTAACCCTTACTACCTAGGGTTACGTAACTAGAAAACTGCGATTCGGCGTGGGTATATAAACCAATTACGTCAACAAAACAGTAGAATGAAATCCTGATTTTTTTTTTATTGGTGATGTATTTTTTTATCGTTAAATGTATAGTGTGGGGTATCGTCGGATAGCTTGTTCAAAAATATTATGGGTTTACTAGAACTATTTTTCAACTTAGTTATGCGTTTGCGAGATAATGGGATTTAAAGCCGTAATTTTTGTTCGAGTCATGTGTCCCTCCCCCTGCCGGCTAAATGGCTACTACTGGGGACGTGAAAAAAATCGTGGCAGTAGTACATATAATGAATTTTAAAAGAAAACTATCACAATAAAGTAGACATAACTACTTAACGAGTAGTAGGCATAACTAGTTAACTGGTAAGAAATGCACTTAATTTCGGGTGCATATACATTGTCATTGGAATTTGAACCTTTTACCGTGGACATTAGAGTTACTTTTTCACGGCACGGTGCTTCTTGCCCGCGGCGTGCGCGCAAACGAGGGTTAGCTATAATAAACACCCCAAAAGTCCCTTTTATGTCCGCATTCTGTGACAGACGGGCAACTACGGAACCCTACCCTGCGCGTGGCCCGACACGCACTTGGCCACTTCTTATTATAAAACAGTTTTTTAGTATGTTAAGGGTGAGTTTCCAACAATATAGTGTTAAACTTAAACCTTCCTTGCCACGTTACTTCAACTGGGGACGACGAGTCAGTGTGTCCAAATAACAAGTCGCTGGTAATTCTTCAGGTTTTATTCAAACCACTGAACTTAACTTAAAACTTCTTACACATTCAATTATAAGTTTGATGTGTTTTATCGCTACCCACGGGTTTATTTTATACATACATAATACTGTTGTGTAAAAAATAATTCTGCAAATCTGGCATTTTGAGAATCTGGCAAAGTTCAAAACCAAAGAATCCGGTTATACGTCGTCAACACGCGCCTTGCTCGAAAATACTATATGCTCCCAACCGTTCGCACTGACGTGTGCCAGCCAGCCCTTTGATTTGGTTCCCAGGGGAAAGACTTATGTCAATGCGGCAGGATGGCGTCCGCGGGCTTCGGGCAGGTAGCCTGACCAAAATGAGGCTTTGCTACACAT
The DNA here is from genome assembly GCA_932294315.1 of Epinotia nisella. NCBI lineage: Eukaryota > Metazoa > Arthropoda > Insecta > Lepidoptera > Tortricidae > Epinotia > Epinotia nisella. The sequence continues at coordinate 23,537,947 of OW028679.1, forward strand.
GATTCCTACGTATTTCTGTCTGTCGTACTGTCTTACGCTCAAGAGGCTCTAATCGTTTTTGCGATTATTTGGGAAAATTATCTTCGTTATGTGGACGGGCTAACAGATAATGAAGTTAGGCTGTCTCAAATATTAAAAGCTATTCAAATGAAAGATGTTACTACAGTTCACTCTATTTAACACCCTGTAACACATGTAAGCAATTAAATAAATAAATACCTAAATATCTAAATTCTAAATTGATAGTACCTACTCGTAAACATTACATCGTCTAACCCATCACAATGATAGCGGCTTTTAGTTCCTCATAAATTATTATAGATTTCCTTTACACTTGTTTAGTCTGATCGTACCTTTCTCTAAATAACCACAATTTCTATGGCATCCAGCATACCCTCATTCTCACCCTGTCGGCATCTCCGATATCCTGCAATCATCGTTGTTGATTGATTGTTGTCAAACCAGTTTCGCGCCTAGTCATGCGAAGATTTGTGAGGACTATCGGCTTGCAGATTGCGGCCCGCGGCTCGACGGCTATTAAGACAAAGGGCCTGGGAACTGTCGGACAGAATGCATTGCCGTCATGGGGTCTTTGGCCAGAGGAATGATAGCAGTTCAACGACCACTGCAGAAACAGTGCTAAGGTGCATGGAACAAAAACATACGTTGTTGGCACCAAGAATTTTAGATAGTTAACTCTTTTGGCCCGCTGTTTTCTGTTCCCGCATCTTCATGTTTTCTTTAACATATTTTCCCCATTAGCATCTTTCAACTTCCTTTTTTTCAGGGTTTCGTACCACATAATGTAAAAAAGAATCCTTATAAGACCAAACTCAAAATCAAGATAATCTTTATTCAAGGGCCTACCAACAAGCACTTTCGAATTGTCTGTTAGAAACATAATCTCGCTAATTGTGTAGATCATACCGTTATCCCTTTTACAAAATGTTAAATGTTTAGTTTGTCCTGCAATTACATACATATATAAGTACATGGAAAATGTCTTTAGTCACTATCTATGCCGTACCATCCGTTTCTTTCTATTTTAGAAAAATAAAAGATTTATGTTAAGTTATTTTCTCCAAAAAGGATGCAAGAAGCATAGAATTTTATCATAGAATATATAATTATAAGAATACGTACGGTTGAACTTTACGTGCATTCACACATTCAAGGGCAAAATGAAAAAAGATTCAATTTGTAAAAAACTACACGAAAAGCACTTGTCTTTGTTGCTTTAAATATATACGCGTAACACAATACGCGTCCACTACAACAACACCTTGCGGATGCTGTTGAGGTTGCCAAAGCACTGTAGTGCGTCGGATATGTTTGAGGAGGTGCATACTGAATTACTGACGACTTCTTTGCTATAAAAGTGCGAGGCAGCAACAACAGCCTTCTGAAAGAGTTGGCAGAGCGTCTCAACTGTTCACAACCAAATTGGCCTGCTTGTTGCAGGAATGCAAAGTTTTTATAGAACGTGTGTTAGACTAAGATCTGTGACGCTTTGGCGGTTAGCTGTAAGTTGCAGATGTACAGTCGAGTTCTCCAATATCTATACAGCCATCCTTTCAAAAATATCTACACATGCGCCTTATGTCATTAACAATAAAGACTGTGTACAGATATTTTTGAAAGGTTGTCTGTATAGATATTGGAGAACTCGACTGTACCTTTTGATACAATAAACAATAAACAACTGTCCGCTTACTAATTACTGGCCGCAGGCTGTTATTCGGAAGGTCTAACAATAAGTAACATACTTAGTAAAAAAACCTGACAAAGTGCGAGTATGACTCGCGTGGTGAGGGTTCCGTAAAATATTGAGAATTTTCCCGTTAGTTTGAATACTCAAACTCATAGGTTTTCCTGTAATATTTAGACAAGGAACTATTTTCCAAATTTTTTTCAGAATTTTAAGCCTAGTAGTTTCGGAGATAAGGGGGAGATGGTCAATTTTCGTCTTTTTTCCTAAATTACTTCAAATCTGTTTTCGCTAAATTTATTAAAAAAAAAACTGAGATGCTTACAACAACCCTTCATTTGATATGTCACACAATACAGTTTTTTTTTTAATTTTTTAGTTTACTCCCCATAAGTGACCCCTTGTTCAGAATTCATTAATTTACTTTACGCGTCCATCTTTGGGTCACCAATTTACATACGTATACCAAACTCAATGGGTCCAGTAATTTCGGAGCAAATCGGCTGTGACAGACGGACAGACAGACGCACGAGCGATCCTATAAGGGTTCCGTTTTTGTCCTTTTGAGGTACGGAACCCTATTAACGAACTAACATAGTTATAATTTAAATTTTTGATTTATTTCTGTTACTAACTTTGTATAAACACTTTTTTTCAATTCAATCTTTATTGCACCACAGAAAAAGTGATCGTACCAGAAGTGGACTTAATGCCATACATAAAGCATTCTCGATGCATCAATAATAATATAAATTACCAATAAACCCCCTAGTCTGTAACTTGTTTAAGCTCACCTCAACGCTCACCCACAAATATATCTTGACGCCGCGATGCGTAGTACCTAACTAAGCGTAGGTAGAGGTCTAGTTTCGTAACGGGTGACCGGGGCGGGGTGTGCCGCATTTGCGCGTAGCGAATAGTACCTACGTGCGTCAAAACAACGTTCACATCACATATATAATTTACTAAACTTAGTGCCGATCAAACCTGCTGAGCCAGTATGGCCACTACGTGGTTTGTACTCATAGTATATCTTATAGCAGCTGTAGTATAGCTAGTCAATGGGCACGGCAGTTACGGTTACTGGCCATTCACGGTTCCCACGCTGCTCTTAGCGAAAATACGGGGAACATTAAATAGCGCATAGCTATAATATAAGTGTTATTATAGCATGTAAATATATATATATATATATATATATATATATACTTTATATTAGTTTATGTAAAAGAACAAGGATAATAAAAACAAATAATAAAACAACAACTTAACCTACAAAGACAAAAAAAGACTATAAATTAAAACTTAAAGATAAAAAGTTTGGCCCAAATCGCTGTCAGAGGGTAGTGTGCCCAGCGGGGCTAGCGCAACTGACGCCACACCGCGACGCGAGTCGAGAAAGCTCTACCCCCCTTTTTCTAATTTGTACGGTGCGAGTGAGATAGGGGACGCTTATATAGTCGCGCGCGAAGCGACTGAGCAGCAAGTTGTGCTAGACGTGCAGAAGGCTGGCAGCATTGCCACGCTGGATGGCAATGCTCACTCTTTTAGCAAAATATAGGCCATCCCTCTGATCACCGCTGGCGTCTATTAGGCGCGCCGACAAATCCTTATAAAGTCGGCGCGCGCTTGGACCACATGGACCCAGTGGTGCATGTTAATTGGGAATGGATGAAAATTTTAGAAATGCCTGATTATTTTTTTTGTTGATAGAAATAACCTTCCTTAGCACCAGAAAAAGTTTCAAAATTTTCAGCTGCGTCAATTTTTTTTGAAAATTATAAACAGTTTCCTCACTTACGTTTTGGGTCAGTTACGGCACCTTCCTCGATCGGTCTCATAGATGTGTGGTAAACTGACACTGGCAATGATATTGACACTTGCAGCAGCTATATTGGTCATTACCAGTGTCAGTTTACCACAGATATTTAAGATAGTTTTTTGTAATATGAGACAGATCAAGGAAAGTGTATTTTTACCGTTCTTGACCCAAAACGAAAATGAGGAAACTGTTTATATTATTCAAAAATAATTGTCGCAGCTGAAAAATCTGAAACTTTTTTCTGGTGCTAATAATAAACCTTCCTTAGAAGGTTATTCCTATCACCAAAAAAATAATCAGGCATTTCTAAAATTTTCATCCATTCCCCATTATAGCTATATGATGCACCTGGAGCAGGGTTGCTCAAGACCGTAGTGAGTGGAGAAAACTGGAGGAGGGTGTTGCGGAAAGATAGCAGCTGCTAATTTGGAACAATGTTTTTAACGTCTGTAAATAACAGTAGTTTATGTGACTACATTCAGAGGCATCGCTGACGCTCGTTTCATAAAACCGCACTCGTGTTTTAAGGCCTAATTATGTACAGTTGAATCCTCAAATCGGTAAAGGGTCGACAACCCGCTTTTAACTCCTCGCGTTCATAGGCTACGCTGTTAGTTTTCCAGCGTAGAGGTATTAAAAAAAGATTAAATCTGGCGTTTTACGGTCATTCTAGCTTTTGATATTTACCTAATGGACCCTTGTTACCTCGCTCACTAGAATATCGCGGATATACATAAACATACTTTATACAGGGGCTAAATTCGGTTCACGTGAAGAGACATGTCACAGGACAGAGGCAAAGTTTGTGAAGTCCAGCACCGCTATCACAAGACGGCGCGCGAGCTCTCTCGATTTTTCTCGCACTATCCGTTTCTCTCTTATTAGAAAACTTTGAAAGAGAGGTATAGTGCGAGAAAAATCGAGAGCTCGCGCGCCATCTTGTGATAGCCGTGCTAACGCTGCCTAACGCGATTGTGAAACTGATGCCCCATATATGTGTTATGTTCGGTTAGGCTTGTACAGTCGACGCCAAAAATACGTTTACACTTTTGCACCTTATTCCATTGCAATAAGGCGAATAGTGTAAACGTATTTTTGGCGTCGACCGTACCTACCGGGACTCTGGTTGACGCCGCACGCCGTGTACAGCCTCAATCAATAAGTTCAATGGGGCTGGCACAACTGACGACGCGACGCGAGACGAGAAAATCGACTATCGTCTTTCTAATTTGCACAGTACGATGCGCGTGAGACAGGAGCCGCTGAGCCGCCGACGCGTCTTGGCAGCTTCTATAGTGCCAGCACCAACTACATGTCTTATAGAACGAGGCCTGTAGAAACGAGTATACAGGGTGTAGCACGTAATAGGAGCAATAAATTAAACGGTAGATTATTAAGCTTGTGAGCAATTGTTTCTAAGTGGTTTTAATTGAAAAAAAAATATGTTTTTTTCTGTTTTTTTTTTCTTTAACTTAAGTTTTAGTGTCATTTTTACTTTTCTGGAGTGATATAAGTAACTTTTTATTTTAAAAACACAAAAAAATGAAAAAAAAATGAAAAAATTACAAAAATATCTTTTGAAAACAAAAATGCAAAAACTATTATGACTCACTACATGATGTTACCTCAAAATCTGCATTGACTATTGTGCTATGATCTCGTGGTGCCAAGATACATTACTCGGAGGTCATAACTTTAGATAAATTTTTCTCCGAGTTAAAAAAAATTGAAAAGAAATGGACAAAAGGGGTTACTACAGATGCTGTAAGGAAGCCTCCTTTTAATTTATTGCTCCTATTACGGGCCACACCCCGTATAGTAGGTATGTACGCGGCGTGTACGTGGCGTCCAATGGAGACTACGGTCTTAATGTCAAATAATAACATGAAAAATTTATTTTTATTTCAGAGTTATTCCAAGTTTATGCAACCCGAATGAATTATACTGACCGCAGCATCCGAGCCAAAGGTAAATTTTTACGTCTTGTTCCTTCAATTTATATCCATCTTCCACCATTTCAAAAAACTTAACTTTTTATGTCTATGAGCAGTAATAAGCTTCAGCTTAAGAAATCCTACTAATATTATAAATGTGAAAGTTTGGATGTTTGGATGTTTGTTACTCAATCACGCTTAAACGGCTCGACCGATTTGGATGACATTAAAATATGAGTTTATAGACGAGATTAAAATATAGGATAGTTTTTATCCCGGGTCCACGCAGACGAAGTCGCGGGCGGAAGCTAGTAAGTATGTGGAAATCGTGAAAATTTAAATGAAGATCCCATCAAACACATTAATAATGGGTCAAATTACATAAAAAGCCATGCGTGTGGGGGACTACCTAGATGGATAGTCATTATAATTCTTGAACACCCTCACGTCAATGATAATTATGTCATCATCCTCCTAGCGTTATTCCCGGTTGTGCCCTAAAGGAGCCCGGGGTCCGCTTTGGCGCCTAATCCCAAGATTTGGCATAGGCACTAGTTTAACGAAAGCGAAAGAGACCTTATTGGGATTAGACCGGTTTCCTGACGATGTTTTCCTTTACCTAAAGACCATTGATAAATATCAAACCATCGACACGAGAAGAAGAAGAATATCGAATGATATTTCGTACATGCCAGGTCCAGCAGTGGACGTCTTTCGGCTGATATGATGATGATGATGATTTCGTACATAAGTTAAAAAAAACCCAGTGGTACAAGCCGGGGTTTCTCCGGCTACCGAGGCTCCCGTGATGATAATTATGTATGTACAGGTTTTTGTAATCCCATCGCCATGCTTCCAGACCCGCTAGATCCCGGGGGTTGCGCCCACGAAGGCCGCTGGTTCGCGAACGGCGCGCCCGTCCGCACGCGCTCGGCGTGCCTGCGCTGCACGTGCGCGCGCGGCGCGCTAGCTTGCGCGCGTCGAGCCTGCGCGCCGCTGCCAGACCCGCCGCCGCGCTGCCATGTGCTGCATCGGAAGGGCGCGTGCTGCCCTGAGCTGCATTGTCCTGGTATGTGTATTACTAGATCTGTTTAATTTTCCTCAATCCTCTCCAATTTAAAATCTCTACTGTTCACTTTACGTGTTGCTACTCAAAGCTAAGGACTCCTTCGTGCTCTAGCCTAGCTGCTTTATGGGGCAAATAGGAACACAAATCTAGGCTACCAGAACAGGCCACTTCGGAGTTTCTTATTAAGATGAGAATTAATTTATTAGGTATTTTTGAAGACCAGCACCACCACCCCTCTATTCCATGCCTGTTTCCCTTCCAGTAAGACGGAATCGAACAATTTCTGAAGGGCCGTAAGGACCGGTTTTCCACCCGCCTTCAGAAGTTCAGGTGTTATTCCGTCTTTACCGGGTGCCACGTTGTTCTTGAGCTGTTTAAGAGCCATTACAATCTCGTACAGGCTGATGTCCAGGATGTCGTCGGTATTTTGTCGGGTTAGTCTAGCTCGAGGGTCTTCCGCCAGACTAACTTCGGGTCTGCGAGTTGACGTGTATAGCTGTTCGTAAAATCGCTCTATCTCACTCAGAATCTCAGGTTTAGAAGAAACGATTTCGAAGTCAAATAATAACTAATGAAAAATGTAATAAATTCCAGATGGAGTGAAGCTGATGGAGCTGGGTGCGTCTGCACGATTCGAGGATGAAGACTACTCTGACGCATCCATCTCGTCTGTCGGACACGGTACGCTATCTCGATGGTTATATTTGGGGTCTCTTTCAAAACGGTAAAACCGTGGCTTATTCTCTTGCATCCGCCTTTACCAATTAGTCAAGAGTTTTCAGTTCAGAATCTAAAGGTGTCAGTTACCTTGCTGCACCTGCGCACGGAGAAACTTCATCACCACAGAAAAACAGGCTAGTAGATTCATAAGGCTGATCGAGGTCCCATACACAATCATCATGTTTACGATGTTTTCTGTGCCTCATCTCAAAGTACTCAGGTCAGGTCTGGTCTTCAAAATAGCACTATCGAGCCCGAACAGTAGAAGATTCTGAATATTTATTACCTAAATCGTCCTGTTCAATTAACATCACCTTTTTTGCCTACCTACTTAAAAGTAAAACACATACATGGAAAATTGTTCTGCTCTGATCAGGGAACAATTTAACCTAACCTACGGAATTTCAGTTTAACTTTACTGTATGTTGACGGTTCAGCTCGGTTTCCAGCGTGCGTGGAAGGCGGTTCTGTGTTCGGCGCGGGATCTGCACTAACTCCAGGCGTGGCCTGTGAGCAGTGCTTCTGTCTGGGCGGAGCAAGACGATGTGTACGTCCGCGCTGCCTGCCCCCGCCTCCTGGGTGTACTGCGCGCCCTGCGCCAGGGGCCTGCTGCCCGCAGAGATACTACTGCTTGCATGATACACCGCCGCCACATGGAACACATGGTATGATACGACATCTTCGTTAAGTTCACTAATATAAGCCCGTGCTAGACGGTCGCCAACACGCCCCTCCGACCGAGCGACCTTGGTCCGCACTGACCGTGTAGGCAGTTGTTTCCAACAAAATTTCATACTACAACGGTCGGGGCCGACCAAGGTCGCTCGGTTGGAGGGGCGTGTTGGCGACCGTCTAGCAGACCTTATAGTTAGAATCGTCGACTAATATAGTTAGGTCGGTGCTCCTGCCTCGACGGTGCAAGGCGTTGTTTACCTCCGCACTGGCTGCCACCACCTCCAGGGTGTATCGCGGGCTACACGCCTCGGGCTTGCTGTCAGCAGAGATACTACTCACTGCTCGCATGATACTCTACCGCCGCATGGAACACATGTTATGACAAAACATGGCGGTTAAGTTAGCTATAATGATAAGACCTTAAAATAGACCATTTTAAGGTCTTATCATTATAGCTAGAATTAGACGGCCGGTGCGAAAAGTGCTTCTATTTCGGCGGTGTGAGACAATGGGTACGTCTACGTTGCCTGCCCTCACTGTAAAGGCTTGTTGCTCGCAGAGATACTACTGCTCACACGTTAAACTTTGTCCATACCGTCACAGACTTCAGTATATAGGCTGTGTACTTAGTCCATTCAAGATAGCAACGTCTTAATATACGTATTTCTGTTGATCCGGAGATAGATGATTTTTTAAAGCAAACACTACTATTCTTTTCTCACAACTTACCTACCATCTCAATAAGAAACGAATCTCTCATTACAGACTGCAAAGTAGATGGCGCCTGGTACACCGAAGGCGAGCGCGTGGCGGCGGCGGAGCAGCACGCCGCATGCACCCAGTGCTTCTGTTTAAGGGGAGATGTGCGCTGTCAGCCACTTGCGTGTGCGCCGCCCTTACTGGGCTGCACGCCACGACTGCGGCCTGGCGAGTGCTGTCCGCATCAGTACCACTGCGAGCATCCTGGTAATATTCAATTATTTATGTCCTTTCGCTTTTCATTGTGGCATGTGACCTAACCTGAGTAACGTCAAACTGGACGGGACAAGCAAAGACTATCACACTAAAAATGTATATCTCTTTAAATTTATTCTGATCAGTCAAAAGGATAAAAAAACACAGTCTGAGTAAGTGAGTAACCTCTAACGCAAGTCCTTGTTTCTAATTTCAGATAAATCTCATCAATTGTTGTCCCAGAATTCACTTATGTCTATCAGGAACGACGACCGATCATTTCACACCTCCAAGTCGAGCAAAGTCGAAACAACTACGAAATCTATCTCCACCAGCGTTACAAGCATTAAAACTAGTACTCCTACTACTTTAGCTACAAAGAAAGAACCAGTCACCACATCTAAAGTAAAAAGAAAAACTGACGAAATACCAACCAGCTCTCAAAAACCGGTGGAAAATGTAACTTCAACGACAGAATTGCCTTCAACGACATTAGCCAGCACTACTGAAAAATTACTCCGATCGAACTTTGAAACATCTACAGCGGATTATATGCCAGAATCAGAAGATTTTGCAGATCCAGAAGATCTGCCAGAAACAACATCGACGGAACAACCAGACAACTCAGTCAGGATTGTCATTAATGGAACTATTAATTGTACATCAGAGCTTTCTTCCACATCTCTGCCTTTAAATTTAACTGTCAATGACACCGAAAGAATAAAGATGGAAGCGCAACCGCGAATACCAATAATCACGGGGAATATAGAGAGCCAGACCTTCAATCCTAACGATATAATCACAGACCGAAGTGTAAACGGAGAGTTTGATGACAATGAAATGTTTACTATCAACGTGACTAGTTCTCTGTCAACCAACTCTACTCGAGTTCCTTCTGGACCTTCAATATCGACGATTTCAAAGATAACTGTGCCAACCGATCTGCCTTTAGTTGTAAATATGTCAAAGAAAACAAATGAATTTGATTTTGACTATGCTGAACCCACGCTGCCTCCATCTCTGCCTAATCTGAAGTAAGTTTAACTACGACACGTGCGGTGGCGCAACACGCGTGTTGTCGGGCAACTATGGCCTGTACGTAAACACTTTTAAACAACATCATATGTTAGTGTTTGGGTGACTTCCGAATCTGGACCCGCGGTGCCGCGCGCGTCACCTGTCCACAAACGCAGTTTTACACTAGCTAGCATACTAATGTATTTTTTTTCGTTCTCTGCTTATCTGAAATTAGTCCGAAGACTAGTCGATGTGTGGATTAGTACAGTTATTTTATTTATTTATTTATTTATTTACTGCAAAAACCATGGTTACAAAGGTGTTACAAACAATGATAAGGTCATACATGGTAACCCTGAAAGGGCGTAGCATAATAGGTATATAAATCACAAAAGTACTTAAACTTAAAACCTACTATCATAAATTTATAGTTTTATAGGTAGTATTATTTTATTTTGCTTTTAAACAAGGAAGATACACAGACACATATGGGTCCAAAAGCCTGAAATAAATGACATTGAATGGAATTGAATTAAACTTAAATTTAATAAGAGGGAAGTAATTTTTATAATTTTATAACTTTTCTCAATTTTAATTTGAGAATAATTATAAAGTAGGTATGCTAAAATACAATAATTATAATAATATGCTTATACGAATTTGTCATTTAAGTATTCCGCGATTGTATAGTAGCATTTTGATACCAGCAGTTTTTTTAAACGTTTTGTGAAAGCTACATCTAACTTTTCGTTTCTTATTTCATCCGGCAATTTGTTGAAGATTTTTATGGACATAACGTATGTACTCTTTGAGTGCATTGTTAGCTTTGACGAAGGCAGCACTAGCATGTTTTTATGTCTGACTGTGTGAGGTCTAGATGTAACTTGTTCACGTTTTTTAAACGTGTCTATGTACTTTTTTGTAAACTTGCAGATTTCTAAGATATAAATTCCTGGCAGAGTGAGTAAATTTTGTTCTCGGAAATGTGGCTTACATGTATCCGTATTTTTGATGTTTACTAGGATTCGAACGAGTTTTTTTTGTAGTATGAACAGATCTGGGGCGTCCGTGCTGTTTCCCCACAAAATGATACCATACTTCAACCATGCGTATGCATACGCATAGTAAGTAGTAAGCGCAGTTTGCTGGTCAGTAGTTTTCTTTATTTCACGAAATGCATAAATAAAACTTGACAATTTATTCCTAATTTTGTTGACATGTGCTTTCCAGTTTAAATGTGTGTCTATAATTAAACCTAGTAGTGGAAATTCTTGTACTGTTTCGATTTGAGTGTTTTTATAGTGGAAGTCGATGTCTAAAGGTGGTTTTTGATAGGGTCGGAAAGTCATTATTTTAGTTTTTGTGAAGTTAAGTTCTAGTTGGTGATCGTCCATCCAGCTTGTAATATCATCTAATATTTGTTTCATTTTCTCGTTTATGTTCGTAGTATTTTTACATGTTATTAGTAGAGATATATCGTCTGCAAATAGAGTGCATGGTATGTCCGTGATTTTTGGCAGGTCGTTTATATAGATAATGAACAGGAGACATCCAATAACACTTCCTTGTGGAATTGAAGCATTGATTTCTATCTTATCTGATCTAATGTTGCTGACTCTACTACCGTTTGTATCGGTATATTCTATTTCTACGTATTGCTCCCTATTTTCTAGGTAGGATGCAAACCATTTATGAGCTTCTCCGCGTATCCCTATTTGATATAACTTATCAAGTAGTATTTTGTAGTTTACTTTGTCGTACGCCTTGGTCATATCAAGTAAAATACCGATAGCATAGTTTTTAGAGTTTATTGTGTTTAAAGCTTCCTGTATAAATTTGTAAGTGGCTAAAGTTGTGGATTTGTTCTTTCGAAAACCATTTTGGCCTTCGTCGAATATTTTATATTTTTCGCAGAAGTTGTATACCCGATCGCACATTGCTTTTTCAAACAGTCTGGCTTTTGTGTGATAATATACACTGTGATTTATAATCTGTGATCAGGAGTCGAAAAATATTAATAACCATCCAAAACAGATTCCAATAGATGGGGTCTCATGCAATTACATCGCTGTTTAAATTTAATGATAATGTTAACACTAATTAATATCCACTGAATTTATGGTCACCACACATTTTGTTAAGTTAAGTAGACACATACGTCAAATTTCAGCGCTTTGGCGGGAAATTTGATAGAACTTACGTCAATAAACTCTAACATCTACTTCTTGTCATCATACTACTCTTAATTTAATAATTGGACACAATTGGTTCGTAGGTTGGTTTATGAAACAAATTTTTCAAGGAGGAACCTGATTCAAACTACTATTAGGGTGACAATGATTTTTCATTAAAAAATAATTTCTAATTAAATTTTATTCAGGAAAAAATAACGTATGTTTTAGTTAACTACGAGTTAATCGTGTTCGGAATCAATTATTGAATTAGAAAAATTGGTCCCTGATCACGAATAAAAAAAATATCGTGTATAGTTCTAAAATGTTCACAAATACTTTTTATTTTCAGAATTATTCCATTTGTAGCAGCGGATGCCGTTGTTGATGACGAGTCTCCGAAAGAAGTGCTCACATATCCAACACTCGAAAGAGAAGATAAATTCCCCGTTTACTATCCAACCTTAGAAGCCAAAGACACTCCATTCGCATCAAGACGTGAAGACATTTACCGTCCCACGCAATACCCAGTCTTCACTTCAGAGAAAATGGATACGTCACAGTATCCAATTATGAACCACGGAGTTGACATCACTAGTTCGGACTACCTCACCGCCAATAATGACTTGTTGCATGAACATACAGCATCTGCTTCGCTGGGAACACACAGTTTGGACGTTTACAAAGCTGTCACGAAAACACCTTCAACGAGTACCACGTTCAAACTGGAAACTCCATCTGTCAACTTATTTTCGCCTCCCGTTGAGACAGAAGGTATGTAATGATTTGTATTTCAAGAAGACGCTCTTATATTCCTATTCATTATTATCTTCAATTGCCACGAAAATTATTTCTTTGTCACAGGTGGATTTATTCCAAAAGGGCCAGGAATCATTGACGAGTACTACGCGGTCTACCCCAGCACTCCTTCTGGACCTTCTATGCCACATCTGACAACGTCAATGCAACTAGACACTGCTAAAGGTATAATATAGCCTTAGAATTAGGGACATAAAGCCTTGCGCTATCATACCAATTTTACTAGATTGCTAAAATAATACCTTTCTTGAGACTTACCATCTCCATGATATTAAATTTTGCAGATTGTTTAATGGCCGACGGACACCTCGTCCCAGAGGGCACGACCATGGACCTGATGTGTTCTGTGTGTTCGTGCTCTTGGGGAAAGATACACTGTAGTCCCCGCGCCTGCCTCGCACCCGATGGTTGCTACTACAATTCAGGTCCGCACTCTTCCAAGGGCGACGTCTGCTGCGGAAACCTCGTCTGCGTTGAAGGTAAATTCAAATCTTCTTTAAGTAGTTTAATTTGTATTGTATTTTGGAGAAGGCGAATATCACGCCAGATCGTTTCCTTGCTCTCCGCTCTTTTACAATGTTTTTTTCCGAAATCCGAAACCACGTTATGCATCATCGTCGAGTAAGGTTCACTGTTATTTTCAAATTGCCTTCTCTACCATCATAGAAAAAGAAAGGAATTAAAGTTCTAAAAGCTAAAACTCAATACTTTTTTAGTTGCAGAAAAGAAGACTACAACTACTTCCACAACGACCACAGAAAAGAGTTTCGTGAAAACAAACGAAAGTACGAATCAGAGTGTAAATAAACCTGTAGACAAAACAAGTTCACCACAAAACGAAACAAGAGAGAGCGAATATGTAACACAAGCAGAAAATAAAAATTCTACTAAAGATATAGCAACAACTACAATGGCAAATGAAAATATCGGTGAAGTTAATCAGAGCAAAACCGTTGTATCAACAAGTACTGCTAAAGATACGTCAACAGAAGCAATATCAACGTTCCCATCGACAACTGGTTCAACTACCACCCTAGAGAACAAAGAAGTCAACCAAACACACATCTCTTCTCCTGACTATGAAGAAGAGGACGATGACGAAGGATTTTCTTTCGGTAGCGTTCTGAAACTCCTACTGAGTGACAGTTACGATGCCACAACAGCACCGCCATTAAAGAAGAATCCTGTAGTTACGGCAACGAAAGCAGCACCTACTAGACTCGTCACCACCACTTCTACCACTACACCATTGCCAATACCAAAGGACCCTCCTAAACCGAGTATAGCCCCATTTGTCCCCTTGCCTCAGCACTATCCTTATCCATACGTGCCTCCCAAAAAAACGTTCCAGCAAAACACCGTGAACAGGATAGATCACCTCGTGCTTGGAGAAGCAACAGCCATCAGAAAGCCGACGCCACGGCCAACCATGATCCCTTTCAAGCCAGTATCCCCAAAATCAACTACACAGAGACCCAGAGCTACTACGAGAAAGGAGACAATTCCGACGTCAGTGTCTCCAGAACCCAGACCGCCAGCGAACGCGAACGTGTTGTCTGGAGTTGGTGGACTGAAGCTGGCTGGATGCAATATCTATGGACGCATGTACCGTGTTGGAAGAATCATTGCGGAGTTGTCTACGCCTTGCCAGGAGTGCCGTTGCACGGAACTAGGAGTGCAGTGCCGTCCGCTGGCCTGCTGAGAACTGACTGATATTTTAACTCCACTCAACTAGCATAAAGATTACAGATAAAGGTAAAAACACCCATTCATTGGCACCCAACCAACAATAATTATCTGCTAATATGCGCGCTAATAGAGTATAGCCATCACAAACTAGATAAACCATTTGAGTAATTTTCAGCCATTTGATTGTGTTGTAATATTACAAAGATTTAATGAACAAAGCTGACGATTCTTCGTCGAATTGAATCTCAAATTGGTTCATTTCTGGCTCATTATAATTGATACATCAATGAAGTTGAGTGCACTTACGTTCGTACGATGGGAAGACGGGCATTCTTTGTACAGACAGTATGGTTGAGTGACTAGTTGTAGTTGATAGTGAAGTTTATTTATTTAGCGAACATTATTGCATTATAGCCTCCGGCAATGATCTCATACGTAAATAGAACCTGCATGCTCATATTGCTCATTATTTAAGCTTTATACACGCTAAAGCGGTGCCCGAAGAACTAGTACTCGATCACCATATCTGTGCATTGTGACCAAGGAGTAGTAGTAGTCTTGGGTGAGACCATGGAAGACTTAAGTACGATGCTCGATGACCTCAGTAAAGTTTCCGAGCGAGTATTGGTCTAAGAAAGAACATGGATAAGATGAAGATCAAGTCAAATGCCCATGTAGTACCAACTCCCATTACAATCGGACACTTTATGCTCGAAGTTGTCGACGATTATGTATACCTAAGACAGACTGTCCTGTTAGGTAGGTCCAACTTCGAGGAAGAGGTCAATCGTCGAATCCAACTCGGCTGGGCAGCGTTCGGGAAGCTACGGCATATCTTTTAGTCCAATATTCCGCAGTGTCTCAAGACGAGAGTCTTTGACCAGTGTTTGTTTGACATATGGCACTGAAACGTAGTCGCTTACTAAGGGCCTCATAAGAAGGCTCAATGTCACCCAAAGAACCAAGAACCAAGGTAACCGAAATAGCCCTCCGAATCGCTAACCTTAAGTGGCAGTGGGCAGGGCACATTGCACGTAGATCCGATGGCCGTTGGGGCGGAAAATTTCTCGAGTGGCGACCACGTACCGGAAGGCGCGGCGTGGGTAGGCCCCCCACAAGGTGGACTCATGACCTGGTAAAGGTCGCGGGAGTCTGCTGGATGCGTTTGACGCAGGACCGGTCACTTTGGCACTCTTTGCGGGAGGCCTATGTCCAGCAGTGGTCGTCCTTCGGCTGATATGATGATGATGATGATGATTGGTAGATCACAGCGCCTTGTAAATCACTGTTGCCTGTGGTGCTAGCCTCATAATCCGATAAAACAAGCTCTTATAACACCCCAACCGCGTTTAGTGTGTATAAAGCATACATTAACTATTTAATGTTTACCAGTATTCCCTGTAGTTGTAATCCAGAATATTTCAGCCCCAATTGTGATTCCTCTAAGGTTCATTAATAATTTAACTGCCTGTAGACTAACGGAAATACCTACTGTAAATTAATACCTAAGCTAAGTAAGCTAGTGAATAGTTTTCTATTAGTAAAATAAATATAAATGTAAGAATGATTGTATTACTCATTACACCCGGCCGGTTCCTGTCTCCTACGTCTTGCTACTGTATTAGTACTGCCACTCGTCAGTAGATGGCGCTGGCTTGGTTAGATTAAATACAGGGTGAAATAGGGGTCGTGGAGCAAGAAGATCAAAAGCGAATAAGATGGTCATACTGAACAACTTTTCCCATGGGACCGACCACTAAATCGTAAAAAAATAAGAGCCAATTAAGAGTTAACTGTGAGTTAATTGAGAGTTAATGTATGGACCAGTTGTTTTTTTTTTGAGATTTCTTTTTCGGTCCCATGGGAAAAGTTGTTCAGTATGACCATTTTGTTCGCTTTTGGTCTTCTTGCTCCACGACCCCTATTTCACCCTGTATAGAGGGTTTAAGAGCGTTAGTCAACTTAAAAAATTTACTCATGTTAAAATACAAGGGAAAGTTTTTATGCTATTGTGTATGGCAACTCGTTGGCGAGATAACTAAGTACCTACTCATTTTTTTGTCATTTTGTGTGTATGTATACCTAACACTTACGAGTTACAACCAGTATGAAACAGCGAAGTATGAAATTACAAAGCTTTCTTTGGTTAAATTGTGATTATGACCGCCACTTGTCACACAAAATGCCAACATCTTTCTTGCATCTTGCAACATATAAATTTCAAAGTAAAAATCGTCGTTATATATAATGAAGTTAATTTTATGAATTTATTTACGTTCAAAGGTTTAAAATAGTTCACACATCAATGGGGCTCGATAAATAAAACGTTATCAGTTCTTTAGATATTTATAATCAAATATTTAGTACAAATAGTATCACTTTTGATATGTAGCATTTCAAACGAGTGCTAAGAATTGACGCAACCATAACGCGACAACAGATACTAAACAATTATGGCACAACATTGACGTAAATTAAATTAAACAGACATACAATGCTGAACAAAAATGACAACAAATGTGGCCCAAAATGGCAACTCTAGCTATTTCAGTAGTTGCTAAAAGCGTTTACTGAAATGTATAACCTGCGACAAGATATAATAATATGTTTCATACAAAAGAGAACTATGAAGCCATAACCGCCATATTAGCAAATTAACATCAACAGATTAAAAGCTTTTTAGTTTATTTAAATTTTATCATAAATGGCGAATGAATGGAGTCGCATCATAAACATATTTAAATAATATTGTACACATTTAAACAGAAACACCAAAAGGATAAATAAATCAGATTTATTTTAAAAGCAACACTCACAAATTTATTTATAAATAATATGCGAATCATTGTTGTTCATCATTAGTGGGCAATACGTACAATGAAGCTGACAGTCTTTAAAAAAATCTACGCAGGACTTACTTAGTCCAGTGCGGGAAAGAAATGTACCTATAACTACCAAGAGCGCAATTTTTTGTTGTCGTTAAAATATATTAAGTAGGTACTACTGACAATAAAAAAACATAACTAGTGAAAAGGAAATCAGAACTGTGTATTTATCTAGATCTGTTTCTACACATAATTATGACTTAGATACAATCACAGAATCAATTTACCATTAGTTGAATTTTTTTTTTTACAAGATATATATAAATTTTAAAAATAAATGCACCACAAAGTCGTCTCGACTCTTCGTCATCGACGTCTCCTGTCTCGTTCTATAACTGCGGCCTACATCATTTAGATTTATAATATTTTTGAATCCAATACCTATCCTTAGGTTTTTGTTCCGTGAAAATCTGTCATTTGTACTAACAAAATAAATAATTCAAAACCATGAAATTGCAATGAGTTTAATATAATAAAATTCGTAATGTTATTAATAGAACTTAGTTATAGAAATATATCACATCCCCTTTTCTGTTGGTATTTACGCGGTTTTTGACTGAACATTTAGTCATTTCTGACAACTGACAAGTCGACGGCGGATTGTGTATCTAGTTCATATTCAGCCTATATACGTCCCACTGTTGGGCACAGGCCTCCTCTCATGAATGAGAGGGAACGGCCAGTAGTCCCCGCACTGGCCCAGTCTGGATTGCGGACTTCACATACCTGTTTGAATTTCTTCTCAGATGTATCTACTTATTTATACTAAATCAATGTGGCACATTAATAGCAACCTTGAATCTTATAGATAGTAGAAAGTGCGCTTATAGTAAGTAATGAATTTGGGTAGTGTACGCTGTACAAAGGACTAGACAGTTATCTCGACGGTTCCAGGATGTAAAAAGGAAACATGCAATCAGACCTGTCTGTGGTATATAGAACAGGCACTTTGGAAATATACCTACTAGATAGCGGAACGTAGCTATCTTTACTACTTAGAACGAAATTAATTCTCAATGGTCTAAAGATGGAACATGTTTTTGAGCCTAGCCTAAACAAAAAAGAAAAAATAATTTTCGAAAAACCCAACTGTTTTTTAGCAAAGCCTATGTTACTCTTACGATTAAGAGGAATCCAACGACACCGCATATCATGTCGAAATCCGTGAAACGGTCTAGGCTGCAAGGCGTGCCAAAGACACACACATATGTAATTACAGTGGAATTGAAAATATTGAAATCAACTATGATTAGAATAAGAGGAGAGTGTGTTTTGTTTTAAAATCAAATCAAACACGACTCTGGTCCAATTTAGAATGGTAGACATCCCATCACAGCAGAGGATGCCTTTTAATACACCTCCGGGTGGCTAGACTACACTAAATAAACTCCAACAAAATCTAGAACTTCCCTGTGAATCAATTCATTTAAAAAATCCGTAAATTATCATTTACATTCTTTGGTAAAAAAGTGACATTGAAATAAAAACGAGTAACTCCTTCCACGTATCCTTAAACATATCCTTACATATTCAGTAATGCTTAATTTAAGTATATGAGTAACATTTAATCACAAGCCATTAGAACCCAAGGTTTTGATGCAAAACAATCTTAAATAAACGATTTCATAGAAATCAAGTGCTATCGCTAAATACTGAGCCGAAAACAGGAGGTGTGGTCACACAACACTTAGAAGCAACACATGACAATATCCGAGACAAAAAGCTTGCTGTTCTGTAACAGACCATCACTTCTAAATCTCCTGCCACGCGTCCAGTAATTATATAATAGCAACAAGTTATTTCATGTTTTTCACATAAAAATTAGAAACTAGAAAAAGTTAACAATATTTGCATAAGTAACCCTATCGATTCTCCTACGTAAAATAGGAAGACTTAATGCGATCCTATTAGGTACGGTTGGCCTCACAGGCGGCTGAATACTTTTGTACCATACCAACTATAACGTCATGTAAACATGACATACGACGCCAAACGGGTAAAAGTGGCAAGGTATCAAAGTATTCAGCTACTTATGAGTTCGACTGTACGTCTCGAATTTACGTACAAAGTATAAAATCCATCGAAAGGCTATTCAAAAAAATAGCGGACGGAAGAATTGCACTTTAAGTGGCCTTTAACAGCGCGCTCACGCGTCCACCTCGTGCCAGAATACATAGTGTACGGTAGCCAAGGTTGCTCCTGCTATCAGCGCTAATGCAGAGATGAAACGGGCGATCAGGATCGGTGTTTTGGAGGAGTTTTCTCCGGAAAACACGAGGAATCCTACGGGGATCCCGACGGCGGCTCCCAGAGCGTGCGCTGACCACGCCACGGGCGCGACGGCCCAGGTGTCGGCTGGCGTGCGCAGCAACACCCAGCTGAGGGTCTCTGACGTTGCGAGCACCACCACGCTCAGGGGTCGGAACCACCATAGAGGGATGTGACCGAATCTGGGGAAGATAAAATTACAATTTAAGTCATGTAGGTACTTATGCCATAAAATTAATCGTCTGTTCGCAGATAAGTATTAAAATTGGATAAATAAATATAAACTTTCAAAATATTTTTTGTCAAACAAACACCAAAATCGGTGAATTCGTATGTTTGCAGGTATTAAAGCATACACGGAAAAATTGTTCCAATTCATTTTATAACTTTCTCTACAAATCGACGGAGTCCCGCTATGGGGCCCGAGTCCCGCCATGCGGGGCACCTATTCCCAGGTAGCGTAGCGCTCACCTTAGGCAAACATTGGGCAGGTGTGCCGTCAGCAGTGCATAGACGGCCGCAGAGGCGCCAACAACGCGCACACGAGGTTGCAATGCGCCGGCGCCGAGCGCGCCCGCCGCTAGTCCCGCCGCCCAGATCGCGAAGACGCGGGTGCGACCCTGTTCACGCTCCAATACCCAGCCCACCTGCAACAATTAGATATTCATTAATTGATATGCAAAAAAATACTATAAGATTGCAACATTATGTGCCATTTACATTATCTAAGCGGATAATTTTCGCGTCTTATCTTAGGAGTCGCAATAAGTACATATGGAAATAGACAGCGCGTGCGTGAAATTTCGCCTGCGCGTATGCGTGGTTTAACTTTAAATCATCTAAAGCTAAGTTGTATCTACCTTTACGTTCCTAAATATGGGATACAATCTAAACATTTCAAAATCGAAGACTGAAATATCTCCATATCTGTCACTATTACAAGTACAAATTTAATAATCGTGCGTCACAGGTATCATATCATATATCCGTGGTGCCACACGGTAAAATGTGTCGGTAAGAGAGAAAGAGACGGATCAATGAAAACGTTTCCACGAGTAGGTAGATGGGGAATTAAAAAAAAATAGGAGATTAAGGTTAACTATAGTGATGTTTAAGGCACGTCTAACCTGTCGGTTTTGTTACTAAACATATGCGATTGCCATTGACTGTCGGTTTTGTTACTTTCCGTAACGGTCCGCTTAAGTGGACAAAAATAATGAATATGTCCAGATGCCCCAGATACACTTTTAGGTAGGTGTGTGAAGAGTAACAGAAAATATAGCCCCGATAAATTGAACTTACCGCTAAAGCAACGATGGCGTTGGTAGCAAGATGCGTGGCCGTAGCGTGCACCATGCCGTACGAGAGCAGCCGCCACGGCTCCCGCCACCAGGCGCCCGGCGACCACTCGAGCCGCGCGCGCGCACGGTCCGAGCCCCACAGGTACATCGCGACCTGCGCAAACAGAGCGTTAGTCACTAGAACGGGGAAGTTTCCCTAAATGCCGTGTCGCCCAGATCTGATTACGCGAAACTTGAACATAGGAAGTTGGAGCATGAATAGATGTAATTCAAACTGTGTTGTGTCATAGATCTTTTTGGATTTATTCTCAGTAATAATAGCATCGTAACAATTGAGTAGGTGGGTACGAAATGTTACTTTTCAAACGACATTATTTGAAGCTCATTTTTAATTTCTTTAAAAAAACTTGTTTAATTTAATACGCGCTTTTAATACCAATTGTACTTCTCTTGCAAAGTCATCAACAACTCATAGAAAGGATTGCAATGAGCCTCAAAAACAATACAAACATGACGGGTTTATCTTGGGTTGTTTAGGAGTTGCCATGGCCACCTCCAGCCTCTATCATCGGATCAGCTCGATGGGGAAATAATATTGCATTGTCATAGAACTTACATAAGTCACACTAAAGTATAATAGAAACAGTGCGGACGAAGCTACATATAGTACACCTAAGCTTCATGCCCAAAACCCTATTGGAAAATTACGAGATTGGCAAAATATCATCATCATATTAATATCAGTCACTGCTGGACATAGGCCTCATAAGCCTTTGGGAGAATATGGCAAAAGAAAAAGTTATTACAAATTTTCGTACATAAGGGAAAGAGAGACGATCCGGGCGAGACTGTTATTTTTATCAACAGTGATAAATGCCATTGAACACGACGAGTAGTAAAAAATTACGAGAATTCAACTTACAATTATAATAATAACGGTGATTATGAAGTAAGGCGGTTTGAGAACAGCATAAAGCTTCTCCGATCTCTTCTGGAACTTCGTCTTAGCTTTCGGCTCCGACTTGGTCTCTGGGCACTTGCTGTGTTTCTGCCTCTTGGCGGCTTCCCAGACGCCAAGCGTCAGGCCTGCCTGGAGCGTGGGGCTCGGAGGGGATTCGAGGAGCCGCCTGTGCTCGCCGGGGCTGCGGGTTTCCCGCTCCAACCAGGCGAGGGCGGCGGGGGGGCGAGAAGGCACCACGCGTCTCGGTGTCCTCGGTGCGTGCACCGGCACCGGCCGGTACCCCCGTTGGTCCTCGACGTCCGCATCTGGAGCCATGGCGACCACTTAACATCTTCCCCGGTCACCCTCTGTACGCGGCTCGCGTCTGAAACGTTAGTAACGCTGTCACAGAACTGCGCGCTATATATACGGCATATACGAGGAAACTGAAGCGAAAATAAATATATTAAATGTTCCTATAATTGCAACGGGAAATCGATGGGTTAATTGCTTGCGGTTCTAGAGCACTAGAAAATATAATTAAAATATAGTATTTATATTTTACTATGTAGTAAATCTATAAATATACCGAATTACTCATATGGACAGTTCAGACCATGGCTTGGGGATAAATTGTTTCAATGCCACGTTTTCTCCTATGGTATTACGATTATTTATTTTCTGTGAGAGCAATTTTCAGCTAAAGTGACACTATAGATGTTTTGACATTTATTTGACAACTGCTGGTTGCCACTAGACTAATTTTATATTTTACTTCAAACTGGATACAATATAATACAAAGTTTAATTCATAGAAGCCTGGATTGCAAAAAAAATGTGCATAGTTAAGGGCTTTAATCTAATCTATGCCTTGACTTAACTTTTTTCCATTGTGTAACGAAAGTTCACATAAGGTAGAAGTACTAGTACTCGACGAATATAATTTAACTAGCTAGAATAATAAACTAAGATCGATCACGACATCATTTTTAAGTTACTAAATGTTAGTGACTTCAATATTTCTTATCACAATTTCAAGACAAATAACTTATTTATAAGTTATGAACATATTTGTTAAAACCAGCTGCCATATCAATTGGGACAATTGATAAACCTTCAAGTCCCAATAAATGTCAGTCTGTCATTCATGACATTTGTACTGAAATGACATTTATTGGGACTGCCAGCATAACCGCCTGCCATTTACTCGTACATTCGGATTGATTACCTAATTCTTATATTATCAGGATTTTTTATAAGATCACCATATGAAACGAATTCCATATCAGTAACTTGAGTAAATACCTCGTCTCCCAAACCGTATGAAACTGTTTAATAGTATTTTTAATACCTATAAATTATAAATAATTAAATGCAAATACCACTTATCCCTAATAAGTACAATTGTCGGGTTTCCCACAAACAAGGACTGTTCTGCTATGTTTATTATTTATCTCCTCGGCTATTACTGTCAACGTGGAAGTAAATGACAGTAAACCTTCGAGATTTATTGTCACTTACGTCGTTACGTCCTCTTGCGCACGCGCATCTTAAGAAGTTTGCGGTTACGGAGAAGAAGCCGCTCTATATTCGCTAATTGGGTTTTCACGGAACTCCCTAAAGGCGTTTAGTGTGACATTTCAGTAATAATTAATTTTCCGAATAGTGACGTACTAAAGTATGTTTGTTTTGATTGAATTCAATGAAATTTGAAGAGGTAAATGAGGTTTGTTAAGATAAGTAGGTACCTACGTCAATATATTTGTTGGTTCTTGACCTCATAAGACGCTCTCAGTTCTCTCTTTACCGCATACCAGAGAGATGACATGGGCGTTTTTAAGAAGAACAAGTACCTGATAAAAATGTTATTTGTGAAATCAACTTTTAATTATTACCTACTGTACTTTTTTTGTGCAGCCGTAGCGTAGCTATTTGTCAATGCGATCCTATATCCATACCTAAGGATGTTATCAGGACTCTTCCTGACAACACGTTCAAAGTGTTTGTTGTCCAAAAATGCCTAAATTACCTAAACCTAAAGATATACCGTAAAACCACACAACTATAGTCCAGGTCACCCAACTATGGTCCAAATTAAGTCTCATATTACTTGCTCAGGTGGGACTGTTTTCATGGGTGAACTTGAAGACAGGCAATATAATAACACAAATTTAAATAAAAACCTATAAAATCACAAATACAAAATCGGTATTGATAGAAACGAATGAGTTTACTTTTGGACCATAGTGGGGGTAGTGGACTATAGTCGTGTGCTTTTACGGTATTGAATTTGTTACTTCATGATTTCGAACATATGTATATGTATATATGCATCTACCTATTAAGTGATCTCTATGTAAGTTGTGTGTTTTCGGAACTACTTACTAAATGTTTCGTCATATTAAATCCAAACACGTCTACTAGGTACTCACAATATCACACCATTGTTTCACGTCGCCAACTCGATTCTTATCTATCACACTCGTCCAAAGTTCAAGGCGCGGTACTTCTTGTATACGATCTTGAACTCTGGTCAGGTGTGATGTCACAGGTAATGTCGAATCGTCATGATGTGTCAGGGCAGGGGACAATGAGACTGCGCGCACCTCTGGCTGGCGTGTTCTGGGGGATGTGGAGACCCTGTCTGATCTCCTCAGGATGAGTGTCTCAGAAACGGGGCAACTACGACCACATGGTCTAAGGGGAGCCTTCCCGAGATGGTGCCTTACCAGCCTCGAAAGGGAAGCAGCAGAGGAGGCGGAAATGGTGGAGGCGAGATGGGGACCCAGGCCTGACAGAGTGCGGGATGTCGAGGAGTGGGCCAGAGAGTTCCGCGTATCACTCACCGCAGTATGCGATGCAGGCATGCGAAGGGCAGGAAAGCCATCGACCAAAAACCAGGTGTACTGGTGGTCGGAGGTTACGGCCCTCCGCTTCGTCAGTAACGAAGCACGGAGAGAATACACCCGATGCCGGTGGCGAAGGTACATTGCGGAAGAGAAGAAGCTCCTGCACAGGGCCTTGAAAGAGGCCAAGAAAGCCCTGTCATTGGCAATAATAAGAGCCAAGGACACCGTCCACGAGGCGTTCCTGGCCACATTGGGAATGGAAATGGAATGGAAGGAAGTGGGTAGGAAAGGGTACGATAATGTGTTGTTGACGACTTATGGCGAAAGATCTAGATTATAATTCCATCCAAATACTTAGTAAAATTCGCACAAAAAAAGAACTAATAGTTAATGAAAGAAAGAACTAAAGTACATTACCTAAAACGATTAACCAATTTACTTTTCAAATAACTAATATTTATTATTAAGGTTGTGACTTGATTCTTTAACCACTTCTAAGTAGTAGCCTAATGAATCCCTCAATTCCTTATGCGAGTCACAATCGCAAAAGAAAAGCATAGTTAGGTAGCAGAATACAGAATTTATTGGTAAAATAAGTATTTTACAAGTCACAATTTCATAATAAATACACCCAATATTTTAAGGTTTTTACCATGCAACATGATTTCCGTTTAATACGGCGCTGGGTCAATGATCCGTCCGTTTATTTGTCATTTTTTTATAAACTCATCTATTGGGTAATAAGCCTTCTAATTGAGCAATAGCGTGAATAAAACTAACAATGTAACGCATGCGTGTCGTGAGCGCGTCGCTCGCATCGCAATGTAACACCATTATGCACTTCTTTCTAAACAGTTGACATCGTGAATATTTTTACCCTTTTGAACCTTATTTCATTGCAATTAGGCTTTAAACGCTGGCTAAAACTTGCGTAAAACAAGCAAGCAATACACCGGCCATATGATTCGGTGTCGTGTTGAATAGAGCTACTGTTCTATATTCATCCCCATGACCAGAGCTGGTAGCATCGGGTCACTAATACAGCTGCGAAACACGTGCAAGTGCAATGCAACGGAATGCTGCATAGTTATTCGTACTTTTATTTAGGTGTCGATTCGACCAACCAAGAATCAGAAGTTATTCCAAGATTAGTCATTACAATTTTGAATAAGAGCTTAATATTTAGACGGCCGTTGTGTGGCTCTGAGCAATTAATTGGAAAAAAACCGGCCAAGTGCGTGTTGGACCACGCAAAACGAAGGGTTCCGTGCCTATTAAAAAAGGTCGTATCGTCACAGAAATTTTACGGCACTTACGTCCTTTTCTTTGAGGAAGACAGTTTTTCAGCAATATCTCGAAAACCTCTGAACCGATCTTATTCAAAACAATTTTCGGTGAATGAAATTAATAAGCCCTATGTCCATGAATTTTTCCATATTTTTAAAATACACCGTTCAAAAATTAGAGGGTGGGGGACAGAATTTTAGTGACTTTCGGGGCGATTATCTCCGGTTCTATTCACTTAATAAAAAAAAATGCTAAGAAACCTTATATTTATTTTGAAAGGCCTATCGATTGATGTGCCACACGGGGGGTCACAATGAAAAAAAATATTTTGGATTTGGTTTTATGTATGGAGTGCACCCCTAAAAAAATTTTTTTTTGTCATTTTAATTACAAAACTATGTAGCGGCTAACAAAATACACCTTTCCTCAAAATTTTATTCAAATACACCTTATAGTTTTCGAGTAAAATACCTGTGACATACGGACAGACGGACAGACGGACAGACGGACAGACGGCCAGACGGACAGACGGACAGACGGACAGACGGACAGACGGACAGACGGACATGACGAAACTATAAGGGTTCCGTTTTTGCCATTTTGGCTACGGAACCCTAAAGTCACTCCAGGAGCCGTAGCATGGTTGGCCTTATCACGCGACAAGTGACAAGATAAGAGCGTCGTCTCGTTCTATCGAACGGTGTCAGCCAGTGACGCACGCTCTATCCTATCACCTATCGCGTGACAAGGCCAACCATGCTACTGGGCCTCGTCGTCGAAAACCATTGCAACGATACTACGATTTCCTACGATGTAGTACAAAATTTGAAAACACTCGACCCTGCAACATTGCTGAGGACCGTGTGTAAACCGCCTTGGGTTTAGTTTCATGGAACTATTGGTCGTTCGAAACATAATCCAACACATCTGGAATTCTGACCACGACTGGATAGAGTGTCGTGCTCTGTTTTGTGGAACTATTCGGAGTGTAATTATAATAAACCACAGAGTAGCAGCAGCTAATAGACAATGCAATTTAGTGTTATTGACCTGGAATATTACGTAATATTTACTACTATATTAGTACATTGTTGAAGAGGCTAGAAAGTAAGCAGATGGACGAGTTAGTTCGAGGGCCGAGGCGTAGCAGAGGCCCTCGAAAGTACGAGTCTAGCTATTGCACTTTTGGCCGAGGCTTAACACAGTGCTTTTCACGCCTACTGCGAGGAAAT
Organism: Epinotia nisella; assembly: GCA_932294315.1. NCBI lineage: Eukaryota > Metazoa > Arthropoda > Insecta > Lepidoptera > Tortricidae > Epinotia > Epinotia nisella. The sequence continues at coordinate 23,565,287 of OW028679.1, forward strand.
TGCAAATAATTATAATTTTAAATCAAAATTAAGTATATAATTGAAGATCATAATACTAAACAGGCTCGCTTGCCTCGCGCCCCGGCGGAGGAGCTGCAGGAGCGGGCGCACGCCGGCGCGACCGTGCGGTGCCCTGTGATTGGTCGATCGCTGTTCAAACTGTCCAACAATAACATTGTTGGACAGTTTGTAGTCATAGTAGGCCTGTTCGTGCGACGTCCAACTAACTCCAGCTTTGAAGCCTGAATTCTGACCATCTTTTGCCACATTTCCGAGCAGTGGCGAGAAAAGTATATTTCATCTTTAACATAAATTAGACAAGAGGTAGTTAGAGACAATATTTATGTATACGAGATGTACTGCTTAGCAGATATGATTTTCAGACAAGAGATCGGATTCGAAAAAGAGCGACAATCACTTTCGTAAAAAAATTACTAATTTTATTATGAGTGATGTTTGCAGTATGCAGGGAGGGTGTTACAAACTATTCATGACACCGGGACACATACAGGACGACCGGTTAGCCTAGTGGGTAGTGACGACGCTGCCTACGAAGCTGAAGGTCCTGGGTTCCAATCCCGGTAAGGGCAAATATGTGTGTGATTAGCATGAATATTTGTTTCTAAGTCTTGGGTGTTTTCTATGTATTTAAGTATTTATATCTATTCTATATACCATCGTCTAGTACCTATAACACAAGCTTTAATGAGCTTACTATAGGCCTAGTTCGATTTGTGTAAGAATGTCCCCTAATATTTGTTTATTTATTCATATAAGGCATAAGTTAGGCGCACATATCGGTGTCGGTAAAGACAGAACGCATACTAAAAAATCCGCTAATAGTTTCACCTCTCTAAACGTTTTGCATTACCTACTCAGGTAAAGGTAAAGGTTTTCTAATTATAGTACCAGCCAAGATAACAACATGGAGATACAAAGGAACGCACAAGGAAGTGTCTGTCCGTCTGTCTGGCAACTGTCAGAGGCTGCATAATCAAGATTAACACAACTTGATAAGCTGTGCGATTCACAACCATTCATCGTTCGCCTCACCTCACTAACTTGACCCAAAGGATTTATAACAACTGCATGGGAACACAGAAAAAATCCGAAGTCATTAATCATCTACAGCGTGTGTATTTTTGTAAAATTTGGACGCATATGATTTAATGGAATTTATAAATAGGTTAGGTTAGAGATATTATATCCTAAAAATCAAAAATTTATTCAGCATGGTATTTGGAAATATTAAATCCGGGAAAAATATGTTTTTATTTTTAACTAGCTTCCGCCCGCGACTTCGTCTGCGTAGACCCGGGGTAAAACTATCCTATATTTTAATCCAGGCTTTAAACTATCTTCATGCAAAATTTCATCCAAATCGGTTCAGCGGTTTAAGCGCGATTGAGTAACAAACATGTAAACATCCAAACTTTCGCATTTATAATATTAGTTAGGAAGTAGGATTAGTAGGATAAACATGATCTTCGGAATTACCTATGTAGAGTATCCATAACAACTTCACCACGGTAATCTAAAGTCAGGCTAACTGGTTGTCTTGAGGCAAGGTTTTGTGAGTCAGCCAAGAAGTCAAGCATAAAAAACCGGCCAAGTGCGTGTCGGACCACGCAAAACGAAGGGTTCCGTGCCTATTAAAAAGGTCGTATCGTCACAGAAATTTTACGGCACTTACGTCCTTTTCTTTGAGGAAGGCAGTTTTTCAGCAATATCTCGAAAACCTCTGAACCGATCTTGTTCAAAACAATTTTTGGTGAATGAAATTAATAAGCCCTATGTCCATGAATTTTTCCATATTTTTAAAATACACCGTTTAAAAATTAGAGGGGGGGGGACAGAATTTTAGTGACTTTCGGGGCGATTATCTCCGGCTCTATTCACTTAATCAAAAAAAATGCTAAGAAACCTTATATTTATTTGGAAAGGCCTATCGATTGATGTACCACACGGGGGGTCACAATGATTTTTTTTTTTGACTTATAGTTTTATGTATGGAGTGCACCCCTAAAAAAATTTTTTTTTGTCATTTTAATTACAAAACTATGTAGCGGCTAACAAAATACACCTATCCTCAAAATTTTATTCAAATACACCTTATAGTTTTCGAGTAAAATGCCTGTGACATACGGACATGACGAAACTATAAGGGTTCCATTTTTGCCATTTTGGCTACGGAACCCTAAAAATGATGAGTACTTATTATTCACGCCTGGCTATTGAATTACATTGAATTATCCGCATAAGATTAATTAACATGTAATAATAAGATCGTAAGTCGTAATTAATTGAAATTTAACTAATTGACTTGACTGCAGCTTGTAATGGTGACATAATTACCGACAGTTTTTTTTTTGAATTAGGTATACGAGTAAGTTGTTTGTAGCAAATAAATTAATTAGAACTTTATTGATCCTCATCAGGTCATCACTTCATCAGCCTACATAAAACGTTACTGGGTTCATGGAAGGAGGCTTTATATTCACCATTATAATATTTATAATACTTTTTTGCATATAGAGGTGTTTTTTTTTGCAATTGTGAAGTAAAAGTTTAATAATGAAAACTGCAATTTTCTTTCTGTATTAAAATATTTTAAAACAATTGCGAACTATTAAGCTTATTTAATTTGATTTTTAAATACCCGAATTCACCAATTTATTAACTCACAAGTTTTTTAAATGTATTTGGATGTTAATATTTATTATTGAATCGTGGTACCAATGTACAAGTTACAGAACATTCTCAAAATATCAGGGAAGTTCTCAGAAATTTCCGGAAACTTACATGAGAATTAAAAAGTAAGTTTCCTTTAGAAAGTTTCTGCTGGGATTTTTTCATGGATGTATCATTAATTACATGTATAATCTATTATACTTTAAGCACACAAATTAAACAGCTGGTAGTTTATGTATCCAGAGAGTTTTTGACATGTTTTCAGTTTTTATAAAATTTAAGTTCTGAGAACTTTCCTTGTTAGAATTTTCGCAACTTTGGAAACTTCTCCGCGGTGCATTGCTAATCCGTGGTCAACAACAACGTGAAATCAACTTACCATTTTATTGCTGATAACCCGTTTTCACAGTGAAAAAAACTGCAGATTCACACTTCACCCCGCACTCTAAATCTAATGGTGATCTAATTTAGTTACGGATAATCGTCCTAAAATATTGACTTTTTACACCAACTTGAAGCTGTACTCGTAAACGTGCGATCTGAGCGAGTGATAGGAGACAGATGCGCGGGAGTCGATGCCGGTATTGCCGGTGCGGGCACAGGGCTGCAATTCACAAAGCTTCTCATCTCGCGTCATCAGCCAGTGTAAGTCCGACCTTTGATAATGCGCAAATGCTACGAATCTCGAGACCAAGAGATACCGGGGTGAGTGGTGATTGGAGTCGAAACTGTGAGTCGTGTTGTGGATTGGATAGCTACCTGCGCGCACGCACCCTGCATGTGGCGTCACGCAGCTCGTTTGTTTACGTTTGTGGATCGCGGATGCTGCAGCTGATACTCATTTGGTGTAGGTAGACTGTAGACTTTACACGCAATAATTTATGCAGAGTTATTGGTAATTCAACGTATTTCTGTTAAGGGGTTATAGGGGAGGCTGAGTGCTTTTTTGATGTCAGATACCTCGGCCCGCAACTGTTTTATATAAATTTAATATAGTGTTTTTTTTTCGCGAAACGTCTGGTCTATGTAACTGGTGACCGAAGATCTGGCGGCTTTCTCGCGCAACGCATCAGCATTGCAATTCAGCGAGGAAATGCCGCCAGCATCCTCGGTACAATGCCTCGAGGGCCTTTTTAGGGTTCCGTACCTCAAAAGGAAAAAAACGGAACCCTTACAGGATCACTCGTGCGTTTGTCTGTCCGTCTGTCACAGCCGATTTGCTCCGAAACTACTGGACCGATTGAGTTGAAATTTGGTAGGTACACTACACATACTCGTATGTAAATTGGTGACCTAAAGACGGACGCGTAAACTAAATTAATGAATTCTGGACAAGAGGGCCCCTTTGGGGGGGGTAAACTAGAAAATTTAAAGTTTCGCAAACTGTATATTGTGTGACATATCAAATGAAAGAGGTTGTTGTAAGCATCTTAGGTATATATTTTATATAATTTTAGCAAAAACAGATTTGAAGTAATTTAGGAACAAAGACGAATTTTGACCATATCCCCCTTATTTCCGAAACTACTACGCTTAAAATTCTGAAAAAAAATATGGAAAATAGTTCCTTGCCTAAAGATTACAGGAAAACCTACAAGATGTTTGAGTATTCAAAGTAACGGGAAAATTCTCAATATTTTACGGAACCCTCACAACGCGAGTTGAACTCGCACTTGTCCGGTTTTTTTAGATTTAACTTACTTTTAATTTAATTTAATTAAATGTTAATCATCAACTTGTATTTACTTTAGAAAATATTGTGTTTATTTATTGCTGAGCATGCAGTTTCACATTAAATAAATTCCTTTCTTAATTCTGGCCCAACAGATGCGTAACCCAAAAAAAGCAGACTTTCAATAAATCGCATACAAAGGTGCAGGTTGGCGCCAGGTGCATTCTTTAAAGTATCGCATCTGGGTTCAACACCCGGCGCCCGCACCTGCGCCGGCGACGCTCCTTGAGACTAGCTCTCAGGTGAACAAAGGCATAACGAGCTATAGGACGCGTTCACAGTTAGGACCTTTGTTTTGTAAGGGGTACGTAAAGCAACGCAAGTTGCCTTGGTATTGATATGACAATGCCGTGCTTTTGAAGATTGGTTGCCGGATGTACGATGGAGACAAAAAGCGGGAAGTGCTATGAAAACAATGTAGGTATAATACCGTATTTAAGCTTAACTAGCGAGAGGTGAACGTTAACTATGAACTTTGTTAATACCAAAATCTGGGATTAAAATAATAATTTCGAATCCCGTAATAAACTTGATTAAATTATAACAACTGGGTTTTTTTTTCAAAAGATAACGTAGGCTAGTTAAGTATATATATATGAGTTTACAGTAATTAAACATGAAAATGAAAACCCATTAAACCCATGTATTTTAATAATGATTATTAACTTGCCTACGTTATCTTTTGAAAAAAACCCAGTTGTTATAATTTAATCAAAATTACGAGATTCGAAATGATTATTTTAATGAATATTTGGCTTAAGCCAAATCACGTCATGTATTATGTATAGGTACAACAAGCTGCCGGTACGTACTAGAGCATGCAATCCCGGTATTTATTACTACTACAATACCGGGATTCCGGTCCCAAAACCGACAAAAAGGGCCACGCACTGATATGTCCACCGCCACACTTCCAAGAGAAGAGTGTGTGAAGTCACGAGTAGTAGAGATTCCGGTATTGATCCCGGTATTGTGGTAGTAATAAATCCCGGGATTGCATGCTCTAGTACGTACGTAAGTAATCGAATCGCAGCCCATGACTTACTTATTTTTGATTGAGTACCTAGTTGTTCCAGAGGCCATCTGGGGTCTTCAGTCTTCACCATCTGTTCTACTTCACCAAATGTTGGGTTTCTCAAGATATAATAAACGAGTTAGTATACAAATTACCCAAAGCCCTGCAGGTGTGCCCATAATATTTGAAGAGTTCCCTCGATTCCTTCAGGACTCCATCATCGGATCCTGACTAGGTGACAATTTTACTTCACTAAATCAGGTCTTTCACCAAATGGTGTTTCTCAAGAGCGAATGCACAGTTACTATACAAAATACCCAAATCTCTATAGGTGTGTCCCTATAATATTTGAAGATTTCCTTCGATTTCTCCAGGACCCATTATCCTGACCTGATCCTGACCCTGACTTGATGACAGTAGTCATACATTTTACTATGCAACTTAATTCTGGATCAATTTTCAAAAAAAAAAATCTCAAAAACTATACAATATGTAGAAAGATTTTGCCCCTTCCCTTCACTATTTCTGAATATAGATACACTTAAATACGCAATAACAGATTTTATTCAAGAAAATTCGCTGAACTTTTTTTTTCATACTATAATAGTGTGCGGAGTCTAAGTTTCTACTAGTAGACAATTTTTACCGTTGAAATTGTAATGTTATATTAAACGAGGTAATTTTACTTAAAGGACACCAAACACCTATAGTATATTCGGCCGGGTTTACTTGAAATACTTGAATAAAATCTGTTATTGCGTAAATTTCTACGTTTATCTAGGGCATCAGAGAGAAATATTGTACTAGGTTTACTTATTTCGGTCATTCGTTACTTTTCAACAATGTCACTGTAATTTTTATTACGTTTGAAAATAAGTACATTGTTTTCCTTGAAATCGCATGATCTCGCATGATTGTTACATGTTACGTGGAATGAGGTAAAGTAACATTTGAATTTAATTGCTCGACAGACACCAAAAAGGTACAAAATCTGACTTAGCTGACGCACGAGACCCCATCATTTTGGAGGAAGGACTTTTGAAGGCCAAGGCCGAAAACTCGCAAGTTAAATGTATTTCTGCCCGATTTACGAGCGGCTCGAGACTCGAGCACTCGAACTGGAAGCTCTAATGCTGCTCGCGTGTGGAATTGCGTGCATAATAACTGCCAATATATATTGACCATATGACTTTATACAAAACTGTCATTGAAATTGGAATCTTCCGCCTTGGACGGTAGAGTTGCTTTTTGAATGGACAATTTTGAAGCGATTCGGCCAACTCATATAATCACAAGTATGCCTAACTGCCACTCGAACGGGTTACTTTATTTTTATACGATTTATAGTTTCGCACTAGGGAATGAATTCAATTATTTATCTGTGAATAAATATAATTGGCCAATTGCGAGTAACACGGCGCCGGCTAGCACAAGTCCGTCTCTATCTGTGACTGTCTCTGGGAAAAATATTTCCTAAAAGTAGGTCAAATTTGCTATTCAGTGAAAAAAGAATCATTTTCCTAGGTGCAATCGTTATTTACTTATAAATTTTTAAACATGCAGTAGGCAAAATTTACGAAATGGATTTTTTTTTAAAGTTTATGCTCATGAAAAAACACTTCTACTAGGAAGTTATGGAATGATTGGTACCAAGTTAATCAACTATCATCAAAGATTTGTGATATTTAAGGTATTAATAACCGATTAGTATTAAAAACCCATTCTACGTAATTTTCGACTAATTTCTAAAAATGCATATAACTCGGAAACTAAAATCCTCAAAGTGGTCCCTTTTACTAGACATAGTCACGTCTAATCTTAGAACTGTTAGAAAGAGACGGTTAGTTTATCTCGCCCCCGAGCCGGCTCGTGCACGGTATTATCAAAGCGCGATTAGAATAGTTTTTGGAGGTGACAGTTTTGCCATATAAAACCGTATTATACGAGTATGCGGACAAGTGCGAGTTCAACTCGCGTGGTGAGGATTCCGTAAATTATTAAGAATTTTCCCGTTACTTTGAATACTCAAACTTCTTATAGCGCCATAAGAGAGCCGAGGATGTAATTATCATAGCTCACGCGTTTCATACGACGTTTTTCATCACATTTGCGAGGAAATAAATAACTACAAAAGACTACAAAAGGCAATGAGAAAGAGGAAAGAGGATAGTATTTTTTTTATTTAAATAATGACTATTACGGTCACTTCCTCGAGGAAACATTGGAAATAGAATTGAAAGAGGTAACAGTGCTTACAAACATATTATGTGTGCTATGATTATACATAGAATCCCTAACCCCAAGAGTGTAATACAATTTGAAGCTAAATCAGGTCACATTACTATCTGTGATAGTAGCATGGTTGCCATTTTTAACCGACTTCAAAAAAAGATTCTCAATTCGGTTGTATTTTTTTTTAAATGTCTGTTACCTCAGAACTCCGTCATTTATGCACCGATTCGTACAATTATTTTTTTTATTTCAAAGTCTATGCTTTCAGGTTGGTCTCATTGTTATCAAAACTTCAGTTGGATGATGGGAACCATGAGGAATTGAGGGAACTGCTTTAATATAGAAGGCACGCATGTAGTAATTTCGGTATTTTCTATAATAACTTGTGTATTTACACCCGAAATCACAAATTTGGTGAAGTGGAACTGATGATGACACAGATGGCTCATGGAACTCGTACTTAAAATTGTAAAAGTACGTTACTGATTCTGATATGATTCCGTTGAAATAGCAACCAATGAACTCCTAAATGTCAAGTGTGCCAAATCGACGGAACTCCTCAAATATTATCGGCCCACATACAATGATATGGTTTTCGTCTGTAATAATCAACGTATTTACTCTCGGAAAGCATGCGGTAAAGTGGAAAGGAAATGTGGAAATGTTCATTTGGCTTGGCGGAGTACTAAATTGAAGTCTTTTAAAATATCACTTAATGTTGTGGATAAGATATCCGTCACTCTCGCACTCGCATACTTGACAGAACGTGACGGGCGTCTTATCCACAGCGATAAATGATAAAATAACAACCATGTCAGACAAATAATGTGACTGGATACGCCAGTTCAACTGGATACAATAGTTTTGAGATGCTTAATAGGCTCTTCAATGAGGATCTTCAAGGAATAAATCTAAAAAAACCGGACAAGTGCGAGTTCAACTCGCGTGGTAAGGGTACCGTAAAATATTGAGAATTTTCCCGTTACTTTGAATACTCAAACTTCTTATAGGTTTTCCTGTAATCTTTGGGCAAGGAACTATTTTCCATATTTTTTCAGAATTTTAAGCCTAGTAGCTTCGGAGATAAGGGGGGAGGATGGTCAATTTTCGTCTCTTTTCCTAAATTACTTCAAATCTGTTTTTGCTAAAATTATAAAAAAAATGTATCTGAAATGCAATATTCATTTGATATGTCACACAATACAGTAAGCGAAACTTTCATTTTTAATTTTCCAGTTTATTCCCCAAAAGTGGCCCCCTTGTTCAGAATGCATCTGTCAATTTCAGTTCAATGTCATCAATCACCAATTTACATATGTTTACCAAATTCCAACTCAATCGGTCCAGTAGTTTCGGAGCAAATCGGCTGTGACAGACGGACAGACAGACACACGAGTGATCCTATAAGGTTTCCGTTTTTTTCTTTTGAGGAACGGAACCCTAAAAATACTAGGTGCACGAATATTAATTTCCTTAAAAGCTTTGTACGCTTAAACATAATCGCCCATTAACCTGATTATTGCTCCAGTTATTCTATAAAAAGACACGTCGATGTCGAGTTTCGTGACCGGGTAGTCGAACACTAAATCAGTGGTGGCTGGTGACCCGTGGGGCGACTACCCCCCGACAGTCACCTCCGTGACCCGTGATACGGAACCATATATCATAGAAACACAAGAAACCCGAACAGACTTGTAATAAATTTTGTTCCCAGTAGTTCTCTATTCATGAAAAGTAGTTATTATATGTGTATACGAATATTTAATGCTCTTCCAGATAATGTTAAGGATCTCCCTCTCAATTCATTTAAAGCACAACTTTATCGTTGGCTGAAAACTAAAATGTTCTACACTACAGATGGCATGTTTTTCAATGTTAGATTATGTCAAGTAGAAGTTAGAAAAGTATTTAGCTAGGTTTAGTTAAGTTTACATTTGCCTGCTAAACTAGCAAAAAAGATTATTATGTTATCACCACCTCATTGTTACCCACCATGTTTTGAGTGGTAAAATTTTGATTTATAAAGGAAAATGTTGAAGTTCCTTGGTCGCGCATGTTAGTAACAAAATGCACCGATAAATGGCGCTGTAGTTACATTGACTTAACTACACTATGCGTTGTTAAGATTTTTTCCAAAATTAATGGGCGGGGCAAGACGAGTATGTTCTAAGAAATTTTGTACGGAACCCTCGGTGCGCGAGTTTGACTCGCACTTGACCGGTTTTGAATTATTATTGTCAACTGTTGTTTTTTTGTTTGAATCTATTCGGATTAATGACATATCAGAGCCTGTAGTGTGCAATTACAAAATTAATCTTGGCATTGGCATCTAGTGCCATTCACGCGGTTGAATTTCATTGTCCGAAAAATATAACATTTAAAATCATACTTTTTAGAATTATTTCTATGTAATGTACAATTTATTTCTCTACTGAAAGCATGTTCGAATAAACAAAAAGTGAATTCTTCTTTTATTTTTTTCTTGTTAGATATACTTATTATAATAATGGCGTCGGCTACCGAGTCATAAAATTGATAGGATTGATAAAGTAGTCGCTGACGCACATTGGCGGTTATATTTTTATGCGATGGAGGTAGGTGAGTCCGATATAAAAAAAAAACGCTTTATAACGCTCGCCTATTTATGCCAATAAAACAAAAGGAAAAAAAATTGGTAGATAGGTAACAACACTTTGTTACCAATGCAATTCAACTTAAATTTCAGTTCTTTTTAGCAAAGTCGTAGAATTTGTAGAGCGTGGCCGGTAGAGTTATTGGCGCTACTTGCGATCTCATATCTTTTTGACGCTGAAAACTATATGAACTAGGGAGTCGTGGCTATCACTTTACATGTAATGTTTTTAGTGGGATAAATATGACTTTGAATATGATTGACTACACCGGCACTGTGCAGAGCCAAAATCTTATCATTATCATCATCATATCAGCCGAAAGACGTCCACTGCTGGACATAGGCCTCCCCTAGAGAGTGCCAAATTGACCGGTCCTGCGCCACCCGCATCCATCAGCGGACTCCCGCGACCTTTACCAGGTCATTAATCCACCTACCCACGCCGCGCCTTTCGGTACGTGGTCGCCACTCGAAAACCTTTCCGCCCCAATGGCCATCGGTTCTACGCGCAATGTGCCGTTAGCAATTCGGAGGGCTCTATCGGTTACCTTGGTTCTGCTACGGGTAGCCTCATTTCTGATGCGATCACGCAGAGAAACTCCTAACATAGCCTTCTGCATTGCCCTTTGGGTGACTTTGAGGTTTCTTATGAGGCCTATAGTAAGCGACCAAGTTTCAGTGCCATATGTATAGTGCCATACTGGCAACACACACTGGTCAAAGACTCTCGTCTTGAGACACTGCGGGATATAATCAAATCTTATAATTTGACTAAATAAAGTATGCGACAGGGTCACATTTTGCCCATTCATTATTGACGTTCTGTTTCCGACGTGAATTTGACGGTTGTCACCGTTTGCCGGCCGGCGCACGCGCACGACAAAACCAACGGAAAAGTCGGTGACGAAGTACCGGCCAAGCTCGGGCCGATAACGGTACGATGTAGGTACCTACTGTAAATCATCCTTGTATATTTAAAACTGACCTATATTGCAGTTTTTGGGGCAGTAAACTGCGCTAGATATTTTAAAGTGTTATTATCTCACCCGACGGGATTCATGGTAGGTAACTACGCGCCGTTGCGTGATATTTACGGAAGCAAGATACATACTTACAACGTTGAAGCCGCATCGTAAAATTAAACTAAAATATAAATTAGAATATGAACATATAATATTTGAATAAACATATTCCTATGCGGAACTAGACATAGACTAGCAAGTCCGGGGAGTCCCGGGTTTTTCCGGAAACTGTTATAGGTATTTTCTCATTTAACAAATTATCCTCGACCGTACTGTGAAGTTATTTGTTTTGTTTGTATTTTACTTTTCCTGGTTTAATAATATAATAAGGCCTCTCTGTAACAGGGACTTTATAGTAATAGATCGACAGTATTTTTTTAATTCTTTTTTTTAATAATCTTTATAATTAGAAGTGCTATGTAGTATTTTCAATGTTCCGTCTAACGGATTAAAACGCTATTACAAAGTTATTTATAATTGTATAACTAGAGTCTGACCAGGGAAAGATGAGCCTTTTTAGGGTACAGTCACGGACTTTAATCGTTGAGCCATTTAGATGTCAACTAATTTTGGTTTTTAATAGTTAAGCTATGAATATCCAGTAAAAGGTGAGCTCTAAATGGCTCAGCGATTAAAGTCCGTGACTGTACCTCCCCTACACGTAAAGTGGGGATGTAATTAATTTTTCTACGTTAAATACGTTTTCCGGAGTTCCTCAATCTAGCCCCAGAAAGCTGCAATTTACGGCTTCTGATGATGGTGAAAAAGTCGGGAACCCCCGTTCCGCATGCTCGACGCACTGCAAAACCTGGACTGCTTCAGTGGGATGCGGAAAGCGTCATTGTATTATTTGTACCCGCAGTTTTGAGTAAGGTTTCCTACTAAAGTTAACCCAGATTTGGCAGGTGTACAAACACTGGCAAAATGGTCCGAACAGAGTCACTTTAACACCGTTCGTACACCTCGTAAACCTACGTGCGAGCATGTTACATCCAACAGATTAGGCCCCCCTTTCCCTTCCCATATTTATTTATTTAATGGAAAACCAACAGCTCACAAAACAGGTTAACATCAGATATAAGAACAGGAGGCCAATTGTATCAAGTTCATCATCATCATCATCATCATCCTGGCCGATTACGACCACGGCGACTGGAAAAAGAGAAGAATTCTGGCTAACTGGAGCGTCGTTCGTGAGCTCTCAAGGTGACTGACGTAGCCTATCTTTGCAGAGAATGTACCACATTCCCTACAGGTCAGCACCTCTCCGACAAAATTGTAGTGTATGGCCGCAGGTGGTCGAGCCTTCAACTCTTCAACTTCTATATCAAGTTATCCTTGATATAACTACTAAGGATATATCCAAGGTATTTAAATCTACTGACAAACCGCACTGGTAAGTCATTCCGAATTCTATCCGGACCCCTAAAAACCATCAACTCAGTCTTCTGATCGTTATACTTCAGCCCGTGAGCTGAAGCATAACGCTCACAAGTCGAGAGCAGCATCTGGAGATCACTGATAGAGGGACGAAGCAGCTCCAATCATTCCGCGTAGCTGAGATTGTTTAGACAAACGACCCCGATATAGCAGCCAATTTTGGAGCTGCTCTGTGTTATAGAGTGCCATCCACAAAAATTTAGAGCAGCGCTCAATAAATGGCTTATCTCTGAGTGCTTTTATACTCCATCAATGAATATATGAAATAGGGGGGTTAAAAACCGGACGGACGTGATAAAACCAGGGTTCCGTGCTAGCCAATGGGCATGGAACCCTAAAAATGACTGCTGAATCTGCACGAGACTTCATTTATATAATGAAGTCTCGTCGCGTAAGAATAAAATACATTTATTTATAGCGCGATAAAGAGAGGAAACCGACGTTGTATATTATTATGTAACACTACTTATTTATCAAATGTTTATTATGTAGTGACATTGTTGCTTTGTGTTGCGTGAATCACCGAATGTTGCTGAACTTGGCCGTTTGCACGAGGCTGATAGGGTCAAGTACAGTCGTTGAGAAATAGACAATAGGAATTATTGACTCTATTATTTTTGTATATAAAGCTTCTTAAATAGTAGATCAAATTCTTGACTTATTTTATTCTCTACCAGTCAACCGCAGGCCTAAACTGAGAAGCTTAGGTATAGGGTGCTGGCACTGCGGCCAGTTGACAAAAAAAGGGTAACTCGAACTAATAAAAGTACATTTCCTATTACTTATTATATTATTTCTTATAATATAATGTTGTTATTGTATGTATTTGTATATGTGAACGCTCTATGTCTTCGTCAAGCCTGTAGTATTATTGCTAAATGACCTTTTAATATGAGTCCATGAATGCTTTTAACCCTTATTAGGTTAGAGCCAGAGCATCAATTTTATTTTATAGGTAAGATTGGTGTCCTTGTTCAGAAAAAAATGGTAAAAATGGAGGGGGTAATTTTTGGTGCGAAATTATTTCCCCTTGTTAAATCAGCTATTGTATTGTATTTATTACAAAATACATTCGCGAGACGTTTGCGATGTAATTTTTTCAAGTTCATAAATGAACAACGGGAATTATGACTTTTAGTCGAACAAAACAATGGTTTCAGATAGATTTGTTTTGCTAAATGACAAATAATACACCTTAACTTGCATAACTGCCATTGAAACCCTCTTACCATATTTTTTTGATGAATCCGAACACGCGTCATCCATAAACGCAGTTTTTTATCAATTTTTCACTACCTTTGACTTTGACATTGACGCGTGGTGACAGATGAAGTTTGAGTGAAGGTTGTTGTCAGCAAAATAAGTCTAATATACTTACATTTAAAAATACATTACGATTTTTACACGAACAGGCGAAGTGGGAAATAATATACCCTTGTGCTAATAAGGGTTAAGCCTTTTCGACTTGACACTGATACTGCCCAAATAATAATGACGAAATATAAAGTTCATGTTGATTATGAATAACAACTTTGTTATCTGTAAATGCTTGTAAACAAATTATTATATCGTTTAAAGAAACAATAGGTCAGGACAAGATGTGTTTGTTGTAGTATGTTTTCGCATTTGGCAAAGCGAATGAGCCGAGACTTAAATATTCAAAAGTTACAAAAACCTATAGGGATCTTAGTGAGGATGAGGAAGTATTTAATGTTAATTCACACAAAAGACTTATTTTAGAATGATTAGAGAAGACTGTAACCCTCCATAAAGTTGAGTCTCATAGTGCAAAAATAGTAGATTCATGTGTGTCAAGAGAGCAAAATGATATAGTCACGGCGAGGGCGGTATATTGAATCCCGAGTGAAGCGAAAGATTCTACAGTAGAATGTTGAGTGGTACGAGGGATTAAAGTGTTTGGGTCGTTCTTCTTTTCGACCGACAATAGCCTGTCCTTCGTCTTATTACGGCATCTCATTTGAGTAATGATGTTTACGGTTTTATAATATTCGAATGAACGTCCATATTATTTTATTAATTAGTGATATTTAATATTTCACTTTCTCTAACTAGCATTTTTTTAAATGTTTGTTTTTTTCGTAGAATGCCGTGACAGAGTGGTAAACCAAAATGTTGTCCCCACTGAAATAGTCCACTTTGTCACGTGTTTTTTTTTAGAAACCAACCGTAAATAAATATTTATATTGGCCAGAAAGTAAACTTTAATTAGTTCTAATGAAGAAACCTATGCATTTTTTTTTAAATCGCACTTTAAAACCACAATTTTTGATAGTTCAAAAACCAAAAAAACAGAAAAACCTCGATTCATTGTCGGTAAAAAAGAAGAACGACCCGTTTACGCCCAAGATGGAAATAAACTTGCTACCAAGTAGTACATACTGTTATTCACACCTCCTAAGAGGAGAATAGAAATCCATCATTTAGAAAGAAAAAAAAAGAAAGAAAGAAGACATTTATTCACTACAGAAAAGACACACAGAGACAAAGGGAGTAAACATACAATGCACTTGACACATTGCGTGTGTCTTCGCGGCAGTGAATCGGTCGCTGTCTCAGCATTATGCCGAGGTGTCAGACAGACACCTACAGCGCTGGTTTTCGGACAGCACAGCCAGGTTTTGTTTAGTGTGTAAGCGATTTAGTTATGTACTGATATGCTTACGAATGTCTAAATAAATAAATAAATTACCATGTCTGACGACCGATTAGCCTGGGTAGACTGGGTTGTGACGCTGCCTACGAAGCTGAAGGTCCTGGGTTCGAATCCCGGTAAGGACAAATATTTGTGTCAATAGTTTTTTTCTATGTCTTGGAGGTTTTCTATGTCTACTACCCATAATACAAGCCTTATTGAGCTTACTATGGGACTATGGTCGATTTGTGTAACATTGTGTAGTATTTATCTATGTATCGTTTTTGCACTACGTAATAAAAAAAAATTTAAAGCTCTTTGGCTCCGATAGTAAGCTCAAAGTTGTACACTGCCGCGCACTTTAATATGTTTGAAGTTGACGCGAAGTCAAGATGCCCTGGTTTACATCCAGGTCCCAGTCGCGACCTGGCCGCATTGTCATTTAGGTCACTGACACAACTAGATAAATAGGTCATCGACCTCATCACTAGCCCCAATAACAATGCAAAGTTGCAAGCACTAATTAGTATATAACCCCAGTTCATTGTCGTTATCGCTATCAAGTTTTTTTGTTGTAAAATCATTAATGTTTTCTACGTATAGACGTAGATAGACAAACATATAGACATAGCTAGTTAAAAACTGTTAAATGCAGTTTGGCGTAAATTTTACTGTAAATTATGCTGTCTTATGCTTGTTTTAGATCAATGAAAATAAAAATAATTTATACAGAGTTCCATAGCAACAATTATTGCTTAAAGCCAGCAGGTAGATACTAATATACTACTTATTTTCGTAACTTCGAGTTTTTTCCTTTTATTTCTTTTTACTTTGACATTTTATTGGGTTCGTTCCCGCCCGATTGCAAGAATCACGCGCCGTGTCGCGCGTGTTAGTCGCCTTTCCTCTCGGTCAAATCAAGTCCCTTCATATTTTCCTCATGTTGAAATTCATAACGTAGTGTTTCTATATCTATAGTGAACCACCAAGGTATTGCAATAAAGTGTAAATTACAAAATTTAAACAAAATCATATAAATACAGGGTGATTTAGGGGTCGTGGAGCAAGAATGACCAAAAGCGAACCTATCTAATCGTAACATGACTGATGCGCATTTTATATTTATTTGGCTATCTATCATTACTGTCAGTTTGTTTACTGTACTAGGTACGCCCATACGCACAACTTCGTAAAGCGAATGAGTAATCTATACATCTATTTATATTAATTTAAAAAGAGAAAATGTCCGTTGAGATTGTACCTTTGTAGGTTTGTAAATTTGTATGTTTTGGGTAATCTCCGGAACTGCTTATTCGATATCAAAAATTCTTTCACCTGCGTGTAGAATGGAACGTCTGAATGGTTATAGGCTACATTTTATGCCGCGGGTTTGCCTGCGTTCTTTTCAAAAAGCGGGCGAAGCCGCGCGGGCAGCTAGTCGTACTTATACAAAATGGTAAATAAATTCGTACTTAACAAAACCACAAATGTTGCTGACGTTTTAATATCGTTGAAAGAGGATAAGCGTGTCCAGAAGAATGAAACATACTAAGACCCAGATAAGAATTCAAAATTCAAGTCAAATTGATTTATTCTTCAATTTAGGCGTATTACATGCACCTATGAATGTCGATAAACTACCACCGGTTCGGAAAGAAAACCTCTGCCTCGATAAGAACCGGCATAAAAAACTCGGCGAGGTGTCATTTTTTCAAAACAGTACACAATATATCAATTCAGTATCTGAGTATTATAAAATTTTAAAATTACATTGCTACAGTAGAAAGCCTATTTATTTTGCGTTAGATTTCTAGTGCAGAATTTTATCGCTGCCAAATTGATATTATAAATACCTGTTAACTTATTGTATCGTCGATGAATGATGACTTATCAATATGCACATTGTGTTTAAGCAAGCAATACGTTTAGAACACAAACACTAAACATTGTCCATTGTATGTTTATCATTTAACATTCGACTGGCAATAAATGTTTTGCACATTATAATAATCACTTCACACATGCCCACTCAGAATACGACCGATTGTCAGTCGACTCGTGCAAGACTAGTGAATTAGTAATTAAATCGAGCTATCTGCTAGATAAGCAATCGGACGCGTTTTGCCGCGGCGATAACAAACAGCTGACTGCGCGGCGCGCGTAGGAATTACGGCACGCGCAAGCAAATGTGTACTCTAGGTCACTGAGCTAGGGTTGCTACTGCTTCGAATAGTTTAAACGCATGTGCATGCCATGTGTTGTGCGTTATGATTCGAGTAGATATGATGAATTATGATGTTGTTGAAAATTTAAATGTTAATCGCATGCGTTAAATATTTTTTTATTCAGTTTTATTTGTACATATAATTATGTTTCAATTACTTAGTTCAATTACACTGAAGATAATTGCAGATGTTACAGTAAAAGTGGATATCGCTTATTTGACAACAAGGCCTAGGTTGATTGATGCGTGTTAGAATATAGTAGGTAAGGTAGAAGTACTAGTGCCCGACGCGGTACTAGTACTCGACGAATATAATTTAACTAGCGAATAATAAACTAAGATTGATCACGACATCATTTTTAAGTTACTAAATGTTAGTGACTTCAATATTTCTTATCACAATTTCAAGACAAATAACTTATTTATAAGTTATGATATGAACATATTTGTTAAAACCAGCTGCCATCAATTGGGACAATGAGTTAAACCTTCAAGTCCCAATAAATGTCAGTCTGTCATTCATGACATTTGTACTGAAATGATATCTATTGGGACTGCCAGCATAACCGCCTGCCATTTACTCGTACATTCGGATTGATTACCTAATTCTTATATTATCAGGATTTTTTATAAGATCACCATATGAAACGAATTCCATATCAGTAACTTGAGTAAATACCTCGTCTCCCAAACCGTATGAAGCTGTTTAATACATCTTAAATGAGCATAATATCGTGATTCAAATAAGTATTTTCTGTTGACATGTCGGGCACTAGTACTTCTACCTTATCCGGATAAAAAAATATATCTAATAAAAAGTGACCACGCGCTTGAGTCGTGTTCAGAACTTCAGGAGCCGTAGCATGGTTGGCCTTATCACGCGACAAGTGACAATATAACAGCGTCGTCTCGTTCTATCGAACGGTGTCAGCCAGTGACGCACGCTCTATCCTATCACCTATCGCGTGACAAGGCCAACCATGCTACGGGGCCAGATGTCATTTGCGACATGCCTCTTTTCAGGTACCAATGGCTATAGTGTCATTTTTTGCCGCTAACTTTTCTGATGGACCAGTCTTTATCTATATCTATACTAATATTATTTATCAATACTTAGCATTAGTTTTAGGAGTCTTACTCCTTCTATATCAAACAAACCCTAGTTTTTTAGGGTTCCGACTCTCACAGCCGATATGCTCCGAAACTACTGGACCGATTGAGTTGAAATTTGGTACACATATGTAAATTGGTGACCCAAAGATGAATGCGTAAAGTAAATTAATGAATCCTGAACAAGGGGGCAACTTTTGGGAGGTAAACTGGAAAATTAAAAAAAACAAGTTTCACAAACTGTATTGTGTGACATATCAAATGAAAGGGGTTGTTGTAAGCATCTCAGATATATATTTTTTTATAATTTTAATGTAAACAGATTTGTAGTTATTTAGGAAAAAAGACGAATATTGACCAATCCCCCTCCCCCCCCCCCCCACTTATCTCCGAAACTACAAGGCTTAAAATTCTGAAAAAAATATGGAAAATGGTTCCTTGTCAAAAGATTACAGGATAACCTATAAGAAGTTTGAGTATTCAAAGTAACAGGAAAATTCTCAATATTTTACGGAACCGTCACCACGCGAGTTGAACTCGCACTTGTCCGGTTTTTTTTTATATTTGAACATGTTTTGTGAACTTCTGTACTTACATGTCAAGTTATACTCTGTGGAAGAGCGGTGTCCCTTGCACAGGTACCTATCTCGATACTTAAAAAGAGATACCAACCTGTATTTAGTTAAGCATCTTATCTTATAGGTTGCTGAATAAACTATTTTTCATATTCCTTTTTTTCATACTGACTAATATTACAAAGAGGTAAAATTTCTGAGCGTTTGTAAGTTTGTATGTTGGTAGATATCTCTGGAACTACTCATCCGATTTTAGAAATTCTTTTACTTGTATATCATCATTCGCTTGTCCTTATCCCATTTACTTGGGGTCGGCGCAGCATGTTTTTTTCTTCCATACCTCTCTATCGCCCGTCAGCTCATCACACACTTCCTTCCTATTCATATCGTCTTTCACGCAGTCCATCCACCTTTTCCTTGGTCTACCTCGTCTCTTGCAACCCTCAACATTCATACTTAATGCCCTTCTAGCAACATTACTATCATCCCTCAAATTAATTAATTAAATAAATAGAATGGACCGTAATAATGGGCAAAATCTATATTTTATATAGCCTTAGCCTATGGCCCATGGGTGGAATGTATGGCCACTTACGTTTTGTGTAATATGTACAGTCAGCATCATACAGTTAGTAGCACCCAAAGTAGCCAAATACATCGCAATACGTCTTTATTACTGAAGGAGTAAGTATGTGTTATATTTGGCTAAACTTAAGTGGCAGTGGGCGGGCCACATTTGCACGTAGAACCGGTGGCCGTTGGGGCGGAAAGGTTCTCGAGTGGCGACCACGTACCGGAAGGCGCGGCGTGGGTAGGCTCCCCACAAGGTGGACTGGTGACCTGGTAAAGGTCGCGGGAGTCCGCTGGATGCGGGTGGCGCAGGACCGGTCAATCTGGCACTCTCGGGGGGAGGCCTATGTCCAGCAGTGGACGTCTTTCGGCTGATATGATGATGATGATATTTGGCTACTTTGGTTGCTACTAACTTTATGATGCTGACTGTACGAGGGCGGATCCGAGCGGGCAGCTAATAGTGTTAACATAACTGGGTCGTTCTTCTTTTTTACCGACAATGAACCGAGGTTTTTCTGTTTTTTTGGTTTTTGAACTATCGAAAATTGTGGGTTTGAAGTGCGATTTTTAAAAAATGCATAGGTTTCTTCATTAGAACTAATTAAAGTTTCCTTTCTGGCCAATATAAATATTTATTTACGGTTGGTTTCTAAAAAAAACATGTGACAAAGTGGACTCTTTCAGTGGGGACAACATTTTGGTTTACCACTCTGTCACGGCATTCTACGAAAAACAAAAACATTTGAAAAACCGGCCAAGTGCGTGTCGGACCACGCAAAACGAAGGGTTCCGTGCCTATTAAAAAGGTCGTATCGTCACAGAAATTTTACGGCACTTAAGTCCTTTTCTTTGAGGAAGGCAGTTTTTCAGCAATATCTCGAAAACCTCTAAACCGATCTTGTTCAAAACAATTTTCGGTGAATGAAATTAATAAGCCCTATGTCCATGAATTTTTCCATATTTTTAAAATGCACCGTTCAAAAATTAGAGGGGGGGGGGACAGAATTTTAGTGACTTTCGGGGCGATTATCTCCGACCCTATTCACATAATCAAAAAAAATGCTAAGAAACCTTATATTTATTTTGAAAGGCCTATCGATTGATGTGCCACACGGGGGGTCACAATGAAAAAAAAAAATTTGATTTTTAGTTTCATGTATGGAGTGCACCCCTAAAAAAATTTTTTTTTGTCATTTTAATTACAAAACTATGTAGCGGCTAACAAAATACACCTATCCACAAAATTTTATTCAAATACACCTTATAGTTTTCGAGTAAAATGCCTGTGACATACGGACAGACGGACAGACGGACAGACGGACAGACGGACAGACGGACATGACGAAACTATAAGGGTTCCGTTTTTGCCATTTTGGCTACGGAACCCTAAAAATGCTAGTTAGAGAAAGTGAAATATTAAATATCACTAATTAATAAAATAATATGGACGTTCATTCGAACATTATAAAACCGTAAACATCATTACTCAAATGAGATGCCGTAATAAGACGAAGGACAGGCTATTGTCGGTCGAAAAGAAGAACGACCCAACTATGGACTGGCGCACGCGCAAGTGTCCACGCTACATTCCCCCTGGCCTGGTTGGGAATGCGGACAAATTGGGAATGGAGACGAGAATCTCGACGATAATTTATTAAAATATTTTAATATTATTGTTAAAGCTGAGTGTGGTGTGATTAACAGATAAACCCACGCAAAATCCCGGCCTTGTGGATTTCCTACCCGTTAACGTCACCGTCGATAGTCAGCATTATCCTGATTTATTTTTAGCAACAGAGTGATAACCATATTTAGGCCTTAAACTGTAACTACCGCCTTTTATAATGTAGGTATGTTTTGTTTTGTATGTGTATCACTTTTATCTACCACTGTTTATAATGTATGTTTTATCTGTGTATCACTTTTATCTACCACCGTTTATGTTTTGTTTTGTCTGTGTATCACTTTAGCGAACACTAATGCTATGATATGCCTTTCGCCCGTGCACTGGCCAACTTGCGACTTTTAAATACATTCATAAATTGTGAAAACGAATGATTATTTCGGAATAACCTATGTACAGACTGTAAGTAGATAAATTAATACATTTTTAGGGTTCCGTACCTCAAAAGGAAAAAACGGAACCCGGGTACGGAAACCTTATAGGATCACTTTGTTGTCCGTCTGTCTGTCTGTCAAAACCCTATATCTCGGGAACGCGTGGAGATATCAAGTTATAATTAAAACCATGTACTCAAGTTTACAGTTCCTTGAAGCTGTTAAAAATATCAAACTTCTAAGTTAACGTAAAAAAAAAGATACGGCCGCTTATGCGGCATAAAACGTATAAATATTTCGACACTATCAAGGGAATCAAAATTTATAGGGTACTTTCCGTTGACCTAGAACTAGAACTATGAAATTTGGCAAGTAATATCGTCTACATGTACAGGGAAAAATATGCAAACTATAAATTTGTAATTTTGTACGGAACATTCGCTGGGCGAGTCCGACTCACTCTTGTCCGGTTTTTTATCGAAAGAACCGCTCAAATTTCACTTGTAGTTTTGATGTAGTACCTAGCAAGCTTTAAAGTTTAAAATACATATCGTCTTTTTAAGAATTATTTTAACTACTTAGTATTTAATTGGGTTGAAAAAACCCGGAAAATTGTTTTGAAGTTATGTTTCGGAAAGAAACAATGACAATTTATTTTTGTATTTTTCCAATAAAAAACTATAGCCAGAAATTATATTTTTTATAATTTTTGTGTTATAAGTAACTACTTACTGCTAGTGCCCTGCCTACCCCTTTTTGACTACAGACGTGAGTTTATGTATGCTTAGGTAGGTAAGTAATATATATATAATCACGTATAAGGTAAGATCACTTTGGTACTCTTTGGGGGAGGCCTATATGCTAGTCCTTCGGCTGATATGATGATGATAACGTTAGGATTTCACTTAGTTCAGTCAGGGTTTGACGATGTATGTATTAGGTATTAGTTTTATTATTACTTTTTATAGACATGTTTATAAAAGACATACCCCATACTACTCAACTTCACATAGAGATTGTTGAAATGAAAACAGATATGTGTCTCAATCTGCGCGCTCCTTCTGATATTTATGTTAGTTCGGCACGCGTAAAAGCGAGTGCGAAACTAATTAAAATGGGTTTGAGATCAGAATAGACACACAATAATGGACCTCCTGAAGTCAGCGCTCGCTGCGCTGAATAATTGAGCCGATCGATGCATTTCCATAAAGCACGGCGCCTGCCGGACATGCTCGGTGTGACTGCAGATTGAACCCAATCTCAAAGTCTACGGTAAGGTAATATAACTTTTGGTGCACATGTTGCCTGCCTAGCCAGGGCTTAATTTCCGCTTTAGTTAACAGCTTTTTTATACCAGGATGGTCGCATAGAGGCTTGCGGCCCACCATGTAGAAGTGGTCACCGTAGTGTATGGACACGACACGACGCTGCCACCTCCAAAGGAGTGAAATCCGCGTCGTTGTGATTGATGTTGGGAATTTGAAGATTTGTTGTGTCAAAAGCGAGAGACAATTGTAAGATCCCCCCCCCCTCCCCCCCTCCTCCCCTCCCTCCCCTCCCCCCCACCAAGCTGCACCCTCGGAGCCCCGGCGACCTTATTACCACCAGGAACACAATATCAACAGAGCAAGAAGTAGTGGTGTCAGGCTGCTTCTGTAAGGTTCTCCAGTTGATGATGAGCGAGATAGCATTCCTCTATATTCTACTTTTCGCAAAAGCTTCTGACAATAACTGAAGACATTATATATTGAATAGTGTCTTCGAATATACCTAGTCAGCTATGTTTAATTGAATCGGATTGATTGCCAAGATAAGATAAGATAAAATTTATTGGTAGCATATTAGTACAAGTCAAAGGTGTTCAAGAGCGTTCGAACCTACCAACCAATAGTCGATGGTCGACTTATGTGGTATTTTAGAGGGGTAAAGGACCTTCACAGGCTTCACAACACAAAGCACCCCGTTGCCTAAAAATAAACGGAATTTGAATACTATCTCCCATTATTTCCTCCATCAACCGGGTCGCGCCTGCGTCATCAGCGATTTGAGCTACTTAATTATGCCAATGCGTGACGCGCAGCTCGGATAACTTGCCTCATTGCTTCAAAACACGCATTTGGCCGTAAAAACAGAGTTTGGAATCATTATGAAATCGCGATTATTTTCGTCATACCCATTGTTTATTAGAAGGAAATTAATGGGGACTTTGGTTTTGGATTCGGTATGACTTAGGCAGCTTCACTCTAGTCAGGTGCAATGGAAATGGAAACACTTCGTGTCTTATTTCCACACAATTACCAGGGTCGCACCGCACCATCCGCGATGAAGGGTATGTCATTGCATGTATGGTTTCTTAAAACAGTTTTCTTTGCTCTCGAGTGTATATTTGTCCATGTAATATAGTTTGAGAGCCCGGACATTACAAATGCAATCTAGTTCCGGGGCAATATTGGACGCCATCCAGAATGTTTCACTTCCAGTCAGGATTTTGTGAGGGCGTTTGAAATAGGGGATAGAGCCAAAAGTAATTTAATTTGCCCATAGAAAGAAGGAGAGCTTTTTTGAAATGATTTTATGTGTAACATTTGCGAGTTTAATGTACCTGATTCGTTTAATTTAAGTTATACACTTTTGTTTGCGTTTAGCTTGTTTAGATATACTTATCTGTTTGGTATAAGTAATATTTTAGCTCCGATTTGGCTTATTATTACATCCTCAAGGAAATTCATACGTATATTTGTAAATGTCAACATTAGTAACTACCAAAACAAACTCACTAAATAAGCTAAATAAATACTGATATTGTCCGCTCGCACGCACGTCAGTCGACCTCATACCTAATGAATAATAAAAATCAACACTCCACACGTACAGTATACCTACTACATATAGGTACTCTGTATGAAAGGTATTGTGTCACAGTAATTAGGTGTAGGTAATCATACTTTAAACATGGCAAAGTTCTGCTTTTACTTCAAAAAATGCATTTAAATGAATATTAAACAAAATGCCATGGTCAGTTTTATTACTTAAACTTCATCTACTTCATACCTCATACATTATTACTTATACATCATTTATAGATGAATATACAATTGGCTACTTTCCTAAAAAATAATATTTAGTCCGTCAGTTAGATTATCAAAAAATATTGGACACGTATTTTTTTGTTTATCAATTAAACAAAAAATTATGAAGATATAGCCCATTTAAGTTCCGCGTGACGTCACATTATGGTACAGTTTTTATCATAATGTGACGTCACGCGGTACTTTAACGGACCATATCTTCATCATTTTTTGTTTAATTGACAAACAAAAAAATATACGTGTATTATTTTTTGATAATCTAACTGACGGACTAAATAGAATCATATTTTTTTTACTCAGGAAAGTACCCAATTATGACAATTACCGCTAAACTGAAGGATAGGAACGGCCAAATATTTCGAAGAGAGTTTATCCGAAAGCATCATCATTCTGAAATGTTAAAATTCCGAAACCCTTATTCCGCTAAACTTAAACTGAGGTGAATTTTATAGCCTTGACTTAAAGCGATAGGATAAGGGCATTTCTCCGAGCGTTTCGACCGCTGTGATTTCGGTGGTCGCATTATTGACAATGTCCTTAGGTTTTTGTGGTCTATTTAGAAAACAATGATAGCACTCCCCGCGCCTTCTCCACAAAAGCTCAAAAAATCGTCTTCTATTAAAATCGTCTTCAATAATACGACCACCGAAATCACAGCGTTCGAAACGCTCGGAGAAATGCCCATAAAAGTTACGTTCTGTTCCTAATTTATTTGCTGAAAACACAAAATTGAATATGTTTAGCGAAACATCGTTTTTGGTATAGGTTTTTACCGAATGAATTACGGAAACTATAACTACGGGCGTCGTTGGACGCGAGTGGCGATAACCTCGTAATTACTCTGTGGCGTCTCTTCTGTCAGTGTCATCTCTTGACATGTCCTGCATCGCGCTATCGAAGTTTCGTAAGTCAGTTGCATAAATACAACTTCCCGTCAACTCTCATTGGACTTCGGTCCCTGAGAGATCTCTCTATTGCCGTGTCTCCTACTATTGTATATAATATAATATGTACATAATAACTCTTTCCTGTATAATATATTTTCAACATTGTACATTTTTCCTACAACTCCTTCAAAAAACAGATTTAAAAATAACCGGAACAAACTAGGGCCATGTAAAATTAACCGAAAAATTTGAGTCATTAGCCTTACCAAGCCCCTCTGACCGCGGTGATTAAGTAAATAAACCCTAACTGGGGACGAGACCCGTGACCGATTAGCGTTTAAAACCCGTTGACACATGCATCTACGCTATTAATGAACAAACTAATGATAAATGCGATCGTAGGATGACTAAGATTTTTAACGATGCCATTCGAACCAGTTTATGGAGAGGAACAAATGTTTGTATGGGAGCAACTATGTACAATTAAAGAACATAAATACCCAAAAAATTGTGACAAGGATTGACCTCGCTGGCGGCATCCCAAACGCTTCATACCTACTGATTGACTCAAAAGTATGACGTCACACTTTGGTATTTGAACTAATCATTGTAGGGAAAATCAAGTAAATTGCTGTTTCGGTCGCGAAATACTGCGTTTAGGTCCATAGTTGTCGTACAATTTTGTTTCAATAAAAGCGTAAGGATTCTATTGGTAGCTTTAAACAACACAATTACACTTGGACAATAAAAAAAATGCATTTTTTTTTTCTAAATTTTCAATGTTCATATCTTTTTATGATATAAATTGTATTTGTTAATTTATACTTTATTACAATAATTTGATGGTTTACTATCCATTTAGCAACACTAAATTATCAATTTTAACATCATGTCTTTTGTCGATTAAAAGCAGTTTTTTTTTAATTTCGTATTTTGTCAACAGTTTTAATTATAGGTTAATATGCTCTCAATTAAACTTTGAGATATTTCAAATTTCTCTTTTTTGTGACACCACTCGCGGGTCCAATCGATTCTTCTTCTACCTAGGTTCGACCTCAGCAGAGCTTAAAGAAGTCTCTGGATTATGTTTTAGGGATTCGGTCTGTTCATACGTTAGTAACTGGCAACAAACTGTACCTACTAAAGTAAAGGCCGACCACGACCTTGCCGTTACTCAAAGATGCAGTAAAATTAAACAAGCAATTGAAGTGCCCTCGTATCCCACTCTTTTTAACTGCTAATAGGTGCTGGAACTTTCTGACACCCAGGTATACTAATGATAAGTTTCCAGTAAAATTAACTGTTTTTAATGGGTGCAAAAGTTGATGTACCTAATACTAAACGCATATTAATTCAAACGAATGCAAATTTTACATCAATGAAAGTTAACCATAACTAAGCACAAACACCTCCGACTTTCAACTGCACCCGCGTAGCCGCGGCCGCGACCCTGACTCGTCTCAAGGATACAGTAAAAATAACTGAGTCACGCTCGAGAAGCAGTAAAAATAACCGGGCGCGGGGACCTGAACTCTGGAACTACATTCGATTATAGAAATTATTTTACGGTTTATAGAATGGACCTTCGGAACAGACATGAACTATATTCTATCCCGCGGCTCTAGGTAAGTACCTGGATTATCCTATCCTATCTAAGTAATATTATAAACGTGAAAGTTTGGATGTATGGATGGATGCACGTTCCAGTTAATCTCAAAAACTACTGGATGAATTACTGGGCGCTGAGTCTCAAAATGTAGGTATGGGAAAACTAAAATCCAACTCGCTCTTGACCAAAATTCTAATTGAATTCCGATTATTGAATACATGGGTCTATTTTTATTAAATTATCAAGTTCGTACGCGGACGAAGTCGCGGGCCGAAGCTGGTTTGTAATACGCGAGTGGGGCCACTCGAGCAACTGAATTTTATTTTGACTTTATCCTGATCTGATTTGGGGCACTGAAAAATTTATCGCTGTTTACTTGGGGGTCTAATTTTGTTAGTCGCTTCGCACGTGCGCCAAGATAACGTGTCAGAAAGAGCGTGCGAAACATATTGAAATGCAAAATAGGTACGAAATCGCTACAGTAGAGCGAGTATTGAGCGCGTGTTGTTTTCTACTTATCCATATTCGTAAACGCACAGAAAAGGCGCTATCATAGTTTGACGTTCATGTACCTACAGACATACCTAGTATGTTATTTCACACATAATATACATATTTACAATGTTACCTACCTGCTGAATCGCCTCCGAAATGTCACTCGAAAACATCACAGTAGTTTCTTTCCGCACTGTCATTTTTACACTAACAGCCAACAACGTTAACAGGAACCCAAATCGATTATTGAAATGAACTGATAGTTCCCCTTTCCGTGTGTCATTTTATCATTGCATCACATCACCGTGACGCCACAATTTTATCACTCTGTTTATATACAATTGTGACGTCACAATCACCAAGTTTATCTCTTAGCACTGTGTTATCTGTCCATGTAAGAAAGTGTTTACAAACTGGTAGGCGGGCGGCGGCGCCGGCGGGCGGGCGGCGGCGGGGTCGACGACCGTTGCCATGGCGACTGCACTTCATAGAGTGCACCTGCAGAGGGTGCGACAAGAGGTTACCGGTTTGATATTTGCGGATAAGTGTCAAAAATTTCATGATCCTGATTATTCGTATTATTGTGTTAATTCTATCACAATTATCCTACGGCGTTGTCCTTTGGGGAAACTGATCATCCGTGAAGAGTTTTGATTCTCCAGAGAGCATTTACGGGAGTGTCAAGGAAGACATCTTTTCAAGCCTTTCAATATTAACTGTATGAAACTTTTAAACGAGCTGATGAAGTTCATAACTTCAATACTCGAAATGCACATCGGCTTATAAATATTCGAAAAAAGGCTAGCGTTGTGCGTTGTATGCCAAAGACCCGAAGTTATGTGACATATGAAAAAAATCGATATATGAAAAGGGTTACGTATATAATCTAAATTTCATAAGTGTTTTTGAGTACTCAAACTTCTTATACGTTTTCCTGTAATCTTTAAGCAAGGAACTATTTTCCATATTTTTTTCAGAATTTTTAGCCCAGTAGTTTCGGAGTTAAGGGGGGGGGGGGATGGTCAAAATTCGTCCATTTTTCCTAAATTACTTCAAATCTGTTTTTCCTTTAATTATTAACCTCTTTCATTTAATATGTCACACAATACAGTTTGCGAAACTTTTTTTTTTAATTTTCCAGTTTACCCCCCAAAAGTGGTCCCCTTGTTCAGAATTCATTAATTTACTTTACGCATCCATCTTTGGGTCACCAATTTACATATGTGTACCAAATTTCAACTCAATCGGTCCAGTAGTTTCGGAGCAAATCGGCTGTGACAGACGGACAGACAGACAACCGAGTGATCCTATACGGGTTCCGTTTTTTCCTTTTGAGGTATCGGAACCCTAAAAATTACCGAAGGGATTGAAAGACGTGGTCATTGTATCGGAATTAAATAAATTAATTAATTTTAGAAAATGCAATATATTTGCATGAACGAATTCATGAAGCCATGCGCAGGCTGAGGAGTTCATGCGGAGTTTTTTTGTATTTTAAAATTCTTAATAATTATCAACTATTGTGTACCCTTGATTGGTTATTCTTCTAGATTGACATTAATGTTGTTTATAATGCAATGTAATATAGTATGTGATAAATAAATATCAATATAGGAAAGTCTTTATCGAAGTCGTCAAGCTCGTCTCGTCATCTCCTACGTGGTCTACCGCGACGCCGTGTTCTGTTCTGTGGGACCCACTTGGTGGTAATTGTAGCCCATAACGCTTCTGGCATGCGGCAGACGTGCAGACTGGTGGGAGGCTGCCCAGGACAGGGATATGTGGAAGAAAAGGAGGCCTTTGCCCAGCAGTGGGACACTTAAGGCTCTTAATAATAATAGGAAAGTCACGAACGAACGACATTGGGTGCAACCGGGAGAAGGCCAGGAGGATGATGTTGTATAGGTAGTAGTCACGAAGGAGATTGTGAAGGAAAACCGCTGCAATTTTGTAATGTGTCCAATGTTGTGGTGATGAATGACACATGTCTGCGGTCGGTGCGCCTGAAGTGCGAAGCTAATAATACAATGTGATACAAGTGAGCTATGTTGGTCATTACATCCGAGGCGGAATTGTTAACATTGATTAACATTACCTATATTAAATTAAAACTAAGTTAAATTTAAAAAAGTGTACCGAGGATGCTGGCGGCATTTCCTCGCTGAATTGCAATGCTGATGCGTTGCGCGAGAAAGCCGCCAGCTCTTCGCCGGTCACCAGTTACATCGACCAGACGTTCCGCGATTTTTGCAAATAACTTATGCGCACTTAAGTTATTGATGACAACAGGTTTTACTCACATATTGTACATCGCCAAGAATTTCCAGTGGCGTCAATTCTAATTATCACTTTTTTATTTGTGAAATTACCTTTATTTTTAGGCGTGACACGTTCGCGCAGGGAGAACTTGACTCGAAAAAAAATTAAGGCTTCAAAGCCCAATATCACGTAAATAGATCACTGAGATGAAAAATAGGTTTTAAAATCCCATAATATTTTAAGCAAGCTATCCAACGATACCCCACGTCATGGGTTTAAAGATTTTTTTTCAAGACTTTATTTTACCGATTTGTCGGTGTACTTAATTGATTTATATGTATACCCATGCCGAATTACAGCTTTCTAGTACATAGTGAGAGTCACTGAGCTAAGCCGTTAGACGTTACAGACGGACATGGTGAAACTATAAGGGTTCCTTGTTGACTATGGTACCCTAAAAAGAATATTTATTCAGCCTATACTCCAAATACGTGCTCTTCATCGCGGCTAATACTCGTACTAACCGTTTTCATAAACGTTCTATATTATTTTACATAAAATGGCGTTAACATTCGTTTGTCTTTATCCCTCACTTTGACATTTTGTGTTCGTAAGAAAGGGACCAAGCATTGCATATTTTATTTAGCAGAGGCATTTTAATTTTATGAATAAGGGGGTAAATGTATAAGGTATTTCTCTGTGAGTCTCTCTCCTGTTAGGCATACCACTGCAACTCATCCCTCACCGTCCAGTCTGGGTCTCACGGTCAAGGCTTGTATGCACTTCACAACCTGTCTCGAGGTAGCGACTCATTTCTAGTTTACCTTGATACCGAGTTTCACAGTAAGTATACGTAATCCGAGATCATAATACTGGCTCCCATCAGGCGAGCTCTGGGTGAGCGTTGTGAATCCAAGTCATGGGGTGTCTATGCACACGCCCCAGTTAACCGCACATTAACCACTAGTTAGTTAACGCACCCTTAACGAGGTTGCGAAATCCTTTGATGTTGGAAACTGTATCGGATTACCGAAGCGGTACAAAAGGTAACTAGATTTTGGGGTTTGTCACGGAAACCTTATCTTATTTGAGGCGTTATTTACCACAAAGTTTGTTTAAAACGACATGTTCAATACAATTTAAGTGATCAAAGTTTTAAAACAACGATTAAGAATGGTTTTTGCGTTCATAAATAAATAAACTTTATCTACATCAAGAAGGCCGAAAGGTTGTTACTGAACTTCTTCGGTGGCTTAAGGACATCTAGCGATTAAAGTTCGAAAACTAATACTCAGCGTAGCGCCATCTCGTGGTGAGTAGAAAAAGTATTTCAGCACTTATGAGAACTGTATATCAAACGTGTTTAACTAGATGATGTCGGAGTTTGGCAACAGATGTCGCTGCTATCAACAAATTGGAGTTCATACTCTCGTATCGTAAAAGCTCGTTGTTTGTTTCTATTATGAAGACAAGTGGATTATGGATCAAGTTGTTAAGTGGATGCAAGTTTGATTATACAAGCCAAAAGTTTTATTTGAATTTATACGCAATTAGTTTAAAAGCTTTGTTTACGTAATGCACTCAAGATAATTAAACGCGGTGGTTTAATACCTATGTTTACCTTGACATCTTCTCTGGAGTAGTGATAAACAAGGGCTCTGACTGCAAGCTGTTAGGCTACTCTTCCCTGCAGCACGGCTATCACAGAACGGCCCGCGAGGCTGTGTCGCGGCGACATAGACTATCCGTCTCTTTCTAAGCGTTCTTATGAGAAAGAGACGGATAGTCTATATATAGCGAACCAGCACGGCTATCACAAGACGGTGCAAGCTTTTCTAATAAGAGAAAGACGAATCATCATCATCATCATATCAGCCGAAAGACGTCCACTGCTGGACATAGGCCTCCCCTAGAGAGTGCCAAATTGACCGGTCCTGTGCCACCCGCTTTCAGCGGACTCCCGCGACCTTTACCAGGTCATCAGTCCACCTTGTGGGGGGCCTACCCACGCCGCGCCTTCCGGTACGTGGTCGTCACTCGAGAACCTTTCCGCCCCAACAGCCATGATGTTCCACGTGCAATGTGCCCCGCCCACTGCCACTTAAGACGACTTAAGAGAGACGAATAGTGCGAGAAAAATTGAGAGAGCTCGCAGGCCGTCTTGTGATAGCCGTGCTGAGGTCATGTATAGCAACATCTCACCGTATAGGTAATAATAATATTTTTTTCATCACACTTGCTCGAAAATGGTGTTATTATACGCAAGCGTACTGAGCTGTAATGGGCTATATTACGCCCATGGGCGTTATGGTTTTTTTTTTAAATAATAGAACCCTCTGATTGGCTTAAGCAAATCTGGTTGCTGTGTGATTGGTTGAATAAAAAAATCTAGTTGGTCACGACGCCCCGCCCCGCAAGAATACTGCTCTGTGATTGGTTGAAATATTGAACTGCGCGCTCTACTAGCACTGATCTGGAAGTGAAGTTGTCAATTTTTGATTGGTGCTGCTGTATGAAACTTACATTTTTCTGTCTTTTGTTGTTATTTATTTCCTCGCAAATGTGATGAAAAACATTGTGTATAACACGGGCGTAAGAATATTGCAAACTCGAGTCATCAAAAGCCCTCCGCCTTCGGCGTCGGGCTTCTGATACACTCTCGTTAGCAATATTCCACTTACGGCCCTCGTTAAACAATGTACTATTATCATCTACGATTGGTAAAAGTGGCGTTGATGAAGCTGGCCACATATTTTCGGAATAATGATTTTTTGTGTGTTTATGTTAACAATGTACCTACCTATATCTAATGGGTGCCCCTTATGTGGACTTATATTGATTGTTCGAACTTCTTCTTGCCGAAACTGTTGCAAGTGTACCCGCGCGCCTAGGTTGGAATGGGGCGTCGTTCACACGATTAGAATTATTTGCAATAAATGTTTTAATAAATCATGGAATACAATTTTCCGTGAGAGTATTAAATAATCCTAAGAATTTCTTAACCGTGAAAATGGTTGCGTTTCTTTCGATGTTCGAAAATATTATATTCTTGGAAGAAATAGAGTTGCCAGTTGCTAAAGAAATATTTGAATTTTGTATGCTAAGTTTGTTTCCCAAACCAGTTGCTAAAGAAATATTTGAGTTCTGTACCTATGCTAAGTTATGTTTCCCAAGCCAAGCGAAGAGATATATTGTTCTTACAAGTTTTCAGTTCTGATGAAGGATACAAGAAAATGTTAAGCCAACAATAGAAGTAACAAGTGTTCATGCTAATGTAGAGAAGTTTCCGCGAAAGTTTATTTAAGTACATACCTACTAGCTTTTGCCTAGGTACGATTTTGGCCGTGGAAACTCCTAACTTCTTTCCCCAGTTTAACCTCCTTGGACGGTGATTTTTGGAATCTAAAGTGGGTATCTTAAGTTTGAATTCTAGTCGAACGAGCGAGCGAAGCGGACGAAGTTCTATGCTTCAGCTTGGGCCGAAAATCGTTTCTGACCGGCCGGCGGCGTCCAGTGTCCGGTGTCTGTCCCGGTGCTCTCCTTTACAGGTCGCATTACTCAACCAAATCTCGTGAAATTTTGTGAGCAGGTCCGTTAATTATATAGGTAGTTTTTTTTGACGTCACTTTTTTGAAATATAATTTTTTTTTAAATACAGGCACGCGAGTTTTACAGCTCACAGAGCCACCAGTTTATTTAATCATAATATAACCGTCTAATATAGTATACATAGATTATTGTCTATATTCAGCTTTCTTAACCAACACACACATTTATAAAATTAGGTACTAGTTGTCCGTGCGGTTCCGCTCGCGTTTTGCAAACCCGCGGAATAAATTATATCCTAATGTCCTTCAAAGTCCATTCTAGGGACAGGTCAAAGATTTTTTCAAATCGGATTATATGTAGGTAGGTGGTGGAGATTACCCCTAATGTAGGTACATTACAAACCTATAAAGCTACAATTTCACATACTTTTCGCCGATATGGATTACTATACAGGGTGAAATTTAATTCGTGATTCGTTTTTAACTGGTGACTGAAGAGCTGGCGGCTTTCTCGCGCAACGCATCAGCATTGCAATTCAGCGAGGAAATGCCGCCAGCATCCTCGGTACAATGCCTCGAGGGCCTTTTTTAGATTTAACTTAGTTTTAATTTATCTTAGTTAATGTTAATTATAATCTTGTATTTTTATACCTAGTTACATTACATTCGTGATACAAAGTAGCAAAATGAGAATCTATCCATGATTCTGAGACACTTAAGTACAAGCAAAGTGTATGAATAGCTTACTTTTTTCGGCATAACACAAAGTTGGTCTATGGGATCCACGAAACCGGTCGACTGACGAAAATGTATGTCTATGTCTATGTAAATGTATGTGAGCAACAGCTGTTTTTTTCTAATAATACAAAGTTGATTACATAGTAAAAGTTGTTCAGAATCATGGATAGATTCACATTTTGCTATTTTGTAGCACTTTCACCCTGTAGATTATCGAGATGTTATCGGTCTGGGCATATCACTCCATTATAGCGGTTGATATAGAGGTACATTTATGAGTCAACCATGGGATTTAGAATCGTTATCCAGTATTTGAATATCCGCTACGGTATAAATTTCTGTCCCAAAAATGCATTTTTGGTACCTACTAGCTTTGGTTGCACTCTCTTTTTTAGACAGTCATCAATACTCGTTGAGAAGGTTTCAATGAGGTCCCAGGACGAGGAGAGGTGAGTGAGGACGGGTTTATAATACCTTACCTTACCTCGTGTAGTTTACGAGTTTCTATAGTCACCTTCTGTCTTCATCATGATCAGCTGTCGTTGGACTAGATACACAAGTATGCCAAACAGCTCAACGGGCAAGCGCCAAAAAATGGTTTGCAAATTTTGAAGGACAATATTTACAAACTTACATTCGATCAGTGCAAATTAAATAAAAGTTTGTAAAAAAGAATATCGGCTGATAACCAGCGTAATGTCACGTCAGCCCTATAACTCCTGACGGCTTCTTAAGACGCCACGTCGTCCAGATCAAATATTCATAAGCACGCTACCATTTATGCGACACTCTGGCTGAATTGGACATCCAATAGACGGATTATCCGGATTATCTTTGCCTTATCCTTGTACTGAATCTGGGGGCTCTGTACTTAACATGAATCATCAATTTGTTAAAGTATTAATGGCTAGTTTACATTGGGTTGCGAAGTGAATTCGACCGTTCTCGCCCCCCTGATTTCATGGAACAATCCTAGCGATTATTATTCAGTAGATTGATAGATAAATCATTTATTTGGCATTCTGCAACATCCAATAAACAAAAATAAAAAAGTACACAAAAAAATGAAGTAGAGAGAAAAAAGTAAAAAAACAAGGAAATGCTTACTGCATTTATTTATTTAGCACACAAAACAACGGCTACTCTATTGTGGTGCAAGTCTACGCAGGTTTAATTTAAGGATTTATTAAACAGGCTTGTAAGTTTTGGTACCTTCCTAATCGTTCCTTCCTTACTTAAGATAGGTTAGGTTAGTGGTAAGTAGAGTACTCATTCATTTAATTGATACCAAATGTACCGATTGCAAACATAAATAAATGACAATGTTAGGTCTATCACTACAATATAGTATGTATAACTTTGGTACGTCACTTTGGCACTCTTTGGGGGAGGCCTATGTCCAGCAGTGGACGTCTTTCGGATGATATAATGATGATGATGGTGAACTAGGTACGTAACTAAAGCGGCCTTTAGACCTGGCTAAATGCAGTGCACTAACTGCACCCACACTCACTGATGAGAGTGAGGTGGTTTATCATCCCTCCATTCCCTCCCCCAGTTAGTGCACTGTATTTAGCCAGGTCTAAAGCCGCCTAAGAAAATAAGTGAGTATGAGTATGAGTAAAGTTTTAATGTTAATATCGACTCCATAGTCTTCTTTCGTCTTACCGTGCGATGAAAAACCAGAGCCCTGCTAATAATAGTTAGTTACGTCAAGATAATCTCCACGAATTATTTTGGTAGATTGCGTCCAAATAACACGCGACAAATTAACGGCTCCGTCGAGAGCAGCCAAAAAT
The DNA here is from genome assembly GCA_932294315.1 of Epinotia nisella. Classification (NCBI taxonomy): domain Eukaryota; kingdom Metazoa; phylum Arthropoda; class Insecta; order Lepidoptera; family Tortricidae; genus Epinotia; species Epinotia nisella. The sequence goes on from OW028679.1 coordinate 23,601,668, forward strand.
AGGTAAGTTATTGCTGGTCACCGCAAATCAAAATACTGAATAGATACTTTACTACCGATTCGTTCCCGAGTGGCATGGCCCGTAATCCCAATGTCCAGCGTTCCTGAGCTCTATACAGCAAAAGCAGCCCGTGTATCTTGGCTCAAGTAATGCTGGTCTATTATTATTGGATTATTCACCGTTCATGTTCGTAGGGAACTCATTTTCTGCGTGATTCGGCGCCGAGTGTACATTTATTGGCACTGACGTTCCGCTAAGTGCGTAAATCCAGTTTTTATAGCAAAGCTCACCCATTTACGATCGAGTTGTGGGAGCCTTAATGAAGAGAGACTGCTGCTTCAGACGTTTAGTGCTGTCCATAGTTTGTTAATGCGTTGAATTGAGTGTACAATGCCCTACTTTGTGGCGCGTTCCAATTTTCATTGAGATGTTTTTAAATCGTGAATTGATGCCTCATTATGGAACTAACCAGTTGCCTTGTACATTTGCATGTAAGTTAGCAGTCGATATTATTTACACCGACGAAAAGTTTGTTAAAATTTAAACACACGTTTTGTTGACAAGTAAACGTCCCAGTAATCGACCCAACACTTGATAGGTATTTTTATTTCTAATCTTAATTCATAAAAATAGAGGTGAACAATAGGTGTCAACAAGGCATTAGTATCAAACATTAGGAAGCTCCATAATATGTTGCTAATAGAAAAAATACCTTTTGATTCTAGGTTAATAGGTACCTAGGATATAAATAAATAAATAAATAAATATAGTGGGACAATTCACACCAATTGATCTAGTCCCAAACTAGGCAAAGCCTGTACTATGGGTACTAGACAACGGATAAACATACTTATATAAGACTTATATAGATAAATACATACTTAAATATATATTAAACATCCAAGACTCAAGAACAAACATTCGTATTCATCATACAAATATCTGCCCCGACCGGGGATCGAACCCGGGACCTCAAGCTTCATAGTCAGATTCTCTAACCACTAGGCTATTTGGTCGTCAAATCTACACTCAAGAGCAAAAGTTCCGGGTACAATTTGTACCTACTGAAATTCTATACAAAGTGTACCCGGAACTTTTTGCTCTTGAGTGTAATATCTGCTGAAGATTGTACGAATACGAACGTGTGTTGTAATTAATTACCAACACGCGTTTGCACAATGTTCAGCAGAGCTGTATGACATATTTGCTTGGGATATACAAATATAGGAAGCTACGGTAGCCTAGTGGTTCAGGCATGCGGCTGTCAAGCTGCGGTCGTAGGTTCGATTCCTAGCTCGTACCAATGAGTTTTTCGGAACGTATGTACGGAATATTTGCCGTTAGCTTTTCGGTGAAGGAAAACATCGTGAGGAAACCTTTCTCATCCCAATAAGGTCTAGTTTTCCCTCTGGGTTGGGTCAGATGGCAGTCGCTTTCGTAAAACTAGTGCCTACGCCAAATCTTGGGATAAGGTGTCAAAGCAGACCTCGGGCTCTTTTAGGGCACAACGAATAACGCTAGGAGGATGATGGAGACAAATACAGGTTCTGCTAGTGCCCTTTCGTTTAGAAAACGTTGATTAATTTGAATGCCCACGTCCAGTCAAGTGCCTGGCGAGAAAGGCTGCCGGGCACACGGTATCTAATGGGAGTACGAGGACGAGGTAACTAAAGGTAGGTAAATGTCAACAAGGCGCCGGCGGTGAAACCTGACCCGCTTCGACAGTACAGGAACATGGATGCCTAGTGATGTGCCGTTATATTATTTAATATGATGCTTATCTATGATGAAATTTCAAATTTACCCAACCTTCAAAATCAATATAGGTCACAAAAATTGAGAAACATAAGTACCTTCGATCTTCTATCTTCTCTTCTACTATCGCTCTTCAGCGATAAGACCGCCTGTTGTCTACCTCTACCTACATGTTATTGTATTGTTTCTCTCTGTAACTGCTTTGTTTGTGTGAGGTGTGCATAAAGAGTATTTGTATTGTATTGTATTGTATTGTACCTTACCTAAATACGTATTGCCACCGTACAACAACGCGTACGGCAAAAGAATGTACGAGTATGTGTTACCTCACATATTAAACGAATGGCCTAAGGATGTTCTACAGAAACTTGTTTGTAATCCTAACAAAATAAAAATCATTACAAAGAATTTGTATTTGCCAACTAACGAAGCGCGCCCGAGCGGTGCACATATTATGTAATAAAAACTACCCTATTTTTATTTTGTTATTATCTGTTAAAAATTATTGTAAAACGAGCGACAACGGCGACAGATAAACCGTACGCGGTTTTCGCTCGCTGTTCGAAACATGTCAATAGTCTTTAACTATATTGGACTAGCTTTTGCCCGCGGCTTCGCCCGCGTACTAAATGTAATTTTAACCGTCTACAAAAAAGGTGCATCTCAGTTTGAGCCATATGTTCCAATTGAATTACAATTTGGCACAAATACTTTCAAGAATTTTCATGTCAACAATGTTAAATTTCAAAATCGATGCCATTGTCGTAATAAACGTCCCAAAAAACCATAAAAACGACACCCATATTGATATTTAGACATTTCAACCCCTTCGCACCCCAACAGGGGAGATGGTATTTCACGTCCGCCACGTTGGATTTTAAAATCGTTGTTGTATTCGTAATCAGCGGCCAGCGACCCGATAAACCATATCAAAAATCCCATGTTGATTTTCAGACATTGCCACCACATTTCCCTCTTTTAGGGGTTGAATTCTCAAAAAATCGGAAAAATGTTTTTACTCATTTATCGGTAGGGATACTCCTGTGAAGTTTCGAATGAAATACTCTTACTTAATTTGTTTCCCCATACAAACTTTGGATCCCCATTTCACCCGCTTCGGGGGTGAATTTTGAAAAATCCTTTTTTAGTGCACCCTTACAACTTATAAGGAACCTACGTGCCAAATTTGGAATCTCTAGAACCAGCGGTTTGGGCTGTGCGTTGATAGATCAGTCAGTCAGTCAGTCAGTTTCTTCTTTTATACTTAACTATATTGGATAAATAAAAAATAAATAAATAAATTATATCCTCATTCAGTCCTCAGGAACACTGTAATAATGTGACATCGATGAAATTAATCGGCGATCGGCTAGCAAGTTATACATTATCGCTAGCTGTCTTGGTTTAATTGCTAGAATTTACATTGAAAAATAAATTTAAACGTACTCCGCTCTTCTGTTTTAAGAACACAGGCGTAAGTTTAGCTATATTAATTCTCTACACAGCAAGCTAGGATAACTGTACCCAACAAGCAAGTCTGGAACCCACACGCTACCATTTAGGGCACTCGTCAGTCCCTCCTCGGAGTCCCACGGCCCTCAGGATCAGTTTCCGCTCCGTATGCCGCCGGACATCTCCCGTTACCTGCCCCGCATTCTGTCACTTGTTTTAACCTCACTCACAAATAATATATCATGACCCCGCGATGCGTAGTAACTAAGCGTAATCAGAGATCTAGTTTCGTTAGGCGTGACGGGTGAGGTGAGGCGCATTTTAGCGCGTTCCGAATAACAACCCTGTATCTTCACAAACATACAATCCTCGCCCGCATTGTCTTCAGTATAACCAGACCCCTAGACCCGTAGCAATTACGTGATCTGAAATAAGACGTATACTGGACAGCTGGGCTGTAATTCGCTACGCTCATGCGCCTCACCCCACGCTTCACGCCTAACGAAACTAGACCTCTACCTACGCTTAGTTATTTTTGAGAATTCAACCCCTTAAAGGGGGAAATGTGGTGACAATGTCTGAAAATCAACATGGGTATTGTTTCTATGGTTTATCGGGTCGCTGGTCGCTGATTACGAAAACAACAACGATTTTAAAATCCAACGTGGCGGACGTGAAATACCATCTCCACTGTTGGGGTGCGCAGGGGTAGAAATGTCTAAATATCAACATGGGTGTCGTTTTTATGGTGTATTGGAACGTTAATTACGAAAAAAGCTAGTAAGGAAATAATAAAAGACTGCATACAAAAATGAGACGATCTAGAATGGGATATTTGGGACACTTTTTTCTCGTATGAGGATCAATAGTATCAACGATTCTGAGTAAGAAAAACCCAAAACAATCGAAATCTAAAAAAAAAATAAGCACATGTAAGTACACTTTTTTTGAAAAACGCCCGGTTTCGGAGATGTTATATACAAACTCATTTACATTTTACAAAGCTACAAATGCTACAATGTCACAGATTGTTCCTATTTATTATATTAGTATATAGAGCGCACGATCGCGGTACAGATCTCCGCTTGCATGTGGATCATTAACTAACTTCAAAGATACCTTTGATATTCAGCGCAGCAAACGGATTTAACTCAATTTATGCACTGGATTAATCTAAATAACAAAGTGAACAAACTGCAAATCGATCGAACTGGTTCGCTCTCTAGAGGGGAAAGTAAGTATGGAGGCAGACTGGATGTTTTGATACAGTAATGTTTACAATGTCCAATGTACCTATACATAATAGGCTTGTGCCCTAATTTTTTTTAGATGCCATTCGAACCAGTTTTTGGAGAGGAACAAATGTTTGGGTCTCTATTGGTTCCCATAAAATTTAAGTTCCGATTTTTTCAGTCCATACCGTTACCCAACATAATTGTTATAAGTCATATTGTCGAAAGTCATAAAATTATACAATATAAATTGGAGTTCCGATTTTTGCAAGTCATCATTATTGTTAGTCATAAAATTGGTTAGTCATAACATTCAATGTCCAGATGGTATGCCATTTCATATTATTGAAGGCAATAAACTTGCTTATTATAAGTGTTGTAAAGTCTTTTTTCGCAGGTCATAATGATGGGTAGTCACGTGGTTAGTTAGTCATAACATTTAATGTGAGGGTGGTGTCAGACTTCATAATATTACAGTCAATAAAAACACTCGCAATAATTATAAGAAGGTATAAAATTCTTGTTCTAAATAAACTGTTGTTCTTGAACTAAAGAACCTATCCAAGTGGTTGTACGAGTCAGTATAGATTTAAAAAAAATACTAATCCATAAATATTGCAATGACATACGATTTATATCCCAATTTAAGTAGTGCGTAGGATAAAAATTACAATGTTTGTGTTGCAAAATTATAATATTTTTTGCAAACAAGTGTTTCTGCTCTTTTACAAAAAAAAATAACCTCTAACCTATCCGCGATCCGAGTCGGTTTTGCCACTAAGTCCCTGTTCCTGTTGTTCTTTAATAAACTTTAACTTTATATACCACTATCTTGGCATTGGTTGATCTCAGAGAAAAGTTTATTTGACGTTTTATGCTTATTTTGATTTATGCCAATTTGAGTAGTGCCTAGGATAAAAATTACAATGTTTGTGTTTGCAAAATTACAATTTTTTTTTACAAACAAGTGCTTCCACTCTTTTACAAAAAAAAAACCTCGAAGACGTAAGCGGGAGCAAAGCTCCCGCTTCCGTCTTCTAACCTATCCGCGATCCGAGTCGGTTTTGCCACTAAGTCTCTGTTCCTGTTGTTCTTTGAAAAACTTGAACTTTATACACCACTCACTATCTTGGCATTGGTTGATCTCAGAGAAAAGTTTATTTGACGTTTTATGCTTATTTTGATAGGTTCTACATTTTGATAGGTTTGATAGTAGTTTTATTATGTCTAGAAATGTTTCTGAGTAATTATCTATATACCTATGGATGTTATAGATTTGGTTTCTTAGACATAAGTAACTTTAGGCATTAATACGATATGAATAACAACCATTAGTACGTTGAAATAAATGCCTTACAACATTTCTGAATAATTATCTATAGACCTTTAAACATTATAGTCATCAATTTTATGACTTTTGAGATTATAGGATTTAATATTATAGGTCATTGATATTAGAACTATTAAGCGTTATACTTAACAAAAATTATGACTACTGATATGTATGTCTATAAATTTTGTGGATATCAACTTCTGACCATCGAAATTCGGAACAACAAAATTATGGGAAACAAAGGGCACCCCAAATGTTTGTATGGGAGCAACTACAATTAAAGTATATAAATACGCAAAAAATTGAGCTAAAGACGGACCTCGCTGGCGGCAGCCGAAACGTTTCATAGTAATTGGCATTGAAGTATGTCGTCACAGTTTACTATTTGTACTAATCGTTGTATGGAAATTTAAATAAATTTCTGTTTCGGTCGCGAAATACTGCTTTTAAGTCCATAGTTGTCATTGAATAAAGCGTAAGGATTCTACTGGTAGCTTTAAATTTACTCTTGGACTATAAAAAAATGCATAGTTTTTTCCAAATTTTCATTATATTTTGTAATAAGTATAACAATTATTCAATTGATGGTTTACTATCCATTTAGCAACACTACGTTATCAATTTCAACATGAGGAATCTACCCAACGAGTGAGCGAAGCGAACGAAGTTCTCCGTTTCAGCTTGAGCAAAAAATCTTTCGTATGTATGTACAGATGTCCCCTTGTCCGGCTGTTCTTTGTGAGTAAGTTCAATAATTATAAATAGATGGTCGATTCAGTTTTTCGAAATTAAAAATACATATACTTAGAAACGACAGACTCCCGAGTTCTACAGCTCACAGCGCCACTAGGCATTATACAGGGTGGAAGTCGATGAGGGACGTTTCCGGAAATATTGAATTGTTTAAGTGATATACAGTAGATTTCCTGATCCTGAAGATCCTGATCAGCGACCACAAACTAAACATTTTTTGAACGATAGAAACTAAATTCCTAGCTGAATCAAATCGCTACATTGAAACCATCGTTACCACTAGCTCCATTACCTAATATGCGCAATAGTACTAAAATTTATAATGCTAAAATAATTAATTACTTGACATTGCCTAAGTTTGACCGACGTATTCTTGATAAATTGTTTATATTCTACTCTTATCAGAATGTTTTGACTTTATCTGAAATTGTATAATTATGACTTTAAACAATAACTGTAATTCCTCGATTGATTTATGTTTCAATGACATTTAATCAATTAATTTACTCCCTAGATCTCTTTATGTAATAGCTTTTAAATTATAATGTAATGTGTTCTAAATTTAAATTGAATGTACTTATTATATTATAATAATTTCACTGTATCTCATATTAAATAATGCATGTTAGCTATAAAAAAAAATGCAACGCAGATTAGCACGTAAGGCTTGACTGTTAGTGAGAATTGTATGCAATAAATAAATAATTCAATTTGTAATGAATTAAGTTTAAAAAAAACAAGTTTACTACTTTTTCACTGTGGTGATGACCCTATTGCATCTCCTTGGCGTACAGAGCACGTCACTTCGTTAGTTTTATGGCGCTGAAGAGGTTAAGCTTATTACCGAGCATTGACGTAATCACACTGATCTATGATTGACGTATAAATGTCAAATAAATCAAATAAATTATAAAATATTATTTACTTGTAGGTTCATTGACCCAGTCACTTATTTAGGGTTGGCACAAGTAGTTTTTTTCGTGATTGTTTAAAAGGCTATAAGTTGAAAACGGCTGCCCATATTTACATAGTTTGTATGGGGGAAATATAGTGCTAAGGCTAAAATATCTCCTATTTCTGCAAAAGTACCTCGTCGACTTCCACGCTGTATATGTGCCGCTGATACTTTTAACACGTTCACATTGAGACCCTCGTGATACGACACTGCGGCTGTGGCCGGTGACCTTCTCCGCAACAAATCTGCCACTCCGTCCACGGGCGACAAATCCTCATAGGATTATAATGAAGGCGGACGTTGTGCCGCTTTAGGCACATCACAATTTTTCCTAGTGCCGCAGCAAAAGCTTAAAGAGCCACCTCAATTTTACATGAGGGGAATGACGCGTGCTGTGTCACAATACGTCTGTAGACGTTAAGGCTATGGCCGTGCTGCCACAAGAGGAGAGTTTGAGTTTGTAACAAATTACATACATACCTGGACGAAACAGCGGCGGCACAATAGTTGCCTAAACAGTGATGTGGCAGTACGTCCATGGCAGTACAAAAAAATGTTTGAATTTTTTATGTGCCACATCACACAATTTTCAGAATGGTGGTTTTCGTGAACGTGTTAACTATTCAAATGAAGTTATGGTTTGCGTACCTTAGTAAGCTTTGAGGATAAGAAATAAATTGAAATAGGTAAGTACTTTATCATTTATTACTAGAGATTTTTTCTCGGAATGTTTTTCCTTGGCTATGTAGTTTTTCTACCTACGCAAACAGCTAAGAAAATGTTAAACCAACACAGATTGTTATTCTTGCAATAACCCACGAAAAATAACGCTGTAGCGTAGGTAAAAGACGATAACATAATCCCATAAAAACATTCCATGTAAAAATAGGCCAAGTCTCGTAACTCTTGCACCGTAAAGGGTTGTGAGATATTTCGTAGAGCCAAGTCAGGCATTCTTATTAATCTTTATTTGCTTGCTAAATAAAATTCTTCTAATGTAATAACATGAAATGGAATGTTTTTTATGGGACCTCACTTCTTTTTGTATGTATTGATAACAATCAATACATACAAATTTATAACTGCAGCTGGGAATACTATTTTTGCATAGACTTTGTAAGGAAATGTTATTTTACTTACCGCATAATATTCCTCACCTAATTTTCAATTCATGTACAGGTACATAAGGCATACATAACACACATCATTATTTTTGTCTTGTGTTGTGCTCTAATTGTAATAGGTCCCATAGACACGTCTGATCTTCTCAAAAACTGGTTTGAAGGGCATCATGAAAAAAAAAACCGGACAAGTGCGAGTTCAACTCGCGTGGTGAGGGTTCCGTAAAATATTGAGAATTTTCCCTTTACTTTGAATAATCAAACTTCTTATAGGTTTTCCTGTAATCTTTAGGCAAGGAGCTATTTTCCATATTTTTTTCAGAATTTTTAGCCCAGTAGTTTCGGAGATAAGGGGGGGGAATGGTCAATTTTCGTCTTTTTTCCTAAATTACTTCAAATCTGTTTTTGCTAAAATTATTTAAAAAATATATCTGAGATGCATACAACAACCCCTTTCATTTGATATGTCACACAATACAGTTCGTGAAACTTTTTTTTTTAATTTTCCAGTTTGCCCTCCAAAAGTGGCCCCCTTGTTCAGAATTCATGTTCAGAATGTCACCAATTTACATATGTTCACCAAATTTCAACTCAATTGGTCCAGTAGTTTCGGAGGAAATCGGCTGTGACAGACGGACAGACAGACGCACGAGTGATCCTATAAGGGTTCCGTTTTTTTCCTTTTGAGGTACGGAACCCTAAAAATAGGAAAGTAGCAATAGCCCAGTTGCCTACCCCACCTGCCTTCCTAGTTGAAGATCAGGGCTGTTATTCGCTACGCGCAAATGCGGCTCACCCCGCCGCTCACCCGTTACGAAACTAGACCTCTACCTACGCTTAGTTACTACGCATCGCGGTGTCAAGATATATTTGTGGGTGAGCGTTGAGGTGAGCTTAAACAAGTTACAGAATAGGGGGGCAGTTAGACTAAGATATCCCTAGTAAAGCAACGTAGCTGGCTACATAAAATCATATTTCAAATGATTAGAAAGCTAGCTCAAGGGACCTCTGATCAAATTGAAGGGTATTGAAAGACGTCGCCATCGCTGGAGTAGTGTGACGTGAAAGAAAATCTAAATTATACAGTAATAAATAAGTCCTTTGTGAAAAATAATAACGCAGTCTCTAATAGTCAATAGTCTTAAAATAAATATAAGTTTACTCAACACAGAGTTAAGTTTATGTTTATACCGGGATTAAGTAATCGGGTTGTCCTTGCCAATTCACGATTAATCTCAGCTTAATTATTTATTATATACAAATTACACGAAGCGGTCGTTCAACAGACTCAGAGTACAGTACAACAACGCGTTTCGTGTGATGTTACGGCTACCGTGGCGGTGTAGCGCGTCTGGTATGTTTGCCGTGAACAGAGTGGACGACTTCTACGCTATTATGCGTAAGAGACACTGGTCCTTTGTCGGGAGAGTGAGCGAATCGACAAACAGTATTGTAAAGGTAGTGTGCACGACATGCTACCTAATGAGTAAGGTGTCTACGACTCCTTTTCTGTAGTGTTTTGTTAATTTTTAAGTTTAATTTAATTTAATATTTTTAATTTTATAATGTAATGTAATGGGTTAATACCTAAATAAATAACTAATTTATTATTTTTTATATTATTTTATCACTATTTTGTAATAAAAACATAAGATTTATTTTTAATTTGATATTTTATTATCTGTATGTCACGTGACCGAAAACGCCGACCGCCATGTATTTCTCGTTAGTGACGTCTTTTACAACGAAAACTTGTTGCTATACTGACGTCACTCACGAGAAATACATGGCGGTCGGACATACATCGAAAGGACATTCTGCTCTTATGACTTCACGATAATAGCGACTGCTTTTTTGCCAAAAAGGCAGTTCAAATTTTAAAAATACTAGTTGACTATCGAACCTAAAGGAACATTTTAAAATCCAGTAGGACAATTTCATAAAGTCATTCATATAAATCCCTCTGATATCCTAGATAAATGAAGAGACTATTAAAGTCTAATCTGAAAAAACCGGACAAGTGCGAGTTCAACTCGCGTGGTGAGGGTTCCGTAAAATTCCTATTTTCTAAGCATTAGACGCTCCATACAAAATACACAAAAATATTGAGAATTTTCCCGTTACTTTGAATACTCAAACTTCTTATAGAGTTGCCTGTAATCTTTAGGCAAGGAACTATTTTCCATATTTTTTTCAGAATTTTAAGCCTAGTAGCCAATTTTCGTCTTATTTCCTAAATTACTTCAAATCTATTTTTGTTAAAATTATAAAAAAACATATCTGCGATGCTTGCAACAACCCCTTTCATTTGATATCACACAACACAGTTTGCGTTTTTTTTTTTAATTTTCCAGTTTACCCCCCAAAAGTGACCCCCTTGTTCAGAATTCATTAATTTACTTTACGCGTCCATCTCTGGGTCACCAATTTACATATGTGTACCAAATTTCAACTTAATCGGTCCAGTAGTTTCGGAGCAAATTGGCTGTGACAGACGAACAGACAGACAACCGAGTGATCCTATAAGGGTTCCGTTTTTTCCTTTTGAGGTACCGGAACCCTAAAAAGTAAATATAGTTAATAATTTTGTGCCAAAAGTCGAAGCCTCGTCGTCGTCCTGTAATAAATTATTCCGTCTGTTATTAATATATATTAGATATTAACTGCCCGCTGAGATATGTATTATTGATAAGAAATCTCCTTTCACAGAAGATCCTTTTTGGTACTTTCTCTTTCATTGCGTTGGACACTAATAATTTCTGTCTGGCGAAGTTGATTGGAGCATTTTAATGGCTCGTTCGCATTGAAGTGTCAGGTGCATTCGACGGTAGACGCGCTAAATCCTAGATAAAGTAAAGGACAAAAGAACAACAACACAACACAACTACACTACACAGACAAGTAACTTTTCGAGCGAGCGTTAGGACAAATCAACTGTCATTTTCCCATACAAAATGTATGCCATTTAGATCTACCGGACGTACGTAGTATTACTTAGTACAGTCGAGTTCTCCAATATATATACAGACACTCTTTCAAAAATATCTACACATGCGCCTTATGTCAGTAATAATAAAGCCTGTGTACATATATTTTTGAAGGGTTGTCTGTATAGATATTGGAGAACTCGACTGTACAAAGCGTTACGTAATCGACTAGCATATGACCAACCAATGATCGGATTTCCCGGTGCTACAAGGAGTGACCGACCCCAAGCATTATGTTAATATGGATATGCTCCGGGATTCCGGGACTTACATTTGTTTTTGGAGTCCAATTGATTCTGATTATATAACCCTTTACTTTAGGTACAACCGAGAAATCGTGATTTGCCAAGTCACAAATTACTTTATTGACAATTGTCAAAAAGTTGATTGATGAATATCTCTTACTTATTTTGTTAAAATCCTTGTAATTAATTATAATTAATACCTACGTAAGGATGATCAATGACAATTATTGTATACATATTGTAGGTAAGTAGGAAACAGATTTTCCTCTAGAGTAGGAACCAAACGAAATAATCCTATTTTGTATTTCCATTAGTCTCTAAGTAAAAACACGTGTCGATAATTTACATGAATAAAGTATTACTTTACTTACCAAACATAAGTCGGCATAAACTCAAATATGAACGATCGGTGTTTCTGGAAGCATAGGTGTTATTTGCTGCCGATCACAAGGTCTCGTCAAGTCGGCTGTCTTACAGACATTTTGTGTTCCAAGTTTTCCTCGTTTGCTAGGTGAGCTTCATCATAAAAAACCGGACAAGTGCAAGTTCAACTCGCGTGGTGAGGGTTCCGTAAAATATTGAGAATTTTCCCGTTACTTTGAATACTCAAACTTCTTATTGGTTTTCCTGTAATCTTTAGGCTTTTTTTTTCAGAATTTTAAGCCTAGTCGTTTCGGAGATAAGGGGCGGGTGGCGGGTATGGTCAATTTTCGTCTTTTTTCCTAAATTATTTCAAATCTGTTCTTGCTAAAATTATAAAAAAAAGTATCTGAGATGCTTACAACAACCCCTTTCATTTGATATGTCACACAATACAGTTTGTGAAACTTTTTTTTTTAAGTTTCCAGTTTACCCACCAAAAGTGGCCCCCTTGTTCAGAATTCATTAATTTACTTTATGTGTCCATCTTTGGGTCACCAATTTACATATGTGTACTAAATTTCAACTCAATCGGTCCAGTAATTTTGGAGCAAATCGGCTGTGACAGACGGACAGACAGACGCACGAGTGATCCTATAAGGGTTCCTTTTTTTCCTTTTGAGGAACGGAACCCTAAAATTACATCAAAAACAAAATATTTTATTCTGTCTATATTTATTATCATCTATATTACATCGTCTGTATATGTGTATACTCCACACCAATAATAAGTGTGTGTCTATTCGACGACCCGTAGCCTACGAAGCTGGAGGTCCCGGGTTTGAATCCCGGTAAGGGCAAATATTTTTCTGATGAGCATGAATCTGAGTCTTGGATGTTTTCCATGTATTTAAGTATTTATATCTATATAATATATTATCATCGTCTAGTACCTATAACACAAGCCTTATTGAGCTTACTATAGGCCTAGTTCGATTTGTGTAAGAATGTCCCCTAATATTTATTTATTACTATTATTACCTAGTAGCTGTAGAAATCGTGAGCTGGACTTTTTTTAAAATTATTTTTCGAATTTCGAAAACCGTCAACAAAAATATCGATATAAGTTGAACCTGCTTACGTGCTTACTCATTTGACGAGAATGTAAATCGTTATTTTTGCATCCATACTAATATTACAACGCAAAAGTAACACGGAACTGATTTCTCCTGTAGGTAATGTTGATCCTACAAACACGCAATGATTGTTCGAGGTTCGATTCCCGGTGAAACCCTCTCGTCGTTCGCGCCCGTGTTTGCTCGGGCCACACCGAGTAATACAAACTCAGACCTTGCCTTGCATGAGTTTACCCAGACTAATAAAGCAATTATACAATTGAGAACGGAACTAAAGTGTACGCATAGTCAAATAAAGAACTTTCATTCGTCTATTAACTGGTACAATGTGGTTTCTATTTGATTAGCTTGAGAGGTCATAGATATTGAATGTTTTAAAATGAATACATAACTTGATATAAGTCTGGAATTCATAATATGTACTTGACGGAAGAAAAATTCACGTGCGTTCAATTTTCATTATTTTTAATAATACCTAATCCAGTCTTCAGCAATACAGTTTATTTAATTTATATTTTATTGAAATACTACAGCACTTCGTTCGCTTCGCTCGCTCGTTCAATTACAGAGAGAAAATATATACTTATTCTTATTGCAGTCGTATCATTTCGCATGTTTCCAGTCGGCCTCACTTCACAGTTCACTGCCATTGTAAGAGAAAGAACATGGAATTTTCCTTGCGTTCGTTAAATATTTGCAGCTCCGTCTGCATTGTGATGTATCGAATTAAGTGCCGATGCCGGGAGAAGTTCACTCATAAACGTTCAAAAATTATACCGTGCACGGAATACACATACATTCCGTCTGATGTAGTAAATTTATGTATCTGATTATGCATGAAAATAGTACAAATAATTATTGAAAGTAAATACAAGATCATGATTAACATTAACTAAGATGAATTAAAACTAAGTTAAATCTAAAAAAGGCCCTCGGGGCATTGTACCGAGGATGCTGGCGGCATTTCCTCGCTGAATTGCAATGCTGATGCGTTGCGCGAGAAAGCCGCCAGCTCTTCGGATACCAGTTACATCGACCAGACGTTTCGCGATTTCTGCAAATAACTTATGCGCACTGGGGCCCCATGGACCGAGGATCTCGACGCCAAAGGGTACAAAGTCGTACTCTCTGCCGAGGCCTCTATAATATATTTATTACATTTCAGATTTTCGGCGTTTTCCGCCGCTGCACCCGCTTTAGAAGTAGTCCGTTGTAGGTGAGACGGTGCCAGTGTAGTACACATGCATACACATGTAGCGTCCCACACAAGCATCCGTCCCAACTTCCACGGAACCAGAGACACACCATCAGGTCTTTTGCCATCATCTCTGACAATGCCAGGCGGCTCAAGAAGAGCGGGTACATTGATGCTGGCAAGAGACCGGCGGATTATGTCATTAAGTGTCTTGAAAAGCGGCCTGCACTTTTTTGACAACAAAGTCCGTGGTGACCCAGTCGGTCCACGTCCGTGCCACAAGGGTGTGGAGTGCATACCGTGACCCCAAGCCGCAGACCAGTCGCCAGACGAAGGGAGGTCGGATCCAGGAAGGTACCGGTATTTGGAGAGGGATGGGCATGTAGCCAGTGACCGGTCTCTCTGGCTCCGACCGCCAAAAGTCTTGCGCGATCTGGACCTGAACTGCGGCTCAGAATCGATTTGTAGGTTAAATCGCAATAAATATCGTCCCAACTCCTTTGAGATTTTGGGTTATCTGCATGAAATAAATACATATGAATATAAATAATAATAAACGTTATCTTTCCGAGCATTCTAAGATAGGTACTTAAATTTATAAACTCAGAAAATGATTGTATGTTTGTTACACCTTGGCCACGATTCCATTTCACCTAATTGATAGACGATGACATCACTATTATTGTGTCTAATGTCATTCAAATATTAAAAGCCAGAGGAATGAAAATTAGAAAATGGCCGTGAAAAATGACACCACTCTTATTGTGTCTAATGTCATTCAAATATTAAAAGCCAGAGGAAGAAGGTTAGAAAATTACCATGAAAAATGACACCACTCTTATTGTGTCTAATGTCATTCAAATATTAAAAGCCAGAGGAATGAAAGTTAGAAAATTACCGTGAAAAATGACATTCACTCTTATTGTGTCTAATGTCATTCAAATATTAAAAGCCAGAGGAATGAAAGTTAGAAATTGTCCGTGAATAATGACATCACTCATATTGTGTCTAATGTCATTCAAATATTAAAAGCCAGAAGAATGAAAGTTAGAAAATTACCGTGAAAAATGACACCACTCTTATTGTGTCTAATGTCATTCAAATATTAAAAGCCAGAGGAATGAAAATTAGAAAATGGCCGTGAAAAATGACACCACTCTTATTGTGTCTAATGTCATTCAAATATTAAAAGCCAGAGGAAGAAAGTTAGAAAATTACCGTGAAAAATGACACCACTCTTATTGTGTCTAATGTCATTCAAATATTAAAAGCCAGAGGAATGAAAGTTAGAAAATTACCGTGAAAAATGACATCCACTCTTATTGTGTCTAATGTCATTCAAATATTAAAAGCCAGAGGAATGAAAGTTAGAAAATGGCCGTATAAAATGACATCACTCATTGTGTCTAATGTCATTCAAATATTAAAAGCCAGAGGAATGAGAGAAAAGACCCGTGAAAAATGCCGGGGACGTTACGTTTTGCGTTTTATCATCCCGAAATCGATACCATTTTTAGGATTTTGATGAAACTTTCCAATATAAGTACAAATCAAACATCACAATAATAAACATGCGAAGTCGTGAGCAAAGGTTAGTTCTTATAAATTTAATGGAAGTTAGTATTTCATGTCCACAATAGATTTTTTTACGGTGCCATTTGAACCAGTTTTTGATTAGGAACAAATGTTTGTATGGGAGCAACTACTATTAAAGAACATAAATACCCAAAAAATTTAAATAAAGTCGGACCTCGGTGGCGGCAGCCGAAACGTTTCATAATACTAATTGACATAAAAGTCACAGTTTGCTATTTGTACGAATCGGTTTATGGAAAACCAAGTAAATTGCTGTTTCGGTCGCGAAATACTGCGTTTAGGTCCATAGTTGTCACACAATTTTGTTTCTATAAAAAAGCGTTAGAATTCTATTGGTAGCTTTAAATTTACTCTTGGACAATAAAAAAAAATTGTTATTTCTAAACTTTCCAGGTTCACATTTTTTATGATTATAGGTAATTACCTAATTACATTTGGTAATTCATACTTTACAACGATAATTTTATAGTTAACTATCCATTTGGCAACACTAGGTACATTATCCATTTTAACACGACGTAACTACCCTATTCCTGTTATTAGCTTGAAGAATGTGAATATTGATTACTGTCGCTCGCTGTCTTGCGACATTGACGAGGGTTTTCGTGATTTTTCTACGTATTCTAGTAAAATCAGCTGCGCTCCTATTCTGTAAGTTGTTTTAAGCTCACCACAACGATCACCCACAAGTATATCTTGACGCCGCGATTCGTAGTAACTAAGCGTAGGTAGAGGTCTGGTTTCGTTAGGCGTGACGCGTGGGGTGAGGCGCATGAGCACTTAGCGAGTCGATGACGTCACGTTGCTGATGTACGCTAGGTATATTTACAGCCAAACAAAAGTATTGAGCCCCCACGTTTTCCTTTGTAACTTATGGATAAGGTATTCTTTTTCAATTTCATAAATACACGAAGACGTAAAATATAGTAAGTGTTTGAACATGTGCAAATCATTAATATACAGGGTGAATTCTAAGTCGTGAATCGTTGAAGCAAAATGTGAATCTATCCATGATTCTGTGAAACTTTTACTATGGGGCCAACTTTGTAATATGAAAAAAAAATGCTTCATGCATGAACAGCTATTTCGGTTCACGAATTAAAAATGTATGAACAGCTGGTTTTTTTTTGCATATTACAAAGTTGGCCCCATAGTAAAAGTTTCACAGAATCATGGATAGATTCACATTTTGCTTCAACGATTCACGACTTAGAATTCACCCTGTATATCATTTTGAAATTGCTATTTGCGTGTGAAAACTGAAGCTATAAAAAGTCGGGTTTTACAATTACAAAGCTTTAATTGTATATTTTTTTCAAGGAATTTCCCTTACCGTCAATAAATATGACGAATTTTTCCGATAGATACACAACTTTCTATTATAAAATATATAAATGCGCCTTTTAAAGTTTGACTTTTGTATGAAAAACGCATGGGAATGGATTGCAAAAAAATTGTACATAGTTAAGAGCTTTAATCTAATCTATGATTTTATTTTTTACAGTTTCATAACGGCAATTACCTACCCATATATTTTATATTAAGGCTCTTAACTATGTACAATTTTTTTGCAATCCACTCATGGGTGCTCAACACTTTTGACCGAGGCTGTATATGTAGATGTCATTCTTTACTTGGGAAAATGATGGTCGAGTTCTCTAACGCTCCTTTGAAAAGTCAAGTTACGCAATCAACCCTTGTTGAATGTACCTACATACCTATATGTAGGTACAGTCGCCCACACTCCTAACTGACCATTCGTGAACCTTATATCAGTGACATAAGGTTCACAAATGGTCAGTTAGGAGTGTGGGCGACTGTACATTCAACAAAGCGCAGAAATATTTTACGAATATTATCGAATTTCGTTTATGTAATTTCAAATTTAGCATATAGTTTGTAATAACAAGACAAGTTTTGTTTGAAAGTATTAAAAGTATGCATTATTCATGATTTATGTTTAGTAGAGTAAAAGACCCGAAGCAATAAAAACTATCTTGTTAGATATTCAGAAAATTCATTTTAACTTCTAGTTTAAGTGCATATTTAAGCTTTCATTTTTTATTAAAAGCATTGGAAACGCTTCAGAAAAAAATATTTGCTTAATTCGTATGTAAGTATGTAAATATAAGTAGCTATATAAGTAAGCGTAAGGCCTATGTCCAGCAGTGGACGTCTTTCGGCTGATATGATGATGATGATGATGATGATGCAAGTAAGTTATCCTTCTTTTGCAAACCATTTATCAGCCACTTGCCTGTCCGATCCGAACTGTGGCATATATTTACTTACTAGCTTCTGCCCGCGACTCCGTTTGCGTGAAACTCGTTTATAACGTAGCTCCATACAAAAATTTTGGAACTTCCGGGATAAAAGATATCCTGTATTTCCCCGGGACTCAACCTAGGTATATCTATACCAAATTTCATCTAAATCGGTTCAGTGGTTTTTAAAGTGAGAGAGGTAACAGACAGACATATATACAGACAGATACACACTTTCTCATTTATAATATTAGTATGAATTTAATATCGGTGTAAACGAATTTTATTGCACAACCAAGGTCTGATGATGGAAACAGAAGTCGTGTTTGGGCTCATTACAACCCTCTCAACAAAGAGTTGTCAGACGACTATGTAAAAAAACACAGTCGGTAATATATAAAAGCTTGTACTTTTAATTAAAAAAAATTGGTTAAACTTTTTACCAATTTTTGTTTTTCTCTCGCAAGTCTCTCGCCGTCAAGGTCGACGCAATCAACATGTTCACGATTCTTATGTCCTTCACAAAGGACAATAGCAGGGCGAAAAAATCGGATTCGATTATTACTTAAAAATTTTGCCTTAGTAAGTTTCTCATTATTTTACTAAACGAGAGAGTCGCTGCAGATATGAATGTGTCAATTTTCATTATAATTAGATTTTTAAATTTATACTGGCAAATTGCGTTTTATGTATTTTGGACAGAATGACTTAATTTGGCGCCGATGTACTTTGTAAAGGACTTAGTGAAAATCTCCAAAGAAATACCAGGGATTTATTTATTTATTTTTCGTAACTATTTGAAGCCCTAACTAACATATTCTGAAACTTTCAGAAGGATATTCCAGAAAAAGTACCTCTGGTAGGCAGGAGCTTATAGGTTTTTATACAAAAATTAAGGAAGGCAGTTTTTCAGCAATATCTCCAAAACTTTGAACCGATCATGTTCAAAATAATTTTCGGTAAAAGAATTTAATAAGCCCTATGTCCAAGATTTTTTTTCATATTTTTAAAATACACCGTTCAAAAATGAGAGGAGGGGGCATAATTTTAGTGACTTTCGGGGCGATCTTCGAATCTATTCACTTAATCAAAAAAATTGCTGAGAAAATTTATATTTATTTTGAAAGGCCTATCGATTAGTAACTAGACACGTGGGCTTACAATGTTTTTTTTTTTATTTTTTCTGTCATTTTAATTACAAAACTATGTAGCAGCTAACAAAATACACCTATCCTGAAAATTTTATTCAAATACACCTTATAGTTTTCGAGTAAAATGCCTGTGCCATACGGACAGACGGACAGACGGACATGACGAAACTATAAGGGTTCCGTTTTTGCCACTTTGGCTACGAACCCTAAAAATATATAGATAATACCCATTTTTATGTCCCACCAAGTTTCTACTAGGCTCACTTGGGTTCAACTCTCTAGAAGTGAGGCGAAATTACCAACATCTGACCACTGTGTGCAAAACCTTGAGGGGAGACAGTGACTGCCCGGACTTAGTGTCGAGGTTCGTGTAGCTCGCAGTACCTTTTGTGCCTAAGAATCTCCAAAGGCCGCGAATTCCTTATCTCTTAGCTGTCCCACAGCCGCGCACCGTGTCCCATAATAATCCTACTATCCTACTACTACTAATATTATAAACGTGAAAATTTGGATGTATGGATCTTTGGATGTATGGATCGATGGATGGATGTACGTTCCTCTTAATCACAAAAACTACTGGATGAATTTATATGAAAGTTTCCAGTTATGTACCTTATATATCATAATAGGACATAGGCTATAATTTATGTCAAATTTCATACCTTTTAGGGACGAAAAAGGGTATGAAACTTTGTATGGAGACCGAATAGTTTTGCTCGTTGCCTTTATCAGGTGCTGGGTCTCAAAATGTATGGGAAAACTGAAATCTGATTACGATTATTGAATACGTGATACTGGCACCACACTTGGGGTTGCGTGTTCGCGTTGCATCGTTGTCTCTCTTTTATGAAGGAAAAAGATGGAACACGAATATTTGGACAAATACCGCCAAGTGTGGTACCATGAGGCAATTTTTTTTAATGATCAAGTACGTACGCAGACGAAGTCGCGGGCAGAAGCTAGTAATAATATGTACACACACCATAGACACTTCGAGGACCCACCATGCTTAACGCGCTTCTGTCGCTGGGCATGATTGCCTGAAGTATTGTGAGACGATGGATAGTCAAGGGAGCCAATTATTATTAATATTTGTTTTTTCTCTGTTTTATAAAAGTGGAAATTGTACCAAATATTGGTATTGAAACAGCATTTTCCGTCGCCTTGGTGCAAACTATAATGATGTGTTAATTTAATGATGCAACAGCGCAGGATAAAGAGAAATAGAAGAGACAGGCATGAAGAGCCGGCCTCAGATACCTAAGGGCTTGTGCACAAATCACGCGAGGTTTTTTCGGCTACTTTTTGACCCCCCTTCCCCTTTGTGATAATTGGTGAGGTTCTTGTCTACCCCTCCCACCCCCCCCCCCCCCACATAACCTCACGTATATTTTTTCATTCTACCTAATTGTAAGATAACTAATTATGTTGTTGGTTTTTAATTTTAATACATTTTAATTAGATAAATAGTGTTATATATAGTAAATCTTGTTTACTTTTTTATTTTTACTCGTCTGGTAATTCTTAACTTCGTTCACTGTAGAAAAATACACGTGAGGTCTCCTTATACACCCCCCCCCCCCCCCCCCCCAACGTGATCTGTCGTGATTTTTTCCTGACCCCTCTTCCCCCCTATCGAACCTCGCGTGATTTGTGCACAAGCCCTAATGGGAATACCAAAAGGCTGAGGAGAAAAATAAATTATTTGTAATGAATGACATTTCGAAGTTTACGCAATATTTTACCCGCTATAGCTTTGCAGAGGTCGTCAATTAACCCGCACAATTTATCGTGTGTAGGTACGTCTGTCTGGCAATCAGGAGCAGTTGCGGTAATTGTCGCGATTAGAGCCAGTCGATTGGAGCTTTCATCTCGCCGACCGATGCGCGAGCGCCGCGTGACCATTACATTATTACATAACCCAAGTACGGGCCAGCGTTGCAGTCTACAAGCTATAAGACAGCAATAACTATGGTCATTCGACTACAACTGTGCGGATAAGCACTGCCGATGCCGTGTCAATCCTATCTCATGTATCTTGAGATACATGAGTTACGCGTAACAGGTCTAAATCTGTTTATTTTCCATGCCTTTATCGACCTACATACTCAGTTTTTTTTAATTTAACTTACCAATTCCTTATACGAGCCTGTCACAGTAACTCATGTAACTCTGTTTTTCCATAATAAATCATGGCTAAATACTGTACAATAAAAAACTTCAAACGGCGTTTTCTCAAAACTATGCTTTTTGAGATACATGAGATAGGCTTGACACGGCAGTGCAGCAGTGTTAGTCCAGGCAATGAACTGACAACTTGTATGGAATAAAACCGGCCAAGTGCGTGTCGGACCACGCAAAAGTTTCCGGTTCCGTGCCTATTAAAAAGGTCATATCGCCACAGAAATCTTACGGCACTTGCGTCCTTTTCTTTAAGAAAGGCAGTTTTTCAGCAATATTTCGAAAACCTTTGAACTGATCTTGTTCAAAATAATTTTCGGTTAAAGAATTGAATAAAGCCTTATGCCCATGATTTTTTTCATATTTTTAAATACACCGTTCAAAAATTAGAGGGGGGGACACAATTTTAGTGAGTTTCGGGGCAATTATCTCCAACTCTATTCACTTCATCAAAAAAAAAACAGTTTTATGTATGGAGTGCAGCCCTAAAAAAAATTGTTTAGTCATTTAATTACAAAACTATGTAGCGGCTAACAAAATGCACCTATCCTCAAAATTTTATGAAAATACACCTTATAAATTTCGAGTAAAATGCTTGTGACATACAGACGGACAGACGGCCATGACGAAACTATAAGGGTTCCGTTTTTGCCATTTTGGCTACGCATTACGCAACCCTTAAAACGAGACTGAAAGAGCACTTTGTCTTTCGTGTGTATCTCTCCCATTCATTGCTAAATTTAAAAAAAATCACTGTTTCTTTATCACAACGTGTGTCCCACCCTAGCGCCGTCCCACCTGCCCTAGGTTTCTTCTGTAACTTGTTTTAAGCTCACCTCAACGCTCACCCGCAATTATACTTTGACACCGCGATGCGTAGTAACTAAGCGTAGGTAGAGGTCTAGTTTCGTAACGGGTGACCGGCGCGGCGGGGTGGTATTTGCACGTAGCGAATGCCCTGGGCACGACGTCGTCGAGGGCTGGCGGAGCGGCCGCCGAGGCTGAGGCAGCAAAGCGCCGCAAATATGCAACTCTTGGCGAGAATTACGTATTTGCGGCGTTTGCCGTGGAGACCCCGGGTCCTTGGGGGCCGGATGCAATTAAGCTTTTTAAAAAGGTAAGCTATATGCTCATCCGGTCCTCTGGTGACCGTAGGGCTGGCTCGTTCCTCGCCCAGCGTATTGGCATTTCCATTCAGCGGGGCAACGCAGCCAGTCTTATGGGCACTTTGCCTGGTGGCAGCGATTTGGGATGTACATATAGTTTAGGTTCACATAGTTTAAGTTAGTTTTAGTTTTTAGGGTTCCGTAGCCAAAATGGCAAAAACGGAACCCTTATAGTTTCGTCATGTCCGTCTGTCCGTCTGTCCGTCTGTCCGTCTGTCCGTCTGTCCGTCTGTCCGTATGTCACAGGCATTTTACTCGAAAACTATAAGGTGTATTTGAATAAAATTTTGAGGATAGGTGTATTTTGTTAGCCGCTACAGTTTTGTAATTAAAATTACTAAAAAAAAATTTTTTAGGGGTGCACTCCATACATAAAACTAAAAGTCAAAAAATTTTTTTTCATTGTGACCCCCCGTGTGGCACATCAATCGATAGGCCTTTCAAAATAAATATAAGGTTTCTCAGATTTTTTTTTGATTAAGTGAATAGGGTCTGAGATAATCGCCCCGAAAGTCACTAAAATTCTGTCCCCCCCCCCTCTAATTTTTGAACGGTGTATTTTAAAAATATGAAAAAATTCATGGACACAGCGCTTATTAAGTTCATTCACCGAAAATTGTTTTGAACAAGATCGGATGAAAGGTTTCCGAGATATTGCTGAAAAACTGCCTTCGTCAAAGAAAAGGACGTAAGTGCCGTAAGATTTCTATGAAGATACGACCTTTTTAATAGGCACGGAACCCTTCGTTTTGCGTGGTCCGACACGCACTTGGCCGGTTTTTTTTTTGAACATTTTATTCAAAGTAAATACAAGATTATGATTAACATTAACTAAGATAAATTAAAACTAAGTTAAATCTAAAAAACCGGCCAAGTGCGTGTCGGACCACGCAAAACGAAGGGTTCCGTGCCTATTAAAAAGGTCGTATCGTCACAGAAATTTTACGGCACTTACGTCCTTTTCTTTGAGGAAGGCAGTTTTTCAGCAATATCTCGAAAACCTCTGAACCGATCTTGTTCAAAACAATTTTCGGTGAATGAAATTAATAAGCCCTATGTCCATGAATTTTTCCATATTTTTAAAATACACCGTTCAAAAATTAGAGGGGGGGGGACAGAATTTTAGTGACTTTCGGGGCGATTATCTTCGGCTCTATTCACTTAATCAAAAAAAATGCTAAGAAACATTATATTTATTTTGAAAGGCCTATCGATTGATGTGCCACACGGGGGGTCACAATGAAAAAATTTTTTTTGACTTTTAGTTTTATGTATGGAGTGCACCCCTAAAAAATTTTTTTTTGTCATTTTAATTACAAAACTATGTAGCGGCTAACAAAATACACCTATTCTCAAAATTTTATTCAAATACACCTTATAGTTTTCGAGTAAAATGCCTGTGACAGACGGACAGACGGACAGACGGACATGACGAAACTATAAGGGTTCCGTTTTTGCCATTTTGGCTACGGAACCCTAAAAAGGCAATCGAGGCATTGTATCGAGGATGCTGGCGGCATTTCCTCGCTGAATTGCAATGCTGATGCGTTGCGCGAGAAAGCCGCCAGCCCTTCGGTCACCAGTTACATCGACCAGACGTTTCGCGATGTCTGCAAATAACTTATGCGCACTGGGACCCCACGGACCGAGGGTCTCCACGCCAAAGGGTACAAAGTCATACTCTCTGCCGAGGCCTCTATATTTATTTTTTACATTTCAGATTTTAGTTAGTATATAAGTTTTTTATTTATTGTGTTCGTTTGTTGTTTCAGATAAATAAAATTTATCTTTCTTCCTTCCTCACACTTACCCAGCTGGATACCAAATTTCAACTTTCTAGGTCATCTGGAAGTAGGTTAGGTTTTTGATATGAGGTGAGTGAGTAATAACCGATTGAGCTATATTCATGAAATTTAGGTTTCTAGTTAACCTTAAGAGTTTTATTAAATGAAACAAATTCCATACGTGTTTAATAGAACTACAAATGTTTCGTGTAATATAATTTAACACACGGCCGCTGCTGCGTCGCCAGTTATCTTCTTTTAAACTTGGCTTGACACACTGCCACGTGTCTAAGATTTGTGCGCTATAATTTGGTCCGGAGGCTTTAGGAAAAGGGTGGAATAAAGCTTACAAAAATAACTTACCCCGCCAGGCGACCATTCGTTCTCGATAACAAGTTATTATTAAAACAGGGCACGTCAGTTTGCGTGACGCGGGGCTCTGACGTCACGATTTAGGGACATATTTACCTATAAAAAAAACCGGACAAGTGCGAGTTCAACTCGCGTGGTGAGGGTTCCGTATATAATCTAAATTTCATATTATATGGCACCTACGTAATTTCAGAAGCAAGTGCAAGAGTAAAAATTGCTATACTCTAAGCATCAGGCGCTCCATACAAAATACACAAAAATATTGAGAACTTTCCCGTCACTTTGAATACTCAAACTTCTTATCGGTTTTCCTGTAATATCCAGTTGCAAGGAACTATTTTCCAAATTTTTTCAGAATTTTAAGTCTAGTAGTTTCGAAGATAAGGGGGGGGGGGGGGGGGGGATTGTCATTTTCGTCTTTTTTCCTAAATTACTTCAAATCTGTTTTTGCTAAAACTGTTAAAAAAAATATCTGCGATGCTTACAACAACGGTAAAAGTTAATAAAAAAAAATTGTTTTCAGGTAAAGGCGTGTTGCCTGTTTAGACTTTTAAAATTTAGCTTATGTGAAATTTGCCAACAAATTGAATAGAAATTGTTGATTGTAAACGGAGCCTCCATGAAGGTATTTTTATCTCAACAATCTACAAAGACGCTCTTAAATCTACTTAAAATAGTACGAACTACACAGACCTCATTATTGCAATAGCCGTCGTTTACCTTCATCTCTTCAATGTGAATAAAAAATAAATTGAATACTCCAAGAATAATCGTTGAGCCCAATACCGAGGTTGAGCTCTCCAGGCTGCCGTAGATGGATCGATTCCTGCAGAATGCAAGGCCGCCGCCAAAGTCGTTGCCTTCTGTAATGAGACAAAAAAGAATTAAAATAAACGTACAGGGTGGACCATAACTCTTTTTACATTTCAAACTAAAATAAAATGAAAACTAATTATATCAGATGAAAACCGTTTATTAATTATGAAAACACATGAATAGGGATTTTTTTTTTAAATTACGTCATCCATATGTGATCCTTCATTATTTTGGCATTGCCGTAACCTGGAGCGAAAATTTTCAGTGACGGCCTGACAAGTGTTCCGAGAAATGTGGACCAAAAGTCCGTTAACTTTTGAATCGGTAGCTGCGTCGGGGAGCGGTGGCGGGAAGGTGAAGGACGCCATGGCACTAAATTCCCATTGGCCGCTCTTGCATTTCGTAACCCCGCCGCCTTACCCCGCCACCGCTCCCCGACGCAGCTACCGATTCTAAAGTTAACGGACTTTTGGTCCACATTTCTCGGAACACTTGTCAGGCCGTCACTGAAAATTTTCGCTCCAGGTTACGGCAATGCCAAAATAATGAAGGATCACATATGGATGACGTAATTTAAAAAAAAAATCCCTATTCATGTGTTTTCATAATTAATAAACGGTTTTCATCTGATATAATTAGTTTTCATTTTATTTTAGTTTGAAATGTAAAAAGAGTTAGGGTGAGCTATCCAAATGGGTTGAGGGAAAATGTCAGTTAGTATTAGGATATGGATTTTTTTGCTTCTAAGCAACCCATACATTTCAGAATGAAGACAAACTGTACACAAGTATTTTCAGGGAACCCTCAAGCATAAATATACCGACTAAACCCGGTCAAGTCAGTTAAATAGATAATTTAGCGTCGTTAATTATAGTTTACCTAGTTTTTTTTAGAATTAACTTGTATACGCCAGATTGAGCACATATTAACTAACCATCGGGGGGCACGGCAGTGCCCCCGCCAAGTCGAGCGCGAAGCAAACACTGCCGTACCATCCTTTACTGGAACCATTTCGCCGCATTTTCAGGCCCCTATTTGAGAACCTCTGGATAAGACCAGAACACAGAAATTTTCGTCATCCAGTAAGCTATAATCACATACTTAAAATACCCTTATAGTACCCTTCAACGGCCAAGTCACACAACATTAACTATAATAATAAAGATATCGCAGTAAGGAACCTTGGACTTGGCACGACTTTGTCTAGATTTCATTACTTTTTCGAGATAAACAAGCAGCTCCATCGAGACTTGGCTAGTTTTTTACAGAATGTTTTTGGTGGGTTTATTTTATAGTTTCAGACTTCAGTGCTGACAAATTCAGCTCATAGGTAAATTCTGTTTCAATAAAGTAAAAATACAAAATACCTTTTGGTCGTTGATAAAGTAATCCACAGCTACATTTTTTTTAATCTACACTATTTACTTATTAACTTCCTTAATAAAATCCAAATTTCGTGATTCCAAATTAATTCTTGTGATTTTGTATTTCAGCTCTCTGACCTATTTGGAATATATTCATCCTGTATGTATACTCGTACGTGGCACGTCGGCTTCCATAGGCGCGCGAACGTATTTGCAAAATGGAATAAAAATGCTAGCAGTATATTTGCGAAAAAAATAGGAAAAAATTCCGTGGCCACATAAATTCTCCAATTTTTGGGCGATGAGTTGGGTGTGTGTTTATATCGTGTGGTGGTCAAACTTTAGTTGGTACACTGTTGATGGACATTATTTTTCTAAGCAATTTCTTATCGACTTTATTTTTTTATTGACTGTAATTTACATCCTATTATTATTATTGTCTTATGCACTGTAATGACATGTGATATTATTAATATTGCGAATAAATGAATATTCATGAACGCCTGTTCGGTGAATTGAACAAGTGAATAATGTGGACCCTATCACGCGAACAGAATTAATAAAATAGTGTTTATATCGTAATAATTATGTAATAATTACAAATTCTGCCACGTAGTAGAAGAAATAGATCTAGCTAGCGGGGAAAAAATCACAACCAAGCTGTAACTACTCGAAGTATAGCTTAAAATATGGAAAATAGGGAAACGTACTTTTACCTCAGTGTTTTTCGTATTTGAACGCTGCAGCAAATCTGCAGCTTTTCTCTTCTACTCATGTGTATAGCACCATTCTTTTTGTATTTCTTTAAACGTCACGTCATATGTACAGTCAGGGATATTACAAACGTACACAAATAAGGACATACATATCTGTACACGCTTTTGTAGACAATAGAGTCCTGTACAGATATTTATGAACGTGTATTAATAGTTAATTAATACCCTGACTTTTTTTTATTGATTAAGACAAAAAGAAAATACATGATTACAACAAATTTATATTAGCTAATTTAAAGGTAGGTAATAATTTAGGGTAGGTAGTTATAGGTACAACTTATTTTACTGTACATAGGAGTTTCTGTTCCACGACATGGTCTGCATTTTCTGTGCAGATTAAGCTTTATTTAATCCACCTTTTCCAATATATTATACGTATCACTTATATACTTAGTGCAATATTATAAGGTATAATATATAGTAGGAATCAGTAGTTATGGCATATAATATGAAGTAAGTATTAATAAATATTCCGCAGATATTTGTACAATGTGCTTGTGGGTCGAGTTGTCTAATCACAGTTAAAAAGAGATATATTTATTTTGAATGTTAGAAAAACCATATTTAAAACAATGATAGTATTCACAAGTTCCATTTTTTAGTTACGATAGTTCCACAATGAATAAATACTAGGTACGCTAGAAGCCAGCCAAACAGGTATACAAATCGTTATTGTTCATGCGAAAATAACCGCCATCAAAAGGTCGGACTGGCCGTTAAAAATAAAAAGGTGCAAAACCGGACCATTTCCGATGCGTACACGTGGCTGCGATATCACCAAATCGTGTCTTTCTTACCGTACACTAGTCGTACAGACAGACACCAACATAAATTATCTATAATTGTCAAGAAGATATAAGTATTGTGTTATTTATTTATTTGTTGAATTCGGGCAACAATGCCGATATTACAAATAATTTATAGCCTTCATTAAGACAACATAACAGTGTGGCTGCGCTGCATCGTAAGCTCCGATGTAGTGTGCCATAAAACGTAAAATGTACCGGAACCGCTGAAACTCGGCACCCTACAGCCAGCCCCCCTATTCTGTAACTTATTTAAGCTCACCTCAACGCTCACCCACAAATATATCTTGACACCGCGATGCGTAGTAACTAAGCGTAGGCAGAGGTCTAGTTTCGTATCGTAACGAGTGACCGGCGGGGTGAGCCGCATTTGCGCGTAGCGAATAACAGCCCCTATTTCACCAAATTGACAATTGTCGCCTGACAATGACAATTCAACTTACATGGCTGCGTCGACAGGTTAAGGTGGTTGCTGGACAGCTTATTGACCCAGCAATGAACGTGGAATTGTCATTGTCAGGTGACAATTGTCAAGATGGTGAAATAGGGCCCAGCTCTGCCACCACCACACCACACCCTCAATGTGTAGTTAATCTTCTGATTGTTATGAGTACGTTGTCCACCGTATTTTACCATACATTTTGGTCGCCGAAACTCCAAACATGACACTGCAAGGCCCTAGGAGGATTCGCTATGCTGACACAAATGCTTATTATCCTCAGAAGCTCTGGTCAATAGGAACATAAAAATATGTACAGGGTTATATTGCTGATCGTACGTGCTGCGTGCACACTTGCGCAGGCGGCGGTCGGGCCCAGCGCTGGGCGTGGGAGCGGGAACCGGCTCAGCCTTTGTTCCAGTCGTCCTACGAGCCTGTCACGCTGAATGGCGCCATCAAGCTATTTGTATAGACGTGAAAGCCTTAATTAATGTCTAATGGCGGCGTGAAAAAGCCGCTCTGCCGTGTCAATCCTATCTCATGTATCTTGAGATACATGAGTTACGCGTAACAGGTCTAAATCTGTTTATTTTCCATGCCTTTATCGACTTACATACTCAGTTTTTTTAATTTAACTTACCAATTCCTTATACGAGCCTGTCACGTAACTCATGTAACTCTGTTTTTACCATAGTAAATCATGGCTAAATACTGTACAAAAAAAAACTTCAAACGGCGTTTTCTCAAAACTACGCTTTTTGAGATACTTACATGAGGTATTTAGGCTTGACACGGAAGCGCTGTCTGATTTTTGTTGCATTAAACTATACATGTATTATAACTTACGTTACATATCATGGCATTCAGGCATTTGATTAACATCTTTAAAAGTGCCGTATGTACAATGATAATGTTTCAAGTTTGAAAGATCACCGATATAACGATTTTCTCAGAAAATGTTTTTTCATTCCATTGAATCTATATATTGGGGTGTAACGTAGCCAACATAGTTTTTAATTAGCCGCGTAACTAAATATTTAAACTACACATAATAATTGTGCATTTAAAAAGTTAAAGGTACGAGTCTCACAGGTACGTTTTAATTTATACAAACACTTAACATTACACTATTTCATCGTGACCGAGGGCGGCACCTATCACTCCCTCGACACTAACTGGAGCACACGTCGACTTCATTCGCCCACTCTTGTTAATGACCCCAAACCACTTGACCCCATGACTCTTTAAATGTTTCACATAATGAACGCGAACACCCCATTTGTATAGCTATATTTATGACTTAAGTTATAACTACAGCTCAAACTTTCAGAGGCTTTAGGCTTATAATATAACTACTAAATTGCATTTTACCTCTTCATCAATATTCCCAGATCTCAAAACTTCTTGGTTTCAAAATACCTAAATTGCTGAATGCCTGATTTTTAGGGTTCCGTAGCCAAAATGGCAAAAACGGAACCCTTATAGTTTCGTCATGTCCGTCTGTCCGTCTGTCCGTCTGTCCGTCTGTCCGTATGTCACAGGCATTTTACTCGAAAACTATAAGGTGTATTGGAATAAAATTTTGAGGATAGGTGTATTTTGTTAGCCGCTACATGGTTTTGTAATTAAAAAGACAAAAAAAAATATTTTTAGGGGTGCACTCCATACATAAAACTAAAAGTCAAAATTTTTTTTTTCATTGTGACCCCCCGTGTGGCACATCAATCGATAGGCCTTTCAAAATAAATATAAGGTTTCTTAGCATTTTTTTTGATTAAGTGAATGGGGTCGGAGATAATCGCCCCGAAAGTCACTAAAATTCTGTCCCCCCCCCTCTAATTTTTGAACGGTGTATTTTAAAAATATGGAAAAATTCATGGACATAGGGCTTATTAATTTCATTCACCGAAAATTGTTTTGAACAAGATCGGTTCAGAGGTTTTCGAGATATTGCTGAAAAACTGCCTTCCTCAAAGAAAAGGACGTAAGTGCCGTAAAATTTCTGTGACGATACGACCTTTTTAATAGGCACGGAACCCTTCGTTTTGCGTGGTCCGACACGCACTTGGCCGGTTTTTTATCTTAAAACACAGGAATCTTAATATGGCCGAATTTCAAAATAGCTTAGACTCATAATGCCTAAACTTCAAAACTTCAAATGTAAAAATACCTAAATTTGTATACCACGGAGATTCTCAATTTATTACATAAGATGAATATCTCTTTTTCTTTTGTCATTTCCGTCATTCGTTATTTGCAAACGCACAATTGCAAACGTGCAAATGCACAATTCCTTTGAAGGAATTGTCTAAATAGGTACCTAAAGATTTAAATAAATCTTTAGGTATTTAGAGAATATGACGTTTTAGGTCAAAGTCATAATGAATTTTGTTCATTTTAAGAATGAGACAATATGACATTTAGGTATTATGAGCCCATGGTAAAGGTTATGACGTCTAAAAGTAATTTCAATCTAATTTAAAGTCAATACCACTTAATGACATAATCCGCCGGTCTCTTGCCAGCATCAATGTGCCTGCTCTTCTTGAGCCGCCTGGCATTGTCAGAGATGATGGCAAAAGACCTGATGGTGCGTCTCTGGTTCCGTGGAGGTTGGGACGGATGCTTGTGTGGGACGCTACATGTGTAGACACACTGGCACCGTCTCACCTCCAACGGACTACTTCTAAAGCGGGTGCAGCGGCGGAAAACGCCGAAAATCTGAAATGTAATAAATATACAGGCCTCGGCAGAGAGTACGACTTTGTACCTTTTGGCGTCGAGACCCTCGGTCCGTGGGGTCCCAGTGCGCATAAGTTATTTGCAGAAATCGCGAAACGTCTGTTCGATGTAACTGGTGACCGAAGAGCTGGCGGCTTTCTTGCGCAACGCATCAGCATTGCAATTCAGCGAAGAAATGCCGCCAGCATCCTCGGTACAATGCCTCGAGGGCCTTTTTAGGGTTCCGTAGCCAAAATGGCAAAAACGGAACCCTTATAGATTCGTCATGTCCGTCTGTCCGTCTGTCCGTCTGTCCGTCTGTCCGCATGTCACAGGCATTTTACTCGAAAACTATAAGGTGTATTTGAATAAAATTTTGAGGATAGGTGTATTTTGTTAGCCGCTACATAGTTTTGTAATTAAAATGACAAAAAAAAATTTTTTTAGGGGTGCTCTCCATACATAAAACTAAAAGTCAAAAAAAAATTTTTCATTGTGACCCCCCGTGTGGCACATCAATCGATAGGCCTTTCAAAATAAATATAAGGTTTCTTAGCATTTTTTTTGATTAAGTGAATAGGGTCGGAGATAATCGCCCCGAAAGTCACTAAAATTCTGTCCCCCCCCCCTCTAATTTTTGAACGGTGTATTTTAAAAATATGGAAAAATTCATGGACATAGGGCTTATTAATTTCATTCACCGAAAATTGTTTTGAACAAGATCGGTTCAAAGGTTTTCGAGATATTGCTGAAAAACTGCCTTCCTCAAAGAAAAGGATGTAAGTGCCGTAAAATTTCTGTGACGATACGACCTTTTTAATAGGCACGGAACCCTTCGTTTTGCGTGGTCCGACACGCACTTGGCCGGTTTTTTAGATTTAACTTAGTTTTAATTTATCTTAGTTAATGTTCATTATAATCTTGTATTCACTTTTAATAAATACTTTAAGATAGTCCCATTTAAAGTCAATTATTTTAATTCTGCGGGTAAGTACTTCTTTCCTGTGGACGGTGAAAATTTACCCTTTCAAGAATCACCCAAAACATACAAAAAAAGATCATGAATAAGTACCGACTAGACAAAAGTATTCAGACATTTCTGTTCGTTTGTTACATCAATATTTCACAAATAGACAGGTAAAGTAGAGCTCATTCAATTTCCCGTGATCAATTACGTATTGTGGAGATATGTAAAACGTGTTTGGCCATAAATCCCGGGCCGGCCCGGTCCGAAGCCGGAATAAATAAAGCCCGCCTGCAATATTCACGCCGAGATAGAGATCGGATTCCGCGCAAAATAGCCCGGGTTGGCCGTTTCACCTACTGATACAATCTATATTATTGCATATGCTGTATTCTGCATTCTGCTGCAATACTAATTTACAGCAGTAACCTATATCTGTGTGCCTCACTAGACCAACTTCAAAGATGTTTGGCGTTCATCATATATAAACCGACGCCACGTTCTAGAATTTAAAACCTGTAATGTTTATCTTCGTAGATTTATGCTTGTCAGAAGGCTACGGAATTTATACCGATGGCAAAAATGTGACCATCATAGTCTACGTGATGCTATGTTGATTGGATGGACAAGTGCACGACCCAAGGCTCATTATTCAATTAAATGTATACAAGTGAGGAATTCCCTTCCTCAATCCAGTTGAATTCACATCAGCAGGTTGCCGGCGCATTAACTGCATTCCTTTAAATGGAATAAGGTCATTAACTCATCGTAATTATAATATAAATGAGGCTATCCGCAGCAGAACCAAGGTAACCGATATAGCCCTCCGAATTGCTAAACTTAAGTGGCAGTGGGCACATTGCACGTAGAACCGATGGCCGTTGGGGCGGAAAGGTTCTCGAGTGGCGACCACGTACCAGAAGGCGCGGCGTGGGTAGGCCCCCCACAAGGTGGACTGATGACCTGGTAAAGGTCGCGAGAGTCCGCTGGATGCGGGTGGCGCAGGACCGGTCAATTTGGCACTCTCTGGACGTCTTTCGGCTGATATGATGATATGAATTATAATATAAATCAATTCGTTATTAAATACATACCTAAAAGTATTTACAATTATATACTAGTGCGCCTATTACACAGTTATATTATTTGGTTCGTTTCCGTAACCTCATTTTTAGGGTTCCGTACCTTAAAAGGAAAAAAAACGGAACCCTTATAGAATCACTCGTGCGTCTGTCTGTCACAGCCGATTTGCTCCGAAACTACTGGACCGATTGAGTCAACTACTTCAGCAATGTAGACCGAAAAACGTTTGGTACGGAAAGCGACAAACACGAATGTAATAAACTGCAGTTGCGTTCAACTGCAACCCATATTGTGTAGAATAGAATCACCAATAGGAAGAATCCCGATTGCATTAAAATAACGGCTGTGTGGAATCACGAATCAAGTAAACTGCAGTTGTGTGGAATCCATTAAATAAATAAATATCGTGGGACAATTCACACCAATTGATCTAGTCCCAAACTAGGCAAAGCCTGTACTATGGGTACTAGACAACGGATAAACATACTTATATAGATAAATACATACTTAAATAGATATTCAACATCCAAGACTCGAGAACAAACATTCGTAGTCATCATACAAATATCTGCCCCGACCGGGATCGAACCCGGGACCTCAAGCTTCATAGTCAGGTTCTCTAACCACTAGGCTATTCGGTCGTCAATATTGTATGGGAATCACGAATAGGAAGAGTAAAGTTGCGTTTGTGTAATCGATCGCATAAGTCACGAAAAGTTCCCCCTTAACGTGTTTAGGATTAAGCTAGGTCATGTTACGCAAAGCTCTACTAACATTGGCCCAAGTTTGAGTTTCCGATACAAAATCATTAGTCTCCATAAAGGCGAAACTTATAACTTTAATAGGGGTGTGACCGAAGATTTTTTACGATGCCATTCGAACCAGTTTTTGGAGAGGAACAAATGTTTGTATGGGAGCAACTACTATAATTAAAGAACATAAATAGGTATAATATACCCAATAATTTGAGTCACAGCTTGCTATTTGTACTAATCGTATGGAAAATCAAGTAAATTGCTGTTTCGGTCGCGAAATAAATACTGCGATTAGGTCCACAGTTGTCGTACAATTTTGTTTTATAAAAGCGTAAGGATACTATTGTACTTACTTTAAATTTACTCTTGAATAATAATAAAAAATCCATATTTTTTCTAAACTTTGAAGTTCCATATCTTTTTATGATTGTAAATTTGATGGTTCTTTATTTATTTAGTAACACCAGGTTATGAATTTTAACATGAGTCTGCACCCCTTTTATGTTAATGTTCGTTCAAAGCCCGGAGACTGCGAGCATTAATATGGATGCGCGGATTAGTCGAGCAGTCTGATCTGAAAGACAGACAGGCAGTGAAGAACAATTTATTGTGTACAGACAGAGTACCTTCAAGACAGACTAACTAAATGTATGATCGAGATTCCAAAGTTAATCCTAAGACACGCTTAAAGAGATAATAAACGGTAATATAATGAAATAGAAGGTTACAATTAACAACGAAATAATTGAAAGTATTGAACACCTACTAAAAATCGAAATAGTAAGTATTCTACATAAGTATCCAAGTGCATAAAACGGGAACAATTTAGGTATGAATACAGCAAATTCAATACACTATGCACCCATTTTTTCGGTGTTGAATGCAGTATATTTTTTTTAGAAACAGGAAATAGTTACAATATTGTTTGTTATTTTGAGCCCGAACTTAAATTGCAAAAATACTTGAGATCGACTACATCTCTATATCAATCACATATCGACATGTCAACGGCAAATACGAGTCCAGTGGACATTCTTGCATTTGAAACTGCACAAAACATGGTATTTCTATAACTGTTTTGTCCATATAGAAATATCCTTATCCAGCTACAGCGGTCAGCAATAAATTACATTTTAATTGCCACTTGCCATAAACGACAAGATGTCTTTCCATTTGCTTGGCCTATTCAGCGTCAGTATTCATGCCACCTGCTCCTACACACGTGACAGTGCATATGCCTGAAAGAGATAGGAATAGAGCTGGCGATGTCCAGCATAGATTTAGTTCATGCTAACTGTAGTCAAGTTGTTTTATGAGATGTTCGTTCAGCCAGCGGTGCTATGGGCCTACGTTCTTTAATTTTCAATCCATTATTCTATAAAGAATACGGAATGTGGATTTTTTCCACAATTGTATCTTCTGACCTTTACCTTTTCATGTTAAAACTGCTTGACCGATATGAACATAAACTGAGTCTGTAACATTACTCCGACGCGCGCACCGCGCCACCAATCACCTCATTTGTCTATAAAAGTTTTTTTTTATAATACGCCGATGGCAAACAAGCATACGGTCTGCCTGATGGCAAGCTGACACCATAGCCTATG
The DNA here is from genome assembly GCA_932294315.1 of Epinotia nisella. NCBI lineage: Eukaryota > Metazoa > Arthropoda > Insecta > Lepidoptera > Tortricidae > Epinotia > Epinotia nisella. The sequence continues at coordinate 23,638,037 of OW028679.1, forward strand.
CATCCAAAAAAATCACAGGCGCATTGCCGACCGGTCAATTTGGAACTCTCTAGGGGAGGCCTATGTCCAGCAGTGGACGTCTTTCGGCTGATATGATGCATTGCCGACTCTTTATTGATTTGAGGATTCGTTATGTCGATAGCTAGAGACGAACGCGGGTCTCTTACTCTTAACATCGGGAGCTCTGCGACCTTAATTGAAAAACGTATTGATACTAATATTTGTTGTACTAGTTTCTACCTAAATAAATATCAATACGTCGAGTGAAATAGGCTTCCCGATCAGTTGATCCTCCTGCAGCGGACTGAGATTAGAGCCTCCGTAATTAAATTGCAACTTCGTTAACATTTCTAATCAACCAATATCCGTTCATCGCCAACTAGAGGATAAACGGCGTGGGCGTAATTTATCTTCTGCATTAGACTTAAACCCGTGAAGCAACCAGCAAACCCCTATTTCACCCATCGTAAATTAAAACAAGGTAAGGATTTCCGGTGACACCTTGTGACGTCAGTGTATCTGACCCACGTCATCAGAATCTTAAAAATGATGGTCTGACAGTGTGTTGCCACTTTGAGAAAGTAATTAAATTACCCGAGTCAATTGCATTACTACACTTACGTTCAATAAATATTTACGTTGTACTACTAATTTTATACAGATGACTGTGTTTTCACACCAAATCAATAGTTAAACTATGTAGCTATCATTTTTAGGGTTCCGTAGCCAAAATGGCAAAAACGGAACCCTTATAGTTTCGTCATGTCCGTCTGTCCGTCTGTCCGTCTGTCCGTCTGTCCGTCTGTCCGTCTGTCCGTCTGTCCGTATGTCACAGGCATTTTACTCGAAAACTATAAGGTGTATTTGAATAAAATTTTGAGGATAGGTGTATTTTGTTAGCCGCTACATAGTTTTGTAATTAAAATGACAAAAAAAAATTTTTTTAGGGGTGCACTCCATACATAAAACTAAAAGTCAAAAATTTTTTTTTCATTGTGACCCCCCGTGTGGCACATCAATCGATAGGCCTTTCAAAATAAATATAAGGTTTCTCAGCAATTTTTTTGATTAAGTGAATAGAGTCGGAGATAATCGTCCCGAAAGTCACTAAAATTCTGTCCCCCCCCCTCTAATTTTTGAACCGTGCATTGTAAAAATATGAAAAAAATCATGGACGTAGGGCTTATTAAATTCTTTCAGCGAAAATTGTTTTGAACAAGATCGGTTCAAATGTTTTCGAGATATTGCTGAAAAACTGGCTTCCTTAAAGAAAAGGACGTAAGCGCCGTAAGATTTCTGTGACGATACGACCTTTTTAATAAAGAAAGAAAAGAAGAAAAGAAGACATTTATATTAATAGGCACGGAACCCTTCGTTTTGCGTGGTCCGACACGCACTTGGCCGGTTTTTTTTAAATATGAATCGTGCACTAAAAATACTAATTGTGTCAGTTCATAGCAACATTTGCGTGCCAACTTTGCACAATGGCAACATTTGTGTGACGTGACGTAAGTAGCTCAGCTAGTCGATCATGTAAGGCCTGAATCACACTGGCGCGGCTTGCGGTGGCGGTCAATAGTAAATTGACAGCTATTGACAAGTTTACTATTGACCGCCGCGGCCAGGTCGCGCAAGTCTGTGAATCCTGTTTTGAATTAGAATGAATAAGAGAAAAAAAAATGGTCGATAGGATGGGTCACCACGGCCTTGGTTGCTTGAAAAGCGCCGGCTGCATATCCCGTCACTCCTGCCTCAACGACTTCATCTCTGGTCAGTGTCAGCGTGCCGGCCACATTAGAGCCTAATGGCCTAGCACGTGATGACGGCAAGAGACTCGACGGGATGACTCTCGTGCCTTGGCAACAGGGACGGGATCTCTGTTAGTCTGGGATGCTATACGTGTGTTGATTGGATACCCTAACGCCGTCCCACCTGGGCACGATGTCGTCGAGGGCTGGCGGAGCAGCCACCGAGGCTGAGGCAGCATAGCGCCGCAAATGTGCAACTCTTGGCGAGAATTACATATTTGCGGCGTTTGCCGTGGAGACCCCGGGTCCTTGGGGGCCGGAGAATCCGGATGCAATTAAACTTTTTTAAAAAAGCTAAGCTATATGCTCATCCGGTCCTCTGGTGACCGTATCGCTGGCTCGTTCCTCGCACAGCGTATTGGCAATATATGGCATTGCCATTCAGCGGAGCAACGCAGCCAGTCTTATGGGTACTTTGATTTGGGGGAAATATGTATACATAGTTTAGCTTCACATAGTTTAAGTTAGTTTTAGTTTTTTTTACTCCTAAATTACTACTAATCTATAAAAAATTTAAACACATAAAAAATAAGAGAAAAGTCCACAAGTTACGGATTGGTATTTTCAGCACGACTTTTATCAGCCTATGACATAACAGCGGTCATCTGCTTTGTGCGGCAACCAACCTTGCCTTTCCTGCACTGTTTGTTTATTCTTGAACAGCATCGCAACTTTGCATTCATGCCCACGCAAAATGGAATGAATTACAAACAAGTGCGTGTCGGACTACGCAAAACGAAGGGTTCCGTGCCTATTAAAAAGGTCGTATCATCACAGAAATTTTACGGCACTTACGTCCTTTTCTTTGAGGAAGGCAGTTTTTCAGCAATATCTCAAAAACCTCTGAACCGATCTTGTTCAAAATAATTTTCGGTGAATGAAATAAATAAGCCCTATGTCCATGAATTTTTCCATATTTTTAAAATACACCGTTCAAAAATTAGAGGGGGGGACAGAATTTTAGTGACTTTCGGGGCGATTATCTCCGGCTCTATTCACTTAATCAAAAAAAATTCTAAGAAACCTTATATTTATTTTGAAAGGCCTATCGATTTATGTGCCACACGGGGGGTCACAATGAAAAAAAAAAATTTTGACTTTTAGTTTTATGTATGGAGTGCACCCCTAAAAAAATTTTTTTTTGTCATTTTAATTACAAAACTGTGTAGCGGCTAACAAAATACACCTTTCCTCAAAATTTTATTCAAATAAACCTTATAGTTTTCGAGTAAAATGCCTGTGACATACGGACAGACGGACAGACGGACAGACGGACAGACGGACAGACGGACAGACGGACAGACGGACAGACGGACATGACGAAACTATAAGGGTTCCGTTTTTGCCATTTTGGCTACGGAACCCTAAAAAGTAAACAGCGGAGCGCCTCGCTAAGCAAACTGTGGGCCTCGCTCAAACAATGAGCTGTCTACAACACGGCCTAAGATAAGTACACCTATTTATTGCAGTCGCCGACTGTAGTACTAATTCACAAGTTGTATCGACTCATCTCACTACTCTTTTCTTATTTCATATCATCCTGTTGTTAGGGAGCCCTTTTGCATGTAATTCGACCCTGTGGAAACTTTTTTACAATCTCCTCTTTGCCAATACTCGTACCTGCTCTAGTGCTTGTACCAATTCAAATGCAAATTATTTATTTCGGACAACTTGGTCCTTATTTTGTTAGTAATTACAGTATTAACATAAACCTCGGGTCAGTATTTATAAGATAAAACAATAAAAGCGGCGCGTTGGAGCGGGGCGACAGGCGCGTGCAGGGCTGTTATTCGCTACGCGGTCATGCGCCTCACCCCACGCATCACGCCTAACGAAACTAAGACCTCTACCTACGCTTAGTTACTACGCTTAGTTAGTCAAGATATATTTGTGGGTGAGCGTTGAGGTGAGCTTAAAACAAATTACAGAATAGGGGGGCATCTGCGCATGCCGCCTCACCAGCGGCGAATCCCAGCGCTGGGCTAGCGTGCTCAAGATGCTGTTTGAGCTGCCGCGGCTGCGGTTGATCCAATGATGGGATCTAAAATTGTTGGACCTCAGCGGGTGTACTGGGCGTTGTATGTGCTGTGTAGTGATGTATCAGGTGTGGTGCTAATTAGGTTATTAACTAGTGTTTTGGCGAAGGCTTAAGATAAATCCATACGGAGTGACGAGTAATCGGAGGCCAGACTAAAGGGCCATTTACTTGGTTGCATCACATACAAGTTATACATTGCAGGGTTTAAATGAATTCATCGTATTTCTCTAGCCCGCAGCCCCGCAATGTAATGAAAATCGCATACGAGTTGCAGCATGTAAATGGCCTATTATAATGGTAAGCCTAGGGTGAGCTGCCGGCAAGCGTTGCGAATGAACCAGCTGGACCCATTCGCATTTAACTACCTTAACTACGAGTATGTTGACTCGCAGATACGCAGACCTCCCGCAGCGAACCTGATATTCATAGACGCTTTTCAACCATTCGTCTTAGGATAACCAGTATAAGTAAAAAGTTTATTTGACAATCATATCACGACCCTGAGTCCTGTGCTAGGAAACCCTGTGTTACAGGACTCAGTTTCGTTTCAATAATGTTTGCACTTAAGTAGTTTGCAAGTTATACAGATGAGGTGCGTGCGTGCGTGCGTGCGTGTGTGTGTGCGTGTGTGTGTGTGTGCGCGTGTGTGTGTGTGCGTGTGCGTGTGCGCGTGTGTGCGCGTGCGTGCGTGCGCGAGCGCGTGCGTGCGTGCGCGAGCGCGTGCGTGCGCGTGTGTGCGTGCGTGCGTGCGAGCGTGTGTGCGTGTGTGTGCGTGCGTGCGTGCGTGTGTGCGTGTGTGTGTGTGTGTGTGTGTGTGGTTAAGATATAGTAAATAAAAATAAGACAATGTGTATGATAAATGATAATATATACGCTAATGAGAATAACAATAATTACTTTGTCACGACCAGAAGGAGTTCGGTCTCGTGATAATCAAGTTGCATGAGCCACTTTCTCAGCAGAGCCTTACTAGGGAGCCTTGTGATTTGATGATGCTTGCTAAGAGTTCTCATGGCTAATGGGGAAACAAAAGCGTGGAATCTTTGAGCAAACTTCGTATGCGTCTTCGGCGTTTTCCAACGTTGGCGCCGTCTTATGTCCGCCAAGAAGATCTTGTCGTGCTTATACGCAGTTATTAAGAATCTCAGGCTCCAGATATATTAGGGCGGAGAGATGCGGTGCGCCGTAGGTTATGAATTGCATTGCATAGCAGCCTACCTTCGCGTGCGCTAAATAGCCTGAAAACGTTTTATATGAACTTTAAATTACGCATTTACTTACGACGATGATATACTAAGCTTCAAGGCGAGGCGGTTAAGCTAAATATAGCCTCAAGTACCTACGTATTATGGGACCACAATTATGACTTTTCACTTAGAAGGCCGTTCTGTAATTTAAGCTACTGTTACACATGCTCTAGAATAGCATGCTAAAAAGCGTGCTATCAGTATGCTTAATATGAGCATGCTTATGAACTGTTTACATTTGCTAGCAATAAGCATGCTAGTTTTAAGTACGCTCCTGAATAAGCATGCTCAAAGCAAACACTCCAATACACATGCCAGTTGATAGCGTGCTCTCTGCCAGTTCAAACAAAACCATGGAAAATCAAGCATCCATCCGCATGAAGCTGAATAAAATTATTCTTTTTCTGTCGATGTAATGCATCCAAAAACTTCTCTCAGCTAGAAAGAGGAAAAGAAGACTAGGAAGTGACATATAAAAATAGACTGATCGATATTAGCATGCTCAATAAGCAAACCTGTTCACACGCGCTAAAAGCGCGTCCCCTTCCACCCGCGCTGCAGGTAGCATGCCTAAAAATCGCACGACCGGCGATTTTTGAGCAAACTCGAAATGAGCATGCTCATTATTAGCAATGTTTATACACACATGCTACTAAGTAGCAATTGCTCAATAGTGGCATGCGTTCGTGCTAGTAATCAGCATGTGTAACAGTAGCTTTAGACAAGATGCAAAGCATGGAAAAGTTGGAATTCCTTTGAAGATCATTAGGAACTTTGCCTAACGGGTGTTCATTTCAGAACTCAAATTAATCAGGCATGTTGGTTTCAACTTTAACTATGGTAAGCATCTTAGTACGTAGCAGAGAGGATGCCTGAGGCGTGCCTGAGCTCTAACATGCTCAGATATTCATAGAATAACATGCACCGCCTGAAAGTTATCTCTAGTATAATATGGCCCAGAAATCATTGCCAACTGTGTGTTATGAGAGGTCAGATTTATATTAGCTTTCTTTAGCGATGCGTTGTGAATGTCTTGAGTTTTGACATGGGGCATGGCCGGTAATATGTACAGTCGACTACAAAGAGAAATATACGGCCAAAGTTACAAAAATATGTATACACGACCTTAATGTTAAGGCAATAGAGTCGTGCATACATATTTTTGTAACTTTGGCCGTATATTTCTCTTTGTCGTCGACTGTACACGTGGGAGACTGCCTCTTTGGGAGTAGCTTTCAGGTGAACAGCGCGCTAATATGGCCAAGTTCGTTTAAACCATTGATTAATTAATAAAATAAGTACCTACCTAAGCATTAAGTTTTTGGAAGACATGTCACAACAATAATTATTTTAAGTGTAATTTGTATTAAACACAAATATCAGGAAGCATAAGCTTATATACCCGGTTTATTAAACACCGACGCAAAAAGAGGGGTATTGTAAGTTTGACGTGTCTGTGTGTCTGTGTATCTGTGTGTCTGTCTGTGGCATCGTAGCTCCTAAACGATTTGAATGCGGTTTTTTTGTCTGACGTGATCGAGATGGTTCTTAGCTACGTTTCAACAAAATCGGTTCAGTTGCTTTTGAGATATTGAACTTAGAAATGAAAATGTCGGGGATATTTCAACTTTTCTAAGTTGTTATCCCTTTCTAACTCGAACTAATTTTCCTCGCGACGCAAAACGAACAGGAACAAGGACGTTAATTTTTCCCAATTAAGCATATTTCTGCAACAAGGAACAGACGCTTCATCTAATCATCTACTCAGGACCTCAATCTAGTTTATCTCTTTTACGTCCTAGTTACATTTCAATTTGTTTCACCATCTCGTTCTGGCTCTACGCGTGTAGAAGCGAGCGCGGAACACAATGAAACATGGTTGATATCTGAAGCAACAAATGAATATAGACTTGTAGGGCTGTTATTCGCACCGCACTAATGCGCCTGACCTCACCTGTCACGCTTAACGAAACTCTACCTACGCTTAGTTACTACGAGTCGCGGCGTCAAGATATATTTGTCTCAGAACGGTGAGGCGAGGTTAAAACAAGTTACAGAATAGCAGTGCAGCGCTGCCCCCCTATTCTGTAACTTGTTTAAGCTCACCTCAACGCTCAACCACAAATATGTCTTGACACCGCGATGCGTAGTAACTAAGTGTAGGCAGAGGTCTAGTTTCGTAACGGGTGACCGGCGGGGTGAGCCGCATTTGCGCGTAGCGAATAACAGCCCCACGCGTCACGCCTAACGAAACTAGACCTCTACCTACGCTTAGTTACTACGTATCGCGGTGTCAAGATATATTTGTGGGTGAGCGTTGAGGAGAGCTTAAAGCAAGTTACAGAATAGCGAGGAACGTTGAACGTTCCCTCTTAGAGGAGGAAGGTAACAAGGACATATTCAGCTTGTATATGGATAATATTTGTTTCTCTTGCAAAAGGTATCATGCTAATTGTCTGAATTGTCGCAAGGAGAGCGGACTTTGCCACTTGGCAACTAATTGAACGCGTTGCTAATGCGCCTATTTAAATTTTACAATCTGCAGTCGGCGAGTGGAAGAGTAGGTATAGATGACTTACACAGCAGTAAATTTCTTAGTCTGTGTACTTGTTAATATCAAGTCTCTTTTGCGTGAATGGTGCATTTGACAAATGGCAATAGAAAATGTAAGATCGTTTAACGATAACGAGCGCCTTTAGAATGTCTATTTCTTTTCTATCATTTGGTGCGGCCGAGTGCAGCTTTTGTATCGCTCTGAGCTATTGTATCGCTTGTACGAGCTAGTAACTACCGAAAGACGTCCACTGCTGGACATAAGCCTCCCCGAAGAGTGCCATAATGGCCGGTCCTGCGCCACCCGCATCCAGCGGACTCCCGGAGTTCGACTTGTGTTGTTTTAGTCGTTGTCAAGTATTGAGTTTTTAGGGTTCCGTAGCGGAAAACGGAACCCTTATAGTTTCATCATGTCCATCTGTCCATCTGTCCGTCTGGCCGTCTGTCCGTCTGTCCGTATGTCACAGGCATTTTATATATCCTTTTCCTTGACATTGGCATTCGCACATTCGCGTCCTAAAAGTTCGCATTCGCATTCGCGAATGTGATAAATCAGACATTCGGAACATCCCTGCTTCATTTTACTATTTAGATAAAGCCCAGGTAAGTTATATCTGATTAGGATTGACATTACATTGGGATAATCGATGATATCTGTCCCGATACACAAATACATATTATTTTAATAATTTCGTATAATATATTTATTTATTTCAATCAGGCAACCAATATTGATTCAACCGTTAGCTTTTTGGGATCGTTATTAAATCAACCTTCACCTCACTATATGGCTTCATAAGATATTTCCCAATATCTTGAAGAGATCATAGGTTATTGCAAAAAAATATCAATCAAATCTAAATAATAAATAAATTATTGAATATATTATACTCAATTATATTTTTGTCGAAGAGATAGAAAACACTTGGCATTTTAAACAACGGTGTAGCAAACCTAAATAAAAAACGAGAGAGATTGTGTCTGTGTGTGACTTCTGTGTAAATAGGTGTGGGAAAAGTATCGTCTCTCGCAATAATAGTTAAGTTAGTATTCGCGGGTGCAGTGCGGCACAATGGCGCCCGCATCAGCATACGTGTACATCATACGATTCTGCTTCTATTCACGAACTTTTGTATTCATGAATTGGCTTGTTAGTACATATCATAATTTGGCCTGCATACTCCTTAACTGTTTACATATCTAAGGCCAGACTTAGACTAGTCAGAGACTTTTACAGATTTGTGAATACACTTGCGTACGCGCAGAATAAATTGATCGACTCACTTATGCGAGCCACGACTTGTTAGGGATAGCTGCTTCTCAATCAAATTTCACGCAATTTCCAACCATATGCCGTTGTAATAAGCTCCAAATCTATGTTTAATTAAACGCCTGTGTAATGAAGTTCACATTTATAGCATTTCATTTAGATAACGTACGAACAAAGAAACCACAGTCGCCACTTAGTCACTGCGCATGCGCATGTGGTTGGATTAGTTAAAGTGCCTAACAAAGTTTTTCATTTTGGCGTGTAATGTTTCAAAGATAACACAGAGTTTATACAAAAATCTTAGTTAAATTATGAAAAGTAAAACTAATTAAGAAAAACAATGAAAGATTTAGGAGAGGTCCATTTGACTTTTTTTTTTTGATGGAGTGGAAATGCACTTACGCATCCCCCCCAGCCTGGGGAAGCTATATAGGGGGGTATATGGGACTCTCCCCCTCCAGCCAACTCTATTTAAAGAGAAGGGGGAGGGAGTCTACCCACTAAAACCACTCCGGCGCTTCCGTCTCTGCCGTTAATGGGAGTGTCACCACGAAGGTCCATTTGACCTAACGCCTATTAATCGTGCCGTGTAACTTATTCTATGTTTATAAATATTATTAAACATGTGTGTTTGCATATATATATTTGTTTGTTTTTCCAAAAAATATTTCACCTAACGTGTTGGATTGAAACCAAATTAAGCACACCTCAAACGTAAATTAAATTCCAATCGAAAGCATTTAGTCAGTTAGATATACATAGTCGGCGTAGCTGAAGTACACTCAAGAGCAAACGTTTTGGGTACAGTTTGTACTGAAATTCTATACAAAGTGTACCCGAAAGTTTTACTCTTGAGTGGAGTTTATTAAAAGAAATAAAAAAAACTACAACAAACACTTTAGCTCTGTAAAAAAATTATATGACAAATTTACATTATAAATGTTATATATATTTATATGAATTATATCTAAATTACATTTACGTTACTACCTATTTTATTAGGCTTAGTAATTTGTCCCTCGTAATAATGGAGATTCCGTCCCCACATAATCGATTAACGAGAGATCCCTCTTGATGGATGGCTTCATGTATGTCGCTAGGCGGTTCTTTCTGTGGACGGGTCCCTCGCGAGAGCCATCGATCAAACACGGGTTCTTGCAAAAACGTAATGTGACGATAAGTATTAAGATAAAACGCCATCTCACCCTCTGCGATGCTTACAACTTCATCCTAATATTGATCAAAGTGAAGTGTGCCGTTTTCAATCAATCAATCATAATTTATTTATCAGAATATGTGTTACTTAAGGTGTTATATATGACTTATAATATATACATTGATCGATTATATATTCTGCCGATAGGCATGTGAATATTTCTTGAAACTAATGTCCATTTTTTACAATTTGCATGCAAACAAGTTCAAATGTCAATCCTTCTTATATTAGCTTTATTCAATTTTACAGTCTTAGCAGTCATTATATTCAATTATATAGATACAAAATGTTATCATCCTTGGGTACGTTTCATGGTATGTATAGATACATGAGTTGTTTAGTGGATAAGTAAAGAAATCAACAACTTTATGCCCCTTCATTGCAAATTAAGAAATAATACATAACTTTCTGTCATAAGTTTCATTTTTGGTACAAGCTTGCATTGCCAACTGTAGGTACTTTTCTGTATACCATCATCAACTAACTCATTGAGACGACTCTAACGAGCCCAAACTCAACTGGATTGGATTACGTCGGTTAAGTACTAAATTCCCATGGCCATCTTCTGTCTCCATCATCAGATTACCTCGATGTTACTATAATATTCAGCTCAATCCCAAAATTTCAGCTCAATCGGTTTAAGGTTAACTGTTTTAATTCAAACTTCAGTTTCAAGGTCCCACACTAACAAACTAACAAACGAACAGGTTAAGTTAAATAAAAGCTTGTATAAAAATTCGATTAATATAGACTTAATACAGTCATGTTTAACATGACCAAATTTAGCTATTTTATATTTTATTGTTCAGTTGGTTCTTAACTAGCCAGGTTGGCTAAATTTGATCATGTTATACATGTAGTAAGCCTAATAAATGTTAATAAGTGGACTGTAGGTAATTTAAACGAAAACGAGATCTAGACTAAGTTTCACCACCGACAACGATATGGAGCCTTGAGGTCACTAAGAGGACACTCACCTTTACCAGGAGCCGCTGGGACGCTGCTCCGTCAGGTGCAGGACCCCGAGACCGGGCTTGAACTGTACAGACTCACCCGATCCCAAGGTTACCTGGCACCTGAGTCTACCCGGCTGATGAGGTGTCCTTTGCTTCCCCAAGGCACTTGCGGATTCAAAACTGCTCTAATAAATAATAGCTCACACTAACTATTGTGACTATTTGTGTGGAACTCAATTTTGTAGAACCGTACTTAAATTATTAATCGACGTTTTATACAAGCATTTCAACATACTTTGCGTATTTACAGACTTTTCTGCAGAAATATAAATATTTGAACCAGTTTATGTGCCGCTATGGAATCGAATCAGTCACAATTGTCAAAAACCTGAATATTTCTTGTGACTGTATATTTAGTTAAGCTTGTTGAATCCTAACAGGGCCGAAAAGAAATTGAAGTTCTTTCGAATCCTTTGAATAACGAAAACTACTTCTACAACGAAATTCCAGTTATGTACGCCAAGAGGCTCGAGCTGGTTGAGCCAGATAACTTCAAATTGCGATCAAATTACTTTGAAAACTTTAAATTATCAAATTATCATTTCTTACTAAGGTTACTAGACATTATTAGACATTTCTTCGCAATGAATTGAGCTCTATCGGCTTCACTTACGTCACATTTCGGCCTGGCAACAGTTTGTCTTCTACTAGATAGAATGTACTTTCGCTGTCAGTCCCTAATGATCTTTCGATGTCAGTGGAGCTCGCCCGCTCCCTGGGGCAGCCGCCAAGGGCTTCTTTGTCTCGTCCCCTTGAACCTCCTTACCCCAATATTTACCCGTATGCAACATTCTCTGTAAAGCTATTGATTGCTGTCTGGGCAAGCAAGCGATGGTTATCGGTAGCACAAAGCAAGCAACGTACGATGCAGAACTTAAAGAATGGAGGTGGATAAAAATACGGTGGTAAAGTGTAGACATTGGTAGTGTTATTAAAGGCGCCTGTGGCCGTAATACGGACCATTTCGTCGCATTCGCAAATTGGGTTTCTATTAGGCTACTTGTCAACAAGGCGGAAGTCTTAGCGAATTGCTCGTGATAGTCGTGATCAAAACATACACTGCGATGCTTTTGCTTAGATATACATAAATATCGGGGTGTGGACGTATCCTAGGATCTCGGGCATTGATAAGGGCATTAAATATTAAGTTTAAAAACTTTATTTCGGACTTCATTAGAGCATTGTTACAAAAGTCATGTGAAATACAGGGAACTGGCTCATTGGACGAAAGTCTCAACTGTCTCTCGAAAACAAAATACTTCTGTACAAGGCAATACTGAAGCCCATCTGGACGTATGGAATCCAACTGTGGGGTACTGCATCCCATTCAAACATTGAAATCATACAAAGGTATCAAAATAAAGCACTCCGCATGATAACCAATGCCCTCTGGTTCGTACCCAATGAATTATTGCACCGTGATCTACGCCTGCCCACTGTCAAACAGGAAATTATACTTACGCCATACCAGAACCAATAAAGAGCGCATCGAACGACACCCAAATACTCTGGCCCGGCCACTTCAGTGGCGACCACGTACCGGAAGGCGCAGCGTGGGTAGGCCCCCCACAAGGTGGACTGATGACCTCGTAAAGGTCGCTGCCGTCGCTGGAGTCCGCTGGACGCGGGTGGCGCAGGACCGGTCATTGTGGCACTCTTTGGGGGAGGCCTATGTTCAGCAGTGGACGTCTTTGGGCTGATATGATGAAACACAGCTACTGTCTAACAATGAGGATGTGACATAGGTCACATACCGAGCGCGCCAGCGATAGCACCAACACCAACCAATATACTGCTGCATATCCCGCAAAGGAGACAGATTGTAGTAATATAAGAAAACAGAAAAAAAAATACAGGGAACTGCACGGCTATCACAAGACAGCGCGCGAGCTCTCTCGATTTTTCTCGTACTATAGGTACCTCTCTTTCTGAGTTTTCTAATAAGAGAAAGACGTACAGTGCGAGAAAAATCGAGAGAGCTCGCGCGCCGTCTTGTGATAGCCGTGCTGACCATTTCGGTTCTCGGTTTCCGTCACGCCAAACCATGTACGCGATTATTTCTCTTCCTCCCCGACTTTTCTCTTCAATGACGCAAAACCAGCTGTCCAAGCGGCTGCAGGACAGCTAGTTTTTCATAACTTTCAACTTTACTTTAACTACTTACTTTAACTTAACTTTTTGCAACTTTGGTTTTTGTGAAGCACGTCTGTTACTGTAATAATTCAGCTATTCTTTTATTAAAAGAATCCTCAATATATCAATTACTTCCGTGATAAGTTTCTGGAACAATTTTTTTTTACTATTTCGCTAAAGATCGTGCGGTATATCAGCGCAATATAAAATACTCAAATAGGTATCATCGCTAATAAGAGAACTGCACTTTAGCGGGATAGCAATAAGAATATTGTTCTAGAAACTCATCATGAAAGTCCGCAAAGTAACGCCAGATGACATCGATGAATGAATTCCATTCCATGCAGCGTATTCTTCGGAATTTTTAAAAAGTTTACAGTCACAGAAAAAAAATGGCTAAACTAAACTAAAATGTCATTTCAGTGAACATTCTATTAAGCATTAGGTAATTATCATATTTCTATTCCACAAATACATCTAGTTACCCGACACGGATTATCAGACAACTATTTCCAATTAGCAAACTGTTGTGCCTTTAATTGGTACCGACTGTCATTTGTTTCAACAAAACAAAACAACGTCTCGAGCATCCGCGACACAGTTCCCCACAACGGAACTATTTATACCCTCACTCCGGACCACAATACCAATGAAGATAGTTAGGTGGGTGCTTTCCTTGTCATGCTCAAAGCATAATACAGAGTTGTTAAATGAAAAGGTTTTCTAGAAGCTTTCGACTATTCTTATCACCATCTTATACAGTTTGTAGATTCTTTCTTCATAAACCGTCCCGACTCAACTCACATCATAACTTGACCTCGAGTTTCGTAAAGTCTCTATACAGTCGGATGTCTCATTAAAACTGGATCGCTTGAGGCGAGTCGGCGGTAAGCGTGATGAATACCACCATTTCAGATAGTTACTCCCTTGTTCGTGCTCATGAAAAGCATACAAAGACAGTAACTAGCTTCCGAGGCATAACCATCTAGAAGCAGAACTATTATTAACCTTTAGTTCTGTTCAGCCTTTGTTATCAGATAGACTCCCGTCTCAAGCAGATACAATTGTCGCAGCCCTATTGTAACCACAGTTTTGTAAGTATTGGCAATATTGACATATCGTTCGCTAGAGATTAGGGAACTTGTAGCGAGGTCTCGCTAGCAGACAAGACAGTGGCCTCGGCCAGCAACTCAGACGGAAAGTTTCAGATAGCCATTCTTCAAGTTCATTGCTTCATTAAACACGATGAATTCTGTATAAATATGTGATTTATTTATCTGTATCTGTATTCGTTTGTAATTTGTGTAAGTGTTTTGCTAGAATATCCGTCATTATTATTATGTGAAAGGATGACACACAGTACCACATGTAGAGTCCGGCCGGCGCTCGTTCACCGAGTTTGTCATACATTCGCCCGTGCCGAACGTGCCGCGTCAGGGCTTTAGTAGTAAACAGCGACCACGGAATAAATAATCAGCGACACCCTTTAAATCCACATCGGAAACAGAAAGATACTGTGACAAACACATTAGATAAGTTTATTATAAATTACGGCATTGGGCTAATGGGCAGGCGTCCACACGGCCCGGGCTCGGCACGCTGTACTGTAAAATCAGCACTGTAAGCTACAGTTAGCGTAGGCATCTTTCTTACAGAATTGGTTATTTACTTGTGTTTTAACCAACTACATTAGATGAACGATATTTTCACTAGATTACATCAGCGTTCATAAACTCGCAACATTTTCTAATAATCCGACCATAACTCAAGTGCTCAGTGCAGCGCTCGTAAAGAACCCAGCCGGTACGAACAGACCCTATAATCTAGTTTACGCGGGTATTTGCGTCCCGTAAGTCAGCGGCGATTACTGCTGATCCTGTTGTGAAAGCTTTATCGTGCGCGCACACACAGAGCGCGGATCACACGGCACAGTGCGCTTGCACTGCCATTCACAACACGGAAATCGCCACATGTAAACCAGTATTGCGGCCCGGCCCTGTCTCCATCATCAGATCAGCTCGATAGTACCATTTAGTATTGTCATTCAAACTAAACGTGTATACAAAATTTCAGCTCAATCGGCTCAAGATATCAGGTTCAAAATTGAGTTGCAAGATTCCTAATTTCGCGCAGGTTCATAGTGGCATGCTCAGATAGCATGCGCGAGACTCCTCGCCGCCCTCTGCTAAATTGACTACTGCGCAGGATCTGGTTCCATGTCGGGGATTAATACCTACTATAATTGACTTCTACAACACACGACAGGGACGAATCTCAGCATCAGAATTCGCCGCCTCTTTAGTAACCTTTAATTTGTCACCACTGTTTTATTACCGTTTGCTGAAGGAAGCAATAAATACAGATGTCTTAATATTTGAAACATCGCGCACTTCATCACGAGGCGAGGACACCGCTGTTGTCGAGACGGGATTGTGACGTCACAACTACACATCCCGTTGCAATGAATCGTGAACGATTCATTTATGCTTTTATGATTTTGTAAGCTGTCGTTGCCAATGAGAATTATGATAAATATATCAAAAGGTACAGATGTATGGAGGTTGTCATATCGATGTCTCTTTATTTTATTTGTTGGTCTAGTTTTGTTTTACTTTTCAAATAATTGTCGCTTGGTTTGCATCTACAGAAGATAAGCAAGTCGATATTTGCGACGTGAATTTGTGTATTTTTCAATGAGGCATATTTCTATCGTATAATATTTTATGCGTTACGATTTAGTATCTACCTAAGCTTTAATGAACATTATAAAATGTAGTTGTAAACAAGGTATTCATATCAACCGATATACAAACTTGTGTAACCGCACTCTTAACGGTTGCGGTTCTGCCCGATGACGTGTAGATAGATATATAATGTTTTATTCATCACTCAAGGTGCTATATAGGTTTTACAACAACCATTATATAACAGTAAGTGTGACTAGTCAAATAAAATATTTATGCTACGACAATATCAAATTTAAATTAGGGCATACAATTTTAATTATTCATATTCTTAAATATTGTTTACAATTTTATTTTATAAAATCGTTTAAACTATATAAAGTCTTGTTTATTAGTAAGTTTTTCACTTGAGTGCTAAACACTGTGAGGTCTTTGTACTAGTTTGACGCAGTGCGGTAGATGGTTATATAATTCTCTGCCAATGACTCCCGCAGGTCGATTTAGATCAAAATGTCACTTTTTATATGGAAAAATATCAGTTAAATTGTCCTAACGCTAACGCGCGATCGATACGTTACGTGATTGCCCCTCAGGTCTTGTTTTCGACATGGCAAGTTTGTAGGGACTTAAACAAAGGTCCTCAGGACAACGACTTGGATGCTTAAATGATCCTTTCTTGCGGAAATCATGGATATTTTGACGAACAAAAAAGATAGTTTCGAATATATTTATAGTGCTACTAATGTCATTATTTTAAGTGACTTGAAGAATTCTCGGCATGTATCTTTATATCCGGTGTTCAATAAGAGCCTTATAGCCCGTTTCTGCTTTTTCAGTACTCTCTTATGGTCTGAAGAGTTTCCCCATAATATTATGCCATATGACATAATGGAGTGCGCATATGCATAATAGGTTTTGATGAGACATTCCTGGAAAATAATCGGACGTAATTGCTTAAGAGCGTAGACACCAGTTGCCATTTTTTGTATACATAATCTATATGCGTGTAACTCGTGTAGTTAGTATTCAAACAAACGATCAGCCTTGAACAACGAAAGATCCAATTTTTTTTATTCAAACGAACGCAAATACTCCGATTTTCCTTGTATAAATACTGACTGATTAAAAATCAACAAAGACTCATGTCCAAACACTACCACATTTGAAATAAATTGTTTTGATTTTGATCATGCAAAAGAGCCGATTGGATATTTATACTGAAAAAACAAAACTCGGCAAAGGTTAGGCAGCGGCGCCCGCGGCCACGCAAACACGACTCGGAACTCCCCGTAAAGAATTCCAGCAACAGGCACTTACTGGCATATTGTTGCTGGTATTCCATCCAATAATACGAATTTAGCCCCGCCTAAAGTAAAGTTTGTCTTTCAGTTCTCTCGGGCAAGTATGGATCATATATAATGTAGGCACGGCAACCACATACTCACAAGGTTTGGTTAGTGTATGTCTTCGGCCAGAGCTAGAGTCTATTATTTTGGCGAGTTTACGACATCAAAGGGAAGGATTTGAAGGAAATTGCAGCTCCGAAATAATGATATGCTCCACAGACTTCGAAGTCGTCGCGCGTGAGGCGACGTAACGGCAGATGTCTTTATACAAATCCGCGAAGGATGAAGTCTTCACTTCAACTTATCGATTCGCAAACATTCTGTGCTCATTTTTAGTATAATTTGACCCCGAAGTACATAACGACTGCCTGGTCAAAAGTTGTGTTTAATTAATGTGGTGCTGTTGCACATTGCACGTAGAACCGATGGCCGTTGGGGCGGAAAGGTTCTCGAGTGGCGACCACGTACCGGAAGGCGCGGCGTGGGTAGGCCCCCCAAAAGGTGGACTGACGACCTGGTAAAGGTCGCGGGAGTCCGCTGGATGCGGGTGGCGCAGGACCGGTCAATTTGGCACTCTCTAGGGGAGGTCTGTATCCAGCAGTGGACGTCTTTCGGCTGATATGATGATGATGATGAATGTGGTTCGCTCGTAGGGAATGCGTTCGACAAGCGTTGAGAATAACAGCGGCCACTGGGCGGCGACACGTGAGAATGCGGCGGTAACGTTCTCAAAACTCAACGACGTATATCAAAATATTATGAAAAGAGTTAGTTATCTAAAAATATCGTTTTCCGGTGAGATGACGGTCACTGTCACACTGTTTATTTTCGACGATTCGACCCCGTATTATCAACAGTTCCAGGAACACTCTTTACATCTGGAATCGAACGGAATAACACTGTGTTTACACGTCGGTGCCGGCGATTCCTACATTTAAGTACACAGATTTCAGATGAAACGCATTTAGCAGTTACTGGCTGTAAACAAATTGGTAGACGTTTAGTCTCACCGAATGATTTTGAGTGAAACCAAAGCTGGCAGTCTAGAGCACGCATTGATATGATAATTTTTAACTTTGAATATACAGAAACGCTTATTGTAACCAAACTACTTTGGAACAAACTGGCTCTAGACCACAATATCGGAGTAGATCTATTACATGACTCGTTACCGATTTTAAGGCGTAGAATGCTTTAACCAGTTTGTATGTGCGTGCATAATATTGTTTGTACTTATAAGACTCGTACTGTTTAAGCCCTGTTACATTATATTATGCCTCTTCGGCTTCGTGTATATGTCGGAGACATGGTCATGAGTACGGTACGGACACTAAATTGTAGCGCAGCGTGGGAATGGCTACGATTGGTTGATTTGTGGCTGACGTCACATCGAACCATCTATCCCCACTCCGTGCGCTAGGATGGAGCCGAGCGGGCCGAGCTCCGGGGTCGGGCCTAGCTGAGTTTCTTGCTGGATTCTTCTCAGCTAGGGTAGGTTTAGCGAACCAGCAAATCCCAGTAGTTCATCACCACTCACACATCAGATTCGGTTGAAACCGTTCAACCAATCTCACTGGAGCGCAAACTCTTAGAGTATTCCAGTGTTATATCCCCCGCGTGGTCGTGCCGGAGAGTTCCCCCTGGATTTTTCCCAGGATATTCTCCAACCATGCAGTTCGACAGCTATATTGGGTCCGTCCTATTATAGCAACAGTCAGGTTCTAAAAAAACAAAAAAAAAAAAACCGGCCAAGTGCGTGTCGGACCACGCAAAACAAAGGGTTCCGTGCCTATTAAAAAGGTCGTATCGTCACAGAAATCTTACGGCGCTTACGTCCTTTTCTTTAAGGAAGCCAGTTTTTCAGCAATATCTCGAAAACCTTTGAACCGATCTTGTTCAAAACAATTTTCGCTGAAAGAATTTAATAAGTCCTACGTCCATGATTTTTTTCATATTTTTACAATGCACGGTTCAAAAATTAGAGGGGGGGGACAGAATTTAAGTGACTTTCGGGGCGATTATCTCCGACCCTATTCACTTAATCAAAAAAAATGCTAAGAAACCTTATATTTATTTTGAAAGGCCTATTGATTGATGTGCCACACGGGGGGTCACAATGAAAAATTTTTTTTTGACTTTTAGTATTATGTATGGAGTGCACCCCTAAAAAAAATTTTTTTGTCATTTTAATTACAAAACTATGTAGCGGCTAACAAAATACACCTATCCTCAAAATTTTATTCAAATACACCTTATAGTTTTCGAGTAAAATGCCTGTGACATACGGACAGACGGACAGACGGACAGACGGACAGACGGACATGACGAAACTATAAGGGTTCCGTTTTTGCCATTTTGGCTACGGAACCCTAAAAAACAAAAAAAAAAAAGCATTCTCTGGCTGAACACGCTAGTGACCGGACGCAAGTAACAGTGAAGTGTAATTAGATATACCCAATATTTCAAATAAAGTACTTTGGTTTGCATCATAGTAATTTATTGAATCAGGCGTTACTTTGCGGAATAGCAAAGGAATATTGTTCTCGTAATATTGCATCATAGTCTCAATACTCGATCTCCCAACATCGCCCCAACGATGGCCGATGGTATCGCCCATCCCTGGAACCTTCTCCGTCATATACATATTTATTGCAGCAATGATACAATAGGCATAGGTACCTGCTAAGTATGTGGTATGTGAAGGCTCTTGATTGTGTACTTTTGTCTATCAAATAATTATGTCTTATTAACCTTTCCACAAATAGATGATAAATTTAGGCAAATATGAGCCAGGAACTTTCCGCCTGCCACGCTAACCTACTCGTACATGTAACGTGGTATTTATGTTACAAAACGCTTTGCCTTGTTGCCTCGATTTTGTTCGTAACTCACCGGCAGAAAATTTGGCCCAAAAACTTTTCGTGATTCCAAACTATAAATTAAATAATGTTTTTCTGCATAGTAAACTTTTTCTAATTTGGGCCAAATTTTCTGCCGGTGAGTATATTTATTGCGCAGCTACATCGAAGTTCAATTTAAACACATGTTGCCAGGGCGTTACCGCGCCTACTTCTATTTTCTTAACCAGCAGAAAATAATCGGCCAATAAATTAGGCGAATAGGTAGGTACCTATTTTCCGTCGCCGAGTCGATGTAATAAGTGGTGCGCGGCCTGCGTCACGAGTTTGATTAATGCAGCGCCAGAAATACAAGTTATTGAAATAAATACATCGGCTGGCCGAGAATAACTGTTCCGCGGGCCGTCGCCTGAAATAGGTGATGATTTATGGGAATCTCGATCGAGGGCTGGAGGCCGGCCGCCGGTCTACAGAGATCGCTGGGAAGATACCATCAGACCAACAGGTGATTTTAGTGGATTCCACTAGAATATCTAGACAATGAAACTGTATATTTTATTATCTGCAATCATTATGTTTATGGGCTAGTCATACTTAAGCAAAAAGTAGTTAAACATCTTGGCAGTCCTAGTCTACGGTTGAGTGATGAGTCAATAAGAGACAAACAAAGAAAAAAAATGAAGTACTGGAATAAAGAAATAAATTAGAAAGACCGCCAATATCTTGAACGAAATAGATATCATCTTGAATTAAGATGAGTCTTTCTAACCAGGCGAAAATCTAGACTTAATGTCATAATTTCGCTTCATTCGAGATAATTTAACAACTTCATAGTTATCGGAATCAGGTATGTTTTTTTCTGTGTACCTACTTATGCACTCCAATTTGATTTCAGTGTGTTTCGCGAGCTTGTTCTGACACATTAATTAGGTCGTCGCGCGTGGAAGCGGGTGCGAAGCAGGTACATATATTCAAACCAATATGCCCTGCTGTTGATTGAAATAATGGAGACCAAAGCTCATGTTAATCTTGTTAAATATAGAGATTGCTTGCCATAAAAGTGGTTATTTGATTACGCTTTAAATATCCCCACGCCCCGTTCCGCTTGTTCCCCCGTCCAATACACTTTCCGCCACTCGTGGAGTGTCAGTGTCACCGTTATTCGACAGTTGAAGTACAGGGGAGCTTCGTCACATGCCACGATGTTCGATCAAGGGATAATAGCCTCTACATGGAGGCCGCAAGGTCTGATTGTAACAGAATCGTGGAGGTATGCGTTATCGGTGACAGGTGACAGTTGACAGCTCCGGCGACCTCGATGCTCGACAGACGGAGCATGCAGCTACGCTAACTAACCAGCATGACTAACTAACTAAGGACGACTCGTCTGTGACTAGGGAGGCTGTCAATTTAAACTTTGATCTTTTAGCATTATAAATATTAGAAGCGTTTTACTTGGGAATATTTAAGAGGCATTTCGATTACCTACACTAATTGCGACACCCATAATTAACACATCCCCGCCTTTCACGCAACAGCAAATCCATTTTTCGATTCCACTCCAACAATTTATATGCAATAATGGTATGTTAGAACATGTACAGGAATCGTATTAGAAATTGCAAACATAAAGTGTATTTAAATACGGGTGCCCGATGGTTGACAATGAATAGATTTAAGTCCAGCATTAAACGCCATCTTATGCAGAAATCCTATTATACTGTAGGTAAAGGAATTTATAGATGATAAAGAAGCATTTATTTGTAAAATACCTGTAGTTAAGTTAAAACATGACATGTAAAAGAGCTAGCATAAGCCTATTTGCAAAATTAATATTTTTGATTTTATATAATTTCATTTAATCTATTTTGGTCTCATATACCATTGCTTTGTATAATGTAACGAATGGTATAATATACCGGGTGGAAAAATCGAATGCAACATGGATGACAACTACCTTAAATATTGTAAATAGCACATTCTGTGTAAAGGAAACATTCCTTTGTTTTTAAAAACAATAAATTCTGCATTTAAGGATTTATGAAAAATCGCTTGCCTCAGTCGGGACTCGAACCGGTTTAGTAAGTTTATTAAATTAATACTGTTTTATTTTGTGATTCCGTTATTCTGATTGTATTTGTTATTAAGAAAAAAATGAACCTTATCAGTTACCCTTTCAATCTGCATCATAAAATAGAGCACGTTATTTTTTGTCACATTTGACCGGTTCGAGTCCCGACTGAGGCTAGCGATTTTTCATAAATCCTTAAATGCAGAATTTTCCTTTACACAGAATGTGCTATTTACAATATTTAAGGTAGTTGCCATCCATGTTGTATTCGATTTTTCCACCCTGTATATTCATTACTTGGTATAAAACGTGTTTATCAAAATGACTTTAGATACATAGCGATAGATGCTTTATTCTTAATTATAGTCGCTTGGTTCTTATTTCCTTATTAAATAATGTTAAATCTCGTAGAAAGTTAGAAACCTCATGTAACTCATCTAGTTAGAACTAATTAGGACACTTTGAAAGAGACAGATAGTCTATCTCGTCGCAACACAGCTCGTGCGCCGTCTTGTGATAACCGTGCTGGCAAAGCACTTTCGTTATTCGTTATAACTGTACTGTATCATTAACTACAGTTGTAATTATGTCTCTGATTCAACATTACAAAAATACTTTAATTACTTACTTACATTAATACTACTTTTTTTTTTACTACTTACTTTAATTACTTACATTAATAAAATATGCAACATTTTATCAAACTGTGTATATTTGACGGATGTCCGTAGAAGTACTTAGTCGTTTACTATGCAACAAATGATGCATAAACCCAGACCTGGCACTATTGGCACTAACAAATGGATGCTTTCCATGTAGATGAGATTTGCAGCATTAGTATTCTATTATATCCAAGATGGCAGACACTGCCATTTAATTTAATCAGTCCTCGTCTTTGTCTTTAGTCATCAATAACTTAAACTAAGAGCTCAAGAGATTATGTCGCATTAAGTTAAGTACCTATACATTAGGAACTGGTGTTAGGTAACAGGCAAATACATTAAACACATTGAAATACACTTTGATACTAATGTTTAGAAGCAAGTCAAACTTTGCGGCGTGTCCCGAAGAGGAAGTTTCGTTGGAGAGATACCGTGTCGGGAATGGAAGTCTTGACAATCGTGTCGGACACATCTTTCCACTTGATAAAGTAACTTCATGAAGTTAGCAAAATTCGTGAAACTCAGACATTTAAGTCTAGACGTGTATTTTGGTCCGAAAGAAAATGGGAGCAGCATGAAAATATATGTAAAGTCGGAAAGCAATAACTGATTGACATTGAATCTAGAGTCGTCCAAGCGTACTTTATCATCACATTTTTGAATACCGGGGATTGAATAGGTACCAGTGAAATGCTTGTAGGGGAATGTAATTATGTTGTATTTAAATAACATTAAATTGAATAATTTAGATGGAAATTCAAGGCCTCGTGTGTGACCCGTCACGTGTGCGAGCCAAGGCCCGCGACAGTCGCCGGCTGGAATGAGGAAACAGACTGCAAATAAATCGTCTCATCGATCGCCCATCGGATCCCACACACCCGCGCTCTTGATTCTTGAACCCGGCGGAGGCCGACTCAGTCGCTAATAGACGACGCTAATCGCCCGCGACAAACTCGACTCTGAACCTATGAATTAAAGACGTCCCACTCCCGATGAGACAACAATCAAGCTGAATTAAGTCACGTAGCTAAAAGTTTTTGTTGCATTTTTTAAACCGATGCTATTATACAATTTTGTATAAAATCGTAAGCCGCTTATGTCAGTCTAAGACCTTCGATGAGTAATTGGACACGGCTCGGACTGCCGCTGCCACGGACGCGCTCACCCATTGCCGCTCTCGAGCGACGTAAAATGCGTTATTTATTCGTAATCTCTAGGCTCTAAAATAAATCCTTGACTATAATTTAAATGCAGCAGTTTGAGTCAATGCACTAGCGCGATAACAGGCGCGGCGGACTATCTATTACGAGTGAAACGGCCGCGGAGGCACGTCGCATCGGAGACGACTTGATAAGCAATATTATTAGAATAGCCGGTCATTCGCTCCGCAACGTACCATCATTATCGTAACGCTCGCTTTTTGTCAGCATTAGACTTTTTGCCCTCGGAGTAATCATAAGAGTACGTTACTTACAATCATAAAAAGTCCTATTAAGTTGCTTCGGGCTCCAATTTTCACGCTACAATTTGTATAAAAAACTGCGTGTGCTAAACTTTTTTCAAGTTAGGTATTTTACTTTGCTAGGATGATATAATAATAGGTATAAGTAGTGACGTGGGGTTGTAATCAGACAAGGTTGCTAACCAAGTTTTAGCTCCTAAATCGGATGGGGAGTGACATGGTTTATTTTCTCATTCAGAATTTTGACTTGTAAAAGTGCCATTGCGGCCCACTTGCAGAATAAAATTCATTTATTCCATTTATAAAATAATTTTGTCTGGAAAACATACAAAATGGTGAAAATGAGTTATAATTTATTTATTTATGACCAAGAGTTACAAAAACACGTTGATTTTGTAAATAAAATACAGAACGCGAATTACAGGCTCCCACCGATAGCATCACAGTGAGTAAACATTTGTAAGAAACCTAATATAATAAATAATAATACATATAGATACTTATATTTATGTATTAATTTAACTTAACTATATGACTAGCGGACGGAGCTAACTTGGCACTGAAGCACGCAAAGGCGAATAAAATCGTGTAGAATCTAGACTGTTAAATTACGAAAAAGAGAAACACGATCATCAAAAGTGAAGACTGTCGAGTAATCCCCCAATATTCCAAAGAATATATCTGTTTCGTTTGATATCAATATTATAAATCTACATTTATCCCGCGCACTCGTTTCCAGACATCTACACCTTGGTCAATATTTGCGAGAATCAACAGCAATATTACCATGTCATGACGTGCATCTCATACCGTTGGGTTACATTGATCAGTCGATGTGACAACCATGAAAATTGCCTCAAACTCACGACCCATTTTAAATTGGCCAAGCTATAAGCATATATCAATCCAATACGTTGTGCCAGACAGTCCTCTTGTTCATAAATTTGGCTTGTTTTGAATCGCCCCGTATAAGTTTTGTGGGTAAAGGCGCGCTATTCCCGGCGCGCGCGCTCCAAGTTAGTGGCTCAGTAGGCCAGCCGGGCGGCCAGCTGGCTGCTGCACTTCACAACTCAATTAGAACACAATGTGTGCCGCCACCGCGCCCGAGGTAGCACTCGATTTATCTATTCGTCATAACAAATCGTACGCACACCTACAAGGTTTGTGGATTCTGGCGCTTGCGTTCATATGACCAAACCAATATTTTAGGCGCCAAAAAATTAACGATAGCTTAGATTAAAAGAAATTTTGCAACCGCTATAAGGCCGTAAAAGAAACAGGGCGAAAGTTTATATACTAATTTATAATACATATAATGTCGCTGTTAATTTCGCACCAACCACTCATAACATAACGTATTGGATTTCCAGTATTTCCACATACCCGTTTCACGATTGCAATCGCTTAAATGTCTTGCAGAGACGCGACGGAGCTCCACAAGTCATAAGCGGGGCTTACATCCACGAGATCGGAATTCGACGTCGCTGGACGTTTCCATAAGCCGAGGAGAGTGAACACCCGTATAAGCCAGAATGATAGCATTTATATATAAACCGGTGCGGTTACTCCGTTTTTCTCTCAGGGCGTTGGAAGCTTCATGGCCTAACACATTAGAGGAGCTATTTCGGAAACTATCTAATCGTTCTGTTTATGCCGATCGTTGCTACTGTACGAGTAATTGACTTCATCGATGACCTAATACTAATTATATTGAATTTCGACTTTTAAATAGTTATGTTTTCGAGGAATGCGTGTGCGGTATTTTTGTTCGATGAAACTGTAAAGCGTCTCGCGTGTCGCAAACAATTGTTATTCACACGCAACAAAACGTCCTGAGAATGTTTATGTTTAAGTCTGAGTCCAAAACAACGCATGTTCACGAAAAAAAGTAGCCATCGAAAACTAAGTCTCCCCTGTCACCCAGACCCAGTAGGTCTAGGTAGTTCACACCGCAATTAGATAGCCAACTGAGTATTCTTTTTTATGTGTAAGAATCTAAAATCCATAAATTTTTCCTTAAAAGTTGTGAAATCCTACATAATGCCAGTTAAGGCTTAATGCTAAAACAATTGCATAGACATGTGTCTACTTCTGGTATGATTTGAAACAATTTATGACCTGCATACGGTAATTTAGAGATTGGAAACATATACGTGGAACATTATAGCATCGATAATCTATTTGAGTAAAGGAAAAAAAGAACCTCTATGACCCAAATTGAAAATTACAAAATCTAAGACTACAATCCAGAGATTTCGAAAGTTAGCCCAAAAATGGATAGCAGCTGATATATCCATAACGCCACTCAAAACGATAGATGAAGAGACCTTCTTTTTAATTAAAATCTTAAAAATGTCGTTTCATATTGAAAACCTGAATTGTATAACAGTGGTTTTTTTTTATGCTTCTCAATTGCTCCGGAAATCCGAAAATAGGAAAGTCAGTGGAAATTAAGGTATATGGATGCCAGTGCCACTCCACTGCAGCTGAGCAGTCTCGTAAAGGCTGCCGTTAGTTGAACGAGCGAGCGAAGCGAACAAAGTTCTCCGTTTTAGCTTGGGCAAAAAATCTTTCATATATCTGGATATCCGGCTCTTCTCGTTTACAGGTCGTATTTCTCAACCGATTCTCGAGAATTTTGAGAAGGTCCGTTAATTCAAAGAACCACAGATAATTGTCGTATTAATATGGAAGGTGTCAAGAATTGGGCAGCGTAGCGTAGAGTGCTGGAACAAAATATGCAGTAAAAAATAACTCGCCAGACACATGAGCGCAGATTGCAGTCTCCCATTTATTATGTACAGTCAGCATCAAAAGTAGTTACATAAACGAAGACGTCAAAAATCTTTATTAAAAGGGAATAAGAGCTTTTGACGTCTTCGATTGCGCAGTTACTTTTGATGCTGACTGTACAACGGCGAACACCTTCCTCGATTGCGTG
Source organism: Epinotia nisella (assembly GCA_932294315.1). Lineage (NCBI taxonomy): Eukaryota > Metazoa > Arthropoda > Insecta > Lepidoptera > Tortricidae > Epinotia > Epinotia nisella. The sequence goes on from OW028679.1 coordinate 23,665,342, forward strand.
TACCTCCGTAATCCTTCACTTTCCTCACCTCACACCGCGGACACTTCCACGAAAGGCCGAAACAACAACTTTCCCTTTCCCACCGGACACACGGTCCGTCCTTGCGCCCGCGCCGCCGGTCACCGGGTCACCAAGTGACACGTAATCGGGTGAAACGTCCGGTGTGTTACGCTCCGCTGCGTGTGCGCAGACAATGAGAGCGAAATGTGCTGAACGTGCGCCTCAGGATCGAAACGATTTGCTAACATAACACCCAAGAATGGCTACGCGCTACGCTCGTAGCCGATCCCGCAATTTTTCTCGTATGTAGCGGAAAGCGACTACGTCGTAGGCGCCCTCTAGTCGGATTCCCGGCACTGAATGTGTAGGAAAAGACTATCAGTGTAACCGGTGATCTATCAAATGTTGCTGCTTTAAGTCATAAAAAGTTTATCATATCTCTCCTAGATACGAGTATGGTAATAATGTTGCTCACTTAGGACGGCAAAACAATGAATGTCTCAGAACAGGTATTTGACTTGAAATTGGTTAAAAACATAGATTCTTTGGATAATACGAGTAATACATTTACCTACCAACTTTTACTGATTAGGTTACTCATTATTTCACAGTTTGCATTTTAATTCATATTAATAGAGGTGGACGACAGGATGTCAATACTGATAGGTGTCCACATTGGGACATTAACTTATCAGTAGCTGCTGGGCCAGTGTTCGACTTACGAATATGACGTGTCCTCGGCAGACATACCGTATTACCGTCGTTGTCTTTTAAAATCAAGCAGGTACTCGTAGTAGAGACATTAAACAAAAGCGATATTTGGACGGATGTACGGTCAATATTTTACATCCTCTTCCAAAAGTAATACGTCTAAGTGACTCACTTCATTCTCATAGATAATGTACGCTCTGATGAATCCCATGAATCACGTAAACGGACGAACACTGTCCACACAATGGTTGTTTAGAAAACCTCCGTCCCGTCCAATGTAAACCATAACCTGTGTTTACTGTTTACTCGTATTAACGTCAATCCACGCTGAATCGGATACGCCTGATACTCTGCTCAAAACCGAAACGGCTTATAAATGTATGGATGATAAAAAGGCTTACGTCTTTTTTGGATTACCAGAGCAGGACCACCTTGCGCAGTCCGCTCGCGCATTGCCCGCGCTGTGCGTTGTGAATTGAGACTGTCATCTATTGTTACAATATTTGACGCGCTCTCTGCTACCATGAATGGGCTGCATTTGTTTTCGCAGCGCAAATGAAACGGTGCTTTGTATTGCAAACCTTTGTTAATCTGAATATAGGAACGTAACATTTCACGGTCAAAATATGTTCCAATGTATTCTCTTCTCTCTTCTTAAATGTAATTAAATCTATTTCGTGTTTCTCCTTCATATTTTCCACTCTTCTCTATTGAACCACTTGAATCTATGATCCTGCTATTCCTGCTACCCTATTAATGTCATCTTCCCATCACATTTGCGGGCGTCCTCTGCCTTATTACCAGTAATACATCTACATATCTTCAAGGATATTTCCCAATTATATCACTTAGATGATTGCCTCACACTGGCTGCAGTATCGCTGCGCTGTAAACGCAGTTACGGGCGCCGAGCCTGGCGATGAGCCGCGCGTGTTTGTTTAGATTGAATGAGTGCCCATAAACCGTATAGTAGACCGGTCAACGAGGTGGCTGGCCCTGACCTAACTTTGTAAATAATGCTTAGGGACAACTGCCTCGTTGCTTAGACAGAGGCATTCTATTTACGCTGTACACTGTTTGTGGAAAGCGGCGCGTGCGGCGGTGCGGGAACGCAGTCGGACGTCACCCAAAGCTTAGCTGTGGTTTATCCAGTTCGTAAGAGTTATATAATCTGCTTAGTCCAATAGTAAGCTGATAAAGAATGCCATTTGGCATTAAGCTCGCCATTTGTGCATTTCTGTGAGTTGTGTAATAAAGATGAAATTAATAAATAAATATAACTATAACCTTGAGCCTGATAACCTGGTAAAGGTTGCGGGAGTCTGCTGGAGGCGAGTGGCGCAAGATCGGTCATTGTGGCACTCTTTGGGGGAGGCCTATGTTCAGCAGTGAACGTCTTTCGGCTGATATGATGATGATAACCTTTAAACAAATATTACAATTTACTCCGTAACGTAATAAACTTAAATGTATATCCCAAAACACGTGTCTCGGTTGGAATGACGGTGTTCCAGCAGTCCTCGTCGGGCGGGGTAGGGCGGCTTGTTTGAAGCCGGGCTCGCGTGTCGCGGTGCCCGTGGTTCCGCGCTGGCGTCTGCTTTCAGCGTCCGTTTACTGCTCGTTAATCGCTGGCAACCTTCCATGTGGCTGATTGATAGGCCAGGAGACTGTTACCGATCGCCCGCAGCGTTGGACACCTGAATATTCAATTGAATTAATATATTGATAAACACAATATTTACAAGTCATTATATACACAATTAAGATTAAGTTTACACTTGATACATTTAGATATTAGATTTTATTTTTGTATTTATAGATAGACTGAAGGCACTTTTTTGATTTAGCGAGTCGCGTGCTAGGAGACCGGAGTTCATCGCGCCGCCTGATGTAGTTGTATGCCATTGGCTATACATAATACAATCAGGTTTGCAAAGACGCCTAAAGAATTGCGGTCAGACTTAATCGGTAATAATGACATTATTTTCAAGGTATCGAATTAATATTGACCGTGTAGTGATTGGAATGAAGGAATCAACTGTAAATATTATTTTTGTTATTTAGGTGTGTGCCTGTGTAAAGGATTTCTTCCAGCTAACCTAGCGAAATTTCCATATTTTTTAATATTTTCCCTTCAGTTGAAATAGACGATACTTAAAAAATACTCTTCATTTTCATGCTGCTTGTTTTAAAGTTTATGTAGAATAGAACTATATATTTTAGATCTGTTCCGAGTAGCATTGTGACTTAGTAAATTAGGAGAAGAACTATGAAAGAAATAATGGTACCCAACGACTGTTAGGTTTTATCCACGACCTCTCTGTCTATATGATGAACCAATAAAATGTCTTGAGGTTTATTTGCGATGATGGGATCTCGCTAAGTGGCGTCGGCGATGCGGCCGATATCCGCGCAGATGTAGTTTACTGCAGCGGTTTACGACTTGTTTGTAAATAATCATACATATCCGTGTACGTACGCACGCACGTACGGGCCGGGAGTACGTTTCCACCGAAATTATTTTGGATGATGTATTCCTTGTATTGCCTAGTACTAAGATTAACCGTGGTAATATTTTACCGACCGCCGAAAACAGTAAATATTGTTACACGGAGTGACAATCCGGTATAGTAACGATTTATAATGTAGGTACCTATATTCTGCTTACGCAGCTCCACTCGCGTATTACAGACAACTCAGACAGAACCACGGAAAACACTAATATACCCTTTGCCCATCCCAAACCCGCTACATACAAACTTACACTTATTCTTATAACTCCTGTTATCACGAGTATTTCAATTAAGTTCGCAAATTGTTACTTGGTATTTTTCCTTGTAGGCTTCAGCTAAATAACACGAAAGCGTTTTCCGGGACTATGAGCCGCAGTTTCTGCGAATTTGCTTCAGAAAATATTAAATACCTTTTCCTTTAAGTAATTGAAAGCTTGTAGGTATCTATATCTATGTACTCTATGTTTGCTCCTTGACAGACAATCGCCGTGAAATTAATTTTAATTTCTTTCTTTTCTCGGCCGCGGTGTATTTTTAACATTTGAGAGTGAGTAGGTACGTGGCGTACATATCTCATTATATCTGTGAAGCAGCTTCAAAGAATAATTTTAAACTGCGTTAAGGACTCTAATTGAGTATCACATTACCTACAGCGAAAATTTTATCAAGTTTAAATACATATTTTTAGAATATTAGGTAATGTACAAATCAGTTGGTTTATCACGCTTGGTATTTAACATGTAGTATATATTATTTAGTACACAGAGTAACGATTATCTCATTTTGTTGTAATCCTTTAATCTTTTGTGTAATCGTGTTACCGTGGAAATAACACATTTGCCTAGTTAATAAATCTTGAGTAACATTTACTGTGGTGTCCCTGTGTATAGTGAAAAGGATAATAAACAATGTGTAGGTGTTGAAGATTTCCCGGGTAAATTGAGTAAGAATGCATCGATCAGCAGACTAGACTAATAACTAGGCAGGGCAAGTTGTCAACGACCCCGCTGCACTGTTGTATAATCTCAATTTCACCGTTGCATCTTGTTTAATTAAATAATGCTATACCTGGACCTCAATTCGGTTCACAGCTCCATTTAACAATGCAATGTGATCTCACTGTGTTTCGCGCGCGTGACTTGGCTCAAAAAAAAATTGCCTATATATTGTTAAATTGAACGTACAATTTCGAATAAATTATATTACAGTGTTTAAGAAAGTTTATTGTAATAATAATTTAACAAATGTTAAATTAGAACTAAAACTAAATTAAAATAATTAAAACAGCGTTTCTTTTTTATATTTCTTACATAGAAAAACAAAAATATGAATGTATCACAAATTCTGCTGATATCACCCCGCGGGGCTTGGCAACACATAGATACAGACAAATTGCTATAACTAGGTACACTAGATCTTCAAAAGCGTTCATTGGCGAAAAAGATAAATCGGTTTGTTTACAATTTAGGTATCCATTTCACAGGCTATTAATTTAATAAGAATTGAAAATAGTCATCTGAAGATAATGTAAATATGTGTGGCCATAAATCAGCCTCGGCCTCGCGACGCGCGTAAATCCATCGGTGCCAGAGACGCGCCGCTGGACACTTCCTACAAATTAATAGGTGTAGAAAAGTTGTATGTGTACGTATATGCGTACATGCTTGGTCCAATCTTTGAACTGTCTGCTGTCACAACGCTTACCTACCGTCAATACGCCACAGTTGAACAAGACAAAGTTTAAGCAGAGGTCCTACCGCGAAACGAAAACGATCCTCGTTCGAATTTGATACACGAACTAAGTTCGTTTTCGGTTTGCGGTAGGCCCTCTGACCTGTCTCATCTGCCTCTTCGACTCTTATCTAGCGCACTACCGATACCGACCGATACGCTAAAGAACGCGTGCTATGCGGTATAGCAGGATGCCATGATTTCTCTGACTATCAAACATTGATTTTGTTAGACAGTGGACTTTGTCCTAATACCTACTATACCACTAGAATACATCGTACGCTTAGATACGAACAACACCCGTTTGTTGTCCAACTCGGAAAATGTGTCAAAAAAAATGTTAAAACTGAAGAGCCGAAAATATGGAACCTGTCTCTCGATTCTCACGTCCTGCCGAAGCGTGCTCAATCTTCTTCTTTTGCCTGGCTCCTTCCCATTTACTTAGGGTCCGCCCTTCTCTGGTCTGGTCCGAAGCGTACTCAAATCAAATAACAAAAATGTTTAAACGTCAAAGACAGATTAAAGCGCCGATGTGAACCAATTAACTTTTTGGAAAAACTAATCGATTTGTTATTGCCAAATTGTTCCATTGCTACGCAATAAGGAAGCACGTTTTCATTTTGAGGTTTCGTCGTTCATCTTTTTCTAGGACTGAATTCTCTGAAAGTTATATTTTATGTAGTTGATAAATTTAAAACCATTGGCCTAGAACTTAATTTCAACAAATGCGAACTTTATATTCCAAATTCTTTGAATGATACAAATAATATAATACACAAGTTCAACCAACTTGCACCGAACATTAAAATCCTCAATAAGAACACACTTTGCCTCCTAGGGTCCCCTATTTATGAAGATTCTTATCCTGATTATGTTCAAAATTCCATATCTAAATTCCAAAATCACTCTCATCGCCTCTTGGAAATTAGTCCTCATTATGCTCTCACTCTTATGAAATTTTGCCTTTTTGTCCCAAAATTAACTTATGTGCTTCGCTGCTGCACTCTTTGGAAACATCAAAATCTTTTATCACAAATTGACAGTTTAATCAAAATCAATTTAGAATCCATCCTCAATATTCAGCTAAGCGAGCAGTCCTGGACCCAAGGAACCCTTCCCATCCGGTACGGTGGTTTAGGGATTCGCAAAACTACTAGTGTCGCGTTACCGGCTTTTTTGTCGTCATGCCATAGCTCGTCTAGTCTCATAGGTAAGATCCTACATGCACACTATGAGACTTCGGGCTTGGAAGACGCAAAAAGTGCCTGGTTAATTGCTTGCCCCGGCCAAAATTTCCCTGACCATCCAAACTCACAAAGATGCTGGGACGACTCAATGTGCCAATTGACCGCTGACTCCCTATCTATCCAGTGCACCACCGCAGACCGAGCCAGACTACTGGCAGTAAACACAAAAGAGTCTGGTTACTGGCTCCACGCGCACCCTTCTGCAAGCACTGGTACATTCCTGGAATCAAATACTCTCCGTTTTTCAGTTTGCCTACGTCTTGGGGTCCCGGTCTGCGCTCCACACCGATGCCCCTGCGGAAGCGAAGTGGATCAGCTCGGGCACCACGGACTCTCCTGCCAGAAAAGCGCAGGCCGCTTCTCAAGGCATGCTGCCCTTAATGACATTATTCGTCGGTCTCTTGCATCGGCCAATGTGCCGGCTCTTTTAGAGCCATCCGGCATTCTACGAAACGATGGCAAGAGACCGGATGGGATGTCATTGGTCCCGTGGAGTATGGGACGGGTCCTGGTGTGAGATGCGACCTGTGTTGACACACTAGCTCCGTCGCATCTCCGCCGTACCTCGATGAGGGCAGCAGCTGCAGCAGAGGCGGCCGAAGCTACTAAGGTGGGCAAATACAGTGGTCTCGGCGCCGAATACAATTTCGTGCCCTTTGGCGTCGAGACCCTTGGTCCGTGGGGCCCTGGGGCCCTAAGCCTCTTCAAGGAGATGTCGAAGAGGCTTACAGATGCCACCGGTGATCGAAGGGCTGGCAGCTACCTCGCACAAAGGATTAGCTTAGCTATTCAGCGAGGTAATGCTGCCAGCATCTTCGGCACAATGCCGCAGGGGCCAATTTTAGATTTCGTTTAGCTGTATTTTATATTTAATTTAGTTTTTAATAATTAGTTTAGTTAATAATTTTTATTTTATAAGTTATTGTAAAGTATTTTTAATTGAGAACTAATAAATACATTCATTTTTTGTTGATACCTACAAAATTACAATCGCATCGTAGGTACATAGTGAAATGCGGTGCAAAAAGTGATCTCCATGATAGATTTTTACCATAAATGTGCAATCCCTGCTCAGTTAGAGCTAGTTAATTAAATCCACCACATAATGACGGCTTAGCCCATGTGGGGCGGAGCAGGAAGTCGGGATCTTTGACCAGGGCCCGTTACCGATACCGTATCGCTGCCTAATGGCTATGTATCATTACTTCCTTAAACGACCCTTCGTTAGCTTACGACAGACGAGCCGAAGCGCTATCCATTACTTCCTGACTACGGGGTCTTGTACAGCTCCTAGTATGAAGCGCTCGTTGGATGTAGCGGGGATCGATCTTGTTGCTATAAAATCATTAAGTTGTTGTGTGGTGGAGGTATTCTGCTAGTTAGATGCATTGCGTTCCAGAGTAAAAACGAGTAGTTCATCTCCGTACAAAAGCGTGCATGGAGCATTATAAATTTTCAAGTTGTAGGTTATGGTAAATGGACCTATGGCAAAGTACGATCTGAAAATTACAAATGCGTTGTCCGCTTCAATAGTAATTACTAAGGCGGATTGACTCTATCCTATACTATCTAACGAGCAATATTTGTAGGGGGCGGAAAATCGATCTAGCTTAGTCTCATGTCTGGGAAAATTATTTCTGCGTATTTTCTCTTCACACGAGCAGAGCTCAGGGACTGTTAATAATTTGATGAATCATCTGTCCCGAACCGGAACATACGGACAATACTGTTAAAGTTACAACTTGACCTAATATCGTTAGTGCTTAAATTCATTACACGTACCAACGTTCGATATAATTTTCACTAGCCCTAATATTGAATAACTAAATTATTTGCTGGGCCTAATTTCATATCTCCTAATCTTTTCGTACCTATACTAAACATCAAGTGTATATTTGAAACTAATAATGATATTTCCTAATGATTACTAAGCCTATGATTGAAAAGTCGTTCGCCTATTTAGTTGAGACCTCTCAAAGAAACCACCCGCGAGTAGGCTCTCAGCTTCAAAACTAAAGTGCCCAAACTTTTGTCAAATCGCTAACAATATCCTAGAGTCGAGATTCACTACTTGATGTCCTCTGTACTGTGACATAACGGGAGTGCGTGCGCGCAGCCATGGTCGCGATGGCAGCGATCTGTCGCAGCCCGTGCGCAGCCACCCGCCGCAGCCGGCTATCAGTGCGACTCCGGTGCACCTGTTGATGACACTTGATAGTACCAGACGTATCTAAACGTAGCTGTTGTTAAGCATGCATGCCCACATATACTCACGCCCGTATCCCATCGGGGTAGGCAGCCAAACAACGCCAAATACTACCGTCCTTTCATATACTTCATGACAAGATCATATTACCTTTGTTGAATCTCGAGCGTCCCCGGGCAGACCATATTATAAGCTTTCATTATACACTAATATTATAAAGCGGTAAGTTTGTGAAATGTAAGTTTGTACTGTTGTAGGTTGGTAAATTTGTATGTACATAATGGGTAATCTCCGGAACTACTCATCTTCTTTATACGACAGACGCCTTCGCTTTATAAAACGGTACATATAACTCCACTCTTGTTATGTATTGGGTCCGTTAACCTTTTAAAGATTTGTAATTAGTGTCGATCAAGTGAAGATTCGTTGTAAAAATTGAATCGTCATGGTCTTCATAAAAACGGCGCTGGTCAATGTTCTCGTGTTGGCCACTCCGGACTCCGGGCGCATGTTGGCTTTCTTTTACCTACAATTTACTGACTCATCGGTTCTGCATGCGAAGAGTTTATTCATTTAACACTGGGGGCCTGGTTAAAGGTGTAGTTTAACAAAATATTGTCAGTTGGCGCAGACCTGTCAAAGGCCAAGATTCATTTTTAGTTTAGCACCAATGGTGTGAATGTGTACCTAAGCATCGACTTTATTTTTATTAATTAAATATTTGGTAGACACAAAGCAACGAAATAAATAAAATTAATCTTACTGATTTGAACTTTCGCAAGCCTGTTCACATTTTGTTTTCGTGCGAGTAAAATAGCACTCGTATGTAGAATGCTGAGCAGCTCGCGTCTAATTTCTTGTTTGTTTGTCGAAAACAATCGTGATTTATAACAATCATAAAAAAGCGTCTTAAAAAAAAGTATTAGGTACGTATTTATCACAGTAATCTTTTAATGCCATCAAAAACATCCTGTAAAAAAACCCAAGTCTCGCAGCTCAGTCTTTCTACCGTAAAAAGTTGTGAGATCCATGTAATACCAAGTCGGTTAATCTATTTAGTCTCTACTTAAAGGACCTTCTGTCTTAAGTTATTACATAAGTTATTATCATGCCAATATTAAAAATATTTTACGTTTTAAACAAATAGATCGACTTGGACATCGCATGATTTGATTATTAGTATGTATCACACTACACAGCACGACGGGCCAGCAACCAACAGCAATGAGAGTTTCAATCGCGTGAGGCGCGATCGATAGACTAAAGAATCTATCTAATATAATTGTAATATTCATTGTGTTTTCATGCGATGTCCAAGTCGATCTATTTGTTTAAAATGTAAAATATTTTTAATATTGGCATGATAATAACTTATGTAATAACTTAAGACAGAAGGTTCTTTAAGTAGAGACTAAATAGATTAACCGACTTGGTATTACATGGATCTCACAACTTTTTACGGTAGAAAGACTGAGCTGCGAGACTTGGGTTTTTTTACAGGATGTTTTTGATGGCATCTCACTACTTTTTGGTACCATCTACTTCTAACGAATTTTGTTAAAGGCTTTGTCTTATGATATTTTTTTATTTTGACTTGGCGGGGGCACTGCCGTGCCCCCAGATAGGTTTTCCCATGATTAAGACATTAAACTCTATTTGTATTCTAAATTTGAAGCTTCTATGTCTGCTTTGGACCTTGCCTTGGACTTTTGATGATCGGTGAGTCAGTCAGTCAGTGAGTGACAAAATTTAGAAACTTTAACAAGTTGTCATTCTTAAACTACTGGTTCAAATTGACTGAAATTTTAAATATACCGTGTTTATATAATGCCTGATTAGTTACTGAAAATTCAGGTTTCTTGTTTTATCCACAACGAAATTATAGGGGGGTCGAAAATGGCCTGAATTGCTTCGAGAAAAGGATGGTACGGCCGTGCCGCTTTTTTTTGCTCGACTTGGCGGGGGCACTGCCGTGCCCCCAGAACACCTTAAATGTTTCCTCAATAGAACTGAATAAATTATTATTGTATTGAAATTTTCCAACTCTAAGTCGTCTATGGAACACTTTTTCTTTGCCTTTTCGTCGTCGGTCGGACGAGATACCTGATGATATCCACTGATCTGGTTACCGGCGAGAAACCACACAGGACCTGGATCGTTGGTGGCACAATTTTGGTCGTTTCGTCAAAAGTAGGTACCTACTTAGTGAACATTTTAGTGCAGATGTTTCCTACCTTAAAATAAAGAAGGGACTGAAATATCGATTGATATTTCGTTTATTTCGCTTTATACTACCTACTACTACCTAGTTAATCTGGCGTTACATCATCCCACTTCTGCTAAATTGAACCGCATAAATTGGCTCGCAAATATAGCTGCAGCGTAATGTTTACCTAGAAGAGCTAAATAAGAGTAGAGCTCTATGACAGAAATAACTTTTAATACAATCGAGGCACGAGCTGAACCGCTTACGGCTAATGTCGTTCGTGGAACCACGCGGGAATCGGATCAACGAACTTTTTCCAATTTCGACTTAATTTACTGGACCGTAAGGTCTAATTTATAGGCAGCCTTTTAACACAAATAAGGGCTCCTAAAAACGGACTAGTTACTGTTGACGAAGCTCACAAATAAATGCAGATATAGAGTTGCAGTTCTGCTGAACTGTCGCCGTCTTTGGAAAAAATGCAAATTATGCTAATGATAGAAAACGACAATAGACAATAATACAAATATAAGGTAAATATTATTCAGCTCAAGTACTTCATCATCATAAATACAGTTTTTGAAAATGAGATCGTAGATTTTGAAGTGGTACGTGTCAATGAACAACTTGGAATAAGTTTCTGTTGCCTACGTGAAGGGACGCGTTCAGTTCAGGGCGAGTCCTTCGTGATATCGAGCTAATAAACGCAAAACCGATTCAATTTCAATACGTTTAGTCCAATTTAACCCCCCGATAATTGTGAGCGTGCCAATTGTATTGAATGGCAGTTGCTTTTATTTTATGACTATGAACGTGAAAAAGCAAGAGAGACAGGCATAAAGACCCGAAGATTATTTTAACTGCTCACGAAGAGCATTTCATTCAACTTTCATATTTCGATTGTCTGAAAACGCAAGTGGAATATAAACGAGTAAACACAAAGTGAAAGCGTCTGAAGATTATGGAGCACCTGAGTAAACTCGCTGCACCGCGCTTTAAGAAAAAGGTCACCGGTGTTTACTCCGGCTGACGTAAGAATGAACTTGGCTGCCATAACCCCTCTCTCTGTCTCTCTAAAAGGATGGCGCACTGTAAATCGTGCTGAGTCGGCGCCGAGTCCGAAGTGACGCCGGAACATATGCGAAACGTACCTACAATTAAATAAAGCGTCATATATAATCATATATAAGCGATAGTCTAATTTTAGCCCATTGGATTAGGCTGTCAAAGAGCTTTTTAATATATACTAGGAAATAAGTTTTATTAAGTATTTATTATTTACTAACATTAGTAGTCTCAGCAACAACATATATACTCGCGTGCAAAAGTATCGAATCACTTTGCATACAAAGTTGTATGCAAAGTGATTCGATACTTTTGCACGCGAGTATAGTTTTAATATCTGAAATAAAGATTTGAATTGAATTGAATAGTTTTGATGACAATTCAATATTATGGCACCGTCGAGCTGATCTGATGATGGAGACGAAGGTGGCCATGGGAATTCAGTACTTAAAGACGTAACCCCTCCCGTTGTGTTTGGGATCGTTAGAATCGTCTCAATGAGTAGTTATGACGGTATACAGAAAAGTACAGTTGGCAATAAAAGCTTGTACCAAAAAAAATATTTTTGACGGAAACTCATTTGACAGCTCATGACATCGTTAATCTTGTGACAACGCAGTGATATTCACGTAATTTACCAATGTCCCATAAACCTTTCGTGAATACAAATCAATAGTCGCAAAATTTTACAGTTCACGTTGGTGACTTCACTGCCATACCAAAAAATTGGCCATTCGGTCACCATATTGCGAGCAGCCATAAAGCAAACCGAATTGCGCGTCTTTAAAACGGACTACCTATGTGCAGATCTCCAGACGTAGGCGGCTGCATTATTCAAAGGTTAACCAAAGTTACGCTTATATAGGTAGGTACCTTTGCGCCAACGCGCCAAGGTTTACCGTGCTAACTCCACAATAAGTAAAACAAGACTTGATTAATTATTGCTGAATGTCTAATTATTCAGTTGGCAGACGCAGAGCCGCGCAACTGGAGGCTAACATTCAAAATTTGATTTTTTGTTGTATTTGATTAAAAACTGTTGTTTGAATTACGAGACCTTCGGATGAATAAAGCGTCTTTTATTCTGATTTCCTTTAGGTGCCTGATATGACAAAGGGCGTACAAAGTTTTAATGCACTTCCGTAGTCAGGCTGTCAGGGGCGGAGTGAACGTCATACGTTTAATGTGCGGCCTACGGCACAGATATGTGTACATTTTTCGACGTTATATCCATGAAATAAGGTCGAAATTGCATACTTATTTGTGGCATCATGTATAAGCACACAAAGTCAATAATAAATACTTCAGGAACTTTGAAACGGATGAATTTTCTGTCTTACCTCACAAAATTAAGCGTTAAAATGTCTGGTGTGACAAGAGGCAGGCAGGTTCGTGTTCTAAAGTTGAAAACACGACCTATCCATTGTATGATGTGTTTTAGATGCCTCATCAAGCCTCTTGGCAAGTCTTTGAAAGGTTACTGCTGCACCAGTGCCATCGACGATGCAATCGTCCATAAAACAACAAAAGATGGTCGATTGATGGATGTGGTGTTTATGGTATACCGCGAGTCCATGTCCTTGGAGCACATTTGATTAAAGCGTATTGAACAGGAGTCTAATTTGTCGGGGAACTCGCTACCTCGCCCTAAAACTAACCTCGCAACAAAATTAAATCGCCCAAACAGCAAATAGGCACCAGTAAAATTTCAATCCTATTTAGACAAATGAACTCCCCTGTAGGGCTAGGTGAGGGTCCTCAATACTATCTTATTATATAAACCGCGATTCAGCCTACCCATGAAAAATGTATTCGAGGCACAAAAACGAAATATTCGCTTCGCGCTAACCATCGACATATTCGCTTCACAACTAAATAATATTCGTATTGCGGATACGTTTCGGCGGGCCGTTCAATCGCAAATTGCTACCTTGCCCACGCACACGCAGGCCCGTAAATAAAGGTCGTCGGGTCCGTTGGATGGTCTTCCGCGGTTATTTACTTGCCATACATGGAGACGAACTGATGGAAATGGTAAATTAAAGGTGCCCAGGCTTCGCTTACAGTCACGGACTTTAATCGTTGAGCCACTTAGGTGTCAGCTAATTTTGGTTTTTAATAGTTAAGCTATGGATACCCAGTAAAAGGTGAGCTCTAAATGGCTCAACGATTAAAGTCCGTGACTGTACATACCCAGGTTAAATTGATAAATAAACAATAGTACCTACATGGTATGCTAAAAAAACTGTCACAAACTTGTGTTCACAATTGTAACACGAGTATATACTTGTCAACAGTATCAACACAGGACAATGTTGCGCCGATCTTCCACTCGCAACATGCCTCTTTCGAAATCGGAAGGACAGAGACATTAAAGTAGGGATATGTCCTCTTCTGTCTAATATCTTGTATGCCACCGGGCCGAGTTGACTTTCACAACCTTTATCACAACGTCATCTCATCAATCAAACATTTAATCGCAATCATTTTGCTGGTTCCATTCCAAGCTTATTCACAAGATAAGAATTTCAAACGTCGCTGTTAGATTCCACGAACTATCTTTCCTTGACGAATTGACCTCAGATCAGTCAGACGAGACACTTTTCGACCTTTCCGCATACCTAAGCAACTACTCAGTTGATAAAGATTGCACAGTACTCCCACTTTGCTACACTACACTTGCTCTTCAATTTGCTTTTATGATGAATAACCAGAACGTTCTCAGAAGGCGAATTCAGTCAAGGGACAAGGTCAATCGGGAGTCGCCTCGTTCTTTGAGCGACTTAAGTATATTGGAGTTTATTAGTCACATAACGTCGTTCTAGTAAACAAGGACTTTGTTGTTTAGCCGCGCCCCCTGAATTTTCAGCTCGATGAATACATCAACATTCGCTACCCTCGTTTAATTTTACGGGTAATGTTTTGATAACCTATAATGAGAAGCTAACTAACTTAATACTGCTTTGTTAAATTGTTATGCGAGTAACTAGTTGGATCGTGTTTCGTTTGTTTCATGCGTGTTAATTTCTTAGGAAAAACAACTACAAAAAAACCGGCCAAGTGCGTGTCGGACCACGCAAAACGAAGGGTTCCGTGCCTATTAAAAAGGTCGTATCGTCATAGAAATTTTACGGCACTTACATCCTTTTCTTTGAGGAAGGCAGTTTTTCAGCAATATCTCGAAAACCTCTGAACCGATCTTGTTCAAAACAATTTTCGGTGAATGAAATTGATAAGCCCTATGTCCATGAATTTTTCCAAATTTTTAAAATACACCGTTCAAAAATTAGAGGGGGGGGGACAGAATTTTAGTGACTTTCGGGGCGATTATCTCCGACCCTATTCACTTAATCAAAAAAAATGCTAAGAAACCTTATATTTATTTTGAAAGGCCTATCGATTGATGTGCCACACGGGGGGTCACAATGAAAAAAAAAATTTTGACTTTTAGTTTTATGTATGGATGCACCCCTAAAAAATTTTTTTTTTGTCATTTTAATTACAAAACTATGTAGCGGCTAACAAAATACACCTATCCTGAAAATTTTATTCAAATACACCTTATAGTTTTCGAGTAAAATGCCTGTGACATACGGACAGACGGACAGACGGACAGACGGACAGACGGACAGACGGACAGACGGACAGACGGACATGACGAAACTATAAGGGTTCCGTTTTTGCCATTTTGGCTACGGAACCCTAAAAAACAGAAGATGGTTCCCGACAATACGGGATTTTTTCGACACTTCTGGCGATTTCGCTTGGCAAACAAGCGTACGACGTACCCTATAGACGCTTTCAAGTTTCAACTCTATAAAAATCACAAATTGGCTCAGTGATTCAGTCACACATCTCTTCCTATGAGTGGATACTCGCACACGGCTCTACTGCCACCGCTCCCTAAGTAAAGTAACCACACTTGAAATCGTGACTTGTCTCATACCTACGAGCAATAGGATAAATGCCCGATGAAGTGACAACGAGAGAGCGAGGTTTGCAATTAAGGAATAATTATATTTTAATTGACCCTCGCTCTAACCTTAACTGATGCGTTGACGTCAAGAGTCATCTGTCAATATTTAAACAGCAATTACTGCAGTTATTTAACTCATTAGCTAACTGACTTTTAAACGTTATTTAAATTAATCAAACCGCATTTTTCGCATTACTGGTTATTTCGTTGAGATATTGAGAAGAGAAACTTGCAATGTGATGTTGACTAAAGTTTTTCTATTCTATTCTATTCTACATTGCCGGTTATTGATTGGATATCGCTTGTTTCCGAAATACCTGCCTACCGAATATTCGTTTTAGGCTTCCAATAACGACATCAGATTATAAAATACCAATATAAGTAGGAAGAGAAGAGAAGATATAGATATCCCTTAATACAGGGATAAATTCGCCTTTGTACTTTGATATATCGTGTTAGGTACATGTATATTCTTGAACCTGTTATTGTGTACAATAAAGTGCTGAGGTACATACATAAGTTATTAATTTGATACGCCTCAATGACTTTGGATAGTGTTACATTCCAAAAATCTGGTTTATTGGGATTCTAGTGGTTCATTACTCTGGAATGCAGTTTTTTGATGTAAGGAGTTGATGTACCATCATCATGCATCATGGGTTAAACGGTTACTTAGGTTTGACAAATAGAAATGTCTTATTTAGCATTCGACTGAAGTGAATTCATTCTCTCGCCAGGTCATGACGTCACAAGGGAATTTCTAACGCCGGTCAGTGCGTGGACAAACATGGACTAGGCATGTGCGTCAATACTAGGCTAGGCTCGTGTTGGTCCAATGTCAACACTCAACACGAGACGAGACTATGTCCACAATACAACTGCATCAGATACAGATATTTATTCATATGTCAGAATGGTACATAAAATTTGTAAGATTTTGTATTTATACCTACAATTATTGTATTTTTATAATTATCGTAGCAATAATTTGAAACATTTGGATCACCACACACCTCGACAAATTCGTCAACGCTATAGCTCGCTAGGTTGGTCAATATCGTTCTTTTGAAAAATCTATGTCGTTTTGCACCAGTATTAACTTTGCTGGTACTAAGTTATATCTTGCGCCCATGTCACCGAGTGTTTTCCGAGTCTTTGGAAGTCTAACAAGGTGGGACGACCAACAGTTTGCATCGACGAGCACTGGAAGAGTAGTGTAGGTATGTAAGTTAGCCCTCACATACTTGCAGGCAGTTAATATGTATACGCTAGGCTAGGTAGCGTACCTAAGTATCTTGGACTCCTTAAAAAGATCTTTTGCGGGGTAGTCGTATATGCCTTCCTCATAATAGTTCGAACATCTCGTTTTTGCATCTTAAATGCCCTGTCGCGATGTGGCCTAGAAGTCAAGTGTGGAATGGATGTATCCATAGTACGCCATTTTAACATTTTCGACGATAAGCTCGGTGCAAGTCTCGAGAGAGCGATGCATCATGCGTCATGAATAAGTGACTCATTGGAGCGTCATATGGATTAGATATATAGATAGACTAGATACTAGACAGCTCGGTTTATAGTAAGGACCTGTACTTGCCAGCGCAAGCCGTCGATATTGATCCTAGCTAGACCAAGTAAGCAAGTTTTCATTTCCGTGGTAACAAAAGTAAATCATCAACGCTAAGTAGATCACATGTCTATAATAAATACTCATTGTTTGTAATTTTTTACTAGGCAGACTTGCGGTCGTGTGCACGCATGTTTCAATAAAATCCGACCGCCGACGGAACTTAGTGTAGTCTGCAATAAAATGAGAGGCCATTTTATCCGTTGCTATTTTTCTTTATGCCTTAAAAAACGAAAATATGCTATTGAATGTACATCGCAATCACGTTGTGAATAAGCAGGTTATGCATGTCTGATGGCCACGCTACGCGCAGGTTGCAGCGTGCACCGCGGAGCGCAGCAGGCAGAGCGGACGATACGAAGCGGGCAGCAGCGAGCGTGGAGAATGCCCTTTGTTCCTTATCATTACCAGCCGCGGCTGCTCCACGCTCCGGCGGCCCGCAATCACTCCACCTCCACTCTGACTCAGGCAACGGAGACCGATTTTTAGATCTAAAAATTTTGTAAATTGTCTCTGTTGTTGTTGTTGTTTCGAAATAAATCTTATTCCTTCATTCATTTATTTTCATCATCATCATATTAGCCGAAAGACGTCCATTGCTGTTCATTTTATATTTTCGGAATTCATTAAAACAAAAGTGTAGCCTCGGCTCGTTAAGAACTGATTTGTCTCTTTCTCTTTCTTACTAATGGCAAAGTGGCTGATAAGGGCAAACGAATTTTTAAAAGGATGCACTTCATCCGTACCTACATACATATATATATATTTTTTTTAAATCCGTCTAGGGTCTAGTGACTAGACGATCATGCGGAGAAGAAAGTTAAATATAGATAGAATAGAAGAGAAGATAGAAATATTGTAGCGAGTATAAATTAACTCTTTCAGTCTTACACTAGCCGAGCAACATTTGGTTATTAGTTCGTTTGTGTGAGTGAACTGAATATAATTAGAGTTCGTAAAATTAATTTCAAGCGAGTAGGTACGTATTTATAAAGTTTATTTAGGCAATGTAACAAAAATTTTAATTAGTCTAAACGACGCAATTACTATATGAAAACAATACTGCATTTACATTAGGAAACACAACATGCTTATTACAAAATGGGATGAGAAAATTGTGAAAAGTCTACCTTATTGAATTAAAAATGTAATGAGACCATGGATCGGATACCGGTATTTTCTCCAAACAAATTAAACCGGTATTATTTCGTTCTTTGGTTATAATATAATTTTTGATCGGGCAGTCTAATAGTACGAATATATTTTACCTAAATACACGATAGAGTCCTACACTAAGAGCCTAAAATAATTCAAAATATTAGACTACTTCGGGGATGTTTGAAAAAACCGGTTCCGATCCCTGAATGAGACCACAAAGTACATTAATGAGACTTACTCGTCTTCAGAGCATCCGTTGACTGGACTAGCACCTACTAATAGCTAATCGGTGTTCGATAAATCTCCTCCGGTGGAAAAAGGGAAACGTCTGAATGCAATCGTTAAAAGCCCGCGAACGTTTTCGGTTCTCGCTTACCTTGTACTTTTAGACCTTTTTGTACGGATTCCGGTCGGGTAGGTATAGAAAAATACAGGAATTTAAAATATATACCTACAGCTCTGTTATTCTGTAATTAGTCTAAGCCCCAAGGTCGACTAAAAACTCGCTACCACTTGGTGTTATCATTTCAATCCCTATATTAACACAACTGTACGTAATTGCAAATAGGAATGGTGTTTTTAGGGTTCCGTAACCAAAACGGCAAAAACGCATTTTAATTGAAAACTTTAAGGTGTATTTAAATAAAATTTGGAGGATATGTGTATGTAGTTAGTTAGCTGCTGCGCCTGCTACATAGTTCTGTAATGAAATGACAAATTTTTTTTTTGGGGCTATGTAACTGCTAAGTCAAAAAATAATAATTGTAAGTCCACGTACATTGTACCATCAATCAATAGGCCTTTCAAAATAAATATAAGGTTTCTAAGCAATTTTTTGGATTAAGTGAATATAGTCGGAGTTAATCGCCCCGAATGTCACAAACATTGTGATCCCCGCTCACATTTTCGAATGGTGTATTAAAAAAAAGTAAAAATACATGGACATAGTGCTCATTAAATTCTTTCATCGAAAATTATTTTGAACAAGATCAGTTCAAAGGTTTTCGAGATATATTGCTGAAAAGCCTTCCCTATAGAAAAGGACGTAAGTGCCGTAAGATTTCTGTGACGATACGGCCTTTTAATAGGCACGGAACCCTTCGTTGTGCGTGGTCTGACACGCTTTTGGCCGGTTTTTTTCAAATTTAACATTGAGATCTTATAAATATTGACTTTCATTTGAAAACATTACAGTGTATATTCTCCATTTAGCTCCCCTAATTTCCAAGGAGTGTGCTATAGATAGAAACAAAGACGTTATCAAGTAATGAAGAGCGACAGGCGAGCGGCGCCCGCGATTTGATGATGGATGCCTGAGGGGGTGCGTTGACGCAGGCCGCTGAATAGGTACTCGTATCGCAAAGACAGCAGGGTGGACAAGACAAACAGCTAATAATCCAGCCGAGAACAAAGTTTTGTAGCGTGTTTTGGGCTCGAGATAAATTATGTAGTACCTTGCTGGAAGCCTGTTTTAAGTGGAATAACAAATCACAGGAATGGATTTAACGCGACGCGTGTGTAGAGTGCGCGGATTTAACGGCTTAATAAAATTTTAATGAGTAACTTATTTTGTAAAATAAAGAGAAAGACAATGACAACAGTCGATCCTCTACGTAATTGAATCTTGCTAGTCGATTTTCTCCCATCCATCTCACTATGAACGGATGGCTGGATTGACTTCCAATTTAGTAAATTAAATATGAAACATGTAACCAATATGACTCAAATGTCCTGCGAAGGAGTGTTTCTCTTTTTACGGTTCCGTAGTCAACAAGGAACCCTTATAGTTTCGCCATGTCCGTCTGTCCGTCCATCCGTCCGCGGCTTAGCTCAGTGACCCTTTAACTACTAGAACGCTGTAATTCGGCATGGGTATGTAAAAATATAAATTCACGCCGACAAAATGGTTTTTTTTATGATACGTTTTCCCTCTGGATTGGAAGGTTAGATGGCAGTCGCTTTCGTAAAACTAATGCCTATACCAAATCTTGAGATTAGATGCCAAAGCGGGCACCGGGCTCCATTAGGGCACAACCGGGAATAACGCTAGGAGGATGATGGATGATTAAAAAAATATATTATATATTTCCTTACACATTAAATGGGGACTTTTTTACGCGGTAAATCTATAGGTATCGTTGTATAGTTTGTTCAAAAATAAGATGGTGCGGCCCTCTGCCGGCTTAATGCTTACTACAGGGTATATGAAAAAATCATGGCAGTAGTACATATAATGACTTTAATACAAACTTTCGTACAGTAAATTCTATCTGGCGAAGCAACCGCAACGTTAAGTTGTCGCGCGCGTGTCGATGTTACAAAGACAGACAGACAACTACGGAACCCTACACTGCGCGTGGGCTGACACGCACTTGGTCGGTTTTTACAAATGTCAAAGTGACAGACATCTTCCATGAACCATATTTAACGGAAAACTGCTCGTTTTGTGGTTACGTGCGCGCGCGCAGCATCCGCGTGTGCGTTCGTCAGCGCATCATTCATCTCCTGCTAGAGCGGGGCAGGTTCACCACGCTTACCGACTACCTCGAACGACCTGTATAAGTCTGACCTCCAATTACGCATTATTGTTACTAATATCGGTGTCACGTTATACTGGACGAGTGGTAATGTAACTGGACACTGGATAGGTTGTAAATCCCTCTGCGACGGCTTGGCACCGCTTGCTATTCAACCGACGAAATAATCGTTCCTCGTACTCGTAAATAAATTTACGCTCATTAGTTGTTTGTTTTTCCTGATATTTCGAAGACTGAAATATAAATACGTACTTACCTATGAAGCTGTATTCGCGTCTGGGACATAATATGTAGTACGGTGCATACCCGGAAGTGAGTCCATGGACGTTTGCATCTCCAGTTTACAAGTATAGACCCTTTAAAAATGTATACACGCGGTTCTTGACGAACCGCATACTGTAGAGTCTACGTATGGGGTCCTTCAAGAAAGGCGGCCCCCCTGCTGAGGTTTTCCTGAGGGTCTACACTGTAGACCATTCCACAACCGAAGCGTAAATAGGCAGAAAACGCTAAAACTATGATCGTACACAACTTCATTCCCCCGGGCAATAGTAGCCACCGACATATTGGCATAAAACTTGCGTAACAAACGTTGTTTGTCTTCGGGACTAAGACAGGCTTGAGTGCCTATCATTGCTGCCATTATAGTAATAAGAGCAACTCAAACATGGCGGCCAGTTAATGCAAAAACTTAGTTCGGCCATTGTGGAAGTTGATAAGCCCTCGGCAGGCGGCGGCTGACCGGGCTACATTCCACTTTTTGAATGACAATTTGAGACATTCCAATTAATTATAAAGGTTCGTTTGACTAGTTCACAAAATACATAGCGACGTGACACTAACTTCTAATTTATAGTTTATTTGATAGACAAAATTATTATAATTTCAACAAAATGTTGGGACACCACTCATTAGTCACACTAGACGCCTAACCTACGGTGATATTTGACTTCGTATTTTCACAGATCGTTAAATCGCGAATCTTGTTACATACTACACTTGGGAGCAAAGAAATCGAGCCACCCGTGCAACTTTCATGTTTGTTCGTTTTATGCAAAATCAGACCATGAAAAACGAAAAATTAGGATGTCGTTAGAAAGGTAATTTATTCAGCTATTAAATAAAGTTTTGACATGAGTTTTGTTTTCCGCCCTAAATGTATGAACCCGTTTTTCACCTGATAGTAGTCATTCGATAGAAAACAAAATTATCTTTCAGACGACACCCAATTTTCCACATTTCCTTCGGCAGTTTTTCCATAAAACAGGAATTAGGAAAAATATGAAGGTGGCTCGATTTCTTTGCTCCCAAGTGTATTTGTGTTCTGCATTTCCAATAGTAAAGCTTGTTAGTTTGCCTTATATGTACTAAGTCACGAACTGCTATTTAAATCTATCTATCATCGCAATGTACATATCATGCGAAAATACGCCTAACGGAGATGAATGATGGTTTCATATCCTTAATTATCTCGCTCTGCTTATAGCTTGCAGGACGAATGCAGTCAGCCACGCAGGGCCAACTGAATCGTAAGGTATCTTAGCTTATTTTGTCATGCGAACCTTTCGAATCAAGGCAAATGGAAGTAAATTAGGAGGCAGAGTGTAACGGAATCGGCACTCGTGTGCGGCCGCGAGGCGTGACGCGTGACAGCCGAGACAGCCCGTGACATTCGGCCCACAAGCGCAGTCACGCCCGCACCGTTAGCGCAGCCTCGATTCTAAACAATCTACTCAAATGAAACGCAGCTCAGGGAAATAAATATTCCAACGTTATTGTACGACTATACTATCGATGCCTTACCTGATCTAACCTAAGCTAGAGTTGACTCAAAATGAGAATCAGCAACTAATGAACTTCATCCGCAAAGAGGCTACACAAGTCCTTTCCAAGTCTACTTGGGCTTACTAGGAGAGCACTGTCGAGAAGAAACATTAGAAAGAATCTTAGCAGTTAATATTTTTCAACAAGATGACCGATTTGTTTGAATAAATGGCTAAATTTAGCTGCGGTGGAAAGCGTGGGTAGTCAAGTCAAGGATCTCCGCGAACTTGACAGTCGGACAGAAATCTTTTAGAATATCTGAGGGCGGCTAGTTGCCCGCGTCACTTCAGATTTATTTCACGTAGGAGGCATAATCCAGAGAATAGGCATGTGGGAAACATTGTGAGCTAATCCTGCTTTTGACATGTCGATAAGGCGCTCGGCCAAAATAAAATGGAAGGAGCACGTGAAACGTTTGAGAAGGGATGCTAGTTCAATTTGAAAGGAATAAAAGACGAGCGTATCGATCCGTAGCTACTCCACCGACGTTCTTTGATATATCTTGAAAGACCACAAATTGATTCGTAACTTAACATTACCACTTGTTACACGACTACCAAAGGAGGAGGGTAATGTTTTTTTTTTAATTATAGAACACACATAAATGACTAGCCAAAAGGATTCATTATTTAAATAAGCATGAAATAAACGTGAATTTTTCAATTCCTCAAAAGGGAAAAAAACGGAACCCTTATAGGATCCCTCGTGCGTCTGTCTGCCCGTTTGTCACAGCCGATTTGCTCCGAAACTACTGCACCGATTGAGTTGAAACTTGGTAAACATATGTAAATTGGCGACCCAAAGATGGACGCGTAAAGTAAATTAATGAATTCTGAACAAGGGGGTAAACTGGAAAATTTAAAAAAAGTTTCGCAAACTGTATTCAATCAAATGAAAGGGGTTGTTGTAAGCATCTCAGATACATATATTTTTTTTAATTTTACCTAAAACAGATTTGAAGTAATTTAGGAAAAAGGACGAACATTGACCATCCCTCCCCCCCCCCCCCCCCCCCCCCCCCCTTCTCTTAGTTCCTTGCCTAAAGATTACAGGAAAACCTATAATAAGTTTGAGTATTCAAAGTAACGGGAAAATTCTCAATATTTTAGTGCATTATATACGGAACCCTCACCACGCGAGTTGAACTTGCACTTGTCTGGTTTTTTTTTTATAAATGCGCTTTCGCGTGAAGCCGGAGTGCGTAATGGAACTGCGTAAACCTTAATAGTGACCGAGCCGACGTTAGTTTGTGTTCAATCGTTTGGATCTAAAACGCTGGTTTGATCAATCGTTGGGATGTATGTATTCACCCAAATTACACAAGTTCGCTGCCAGATTTCGGAATCACGCCCGTTGCATTTTAAAGCTGGGCTGAAGTTCACAAATCTTATCGCCCACACCCCTGAGGCGGACCAGTGTAGATAAGTAGTTACCGATTACGCGTAGTTGTTACGGGTTTGAATCAAGATATTCTGGGTTGTGTGGTGAGGTGAGTCGGAACAGCTTGTGATTGCCAACGAGTAAACACCGTCGTCACGCGCCGTCTGATCCCAGCCGACTGAATACATACCTACACGCGAATCGGGACGTTTCACAGAACTAGCACGATAATAGGTAATTTGTCATCCATCGGGCTAGTGAAGACGGAGCTTCGTAGGCAGTCAAATGCAAAGATACGTATCAGCATCGATATAATAGGGTATTTTCATGTATCAAAATTAAATAATCAAATTATTTTGATATATTTTTTTACCTAAAGAAATACGAATATTTATTGTACAAACATAAGATTTGTTTTTCAGTTTTTTTTAGGGTTCCGATACCTCAAAAGGAAAAAACGGAACCCTTACACGATCACTAGGTTGTCTGTCTGTCCGTCTGTCACAGCCGATTTGCTCCAAAACTACTGGACCGATTGAGTTGAAATTTGGTAAACATATGTAAATTGGTGACCCAAAGATGAACGCGTAAAGTAAATTAATGAATTCTGAAGAAGGGGGCCACTTTTGAGGGTTAAACTGGATAATAAAAAAAAAGAGTCGCAAACTGTATTGTGTGACATATCAAACTAAAGGGGCTGTTGTAAGCATGCCAGATATTTTTTTTTTATAATTTTAGCTAAAACAGATTTGAAGTAATTTAGGAAAAAAGACGAAAATTGACCATTCCCCCCCTTATCTCCGAAACTTAGTAGTTTTTGCTCAGTCAGTCGGTACTTGGTCTCGAATAAGTAAAATGGGACTGATATAGGTAAATAAAATATAATTTTTAATGTACACAC
Source organism: Epinotia nisella (assembly GCA_932294315.1). Lineage (NCBI taxonomy): Eukaryota > Metazoa > Arthropoda > Insecta > Lepidoptera > Tortricidae > Epinotia > Epinotia nisella. The sequence goes on from OW028679.1 coordinate 23,690,421, forward strand.
TGAATGAAATATAACATCTCTTCGCTGTGCTTTTCACCCGAATGCCGAAGGAAAGGAGAGTTATGTTTTTCGAGCGTATGTATGTATGTATTATTCTTTGGCGCGCCCTGCAGCCTAAACCGTTTGACGGATTTCGACATATAAGCTAGGTGTCGTTGGATTCCTCTTAATCGTGGGCTACAATATTTGCAAAAAAGTAGTTGGTTTTTTTAATATATCTTTTAATTCCACTTTAATTTAGATCAAAGCGCACGTGCGGTGATATTTACTGAAATTATTTCAACGTCTGCTCAAAATTATATTCTGAATTATATACATTCTTACTAATCGTAGTATTAACAGTACATTATTGTTACATAAAATGTGTCCCTAAAACGCTCGTTAACCAGTCTGGAAGGTTAAAAAGAGGTTAGTGCAAAAAATCTATTGAAAATCAAGACAGTTTTATAAAAATACAAGTCGGGCCAAATGGTGAATGAAAGCCAAGTTATAAAATTTCTTGGTAACATCCTTTCTATGCTGAACAGTTAGAGCAGTTGTTCAAAATTTGTATCTTTTTTTTACATTTAACAACGTTGTTTCCATCGGTTGGTCATTTAAAACAGCATTGTGTAATTCATACTTACATAGAAACTAAAAATTATCCTTATTAAATAGTTTTATCTAGGACCAAGTTATTGGCCTAGTAACTAAATACGTATATGAGACATAACTTTTGCCAAACGCACATCTTGTGTAATATTAAATAATTATTCATTAAAATAAATTATATTATGATAAAGCAAAGAACGCACATCATCGCCCAAAGTGTTTGGCGTTATAGAATTTCCACGTAGAACTTAATTTAATAAAACGCCTCGTAGCAGACTGATGTAAGTTATAGTTTTAATATTTTCACGACAATGTTTTAATCAGAAGCCGTATCATGAAAGAGGAGAGGCGAATACTAATTATGAGCCCCCAGAGACAGCGGGTTCTTATCTTCGTCCAAATTAGGTAGGTTTTGGATGTACCTATTTTATTTAAATTTTTAATTATATCCAGTATAATAGAACACATAAGTAGCTGAACACCTCGATACCTTGTCATTTTCATCTGTTTAACAACTTCGTGGCAGTTTATACATGGCATTAAAGCGACACGTTACAAAGTTTAACAACTTCGTGGCAGTTTATACATGGAATTAAAGCGACACGTTACAAAGTTTAACAACTTCGTGGCAGTTTAGACGTGGCATTAAAGCGACACGTTACAAAGTTTAACAACTTCGTGGCAGTTTATACATGGAATTAAAGCGACACGTTACAAAGTTTAACAACTTCGTGGCAGTTTAGACGTGGCATTAAAGCGACACGTTACAAAGTTTAACAACTTCGTGGCAGTTTAGACATGGCATTAAAGCGACAAGTTACAAAGTTTAACAATCGTGGCAGTTTAGACATGGCATTAAAGCGACACGTTACAAAGTTTAATAACTTCGTGGCAGTTTAGATATGGCATTAAAGCGACACGTTACAAAGTTTAACAACTTCGTGGCAGTTTAGATATGGCATTAAAGCGACACGTTACAAAGTTTAATAACTTCGTGGCAGTTTAGATATGGCATTAAAGCGACACGTTACAAAGTTTAACAACTTCGTGGCAGTTTAGACATGGCATTAAAGCGACACGTTACAAAGTTTAACAACTTCGTGGCAGTTTAGACATGGCATTAAAGCGACACGTTACAAAGTTTAACAACTTCGTGGCAGTTTAGACGTGGCATTAAAGCGACACGTTACATAAGTAACGCTACAAAAGCAGGAGAGCAGTAACGATACAAAATAATTTTCTGGTAGTCTAGGTGAGTTCACCTAGACTTCAACAAAGAATACCATGTCAAGTATGTTTCCGACTTCAATGCCCCAGGGATAATAAGAAGAATGCAATGTTCGGGTTCGGGGAAAAATATTGTATAAGGATGGATTAACTCGTTAACCTCATTGCCACCCATGCAGCTCAACATCGGCCGCAGGTAATATAATGTGATCCTCGGGATTATCCGAGCACTTCGCAGTCGGCTTACGCGTCGTAAACTTTGGGGACGATAACGCGGGGCTCGAGATAACGACGCCCACCGGGAGTCGAACGCGGGACCGCACACGTACTGTGCTGTGCATTACTATCTTCAATAACACGTAGTATCTTCATTTTAGCACGTTGCATTATATTCGATTAGACGCCACTGCCAGTGCTGACAATGCCATATGGCATATCACGTGTGCAAAAGATTTTATTCACAATCATAAAGACGTGCAGCTTTTTCTCTTAAAGCCGCGGGTTATTGATATGCAGGTGTAATTACTGTATACGGTACAACGGTGTGGCTGCGCCGCTGACACACTGACAGGTCACGCGCAGCGCCGCGCCGCCGCGCGCGCAGGTTGCCGTTGCTCCTCTGCGCTGGCCCACTTTGGCTGAGAAACTTGTTGCCTATGAAACTGTGTTTCAGTTTGGTTCATCAGTTTCGTATCCCGATCGCAATGAATGCAGACTCTGTCTGACACGTCAGCTCATCACGCCTGTTAGTGATCGATTCAGCTGCCGGATCTTGCAGTCAGTAGGTACAATAACATTACCATGAATCCACGGGCGTAGCCAGGGGGGGGTTTGGGGGTTCAACACCCCCCCACCCCGAAATGTTAAAATTATTACATTAACCTGAATATTAGTGTCATTTTATGCATATTTTTGTTGTTTTATTTTCTTGAACCCCCCCGAAATTAAAACCTGGCTACGCCCTTGCATGAATCAAAACTATAATAATGATCATCTCATCAAACATCTTAGATAATCAGGTAACCAATGGGTTTGCGAACCGTACGTTAAATTACAAATTTCAAAATATGATTAATTAGATTAGATTATTTATTTCATGATAAAAAATTACATTACAAAAGAAATGTATTCATTTTTTATATAATAACGAACGCTTCACTGCCACCTACAAAAGGAGCCCTTCTTTAGTATTTTATCAGTAATAGGTTTTTTTCAATATTTAGGTACCAACTCTTGTTTAAAATTATTATTTTGCGATGAAAACTAATGTTCGTCAATTCGAGAAGCCTCATTGTGTATTACCATCAAAATTGGAAATGGAACCAATTAATTAAGAAGCACTCAGAAAACCAGTGCTGAGACTTTATTGTCAGGAATCATTGTTATTGTTATGTGGTAAAATATACGTCTACTTTTCTCAGATTGTGGTTTAATAGGTATGGCATAATTGAAAGAAATGTTATTTGTATATTTGCTCGTCCCACGCTACGCGCTGCTTCGCGGTGGTTTTAATGTAATTTCCGTTGTTTTTCCGGTGACGTGCACACGGTTATTTTAGACTTTACTTATTGGCTTCTCCCGCATTATTTATGTTCAGTGGTTACTTGCAAATATGTTTATTTATTGTTTAGAAATAACGATACCAATTCCAGTCTAAGAGTACCGGATGTTGAATACGTGTTAATTGAAAAAATAATTAGTGTAAGATTAATGTTTTCTGTCCAATACAGGATTTAACTACTTACTTATTACTGTGCTACCAGCTACTTAATTATACATGTGATCGACACGCAGATATAGGAAACCTGACCACAAATGATTAGTATTTACACCGTTACACGAGCTAACATAACAACCTCCAAAGAAACATCACGCTAGGCCAAATCAAGAGGAAGCACATCCGAGGACGGATCCACACGAGGTGATCTAACAACATCAAGAAGCAGAGAACATCGGCAGCGTCTTACAGAAGAACAGCGTGGTAGATCATGATCCTCGGTCACTTTATTTGCGTTGCCTTAAAGTTGACTGGTAGAGAATGCTTTATAGCATTAAGTCTGCCTTTAGTACTAAAAGCTGTTCTGTTGTATTAATAAACCACATAAAAAATTCGATATTTAATAAAATGACATGCTGTTTTATGACATCTTTATAAACCCCTTTACAGGAGGCTAGATATATTTGAGGCTAGGTTTACAACACTTATTTTGTGCAAGAAAGATTAAATTAATAAATAAGGGAGCGACAAAGAAGTGTGAAGTGGCATCAAGCCAAAAACCAAAAATTGAGTTCACGGTTTTGAAATCCACCCGTATAGGTACTTCAATAAAACGGTACTTATAGTGTCGTAAATCGTATCGTAGTAAGTATCATAAACCTAGCAAATCATTTCGAAAGTATCCAATAACAGTAATGGCTTCCTCTCCACCTCTCCTTTGTCTTTGTTGGGCGATAATTGCTCGGTTTGCAATAAATAGCAACAACAACTCAACGGGGCTGACATTATAATTTCAAGTTTAACCTTGATTCTAATAAAACTGAAGTTCACATTAAGTTGAGTCATTTGTGTAACAACTTTAGATATACACCGTGGGCTAAAACAAAAGTATCAGACGAAGTGTTGCTTCCCAAAATCGGCATCAAAATATATATTAAGTCTGTCTACGTACCAGTCTCACGGTGTGTAAACAGACATTGTGTCGACTAACTAATTATTTATTACGACCGTTATAATCGCTGGTGTCCCACGGTGTAGTATGGCGGCGTGGTGACATAAATATGAACATATCGCCGTATCGCCACTCGTCTCCGTTTCACTCTTATCCGGCTAACAACTCCGTGTCATCTGATACCTCAACAAGAGATCTTGATATTACATTGGCATGACAATTGTTGTAGACACATAAATTCATACTAATATTATAAATGCGAAAGACACTAGGTGTGTATGTCTGTCTGTTACCTTTTCATGTCACCTGTGCTTTTCACACAATCATCCTCTAAGGGGTTGAAATGGGGGACGAAAGTTCCACATAGCGGACAAAGTCGTGTAAATAAATAAATATTGAGGGATAACACCAAGCTTGTAGGTAGGTACTATGGATACCTGTCGACGACATGTAGGTATACTAATATAGTTGACTTGATATTTTACTTGAATATATTAAAAAAAAACCGGACAAGTGCGAGTTCAACTCGCGTGGTGAGGGTTCCGTATATAATCTAAATGTCATAAGTGTTTTTGAATACTCGAACTTCTTATAGGTTTTCCTGTAATCTTTAGGCAAGGAACTATTTTCCATATTTTTTTCAGAATTTTAATCGTAGTAGTTTCGGAGATAATAATGGTCAATTTTCGTCTTTTTTTCTAAATTACTTCTAATCTGTTTTTGTTAAAATTATAAAAAAAAAATATCTGACATGCTTACAACAACCCCTTTCATTTCATATGTCACACTATACAGTTTGCGAAACTTTTTTATTTTTATTTCCAGATTACCCCCCAAAAGTGGCCCTCTTGTTTAGAATTAATTAATTTACTTTACGCGTTCATCTTTGGGTCACCAATTTACATATGTGTACCAACTTTCAACTCAATCGGTCCAGTAGTTTCGGAGCAAATCGGCTGTGACAGACGGACAGACAGACAAACGAGTGATCCTATAAGGGTTCCGTTTTATCCTTTTGAGGTATCGGAACCCTAAAAACATCCGAAACTCAGGAGTCGTGCTGATCTGTCTTTCCCGGTATTCGAACCCGTGACCGCCAGCTTCGGTCCGGACTCCGGACTACCGACTGGGCCAATATGGTCGCCGCACGAGGCAGCGAGCACGGGCAAACATCATACCAATTTCATACCAAAGCTCCAAGTCACATAGACCTCCAGAAAACTTGGCAGAGATTTTCTGCAAATCAAATATGGCGTGTATGCTTAACGTTGAGAGATGTCCGAACGACTTGAAAGAGTTCTTATTACATTTTGAATCTTTCAGCTTAGACAGTAGAATCGCTGTTTCAACGGATTTTGCCCAAGTTCAAACAATTTCAAGTAAGTTGAGAACTTGAGATCGGTGTGCAGTGGCCTAGGTCCCGCGGGGCGGGTGGCGGGGTGCAATAACCCCGTGTAAATACACATTTATTATAGCCGTTAATCCGGCGCTAACGCGAATGATGGGTTTAATAAGTTGTCGCGGTCGCTGACCTCTGTCACGTCACTGAGATGGCGATGTCATTGGGGTCTTCTTTTTAGGGTTTCGTACCTAAAAAGAAAAAAATGGAACCCTTAGAGGATCACTTTGTTATAAAATAAATAAAAAAATAAAATATTTGCGGACAATCTTACACAAATCGACCTAGTCCCAAACTAAGCAAAGCTTGTACTATGGGTACTAGACGACGATAAACATACTTATATAGATAAATACATACTTAAATACATAGAAAGCATCCATGACTCAGGAACAAATATTCGTGCTCATCACACATATAAATGCCCTTACCGGGATTCGAACCCAGGACCTCTTGCTTCGTAGGCAGGGTTACTACCAACTAAGCTAAAGCGGTCGTCCGTCTGTCTGTCTGTCAAGACCCTTTATCTCGGGAATATCGAGTATAAATAAAAAAATTTAAACCATAGTTTTAGTACCATTCCTTGAACCTTTGAAAAAATCTATAACTTCGAAATTAACATAAAAAAGATGCGGCCGTTTAATGCCGCAAAAAAAGTATATTTCGACACTCAAGAGAATCAAAATTTATAGGGTACTTCCTGCACCCACACTTGTCCGGTTTTTTTGAAAACCATGATGAGCTTGGTAAGCAGACACCGTTGCCTATGAACTCCATGAATTGGCGACTCCACAATACTCCAGAGTAGAGGGTCACCAGCGCATTGCCGACCTTTTACAAGTTTCTTCTCCGATGAGAGAGGACCAGTGGGCCGGATGCCCTCGCCAGCGCCACGTCGATAAGTATTTCAATTCTACTGAAATGGCGAAAGAAGTAAAATAATTGGAGAGTATTCACTTTTTTTACTTCGATTCTTCTATATACTTTGATAGGTACTTACTATTAATTATTCTGTGTCTATACTTGGGAGCAGCGTGTGAACTGTGAGTTATGATCGTAAATGTCCGACAGTTAGTTTGCGTGTTACAAGTGTCATTAACGACCGAAAAATCAATTTATAAAATTGCTATAACACGTTTTGTAGCCACAATTATGTACAGTTTAATATCAATTTGACCAGTTTCGTTGCGGCAAGCTTGCGGGAAAATGAATAACAAAAGTAGGTAACATGATAAAACTTGAAAAATTCCAAGATTTACAACGGTGGCGCTTGCGGGGTGGTTTTAAAATAAACTGCACCTTAAGATTTATTTTCATTACTGCGCTAAAGAATATTACGTTTATTCCGTCAGTCCGTCCGCTGGGACCCGCCTCGGAGTGCATGAGCTTTGTAAGCTCAGAGATATTAATGAACACTGAAATGTAAGAGAAAGATTGATTTTCAGAGCTCCGTAGACAACATGGCAAAAACGAAAGGAATGTATTAGTTTATAAACTGTCGTCGCGTCTTTATTTCATTTTTTTGAGGGAGTGGAAATCCATTTACGCATATCCCGAGCCTGAGGAAGCTATATAGGGGGTATGTGGGAGTCTCGTCCTCCGGCCAACTCTATTTAAAGAGAAGGGGGAGGGAGTCTAGTCCCACTAAAACCACTCCGGCGTTTCCATCTCTGCAGTTAATATGGGAGCGCCATGGGATCGCGAGCATGTCACCACGACGCCCCCTCGCGGTCCTGGCTACGAGTATTAACTTGTGCCAGGACACCCGCGCCAAAGGAGGGGATGGTCAGGAACGCTTGACCATCCCCCAGATACGATCAGGCCGGTGCGCTTGTTTGCAACCGACGTGGAATTAATACAAAAGGTAAAGCCTACATATACTCGTATTTGTCATATCAAATGCAATAGACCTTTCCAAAAAATATTTAGCAAATCTTGTGACCATAAAGTGAAGTGAATATTTAGATAGATAATTGTTTTGGAAAGCTTTTAATATTTTTATGGTCCTCACCACTACCGAAAAGCAGTGCCTTTTTGTTACGGAACCCGTTGAGCACGGTGCGATGTGGACTTAAAAGAAATACGGAAATACCTTCATTATTACGAGCGTTTAAGTGTATATTCGATAATAATAAAGACTATTTCTAATATCGTGAAACCGGGTTGCGTGAGCAATGCCGGTATTCACAATGCAAGAACCAAGGAAACCAGTCTAAGTCTGACCTCTGATTACGCGTATTCCTTACAAATTTCGGGGTCAGGTTATACCTAATAGGTACTAGGCGCGATTGAAGTGCCAGCGTCGAGCGTGGGCGCGGACACCGGGACCTCATTCCGTCGTTCTATCATTCCTTTAACTCTGCGTAAATAAAGCGGAACAAATACGCAAAAAACACGTTACAATTTCGGATTTAGAAGATACAAATCATTTTAGTTGGCATCGCGTCGCGTCCGGCGGTGCCGGACAAATGAGTCCGCGAGCCTCGCGAGATTTATTGATTCACGCGTGATCAAAGCTCGTTCAAGCGCCGAGTGATATCCAGCCACAGAAAACATAAATTCAGGCCAGCAAACCAGAGCTCCCAATAGGACAAATAGGGTCGCTAATCGCTATCATCAAAGTCGCTGACGAGGACTATGTCCCCGATGTTGAGTCGTAACGTAAACTATGAGGTATAGTGTATAGTTAACTTGCTTCTAATTAGACGTAATGTTCAAATTTAATAAAAACCGCATTCAACATTTCAAACATTCCCACGCACCGCTGAAGTTTGTTCCTGGTCAAATACTCAGGTTAAAAATTTTTTTAATTTTTTGAGAGTTCGGCCCAGGCGAGAGGTTGGTCCGCCGTGATACCCCGACGAGGTCACATGCGAGCACGTCTCGCTGCCGGAAGGACAGCCCTAAAGCTGGACGTGGACGTCCAACAATGTTAATTGCTGTCGCCCGAAGCCTGACCTTTCCGACATGTCCTCATCAGCGCCGCCTTGCGCCCGCCCGGGGCCGGCCGGCGCTAATACATCAAATGATAGGCAAGAAACAGTAAAAATAATGTAGTGATTGGATTGACCAGTCAAACGAACAGGCTGTTTGCACTTATTTAATAATGAAGTAGAAACATTTTTATTTGGTGTAAAATAAACGGACTTTCGCCTACTAAGAAGCTTTGTTCCGATATAATGGCGACAAATAGCTCAGAACTTTGAATCTCTACACTGCCCCCCTATTCTGTAACTTGTTTTAAGCTCACCTCAACGCTCACCCACAAATATATCATGACACCGCGATGCGTAGTAACTAAGCGTAGGTAGAGGTCTAGTTTCGTTAAGCGTGACGCGTGGGGTCAGGCGCGTAAGCGCGTAGCGAATAAGACCCCAGCCCCCCTATTCTGTAACTAGTTTAAGCTCACCTCAACGCTCACCCACAAATATATCTTGACACCGCGATGCGTGTAACTAAGCGTAGGTAGAGGTCTAGTTTCGTAACGGGTGACCGGCGGGGTGAGCCGCATTTGCGCGTAGCGAATAACAGCCCTGGACACTTTGTAAAGTGTCCAGTCGAGGCGGATTTCAGATGTTCGCCTAAAAGATAGCACTTAGCGGTGAGTGGATGAGCTTAATGTTACTCGTGAACCTCCGCGCCTACGCTGACAGATGGTGGCAATCTCGACGACACCTCTTTAAACCTCCCTTTCATATTACTACACAGACATATGTGTAAGTAAGTATAGACTTCGCGGCATGTACTTTAATTATATGATGATAATATTGTATGAAAACTAACTAAGCACACCATATCAAAGTATCTGCGATTATCTGGGGGCGCGGTAGTGCAAGTCGAGCAAAAGAGCAAAAAAGGCACGGCCGTACCGTCCTTTTCTCGAAGCCTCCCTGTAACTTAGTTGTGGAAAAAACTAGAAGTCTACATTTTCTGTGACCTAGAGGGCATTATTAATACTTAGCTAGATGTATTTCCAAATTACATTAAATTCGAACCAGTACCTAGTATAAGAATGATTGCAAGTCAAAGTTCCTCAATTTTGTCCCTGACTCACTTACTTACCTACCTACTGACCGATCATCAAAATTCTAAGGTACTTCTAGAAGACTTAAAATTTAGCATGCGGTTAGTGTTAGGTGTGCAATGCACTAGAAAACAATAAAAATGTTATTTGCGGTTTGTAAAATAACGTTTCCATGCAAAGTCTATGCAAAAATGGGGTCACTACTACTTGGCCTTGCATTTACGTGATCTACTAGATATGTCTGTGCACGATCCTTTAAAATTTTATCCCAGATTTGTATAATTCGTCACGCATCGTCTACGCTCGCGATTTTCGTAGGTCAATTATAATGTGAGGGCGTCATGAATCCAGCAATGCATAATTGCACGAATATTGTTAGACCACTTATGTTACGCATAAGATAAATAACCCTCCTTTCCAACCGCAGTCGGGTAAAAAATTATTAAATAGGTCTTGGTTAGCAGCATTAATTTAATCACTTGTAATAGATTTATGTGATTTCGCAGGAGTGATTGACGCCGCGGCAATAGTCAGTGGCGAGCGAGAGTATACATAAGGTTACCGACGGCCATATTTTTTCAAACAAAATGTCAATTAATCATTTGGAATGCGACAGAAATACAGAATATCTGGATCTTTTATATTGAATGACTTAGCGAAGATACAGTCTATAATGTTAATGACTACTTAAATTTTAATGCACAATAAATTGAATTTGACATGTTATTACTTCCATTCTATTTTATAATAATTCTGAGCATAATTTAATATCTGTAACTATATTTTTGCATGTTGACTTTAAGTTGACTGAATACTGATTCTGTCATTATTTTAAGACCACCAATTGTAACGTATTCCAGCAAATAAATTTTTCATTCATTCATTAATTACATCATTACTATCAATCTTTCAATTCAAGGTTTCCCAAGATTCTTCAATCAAGGATTCCCTTCCTCTACAGCTGACCGATTTAAATTTCACAAAAAGTCGCATATTAAGACAACAAACATGAAATCAAAGTATCAATCTGGACCTGGTAACCCTGGACGAGTGGAGGCGCCGGCGCCGGCGCTGAGAGCACTCGACGCGCCAACGCCGGAAATCGCCCGTGACTCGCCTAGCCGCTGACCCCAAACCGCGCTCTTCAAAACATTAACAGAGCGTTCGTTATCGGGAATCGATTTCGTTTTAAGAGCTGATTCATGAACAGTTAGCGTTTCAAGCAACCATATGCATCATAACCTTTTTCTAGAATTGCCAATGCTACATGTGTAGCTTATTATGTAGATTAGAGTGCGTGCGAAGTACAGGGTAATTGAAATTCGTACTTAATAAAGCCTTAAAAAAGCGCTGCTTACAAATGCGTAACTGCGCAACAGTTTTAGTTCCGCATATCATTGGTTTCTTTGTCTAATCTATTATTCAAAAGGCAATGAAGCGTGGTTTGCATATCATATAGCATGGTGATGCACTTGCGGGATCTACGTGGTCACGCTCAGCGAAGCCTCAAGGAATGCACAAACAAGCGACACTCTCCGCCTGTCGTCATCTGTAAAGTTCGATCACATTTGTTCAAGTGGCATATTACCTGTCCATTCCAGTGGCTTCACACTCTCGTCCGGACTTACACGAGCGGCTGCGATCGACTAAAATCATTCGATATTTACTGTGCAAGTGTGCAATATACGGGAGTACTTGGAGCAGCTACAAACAGTTACGATGAAGCACTAAGTGTGAATAGTTTCAGTTCCAGGACGCTGTGAAGTGAAGCAATTATTCTGAAGCTAGGCTAGACTAGCCAGGCATGCAATAGGAGTCAGTCTTCAAAACCATTGTTATTTTATGCCTAAACCTTGTTCACTAACTTTCCAAGTATCTAAAATTTGACTGGTTGTAATGTTGTCTTAAAATCTAGTAAGCATAGATGTAATTTGACAGTGCAATTATACTCGTAAAAGCACAGTTATTGAGTCGCTTCTAATAATGAAGTTTTCACTAAGAATGTACCTAACTAATCCCTCTCGCCCATACAATACAAAACATTACCCGTCCTATATTCGTAATAGGTATTACCGCATATTTTTTAGCAAACTCTTCTGTTCTTAAAGCGTCTGCTAGTAGTGCCGGCCAGGCACCGACGTAGACAGTTGTTTGCTGCAAAATTTCATACTACACGGTCGGTGCCGACCAAGGTCGCTCGGTCGGAGGGGCGTGTTGGCGACCGTCTAGCAGACGCTTAACACTTATCGCTTCCTGATTTCCCACACAAGATGACCCGGTCCGGGGCGGCGCGCCCTCGACAACCCTTGTCACGAAGGTCGCGCGTGCCCCGGCGGCGGCGCTGAGAGCCCAATCGCGCGCCGCGCCGCCTCCGCGCCGACCGATAAATAGCGCGCATACCTCACGCTCCTCGCTGCTTCATCTGTTTATTGAATAAATTAAACTCGATATAACACTGAATTCTGTTGTGTTTGGACTATTGAAATGGGGCGAGGAAAAATCACCATCGATGACAACTGAGGAGTCACCAAATAAGTACCTATACAAAATGACATGTGTGCGATAGATTAGATTAAATTGTCATCCAAACTACCCAAAATTTCATCTCAATCGATTGAGGTTAACTGCTTCAATATGCAGTTCCAAAATGTGTCCCACACTAACAAAATAACAGGTCAAGTTAAATAAAAGTTTGTAAAAATAAAAATTTCTACAAACTTCTACTTGTATTTTTTGCTTTTGGGGCCAAGTTTTAAAACCTAGAAGGAGATGGATGGATGAACCTACCATCATCTAATGAAACATCTACACATTATCGGACGAGCGAGCGAAGCTCTTATGCTTTAGCTTGGGCCAAAAATCGTTCGTATGTCCGGTGCCTGTCCCGCTATCTTGTCCGCCTGTTTTCCTCTACAGGTCGCATTTCTCAACCGATTCTCGTGAAATTTTGTGAGCAGGTTCGTTAATTATATAATTTTTTTATCGAGTCACGTACTCTTTAAAATTAAAAAAAAATTAAAATACAGACTCGCGAGTTGTAGGTACAGCTCACAGAGCCTCTAGTTAATTAATGATATAATATGGAATGCTGAATAAGACGCGATCTAAAGCTTCAGGAAAAGTTATCTAAGATAGACATACCTAAAGTTTATCGGCATTCGTAATCGGTTTTCTATTTCTGGTTGAAATTCCAGGAAGAAGTTCCGAGGCTACTATAATGAATGGTAATTAGCAGGAAGGGCCAACTGTCTGTTATGTAAACACATCCACGTACCTAACCTTAGGTCTCATCCTAGGTAGGACCAAAATTATTTATTACTAGCTTTTGCCCGCGGCTTCGCTTGCGTACAAAGCGTATTTAACCGTCTACAAAAAAGGAGGTTCTCAGTTTGCCCCGTATGTCCCGATTGAATTGCAGTTCGGCACAAATACTTTCAAGAATTTTCATTTCCACAATATTACATTTCAAAATCGATGCCATTTTCGTAATTAACGTCACTTAAAACCATAAAAACGACACCCATATTGATATTTAGACATGTCAACCCCATCGCACCCCGACAGGGGAGATAGAATTTCACGTCCGCCACGTTGGGTTTTAAAATCGTTGTTGCTTTCGTAATCAGCGACCCGATAAACCATATTTGAAACAATACCCATGTTGATTTTCAAACTTTGTTACCTCATTTCCCACTTTTAGGCGTTGAATTCTCAAGAAAACCTGAAACACGTACTCATTTATCGTTAGGAATACTCTTGTACACATACAAACTTTGGGCCCCATTTCACCCCCTCAGGGGGTGAATTTTGAAAAATCCTTTTTTAATGCACCCTTAGACATTATAAGAAACCTACGTGCCAAATTCGGAATCTCTAGAACCATCTGTTTGGGCTTCGCGGTGATATGTCAGTCAGTCAGTTTCTTCCTTTATATATTTAGATTTAATGCCGCTTTCCTCACTTTGAAGTGCCGAATCTGCATGCGGTATTCTGTACTTTACCCAGAGCCCTACGACCCCACAAACTTAACTTGCTGCACCGATTACCAGAATTAATGAGGTAAGAGACTTGGGTTTCAAATAGTCATTCTGTGGCTGGTAGTAGGTAGTAGAAAGACGTGTTCCAGACGTTAGAAATCTACGTCCCGAACTCCGGGCAGCCACACACAGGTTAATTTCAAGGATCAAAATTAGGCTCCTGTGTTAGCAGCATCATGATGCGTATCGAACCATAAATTATTCGGATATAGAACTACCATTGCAGTGCCCATCCCTAGTGATAAGAGAATGCATGCTCCTCGCGTGTTATTGTGATGCAGCGTGACGCGCCGTCCGCGCCGATTTGCATCCAACGAGGGTGCTAGTGGTGTGTGTCTGTGTGTGGGAGGTGCATGCGTGTGCGTTCCTGGGAATTGATTGTGCATTTAAGGGGTGGCGCGTGGCGTCGGCAGATTAAACTAATCTCAGCGCCGTAGTGTCGGGCGCCACCCGCGCTCGTGCGAGCTAAGGAAAGCTATACAAAAAATGCTGTGTTCATTTTTTTAACCCGCAGACGGGCTTTATACATTCTCAGGGCGGTGATATCTCTCGCGTCAAAGCAGACTCTGAGGTGATAATATTATGTTATCGCTAGGTAGTCTAATTTGTCACATTTGTAAACGGCGACCGCTTTCTGTCATTTATATAAAATTGGTATAACGTGAGAGATTGCGCAGTCAGTTCTGAGGCTTATTGTGCTACGCTCGATACAAGAGGCTGTTTTGTCAGTTTATCATTAGTCACTTTGTTATATGGTGAGAGAAAATATGAGAAATTAAAATTATTTCTCTGCCTCGCTGCAGCCGACTCAATGGACTACGGGACGGAACTACGCCGCACCGCGCGTGATCCTTATTTATAGGTTTGGTTCCATCCCCGCACAAAGGCGTTGCGTTCACACCCCATCGCCAGATTAAACATTCTTTTCATTATTAAATCCGTCTATCTGCTCGTTACCGTCTACTTTATTGAAATATACTGGATGAATATCCAAATGGGTCAATGAGGGGAAATCATAGATAGGGGGATTTGTACGTAAGAACCAGGAAATTAATTTTCGAGTTGTCAAAAAAACTTCATTCACTGAATCAAACCTGGTCAAATCCAGTTACTCGTAGAGTGTAATAATATTGCTCTGATATGCTATTATATATCACATTGCACGTAGAACCGATGGCCGTTGGGGCGGAAAGGTTCTTAAGAGGCGACCACGTACCGGAAGGCGCAGCGTGGGTAGGCCCCCCACTAGGTGGACTGATGACCTGGTAAAGGTCGCTGATGGAGTCCGCTGGATGCGGGTGGCGCAGGACCGGTCATTGTGGCACTCTTTGGGGGAGGCCCATGTCCAGCAGTGGACGTCTTTGGGCTGATATGATGATGATGATGATGCTATTATATCTACGACAAAGACTACCCCTGCCTACGCGGCAGATAGATCATTTGCAAAAAAAAACCATATTGAAAATATTTAAACGTACGCAGCTTATAAACTATTGTTATATGATATAAACCCTGTTAGAGACCAGCCTGCAGTCGCGTTTATAATTTCCACCGATGCCTACGACGAAGGCATGGGTAATGAAACGCGACACACAATTGTAATAAGTAATGATGCGAATTACGAATGGAAACAAGCATGACATTAATTATGATGTAAATGTTGGTGAAGGTGTACATTATCGAAGGCACGCTCGCGGCGCCGGCGCAGTCGACTGTGTCCCTCCAGAGCCTCGGGGAGCATGCACCTCGAATGCACAAGATGCTTGCATATGAATATTGTGATTCGCAAATTATGCCAATTACATCACGGACAGTGGGTCCGCATTGTCGTCTTATAAATATTTAATAAAAAATATATATAGGTAGGTATTGTACCTACCATGAATAAGTGATTCAGATTCAGATATTTATGTATAAACTTCAGTCATTATTATTATTTGTTTATAATTATAATGCACCTAATTATAAAAGTTTACATGTCAAAAAGCATTTATTTAAAGTCACAAACTAAGTATAGACATTAATAATTCACATTTAAGTATATATTTGTTTATTTTTGTCCAACACAAATCTTAATATACCTACTTATCTTAAGTTGGTAATTTATTGTGCACACATACATCATTTGTCATCAACTTATATTAATGAATTGGCATTGTAGCATGCCATGTCAGTTAGGAGTGTTTCAAGTTTGTTTGCAAACTGTTTATCGCTTTGTAGATCCGTGATCTTGATCTCTGATGAATGCGAGTTGTATAGCTTCGGCCCAACGACCGCCAGTGACTTCCGGTTTCGAGCCTTCGCGATTCTGCACCACGGCACGGCTAGGCTAGGAATTGTCTCCTTCGAGAGCTCCTCTGATTGACCTGAGGGCTATAAAGTA
Source organism: Epinotia nisella (assembly GCA_932294315.1). Lineage (NCBI taxonomy): Eukaryota > Metazoa > Arthropoda > Insecta > Lepidoptera > Tortricidae > Epinotia > Epinotia nisella. The sequence continues at coordinate 23,706,751 of OW028679.1, forward strand.
GTTCAGGTTAGCCCTAACATAATTGCTGATAAAATAAGAGAAACAAAATACTAAATATTTCACGATTGCTATTGCTACGTAGAACTAAGTAGATCTAGAGCCAGCAAATGTCTAAGAATCTTAATCTAATCATACCTAAAAAACATTTATACGATATAATACATTTATAAATAGCACACCACGTAATGTAAATAGGAAGCATTACAAAAGTTTTTCAATAACAAATATTGTTAGAAGTCTGAAGGTGATTTATGGTCGGGCCCTGTATAATATTTACCAAACAAGGACGATTTGTGAAACAAGCAACAAACGGTTAAAATTACCATTAGTTATCGTTAGCGCTCTAAAAGCATTGTAAATTCCGGAAAAAATGGCAATGGATCCATTCCAAATAGGCACTCTATTTGAACAATCACTTCAACCGAATGATTTGACACGTTGTGTTATAGATATGTACCCAGCCTTATTTTGAAACACGACACTCGCACTGTTTTGTTTCATGTTTGTGCACGCTAATAAAATTTGAACCAAGTGTGTCAGTCTCCTTCAAATTCAAACCACAAGGAAGCCAATCGAAGCTCCATTTCTTAACATGATGTTAACTATGAATTGCTCCTGGTTTAGTCCGTTGAGTGTTTTCGATAATTACATTATCTCATGTGTTTGCGAACATGTTAACATTCCCAAACTTAAACGTGCTAGAACGCGCACCCATACAAACTAATCTATTTATTATTATTAGTATGCAATGCACCTCTATTATTAACGTCTTCGCCATTGTTGTATCCTATTGCTCAAGCACCCTCACCCTAATTCTGCTATAAGGAATATAACATCCCCGTTCAACTTTTAATTTAAACGGATAAAAAACATAGCACACGGAGCGTAACCGCTCATCTCGAGTTACGCGCGAGGGTTACATAATTAATAGTTTCTATGCAAATGTGCGTTCATGTGTGACCCGAGGATTTAAAAGGTCACTGTGCGCACATAAATACTGTCTACTTACGACGATTTACTTCCAGCGTGGTCGATGAGAGGGCGCTCTGGGACGTCTGGGTTCCATTCACTACGCGCTTTATTGTTGCAGTAGGTACTGCCGGTTGTATTTTTCTCTCAGAGGCACAAGTCTGCTGGCACTAAAACCATTAATGTATTGAATGACGTTCCGTTGTGGTATTTGGTAACGCCGGGTTCACGGGAGCTGCGGGCGTAGCATGGTGGGCATTTTATCACTTATCGCTGTCGATAAGACATCCGTCACGATCCGACAAGTATGCGAGGGTGAGAGTGACGGATGCGATAAGTGATAAAATGACAACCATCTTAGGCCCGCTGGAGTGGGAAATGCGTTAGCAATCGAATACCACTTTATGAATAGTGAGCGTATTGTGCCCCTTATATCCTGTATCCTGTAATCCTGATATCTGGTGACCACCACAGCACACAAAACGTTTTAGATATCTAGTTCTAGGGATACAAAATACCTACTTTTAATGTATCTATAAATTATATCCGTAGTTAAGGGGGGTAATCACGTAACGTTGAATTTTGCCTCGACGGGATGGGCATTATACTTTTATCATGTATTTTCTTTTTGTCAATCAATAAATTAAAAAAGAGGAAGATATAATACTAAAATATAATGAAAAGGGGTCAGCAAAACGTTTAGCGGTGCTAAACGCGCCGGCAACGCGAATTCTCATGACTAAGAACCGCGTTCGTTTCGAAACGTACGACGCGACGCAAATTATTTAATAGAATACATATGTAAATATAGTGATTTCTTAATTTTCGGTTCTATATTTTAAAATAACTCCATGAGTTCTAAGATAATAAATAAATGATAATAATAAATATTTGCGGACAATCTTACACAAATCGACCTAGTCCCAAACTAAGCAAAGCTTGTACTATGGGTACTTGACGACGATAAACATACTTATATAGATAAATACATACTTAAATACATAGAAAACATCCATGACTCAGGAACAAATATTCGTGCTCATCACACAAATAAATGCCCTTACCGGGATTCGAACCCAGGACCTCTTGCTTCGTAGGCAGGGTCACTACCAACTAGGCTAAAGCGGTCGTCAAAAGATACAGGCTCAGCCTAGTTTGGGACTCACCGGATATCGCTCTTCCATTATGTTATGTGAAGTTATTATTATTCTAATACCCTGTAATCCCTGTAAATCAAAAAGTCCGTTAGCAGAACATGGCATGGAGTCCATCGTAGAAATAACATCCAAAAACGAAGGTTTTGTTTCTATTATTGGTAATTCTTTGTTGTATTTATTACACTCAGATTCATGATTTATTTGTCCAACATATAGGTAAGGTAAGTAGATGATGAGTTTCTTTACTGCATGCAAGAATATGCCCTCGGGGATCTTGGGTAGGTACTCTCGTCGTTACTAATTGCTTGGAGCAATATGGGTTGCGACTTGCGAGCGATAAGGTATCGCCTCTTGATGGATTGGTCCAGAGGGCCTACCGCGAAACGATTTTCGTTTTCGTTCGTGTATCTCCGTCTCTGTCGCACTTGCTAGTTCGAGCGACAAAGAGGGAGATACACGAACGAAAACGAAAATCGTTTCGCGGTAGGCCCTCAGATTCGGCGCCGACGGTTCGTTTAACGTCGTGCCTGCGGCGGATGCCGATGGTTTTAACGGCTTGGAAACTAAGAAACTACACACAATTAAGGATGAAATATATACCCTGCCTACGAAGCTTGAGGTCTGCAGGTCGAACACGTAACGCATTGTACGAACGTCAGGTAGATCTAAATATCACTTTTTATATGGGAAACCGGCCAAGTGCGTGTCGGACCACGCAAAACGAAGGGTTCCGTGCCTATTAAAAAGGGTCGTATCGTGTCAGAAATCTTACAGCACTTACGTCCTTTTCTTTGAGGAAGGCAGTTTTTCAGCAATATCTCGAAAACCTTTGAACCGATCTTGTTCAAAACAATTTTCAGTGAATGAATTTAATGTCCATGAATTTTTTCATATTTTTAAAATACACTGTTCAAAAATTAGAGGGGGGGAGACAGAATTTTAGTGACTTTCGGGGCGAATATCTCCGACTCTATTCACTTAATCAAAAAAAATGCTAAGAAAACTTATACTTATTTGGAAAGGCCTATCGATTGATGTGCCACACGTAAGTTCACAATGAAAACATTTTTTTTGACTTTTAGTTTTATGTACACCCTTAATTTTTTTTTTGTCATTTTAATTACAAAACTATGTATAGCGACTAACAAAATACACCTATCCTCAAAATTTTATTCAAATACACGTTATAGTTTTCGAGTAAAATGCCTGTGACATACGGACAGACGGACATGACGAAACTATAAGGGTTCCGTTTTTGCCATTTTGGATACGGAAACCTAAAATGACAGTTAAATTTTCCTAACGCGCGTTTAAAACATTACGTGATTACTCCCCAGGGTTCAAATCCCGGTAAGGGCATTTATTTGCGTGATGAGCACGAATATTTCGAGGGTCCCAAATAAAAGAGATGGATCATCGGTCATAAAAAACCCTAAATTTTAAATCCACGTTCACAGATTTTCGTTTGTTTTTTTTCGTAATAGCCAAGATAAAAATGTCGGATCTTTTTTACGGGACACACAGTGAGTGTAATTTTTCGGATATGCCACATTCCACTCTATTACACGGAAAACTATTGCGGTGTTCTTGTTTTGTATTTTGTGTAACAGACTGTTAAGTTATCAATTAATTTTCTCTATATTAAATTGTTAAATCGGAGATTTCATGCAACAATGCCGGTTCTGCCAATTACGAAATTTTTGGACTAACTTTTATGTCGGATTTGGCACATCCGACATATCCTAGTATACCAAATCCAGATAAAAGAATGTCGTATGTGGCAGTTCCGACAAATTTTGCGCCAACTATTCCGGTTAAAAATGTAACGTACGAGGTTTTTGTCTTTGGAAAAATGGCTGCAAAAGGCATGTACCTATGCTCAACAGCTAACAATAACCAACCCAATAATAAGCAAATATTTTAAATTTGACAACGATACTCCATTCATGAATAATTGCTTCTAAGTAGGTTTTTTTTTAATCTTTGATGGCTTCTCCTGAAAAGTAGCTGTTTTGCAAATCCGACTCTTAATTGGGACCCTCGGTTTGTTTGTTCCTGGGTCACGGATGTTTTCTTTGTATTTCAGTATTTATTTATCTATATGAGTAGGTTTATCGTCATCTAGTACCCATACAAGCTTTGCTTAGTTTGGGACTAGGTTGATTTGTGTAAGACTGTCCGCAAATATTTCATTATATTTCATTTCATTTTATTTCATGGATATAGCTTGATCTTCGTACACTTTTATTTAAGCCTCTATATTATATTACGGTCATGACGGCTAATCTCAAAGTGGTTCTCCATCCACGTACAAACCAAGTTTAATTGTAACTCTAGCACTCATGCTGGCTGAAGTGTCGTTTGGTAGATGATTGTTGTGTTGCACCTCACCCGAGGGCACAATCTGCTCCCTTATTCACCCTCCGTCTAAGCTCTCGGACACACAGAGTAACCATGCTTCTAGATTCAATCTGACATGTTCAAATTCCGAGGCACTTGTGAGATGCTAGGAATATCATAAATAACCTGATGATACCAATATCAATATTGTACTGATGTACAGTATTTTTGAATGATATACTATGACGTCACTTCCAAAAAACGTCGTAACTTAAACTAGAAAGGATCAGGAACAGTACCTATTTCTTACCATAGAGAACTACATCGATCGCTTGCCATATCGGAAGATGACCTTAGCGGACTAGTAGGTACCTACCTATTACGCAAGAGGTTTTATGTCAAGTCCATTTCGTAAGTGGGTTTTTCTTAATGTTCTTTACTTTGATTTAGTTTTGTGTGAGAGCAGCTCCAAGAAAAGTTATTAGAATGCGTGTCTATTAGTGATTATCAGGGTCTACGCATCTGTTGTTAAACCAAACAACAAAATATGACGTTATACAAGCCTTTCTCACGCAAGCACGATGGTTGGTAACCCTAGGAATACCTACATCCCCAGCTCGTTCCTATGCACCGCGCTAACATCACTTATTATTCACGGGCCGACAAACAGCCTCTTTGCCACTTACTAACTTTAATGAGTTAACTTTGGATAAATTATGCAACCGGCCTTGCCGCTGCAGATTGCCATTTTCACATTGGAACTGTTAAATGATCTCCACAGTGGGTTCTAACATGCCTATATGTGCACTTATGCAAAAGTGATAAGTGATAACGAGATATAAAGGATTTTCTGATTGAATAGTTGTGTTGTGAGGTGAACTGACTCTCCAAATGCCATAATACCCTGTCCTTTGCATAAATCAAACGTAATTTGTGATGCACTGGTTAATAGCTAATTAGTGCCGGCCGGTCAGGTATTATAGTATTACTGTGGAATATCAATAATAATGGCATACCTGCTAAAGTATTAGATAGCGTTTTTATAAAAGAAACGGATTTACGAGAAACATTCACAGGTACCTGTAATCTACCATGTGCTCTTTCAAATAGGTTCTAGCGATGAAATATTTAGAATTCTAGACATCAATAAACCACACTACATACAAAAGGTATACCATAACTTCCGCAATGGTTCAATATTGGTTCCGATTACCTAGGTCTTGGAAGACAGACAGCTCGGAAGTTTGCTTATATTGTACAGTCGACGCCAAAAATACGTTTACACTTTTGCACCTTATTCCATCGCAATAAGGCGAATAGTGTAAACGTATTTTTGGCGTCGACCGTATCTAGTGATGTTTTGAATTTGTTATTTTTTTTTACGAATATAGTCTTTATTTATTTAAACTTTATAAATACAAACAATAAAACAACAACTTAACCTACAAAGACAAAAAAACTATAAATTGTGAATTTTTTAATGTTAGGTATGTCACGAAAATACCTATTTCAATTACATCTCATTAATTTTGTTGACGAAACCCGCGCCTATATGGAAATAATCGAGTATGTCGCCACCCGGGGCGATCAATCCACGCGCCGTCGGAGCCGCAGCAAACCGGGGAAATTCAATCAGGGCAACTTTCCCCGCCCCGGGCAAAGTGGCCCATTGTTGCACCGGCATATCCTGCCCACTTCAATACTCGCTTCTGTATTGATTCAATGGTCTTCAATTGAGTGTAGTAATCTCACTAACAAATGCACAGGAACACACTTCGAATAATGGGATTTAATTCAGTTAAAACTTCCTTGAATTAATGCAGAGTTCTTTGTTGGGTCTGGCAGCTGGCCTGGCTGGCGCACATAGGGGCAGAATGCCGATTTAGGTGGCCATAAATCGATTTCTTAAAATGTAGCCTAGATAAGAAATAATCACTTCCCGATAAGGTTGAATAACCATAGAATGATAAACTACCCTCTCCCTAACCCTTACAGCAGTGCCTGCACTGCCATGCCAGTCGAAAGTTGATCGTCGCTCCCAGTGCACGCACATCTTATCGGCATTCGTAAAAACAGGTTACATTTAAAAAATTGTGGTGTTTTTTTAGTGTCTATTTTGAAGAAAGTTGTGATGGATCCTAGTTCTACAGGTAAGAGAGTATTATAAAACATTAAATTGATGTGAATATTTTGAATATCTATTATTATTTCCCGAGGTAGAAATAAGTCTTCTAAAATTGTTGTAAAAAACCACGTTTTTGATTTATAAAAAGGTTTTTGTTATACATCATGGCACGTCCGGGCCATAATACGAGTAATTTCATAAAATAGAGTAACTGTACTAGATAATTACATAAACTTTGACTGCGATTTTTTGCGAAAATGCGTTTTAGAGGCCATTAAATACCACGATGCAAAACCACGTGTTATTTTGTTTTTTTTTTACTTTTGTGTTTAAAATAGTTTTGATTTGTTTTAGGATCGGAAGGAGTTGCAGAGGCAAAATTAGTGACCCGTAGGTTCCTATTTGATAAAATGCACACACAAAATCTTGCAAATTTTGAATTGAAACTAAAATAATCTTGAGACGTATATTTTATCGCAAGAAAACTATTGTGAGGAACAGAACAAGGATATAAAGCATAAATTGTCTTTTTTAAAGTCAGACTTTAAGAAGAAGTGGGTAGAGTCAAATAGGAAGAGCGATATTTTCTTAAAAAAACACGATGCATGGTTACAAGGAACCTTCGAAATACCAAGAATAAAACGAAGATCATCAGGCCGACCAGCAAAGATATTCGAAGAATCCAGTGAAAGGAGCAAGCGAAGAAAAACAGAAGAACTCCGTACTTCTGTGGATACAGAAGTGTTAATAAGTGCTACCCGTATCCGCATCCGGGTTATTATCGGAAGAAGCAGCCAAAGCGCGCAATAAGCACTTTAGGAAATATAGACAAGATTTTTATAATACACAATCTCACAAGTTTAATACGACATTCATAGGTCACTTACTTTCATATTTGCTTATATTAAGAGTTTTCATAATTGTCTCGTAACTATCATTTTTTTTTCTTTGTCAGTTATAAAAATGTCGAAAATATGTCGTATTTACACTAAACGATCATTAATATACCGTTAAACTATTGAAAAATAAAACACAACTAAGAACAATGTTGTTTTTACTGACTTTTGACTGGACTATAGAAAAAAATCGGGCACCTACCGAGATAAGCTGTTTACTATTTTCAACTGTTTTAAGTAGGAGAATAATATTCTAAAGGTTAGAAAGCGGGATCGGTAACGGTTTTCTTATAATAAGATACCTATTCTTCAGTTTCATACAAAAAAAACAGATATTATTTTTTTCTGCTTTAAATAAGCCTTATTTTGAAAAAATATATATAACATTTTTTATTCCTTACAACATTTGCAACCGAAAAGTATTTTTTAAATAGGTTTAAAAAAAAATGTGTATGTCCATTTTTTTGTCATTTCGATCCACTGTGCTACTGCCCTCTTGGAATTATAATTACAAACAAATCACGAGTTTGAGTACATAAATGCGATAAAATAATTTTGGCCGCCTAAATCGGCATTTTGCCCCTATGTGTGGCGTCGGCAACGCGACGTGGTTTCATTTTAAGACAATTATACATATGAAAGTTTACTTGCATATGTAATCAATAATATATTAATTAGCAACGAGTTTAGCGGCTTATTCTATCATGCTTCCATCATCATTATCAGCCTGTTATCGCCCACTGCTGAGCATAAGCCTCTCTTCGAATACGCCACTTATCCCGGTCCCGTGCTAGTCTCATTCAAAAATGACCCGCGGTCTTTTTTACGTCGTCAACCCATCGAGCTGGTGGACGACAGACGCTTCTTTTTCCTGTAAGTAGCCACTAATCCGTTAACGTCTTCGTCCACCTACCGTAACGCTGCCTGGCAATATGTTCGCCCAACTCCATTTGAGTTTGGTTATGACTTCTCCGACGTCACGCGCCTTAGTTCGACGTCGGATCTCAATATTCCTAACTCGGTATTGTAGCTTAGTAATATAAATATCATATGAAAGCTTTGCCATCATCATCTGTTGTGAGCTCTGGACCGTCAATGTACGGAGAGATCTCCCTAATGAAATATGTAATGTGATGCACATAATTTACAAGTAAGCACTTAATCCGGACACGGGGCATCGCGCCCGGCCGCCACGTGCCCGTACACTACTACTCTCCTCTTCTACTGTTGGCGGTACAGTCAGCATCAAAAGTAACTACGCAATCGAAAACGCCAAAAGTTCTTATTCCCTTTTAATAAAGACTTTTGAAGTCTTCGTTTGCGTAGCTACTTTTGATGCTGACTGTACAACGATGAATTGACACGATTGGCGTTCGTTATATTATGTAAAATAATTAAGCACCCGGTTTATTTTGGGTGATTTTGGGGTCATGATCCGGAATGGCCAAAAGCGAATAAGATCGTGATACTAAACAACTTTTCAACAACTACGAAATCGCAAAAAAACTGCCGTTCCTTACATTAACTCTCATTTAATTCACACTAAATAATGTATTAAACAGCTGTTTTTTTTGTAATTTCGTGGCTGGTCCCATGGGAAAAGTTGTTCAGTATGACCAATTGAATCTTGTTCGCTTTTGGCCATTCCGGATCATGACCCCAAAATCACCCAGTATATTTGCAATCACGTTCTCGGAAACGGCTCTAACGATTTCGATGACATTTGGGATACAGGGGTTTACGGGGGCGAGAAATCGATCTAGCTAGGTCTCATGTCTGGGAAAATTCGCTTTCTCCGTATTTTCAGCCGAGCTGAGCTTGGTCGCCCAGGGCCTACTAAATGATATACGTTGTAATGCGAATTAAATTATCGTTTTAATGGTATAGGGTTGTCTGGAAGAGATCGCTCTTCAGCGATAAGACCGCCTGTTGTCTACCTCTACCTACATGTTATTGTATTGTTTTTCTCTGTAACTGCTTTGTTTGTGTGAGGTGTGCAATAAAGATATATTTGTATTGTATAGTGCTTTTATATAAGTTGTTCAGAAGTGGTGTTGTGCTTAATTGTTTGGAGGAATCCGCGAATGTGACATGCTGGCTCACAGAGTTGCTGCGCGCTGCTATATTATATACATTAAGGTATGTTTTTCTAAAAATCTATCTATCTATCTTCTATACATATAATAAAGCTGAAGAGGGTCGAAAGTCTGTACATGGAAGATAAACGAAAAAAAATTGGCTGGGGATACTTAGAATTGATAACAGAACACGTTCCAACAGTTTTTAGAATTTTTGTCTGTTTATCTGTTTATCTGTTTGTCTGTTTATTTGTCAGAGTATCACGTGAAAACGGCTGAACGAATTTTGATGCAAACTTTACTAATCTGTCGAGAGAATCCCCGGATAGGTTTTAAGGTATAAAAATCTTAAAGATTAGGGTTCAAAGGGGGTAGAAAATGGGGTTGAACTTTGTATGGGAACTCCTTGAATGTACGAGCTACAGACTTGAAAATTGGTAACCATAAACTTGACTGGAAAGTAAAAACGACCCCATTCAAACTTTTAGCAATGTATAGATAAAACGTGAAAAATATGGGATGAAAATAGGTTCTGAGGCGATTAGAAACTATATAATGTTGCAAGAGCGGGGTTATAACAGTATCATTACCATGGTAACATGTCGTCAATATATTCGAAAATTCATCGTGTTCTTACAACTGATAGTTAGTCCAGTGGCTTGACCCATAGCTTACGGAGTCGGTGTCCCCGAGTTCAAACCCAGCAGCATGCACTTTTTGTAGTTTTAATTTTTATGTGTCTGCGTTTTTGAAAATGTATATTTTTCAAAAAACGCAGAGAAGCTTAGTGAATAGAGGATTTTGATGCAACTTTTACTTAATCGGTCGAGAAAATCCCTGGCCAGGTCATAGGCTGTAAAAATGATAAAAATTAGTTCAAAGGGGGTAAAAAATGGGGCAAAACTTTGTATGGGAACTCCTCAAATCCATGAGCTTTAGACTTGAAAATTGATAAACATACACTTGACTGGAAAGTAAAAAGAACTCCATTCAAACATTATAAAAAAATATAGATAAAACGTGAAAAACCACAGGATGAAAAAGAGTGCTAGATGGCTAAAGACTATCTATAATAACCAAAAATGTTTGATATCTATATATTAACCGATAGTAGCTGTTAGACATAAGAAACCTAATTATTTTGGAAACTCAGTCGCTGACAACGTTGCTGTTAATATTGAAATCCAGCAACCTTGATCTTCGTCTTCCTATATAATTGCTATGAATTCAGAGGTCATCTAAAAATGTATGATAGGTTGAGTTTAATACTTACGTCGAATTAGCATAGTTCACCAACGTCAAGAGATGTGGGTATAAAATTTGGACACAACGGCATTCCACGGAGAATTAAGTAGGTACCATTTTTTTTATGTATAAAACTTCAGCGTTTGTGACATTCAGAAATATTATTATGAATACTCGGGTATAGTGAGCGTCCGCATGAGCTAGCTCTCGGGCCTTCGGCCCTCGGGCTCGCATAGAAGCGATGTATTGGGCCTTTCATTCATACGAAAAGCTCGGCCTTCGGGCTCGCTTGCCTCGCCACTCACCTTCGGGACTTTGGAACTCAGATTTCGCTTTCAAGACACTTGGAGATAGTGTGCGTCAGTCCTCGGGCTCGCATAGGAAGCGCTCTCTAAAACGGTTCTTTGGGCCTATCATTCCAACGAAAAGCTCGGCCTTTGGTCTCGCTTGCCTCGCCGCTCTTCTTCTGACTTCTCTCGCTCGGGACTTTGGTCTCCGGTTTCGCTTGCAAGACACCTGGGTTTAGTTAGTGTTCGTGAAGGCTCGCCCTCGGGCCTTCGGCCCTCGGGCTCGCATAGAGAGCGCTCTCTGAAGGGTTGGTTTGGTTGGGCCTTTTATTCATACGAAAAGCTCGGCCTTCGGGCTCGCTTGCCTCACCCCTCAACTTTGGGACTTAAGGCTCATGTTTCGCTTGCAAGACACCTGTGGATAGTAAGTATCCATGGAGTCTCGCCCTCGGGCCTTCGATGCTCTGGCTCGCATATGGAGCGCTATCTATTAGGGTACGTTGGGCCTTTCATTCCTACGAAAAGCTCAGCCTTCGGCCTCGCTTGCCTCCCCGTTTACCTTCAGGACTTTGGCTCTCAGGGGTATAGAGTATCTTTGGGGTCTCGCCCTCGGTCCATTTGTTTCAATTATGAAATTTTATATTTAAATTCCGGTTTTGGTAATTTTTCTTCTACTTAGGTATTTCATTTGCAATAAAGATTAAGTAAATCAATATAACTAAATATTATTGACGACAAAGTTTATGAGGATTTGAACTGTTACACGCATAATTTATAGAAATGAAATCGTAATAATCTAATTTATCAGTGTAGTAGGTATCGTATGGTGAAACATAAGAATATCATGTCATACGCGTACGAAGTCGCGGGCAGAAGCTAGTAAAAAATAAATATGTTATTTCTGACCATATTTTTATGTCATCAACGTATAAAAAATATATTTGAAGTATTTTTGCTTGTGTTAAAGCAGTTATCTTGAAAATTGCGTGATGCGACTTTGTTGAGTCGTCAGATAAGGGAAGCGAACCTGCAGCTTTCGCCGCCTGCAGATGCGATAGTATCGAGAAAGCGTTGCAGTTTGCATGCAAGTACGAAACAGCCTATGGACGATGCTCGCTTCAACATTCATGCGTCTTTAATAATACAAGGTCCGTAACAACTGCACAGGGCACCTACATGTACACTGGAAGCCAGCATTGGCACGCAGCGCTGACGGAATTGCGTCGAAAGTCGGGTGGCGTCGCTCACCATTATCGGAGATCGCATTATAAATGCTTTTAACACAACGCTGAGCAAAACGCCGCGAATACAGTGCTCGAACTCTATTTTAATTCTCAGTCGAGGCACTTCCATTAAGAGAGCTTAAGATGCAATAGCTATAGGTAATATAATGGAAATTAATGTAAGTAATATAGAGGTCAAAAACTTGTACGCGGTCAGTATGTGATAATCTGTAATAGACGTAATAACATCACGAAATTTAGGAGTGAAAGATTAGTTGATTTAAAATTATCAATTGTTAGAAGCACAGTATTTTATTTTATAAGATACAAGCTGTTGTCCACGACTTCGTCCGCGTAGAACTAATATTGCTTATAAATTATATTAAGTGCAAGCTTAATTATCGCTGTCCCAAACAAACTTCTACCATCTTAAGGGATGGATGATTACTGAGATAAAAACTATCCTATATCCTTCCAAGGGTCTCAAATTATCTCTACGCCAAATTTAATCTAAATCCATTCAGGGATTGAGCGTAAAGGTGAGGTCGTTAGTTTAAATTACTAAATATAAATTGAAATGTCCATTTTTACAAATATAAATATTTTAAGTATCTTCAACCGACGTTTCTGCTTAATTTTTTTTCGCAATATAGGTTCTAAAGGATTTATTGCCTAAATCCGTTCAGATGTTTTACTCACGTTATATCCCGTCCGGGCTACCTGTATAGTTTTGAAAGCAAAACTATCTTATTTATGCCAAAAGACGTAGAACTTTCCATCTCCATCCCCAGTCCCTAAATATTTTTTTATAAGGTAAAATAAATTCCTTAAATTAAAAAAATGATCCGCAGTTATAATATAACACTACCTTCTTTTCGGTTCTGTGAGCTCCGCAGTTCTAACCTAACCTAAATGTCTGGATAGTAATTATTTAAAACAAGTACGCCGGTTTCGTCTGCATTTATAATTGCTGCTTTTTATATGCAAAGAATCGTTACGTTAGGGCGATGGTTTAACCTCTATTCAAATATATTTTCAAAACTTTTTTAATGAACCGTAATCGTGAAATAATTCAATTAGAACTGATTACTACATTATCATACGAGTAAATTATGTTGAAAATTAAACTGTAAAACAATTCACATCTTGCGGTTTAGAGCTCGGAGTAACTTTAATCCTATTAAATGAAAACCATCGGAATGAGCTTCGGACAATAAAATGCTTTTAGAGGCAACCTTGCAAAAGCATTTAGATTTCTCGTAAAGTCAACACGAGCGACCGACCTCTTTGATCTCTTGGAGGTGTGGCCGACTGTATGACCGGCGCAAGATCACATAATATCTAGTAGGTACATGGCCAAATAACCGAAGAACATAAACTAGTCATACAATGTCTTTAAAGAACAAAACACGATAAACATTTTATAACCGTCCTCATCACGTTACACCATTTGTATTATTATATGACATGATACTATAAAAGTTTGGTTATATATCAAACTTCTACACTCGACAATGCAGGCTTTCACTAAATTTCATTTTCAATCAAGCTGTCTGGAAGTCTTCTTTTTTCGAATCAGTGGATCGACATAAAAAATCTATATATTTAACGAACCGGCTCACAAAATTTCACGAGAAGCGGTTGAGAAATACGACCTGCAGATGAGAACAGCCGGACAGCGGGACATCTGGACATTGGAATTTTGGCTCAAGCTGAAGCATATGTAGATGTAGAACTTCGTTCGTTTCGCTTGCTCGTTCGATAATGGACCATCATCGTGGAATTACTCGTGCACGAAACGAGCGTGTGATATCATTACAATGTAAATTTAATATCAATCCAATACGTCTCGTTAGATACATCTCCTACAACCTCGTTCGAGCGAGGCATATGCGGTTGCAGAAAGCTCGGATTGCCCTTTCATTAAGTTTAGGCAAATAAAAACATTTGCCCAATTTGAACTCTACTAATACTAACCAAAATTTTATTATTATCTCATTATTCATTGGCGCCACATTGCACGTAGAACCGATGGCCGTTGGGGCGGAAAGGTTCTCGAGTGGCGACCACGTACGGAAGGCGCGGCGTGGGTAGGCCCCCCATAAGGTGGACTGATGACCTGGTGGTCGCGGGAGTCCGCTGGATGCGGGTGGCGCAGGACCGGTCACTTTGGCACTCTTTGGGGGAGGTCTATGTCCAGCAGTGGATGTCTTTCGGCTGATATGATGATGATGATGACTACAATGGGTCACGATATCTCATGATTCTCATGCAATATGCCAGACTGGAATGACAGTCCATTGGCTGGGAGATATGGGTATATTAAATTTCAGACCAAACTTACACGGATAACTATTCCAAATATCTGCTAGTTAATAACCGCTAGCAACCCACTGTTATTTGAATAGTAGGTACATACCTACAAAGTTTATTACAAGCGTTTGATGTAGGTAGAATCCCAAATTTTGAAATCAGAGAGAGTTAAAATCAACACGTACCTAACGAAGAAACCTTGGAGCTAATAATTCGAAGGTTGTATATTCAGTGGTGGTCAAGGTTAGAGTTTGAAGGTTACGAGACAGCAAAGAATGGAGTCATCTTGTAGTGTGGTGTATTCGGGTGCGCCGCGCGCGGAGTTAATGAGCTATAAAACACCGAGGTAGCCGAGCGTCGACGATAGGAAAAAGATCTTAAGAGAGCAATGATTCTTATACTTTCGTCACGTTTTTGGCACCAAGAGGACAACCACACTTTTCTGTGTCTACACGTTTGTTACGATCATAGTTTATCCACTGTTTACAGCTGTCAATAAATTAAAGTAAGTATGATTCACATAACATAATATATGTATTATTACGCGACGCGGCTTAACCTTTTGACAGCGAGGGTGCAAAACAAAACGATGACCAACTGAGGCCAGAACAAAAACAATAGCCAGACAAAATATGAATAAAATGAAACTTCTGATAAATATTGTCATTATCATGAACTATTAAAAAAATGGGTCAAGTTACTTGTAAAGCTTTTTATTACATAACATTAACGAAAAAGCGCACGCGCGGCTGTGGCCGTCCGTGGCTTCAGTGGCACGAGTTTTCGTTAGGGATCGGATACCGGTATTTTCTCCATACAAATTAAACTGGTATTATTTAGGGGATTTTTGAAAAAACCGGTACCGATCCCTGGTTTTCATCCACGTCCACAGCCGTCTTTAGCTCTCAAAAGGTTAAATGCCTATCGAAACGCGCTTTGGCCAATTCCTCATTTGGAGGTACATAGTCGGTGTACTGCATACTTACCGCACAACTAATGATGGCGACTTGCTAATTAATGTCTCTCGGTAAAGTAGAAAATTCCGTCCATCTGCATATTCTACCCCACCCAATCAGAAATCAGAAGTGGCCTTGGGTTAGGTTTTTTTTCCTTTGTTTAGTAATCTGCAATCAGTCGCAAGAATTTAATCAGATGCGTTGTGTTCATGAAGAAATTTATGGAAAGGTAGGGCCCATGCCCTAACTTCCCTTATATACCCAGCACATCGGCTCTTTTAAGACGTTTGACAAAATCTGCTTTCAGTAATGGGTAATGGATTGGTCAGTGGATTTGGGTGGATGGTTAGGTTAAGCGGTCCTTGTAGGTATCGCTGTAACGTTTTGCTTCTTCAAGAATAGTTGGCATCTCTAGGTATTCGTGAATTTAATTGTTCCGTGAAATCCATATAATAGTGCACCACACAAGACCCCTCGTTGAAGGTAGAGGATGTTCGACTTGCTAGCTGAAAACCATAGTTGGATCCCATAAGTCCAAATTGGTTTGATGGTCGAGCTGCAACTCTCAATTTAATAATAATAGTGACAGTGTGGACTGTCTCCCTAGAAGCCATAGTATGTGATCATCAAGTTAAAATAAGGTTATCATTATTAGAACTAGATCAAAGTTGTCACCGGCAACAAAAAATGAGCAAAATGTAATATGGAATCGGGATGATTTGGAATTGTTATCATTCGTTATTTTATTTCGTACAACGCACGATAGCGACCGACGAGCGCGTGCGCACTTGCGCCAGAGCTGCACGCTTGACTTGTTTAACAATCAAACAAAAGTTCGTTTCAATGTTTTAATCATCATTAAGTGTTCCCGTGCGTTAAATCATACCAATCATACCTACTTGCCTATCGCCCACGCTCGCTAGAACAACTTGCCTAGAGCAGCACTAATATTATGAGAAATAAAGGATGACAAAGAAGCGCTTACTGGCAGGAAGATTAAATTAGGTGCGAGTTCCCGCGGGCCCGGCCCCGGCCCCGGCCCCGGGACACTGCAGCAATAAGGCTGCGACTACCGTTTATGAATTACTCTTTACGTGCTGGGTACCTAATAGATTTTCAAGTGAAATTCTTCGTACGAAGTCACAATAACGCATAGAATTTCCTGTCATTCTCATTCTGGACTATAGTATAGACGAAACATAAAACACTTTCAATAATGCGGGGGGACTCTTTATACTATCCTTGTGAACGAGCTCTCATCCTTTTGGTTTAATTATTTCCCATTCATGAAACAATATCAAAATCCCAAAATATACAGATGAAATACTAGTTACTTACAGCCCTCGTCGTTGACTTTTTTCATTACAATGTAGAAATCTGTACGCACAAGTCTAGTCGGTAAACAAGAGCGTATACCGTCGACATGCGACCTTAAACGCCGCGCTATAGCAATGAATTCATCAAGTATTCCAGTCCGGGCGACGAGCTATTCGTTCCATTTCTATTTAGATTTATTCGACAATTACGGTGACGAGGCAAGGTGAGGCGAGTCGCTCGCGCCGCGCCGCGCAGGTCAATTAACTCTCGTGCTCAAAGAACGTCCTTTCAGTAGTAGTGCAGCACTCTGAACATCAGGTTGGAGGCATCAGGCTGTGTGCATGCATACGAAACCTCTTCAACCACACTTGCTGCGAAATAATAAATGATTTTGGTGTTATCGTCACGCGTTGGATGTTGCATGCTCGCACGAAATATACCTACATCTTGATGTATCTATCTATACGCGAGGTTTTCGCTGTTGATGTGGAAGAATAGTCGCCTTACTATACGTAAGGCGACTATTCTTCCGAACCGCACCTCGCCGAAGTGAAACAACTGAGGGGGACTACCACTGAGAATACTTGTTCTATATATTTTCTTGGTATATTATTTATTTATTCTTTCTTTGATGAGCTTAGCATTAAGCTCGCACTAACTTTTACTAGGTAATAATAATAATAGTATAAGTTTTTAGTAACAAAATATGGATGTGTAATTGTCCGAAATAAATGCTTTCATTTTCATTATATGATGAGATTGAGAGAGATAGGTATGAAATTTCTTTTTGGGTTTTATCATAGTTGCAGCTGCAACTATTTTTACTGCGATTGAATACAATCATTCTGATTAATGTTGTTATTTTACGTATTATTGCGGTCATTTTGTAAAATCGCCCCACAGGAAAGTCACAATTTTGTTCACGTTCAGGCATTTTTAAAAAAAAAAAATTTTTGGCCACGCTGAATTTGAATGCCCAAACAGTAATCAATTAGTTCTTTATTCAAAGTTTTAAATTATTCGGAAATACTAAATAACAAAGTTGCTATGAGGAATACTTCCCGATTCGCCGGATTCCTGTTTCGCCGGATTCTTGTTTCGCCGGATTCTTGTATATATTTCTATAGTATTTCTTAATCAAAAAAATGTGGCGAATCAAGAACCCGACAAAACAAGAATCCGGCGAATCAGGAAGTAGTCGCTATGAGTTGAGCCCACCGAAACTCCTTATTTGTAAAAAGCCTCAAGAAAGAATCAAGCCTCAGGCCCTCAGCCTTGATTCGTGTAGATGCTGGACATGGACTACTTACATAGGTACTTAACTTCCTTTGATCAATATGTATTTATTACTTTTCTAAAATACAAGATTATGATAAACATTAACTAAAATAAATTAAAACTAAGTTAAATCTAAAAACCGGCCAAGTGCGTGTCGGACCACGCAAAACGAAGGGTTCCGTGCCTATTAAAAAGGTCGTATCGTCACAGAAATCTTACGGCGCTTACGTCCTTTTCTTTAAGGAAGCCAGTTTTTCAGCAATATCTCGAAAACCTTTGAACCGATCTTGTTCAAAACAATTTTCGCTGAAAGAATTTAATAAGCCCTACGTCCATGATTTTTTTCATATTTTTACAATGCACGGTTCAAAAATTAGAGGGGGGGGACAGAATTTTAGTGACTTTCGGGACGATTATCTCCGACTCTATTCACTTAATCAAAAAAATTGCTGAGAAACCTTATATTTATTTTGAAAGGCCTATCGATTGATGTGCCACACGGGGGGTCACAATGAAAAAAAAAATGTTGACTTTTAGTTTTATGTATGGAGTGCACCCCTAAAAAAATTTTTTTTTGTCATTTTAATTACAAAACTATGTAGCGGCTAACAAAATACACCTATCCTCAAAATTTTATTCAAATACACCTTATAGTTTTCGAGTAAAATGCCTGTGACATACGGACAGACGGACAGACGGACAGACGGACAGACGGACAGACGGACAGACGGACATGACGAAACTATAAGGGTTCCGTTTTTGCCATTTTGGCTACGGAACCCTAAAAAGGCCCTCGAGGCATTGTACCGAGGATGCTGGCGGCATTTCCTCGCTGAATTGCAATGCTGTTGCGTTGCGCGAGAAAGCCGCCAACTCTTCGGTCACCAGTTACACCGACCATCGACGTTAACTTCCTTACATTTTTGATATTTACATTAATAATAAATCTCCTATTTTGTTTCATTAACAAGCTCTTTACTTGCAAATTACCAATAATAAGTTAGGCTTAGGCTGTCTGTTAGGCACGATTGCCGTCGAGTAAGCGCGAGCTAAGCGATACCTATTTGCATAGCGATTTCAAATCTCCGGAGCAGGTTAATGGGTTAGGCCGGCATCCACTGACGTGCGAGCGCCGGTGTATGGCCGGCCAGTTGCCTATCCTCTTCCTCTCCTCACAAATAAACTTGAATTTGCGGTGCATGTAAATAACTCCGCACACCAGGGAGATCTATTGACCGACGTTAGTGATAGAATTTAATACATGAACATGGAATCAGTGAGTCAATTTCTGCGAAAAAACTTAAACCTTTTATTGCTACTGAAGCTTCATATGTTTTCATTCATTTTAATTTCATACGACTTTTTTATATAACGCGTAAATATGTAGATAATGAATAGATATGTGGATATTGCATGTACAGGCACAGAATACCGTTGATCTAAATTCTAATGACATTTGAAATCAACATCAACAACTTATTGTATTACATATCTATCCATGCGACGAAACGTTAGGATGACACGGATCCACAAACGGGAATCGATTTGCAATTATGGTCATATCAGTTTATAGACACAGAATTAGAAATTAAGTTAAATTAACATATGAATGTTTTAGGCTACAAGTAAAATTGGCCTATAGATGTTAAATAGGAACAAGTGTAAAGCTGTTTATACAATACAATACAGATATAGTGATAGCTAGATCGTGATATTCGTGAAGATGAAGCCGGCGCGGTGACTTGCGGGCGTTCACTCCTGTCAGCTGTCAGCCGGCGGCCGGCGCGCGCGCATTCCGAGCGGACACCTAACGAATTGCACGTGCCATTACCCGCTAATTTCTGTCACACACCACACTGCCGACTAATTCTGGAACGCGTTTTTGACGTATTTAAATCATGTTGCATACTTAATGATTCAATAAATAAATGTTGAAATAGTCTTGTTTCTTGCGCTCTTTCTTGATATAACCACGTTACGTATAGCCAAATATGTGCGAGCGTGACGTGACGCACAGGGGGGTTTGCATTTTTGATTTCAGTATTTTATTACTTAGTTTTTGACGCTCAGAGACCTTATAAATCTCTAAGAAATATGGATTGTTTTTTTTCTCTCGTTTTTGATACACTTTGATATAGGTCTTTTTAGGGTTTCGTACCTCAAAAGGAAAAACCGGCCAAGTGCGTGTCGGACCACGCAAAACGAAGGGTTCCGTGGCTATTAAAAAGGTCGTATCGTCACAGAAATTTTACGGCACTTACGTCCTTTTCTTTGAGGAAGGCAGTTTTTCAGCAATATCTCGAAAACCTCTGAACCGATCTTGTTCAAAACAATTTTCGGTGAATGAAATTAATAAGCCCTATGTCCATGAATTTTTCCATATTTTTAAAATACACCGTTCAAAAATTAGAGGGGGGGGACAGAATTTTAGTGACTTTCGGGGCGATTATCTCCGACCCTATTCACTTAATCAAAAAAAATGCTAAGAAACCTTATATTTATTTTGAAAGGCCTATCGATTGATGTGCCACACGGGGGGTTACAATGAAAAAAAAAATTTTTTCTTTTAGTTTTATGTATGGAGTGCACCCCTAAAATTTTTTTTTTGTCATTTTAATTACAAAACTATGTAGCGGCTAACAAAATACACCTATCCTCAAAATTTTATTCAAATACACCTTATAGTTTTCGAGTAAAATGCCTGTGACATACGGACAGACGGACAGACGGACAGACGGACAGACGGACATGACGAAACTATAAGGGTTCCGTTTTTGCCATTTTGGCTACGGAACCCTAAAAACGGAACCCTTACCTATAGGATTACTTTGTTGTTCGTCTGTCCGTCAAGACCCGTTATCTCGGGAACGCGTGGAGGTATTGAGTTGAAATCAAAACCATATACTCAGGTCTACAGTCCCTTGAAGCTGTGAAAAAAATCAAACTTCTAAGTTAACGTAAAAAAGCTGTAAAAAAAGATACAGCCGTTTATGCTGCAAATAACGTATATTTCTACACTCTCAAGGGAATCAAAATTTATAGAGAACTTCCCGTGACCTAGAACTATGAAATTTGGCGAATAATATCGTCTTATACTGCAAGTAAAGGGAAAAACCTGAAAACTATACATTTGTAATTTTGTACCGAACCCTCGGTTTTGTACCGAATCAATGCATTTGACTTGTAAAAGTAGCCTTGTGGCCTGTTTGCAGAATAAACATTTGGATTTTGCAAGAAAATGTATACTTTTAGAAACAAGTCAAAAAGAAACTCGTAACGTAGCTCACATTTCTTATTCGCTTTTATAAACTTTCTTGAGATTTTAAGAGTAGCCGTCGCATTATAAAACTTTGATGCCTTATTGAAAAACTCCGAGCTCAATATGAAGAATTTGATAATAAACTTTTTTATTACATCGTTCACGCTTCGCCTGCCATTCCTCGAGTTAAGCCTTACTTATTCACTGCCTAAGCTTTACTTCGCCTCTATGAGATTCACAGGTCCCGGCTCGCCCCCCATTCGGCCCTATAAGTATTCAGTATCACTTGATTGCGAGATCCCTAACAACTTTACGAAGTCAGAGGTCAACTTAAACAACTGAACTACTGATACTGAAGTTCGCACTGTTTAAAGCATACTGCCAATAATTTTACTCGAGCAGCCTGTGGGTAAGGTACACTAAAAAAGCCTATAACGCCCTGCGTGTTCAGTACAACAATGCATTCAGGATGCTGTTGGGACTGCCAAGGTGGTGTAGTGCCTCGTTCATGTTTGCGGAGCTGGAGGCCCGCACAGACAGTTTTCAGGCACTTATGCGCAAGAAGATCGCCTCAATGCTGAACAGGCTCAGAGGAAGCCCCAACGGCATCCTGGGTGTCATTGCTGACAAGTATGACTGTCCCATTTTGAAACACTGGGTCAGCCAAATAAAAGCGGTTGCGTAATTTAGAGATAAGTAAATATACATGTTTATTGCAGATACTAACTTAGATTAAGATTAACTAACATTGTACGTATGTCCAGCGTCTGAAATAAAAATGTAATTAATTTTAAACAGGTTGTTCAGGGTTTTGTGAATACCAGCCATCAGATCCCCGAATGTTGTGCTCGAAAACGCAGTTTCAATGCAGTTTTTAAAATTTTAATACTTACGACTTATTAAAAAATTACCTGTCATGTTTCATGTTCTGCTGGGGCGAATCCTCATTCATTGGGTTTCGGGTTTTGTAACTCATTCACTGCCAAGCTACGCTCGTAGAGGTACGCCGTAGTCCGTAGCAGCTTAACCCTTTCACAGGCAGGAGCCCGCTTCGGGCGGGGGCGCTCTGCTTGTGCTCGCGGGCGCCTCCCTCTACGTACGGAGTTCCCCGTGTCTCCGGCCACGAGCGCAGCGCTACGGAATCATTGGCAGTGAATGTGTTAATGTCCATAAGTAGTGAAAATCGCACGTAGCGCTCTGACACGTGTGTTGTGATTAGCGCTAAATGGGTTAATAGGTACCTAGTAGTAAAGTATCCCATGTTATACAAAATATGAAAAATCAAACTCCAATATCACAGATGAAGCAATCAATTTATTACCAGCTGGTACTTTTGATTATTGTTTTTCTAGGTATGACTTACACAATTTTTTTTTCCTGGCCGTTGCTATAATAGGACAAACCCAATACAGCGATCGAATTGCGTAGTTGGAGAGTAGCCTGGGGAAAATCCAGGGGAAACCTCCGGCACGACCACGCGGGGCGGATTATACACTGGAATACATGGATTATATGGATCTATTTAAGTATGTATTTATCTATATAAGTATGTTTATCCGTTGTCTAGTACCCATAGTACAGGCTTTGCCTAGTTTGGGACTAGATCAATTGGTGTGAATTGTCCCACGATATTTTTTTTTTTTATACTCCACATGTTTGCGCTCCAGTGATATTGGTTGAACGGTTTCAACCGAATCTGGGTTGTAAGTGATGTCGAACTACTGGGAGTTTTGTCGCTGGTTCGCTAAAACTTACACAATGCAAAATCGCGACTTCAGTTAGTTCAGCATGGTCATCGACCTCGTGCGAGATCAAGAGCGGAGGTGTCACCGCGGCGGCCTGATGTGACAGCCCGCCAACAACATACATCGGCTATCAAACGACAATAAACGCACTCGATCCGTCTACACCAACATGTGGTTCTTGAATTCGTCGGCTCGTGTTTACACTAGATTAGGAACGTGTATTTGTTTCGTAACGCCCCAGTCCCAGTTAACATGGTAAATAAATATTCATAATCTATTTATGATGGTCTGCGGGCAGTTTAACCCAGTTTTATGCCCGGACACAGCTGCCAAACCGCGATTAACAAACACAAAGCCCAAACTTTTCACTAGATTTCCGAGCCAATGTCAAATGAAAGGAGCGGCGACAAGGGGATGTATACTTAGAGCTGCGCCTGAGGGCTGTGAATAAAATAACTCAAACCGTTGACAGCGTGTGACATTTGTCATGGCGGAAACATCTCAACTGGTCGCAGGCCGGGCCCGGGTCCATTCTCCAGTTATGCGATTCGTCAACTGTTTCATCTTACCTCACCACTCACCCCTAATACTAGGGATATATATTGACTCCGAGACCCAAGACAACCACACGCAATTTGGGAGCAGACTAGATGGTTCGCATGAAGGTGAATTGTCGGTAAGCGAGCGAATACCTACCGGCCCAGCATTCCGCACTAACGATTGGACAGCGGACGGACATTCTCGCTTTATCAGTGGACGTGACAGCGCACACGTCTCCTTAATGGCTGCTTTCGACAGGGCTCCTTTTAATGCATTCGATCTCAAGTACCGCTGGTAGAAGGATCAGGAAGAATCTGACAGAAAAATATATTTACTTGAGTTCACAGCGTTTGTTTACATACGTCCCGATCCGTACCGGGTTATTCGGGTGGTCTTCGAGATTCAACGAATTCTGCGAATATATATTGCTACAATATTGGTACAGCAACAAAAGAATGAACAAAAAATATAAGAAGACAACAGGCGGCAGTATACCAACAAGTGGTAAACGAGTATGGCTTGGATAAGTAGACAGAGGAAAATTTTAGTAAACAGTATACCTTATACGTGGTAAAGTAATAACGAAGTCCAAAACAAATATATAATACAACAAAAATACTTAAAAAAATTACAATAAAGGTATTTTAAACCAAACTTTAACTTAGTGTTGATGAAGGCCGATTTCAATAAGGCTTACACAAGCACGTCTGATTATTGGGGGTAATATTAGTGCTTGAGTGTTTGCATTTTTATTTCTATGAGTTCTCCCTCCCTCTAATATGTGTTATCCAGACGAAGTGCCGAGCGGGCGTCAGTTTAATATTTTCGTGCTACAGAAGAATAGCGTAAGCTATCAAAAGTAACAATCAAATATTTGTGTTAATTTTGTTTTGTTTTATTTTAATTTTACTTTTTTTAACTGTCATGAATAAATGTTTTTTCTTTCTTTCTTTCTTTTAAATACAAATGAAGTCTAAATATCTGAACACAGTGTAGTCTTATAAATCTTATAATGTAAGTATTGTAAATAGTGGTCGGTACGGTCTCGGACTACTTACTTATCTGGAACCAAATTTGACTACATTTGATATTTGCCTATAAAGCTTAAAGTGACTATTATATAAATACTACATAATTGGTCGAGCACTCAAATCTTCTTCGGTCGGTGTAGGTACGACGACGAGCGAAGCGAGGAGGAGTGTTAGGTTGAACTGCGGCAGCGGCTGGCGAAGCACCAGAACCGACTTTAGATTTGAGTAGTAGTCACTTTAAGCTCTAGGCAAATATCAAATGTAGTCAAATTGGGTTCTGGATAGTCCGAGATCAACCCCGACCTCCGCGGCGCACGCTCGGCCTCCCAATATCAATATCAGCCGGGAGACTGCCGTGCTATCTTCCATATCTACTCTGAGACAAGTACTCTAGCGACGCTTGATAGCTTCAGTATAGTTCACTGATACGGTTCTATTAGTATCTACATATCTCAGATATAATTATTTCCATTATTATAAAAATTATGTGATGCCACCTGAGAGCGCACTAGAGAGTGAAAGAGCAACACTCCAAGTAATCCATAATTAAAGATGTTTCCCAATCTAGTTATACCCAGCCGCTGAGGTCGAAATCGGCCAGGACGTCATATTTCCTAAAGAAGTGTCCTGTATTGTTACTCATCGCAATTAGCCACTCTGTTGTTAGTTACAATTAGTGCTGCATATCTTGCATCATAAATTCAATTGTTATATAATCTATTATATAGAATGTCTGCGCATTTAGTCCGAAACTGGCCGTCTTTAGGCCTAGATCGCGGTGTAATTTTTGACGAGAATAGTCAAGACTGATGTCGTAATCGAAATTAAAAATTATAAGCTGCTAATGAGTCTAGATCTATCGAATACCCATGGAAACTGACGTCCGCTTCAAAAGTTACCTAATTTTCCTCCTCCGGCTCTTATGGCTTTTCCAGGTGATGTGAGCAGCATAGTTACGTAGTTGCGTCAATAAATGACCCGACTTGCATACAAATCAGCGCTGAATCAGCGGTCAACGAACGAAATTTAAAATTTTAATTCGGCCTCTACTCGGCGGCCGCTTGCCACCGCCGACGCGCTCACCAGCGAAAGTGTAAACACCATAAACTTTACATTCGCCGAATAATGATGTTATGCTTCTCATTATCGTTCAATAAGGTTGTTTCGACTTTGATGTAATGATGTTGTAAAGGTATTTTGTTATTTTGTTTATTGTGCCTTAAAAATAGCTAAACGTAAACCAAAATGTATGTATTTTTTCGTTTAATTTGTCACCATAACAAAGCTGACAGTGGTTTGATGACGGTTGCTACTGGAAATGGCAGACGAGTTATACCTAAATATAATGTATTTTACCGCTACTTATATCTTAAAGAGAGAGTGGTTGATGCAGTTTTTGTGGTTTTGTGTATTTGGTAAACTCGTTTCAGTCGCATGAAACTGCGGTGAGATGTTAGCAATATATTAAAGTTATAGCATAATTGTGTTCATGATGACCGACAGTTTAGTATTTGGCTGAGTATCTGATGTCAGCGGCTCGGTTCCCGGTAGCGCGCACCCGACCCGCAGCGTGCCAGCACAGCGTCAGCGCGTGTTCTCTTCCGCGTGCCCTAAAGACTAATGTAACATCTATTTCAATGTACTTATTACCATTTTAGACTCCAACGTGAATTGACTACCTTCACAATTTCTTCCTTTGTTCACTTACGTGGAAACGCGGTTCTAATCGTGTCGTATTTTTAACAGGAACGGGCTACAATATCACAACAATGCATGTTGCTGCGTCCATTTATGTAGAAATTGTTATTGGAGCTGAAGCTATTAAATACAATGGGTTAGGTATGCCTATTAATAACCCAATTTAAATGATGATGAAATAAAAACCAAAGCTAGGTAGTCATAATAACAATACCGTCAAGAGCGAAGAGAAACGAGCTTTAAAATATTGTACAGAAAAATAAACCGGCGCAATTTTTTAGATTGCAGCTCAAATGCAGTATAGGTGCAGCCAACCGCACATTTTTATTTTTTTTAACTGGAATGTAGCTCATGCGTATGTGTACAGTTTTACACTGGCTTACAAGAAAACGAGAATCCTACGCTAGGCTAGAACACAGCGTGACTACTATACCAACTGAATGAATTCTCAAGACAATCGACAGCAAGCTACGTCAGGGGTTTCCCGCGCAATCGTCACATTTTGACGAGAAAGTATGCGTAACGTTAGTGCTGCAGCTTGGCAACAGCGGTTCCTGGAAGGTGTATAAATAAGAGCTAATTACGTGGCAGGTTGCCGCCGCCGGTGCGACACTTGCCGCCGTCTGCGGTATAATTACTCGCGCTCCGACACGCATTCTGCGCGAGCGCAGACAGTGGCTAAACCTAGCGCCGGAGATCTGAGATGCTGCACAGTTGCACATGTTCACATAGTATTCCTCATGACTTTTAGCATTTTTGACCCACAACCAAAACCAAGCGAAATCCACCCCAGTCGATCCGATCCGGTGACGGTAATCAACGTCCATCGTATCGTATCGGTTTTCGGGCCATGTCTTTTCGCAGTACCCTGAACAAGATGTCTGCTAGCATTCTAATAGGTCATCGCTGATGGAAGCCGCAACCGTACCACTACAAGTAAGTCGTAATGTTATTTTTTTATCGCCTCCATAGACTTATTAATTAGGCGCTAGACGATGTTACGATGTGTAGTGTGTTAAACAACACGACCGCAGCATCTGACGGCCGCTCGTCCGCGTATCCCGTCACTCCACGCCTCGTAACAAGCACCATCTTATCCAAAGCGGTGCCAAAAACTGGAACTAGCGATAGTCCTTCCAACAGTCACGGACCCCAATAGACAGTAGCACCACCATCACCGTATCGTGTAAATAAGTTTGCCACCGTGTTATTTTATTCCCAGTACCTCATTAGCCGACCGACTCCCCTGAGCTCCATGGAGTTGTGGGACGAGCAAAAGCGCCGTGAGACTCGCAACTGACACTTCCTCCGCCGTCATCAACATGCCACGGCGCCCGCGCCGATAACCGGCGGTGATGGAGCTGCTGCGCTCGAAATAGTTAAATTAACGACGAGCAAACCGCGCCGCCTGCGCAATCACAGTAACCGAACACCTCGGGAAATGGGGCGTTCTATATACGATCCTGGAGAACGAACCCATTGTGGCTATTACCAGGACATATTGACAGGAAACGAATACCAGGAATTCGGGCCCGCGGCAGGCGAATGCAGCCAGTGATGCTTCATCATAATATTCTCAGTTTATATTGTAGTTTTTTTCTGTTTTATTATGTAACATATGATTGTTTGTATGTTTCTTTAGATGTACCGTAAAGTTGTGGCCATAGGCAATAAAACATTTTGTACAGTACACATGGTGTTACTTTTCCGCACGAGTGCGGAAAGGAGCACTTTCCGTGCATATGTTGAAACTTTAAAGAGCCATATGTACTGTAAAACGTTGTACGATACACGTGCGAATAGGTAATTCGCCACTCGTTGCGAATTTCCTATTTTCTGCACTTGTATCGTAATAGTACATTTCGATGCTAGTGCGGAAAGTATATCATTACGTCACGAGTACTGACAATTCCGCACGTGTATCGAACGACGATTTTTAATACAGTTGCGAAAAAATAAGAAAAACAACAAGTAAGGAATTCGAAACTTTTATATTATTCATTCTGTAACATCATTGTAATACAGTTGGAAAATAATTAAGTTTAATACAGTTTAAATACAGTTTAATACAGTTCTATCTTATTTATTTTATATTAACATAATAATTAATGGTACAATTTGTACAAGAAAAAATAAAAAGCACTAGTGCGCGAAAACCAACTTTCCGCATGCTAAACAGCTAGGTAAAGTAGCACTTTTTGAGCAACTGTATTAAAAATAACTATTACAGTACAGATAGAGTTACTTTCCCGCACGAGTGCGGAAATGAGCACTTTCTGTCCATATGTTGAAACTTTAAAGAGTCATAATATATGTACTGTAATACGTTGTTCGATACACGTGCGAATAGGCAATTCGCAACTCGTGTCGATTTAAAACACTCCCTTTCGGTCGTGTTTTAATTTATCACCACTCGTTGCCAATTTCCTATTTTCTGCACTTGTATCGTAAATAACTCGCACCCTTAGAATCAAACCGACCGAACCCAAAAAATCGACAAAATGAGTTAGCAACACATATCAACTCAAAATTACATGTTGAATCAAGATGTGTTGCTAACTCATTTTGTCGATTTTTTTGAGTTCGGTCGTTTTCATTCTAAGGGTGCGAACTATTATCACTCTCATCAGCTACCGATCTGGACTGCATCGGATTAAGCAGTTTGTGCAATGATGAGGAATGAGAGAGCATTGCAATGTTAGTCATGTGCATGTTACCTAATTGGTATTTACATTTGTTAGGATTGCCTATAAAATCGAGCCAGCCAACCGGGCATCAATAAACAGTCAACATCGCGCCAAAATGCGAACACTTTAGTTTCCGGAACTACATATGAGCGACAAGAATGTGTAGTTGCAGTTCAGAATAAATCAATTTTATGACGCAGCGGATGACTGGGCGATGGTTAATGCAGCAGCCCTCGTAAATATATTTAGTGTTTGGTTCGGCGTTCATTCGAGCGATACAGCAACGAGTGCAACGACGTGACTATGAACTTTGATGGGCCGATCTGATGGACAGTGGTTTATCTTATCTTATCTTATCTTATCTAGTTGAGGGTCCTTTCGGATACACTTCGACCCAGTCATTTTCCCATACGGAAAGCGACATTATTCACCTAAGAGACGCCTATGCAAAGATGTCCTAGACAGTTAAGACAGGCAAGATGAAGGGCTAATAATGATTGCATACTTTGCATAGCATAAAAAAGAAAGAAGGAAAGAAGACATTCATTCACTACACAAAAGACACACAGAGACAAAGGGGGAACATAAATAATAATATAATTATAGAGGGGAGGGGCATTAAGGTCAGCTCCTTTTACTATTTCAATAATTTAGAAAATAAAAAAACCCGACTGCGAAAAAGCTATCTTTAGAAAAAAAAACTGAAAAGAAAAAAACAAGTTCAGTAGTCGAGAACATTGAATCAGTTTCATGATTAACATTTCGTATGTCAATTTGGACCTTGGAGACAGCAACTTCAACAGTCGGGACCCATTAAAAGTCTAGGCTGCGGCACTAATGTTGACGACAATAACGGGTCCCGACTGTTGAAGTTGCTGTCTCCAAGGTCCAAATTGACATACGAAATGTTAATCATGAAACTGATTCAATGTTCTCGACTACTGAACTTGTTTTTTTCTTTTCAGTTTTTTTTTTCTAAAGATAGCTTTTTCGCAGTCGGGTTTTTTTATTTTCTAAATTATCTTTTTTTTATTTAACACTTTTTAGTTAGTATTAAAAGACGGCAAATTTCACAATCTTGTCATTTCATTGAGGGAGTTAATATCGTGAGGATTATTAAGTAGCTTACGGTGGTCTAAACTACTGATAATTAATCCATTTAGAGACCTAGCGTGGCTCAAAACTATATATGCTTGACCTTTTGCAAAAATGCGTGAACTTAAATCAACCACAGCTCGGTCTAAAGTCGTTCCTTGTAGCTTATGCAGTAACATCCCAGCACAATATCAACGGCAACTCCTTTGCGTCGCGCAGTGCAGTATTAATACTGAACAGAATTACTATAACTTTATAACGTTATAGATTTTAAATGGTCACTCTAAATGAAAAACTGTAAGAGAAACCTATAACTGATTTTTAAATACCTATTCAGTGATACCCCACTCGACATATTTCGTTAACTTTTTTTTTTTTTTTTCAATTTTGGCGTCTGGTTGTCGCCATATTGAATTTTGATTACCGTCATGTCTTTAGTGACACTCGCAAGAGTAAGACGGTTCGATTGACGTAAGAATTATCAAAATCGGTTCACGCGTTTGGTCTCTGGAGTGCCACATAGGAACAAACATACATACATACATACATACATACATACATATATAGGCTGATAAACACATTACCCTCCTTTGCGTCGCGCAGTCGGGTAAAAATGTTACGTTCCATTGCGATTTTGTTATCTTTGAGTTTCAGTTTTCGAACCCTCATTTGTTTACCTAATCCTTCCGTCCTCAGGTCAGCCCTATCTATTATATCAAAGATGCTCCGACGTAAGTGCCCCTCGCTGTTGACGCGGCGCGGGGCGCCGGCAGCCGGGGGCCTTCTAGACCTGCGGCTGAACAAAACTGGGTTTCGATAGCATTAAAGTTTTTTCTTTTTTGATATGTCGTTGGAGGCATGTTAAATAATACTTATGTAAAAATGTAGAAATTTTTAGGTTTAGATTTCGGCTATATTGAAATATTTAAGTTTTTTGCCAAGAACTATGCAAATATAGAATTAGAGTCACAAAAAACTGTAACCTATCCAATAACATTTTAATTTCTTTACTATATTCTGTTTTTAGAAGTCTGGAACATCTGCGTTCTGATGAACGAAAAAATGCTTATAATTCCGAAAATAAAGAATTAGAGTCGCTGATATTGCAAAATTATGATATTATCGATCCACTTCATATACTTGAAAAAAGTTGGAGGTGTAGACAATCGGCTTGTCTAGATATTGATTTCTAGCTAAGTATAACCAATATTGAATTAGAGTTTGTAGAGTTAATAATAAGCAGGTCATGATAATGATCTCTGTTACCAAACAAAAGTTTATAAATATAAAATCACGGCGACACTAAATACTGATACGTAAGCATTCCGGGCCTATATTAATACATTTCAAACTCGCTGTATGCGCGCGCCGCGCTGCGCACTGTGCCACCAGACCCCTATTCCGTAACTGGTTTTAAGTTCACCTCAACGCTCACCAACAAATATATCTTGATACTGCGGTGCGTAGTAGCTAAGCGTAGGTAGAGGTCTAGTTTCGTTAGGTGACGCTGTTTTAAGTTCACCTCAACGCTAACCCACAAATATATCTTGACACTGCGGTGCGTAGTAACTAAGCGTAGGTAGAGGTCTAGTTTCGTTAGGTGACGCATGGGGTGAGGCGCATGAGCGCGTAGCGAATAACGGCAGCGATCAGTGGGGGCGGGGTAGTGGCGTGCCCTTGACTCCACGTCAACCTGCGTCCAGATTCCATAAAAAAATCCGCAAAGCGTGTTTTAAACTAATATCAACCGAAAATAGTTAAACTTACCCTAATTTATTAGTATAGGGATTGCCCACGGTTTTGTTCGCGTAGAACTCGTTATCGTGTTATAGAAATAATTGATATGAAAATTATCATACAAATGACCATTCTCTGCAGAAATACCTACTAACAAATGACATACAATGTATTTTTTTTGCGAAGTGGCCAGTAACAGTAAGCTATGGAATAGATGGGTAGTAAACCGCAATTTACCTACCACATGAAATTGTTTTTGTATATTCAGGATGTAGGGTCGGTTCGCCGGTCATCGACCACCTAATTTAGTCTGCCAGTTTGCGACCACTCAGGTAAATTGGTGAACCGAGAGGATATTTTCTAGTTTTTTCAGTAGATTCCTGCCTAATAACTACATTAACTAGGTACTTAGAGCCTGTTCAAATCTATATATATAAAAGAAGATTCTGACTAATTCATACACGCACAGCCGAAACTACTCGGACTAGAAACATGAAATTTACACCCAAACTACCTTTTATAAAGTTTTTTTGGAACAACGGATAAGAAGGGATTTTAAGAAATTCCACCCCTAAAGGGGGTTAAAAAGGGGTGCAACGTTTGTATGAGGGACACTTTTTTTTGAGCTAGAGACTTAAAGTTTTGTAGAAAGATAACTTATTAAAATACAAAAAAGTACTTTCAGCGTTTTGGAAAATTCTATCCCTAAAGGGGTCATAAAGGGGTGCAAGATTTGTATAGGAGAAACATTTTTTTAAGCTATAGACTTAAAACTTTGTAGAAAAATTACTTATTAGAATACTAATAGTGCTTTCAGCGTTTAGGAAAATTCTACCCCTAAGGGGGTTAAAAAGGGGCGCAACGTTTGTATGGGGGAAATTTTATTTTTTGAGCTATATACTTAAAATGTTGTAGAAAGATTACTTATTAAAATACAAATAAAGCACTTTCAGCATTTTGGAAAATTCTGCCCCTAAGGGGTTAAAAAGGGGTGCAAAGTTTGTATGGAGGAAACTTTTTGTTTTGAGCCAGACTTAAAACTTTGTAAAAAGATTACTTATTAGAATACAAATAAAGTCCTTTCAGTGTTTTGGAAAATTCTGCCCTTAAGGGGTTCAAAAAGGGGTGCAAAATTTGTATGGAGGAAACTTTGTTTTGAGCCAGACTTGAAACTGTAGAAAAATTACTAATTAGAATGCAAATAGTCCTTTCAGCGTTTTGGAAAATTCCGCCCCTAAGGGGTTAAAAAGGGGTGCAAAGTTTGTATGGAGGAAACTTTGTGTTTAGAGCCAGGGACTTAAAACGTTGTAAAAAGATTACTTATTAGAATACAAATAAAGTCCTTTCAGTGTTTTGGAAAATTCTGCCCCTAAGGGGTTAAAAAGGGGTGCAAAGTTTGTATGGAGGAAACTTTGTTTAGAACCAGAGACTTAAAACTTTGTAAAAAGATTACTTATTAGAATACAAATAGTCCTTTCAGTGTTTTGGAAAATTCTTCCCCTAAGGGGTTAAAAAGGGGTGCAAAGTTTGTATGGAGGAAACTTTTTATTTTGAGCCAGAGACTTAAAACTTTGTAAAAAGATTACTTATTAGAATATAAATAAAGTCCTTTCAGTGTTTTGGAAAATTCCGCCCCTAAGAGGTTAAACAGGGGTGCAAAGTTTGTATGGAGGAAACTTTTTGTTTTGAGCCAGAGACTTTAAGCTTTGTAGAAACATTACTTATTAGAATACAAATAAAGTCCTATTAGCGTTTTAGAAAATTCCACTCCTAAGGGGGTTAAATAGGGGGGTAAGCTTTGTATGGGCAACGATTTGTTTGAGCTACAGACTTAAAAGTTAGTAGAATGATTACTTATTAAAATAAAAAAGTGGATTCAGCGTTTAGAAAAATTCAACCCCTAAGGGGTTAAAAAGGGGTGCAAAGTTTGTATGGAGTAAACTTTTTGTTAAAACTTTGTAGAAAGATTACTTATTATAATACAAATAAAGTCCTATTAGCGTTTAAAAAAATTACACTCCTATGGAGGTTAAAAAGGGGAGTAAGCTTTGTATGGGCAACACTTTGTTTGAGCTAGAGACTTAAAAGTTAGTAGAATGATTACTTATTAAAATAAAAAAGTACTTTCAGCGTTTAGAAAAATTCAACCCCTCTAAGGGGGTTAAAAGAAGGTTCAAAGTTTATATGGGGAGCAAGAAATTTTTAAAGTAAAATTTCGGTCTTATCATGTAGTTATGTTAAGACTTCAAAACTAATTTCAGAGTTTTTTTTCAAATTCGTCCCTAAGTGTTAAAAGGGGTTTAAAGTTTGTGTAGAGAGCAACACATTTATAAAGTATGAGATTTGTAACTTTGGTTTTAGACTGTTTGTTTAAAAACTAGAAAAGGAATTTCATTGTTTTTTATATTGATGCAGGCCTGAAATGGAAAGAGGAGCTGGATGCCGTTGAGCATTCCATTTCTTCAGCCTGTTATGCTCTGAGAAGCCTGAGGGAGGAACTCACTAGACAACAACTTAAAGTCATATACTATGCGTTAGTAGAATCTAAGCTTAGGTACAATATCAGGCTCTGGGGAAAATAGCTTTAAGTATAACCTTAACAAAGCTTTGGTTGTTCAAAAAAGAGCCATCCGCACTATTGTACGCATTCCTCAATGGATATCTTGTAGAGAACACTTCCTGGAATTGGGCATTCTAACAGTTCCTTGCTTGTATATACTCGTGCGGCTTACTATTTTGTCAAAAATATCTTAAAATATGAATCTATCGAAGAACAAGATTTGCGCCTACAAACACGAACAAAAAACATTACACAAAGTTTTTTCCCGAAGCTCAAAGTGGCGCAGCACAGCACAAAACATCAGGCTGTAATTTTTTTTAACAAACTGCCCCCTGACTTAAAAAATATCACAATTTATAAGGTATTTCATAGACAATTAAAAGCATTTTTATTGAGAGGGTGCTTCTACAGTATTGACGAGATTTTTGTGCGTGATATCTAGTTATAAGAATTAAAGACATGACATGTATTAAGTTAAATAAAATGTACAAATTATAATTAGTTAAGCAATCTTTTTATGTATAATATTTAAGTAATTTTAATTTTAATGTAGATATTTCAAACACAATATTTGTATTGTTACTGAATAACTAATAAAAAAGAAATATAATATGGGGTTAAAAGAGGGTTCAAAGTTTGAATAGGGAGCAATCATTTTTCTAAGACGATAAAAACTTCTACGCGGACGAAGTCGCGGGCAACAGCTAGTGTTTACCATATCTTTAACTAGCTTTTGCCCGCGGCTTCGCCCGCGTACTAAGCGAAATTTTTAACCGTCTACAAAAAAGGAGGTTCTCATGTTGACCCGTATGTCCCGATTGAATTGCAATGTAGCACAAATATTTTCAATAATTTTCATGTCCACAATATTAAATTTCAAAATCGATGCCATTTTCGTAATGAACGTTCAAAAAAGCAATAAAAACGACACCCATATTGATATTTAGATATTTCAACCCCATCGCACCCCAACAGGGGAGATGGTATTTCACGTCCGCCATGTTGGATTTTAAAATCGTTGTTATTTTCGCAATCAGTGACCCGATAAACCATAGAAACGATACCCATATTGATTTTCAGACTGTCACCAAATGTTCCCCTTTTAGGGGTTGAATTTTTTCATCGTAAGCCCACGTGTGGCAATTTAATCGATAGGTCTTTTCAAAATAAATATAAGGTTTCTCAATGTTTTTGATTAAATGAATAGAGGCGGAGCTAAATCGCCCCAAAAGTCACTAAAATTGTGGCCCCCCAGGGATCGGAACCGGTTTTTTCCAAAGTCCCCGAAGTAGTCTAATATTTTGAATTATTTTAGGCTCTTAATGTAGGACTCTTTAGGTAACATTTTCGTATTTTTAGACAGCCTGATCAAAAATGATATTATAAACCAAAGAACGAAATTGAACGAAATAAAACCGGTATTTTGGTATGGTGAAAATACCAGTATCCGATCCCTGTGCCCCCTCCTCTAATTTTAAAACGGTGTTTTTAAAAAATATAAAAATAATCATAAACCTATAGGGCTATTAGGGCTTATTAAATTTTTTCACCATAAATTATTTTGATCAAGATCGATTCATAGGTTTTCGAGATATTGCTGAAAAACTGCCTTCCCTATAGAAAAGCACGTAAGTGCCGTAAGATTTCTGTGACGATACGACCTTTTTAATAGGCAAGGATCCCTTCGTTTTGCGTAATCCGACACGCACTTGGCCGGTTTCTATAGATAACTAGCTTCTGCCTGCGACTTCGTACGCGTTTAAATTATGGATTTCATGATTATGATTCGTCCTAAAAGGGACGACATAAATTATACCCTATTAAATAATATCAATTAGAATTTTGGTCAAGTGCGAGTCGGATTTTAGTTTTCCCATACATTTTGTGACCCAACTCCTGATGAAGGCAACGAGCAAAAATATTTCGTCTCCATACAAAGTTTCATCCCCTTTTTCGTCCCTAAAAGGGCTAAAATTTGACAATAATTATAGCCCTTGCCCTATTCTAATATATCCCTTTACAACCGACTCTATACGATCGTGCAGGTTTGTTACACTGAATTGTCAATGGAACGTACATCCATTCATACATCCAAATTTTTACGTTTATAATATTAGTAGGATGGTACGGAGTCCGACTCGCACTTGGCCGGTTTTTTACTGTTACTAAGTTACTACAAATAGTCAGTCCATATATCAAATTTTTTTTACTCATTTTGAAGTCAATAACTTATTAAATTCACATAATAATAACCGCATGTAATTTACCGTGCACGTAAACAAACAAATGATATGATTTGAAATACAAACGCAGCGCTTGCGCGGCGGAGCGGGGGGCGGGACGAGGTATCACTCTAGGGGCTCTCTCTAGGTTCCCGCGCGCCGGTACGTGGTACCGCGGCGTGGTTATTTATTTCGCGCCTATTTTAATAGATTATACTATTACAAGGCAATCTATACACAGAAATTTCTTACTTTCCATTATATGGCTGCATATATTATTTTATAGTATTAGACTAATCTTTACAGACTCTAATTCAATATTAGACCTTACAGGACAAAAGGCGCTTATAAAAATTCTTATTAATGAAATCTTATCTCTAATTCCTCCAAATTTTTGGCTTTGTCTATTAACTTAAGGATTTAAAGATATTGTTGTGAATTTTTGAAACTTTAATTCAATATCGACAAAATAATAACCGAATTCTGGTTTGACCCAGTCGCTCGTTATTTTTTTTTCTACAAACTTAACAGCATAAAGCATCATACATATTATAAACGATGAAGCTTAAACTTTGCACTCTAATTCAATATTCACAAATCACCAATAAAAAAACATAAATACCTAATTTATACCTAACTCTCGTTCTAACTTTTCGTCATATTTTACAAATATGCTTAAAAATATGTCCCATACCATATAAGCATAACTTTTCCGACTTTAGAGTTATCGAAACTTGTAGGGCAAAATTCCGGTCCGGCTACAGGGCTATTCTATTTTATCAGTATTTGCACACGTTAGCCACCTCCCGCCTGTCAGCGGAACGCGGCACAATACTGCGGAAAATGTGTACTCGGCGCCCTTCTGTTTGCATATAGCCATGTTAAACTAAAAAGATACATAGACGTCGGTGGCAGGCATGTAGAGCGCTTGTTTAGCTCTACGAGGTAGCAGTTCCGGATACTTGTGCGCTTGAGAGAGAGTTGTGTGTAAGGACCCTTCAAGAGCTATCGAAATCTTCAGCTGCAAGTGACTACATGCAAACGTAAAAGCTTCTTTGTAAGGTTCTTGTTCAAAATCGTTCGATTGCTAGCGATGTAGAGCTTTTAATATAGGACAAGGCATTATGGCAGGCAGCATGAGACGAGTCCCTAAAGTTGCAAGCGCTCATGCACTGCGGCACAGTAAATGTATAGCTTAAAGCAATACAACAAATCGATACAAACGTCTGATGTTACGCACTTACACATACCATACGTCGCTGCTTTGACACCGTGGCGAATTTGGAAGGCGTGCGTGGGGATATAGATCCAACACGTAGATGCCCTTTAGAGACGAAGTTTAATGTCATGAGTACACCTGGTAGAACCCATTTACGGATACATATCGGTAGATACCTGTGAACCGGTCCCAGGTCCCAGCAGGCGTTGGAGCTATTGTGGAAAATTGAATAGAGAACTGGATCTATAGTGTGATTTGGGTGGACAATAAAAACGGGCTATTGCGAAGAGGTCCGGACACCTGCCATAATAATGTAATCAGCAAAGTTATCGAGGCAGGCGGTGACTAGCCGCTCATTAGATGGGCGCCTGAAAATGCCGTCGTAAAGACGGCCAGGGGCAACAGCGGTGTGAGCGGCTCAGGGTGTCGAGAGGTGATGCTGCGCTTTCTCCGAATACTTAGTGTTACTATTATTTATTTAGTATTTATTTATTGAGAAACAAACGGTCATATACAAAAATTACTACACACTATTATTACCCTGTCAACACCCCCTCCACTGTGTCGGTGACATCGTCTTCATAAATAGCTAAGCAGACTGTAGTAAAAGATGATCGAACCACGTTCACGACGATGGTGTACATAGAGATTTTTTTTTCTTATAAAATAATTTGTTTACACCACGTCCCCTCAAGCCCAGCGCTCTGGGTAGTTGTAGGTGTCGAACGTTTGACATCATGCGTCCATTATTATGCTATTTACGTATTCTCCGAAGCGTTTATGATTTATGTGAGTAGTATTTTACACCATTGTTCAATTCTGGAATCGAGTAATAATAGGAGGAGTGAGCAACTACAATTTCCGACGGCCGCGACCGCGACCATTCATTGCGCTGACTCAAACGCTATTAATACGCGGACAAACCTGCATTGAAGTTTAGAATGTTGTTATTGCGTTCTTTATACAACGTCGATGGCGAACACGCATGTGGCTGTCTATGGGAGGGCATGCCAAGCCGAGCATGTCTCCATATCGACTGCAGGACCGGAATGGCGGGCGTGTACTTGACCGCATAGCATATACTATGTCAACATAGAGACAGAAAAGTCGGGGATAAAATTGGGAATAACATACATTTTCCTACATGTACCTACATAAGTTCAGTAAGGGAACTAGAAGTAACAGCTAGGTATCAATTATCAAGCCAATGAATATAATCCAACACTACTTTTTTATTTTTGGTATTTTCCGCGTAAGATTTAATAAATATTTAAGTATCGTGGTTACTAGATAAAATGTTAGAAATAATGACGAAACCTGTCTTGCAAATGTAGTTTTAACACGTTTCTTTAATTTGTAATTAATGATCAATCGATTGCCGATTAGGTATGTGTAATATACAGGCAAGCTTTGTACGTCGTGCAATATAATATTATACTAATGATTGTGAAAAGAAAAGTTTCAATTTCAGCGGCGGGGCGCCGCGACGTGGCTACGTCAGTCCCTAGCCTGATTATATACCTACAAATAAAATATACAGTAACAACAGCGAACGAAAAAACCATACAAGGCGAACTCCCTACAAATATCTACCCAAACACGTGCCCAAAACCCGGTATTCGCATGCGCATGTTCGAACTAACAACTGCTGCTTGGCTTCCTTTTGACAAAATATGAACATAATGATGGCATGAAACTAACATACCTTTACTGACGTCGTGAATTGTCAGTGCAGTGCGATAAGGAATACTATTCTTAGAATAAAGCGACCGCAATAACATTGTATGATATTCGTTCGCTTTTACTGCCTTTCTCTTTTGGGTGATAAAATAGTGAAGATAGACGAGGTCGGCGGAGGCGAGTCGAGATATCCGCGGAATGCGGTGCGATTACTGACCGTGGCCTGACCGGACCACTTCCTCCGCCGTATACCGTGCGGCGCGCCGTCCCGTCCCGAGCACATCCGCTCCTCTACTCTATGCAAGCAAATAATTCTAACTCATTACTATACCACTAATACACATTACTTAAATGAAAATCCTATTGTTAGTAACTATTCATGGTAAGACGCATACAAAATAACATGACATAATTACTCATCAAGCGTCTGAATTTACCTCATTAGAGAATAACTGTACTGTTGTGCTAAGTTTTGTTCCCGTGTAAGGTGACTCACTGCTGCTTAATTGGTGTCGTTGTCATATTCTTAGAGAATCCTTATCGCTCTGGCATTCGGTAATGAACTTTGTTTTTATCGCTCATTTTAGAACAAAGAAGTAGCTATTGCACAAAGAATACTTCTTCATGTTATTTTGTGGACTTTTTCAACGTTTTGTGTACATATAGTATTACCAACATTATTGAGAGAGACACCAATTGCGGTGAAAGGGTGGTTCGATACGGAGTGCAGCTTGCGGTACTTAGTGAGTGTGTAATGTCGAATACCTATCTGTTACACAGAACGCATGTGCGTCGCTCCCTAATTGGTCTATTGTGACTCTTCTACTACGTACACGAACGTCTCAATTTCATAGCATGACTTTTGATCTCGACCCATGCTAGCACCGTGAAGCGAGTGCGTCTCCGCCGCGGTGTACGGCGCCCATGCTAGCGCTGCAGTCCACAAACACGGATGTATTATTCATTCCCAGCCTCCGCCAAACCTACGTTGAATACAACTGCTTTAAACCAGACGAACTAAACTACCAAATAACAGCGGAGGGCACTGTCTAGACCTATTCCTGCTACACGTAATGTTACAATTGCCGATTGGAACTGTATTCAGGCTCGTTTCTTTCCGGAAACATACAATGTCTGTAAGCAAGAACAACTATACAATTAACCCCCTTGTTTGGGCCAATATTTACCGATGGAGTAGCAAAAATTTTAACCAATTTTAGTGTATTCGAAGGAGCGAGCGAAGTGAACGAAGTTCTATGCTTCAGCTTGGGCCGAAAATCGTTTGCCCGGTGTCCGGTGTCTGTCACGCTGTCCCGCTGTTCTCTTCTGCAGGTCGCACTTTTCACCCGATTCTCGAGAAATTTTGTGAACTGGTTCGTTAATTTTATAGATACTTTTGTCGAGTCACTTTCGAATTCCTAAAAATTTTTTTTTTTTTTAAGAAAGACCGGCATTCGAATTGTGCAGTTCACAGAGCCACTAGTTCATAGCACACAAACATATAAATATAAAAATATGTTTGTGGACCTATGTTACAAGCTCTAGTCAATATACACAAGGGTTACACACGCAGCCGGAGTTTGTTCAGACTGGCCATGGCCCAGGGCAAATATGAACATAGCCTCTATGTCACAGAGGCTATCTACCTAACCTACGTACCACCTATATACCCCGGGCCCCGTCTACGTTGCACAATCATGATCTTCCAACAAAGAGCATGGGTTTAGTCACCTTCATGGCGCGAAAATATTTTACTGTAATTAAAACAACCATTGATCAGGCTGCTTGAAATGAATGTGTTCATAAATTCATAATCATAACACATCGCTTCGACATGGTATCATGCGCACTTTATCTTCGACGTTTTTTATTTCGAATATCGGAAATATTAGGTAGGTATGTACATACCCGGACATTTCTGGACATTGCACATCGTATAGTCAGAGTAGTGCTGTGAGTAAGCAATTGTAGTATTTGTAGTCATATTTAAAACGTGTTAGAGTAAACACTCGAGTTGAGTATAGAGTTGTGAGCAAACACCCAAGTCTGACCAATCATCCTTGACTATGGCCAGGCCAGGCCAGTCAGGATCCTTGTCTGGCAACTCTGGCATTTGAAACTAGCGGTTCCACCAAAACGGTATCGCCTCTGTTCATTGCGCGGTCGAGACGCGCAACGCACTGTGGTTAGTTGGGATCACGCGCAATGAATTAGAAAAACCGCTGCCGCAGGTCGCTTAAGACCAAAGTCGTGGCCAAGGCGTTATAACTGAATGCGCTCAACTGTACCTACTCTTACTTCGATTCGATTGCTCGCCTCCGCTCGCTCCGCCAATACTCTGCTCGATGGAATGCAATTAAACCTCTAGAGAGTCCTATAGTCCCACCTCGCGTGCCCCCCCACGCGCACGCCTACGCCTGCATCTGGTACATCGCACTTTACACCAAATCTCACACTTGTTTTACGTAGTGTATCACGACTAAATAAATTTGAAAGTTAAATCCGTCCGCAACACGAAAATAACTCTCATTTTGTTTAAAAATACCCCGGTGAGCCGAATGCTTTCGAAATCAGCGGGTGAGGCACTCGCGCTTCCAGTAATTACCAACACGCTTATGTTGTTTATAATTACGCTGAAGGGAATATTTACAGCCGGGAGGAGACTTGATAGAGACTGCACGTACTTATCTCGGTCGATAATTACTCGTGGCATACAACTACATATGATAAGCCTAATCATCAAAACGTTCCGACATTTAGTTATGGACATGAAAGTGTATTACATAAATTATTCAAAACACTCTCATTCTAACTTACACGTCCTGAACGATGACTCTTTCAAGTAGAACATAAATTACTTACATATAGTGCGCCATACTAGAGAAACACCGAGAATGCTTCGGCAACAGGTTTCAGTTTAATGGTGTTCTCCAATTAAACCGGGCGACGCGGCGCGACATCGTGACCCGGCATCTCGGTTCTTTGAACTCATCTTTGAATTGTTAATACAGTTCGCGAGACGCTCTCACCTCATTATGGCTCCCGCGGCCTTGACTAGATGTCTCTAAATGTTACTACAAATCACCTGGATATCGTGCTGTAACCCCAGACTCCTAGGTACGATGACCATAGAGCAAACTTCCACGTTGCCACCGCCAACGACTACCGCCGCCCACTTGGCTCTCGCGTAATACATTTATGTATTTAATCTTTATTGACAAAAGGAGAACTTACAGTTCAAAAGGCGGACTTAACGTTATAAAGCATTCTTTACCTGAATACCTGACCCCCGTAAGGCAAAGCAGATACATTATTATTATCTGTGACAACGATGTTAACCCCTGTGGTTGATTTCCTCAGCGCTCAGTAGTGTAGTGTTAGGTCTTGCCTAAAACCGATGAGAATGTGTATATGACGTGTGACAATTGTAATATTTTAATAAAAGCAGGGTAGTTTCTAGAGTGTATACATACTTACAGAATTGTATTGCATGTTTTATATACTAAACGGACGCCTTTTGAACGAATACGAGTCATAAACCGAGCGATGGAATAACCGCATTGCGCCTGCATCCTTCACCGGAAAGCCGCCGCGGGCAGCCTCCGATCCGAGCCGCGTTCCTTATTCCTGATCGCAATCTCCACACGTAACATTTTATGATTTGCGGCCACACGAAGGTATTCGTCTAGATTTATTGCGTGCGATAAAAAGTAATTTGCTGCGAGATTACTTCCAAAAAAAACACAATGCACACCGCCCGAGACATTTAGGTGTGTATGTATACAGGATCAGGGCCTTCACTTCCAATTAAAAGTTGATTACCGGTGTTCTGCTGCACACTACTACACTACACAGATACGGCCATTGAAAGAAAGAGCGGATCCAGGACGATGCCCCATAAATGCGTGCCGAATTTGGCCGCAATTGAACATTTTCAGATTTTTGAGATATTATGGTCGCGTAGTCGAACGCCTTTCAGCCTTTAGCAGAAGTTGTCGGCAACATCGACACACCACACGGTACCTAACACCTCATATGATTACGAACCGAGTCACGAACTCAACGTCGCGAAAAAAATATGATACATAATAAGGATTTCGTGCGAATGATAAGCGATCGAGACGCGTCTGCCGCGACGTGAGATGCGAATCTCATTTTATTTGCGAAATATGATGATCCCTAATGTCAGGTTTCCATTAGCTCCTTGACTTGACATACACCTCTGCTCTGCCTGATAAAATAAGCCGACTCACCTATTGCAGCATTGGTTTGCTCGGTGCCAATTTGCACACAAATGTAAATCCAAAGGTTAGAATCGTGTATAAAAATAAAAACCGG
The DNA here is from genome assembly GCA_932294315.1 of Epinotia nisella. NCBI lineage: Eukaryota > Metazoa > Arthropoda > Insecta > Lepidoptera > Tortricidae > Epinotia > Epinotia nisella. The sequence goes on from OW028679.1 coordinate 23,750,746, forward strand.
CCAAGTGCGTGTCAGACCACGCAAAACGAAGGGTTCCGTGTCTATTAAAAAGGTCGTATCGTCATAGAAATTTTACGGCACTTACGTCCTTTTCTTTGAGGAAGGCAGTTTTTCAGCAATATCTCGGAAACCTTTCATCCGATCTTGTTCAAAACAATTTTCGGTGAATGAAATTAATAAGTCCTGTGTCCATAAATTTTTTCAAAATACACCGTTCAAAAATTAGAGGGGGGGGACAGAATTTTAGTGACTTTCGGGACGATTATCTCTGACTGTATTCACTTAATCAAAAAAATTGCCGAGAAACCTATTTATTTTGAAAGGCCTATCGATTCATGTACCACACGTGGGTGGGCTCACGATGAAAAAAAAAATGACTTTTAGTTTTATGTATGGAGTGCAACCATAAAAAAAAATTTTTTAGTAATTTTAATTACACAAGTTTGTAGCGGCTAACAAAATACACCTATCCTCAAAATTTTATTCAAATACACCTTATAGTTTTCGAGTAAAATGCCTGTGACATACGGACAGACGGACATACGGACAGACGGACAGACGGACAGACGGACATGACGAGACTATAAGGGTTCCGTTTTTGCCATTTTGGCTATGGAACCCTAAAAAGTGGCTAAGAGCGACTCGTTCGTTGTGACCTCGATTTAAAAACACTTTTAGTCCAAAAAAAGAGACCATTATCTATCATAATGACAAATAATGACGTTTTCAATCTCTTAAACATTACGTTTGTACTTAGTGAACAAACACGTGTGACAGACGACTCCTTGCTACGGAACATACAAAATGGACGTTTCATTGTTCATCCACAAACTTTAGCACGTCTGCGTCACGACGAAGACTGTACCAGGGTATCCTTTGATGTAGGTGTGTGTATGTATATACTCCGTTATGTAACGTCGGTGGACGTTGTCGGAAGTGCAGGCGGCGCGGGACGCGGCGGTATCTCGGTTCCGTCGCATTGTCCTCGTGTCGTCCTTATCCCCGCCGCCGCCGGCCTGCCGCGCCGCAGTCCGCACTCCGCTGCAATACGTTTGTTTGTCATTTGCGCCGCACTTCCGCATTGCTCCGGGTGCGGCGCGTGCTCGCGGGCGCTGGCTCGGCATCTCGGCGATATTGCACGCTCGGCATCTCGGCAATATTGCACGCTCGCTGCTTATCAGCACTCAGGCAGACTGCCGGCTCAGCGGCGCGGATTGTACCGTCTGCCTGTCAGCGCATTGTAGCGTTTGTTTGTAACTACTCGTATTATGCATTACAATGAAAGGATATCTGGTACTGTACGCGTTATAAAGTCAACGTGCATGTTACGTGATAATAAACGTAAAACAACTACAATTTGACTCTAGGGTTCGCATATTCACAAAAGGACCTTTTGACCTCTAAGTGCATATTTAAACTACTTATACCTAGAAGCAGCACGAGTGCTACGGGTGGCGCAGGACCGGTCGTTGTGGCACTCTTTGGGGGAGGCCTATGTTCAGCAGTGGACGTCTTTGGGCTGATATGATGATGATGATGATGATACCTAGAAGGTTACTGATCCGTAGCGTAGTGAACCTTAATGAATTGCAGCCGCATAGGGAAGAGAAGGAGCAGCTCTCGCTTGGCCGGTTGCCGCCGCGCCACTATCGCGTGAGCTCGTGACTCATTACAAAATACCTATAAACATGACACGGTTTCGGTGATTTATTACTAACAAACAACACTATCTATTAATTTACTCATTAATAAATTAATTGCTGGCTCATTTTCGAAATGAGCCATTGCACATCTTAACAATAGATGTTTGTTTCTATTCGTTTTATTAATGCCATGTTATTTTAGATTTTGTATAAAAATGACCTCAATAAAACCTGTCCCGGTAGGAATTTTACTTATCCATTAGTTTGTTATTCAGGTTTTAGAAAATTTATTCTCAAAGAACATCTTTACAAACTTCACTTAAATGAGAATTAGATTAAGTACTCATCACTAAATTATAACTAAACAAACTCGAATATATTTCTCATTTCTAATATCCTAATTGTAGTTGTCTCCATACAATTTAATGATCTTTAGGCTAAAGAAAATTTCACTTTGTAATGAATTACCCTATGAACTGTATGGAAAAAGTTTTCTTTGATTTCTAGGTGTTCTAGTACTCTAACCTTAGTTGGTCTCAAAGAGTATTTTAATCCTTGATAGAAATAGAACCGATTGGCATTTAAAAAAAATTACTCAAATCTGTCGATTTTCTCGCTGAATGTACATTTTATCAAAAATCTGTGAATGTCGATTGTCATCATTTAAAAAGTTAGTAAAGATCTCCTAAGAGCACTTTCGCGTAGCAGCAAGGGATCTAGTAGCTACCCTTATTGCCCCATTTCAACTTTCCACCCTGTATACGTTCAAAAGTAGTAAATCACTTTCTTGGCCTTTGCTACATAGAATGTGTTCATTCATTTGCAGAATATTTCTAATTATGACATTGAGTGTGATTAACATAGGTCTTGTCCAGGTTGAGGTCGCTGAGTTACCCTTCACCCTGGGCTACGCTGGAGCTGGAACTGGTACGAGCAGGGTGTTGTATAAGTACCGCTAGAAATACGCAAGAAGTCCAGAGAGTCCAGTAGACAGCTGGTCTGCCGCGGGTCTACGACTGCGCGCGGCCGTGAGCGATGCGCGTGAACGGCCATTCATCTGCGCGCGGAACATTACAGTAGAACAGTTATGAACGTCACGGGGTCGTCACCCGCGCACGCAGGTGACCGCGCACAAACAAACTCCAATGCCCACACTCACAGTCGTGCGATTATCATTTCACTTCGGAAATGGTGCCGCGGGATATCTACCAAGTTAAGATAGATAACACCGTATACTGTTAATCGTTCATATCATTTTACCTACTTACAGTTAAATGTACTTTCGAATTCAAATATTTGTTCTGCAAGTTGTATGCCTCAAGTCAAGGTTTTACGTGTTAGAATTGTCCAACCTACATTATATTATGTTAATCAATTAGGTACCTACGTAATTATGTGGCATGACAATACACAGACATTGACACAATAGACCGGGCACACCACACATTTGATGAGATGTAGTCTCCGGCTTCAAAAAAAAACAATTGGAGTTATATTTATCGGAGCTGAATGAAACGCATCGGGTTAGCTTCGATATCGCCTCGGGTGTTGCCAAAAATTGACCAGATTCAGGACTTCACGCTCGCATTTAAGAAAGCTTCTAAGTCCTGCTCCGTTTCTGAGTCCTAAACGGGCTCCAACTCCTGTTCCGACGCCAAAAAGTCAAATTTAAAAATTTAGCTTTGACTCCGCTGATAAAACTATTACCTCCATAAGTTCCATAACATAGTCACCACAACCGACACGGCTGCGCGCGCCAGGCGCATCGCATGCGCCTGCGTCGGACCCGGCGCGCGCGGCGCCCAAACACCCCCGTCGTCGCCGCCCCGCCCCGCCCCGCCCCTCCCCGCCCCTCCCCACAACATCCGTTATAATAACTGCTAACTAACGCTTTAAACACGTACACGACTTTTTGAGTAGGTAATAATCGTAACTGTTGAAAGTCAAAACAAAAACATAATATCCCGGTTTCGCACGCACGCTGTACGCTGGCAAGACGAGCCAGCGAAAGCGCAAGGGCACTATCTACCTTTTCTCGAAGCGCTTCGTCGTTTTTTTAAACCCTCGTAACTTGTGTTTGGATTACACCAGATACAGATAAACTAAATTCTCGGGATATGATGTCAATAGTAGATTTATTACAATTTAAACACACCCTTTAAATTAGAGGATGCAAGTTTCTATGGGTTTAGACATTTAGTGGTACGCGAAAAAAATTATAACACTTAAAACAGGCTAGAAAGTAGAAACTACCTTCCTCATAGGTACAAAAAGGAATGAGATCTCACTAAAAACATTAAATGTAAAGTGATTGCCAAGACTCTCTAGCTCATAGGTATAGCTTTCAGCGTTAAAAAGATAATCAGCAGGTCGATCACGTAACGTATTGCACGTACGTCAATTTTTATACGGAAGAATGACAGTTAGATTGTCCTAACGCTCGTTCGAAACGTTACGTGATTACCTCTCAAATCGCAAGTAGCGCCAAGCTTCCTACTCCACACGGCTTAACTCTACCGGCCACGCTCTACAAATACTATATCTTGGCTAAAAAGTATACACCCGTCGCTTATTAATATCATCATGAATTCATACCATATGCACGCGCGAGAGTCTATGCGGCGCACAAACAAAGCCAGGCGGACAATAAGGGTTCCGTTTTTTCCTTATGAGGTACGGAACCCTAAAAAAACAGCACTAAAATGTTACTTTTGTTGTAATCCATTCGGAATAGTTTATACCCACCAATTTGGATAGATACGGGTATCGGGTATTTACCGGGTGATTTGGGTAAATACCTAGTATTTATCCACCCCTACTCATCTCTATCTCCGACATTATTTTTATTAACGTCGTTGATTAGCTATTTTAGCTACCACTATAAGTTACCTATCCGCTAGGTTAATAAACCGCAAGGACAAACGGATGAACTATAATATTATGATAACTAATATACCTACCGGCTACCAGTATAGCGGTTGAACCAAAGTACCTACTGAACGGCTGCTAGATAATGCCCGCGCTCAGGGCCCTCGCGGAAGGCAACATCAGATAATAACACAATGCATCGCCATCATCATTTAATCGGCTTACCTTACCGCGCGGCGCGATTAGCAGCACCGCCACCGCCACCGCGGCGCAAATCCGTCCGTGGACGGATTTGCGCCGCGGTAAATAACTCATGTTTACTGTAATGGTCCGTGCGAATGTAGGTACTTACGTACCGCTCAAAACAGAGGAGAGGACACACGAGTACCGACCCACACATGTACTGACGCACCACACCCCTTCGCGCCATACCCACACCATAACTACCCCGCTATTTTACGACTGACCCAGCAAACGAGATATGCATTCAAAGTCTCTGTTTGCCAAACTCTATTTATACTGTGATAAGTAGTGTTCTATTCTTATATTTTAATCGTGAGCTGGGGCAACTAAAAATGTAACAGATATTTCTGGGTAAGCGCGATCCATCTTAGGCTTTATCTTAACTTTCCATCAGTTTAGACAACAAGGGTCAAACTACGTCCCATACATCATAAAAAAACATTAGCCGTGGCCTGTTACCAGCTCTTAGCCTTTTTCTTAACTTTATCTTCAGTTATCACTCACTGTTATCAGCTCACTTTTATCGCTCACAAAAGCTCGTAGATCACGGACAAAAGGACATAAATCCTTTAGAGACTGTACCATCGGCCCAAGCCAGAGTCGACCAGTTTCAAAACAGTATCGCTTGCAATGTTATCCGTCCGCTGCAATCAAAATGCGCCTTTCATCTTTTCTGTTCAAAATCGTCTGCACATGTCGTGCATGGAGAACGCTCGAAAATGATCCCAGAGGTGTGAACCCGTACCCTTGGGCTAGTACATCGTTTAACCCTTCAAAAGAAGACTGTGATCCGGGGGCAAACTGACAACAGAGACACAACCCTCATCATTATTCATTACCTACGAATAAAACCGCCATAAAAGTCATTTCTTGACCTGTTTGTGTAATCGAGTAAAATATATTTGCTACGAGCTAGTTAATGACGGATGACAGTAGAAACAGATGAAAATATTCCGATGCAGTTACTTTGATTATGTAGTGCAATGAATAATCTCCGATTGTGCCATTGTTGAATAGAGAGGATCACGGGTAAGGGTAATGAACGCGTCGCGCGGTCGCGGTCGCGGTCGCGGTCGCCCGCTCCGCGCGGAGCTGTTATGCACCTACTCATTAGGAGTGCAGCTAATGGCGCGCGGTAATGCGTTGTTATGTAAATACTCGTTAGCCGCCGACCTCGATCCCGCGCGGCGCTTCCCGGTATACCGCGCTGACGAGTTACGCCCTTTCGGCTCCGGCGGGCAGCGCTGTTGTCGATAATTACACGTAACCATTGTGGATCCCCTGCAATAAGCTGTTTGTAGTAATAACGCACCTATCTATACGGAACCATTTATCGTTTAAAATTCTAAGCACATTTTCGTAATGTGGAGGGTCACAGGAAACGAATTGCCGAAAACCTTTCCTTCTTTCTATAATGCACTTATTCATGTGTTCCGTGCATCAAATTTCAACCTCTTGTTGAGCTGTCAGGGTCGGCACGGCAATGTGCATGTGACACCCACGGAGTCGCAAGCGTCTACAGCCTCTACAGGGACCGCTTACCATCAGGCGGGGCCGTGCGCTAGCTTGATGGAGTCTTGCCATCGACGTTGTACAAAAAAAACTGTAGAGACTGTCAGTGATTGTGGAAAGCAATAAATGATTGAGTATTGAGTATTGATATGCCATTTCCGAGACCAGTCCCCGTACCAAATGGTACGAGTACCTACCTGCATCTGCCTACATATTACCGATAACCAGTTATTTGCAGGGGGACAGATTGCACCGAGTTGCACCACTTGCACCACGCAGCGCAGGCGCGTACGAGTGCTCGGAGCTTGATCATCATTACTCATAATAGCAGTTCTTATTACAACATAATGATATATCATTATATTTATTATTATCTATTATTGTTAAAACAATTTATATACCGAAATTTTACCTTCAGAAGGCTAGGCTCACAAAGGGCTTTTACAGTGACTATACATTATACGTATACATATATCATTATATTCATTATATTACGCCTATTACGCAACGTGTATTTGTAAGGATTTTACAAAATACTAATAGATTAAATACATATTTGGGCCAAAATTCTTTTTGGTGCCTATAAAAACGTCCTTTGTACATTTTAACCCATATTTTTTTTACTTATTCAGATAATCTTCGAAGAACTATTATTTTCTAATTCACAATGACATATGCATACCCGAATGATGACCATTATCGAAATATTTGGGCTCAAAATAAAATAAAATAAATGTTTGGTAACGCAGTGGACATTATTTTACTGGGGTCATGGTAATTTGAGTACCAAATGTGACTTTATGGGAATAAAAAACCCAGGGTTGAGTGAAAATTCATAATAAACAATGAGGCCCGGTTGAGAACTCACGTAACACTACTAAGAAAATATTTCAAGACATCTACAATTTTTTATAAGTGTTTATAAGTTTTTATCCCTGTTTTAGGCACCAAAAAGAATTTTGGCCCATTTAACAACCAATATACGTATGTAGGTACGAATCATTGACTGCGAATGGGAACTGGCGAATCATATCCGGATTAATCAGTTGGAAATGAGTTGTTTGCGACGGATTTATCCGTCATATGTGGTTCCCACTGAGAGCCCAGTGCTCGGTGGTCATTCAGCGTATTGCCCAAGCGACCCTGTTCCGACATCGCGGACATTCGGCCAGACAAAGTTATCTTTCTTAAGTAGAAGATATCTATAGACCTACCCAATACATACCGTACGAAGTTTTACGAAATCTTTGTCATTCTAATTAATAAATACCTCATTAAGTAGACACTTGCACCATGAACCTAAATTTACATACTCAACTTTTATAAATGAAGGTTTAGATCTGCCACCGGTAGTATTTTGCTCTAAGATTAAGATTTTGTATCGTGTTTAATTAAACGTCAACTCGCAGAATTAAAGTGCACAAAGACAATTGTAGATTAAACAACTAATACCTATTCATCTCTTACTTCTGACTTCCGTTATGGTGCACAAACAAATGCTATGGTGGATTAAATAACTGTCAGTTATTTGAAAATTGAGTTGTCAGGACGCCATGCCGGACTATTGTCTGTCGGGACGCAGAATATTTATGTATACATACAAGGCTTTCAGTTCGTGATGCATTTCAGACGGAGTTTGCATTGTGTTCTCAAAGCCCACCAGCGTACACGCCACGGCGCGGCGGCGCGGTCCTTTCCTTACAATACAGTCAATACAGACGGTGTGTTGAATAAACTTTATTATGCTTTTATAAGCCGAGGGATATATGCGTGGAAGCGCTCCAGTCGAACACAGGGCGGGGCGGGGTGACAAACAATGTGTAGATTAGCTAATCAGATTCATTTGTCTGAACTAGATTCCGCCCGCGACTTCGTCTGCGTAGAGCCGGGATAAAAACTATCCTATATTTTAATCCAGGCTATAAACTATAAACTTGCAAATATTCATCCAAATCGGTTGAGCCGTTTAAGCGTGATTGAGTAACAAACATCCAAACATCTAAACATGCAAACATCCAAATTTTCGCATTTATAATATTAGTAGGATACCTATATATATATTGATTAGTAGGATGTATGTAGTTTATTGTACAGTGAGCAAAGTAATTAGCTGCGCACCCTAGCTAGATTCTAGATGTTTACAGGGTTACGCGGTTAACTATACTTTGCTAAATGCACCACCAAGAGCAAACAATAATTTTCTCATTCGTGAGGTTTATTTTCAATGCCCGGGTTCGCTAGCATCATTTGTTCGATATTGAGAATGGTCGGGTTGCCCGATAGACTCGTCGGCCGCGCCGGACCGGCTCCTGCGCGGACGCAGTTAGCGCGGCGACCGCCCGCGGACCGTCGCCGTCGCCAACACAACGACGCATGCATTGCCGGGTTGTCTATGATGTTGGGTTCTTTTGGACGCCGGCTAGAAAGTCTAGAAACCTGCCGTGAGCGCTGGAGGTGTGTGTGTGCGCATACCTTCAGCGGGCAAGGGAGCAAGTAGCAACCATATTTTACTACCATCAATGTTCTTGGAATTTATTTAAAATAAGAAACTTAGCAATAGTTATTTTCATATAAAAAGATCTGGCGTACGTACAATGTGTTACGTGATCGACCTGCAGGTTCAAAGTTGTTTAAAACTGCTATAAAACTAAAAACATTGCAGTATTGCACTTGCATGCGCTCGCGGACACTGCGACTTCACGAGGCATCGGAGCCATATGTAACATTAACTACTATCTGGTCGGCAACAGGTAAAGTTTCCACTCATTTAGTTGAAGTAGTTTAGCATTGTTGCGCCGAGCCGGTGCAATGACATTAGGCGCGGCAGCGGGTTCTGTTCCGCGGCTGCGGAAGGCAATTAGCCTCGTGCCGATCCGCGGCCCGCTTCCCGCGCCGCCTTCGCCCCGCAGTGCACCAGCCACACACAACGCACTCGTCTTCAACTGTAGTAAATAAATCCAACTAGAGGAAGTATACAAACTGTTACAATCATCATCATCATATCTACCTAAAGACGTCCACTGCTGGACATAGGCCACTGACACCACGACACCACTGTTACAATATTAAGTCCAAATTATTGTGGTTTCAGAGAGCTAGAATTCTCTGATCTCCTGTAAATTCATTACAGTGCCTTCGTCTGAGACGCAAAATCTAATGAACGATGTAAATTTTAATTGACAATTGGTTGAACTTGTAAAGTTTCGGTGAACAGCGGCCGGGGCGGGCCGGCGAAATTGATATGATCCAAGGGATTAAACTAATTAAGACGTGAATTGAATAGCGCGGCCGATCTTCGGGGCTTCGATCAGACATGCCCTACGTTTCGTATTCCAGTTGAATATAACTTTTACTTGCACTCTCGTGCTAACCATTTTTCAGCCACAGCCTTGCCGATCCGATTGAACTGAATGTTGGCATAATTATATGTGAGAATGCAATATTAGGTATGGCAATGGCACCAACGAGCTGACCGGCGCGGGCGCGGGTCGCCGCGGGGTCCGCTGGATCCGGGTGGCGCAGAACTGAACCGGTCACTGTGACGCTCTTTGGGGAGGCCTATGTCCAGCAGTGGACGTCTTTCGGCTGATATAATGATGATGATGATGATGAGCCGGTCTGGTGATGGAAACAGAAGGTGACCACAGCAGTTCTTAAACTACACGAGGTAGACACGTCGTGTTAGAGCTATTGCGTTGCAGACTAATTTTTTGCACTGCAGACTGCAGTTATTATAATAACTGTGCAAAAAAGTCCCATCAGCAGTAAAAGATAATACCAAAAATGTTTTTAGCAGTAACTTATTAATGTGTTCTTTGCGTTCTTTCTGCCACGCCATGCGAGCTAGAGTCTGGTCAAAGAAAAAAAAAACAGTAATTATCATTGTCAAATGTGTCAAACGTCTTAAATTAGTATGATGTACTAATCTTGATATAGTAACTAAGAAAGTAACTGTTCCATAATAAATTGGACTGTTTTTGCTTTTTAAGAGAATTAAAGGGTGGCTTACTGCTAATAATATTCACATTAAAGAATATAATTAAAAAATAAAGTATTATGTCTCGTCAAAATTTAGCGGTGACAGGTGTTGCCATGTCAAAATCTTAAGGGACGTAGGTACACGATGTGTGTTCCGAACAATATATAAGTAGTTACTGAGATTTAAAAAAAACTGTACTCGTATCGGATGGGTTCATCCGCTCGGCAGCTACGATGCTATAGACAGACACACAGAAACTCGTGTAAAACTTATAATACCTCTCTTTTCGGTGCAGCACGGCTATCACTCTCGATCTTTCTCGCACTATCCGTCTCTCTCTTAATAGAAAACTTAGAAAGAGAGGTATAGTGCGAGAAAAATCGAGAGAGCTCGCGGGCCGTCTTGTGATAGCCGTGCAGGTTAGCAATTTTATCTCAAGTTACCAAAATTCTATAAAACACCAGATATTAAAACTTATGGTGCGTACTAAATAATTGTGGAGAATGTATACTCAGTCGCAGTGGAATGTGTGGTTATCTGATCTGCTGAAGAACAGAACAGTAATAACTGCCTACTCTATTATTTTTAAAATTATTGCCGATGTTCACACATGTCATATGAAAACAAATACAAGTAACATCATATAAACAGCTATAAACAGTGGTAGTTGTGGTGAAGACGGGATGTGGCGGTGCAGCGGCGGGGCTGCGCTGCGCGGGCACATGTGCGGCGCGCCGCACCGGCCAAACGGCGTATGCGCCGGCCGCGGCCCGCGGGCGGGCGCCCTTTCGCCCCGGAGCGGCGCCGGTGTCAGGTTCCCGCTAACGAACCGACCTCGTTGCTCAGCATTTTGTTACAAGGTATCTTATTCACAACGCACCGATATTCATTGAACGCGAAGCAGTATAACTCCCACCAGCGCTTACGTGGTGTTATAAATCCGGGTCAAACTATATTAGCGTGCGTACAGACGATGGAAGGCTTTTGTGAATGGGACTGGACTCAACGACAGCTTCTGTTTATGTTTTCTCACAATCGGGGCGCGCTGTTATGCTTATGACACCGTAAGCGGCTCATTTCACACCGAATGCACACGAGAGGTTAGATCCAGTACCTACCTACACTTAGAGTTCATTATGAATCCCCATTTTAATTTCTGAATGTGCAGACTTTAGTGTAAGTCTTTGAAGTTTTCTACTGGACAGATTTTTCTTACTATGTGGCTGTCATCGTGATTTCTACGCGGGCATACTTGTTTTGAACTACTTAGTTGGTAGGTTGGTACTACTTGGTACTTCAATTGCTTAATTCAATTCAATTTTTTTTTCGGACATACACTGAGAGTGATGTATGAGCAATTGCAATGCACGGCCAATTCGCAATATACATACGCAACTCACTGGAGTTACGTACATACATATGTACAAATTGCGCTATGGTTTTAATTTGTCAATCAAATGATGAAATTTTATAAGCGTTTGCTGGCATCCGGGTAGGTGAGTCGCCTACTAAGCCGATATTAAGACCGCCATTGCCAAATGTAGGTACGTAACGAAAGGCTGCGGCAGTGGCAGTGGCAAGACACTGTTTGTCAGCAACGTGCAGGAGTAGGGTCGACCGAACTTATGTAGGTATACACAACACATACGAAACTAGCGCATAAACAAATGCAATGAATGAAATACTCCTTACGGGCAAGTGCATTTATTATTGTTCGAGTTGCTCGATGTTTGCCTAGGTCGCGATAAGCGGGCGACAGACGGGCTACTATTTGCTCTAGCAGCTATCTGTTACAGTACAACTACAAGAAACAGAAGCAAAGGGCAACGACACTGTAAGTGATATCGCTTTCACCGAGTCCCGAGCCGCGAAGCATCTAAAAGCTCCTGCAGCCTCCATACCTCGCTCGTCGTTAGGCAATACTTTCTTCATAGTGATCATAGGCATCATAGCTTACCTACATAAGAAACTGCCTGCGATGTGACAGACGGACAGACACCGAGTGATCGCGAAAGTGTTCCGTTGGATCAATTGTGTTTGTGACAGTTCATGTGCAGTTCATCAGTTTCCTACTAATCACAAGCTTGCGTGACCGATCTACATAAGTCGAGGAGGAAAGATACGCACACACAGCACGAGCTGTGTGTCGCACGCAGCACCGTCTATCATACTGTTCTGTGGCACCGTTGTCGTTCTGGAGAGATGCGCGCGTCAGATCTTCATTGTGTGTGCTACCTGACTCACCTTATTTCTGCAGCTTGCCCACTGTTCCTTGCATAAAGCATTTTAATTAGAGCATTCCATATCCACATATCCAAATGACTAATAAAGGGCTGCTCTAAATCAAAATGTTTTTTTTACCTTCTTAGTAATAAATTATTGTACTATCGCCAACACAGTTAACTGACCATCCGTGCACTTTATGTGCATTGTAATATTTGTAATAAGGTTCAATATAAATACAGGAGGACAGTAACTGTGTTGGCGATAGTACAATAATTTATTACTAAGAAGGTAAAAAAAACATTTTGATTTAGAGCAGCCCTTTATTAGTCATTTGGATATGTGGATATGGAATGCTCTATGTTGTACTTATATCGTATGAACATAAATATGCGTAGAAATATGCAAATGTGGGCCCTACAATTGTATTGATGTATCATCAACAAACTGAGAACAACCTGCACGGCTATCACAAGACGGCGCGCGAGCTCTCTCGATTTTTCTCGCACTATACCTCTCTTTCTGAGTTTTCTAATAAGAGAGAGACGAATAGTGCGAGAAAAATCGAGAGAGCTCGCGCGCCGTCTTGTGATAGCCGTGCTGGGCGGTTCCTGCGCGCCTCCCTCCGCGTGTTCGCGGCGTCGTCGCGCCGCATTGTTGCGCGTGTCACTCGTATTAGCGTCTGCTGCAGCGTCTGCTCCACACCGCACCCACCACAACTCACTTGTGGCCTTGACGCAGGGTCTGTAGTGCAATGCGTCGACGCCAGCTCGCGCGGTTGTGGGTGTTGCGCAAGCGACCGCTGACGCGCTGTACGTGCATATTTAGCGAAGATGTGCTTTCCAATCCGTGAATCATCGATTACAACACGTTATTCAAAACTCGCCTTCATTGTACTTGAAATGTTCTCACCCATGTCGAAACAATCTTAACAAATTGTAAAGTGTTTTGAGTAGCAAATGGCATATGTGCCTAATTTCGTCGCCGCTTTAAGGAAGTGCTCAGATAATTGAGAGTGCCAAAGATAAGAATAAGTGCTGCAACTAAATGGCTTGTTATCATAAATACCAGTAAGTTATCGTCGGGTGGCGGGCGCCTCGGCAAATGTACCGACTCACAAGTGCTGGCGGCCGCGGGACGGAAACGTAGTAAGAACGTATCAGCTTCCTGTTCATACCGTCTCTATCACTCGAGCAGCTTGTGTCGTAATGGTCGAAAGCAAGGACTATCAGCGGCGCCGCGCGCAGATAACCACGTAGGGCTCACACCGGCGACGCAGCACGGATGCTATGCTGAAAAATAACCCAGGAGCCGTAGCATGGTTGGCCTTGTCACGCGATAGGTGATAGGATAGAGCGTGCGTCACTGGCTGACACCGTTCGATAGAACGAGACGACGCTCTTATCTTGTCACTTGTCGCGTGATAAGGCCAACCATGCTACGGCTCCTGTTTCACATCCCCGATAAATGAAGGATATGATTAGACTACAACATGCTGATTATGTGACGTCTTAAAAATGTCGCGATGTTTACCTGATGGTAAACACCTCTTTATAGATTACAACCGCTACATCACAAAATTCCCTGTTTGCATTGTTGTTAATAGTCGGCAGTGGCAGGCTGGCAGCGCAACAGCCCTAGGTACTGCCGCGCACAAAGAGCTCCTCAGCAGCTATTCGCGCCGCTGACGCGCCGGCGCCGGAATGAGGCCGCAGCACCCATTTCACAACTACAGCTACCCTGTTTCAGTTTCTTCACAACTCTTTAAAAGTTAAATAGCAAATAATATGCCTTTAAGTATTGCACCGGTAGGTAATGTAAGGTATATCTTTAGCCGATTTGGCTCTGAAACGAATTGATAACGACTCGCTTGTAAATCAATACGTAGTCACTAACTTAATCCTACTTAATATTATAAATGCGAAATTTTGGATATTTGGGATGTTTAGATGTTTTTATATTTGTGAGGTACTTACTCAATCACGCTTGAATGGCTGAACTGATTTGGATGAATGGATTAAAATATATGATAGCTTTTATCCCGGGTCCACGCAGACGAAGTCGCGGGCGGAAGCTAGTAGTTAATAATACCGATATATAACAAGTATGTCGCGACTATTGTAACAGCACTAAAAGAAATATCTCTTACACATATTATATTGTTCAGATTCTACAAACTTGTCCTAGCGTTTGTGGACTCTGGAGCAGCACAGGACAGCATACGCAGGTCTTTGCCGACCAAGCGAACAACTAACCTAGTACATAGTTGACTTGACGTAACGCTGAACCGCAAATAGCTGCTTATCTAACGAGCTGTCACTGCTTATTGCTACTGTTGCTGTGAGAATATCATGTAAATCATGTTACATGAATTATTGTGATGTTGTCGAAGGTCGCGCCCGGCGCGTCAACTGTCTCGTTGATGTAATCGCATCCTGTGCAGATGCAATAGAGACATGAAAACAACGGCATTGTGCGGCACAATGCCCGCTAAGTAATCGCCATTCAATCGAACAATGCCGTATTATTTAAGCGATTCCCCTCGCGCTGAACCCCGGAGCCCGACTACAGACGTTGTCTTTGTGCCGGTGCAGCGGCGAGGGCACGATGCACACTTAACAAGCCTCCTCCAGAAGGACCTAAAGTCTTCGTCGCTCGATTGCTCATATGCTTTTATATATAGGGCCTGTCTGTCGATGACTCGCACTGCCGATGCCGGTCCGGTGCGCGGGGCCCTGACCGTTGCGTTGCCTTTGTTATGTTATGATGAAACTATACTTGTGGCCGATACACGCGTGCGCGGAATATAGATACCTTAGCACAACACTGTACCTAGGTACTTCAATCGCGACGAGAGTAAGAAGAACGAAATTAGGGCAATACATACTTAATTTATGAGTGAAAGTAATGTACCGCAACCAACGAACTCGTAACAACTTACATTGTCGTTTATAAATTCGATACCCGGACATTCATTAATGTTTTTTCTTGTGTTTTGCATGGGCATGGATCAGATATAAAGAGTTAAGAACCACTTAGTTAAATTACCCGTGCGAGCGAGGGCGAGTCGGTACTTCACATATTTTCCAATAATTTGCAACCATATGGCCTCAGAGCAAATATAACTGTTTTACGACTTACTACAAGTGATACGAATGGGTGTTAAATTGCCGGAGTGGAACACGCATAAGTCGGTAACTCGTTTCGAAATGGCCTGAGGCCGCGCGCGCGCGCATCCTGCTGCGAGGTGAGACGGCCGAGGATCAGCGCAACCGCCGGTTGCGCAACGCCCGAACTGCAACCATCTTCGGCCTGTGCGCTTTTGCTACAATTCCTACTGCCATGCATCACCTGCCCTTGCATTGTCAATGCGAAAGTGAGATCGTTTGTTACGTCGCCCCTCCCGATTCGGAATGAGCACTTGCATAAAGTTAGTAGTTTATGAGCCCGAGATTGGCCGAAATAATAGGCCTGTATCTGCCTTTGTAACATTATGAAAAAAAACGATAATTGTAACGATATAATTCCGTTAGTGTTTAAAGTTTCCATATAGAAATTTCAAAATTTTCAAATAACGGAATTATATCGTTATATATAATATCGCTTTTTTCATAACGTTACAAAGGCCTGGGTAGGTAAGGTAGGTGGTTAGAGTGTAATCACAATTAGCAACAACGGGTTTGATCGTCTTGCTAGATGACAGTGTGTCTTGTAAAACATTTTTGTCAACGCACCTTTATACTTACCTAAGTACCTATCAGTTAGTTTAGTGGTTTGTTGGACAAGGGTTATCGAACCCGTATTCTCGGTCGATGCACAATTGGTGAGTCTAGCAAATTCTTTGATTACTTAGCTGATACGTAACATGATAGAACTCACCTCACCTCATGTTCCTTCACATTGCCGATATCAGCATGAATAAATCGACCTGGCTTATCCTGGCTATAGTGCCTTTTTTTTTTTTTTGACGGAGTGGAAATGCACTGACGCATCCCCCCTCAGCCTGGGGAAGCTATATAGGGGGGTATGTGGGACTCTCACCCTCCGGCCAACTCTATTGAAAGAGAAGGGGGAGGGCGTCTACCCACTAAAACCACTCCGGCGCTTCCGTCTCTGCCGTTAATGGGAGCGCCATGGGATCGCGAGCATGTCACCACGACGCTAGCTATAGTGCCTGTAGTCTTATCTATTTAACACGTGTTTTGTATTAGACTGGTGTGGTTATCCCTTTTATAATTGGAGCTCTAGAATCAGAACAGCTATGGATGATTACCTACAGGCATAGGCATCACCTGGCCCGGCCCGTCTTACGAAGTGGTCGGTGCTTTTTCAATCAATCATATTTATTTGCAAAATTACAGTAATTAGTTACATAATGGGATTGTACAGTCAGCTTCATAAACATGTATACATTCTATGACCTTATTACTTAGACATGAGGTCGAAAAGTGTACACATGTTTATGATGCTGACTGTTCAGTGTGTCTTGCAAGCAAGCGTGCAAATATTCAGCATAATGAATTTAATTTACAATGTCAACAATAAAATTATAGATATTAACTAGTCAAAATTATTATTTTTACATAATAGGGCCCGTACTATCAATAAAAATCTAAATCTAAATATATAAAAGAAGAAACTGACTGACTGACGCTGATCTACCAACGCACAGCCCAAACCGCTGGTTCTAGATTCCAATTTTGGCACGTAGGTTCCTTATAAGGTCTAGGGGTGCACTAAGAAAGGATTTTTTTAATTAATCCCCTAAGGAGGTGAAATGGAGGTCCAAAGTTTGTATGGAGAAACAAGACCAATGTTTGGCTCGTCTACGTTTCCCTAGCCTAGCTTGAGTTTCCCTTATTCTTTCAATAAAATCCGTTGTTGTAAAGCTATTAGTTTAATTCTCTGACATGGTAAAGTGAAAAAACTTCCAGCAAAATTCCTGACGATAAATTAATAAACACGTGTTTCCGGTTTTTTGAGAATTCAACCCCTAAAAGGGAGGAATGTGGTGACAAAGTCTGAAAATCGTCATGGGTATCGTTTCTATAGTTTATCGGGTCACTGATGACGAAAACAACAACGATTTTAAAATCGGATGTGTGGCGGACGTGAAATACCATCTCCCCTGTTGGGGTGCGATATAAGGGTTGAAATGTCTAAATATCAATACGGGTGTCGTTTTTATGGTTATTTGGGACGTTTATTACGAAAATGGCATCGATTTTGAAATTCAATATTGTGGACATGAAAATTCTTGACAGTATTTGTGAACATACGTCAAACTGAGATCCTCCTTTTGTGTAGACGGTTAAAAATTAGGTACTTTTAGTACGCGGGCGAAGCCGCGGGCAAAAGCTAGTAATAAAAATAAATCTTAGTACCTACACATGTTGTACACAGTTTTTTTTACTTTGCTTTGTGAAGCAGGGCAGGGCAGGGCCGCTGGTCTCATTTGAGAGAGCGGAACGACACCACGACTGTCCCGGTTGCACCGCGCCGCTCGCAAGGCCGGTTCATTTAGCAAGTGCTCGGGCGACGGCGATCGGCATTGTTTCGCATACTTGGAGTGGAGTGGCGACTGGCGAGGGACCCAGCCGAGCCGCTTCGATTATGGCGCGGCGTGCGAGAGAGCGGGCTGCGGGGCGCGAGGACAGGGGCGGCGCATTGACATTCCAGCGGCCTTCGTGCGCGTACGCAGGCTGCGGCGCGGGGGAGGGGCGCCCACCTGCTTCCCTGCGGCCATCGACAGGCTACTACAGTTCGACATGCTTCAACCACAGGATTTCACTTTTTTATCCATATTTGAAGTCGGGCCGGTTGGGGTCTTGCAATCAAAACCGGACCGCTCCCTCACATTGATGTATTGTATGCATACTGACCCAGCCAATAAAGGACGACGCGACTGCTTTATGCGGCAGCGATAATGGTATCGTCTCGATTTGCACTGACTGAAGGCCCGGCCGCAGAATAAATATACAGTGTTTGGTAGCTAGGTGCAAAGCTTTAAGGGGGTGATAGTCGGGGTATTTTTGAGCAACTTTTATTATCGGAGCAACCCTGAAATCGCAAAAAAAAATCAGGTCCCATACCTACTATTCCTATTCGACCAAATTGTATGGATAGCTGATTTTTATTTTTGCGAATTCAGGGTTGCTCCGATATTAAAAGTTGCTCAAACATACCTCGACTATCACCCCCTTAAAGCTTTGCACCTATAGCTACCAAACACCCTATATAATAGTTATGTACCTACGCTCCACAGACTTTAGTAGTTGACTGTTAGGTATCTATTGATTTTGCAATACGGACATTACCCATTATATTAAGAGTACGTTCTAATTAAGTTCGTATTTTATAAAGAATCTTAGGTAAGTAAATTATCCTTATTGTTTCTACGATTGTTCGATGTTTATATAGGCTCGGTATGTAATGCAGCAGAAAACAATGAACTATATTATGGAGCAGACGGGCGTCTGAGTGACGTTTCATTTGACCGTTGTTACGTAATAACCACGTCCAGCGTGTGTCTCGGCCGCGTCTCGCGTGGCGTGGTTCCGCGAAAGTTTCTCAAAACAATGCGTCCGGAATGCGGTGCCGGCGCGCTACTGCAACCGAGCAAACGAGAAACGCTCTAAAAGTCGATGAAGCACGTATAACCTTAGAGCTTATTTCCTGTGCAGGGGTGCCGCGGCCGGCGCGGACGCAGCGGAGAAAGCGCGCTACTCGTGTCGTGGACCGGCATCAACACACAAATTCCCAGTGCACTTCAGTATTTACTAACAAAGGCAAACTTGATGAGAAATTACAAGACGTTTGAGACCACACGTTGACGACCCATAATTATTAACACTTTTTCTATAAAATGTAGGAAGCCGGCATGTAGGACCTATGCCATGAGACATCCCAGGGTCGAATCCTCAGGACATCAGTCATAAAAGGACTACCGCTAATTGGCCGTGCTTGTTCCGCGCACACGTCGATGTGAACGGCCTGTAATGGCCGCAATTAGCACTTAAATGACTCTTCGTTAGAGCAATTGCACGATAAAATAAAAAGAGACGTCTAATAAGGAAAGGCCGGAAGTGGGCCGCAGCAGTCTCGGAGTTGCTTCAATTTAATTAGCTCAGGAAGAGACGACAGTGGCAGCTTCGCTCCGCGCCTGCAACCTGTTTGGGTCATACCTACTCGGACTGAAAACATATCTAATACTTATCTCATCTGTATCCGAAAGTTAAGGACTCTGGAGCGTAATTTTGGTTCTGAAATATACCATCATTGTAAATATGTTGTGCTCCAACAGGCACGCAGTGTGAGGTACAGGAACGATAATTTACAACCGTCAATTTACAATCAACTGGGAATTGTTGGTTTGTTCGTAGTAGGTATAGTTTGGTCTCTTATTGGCTTTTTAGGTACACTTTGGTTAGAGATTAGTGTCAGTATTTATAAATTGTGAGGTTATACATTTCAACTCGCATTTCCAGCAAGTGTATAACTCAAACTCACAGTACCTACCTAATAGTCACTAATCACTAATCAAGGTGTAGCAATAAGAGACAAAACTGTACTGCAAGCAAACTTCCAGTTAATTGTAAATGTAAGGTAAACGTCCCTGTCCTCGGCCGTGCACTAGTGTATGACATGGGTACTTTATGTCAAAGCAATATGGGTTAAATTCGAACTAAGATAAATTCTCTTTATTCGAATTTAAGCCATGTCACTTTGCCATAAAGTGCCCGCATGTCATACTAGTTCACCGTCGGCGAATAGGACGTTTATCTTACGGTTGTAAATTTTACAGTAGTTTCTAACGTTTCCTGGCCCTTAAACGTAACCAGTACGCGGTCTCGCGCCATTTTATTCCAGCGCTGCAAGTAGGTACAACACGCCGCGCCGGGAGTATTGTGTGAGAGGTCCACTCGCAGTCGACGAGTGAATGGGTCGTGTGAGGAAAGTGTGGCCGACGTGCTTTCTCACGGCCGCCGCGGACCGCTCTCTATTTGCCACCGACGATTAGGCGGCAACAATAAACTTGAGACCAACAACATTCTCATGCATCGTGATGCTGTCACCAGATGCGCTGACGGGGCAGCCTGCGACGTCAACGGAAGACCACCGTCTTATTCCGATTTCCCGCATTTGTAGCCTCGTGTAGCATTAGGTACTCACTCAGGACACACTGTGGGGAATTATTAAAGTGACCTCACCGAAGGTATCTGTCCGCAGCAGGGATCGGATACCGGCATTTTCTCCATACAAATTAAACCGGTATTATTTCGTTCTTTGGTTATGATTATGATATCATTTTTGACCAGGCAGTCTAATAATACGAATATGTTACCTTAAATACACGATAGAGTCCTACATTAAGAGCCTAAAATAATTCAAAATATTAGACTACAACGGGGATTTATGAAAAAACCGGTTCCGATCCCTGTGGAGAGTGGCTATCGTATGAGCACGCTCAGAAGCCAATTTTAATTGATCAATGAAAGGTGCATGCGCCTATTCGCAATACGTGGTTGTATTTGGCTGCATGGTTAGAACACCTAGAACTAAGTGACGATGTAGACAATCGGTGTGTTGTGTATCAATATACAATACTAATGTGCTGGCCGACTTAACTATGTAGGTATTAAGATGACACTGTTTAAAACTTACTACCAAAATCTATACACGTGCAACCTGTGGAGCAACTACACCAAAAAGACCCTTAGTGGTTCCTAGAAATGAACACAAATTTATAGTTAATAGTTTATTCCTTTTAGCTTTAGTACCTATTATAATGCTGATGCGCCCTAACAGGGTTTGTGGTGTACCTATATTTAAGACCTTTTGTAAATCCACAAAGCAACAAATAAATGAATTATAAATTAAGACATGGTAGAAGAGGCGCGCGCGGGGCGACGCCGCCGCGAGCAATAGATATAAACGAGCGCGCGAGGCGCCGGGAGGCTTCAGCGGGCTAGAGGAGCCACTCGACTCGGGTACACCGTCACTCAAGTGCCACGGACTAATACAAAAACCTTTTTTATGACGCCGTTTTACTAAACTCCATGAAAAAACTAAAAGCCACTAGGAATGCATGGCAGCCATAGCAATAAAGTAATTTAGTGTTGTAAATAATTGATTTTTGATTGAAGAGAATCGATTTATGTTTCCATTCGAGTCTCAGTATTTACTTAGGATCCTGCACCACTAAAGTTTCTGTTTAGCCCAATAGTTGACTGGTAGAAAATGCCTGAAGGCATTAAGTCCGCCAATTGTACTTTTATTTCCATATTTGTGCAATAAAGTTTAAATAAATAAATGATTACATCTGGCATATTTTTTAAATATTTATTACTTATTTAAACAGTCAATCGATCGGGGCAAGATTTACCAACGACATCAAAAAGTTACTTCCGCGGGACGAAGTAGGTACATTCAATTTTAATATTTACAAACGAATATAACATTTACAACAACAGCCTGGCGGCTACGGGGTACTGACGTCCACGTGATCATACAACATACAAATCGTAATCGTTAACAAAAATACAAAAATAATACTGTAGAATACAATAAATATCGAGTACAAGAGGAAGTACATTAAAGCTCGGTTGTCGGCCGACGCCGTCACTCGGTCCGTGTGTGAGACACATTGTCATCGCCACTGCTCACTAGTGTCACTCACGTGCGCGCACCGCACTCGTCGCTCAGCACACGGTCTCCATGGGGAGCTTGGCGGGCGCGCTGGAGGGCGGCGCCGCCGTGGTGTTGGTGAGCGACTCGCCGCAGGAGGGCAGGTGCGTGGAGGAGTGCGTGGCGCGGTCGGGGCGGCGGCGCGCGGGCGCGGGCGGCGCGCGGCAGCAGCGCGCCGCGGCGCCGCGCAGCGCGGCCAGCGCCGCCGGCTGCGCGCCCACCACCAGGAAGATGAGCACGCCCTGCAGCGCGTTGAGCAGGTCCGTGCCGTACCACACGTACTCGGGCCCGCCCGCCGCCCACGACACCACGTCCGCTCCCCACGTCACGCCCATCACCACCACCAGCTTCGCGCACACGCGCCCCAGAGCCGCCCTAGTCAACATTACTCAGGTTACTTGCTTTCAATGGATACTGTCCGAGAGATCATTTCGAGACATAAGTTCAGATTAACTTTAGATTATTGGGTTCTTTTCAATGGTTACTACGACAATAGCCTAATACAAATCAAATATCTAAGAACTTGTTTTCAAATAAATGCCAAGAAGGCTTAGTTGGTCGATTGGGTTAATTAATACCTACTGGTAGTGTCAGCATCATAAACATGTCTACACTTTTCGAGTCTAAATAAGTAATAAGGTCATAGAATGTATATGTTACCGTCAGATTATTTACGAACACCGTCAGTTTATAATCTTTATGCGATATTATGAACTGTCGAAAAATTGAGAACTATCAAAACCGTTGACAATTTAACGCATTATTTTTCGTTAGTTTATAAACTATCAATGTTGAATCGTCAAATTGTAAACTAAGATCAAATCAAATGTTTATGATGCTGACTGTACACGCTTTTGCACAATCTAAAACCTACAACAACTTGTTATTGGGTAGTTGACTCTGATCGAAAGAAACGGGGTAAGCCAAGGCGGATGAGGACGACACTCACCTTTCGGAAGTAGACTTGACTTCGTCGCGGCGCCACAGGCCGCAGGTGAGCTGCCGCGTGGTGGAGACGAAGAGCGCCAGGTTGACCAGCAGCAGCACGCCCACCGGGCCGAAGAAGTAGACGAGGATCTCCGCGTCGCCGTAGAACCAGCAGCGCACGTCGCCGAAGCGCGGGCGCAGCAGCTCCGGGCCGGCGGGCGGCGGCGGCAGCGCGTCCAGCAGCGCCGCCGCGCCCGCCACGCACAGCGGCCCGCCCCACGCGTACACCGTGTACACGCGCAGCCGCCACGACTCCTGCCCGCGCTCCAGGCTCGTGGGGCGGAAGTCCCTGCACCACCACAATCATCACCATCACATACGACACGACCTCCTACCAGGTGATCCAAGCTAGACGAGTCGTGCGTGATATATAGCTAACCTGCCTCTACTCGGTCCGCGTCGGTAAATTATCCAAGGGTCAAGCAAGGCATGGCTATAACACCGCACCACTCGAAAAAATAATAGTGTGTTCCTGCCTACCCACCAATATAAAAGACGCTGCTCACAAATATCACGATTGTAATAAAGATTTCATAATGTAGGTACTGTTAATCTAAACACTAATGAATTAACTTTATTTTTCAGTGGTTTCAATCATGTTCCAATTGACCAATATTGTGTGAAATTTGACAGAGCGTAAATAAAGTAACTTATGGAGCATGCTTGGATGTCCACCCTTCCGTCTGGATAAAGAGATAACAAGGACCACCAACGAGCTGTCAAGAGAGGAGTCACTGGTCCTTTAAAGGTCAGCGGTAATAATGGCCGTCTATTCCGGGGATACAATTACGATCAATCAACTATCGTGCGTGTGCGGTAAGACGTGCGGTGACGTTGTAATATCTTGCATTTTCCATGTATTTAAGTATTTATATCTATCATATACATATATCGTCGTCTAGTACCTATAACACAAGCCTTATTATATGCCTAGTTCGATTTGTGTAAGAATGTCCCCTAATATTTATTTATTTATGTAAGTTGGCAGCACCATCATGTATTCCACTTATCCAAGATGGACGCAAGATGAATGGATGTTTTTATGTAACCAAAAGGCCCCAAATTAATTCAAACCAGTAGTTTAAGAATGATTGCAAGTCAAAGTTCCTCAATTTTGTCACTGGTTCACTTACTGACCGATCATCAAAATTCTAAGGAAGTTTGTAGCAGACCTACAAACTTAAAATTTTGCATGCTGTTAGTGTTAGGTGTACAATGCACTAGAAAACTATAAAAACGTTATTTGCGGTTGGTAAAATTACATTTCCATACAAGTCTACACACATATTATTTCCAGCTGCATTCATATATTTTTATGCAGGTGTTGATAACACATTAACCTACAAAAAGAAGTGAGATCCCATAATAAACATTCCATGTAAAAAATAGGCCAAGTCTCCAAAACTCATCCACCGTAAAAAGTATACATGTAATAGTTATTTACGATACAAGTGCAGAAAATAGGAAATTCGCAACGAGTGATGTGGAATAAAAACACGACCGAAGGGAACGAATAATATGTGAGTAACAAACATCTAAACATCCAAACTTTCGCATTTATAATATTAGTAGGCTTAGTAGGATAAGGAGGAGTGATAGACTTACCGGAAGGTCCACCAGATGTTGAAGCACATGGTGTTGAGCCAGAAGAACGCCGCCAGGAACAGGAAGTGCATGCACACCGCTGCGGGACACACCGGCACAAGTTACCACGAGCTCTATAGCGTCTCCTACACCTAGGTACACGACCACCGATACAGATGCCTGGCGTTGTTCTACATACGTGTTTGGAAGGTAACTACAATCACTCTCAGGGATAGAAGCTTCATCGTCAGCCTACCTGCAGGCCTCTCATAGATGAGGGGAATAAGCTATGTAATCCCCATGGAAAAAAGACTACACAGAACTACATAAGTAGGTATTTAGTTTTTGAGGTCTAGCCTAGATCTTGATTTTTGAGATTTTTATAACGTCCGTAATCAGTAATTTGTGGCACTAATATTCAAAATCGTTTTCGTAAGTTCGATCTGTTACCTACTTCGTTGTGCGTGTCGGACCACGCAAAACGAAGGGTTCCGTGCCTATTAAAAAGGTCGTATCGTCACAGAAATCTTACGGCACTTATGTATGTCCTTTTCTTTGAGGAAGGCAGTTTTTCAGGAATATCTCGAAAACCTTTGAACCGATCTTGTTCAAAACAATTTTCGGTGAATGAACTTAATAAGCCCAATGTCCATGAATTTTTTCATATTTTTAAAATACACCGTTCAAAAATTAGAGGGGGGGGACAGAATATTAGTGACTTTCGGGGCTATTATCTACGACTCTATTCATTTAATCAAAAAAATTGCTAAGATTAATATTTATTTTGCAAGGCCTATCGATTGATGTGCCACACGTGGGCTCACAATGAAATAAAAAATTGACTTTTAGTTTTATGTATGGATGGATTACAAAACTATGTACCTTGCGGCTAACAAAATACCTACACATATCCTTAAAATTTTATTCAAATACACCTAATAGTTTTCGAGTAAAATGCCTGTGCCTGTGACATACGGACAGACGGACATGACGAAACTATAAGGGTTCCGTTTTTGCCATTTTGGCTACGGAACCCTAAAAAGAGATGCACTAAAAATGGGGTTCATAAAACACTGTGCGATATTGAGTAGTTGATTCTTAAATCCATGCACAAGTACCTTAACGAAATTAAGATAGCGGGAATCGATGCCGTTACAGAAGGATACTTATATTGATAAGTGTGGTAGTAAACTCACCGAGCGCCCGGCACAGCGTGGGCGGCACCTGGTCGGCGGCGAGCTGCGTGCCGGCCAGCAGGATGTCAGCCAGCATCAGCGACGCCACGTACTGCGTCTGGCAGCGCCAGTGCAGCGCGTGGTGCGCCGCTGGCAGTGCGCAGCCCGCCGCAAGCGTGGCCGCCAAGAACGCCGCGCCCACCGCCAGCCCGCACCCGTACAGCACGTGCCGCGGCGAACGCGGGCTCTCTGACGGCTCCGCCGCGCACGCCAGCACGCGTGCGCCCGCCGCGGCCTCCACCGCCTCCGCGCACCAGCCGCCGCCCGACACCACCGCGCCGCTCGCCAGCCGCAGCGACCCGTTGCCTTCCAGCACGGCGCCCGCCAGCTCGCCCGACACCGAGTACTGCATGCCCGGCGCGCAGGCTGGCCACCCAATGCTCAGCTCCGCTTGCCCGGCCAGCGTGCGCAGCTCCTCCCACGCGGCGGCCGCACGGACATCGTCCGGAACGCAGCTCGCGCCGTCGTACACCTTGCCTTGGGCGCAGCACTTGGACGGAGGGCGCTCGTCGTCTTCCAGACACACGAGCGCCGCCGCGGTGTCCGCGCAGTAGCGCGCCGGCGGCAGCACGCGCACCGGACTCCGCAGCAATATCGACCCGTTGTTGGCGAGCAGCGCGTACGGCGCCGCCCCGGCCGGCAGCACCCGCAGGTCGGCGCAGGCGGGCAGCGCGCCCGAGACCTGCCGCCAGTGCGGCGGCAGCTGCCCCGGCTTCAGGAAGGAGTTCCTCGCGGGCGCGTACACGCGCGGTGCCCACGGCTGCGGGTCGGGGTCCGCGACGCACGAGGCGGCGGCGGCGGCGCGCGTGAGCACGGGCGCCCGCAGCGCCTCGGGCGCCAACGCGCGCCCCGCGGCACAGCAGCGCGGCACGTCCACGGGCGCGGGCCGTACGCCGTCCGCGCCCGCGCACGCCAGCAGCGCCGCCGCCGCCAGCACCGTGCGCGCCCGCAACATGACGCCCCTTACCGCGGGACCGAGTCGCACGCGCATCTCACAGATAACTCGCACATTATTATCCTAGCACTGAGCAGGTTTCACTCGGTCGTCATTCCAGAGTACGCCACAATAACAAAATGATCACAATATTTGAACGCGCTGTGTTGTAGCATGTTCGTCCGTCGATCGCGGTAGCACGTGCGTGCGGGCTCGGCGCAGCGTGGACGCGTGCTCTCGCCTCGACTGCGCGGTTGGCACTGACTGTGACTGACGGGTCGCGAGCGCGGGTCGCGCCGCCGCCGCTCCGCCCGCCGTCCCTCCGCTCCGCCCGGAGCGACCACAACAAACAAATCTACCTGCAGGCTGCAGGGTGACGTATGATAAGACCGTCGCCTAAGATGGGCCCACCTTCATTTCAAAGCCTTGTAAAATAATTACAATATGATTAATAAAGAAAAGCCACTCATAGAGCTGGCTAGTGATTTATTTAATAAACAACATAAAAAAAACTTTAATGTTACCTATTTGCGTTATAACAGAAAAAAAACTAAATTTTGCTAGTGGGCCATCTTAGGCACTCGGTCGCCAAATAAGGCCCATTATAAATTAATAAAAATAATCGATTAATAAATGTTTAAACAGTAGGTACTTACTATCATCTAGAACAGCCATACTTAACCTTTTTTCTAAGAGGGCCGCAAAGACGTTTTAGTTAAGGAGCCCACAGGGGGCCAGAGGCCCACAAGGTACTAGATCAATTTACGGTTTTTAGGGTTCCGTAGACAACAAGGAACCCTTATAAAAATAGGAATTTTACGGAACCCTCACCACGCGAGTTGAACTTTACAGGTACTTATCCGATAACCTTCCTATTCCGGGAGTGTTAGGTAGAACTGCGTTTTTTTTTAATTATATTTCTATACCCACAAGAAATTTAATCACCATAACGTCATACCTGGCCATAAAATACCAATTAACGTTTACGGCACGCGTAGCTGCGGGAAATAACTCTTCCAGGCCAGGGCGAGAAACGTAAATTTTTGTACTCGCTACGCGCGGTAATAAAGAAAGCCTCAGATCGTACATTTATCGCCCTTGCCTTACCTGCGGTCTGAGACATACTTTTTTTTACCCAAAGATGTAATTTAAAAAAACCGGACAAGTGCGAGTTCAACTCGCGTGGTGAGGGTTCCGTATATAATCTAAATTTCATAAGTGTTTTTGAATACTCAAACTTCTTATACGTTTTCCTGTAATCTTTAGGCAAGAAACTATTTTCTATATTTTTTTCAGAATTTTAATCTTAGTAGTTTCGGAGATAAGGGGGGGAATGGTCAATTATTGTCTTTTTTCCTAAATTACTTCAAATCCGTTTTTGCTAAAAATATTTAAAAAAAAAATCTGAAATGCTTACAACAACCCCTTTCGTTTGATATGTCACACAATACAGTTTGCGAAACTTTTTTTTTTAATTTTCCATTTTACCTGCCAAAAGTGGCCCCCTTGTTCAGAATTCATTAATTTACTTTACGCGTCCATCTTTGGGTCACCAATTTACATATGTGTACCAAATTTCAACTCAATCGGTCCAGTAGTTTCGGAGCAAATCGGCTGTGACAGACGGACAGACAGACAAGCGAGTGATCCTATAAGGCAGTGTTTTTCAAACTTCTTCGAGTCACGGTCCTTCATGACCATGAAAATTTCTTGGCGACCCCCCAAAACCCCATTTGTACGATTAAACTATCCGTATCAATCGGTGCGTTTTGGGTGAAGAGAATGGCTGAATATCCCGATCTAGCAAAGGAAGCCCTTAGTATTTTGATACCATTCGCAACTTCTTATTTGTGTGAGCTGTCATTTTCTTCAATGGTCGATATCAAAACAAAGAAGAGGAATATATTGAATTTGGAAATTATTAAATCATCTGCGTATCGCGACAGGAACCACGCAACCACGTTTTGATCAATTAGTTAAAATGAAACAAGCTCATTCTTCGCACTGAATAAAAAAAAATACAAATTACATTTTATATTCGTAATTAAATAAATGCACATGTCTAAGAATTATTTCAGTTTTATTAAAATGAACATGCTTGAAAAAAACATCATTCCTTGTAGCTTGTAGTCACGAGACTATTTCGAAGCTGATCCTCGCCACCCCCCTGGATATGTTGTATTGCTGTATGTGTGTGTAAGACACTTTGAAAAACACGGCTATACTTAAGGCTTCCGTTTTTCCTTTTGAGGTATCGGAACCCTAAAAAGACGTAGATAGCTTGAAAAATGGCACACTAAAATTGAGTCAATTGGCACAACTTGCCTCAGTATAGAATCGTCAAGGGAAACGTTAGCTGTCAGATTTGGTGGCCATTTTTAATCACGGATTTTCGTATAGACAACATATCTACCTCTTTTTTATATTACATCATTGGTTTTACCGCCCTAGGTAAATAATAATGGCCAGGTGTGACGTAAAACTAATTTTACAATACACATGGTGTTACTTTCCCGCACGAGTGC
The DNA here is from genome assembly GCA_932294315.1 of Epinotia nisella. Taxonomy (NCBI): domain Eukaryota; kingdom Metazoa; phylum Arthropoda; class Insecta; order Lepidoptera; family Tortricidae; genus Epinotia; species Epinotia nisella. Next base: position 23,780,166 of record OW028679.1, read on the forward strand.
GGAAATGAGCACTTTCCGTGCATATGTTGAAACTTTAAAGATCCATATGTACTGTAAAACGTTGTACGATACACGTGCGAATAGATAATTCGCAACTCGTGTCGATTTAAAACACTCCCTTCGGTCGTGTTTTAATTTATCACCACTCGTTGCGAATTTCCTATTTTCTGCACTTGTATCGTAAATAACTATTTCGCAACCCCGTTTTGATTACAAAATAATTAATAACGAATATCTTACTAGTCGTAAATATTTAAATAATAATCGTAGCAGCCATGTGGCTGACGGCGCCATCTCTCGGCGTTGCCTCGCAACTCTCGGCGCCTTTAGAAACAGTCAACGGTTAGAAAGTGCGCGCCTCCGTCCGCACTTTGTGTGGAGTTAATTTACATCTGTACCAGCAGATGGCGTGGTGGTGGTATGTCTGTCAAGACCCTTTACCTCGGGAACGCGTGGAGCTATCGAGTTGAAATTAAAACCATATACTCAGGTCAACAGTCCCTTGAAGCTGTGAAAAAATCAAATTTCTAAGTCAACGGAAAAAAAACAGCCAAGTGCGTGTCCGGCCACGCGCAGTGTAGGGTTCCGTAGTAGTTGCCCGTCTGTCACAGAATGCGGACTTAAAAGGGGCTTTTGGGGTTTTCATTATGGCTTACCCTCGTAAATAATCGTAAATATTAGATACTACATAAACTAATCGAACCGCAGATCGATCGCAAACTTTTAGCAGCAACAGGTTATTTACGTAAAATAATTACGAAAATCTCCGAACAGCATCAAGCCGCACATCACAACTAGCCGCGCGCGCAAGAGGCACCGTGCCGTAAGTCCGCCTAAGTTTTAGCATTGCCACGGGTGGGGGCCTGTGGGGGGCATAATGTCGCAGGGCAGGTCTTTTGCGCGCTCGCCGCGGGCAAGAAGCTCCGTGCCGTGAAAAAGCAACTCTACCGTTCACGGTAAAAGGTTCAAATTCCAATGACAATGTATATGCACTCGAAATTAAGTGCATTTCTTACCAGTTAACTAGTTATGTCTACTTAACTGTGATAGTTTTCCTTTTAAATTCATTATATGTGCTACTGCCACGCCAGTAGTAGCCATTAAACCGGCAGGAGGGACAATATGACTCGGCTTTAAACCCCATTATCTCTCAAACGCATAACTAAGTGGAAAAATGGTTTTAGTAAACCCATAATATTTTTGAACAAGCTATCCAATGATACCCCACACTATAAATTTAACGAGAAAAAAAAATACATCACCAATTTACATGTAAGGGAGGTACCCTAAAAAAAATATTTTTTTGGATTTTATTCTACTGTTTTGTCGGCGTGATTGGTTTATATACCCACGCCGAATTGCAGATTTGTAGTTGTAAGGGTTACTGAGCTAACCCGAAGACGGACAGACAGACAGACAGACGGACGGATATGGCGAAACTATAAGGGTTCCTTGTTGACTACGGAACCCTAAAAAAGATACGGCCGTTTATGCCGCAAAAACGTATATTTCGACACTCTCAAGGGAATAAATTTCTAGATCTAGAGAACTTCCCGTTGACCTAGAAGCAGAACTATGAAATTTGGCAAGTAATAATGTCTTATACTACAAGTACAGGGAAAAATCTGAACCATGGACCTAAGATACTCAGGACAAGCTATAAGTGATGCCACAATGAGGGACGGCAACAAAGTAGATGATTCCCGTGGGGTGGCCATGTAACTACATATTACCCCATCGCTTCCATGTTTATTTTAAATAATGCGCTTTTATTGCAAGTCCTTTTTACTGAAGCTTTTACACATGCACTGACAGGAACCCGCCTAGCAGGCGCTCTGTTCGCACTGTTCGCAGGCACTAGTAATATTCAGATGAATAACATGAAATATGATTCTAGGAACAGAACATGTAGGTAATTGATAGTCCTTAAGCGAGCGGCCTACCTGTTTCTGAATCACACTGGCACGGCCTGCGGTGGCGGTCCATAGTAAACTTTACAGTTAGTGTCAAATTTACTATTGACTTGACCACCGCCGCACGCTGACCTGTCTGTGAGAGTTATCTTTGTAAACGGTAAGTATTATCTTTCTGGAATAATTAAATGTAACAAAGTTGTACCCCCCAAAAGTGGCCCCCTTGTTCAGAGTTCATTAATTTAATCACAAATTTCAAATCAATCGGTCCAGTAGTTTCGGAGCAAATCGGCTGTGACAGACGGACAGACAATGCCTATCATTCTTAGTTTTCATAATCCCTTATTGAATCGTTTTTGTAGGTACCATTTTCTGGATTCAGAGCATATTTCAAGCTTAGGACTTAAAATTACATTGAAATAACGCGTTTTCTATGCGTTACATTATCAGCTTTCATTTGGTACAGTCGCCCACACTCCTAACTGACCACTCGTGAACCTTATATCAGTGACATAAGGTTCACAAATGGTCAGTTAGGAGTGTGGGCGACTGTACATACTAGGGACCATTTTTAAATTCCAGTAAAGATGTACAAAGATATTGAGTGTACATGGAAAAATGCAAAGTGATGCAATTATTTTGGTCGCGAGTGTATGATTCGTGGCCAGCGCGGCGACTTGGAGGCAGGGCGGCGGCGCTGGCGGTCAAACAATGCCTTGTTTTATCTACATATATGGGAAAACATACATTCTTATAATACAATAGCCAAACCGCATATCAACTTTACTGCCTACAGCTCGCGTTTGCTAGCTGATACGGATAAAGCAACATTTACGTTTCAGAGGAAACACTCGTAATGTCACACACAAGTCGTCACAGATGTCGTGGTGTTCTCGTTTTTACGAGCTCTCCGAAAATATGAAGGCGATAAAAACTTGGGTGGCGTTGTGTGTGTGCAATTCAGTTTGAAACGCATTACCTATACGCTGCATTGCCTCAGTCACAATTCAAGTGATTAATAGAATGTAGTAACTCATAAATAATACCTATACTATGGGTAGATATGCTTCCAGATATCGTGTGGCACATACCTAGTAAAATAACGTAAAGAAGGGACCCGCGACTGCGCATGTTGCAACACACCCGAAACGTTTATATAAATAAATAGATAAATGTAATTATACGCAATATTTATTAATTAAAGACAGTATTTCACCAAAACGCTTAGACGGTAACATAATATTATTTAACAATATGCAAATAAAAAAAAACATAAAAGCATAAAATATGCACATAATACCTATAGGTATGTAATACAGTTAAGTTTATTATTTAGTTGCAATGGAGTTTAAGGTGTACAGAATGGTATGCGAAATCTTGCTTAATCTGCCGGCAAAAATGTCGGCATCTGGGACCCGGACCAGCACAATATTCCCGAGTGAGACGGCCCGGGAGGGGGAGGGGGCGGGGCGCGGGGCGGGGCGCGGGGCTCGCCGGCAGGCTTCGTGGTCCCACGCGAGCTCCATCTTCCAACCGACTCCGAACATGCGTCGACGCTACTCTGGGACTCCCGAATTGGGATGCCATACTCAGTCATGCACGCATTTTTAACCAACTTCAAAACAGGAGGAATGTTTATTTGTGTTACCTCAGAACTCCGTCATTTATGAGCCGGTTCGTACCAATTTTTATTTTGTTTGAAAGTAGCTTCCAGGTTGATCCCATTGTTATCAAAACTTCAGTTGGATGATTGGAATCATGAATTGAGGGAACTCCTCAAATATATAAGGCGCATATACACTGCACTGCTGTTGGTATGTAGAGGTTCTGTTTTGAGATAGGCGTTTTTGCTTCTCATTTAAATTAATTAGTATTCTCGTTTAAACGTCGCTGCCTAGTATATAAATGATTAATAAATAAATTATTGAACTATTCACTATAAGAAATGAATATGTAATCATATTGAAAAAAAACAACCGATTTCAAATAAAAATGCACTAAATAGCAAAAAATTATTGGGTATTTTAGTTACTACAACTTACTGCATTTTTTGCTTTCGTCGTCGTTTTTTTTTTATTAGTTAAACGTTACGGTCATGTGTTTTCGGAAGTCGAGTTGTGAGTCTACCGTCGGCCCAAGGTCGCGTATTTCATTGACCCTCCCGAGCTCGGTGTCATTGCAATAGTAAGTGGCGAAGCGTTATTACCTTACATTTTGAGATGTTAAAGGGCAACCGATTTATTTTACTCTAATCTGCTGCCGCATTTATATCACGCTTAGCTGCAATATAGTCTCGCTTAATCAAAATAATGTGTGAAAAACGCGAAAGTTTAAATCAATGTATTATAAAACAAGTCGCCGCCAGTGTGGTCAGTCACCGGTCTCACGTAGGGACAATCCTCGCCGCGCCGCGTCACGCGACGCGCAGGCTCCGAGGGGGTCTCAAATAATAGACAGGATAAAGTACATGGGCTTGTATTAGTCTCTACGGCGGCTGCGGCGCGGGGGAGGAGGCGGGCGCGGGGGGCGCGCGGGGCGCGCGGGGCGCGGCGGGCGCGCGGCCGCGGCCCGGCTCGGGCTCGGCGTAGGCGGGCGGGTTGGCCCACGGGTCGTAGCCCAGCACGGACAGCATGGGCGCCAGCTCCGCCATGTCGGCGCGCACGTCGGCCGGCACGGCGGCCACCCACTTGTCCAGCGCGTCCAGGTTCACGGGCCGCACCACCTGGTCCGACGACCGCTCCACGCTGCAACCCGACAAACACGCATGCCGTTACCGAACCGACCCACTCGCAAACACTATTTCAAATTCACTAGCCGGTCATCTACGTACATTAACTATGGTATATTAGTCGATGATAAAATAGATATGTTGTGCAACTTTACGTTTTATTTAATCCTAGTTGGCAGGTGATATCGTTTCCGTCGCATTTATAACGACACGACTACGGCCCGTTTCAAAAAGTATCCGTGTGTTTTCAACTAAAACATTTTTTATTGAGTCACAATGTTACTATAATCATAATCAATTAGACCTTATTTCATGGTGTGGCGTTTATAGTTGTATGCTAGTTTGCCACCGTCGGGGTATGGAAATAAAGTCATAGTGTTGGCTAGTTTCCCGAATAGCTACTAACATATCTACACGAACATCGCAGTCAAAACTACCTTGACACGGACTCTTCGATAGAGTTGGTGCCAAAATATTTTTGCATTTGACCGTACCAAAGAAGCACCGGGTCGATGCGATTTCTGCACCGGGATAATCAATGGCCAATATATAATAAGTAGGTACAATAACGAAACGGTTCCTGCAGGATAAGCACGCAACGCGGCGGGAACAGCGATTCATTAATGGGCAGTTAGTAAAAAGTCACGTGTAGTCGCCGTCTAAGTCGTGTGCACAATTGGGAATCCTAATTTCCTCCACATAACTTCCTAGCCACGCGAGCACCTATTATTAGGCGAGACTATAATATGCATGCGATAGCTCTATGCTAATGTTGCAGTGTACTGTTTAATTCCAATCTCACACCGATAGGTATGATTAATTATGAGTGGCTCGAGTTGGAATATATTAAATACTGGCATACTTTGTAATAGGCTTTTGTATTTCTGATTTAACAATACAAATGCAATGATTATAAAATTATTGAATTTCTTTAACACCGATAGTGGTCACAGGGGCGAGACCACCTAGAACCCACAATAGATCCTTTATTCAAGAGCGGGAGTCGAACCCGGTAATTCGCTAAAAAAACCGTTGGTTAAATTGTAAATAATAAATGTTACTGTGGAACCTTGTATTAGCGAATACTGGATAGTAATATTAGTAATATATTTACCTGTTTTGTTAAAAAGAAAAACTTCCACACATAGAAAAGCGTGGGGAAGATTGCGGAAACGACAAGACTGGTATGTGCCGCCCCTCGTTGTCATGTAGTTAGTTGGTAGCGTAGGTAGGTATAGGAGTGTGGAGCGTGTTCGTGGACGGAACTACATCGGTATGTGTGTGTGTGTGTGTGTACGTACTCGGAGAGCGCGACGCCGTTGGGCTGGTTGATGTAGCGCTCGTGGTGCAGCACGGCGTCGGTCCACGGCAGCGCGAGGAAGGCCAGCACGGCGCGCAGCGTCTCCCGCGGCCGCAGCACCAGCGCCTCGTAGCGCACCGGCAGGCAGCGCGTCGGGCCCAGCGTCTACACACGCCGCGTACAGTTACAGGGGAGCCACCCGTGTGCGCTGTAAGGCGGTGCCTTTGTGGCGCACACTGCAGGCACTCACATACCCCTCTCCTCTCGTCTCGTCTTGTTGTTTACCCGCTCATCGTCACCGGCGAGTCGCGTCATCGTGCCTTTTGCTTTTACCCACGAGCGGCAAGTGAATGATGATGTATTTATAAGGGAACGCTTCAAATCTAGGTAATTTCTTCAAATACAGGGGTCAATGTTATTTTGGTGACATGTTGCGTCTTATTTCCGAGACAAGTTCGATAAATCGAGCATTCAAAAAGTCCGCTGTCGTTGGGTTGGTCGAGTGGTTGAGCGATGGCCGGGCGAGCATTGGCCCCGTAAACACCGGACTCAGTTTCCGGTTCATCTAACAGCTTTAACGCATTTCAATGTATCTTTTGCGCTAGATCCTTCTATTTATTATTCAAAGAGTTTTAAGTTAATTTATTGACAGCTAAGGTAATGGAATCGTTATACAAATTAACACCTCCTGTGGCCAAGACTGCCTTGGGTGGCTTAGGTACATACATCAACAGAAGAAGTGTTGACAAATTTTCATCTAATCACAATGGAATAAGGGAGGCATAAAGACTGTGTGCGATAAAATCTGGGCACACCCGATCTAGTATAATATTTTGCCCCAACTGCTTATTAAGAACCAGCACTTTTTTTAATAATTCATAGATATAATAATATTAATAATTGAAAAATACATGCCAGAATGAAAATTTAAAATCATATTTTTGATTAGCTACAACTCCGAAATCCATAATCATATTTACAGATAGTTACGCATTCGCGGCGCACGCGCGTTCTACGTGTATTAGGTTATAGATGCATTTTATAGTGAGCGCAGAGTAATCGCGTAACATTCCATGTAGGTACAGTCAGCTGCAGAGAAAAGGAACAATGGAGGGGGTATTTAAACTTCTATTCAGGGTCGCATACCGAAGTCCATTGATGACTGTACTTAAAACCGTCATTACGAAACCGAATTTTATATTAAATTTACTTCAAAATTCAAATGCTAGCACTTAATATATTCTGCGTCATACGAGGACAACAAGGGCACCTCGTAGAGGCCGCCCATACAAAGACAGTTGAACCCAGCGGACGTTCGTTCAACAATCACATGTTTACCCACCGATGCTTAAGGACGGCGGCGGCGGCGGCGCATGTTTGTTTATACATATTATGTTTGAATATGGTGTTGATTCCGCTGGATGCAGATGGCGCAGGACCGGTCAATTTGGAACTCTCTGGGGGAGGCCTATGTCCAGCAGTGGAAGTCTTTCGGCTGATATGATGATGATGATGATGATGGTGGTCATTTGGTGCGCCGAGCACAGAGAACTGTTGATAGCCGAGCCGAGCCGAGGAGACGAGTTGACAATACCTTGCACTGCTGGTACATGAGGCCGACGGCGTGGTTCCACTTGCTGAGGCACTGTCGGTACGACGTCAGGTCGAACCCAGTGATCGTCACCTGCGGGACAATTACGGGTGTTCACTATTTATTTTAATGGCAGGACATTGGCATACATGCTATGTCTGACGGTACCTAAGAGGACAGGACACCGTAACTTATGGACGTTTGCGGCTCTTTAAAAATATGAGTATTTGCTGTCTAAATGTGACAGAGAAACGAAATATTACGTTATTTCTTAAACTGTCAATACGGTACATTTTAAGAATTTCTGGTAGGTAACTCACCACCAGGAAGGAAAAAATATTACAGTAGGTATACAGAATACAATAGCAGCTAAGTAGGGTATAATTGAATTATGGTGGGTGTAAAAATAGTAGCTGTAATTTGGTGTCATTTTTTTGTTAGGTGGAGAGAAGATGCTTTCAGTAGTGGCGTAACCAGCATTTTGTTAAAATGAGGCAGAAAAAGAAGTAACTCTAGGGTTCAGGAGCATTCCGACCACACGCTTACCCAAAACATTCGATGGCACAGTTTTCTCCATCTCCTTTTGCCCGTATCTGGGTACGTCCTTGGCTACTTCCCCATTAGGCCAACTTGAAATTTGAGTCAGATGAGATAACTTATGCTGTACGCTACCGTCTCTTAATGTTATGCAGTCTGTTTCTGAACGATCCCGAGTTGTCAGTTTTGTTCTTACTCTGAACTGTCATTGAAGCACGATTTATTACGGAATCGTGTCGGGATTCCGTCTTTAACTTTTGCTAGGCGACATGTGCCTGAATTAATTTTTTGGTTGGATATTGTAGCAAAATCGTGTACAAGCATTCTATACAAGCATTCTGTACCCGTTGTATCGCCTTTTTTGTTTTTTCTAATAACCTTGGGTTTAAAGGCTCAAAAGAAGTACATACATAGTAGAGTAAGTGTTCTATTTTATTTTCAGGCTTGTCAGCACTCTCTCGAATCTCGATTGCAGATGCGCAAATTGCAGAGACTTTCTAATACATTGAAAGTTTTAATTTAAAATTGTCACTGGAATATTTTAAGAACTTAAACGAAATTCATTCTTAAGAATGTACCTTATTATCGATTAGGAAATAAAATTAAAATTCATGGAATATTTAAAAAAATAAACCAAGTCTCATGCAAATTATTATATACTATAATACTATGAATGCAGCAGCTGGGCATAATATTTTTGCATAGACTTTGTATGGAAATGTTATTTTACCAACCGCAAATAACGTTTGAATAGTTTTCTAGTGCATTATACACCTAACACTAATCGCATGCAAATACGGTACCTTGTTATTACTATTTGCAGGAACTACAAAAGTTACTTTGTATCGCATGTTTTGTATAGGATTACAAACTTACTTTTGCAGTTTGTATATATCTGAAACGTGACTGAAATAGCAATAGTTTTAGGTTTTTTATGACTTGATAGGCTACAAACTAATTATGTCTAAAATGTGGAGCTTGTGGGTCTGCTAGAAGTACCTACTATGTATTTATGTTGATCAGTCAGTCAGTGAGTGTATCAGTGACAAAACTAAGGAACTTTGACGGGCAGTAGTTCTTACACTACAAGTTCAAATTGTATGTTATTGAGAATTATCTACGTCATATTATGCCTAAACGTTACTGAAAATTCAGGGTTTTAGCTTTAGCCAGCACAAAATTACAGGATGTTGAAAATGGCCTGAATGACTTCGAGAAAAGGATGGTACGGCCATGCCTCTTTGTTTTGCTCGACTCGAAATGCACGCTCAGTTTCAAAATGGAGACGACTTTAAATTAAAGCTGGCCATACACGTTACGGTCCACTGGAGAGGTGACCTACGCAGGTTGCCTGCGCAGGTCAACCAGCGTGTGTGGGGACGTTCTGTCTGAAGAATTGATTGTTGGTTTTGCTCCGGTCGCCTGCTCAGGTCGGTTCCCATTCGCACGCTCAACCGTAACCTGCCCAGCTTCATAGTGTATGTTCAACTCCCGCTATGCTTTTGCTCGCGACTTTGTCCGCGTATATTCACCGTGCGTGATTAAATAAGGGGATTGTGCAATTTTCCAAAATGTAATGGATAGTCATATGAAAGGCTATAGCCGTGTTTCTATACAAAATTTGCCTTTCTGTCAAATGTTCTAGTAATTTCATTTTTAGATACTCCTTGTAGGCAAAGGTCTGTTCCCCAAAGAAGAGCCATGTACACTTGTCAGTTTTCGTAATATGGCGGTTTGTTTTTTTTCACTTTTTAATTTATTTCTTGAATTCGGTCTTTGCGATTAATTTGATTTTTTGGTAAACTATACTACATAATAAAACCCATCACTACAAAAATATTGCCTGAAACTTTAGTAAAAATATATGTCAAAATAATGGAAACTATAATTTGATTTTTTTTTTGGTGTTCTGGTGTAGGTGGTGGTGTGGTGGTGGCACCTACAGTTTTTATTTCATAAATTGCCCATCTACAGACCTACTACATATATTAAATTCAAATTATTAGCTTTGGTACTTCATGCCAAAAACTAACTACAAATAAAATTATTCCTTTCTTGTTTCAATGTTTTTACAGGATTGCTGTTACAGTTTTTTTATCCATGGCTCTTCTTTGGGGAAAAGACCATTGCCTACAAGGAGTATCTAAAAATGAAATTACTAGAACATTTGACAGAAAGGCAAATTTTGAATAGAAACACGGCTATAGCCTTTAATTAATGGTTTAGAATTGTTATTAACAATGATAGAATCCGCAACAGGCTTCGTCAACAATACGTACTAACTAAACCTAACAAAAAGGCCCGCCTCGGATCGTTGGTGGCCCGAAAGTTCCCATGACACTGGCGGCGTTGCCGCGCTCAATTCAAAGAATAAACTTTTATATTTCTTACTAAATAACCTATTAACATGTCACTTAAAATGGAAATTCGTGGCAAAGTAACTTTTATTTTGAGAACACCAATGGTCCAGTCCAACGGACGAGAACTTGAAATATATCGAGCTTACGAAGTTTCCTAAAAAAGTTTTCCTAAGGAGGATAAAATTGGAACTAACAAAAATGCCAACATCTTTGTTTTCGACAGCAATGGATAAAGTAGGTACCGCAAAACTGCCGTAAATCATCTCGCATTGGAACAAACTTTTTCAAAAAATATGAATAGGTACCTAATACTTATAAAAACAACCGTATTTTTTTTTATTTAATTCGACATTGAACTTAGTCTAAAGTTCATTCCGCATACGTTATGTATTGTTAATAATCGATGGACGTTTCGAGAGATGGTAAATATCGCGCTGTTCACACCAGCTCCTTCAGTTTTAATGTCCGGCCGCCGTTCCGCACGCGAACACAAACAACTCAATAAAGATAACACGGCGGACGGCGGGTACATGTATTGCCATTCACGCCATTTTATTTTAATTAACATTTAGCCAAGACATCATTCAAACATCATGCGTCTATTGATGTTGCCCTTTTTAATGTTTTAAACTCTTTTTCTAGTTTTAAAATAGGGAGTCAGTATGACTTTATAATAGACATGAAGTAGTAAAATTAAATGTTTTTTTTCCTAATTGTTATTATTTTCGCGCTTTCATAAGTTTCAATTGATATGTAATGAAATTGCTCTTAACTAACAGACAACTGACTGTATAGCATTATGTATCCATTCACGGAATTTTATTTATTAGACTACTTTTTATTTATGTTCTATCGCAACCCCAATAAGTTTGTGGCCGAAGGCCAAAAGCACATAATAATTTAGCACACAAATAAAAAAAGGTTTTTCAAGAAACCCGATTTATTGACAAATATTATAGCCCATGTCGCTCCCACGATTAAGAGGGTTCCAACGACACGTCATATGTTCGACTGTGTAGCCCGTGAAATGATTTTTTTGTCCACATAACTTCATACATGTATACCTATTACGCTCGAAAATCAACCCTTCTTCCGAGGCAGTCGGGTAAAAAACAGAAGCACCGCGATAGCGCAGGACAAGTCGGGGAACAACGCGACAGTGAAACTAACAAGGAAAGGTACTATATATTAAAATAAATCAAATCGGAACCGGACAGTTGGGTACCTTTCCTTATAAGCTAATGAATGATAATAAATGCACCGGTACCAAAACGTTGAATAAACGCGAACGAACCATTTGCTACGTGGAATTAAACAGTTTGGAGATCCGATCTAGCTAGTCACTTTCAGAGAAAAATATTGTATTTATGTCTGTCTCAGTGTCTACCTATTTAATGAAGGACGTACCTAACCTACTACGTTGTGATTGTTATTTGAGCGCAACAAGTGGTTACGCTTTGGGTTGGAGGGGCACAGTTAGGAATTATCGAGTGTCTGGTGCGTGTGCGCCGTTTACACACGGAGGAGCTAACCACGGCTGCACACGCGCGGGCCGTTGAACCGCCCGCCGCCTAGTTAACTCATACATACTTACATACAAACACATGTCTCAATCAAGAGGTGATAAAGTGATCTATTATATTTCACTTAATGGTAAATATAAAATGACAAGCGCCGGGAAGATAGTCAGGACTCCATCGGTTAGATTAGAGCGCCCGCTCGTGTGCGCAGACAACCACGAGTTGTTACGGATGTAAGTACAGTCAAAGTAAAAGATAGGTATACATTTTTCGCCGTATTACCCACAATGGAATCAGTGTACTGTAAGAACTATAGAAGCCAGGTTGAGAAGTGGAGCGTCTCGTCTCACCTTCCGGCTGATGATGGAGTGCACGGTGGCGCGGCCGTCGCGCATCATGAACAGGAACTTGGCGTTGGGGAACAGCTCCAGCACGTAGCTGCCCATCTTCAGCACCAGCGGGTCCTTGTTGCAGAGCCGCGGCGCCGGCTCGCCGTGGCCCGCGATCACCTCCAGGCAGAAGGCGGCGATGGCGTTGTCCAGCACCGCCTTGCTGACGCCGGCCGCCTCCAGCCGCACCGACTCCTTGGCGGAGTGCGCCCAGTGCTGGCGCATCTGCAGGATGCGCGGCACCACGCGCGTCTCCTGGCCGCAGCGCACGTCGGGGTGCGCGTCCAGCATGGCGCGCATCAGCGTGGTGCCGGAGCGCGGCACGCCGCCGATGAAGATGAGCGGCAGCTCGCGGCCCTCCACCCGCTGCGAGCGGTCGCGCGCGCGCGCGGCGGGCCCGGCGCCCGCGCCGCCGCGCAGCGCCCACAGCAGCGCCGCGCCCGCCAGCAGCGCCAGCGCCCAGCGCCAGCGAGGCCCGCGCCACATGCCGCCTGCCGTCAACCCCTCATTATTAACAATCTATATATATAATACGCGAGCCCGATTTTTGTACATGCCATCAGATCTACAGTTATGGTCCGATTTTGATAAATGATATGTCGTTCGATTCGTCTCATGCTGGAGATTTGCAATAAGGTCTCCGATTTTTAATTTTTAATTGAAAAAGTACTAAAATTTTAATTTAAAGAATCTACCGTGCGCTGACCACGTGACCTTGGCTGTGTGACGTCAAGTGACGTACCTAACTCCTGTTTTGACTTGAGATGACAATGTAAAATAAATAAACAAGAATTGAACTCAAACCTGTAGTAAGTTCTTCAGCATAAGAAATTATAAATGTTGAGTCGGCCACATATGGATACAACACTAAGAAAATTAAGTAAATAGATAATAAACGATCTTTTACAATGTTTACAAAAACTGACAGACGTATTGTGTCAACTGTGGATTAATTTTTTTAGTGACATAGAGTTGTCAATATTATTTGCCATGTTTATATTTATTTCAAAAAGTTTATATATTTTACCTTACTTAGCACAATGACGTAGGCACCGATAGGCTTCAAATTTGAAGTAAAGATGTAGAAAACGGTACTAAAATTTCTTTTCGGATACCGAGGACTCCCATTGGCAACTTTATTCACCTGACTAAATTATTTCAGGTTCTGATAATTATATTTTGATTACAGGTAGGTATAAATTGTAATTTGTCAAACCGATATGACTTAATACTGGAAAACACAAACCAGTATTAAACTATTTAGCGGTATAAATAGTCAAATGCAACTATAGCCGGTAAAATATTATTTTAAACCATTAACAGTCCCCGATACAGTATTCTTTGATCTGTGCTGATACTAATAATAAACAGGTGTAATGTCTGTGAAATGTAAGTTTGTATGTTGGGGATAGTCTCAGAAACTATACCCATCGTATTCTAAAAATCCTTTCTTCAGTACATATGTTAAATATGTAGAATGGACCTACGGGATTATGTGCTATAATATTTTATCCCGTCGCTCCGCCTAGGTTCTTTGTATACGCGGCGGAGCCGCGCGGGCAGCTAGTGTTACTCTATTTCCTCATTTTTTTAGGTTGCCTCAACGTATGCTTTGTTGAAATGAGTCCTATAGACAAAGGCGTATAATACGAGTGCGAGGCTATTGTTTGACTAATAATTTTAATATAATAAAGAATGAATAATATAACTACTGAGAAACACACTTTGGAGGACGTTCTTACACCTATATATTACCGACGATAGATATTTGTCACAATGTCGTTAGTTCTTAATTACCGACTCCGTGCACTTACGTAAGTAGGTACTTTCTAGTAATTGCAGCATCAAATTATGAACCTGCAATTAACAGAAAGTAAGTGTCTCTGTTGCAACAGTTTAATATTGTTAAGGTTACTCGTACCTATTTAATTCAATCGTTGAACAGTGGCCAGCGCTAAGAAATTAGCATAACAAGGGGAGACACATTAACTAGCGCCAATATGTGTTAAACTAAGCCATAATAAATTAGGCATATTGTAATTGGTTAACAACACCAAAAATTACGGTGTTTTATGTGAAAAAAACCGGCCAAGTATGTGTCGGACCAGGCAAAAACGATGGGTTCCATGCCTGTTAAAAACGTCGTATCGTCACAGAAATCTTACGGTACTTACGTCCTTTTCTATAGGGAAGGCAGTTTTTCAGCAATATATCGAAAACCTTTGAACCGATCTTGTTTAAAATAATTTTCGGTGAAAGAATTGAATAAGAGAAATCCATGATTTTTTTCACATTTTTAAAATACATTGTTCAAAAATTTGAGGGGGGGGACACAATTTTAGTGACTTTCGGGGCGATTATCTCAGACTCTATTAATCAAAAAAATTGCTGAGAAACCTTATATTTATTTTGAAAGGCCTATCGATTGCCATAAGTGGACTAACAATGAAAAAGTTTTTTTTTTATGTGCAGTTTTATGTATTAGGCACCCCTAAAAAAATTTTTTAGTCATGTCGTACAAAACTATGTAGCGGCTAACAAAATACACCTATACCAAAATATCAAATGGCAAAAACGGAACCATTATAGTTTCGTCATGTCGGTCTGTCCGTATGTCACAGGCATTTTACTCGAAAACTATTAGGTGTATTTGAACAAAATTTTTAGGATAGGTGTATTTTGTTAGCCCCTACATACCTAGTTTTGTAATTAAAATGACTAAAAAAATTTTTTTAGGGGTGCACTCCATACATGAAACTAAGTAAAAAAAAAAATATTAGGCATGATACAACCTTTTTAATAGGCACGAAACCCTTCGTTTTGCGTGGTCCAACACGCAGATGGCTGGTTTTTGTCTACATGTTGCAATTTGTAGAACCCGCGAAAATTATAATGGATGCAAGAGAGATGTTTTCTATGCAAGACATTTCATGTTTATCATTTTAGACTTCTGAGATAAGATTTAGAGGTCAGAACTTTTAAATAAAAAGTACTTTATTGCAGTTTACATCAATCTGTGTGTTACCAGTGTGATGGTTGGATGTATTTTGCATACTTATACTACAAATTCAAATCAAATTTCAAACTGGAGTGGAATTAATTAAGGTACCAAATTCAACATTGCAAAATTCAATCTGGGACTTATCAGGTTAAGTACAGTTAATACATACATTATGTTTAAATATAATATCCTGTTAGTAAACCTTAAAAAATTCAATGACATTACTCAAAACATATTGGCACAATGAGTCTCGGAGGAGGAAAAGTGATGTTTTAGCCATTGTATAGCCTCTGTATTGTCTCCTTCTAGCCCCACAGCCCTCGCCAGCGACAGGGCTAGTTGTCGCCACAAGCACGGTGACCCAGTGCGTCACGCGAGTCGATGTTGACCTAGTCATACATAATACGCTAACTTGCACCTAGCTAGAATATTAGTTAATTGGAACTTTATGTTAGACAAACTATTTTACACAACTTGTACCTACTACAAAATATTAGAAAAGTGGTAGTCTCATACTCTCATAGCATAAACCTATCAGAAAAGAGAACCGATAATATAACGATAATGCAATAACTCACCTACATAAAAGTCCACACTATCCCAGTAAAACACTCGCTCGAAGCGGACGCATGTCTTTGGGTGAAAAGTATTGTTTATACTAAAAAGTGCAAATAGGGCTCACAACACGTAGAAACCACAGCGGTCCGCGATTCAGCACCTAGCACTACCGAACACGTATCGATCACACTAGCATTTAATTATCAATTATGGCTCTAACCAAAATAAAGATCCCAAAATAAAAACGAAAAATATTTTCTTTCTCTGCCCGACTCCAATCTGATTGTCAACCTGACTACTTCTACTGCAAAGAGTATAATATAATCCTCCTACTGTCTGCTGCTGTCCGACTGACATTGACACTTGACAGTTTGAGATTACCAACCAGTGACAGGGCGTAGGATATGTTCCAAAACAAATTTTAAATTTACGATAGGTATATCTGGTATGGCTTTTATTAGAGCGTTTTCACAATGTTATGGTGGCACTACACTTGGCGGTATTTACCCAAATATTCGTGTTGCATCTTTTTCCTTCCTACGGCAAATGAAAGAGAGGCAACGATGCAAGGCTAACACGCAACCCTAAGTGTGGTGCCAGGACCAACACTTCACTCCGGATTATTTTATAGCTAACGAAAAATTCAAATGGAGATGACTCAAAGAAGAAGCTTTTCCCACATTATATTTGCCGATTACACTTGATGTACTGACAGACTGTTAAATGACAAATGTTTGAATCCATTGGTTGGATTCAAACATTTGTCATTTATCTATTATATTTTATATTTATTTATTTGATGACCGGTTAGCCAAGTTGGTACTGATCATTTAGTTTTTACTACTAACTAGGCTTAACTGGTCGTCAAATATATTATGATAATAGTTTGGTATGATTTCCAGACGTATGCTACTCAAAATTATGCACTGACTGAAGGGCACCCTTTTTTGGAACAGTGAAAATATTATTGTATTAAACTATAAATAAATAAGAAGAAGAAGAAGAAGAAAAACATTTATTCATGACAGTTAAAAAAAGTAAAATTAAAATAAAACAAAACAAAATTAACACAAATGTCACGAAAAGGTCTCGCCTCAGCATAATGCCGACTCAAGAGCCGGCGCTGATCTTCCGGCGAGACCCAAAGTGAAGTGTCACGGTGCTTGTGGTACGCATGGCCTCCAAACCGGCTATGATTACCACAAGCAGACCCCAATAAATTTTATAACATAACAATGAGAATTAAAAATAAGTAAAAGTAAAAAAAAAACAGAGATAGAAGGTAAATTAAGAAAATTACAAAACAGCACACACAAACCAGTGGAAGAGCAACACCATATACAAGATGGGACATAAAACACAGGTAAGTTAAACACATTAAAAGCTATTTGAAACATAAACAAGAACACATACATATTTGAAGATGGGATACAAAGAAGAAGAAGGTGTATCGCTATTTAATTATAGTACAAATAACATCCACTGTTCAAAACTGGATACAAAAGCATAATTAATATATTTAGTTTAGTGATATTTACACAACAGTAATTTTATAACGAAAAACAAATTTGTATAATAATAATAACAACAATAAAAATCGGATAAAAATGAGTAGGTGTACCAGATCATTTCGGTCTGTTAAAGTCCAAGAAATTGCAAAATAAAAACAAATTAGATACAGCTCGTATCATGCCTAAGGCGCTCTTGTTCTTTTTGATGTGCAAGTATATATATTTTTTAAATTTATTTTAAAACATTCTATGTTGCTTAAGGTAATAAGTACAAAATAATTTGGTTTGGTTGTATAATTTATCGATAAAAAAGTCAACACAGTACATCCCTAGCAAAGGAACAAACTTGTGGCAACAAAATGCATATACATCTCTTTCTGTCGCGTTAGGACGTCGTAAGAAATATAAGGATAGGTATACGTCTCCGCTACCTATTTTAACGTGGCTTCTATGCTTTAGTTATTGTTCTGTGGTGAGTCCATTTACTTCATTATACGTCAATGGTGGCTAGGATCAAATTAAATAGGAACTTGTCGGGCTATACATAAAAATGTACAATAGATCTCTTTAAAGAGGTTGAACAGTCGAATCGGTTCGAGTCGCAACGCACTATGGCTGACATTTTTTTCTGAAATGACAACACCGACAGTCAATGCCAAACAGCCGAACCGAACAAAGATCGGAGATATTAAGGGAATTTTTATTTTTCTTTTCGGCAAGCCAGTGCAATTCTTTAAATATTATGGTGACAAAGTTGCGTGGATTATTCAAACTACAATTTGAGATACATTTCCGTGCGATGTGTGGACTTAGTCATGTTAATTAGTGATTACTGCAGTGGACTCAGCGGCGCGAAATCGTTCAATATGGCCGCCGGAATTGGAACCGTTTCTCAGATTTGTTTACTGCGGGTCCGGCTATGTTATTTTTTTTAGTAGGCTAAGAATGCTAGTGTATGTTAAGTGAAGTGACTAATTTTTTAGAGCATATTCAATTATTTATGTGATCTCCCGGATAAGATTAGATTTTTATAAGAGCATATAATTTAAAATAAGTGCAGCAGTGATCATCTTGCATTATATAGGCTGGTCGAGTCCAGGGTGTAGTGTGTGAAGGTAAAGGTATCGAGTGGTGAGTGCGTGCCGTCCCTCGCGATGTCTCAGCATGAGCGGTCGGAGCCGCGATGAGCGCGCCACGGCCGAGCCTGCTGTTGTCGCCGCTGCCCTGCCGCCACTCATGGTACGCTGATTTCTTACTATCCAGTTAAAGTTACACACTGTAGAGCGGCCTCTGGGTGAAAATATGTAAGAACATAATGTAAATCTGTCAATTTGCCAGTAACAGTACAGTACTATGACAGTAAACATGGTGAAATGATTTCTTCAGGTTTTTGATCGCTCAATAACTGATAGGGCAGCACACTCTAGCAATAAGTACCTAGTCTGGGTAGTGGAGACGTTATGCGACATGTGAGGTGTCCTTAGATTTCTTTTAGTCATGGGAATGAATGACATAGGCTATAAAGCCGTATTTATATTTGTAAAACAGAGTCTAGTTTTTTTTTGCATCTGCCTATTTGACTTGTAGTTATAAGTATTTCCTTACAAAGGGAACTTTCAATCTAAAACAATCTTAATGCTAATAGGAATTTCATGACAAATGAGTTGCTGTATTTCATTCCTTAAAGGCGCAATGGAAGGACTTGGTAGCAAAGGGTTATATTTGGCTAATCAAAAAAAAGTAACTAAAGCTATAATTACTTTAAATCACTTAAAAACAACCCAAAAAAGCCTCCCACAGCGTCAGTTATCCTCAATCAAGGCAACTTATTTTAAGATCCAACCCAAGTTTCCTTTGAGAACTCTTTCAGTTTGGCTTCCGACTACCAGAACTGTGTAGTTCTGTGATAGTTATACGTGTTTCTACCCAGAACACCTGAGATGCTGGGACAAAAATATAGCATGTCAGTAGTAACCATCCAAAATCGAAATTTCTCACATAATGCTAACTTTCCTTCGAGAACTCTTTCCGTTTAGCTGCGAGCTACCAGAACTGGGTTTACTAGCTTTTGCCCGCGTACTAAGCGTAATTTTTAACCGTCTACAATAAAGGAGGTTCTCAGTTTGCCCATATGTTCCGATTGAATAACCTCTTAAATTTTTTATGAATACCTACTTGTCCCTAGATGGGTAGATAAACTTAACTTATACAAGAAAAACTGTTTCTGAGAAACTGTAGGCATTTTGCTTAGTTTTCCAATTTATAAAATTGTAATAAGCAGCACGAGATCGGGTCAAAGGTTTTCGATATATTGCTGAAAAACTGGCTTCCTTAAAGAAAATGACGTAAGTGCCGTAAGATTTCTGTGACAATGCGACCTTTTTAATAGGCACGGAACCCTTCGTTTTGCGTGGTCCGAAACGCACTTGGCTGGTTTTTAGGGTTCCGTAGCCAAAATGGCAAAAACGGAACCCTTATAGTTTCGTCATGTCCGTCTGTCCGTCTGTCCGTCTGTCCGTCTGTCCGTCTGTCCGTATGTCACAGGCATTTTACTCGAAAACTATAAGGTGTATTTGAATAAAATTTTGAGGGTAGGTGTATTTTGTTAGCCGCTACATAGTTTTGTAATTAAAATGACAAAAAAAATTTTTTTTAGGGGTGCACTCCATACATAAAACTAAAAGTCAAAACAATTTTTTTCATTGCGACCCCCCTAGTGGCACATCAATCGATAGGCCTTTCAAAATAAATATAAGGTTTCTTCGCATTTTTTTTGATTAAATGAATAGGGTCGGAGATAATCGCCCCGAAAGTCACTAAAATTCTGTCCCCCCCCCTCTAATTTTTGAACGGTGTATTTTAAAAATATGGAAAAATTCATGGACATAGGGCTCATTAATTTCATTCACCGAAAATTGTTTTGAACAAGATCGGTTCAGAGGTTTTCGAGATATTGCTGAAAAACTGCCTTCCTCAAAGAAAAGGACGTAAGTGCCGTAAAATTTCTGTGACGATACGACCTTTTTAATAGGCACGGAACCCTTCGTTTTGCGTGGTCCGACACGCACTTGGCCGGTTTTTTTTTTATAATCGTTGTGGCACAATGGCATAACATAACGAACCAAAAACAAATATTGCTTATAGTTTTTTTTATGGTTGAACGCCGTGGTGCTGTGTCACACACAAATGTGGAATGGCAATTAAAAAGACCATCTTGCAGCTCCATTTCATTCATTTTGTGTCTCTTGTCTCTCCACGCCTATTATAAGGAACGTAACGTCAGTATTTCATTGTATGTTTGAGAAAATTATATTCCCACTACCCAACCTGAGGGAGGGCAGGATGAAAGATAGCGCTATGATTTCCCAGTATATATCCAACTTGGGTTGGATGGCCCAGCTCAGCTACAAGTCCAAACATGAGGGTGTGCGCCGGCGGGTTCCATCCAGACAGCGCGCTAACACGGTAGGCGCACATCGATGAGCTGTGCAAGAGAGTGGAGAGTGCGTGCTTCGCGCTGCGGAGACTGACGATCACCGCCGGGAGGGGTGCTGTGCGAGAGTGCTATTACGCGACAGTGCACTCGCTCGTCGCGCCTCCGATTGGAGGCGTGTGTTCTCGCAGCAAAAGCGCGCCATCCGCGCGATGGCCGGTAAGCCGGGGAATACCCCAGCGCGTGACCTTTTCCGCGATCTCAAGATTCTGCGCCGGACTTGTTTACTCATATAGCAGGTCTCGGTGTTCACACACGAGAACTTGGATATGTTCAAGCGCAGAGGCATTAACACCAACTACAACCTGCGCACTTGTGCAGTAATAGGCACCACAACAAGCTGATCGCCGAATCATCTTGCCAAGTCAGAATGGTCCGCGAACTATGTAGGCCCCTCCATTTACAATCGCCTGCCAGACTGTGTAAGAGATGCAACTTCCACCGCACCATTCAAGGTCTGCCAATGCTGAAAAAGTGGTTGACGCAGGATTCATATGACGACTTTAGTCTACCAATAATACTTTAAAGGTATAAAATATAGTGTGGCATATAAACATATTCGAATATAATATGAAGATAATTGACATACAGGGTGGAAATCGATTTTGGGTCAGTGAGGGCCAGATGAACGAAAATGGTCTTAGGAGACCTTCCTTCAATTTCCAATTCATGAAGATTGGCGTTTACAGATTTTGGAAAAAACATACAGGGTGCGAGGAAATACTTTTTTTTTGATGCCAATCAATCTCATTCCTGTCTAGGATCAAAAGCTTGTATGGGACCAAAAAGAAATTTCTGGCTAGAAAAGCCATAAATCGAGAACAACTTTCCCCAACCAAACTTTTTCTTTTGGGGTCACCCAAGGAAACTATTGGATAGAAATGGAATCGATTGACATAAAAAAATAAATGTAAAAAAACTTTTTTCATTTTCATACAAATTGTATGGGGAAAGTTTTCCTCGATTTATGGCTTTTCTAGACGGAAATTTCTTTTTGGTCCCATACAAGCTTTTGATCCCGGACAGGAATGGGATCGATTGGCATCAAATTTTTTTTTTGTTAAAAACGACCGTTTTCTCGCACCCTGTATGTTTTTTCCAAAATCTGTAAACGCCAATCTTCATTAATTTGAAATCGAAAGAAGGTCTCCTAAGACCATTTTCGCCTAACAACACGGGATCCGGTAGCTTCCCTCACTGACCCAAAACCTATTTCCACCCTGTATAATTATGAATAATTTACTTTGAAAACAAAGTTTTAACTGACTTGAAATCAGTACACAAATTGCTTGAAGTGTACTTGTAAAATTTGATCCAGGATCCCATCATCAGAACTGGACTTTGGTGATTACGGGACGAATCTGGAGGTATATGCTTTCAATCAAAGAAACAATTTTTCAAATCGGTTCATAAATTACTGAGTTATCGCGTAACAAACACACAAAAATATACAGTCGAATTGAGAACCTCCTCCTTTTTTGAAGTCGGTTAAAAACTGGTAATTAATCATAGTTAAACACTATTGAAAGCTCAATATTGTATCTTGTCTTATACCACTTGTTATTAAAATGTCATTTAATTTAATTTCTGCATGGGAACGTAGTACCTATACTTGTAATTGTTGTTTAGTGTTTTGTTGCATGGCTAAAAGTGTATTGTGTGTTGTTGCAGGGGGTGGAGCGCGTGGTCGGCGTGGGCGCGGGCGGCGCGGAGGCGCTCAACGGCGCCGCCGCGCCGCCCGAGCGCGCCGAGGAGCCGCCGCGCAAGCGCTGCAGGCTCGAGGACGCGCCCGCGCTGCGCAAGCGCGTGCTCGAGTACAAGCTGCTGCGCCTCAAGGGGCTGCGCGACCGGTAACTGTCCACGCATGCGCACGCTAGCTCTGCTGTACACCAGGCGCAGGCTGCCCACACCAAGGCGCGACGCCGTCACCGAGAAACGGCGCAGCACGGCGCGGTAAATAGTTCGGGATGTTCCTACTGTGCCGCAACGTGAGCTTCTACGCGGCCGCGCCGCGCCGTTTCACGTCGACGACGCCGTGCCGTCAAGATGTGGCCGAGCCCATTCATCATGTCTTAGCACAAAAACAAATTCAATAATGTTGATGTCGTCTTCAGTTGCTTCTATGTCTGTAACCGCATCATCGACAATCTATACGAAGTTTTAATTTATATGGGTTTTGATATATAGGGTAGGGGGAGAGGCGGAGACAGCAACGAGTCCTTTTCAAACTAGCCGGCCGGACCTTGACGCAGTGGACTCATTTTTACTCGTTTGACTCGCTCCGCTCACCTATTTCTCTGTAGAAACGCTCCTATGTAATTTGCCATTGCGAGTTGAACGGACTGACATCGCTCTGCTCTCAAGACCTGAGCGAGTTCATTTCAACTCTTTTTGCTCGCTGAGTCCTTTACGCTCGACTATTTGATGGTGAAATACAAGTTACGTAGTTTACTCTTGCGAGTTAAACTAAGTCCTTAATGTGTCCGCTCCGCTCGCGGTGGAAACCGGGCTTAAAGCGTCTGCTAGACGGTCGCCAACAAGCCTCCGACGGCGCGACCTTGGTTGGTGGCTCGTCGGAAGCTTGTCGTGAGTTGTCTGGCTAGACGTCGGCCGACCGCGCTACAGCGTCAGTGTGTTCAGAACTCACGGACGGACAACACGCATTGCAAGCGCACAAAATGGCACCTCATCTTCATCATCATATCAGCCGAAAGACGTCCACTGCTGGACATAGGCCTCCCCCAAAGAGTGCCACAATGACCGGTCCTGCGCCACCCGCATCCAGCGGAAATGGCACCTAACCTTTCGAAATTTCAAAAAGTTGGCATGGCTTTGGTACTTATCTAGGAGTAAACTTAATAATATACGAAAAGATAAAAAGAAACGGATATGAATGAAACGCTGGCTTATAAAACGCAGCTTTTTTTATTTTTTGACCATACAAAATGGTGACGATAAATCCCATAGGCAGGGATAAAATCGCGCGCTGAGATGCCATCGTTATAGTAACTACAGTACGTGCGCACGCGGCACTTCCTCGGAGTCGCGCGGCCACACGGTTCAAAACCGACAGGTCCGACCGCGGTCGGTAGCGCGCGCTCGACGACCGCGGGCGCCCGAAGGGCAAACGAAATTTTGCTGGAAACCACTGTCTACACGGTCGGTGCGGACCAAGGTCGCTCGGTCGGAGGGGCTTGTTGGCGACCGTATAGCACAGGCTTAAGTTATGCTTTTTTTTTCAAATGAACTTTTCCTTTTTACTTTTGGCGCGTTTCTTTACTCTTTTTTGTATACAACTTCCTAAGTTTTACTGTTATTACGAAATTAAATTCCACACGAATTATAATGTTCGCGCATAAAATTATAGATAGCATATTAGATTCCGATTTCTGAAAACTGGATTGGCTGCCTTATATTATTTTAGGTGAGGGCCCTTTCGGATACACTTTGACCCAGTGGGTTCTTTTGTGCATTTGCCCTCTGCTTTATGCCTACTCCCAAGCTTGCTCCATCATTTCCACAAACCGGTTGATGCAGCTCGGCGAAAGTAGCTTGAATTCCTTTGGTTGCGGATAGCTGCTACCAAAGTAATTCATTCTTTGTCTGGCAAGGGCATGACATTCACACAGTAAGTATTCCATAGTCTCATCCTCCTCGCTACACATTCTTCAGTCTAAACTATAAGAGATTCTTGAGCCTGTGAACACCCCAGACATAAGTCTGAGTTGCTTCCAGAGTTTTTTGGTCCAGCCCCGGTCCACTTCTACATATAAAGAGCTTAAGCCTTAAGCAAGCCTTATTCCTCCACTCGTGTTCGTAAGCGCTTAGAGGGCCGCTTGACTGCCACTGAGTATATAGATATAGTCTGGTTTGCCTGTCTATATTCTGCTGTACACAGGCAATTATGGCGTACCCATGCTCACACTACTACTATAGTCATTTGCATAAATGCCTGCTCCCGTACCGGATCCCATTTTTGATCCGTCCGTGTACCATCATATCATATGCTGCCTTCGATACCAGACCTCGGTGGTTCGGCCCATTCAGCCCTGGATACTTCGGTAGCATTTTGTCGCATCCCACGTTTGTTATTTTGTCTAAGAAACCATCAGTCTCCATGTTTGTGTGCTTAGTCTTCGGTTTGCTATCGCGTTCCACAGTCCAAGAGTTCGTAGTCTGTAGAGCGATTTGCGCGCCTCTGACTTATTCACCATGTGCAATGGCGGTAGGTCCAGTAGGACTTCTAGCGCCGCTGTAGGCGTGGTTCGAAACGCCCCTGTTATATACCCATGCATGCCGTTCTCTGCACCTCATCAAGGCCTCTCTGCATGTGCTCATTAAAGTCCTTGGCCACCATACCAGGCTACCGTACATTATTATGGGTCTCACTATCATGGTGTAGATCCACCTGAGTACCTACCTTTAGTCTCCATGTTTTGCCATACGCTGATCTGCACATTCCAAACACTCGGTTGATTGGCTGCCTGCTAGAGTAGATTGTAACCAACGCCCCACCCGTATTGTGACGGGTGGGGTGTTGTAATTACGATCGTGGCGTGAATGCAGGTACACGGAGCAGCTGAGCGAGCTGTACTTCCTGCAGGCGGGCGGCAACATGATGGACTACTCGGCGTGGCGCAAGCGGCCGCCCGCGCCACAGCTGCTGTCGTTCCTCGAGGCGCGCCGCCCGCCCGCCGCGGCCGCGCCGCTCGCGCTCGCGTCCGCGCCCGCTCCCGCGCCCGCTCCGGCCCCCGCGCCCGCGCCCGCGCCCGCTCCCGAACCCGCGCCCGCCGTCTCCACCGTCGCGCCCGCCGCCTCCGACTCGCCCGCTCCGACGGAGATGGTGGAGAAGGTACATCGCCATTTATTTGTGTACACTACTGTTTTAGGCGTGTGCTCTTTCTGCAGCCACTTGATGCCTTCTGATTGGTGTGTTTATGTTTAAATAGTTTCTGCCCGCGACTTCTTCTGCGTGGACCCGGGATAATAACTATCCTATATTTTAATCCAGGCTATAAACTATCTTCGTGCAAAATTTCATCCAAATCAGTTGAGCCGTTAAAGCGTAATTGAGTAACAAACATTCAAATGTTTGTTACTCAATTACGTACATCTAAACATCCAAACTTTCGCATTTATAATATTAGTTAGCAGGATGCAATCCTAGTAGTGATCCAAAATGGACTAAAATAACCGACTTCAATTGAATTTAAACTAATAAAACTTGTATCGGTGTTGGCCTCATGATGGATGCAAAGTTATTAGCAAAAAGTTTGCAACTAACTAAGACATCAAAAAAGTAATGTTTTATTGGAAGTGTTAGTATGATAAGCCATGTTTGATCGTGTCTGTCGGCCTGTGCGCGTGCGCGTCCGCAGGCGCGGCAGGAGGCGTACGTGGCGGCGCGCGTGGCGGAGCTGGCGCGCGCGGGGCTGTGGGCGGAGCGGCGCCTGCCGCGCGTGTGCGAGCCGCCGCGGCCCAAGACGCACTGGGACTACCTGCTCGAGGAGATGGCCTGGCTCGCGCAGGACTTCGCGCACGAGCGCAAGTGGAAGAAGCAAGCCGCCAAAAAGGTAACCGACGATCATTCCTCATTATCGCCTGTCAATGCATTACTGGAGTACCGCTTTTGCGTTGATACATCCCCAGATCACCCGATCCGGGCAGTATCCCCGCAGTCCTAAAAAGGGGCGCTACTAAAGGGACTCACTTTTTGATTGTGTTTTATTTGCAGTGCGCTCGAGCCGTGCAAAAGTATTTTCAAGACCGCGCGGCCGCGGCGCAAAAAGCGGAGAAGGCTCAGGAGCTGCAGCTGAAGAGGATCGCAGCGTTCGCCGCCAAGGAGATACGGACCTTCTGGCTTAATGTAGAAAAGGTAAACGTTGTACCTACTACCTTCTCAGATATTTGTTCTGTGCTTTTCACGTGTTTATGTCATGTCATTTGTGTCGTGCTTGTGACCTAAGATTATTTTATGATGCCATTCGAACCAGTTTTTGGAGGGGATCAAATTTTTGTATGGGAACAACTACAATTCTGCTGGACATAGACCCCCCTAAAGAGTGCCAGATTGATATTTCGAAATTTAAAGAATTTATACACTGATGGGCGGACAGATGGCGCTAATCTAAGATTTAAAAATTATTGATTATGATTAATATTTTATTTATTTTATTTAATATCATGAAATGTAATGTTTTTATCAATAGATAAAATCATTTCATTTCATATTTATAGTAGGGTAGACATTGTCTTTCTGTCTTTATGGAGTGCACGCCACTTCGGAAATTTGGAATCTCTGGAACCAGTGGTTTGGGCTGTCAGTCAGTCAGTTAGTTTCTGCTTAGATTAGGGCGGCCTCATTCAGTCGGAAACTTGAAATACCGTTTCGGAATTTCGATTCGTAATATCGATGCGGGATTTCGAACGCTATTAATCCATACAAAACTATGGATCTACCACATACATGCAGTAGTTTTCCGTTCGAAATTTTGCATGGTAGCCTGTGCGTTCGGAATTCCATACGGAGAAAAGCTTTTCCGAACGCAACCCTTCCATAGATTTAAATGAGTCGCATCGCATCACATATTCGTTAATTCCGGACGGAACCCCAGGGAGGCTATCCCTAGCATATTTGAATCTAGCCGCGACGCATCAACTGAGCCTTTTTATTCCGAACTGAATTAAACGTATGTGTGTGATGTGATGTATATACGGAATCCCGCATCGATATAAGGAATCGAAAACGGTATTCCGACTGTATGTGGCCGCCCTTAATGTGTGCATTCCGTGTCAGCTGGTGGAATGGAAGCGGTCGCGGCGCGTGGAGCGCGCGCGCAAGGAGGCGCTGGACGAGCAGCTGTCGATGATCGTGGACCGCACGGAGCAGTACTCGCGGCAGCTGGCCGCCAGCCTGCAGCAGCCCGACACGCCGCCCTCCGACGACGAGTTCACGCCGCACCTCGACGAGGACGACGACGAGGAGACCATCGCCGCCGCCGAGCAGGAGGCACAGGTACACTACACACGTCGACCAGCTCTACACTAGAGTGGAGCGCGCGCGCAAGGAGGCGCTGGACGAGCAGCTGTCGATGATCGTGGACCGCACGGAGCAGTACTCGCGGCAGCTGGCCGCCAGCCTGCAGCAGCCCGACACGCCGCCCTCCGACGACGAGTTCACGCCGCACCTCGACGAGGACGACGACGAGGAGACCATCGCCGCCGCCGAGCAGGAGGCACAGGTACACTACACACGTCGACCAGCTCTACACTAGAGTGGAGCGCGCGCGCAAGGAGGCGCTGGACGAGCAGCTGTCGATGATCGTGGACCGCACGGAGCAGTACTCGCGGCAGCTGGCCGCCAGCCTGCAGCAGCCCGACACGCCGCCCTCCGACGACGAGTTCACGCCGCACCTCGACGAGGACGACGACGAGGAGACCATCGCCGCCGCCGAGCAGGAGGCACAGGTACACTACACACGTCGACCAGCTCTACACTAGAGTGGAGCGCGCGCGCAAGGAGGCGCTGGACGAGCAGCTGTCGATGATCGTGGACCGCACGGAGCAGTACTCGCGGCAGCTGGCCGCCAGCCTGCAGCAGCCCGACACGCCGCCCTCCGACGACGAGTTCACGCCGCACCTCGACGAGGACGACGACGAGGAGACCATCGCCGCCGCCGAGCAGGAGGCACAGGTACACTACACACGTCGACCAGCTCTACACTAGAGTGGAGCGCGCGCGCAAGGAGGCGCTGGACGAGCAGCTGTCGATGATCGTGGACCGCACGGAGCAGTACTCGCGGCAGCTGGCCGCCAGCCTGCAGCAGCCCGACACGCCGCCCTCCGACGACGAGTTCACGCCGCACCTCGACGAGGACGACGACGAGGAGACCATCGCCGCCGCCGAGCAGGAGGCACAGGTACACTACACACGTCGACCAGCTCTACACTAGAGTGGAGCGCGCGCGCAAGGAGGCGCTGGACGAGCAGCTGTCGATGATCGTGGACCGCACGGAGCAGTACTCGCGGCAGCTGGCCGCCAGCCTGCAGCAGCCCGACACGCCGCCCTCCGACGACGAGTTCACGCCGCACCTCGACGAGGACGACGACGAGGAGACCATCGCCGCCGCCGAGCAGGAGGCACAGGTACACTACACACGTCGACCAGCTCTACACTAGAGTGGAGC
Source organism: Epinotia nisella (assembly GCA_932294315.1). Lineage (NCBI taxonomy): Eukaryota > Metazoa > Arthropoda > Insecta > Lepidoptera > Tortricidae > Epinotia > Epinotia nisella. Next base: position 23,809,253 of record OW028679.1, read on the forward strand.
GCGCGCGCAAGGAGGCGCTGGACGAGCAGCTGTCGATGATCGTGGACCGCACGGAGCAGTACTCGCGGCAGCTGGCCGCCAGCCTGCAGCAGCCCGACACGCCGCCCTCCGACGACGAGTTCACGCCGCACCTCGACGAGGACGACGACGAGGAGACCATCGCCGCCGCCGAGCAGGAGGCACAGGTACACTACACACGTCGACCAGCTCTACACTAGAGTGGAGCGCGCGCGCAAGGAGGCGCTGGACGAGCAGCTGTCGATGATCGTGGACCGCACGGAGCAGTACTCGCGGCAGCTGGCCGCCAGCCTGCAGCAGCCCGACACGCCGCCCTCCGACGACGAGTTCACGCCGCACCTCGACGAGGACGACGACGAGGAGACCATCGCCGCCGCCGAGCAGGAGGCACAGGTACACTACACACGTCGACCAGCTCTACACTAGAGTGGAGCGCGCGCGCAAGGAGGCGCTGGACGAGCAGCTGTCGATGATCGTGGACCGCACGGAGCAGTACTCGCGGCAGCTGGCCGCCAGCCTGCAGCAGCCCGACACGCCGCCCTCCGACGACGAGTTCACGCCGCACCTCGACGAGGACGACGACGAGGAGACCATCGCCGCCGCCGAGCAGGAGGCACAGGTACACTACACACGTCGACCAGCTCTACACTAGAGTGGAGCGCGCGCGCAAGGAGGCGCTGGACGAGCAGCTGTCGATGATCGTGGACCGCACGGAGCAGTACTCGCGGCAGCTGGCCGCCAGCCTGCAGCAGCCCGACACGCCGCCCTCCGACGACGAGTTCACGCCGCACCTCGACGAGGACGACGACGAGGAGACCATCGCCGCCGCCGAGCAGGAGGCACAGGTACACTACACACGTCGACCAGCTCTACACTAGAGTGGAGCGCGCGCGCAAGGAGGCGCTGGACGAGCAGCTGTCGATGATCGTGGACCGCACGGAGCAGTACTCGCGGCAGCTGGCCGCCAGCCTGCAGCAGCCCGACACGCCGCCCTCCGACGACGAGTTCACGCCGCACCTCGACGAGGACGACGACGAGGAGACCATCGCCGCCGCCGAGCAGGAGGCACAGGTACACTACACACGTCGACCAGCTCTACACTAGAGTGGAGCGCGCGCGCAAGGAGGCGCTGGACGAGCAGCTGTCGATGATCGTGGACCGCACGGAGCAGTACTCGCGGCAGCTGGCCGCCAGCCTGCAGCAGCCCGACACGCCGCCCTCCGACGACGAGTTCACGCCGCACCTCGACGAGGACGACGACGAGGAGACCATCGCCGCCGCCGAGCAGGAGGCACAGGTACACTACACACGTCGACCAGCTCTACACTAGAGTGGAGCGCGCGCGCAAGGAGGCGCTGGACGAGCAGCTGTCGATGATCGTGGACCGCACGGAGCAGTACTCGCGGCAGCTGGCCGCCAGCCTGCAGCAGCCCGACACGCCGCCCTCCGACGACGAGTTCACGCCGCACCTCGACGAGGACGACGACGAGGAGACCATCGCCGCCGCCGAGCAGGAGGCACAGGTACACTACACACGTCGACCAGCTCTACACTAGAGTGGAGCGCGCGCGCAAGGAGGCGCTGGACGAGCAGCTGTCGATGATCGTGGACCGCACGGAGCAGTACTCGCGGCAGCTGGCCGCCAGCCTGCAGCAGCCCGACACGCCGCCCTCCGACGACGAGTTCACGCCGCACCTCGACGAGGACGACGACGAGGAGACCATCGCCGCCGCCGAGCAGGAGGCACAGGTACACTACACACGTCGACCAGCTCTACACTAGAGTGGAGCGCGCGCGCAAGGAGGCGCTGGACGAGCAGCTGTCGATGATCGTGGACCGCACGGAGCAGTACTCGCGGCAGCTGGCCGCCAGCCTGCAGCAGCCCGACACGCCGCCCTCCGACGACGAGTTCACGCCGCACCTCGACGAGGACGACGACGAGGAGACCATCGCCGCCGCCGAGCAGGAGGCACAGGTACACTACACACGTCGACCAGCTCTACACTAGAGTGGAGCGCGCGCGCAAGGAGGCGCTGGACGAGCAGCTGTCGATGATCGTGGACCGCACGGAGCAGTACTCGCGGCAGCTGGCCGCCAGCCTGCAGCAGCCCGACACGCCGCCCTCCGACGACGAGTTCACGCCGCACCTCGACGAGGACGACGACGAGGAGACCATCGCCGCCGCCGAGCAGGAGGCACAGGTACACTACACACGTCGACCAGCTCTACACTAGAGTGGAGCGCGCGCGCAAGGAGGCGCTGGACGAGCAGCTGTCGATGATCGTGGACCGCACGGAGCAGTACTCGCGGCAGCTGGCCGCCAGCCTGCAGCAGCCCGACACGCCGCCCTCCGACGACGAGTTCACGCCGCACCTCGACGAGGACGACGACGAGGAGACCATCGCCGCCGCCGAGCAGGAGGCACAGGTACACTACACACGTCGACCAGCTCTACACTAGAGTGGAGCGCGCGCGCAAGGAGGCGCTGGACGAGCAGCTGTCGATGATCGTGGACCGCACGGAGCAGTACTCGCGGCAGCTGGCCGCCAGCCTGCAGCAGCCCGACACGCCGCCCTCCGACGACGAGTTCACGCCGCACCTCGACGAGGACGACGACGAGGAGACCATCGCCGCCGCCGAGCAGGAGGCACAGGTACACTACACACGTCGACCAGCTCTACACTAGAGTGGAGCGCGCGCGCAAGGAGGCGCTGGACGAGCAGCTGTCGATGATCGTGGACCGCACGGAGCAGTACTCGCGGCAGCTGGCCGCCAGCCTGCAGCAGCCCGACACGCCGCCCTCCGACGACGAGTTCACGCCGCACCTCGACGAGGACGACGACGAGGAGACCATCGCCGCCGCCGAGCAGGAGGCACAGGTACACTACACACGTCGACCAGCTCTACACTAGAGTGGAGCGCGCGCGCAAGGAGGCGCTGGACGAGCAGCTGTCGATGATCGTGGACCGCACGGAGCAGTACTCGCGGCAGCTGGCCGCCAGCCTGCAGCAGCCCGACACGCCGCCCTCCGACGACGAGTTCACGCCGCACCTCGACGAGGACGACGACGAGGAGACCATCGCCGCCGCCGAGCAGGAGGCACAGGTACACTACACACGTCGACCAGCTCTACACTAGAGTGGAGCGCGCGCGCAAGGAGGCGCTGGACGAGCAGCTGTCGATGATCGTGGACCGCACGGAGCAGTACTCGCGGCAGCTGGCCGCCAGCCTGCAGCAGCCCGACACGCCGCCCTCCGACGACGAGTTCACGCCGCACCTCGACGAGGACGACGACGAGGAGACCATCGCCGCCGCCGAGCAGGAGGCACAGGTACACTACACACGTCGACCAGCTCTACACTAGAGTGGAGCGCGCGCGCAAGGAGGCGCTGGACGAGCAGCTGTCGATGATCGTGGACCGCACGGAGCAGTACTCGCGGCAGCTGGCCGCCAGCCTGCAGCAGCCCGACACGCCGCCCTCCGACGACGAGTTCACGCCGCACCTCGACGAGGACGACGACGAGGAGACCATCGCCGCCGCCGAGCAGGAGGCACAGGTACACTACACACGTCGACCAGCTCTACACTAGAGTGGAGCGCGCGCGCAAGGAGGCGCTGGACGAGCAGCTGTCGATGATCGTGGACCGCACGGAGCAGTACTCGCGGCAGCTGGCCGCCAGCCTGCAGCAGCCCGACACGCCGCCCTCCGACGACGAGTTCACGCCGCACCTCGACGAGGACGACGACGAGGAGACCATCGCCGCCGCCGAGCAGGAGGCACAGGTACACTACACACGTCGACCAGCTCTACACTAGAGTGGAGCGCGCGCGCAAGGAGGCGCTGGACGAGCAGCTGTCGATGATCGTGGACCGCACGGAGCAGTACTCGCGGCAGCTGGCCGCCAGCCTGCAGCAGCCCGACACGCCGCCCTCCGACGACGAGTTCACGCCGCACCTCGACGAGGACGACGACGAGGAGACCATCGCCGCCGCCGAGCAGGAGGCACAGGTACACTACACACGTCGACCAGCTCTACACTAGAGTGGAGCGCGCGCGCAAGGAGGCGCTGGACGAGCAGCTGTCGATGATCGTGGACCGCACGGAGCAGTACTCGCGGCAGCTGGCCGCCAGCCTGCAGCAGCCCGACACGCCGCCCTCCGACGACGAGTTCACGCCGCACCTCGACGAGGACGACGACGAGGAGACCATCGCCGCCGCCGAGCAGGAGGCACAGGTACACTACACACGTCGACCAGCTCTACACTAGAGTGGAGCGCGCGCGCAAGGAGGCGCTGGACGAGCAGCTGTCGATGATCGTGGACCGCACGGAGCAGTACTCGCGGCAGCTGGCCGCCAGCCTGACCCATATTTTTGGACTGTAAGCCAGTCGTAAGTGTCACTCGTATGTATTTGTTTGTTCATTTAGATTACCGTCTGTTGTATGTATGTTTTGAAATAAATAAATAAAGTGTCGGTCTGTCTGTCAGCACGACGCGGCGCACCACCGCGACGAGCTGGAGGCGCTGCGGCGCGAGTCGCGGCTCGCGCTGCCCGACCTGCTGCCGCCCGGCTACCCGCCCGCCGCGCCCTCGCCGCCGCCCTCGCCCGGCTCCTCCGACTACAGCGCCGACGCCGACGCCGACTCGGCCGACGACGAGGGCACCATCGCCGAGCAGGAGCGCGCGGAGCGCGGCGACCCCGGCCGCGAGCTCGCCGAGCTGCACGCCGACGCCGACCTGGACGTGGAGGAGCTGCGGCGGCGCTACGCGGCGGCGCCGGGCGGCGACGACAGCGGGGCGGACTCGGACGCGTCCTCGTGCTCGGCCGCGTCCTCGTCCTCGGCCGCGTCCTCGGCCGCGTCCTCGGGCGCGGGCTCGGAGCCGCTGGCGGCGCTGGTGGAGCCGGGCGCGGGCTCGGAGCGGCGCGTGGAGGCGGCGGCGTCGCTGGCCGCCACGCTGCAGCCCACGGGCACCACGCTGCGCTCCACGGCCGTGGCCACGCCGGTGCCGCGCCTGCTGCGCCACGCGCTGCGCGAGTACCAGCACGTGGGGCTGCACTGGCTGGCCACCATGCACGCGCGCGCGCTCAACGGCATCCTGGCCGACGAGATGGGGCTGGGCAAGACCATCCAGACCATCGCGCTGCTGGCGCACCTGGCGCTGGAGCGCCACGACTGGGGGCCGCACCTCGTGGTGGCGCCCACCTCCGTCGTGCTCAACTGGGAGATGGAGTTCAAGAAGTGGTGCCCCGCGTTCAAGATTCTCACCTACTATGGAACTATCAAGGTATCATTCTTCTTTGTTTGGCGTTTCTGTTCACTACAGGTTATGTTGGAGGTGGAATGAGCTGCGATGTCGTTGTCCTGACGGAGTGTTGGTTAAATAAACAATGAGACTTGCCAAACGTGCCCAGTTGTAACATGTATCTGACCGAGACGAATCAAAACTAAAACGATGGCATAGTTGTATATGCCAGATGTAACTGCCATACACGACTGGCACATCTAGATTGTTAAATAAAATAGGAACAGACTGCCATAATGGCATTGTACCAGACCGCTGTGTTTTAGAAATGTGAATATCTTTATTAACCATCTAGACGAGACACGAAATTTATCATCATTTAAAAATCGTATATTAATGGACATCCCGTGGACTCGTAAATAGACTACAGCTGCGTAAGCTAAACAAGAAGCATCGCTGAAGCCGTGAATTTCCACTCTTTCATTGCCCTAGAAATGTGTGTGAACCCAACATTCTAAATACAGGGTCGGCATGTTACAGAGCTGGTCTCTATAACTTGACCACTCTGAAGCAAGTTCGAGAGGAAGGTCATCAGTCCAACTAATACAACCATGGTTTCTGCAAAAACATTTTAGCAATAATAATCACAGTCCCTAAGAAACCTAAAGGGTCAAATGCTTTTGCCATATCCAACAGTACTGAAGTTTTGGTGAAGCGCTCGGTTAGTTCCGAAATGTCTATTCAAGTTCAAAAACACCTTGATGCGAGTTCCATGTAATTCCAAAAGCCTTGATAGTGTCAAGCTTTATCTCGATACTTGGTTGATTTGTCTTTTCAAATTTACCTTTAGCCATGAATTGTGTTATACCTACGACTCTGTAACATGGCAGGCTCTTGACGTCATTCGCACCTGTGAGTTAGTCATCCGTATTAAAATCGTTATTGATGACATCTACCATATCTGGAAATTCGACTTTTTCGTCTTGTACAGTCGAGTTCTCCAATATACAGACAACCTTTTAGAAATATCTACACATGCGTCTTATGTTAGTAAGAATAGAGACTGTGTACAGATATTTTTGATAGGTTGCCCGCAGTATAGATATTGGAGAACTCGACTGTACAAGCTGTTTTAGTGTGCGAATGGCGAGAAATGGCGCACATGACGTGCCATACGTTACGGTCAGTAAACGCTTCTCAATAATTTCGTCGTGAGGAGAAGAACGCCACAATACGCGCTGATAGTCGACGTCTTCTTCGGCAACAAGTATTTGACGATACATTTGTTTATCTGCGAGTAGACAAATCTTGTGAGTACGCCATCAAACAACCAATTCGCGCAGGTCTTGCAATAGTGATGGGCCAACAAGTAGCTCGTCGTTTAGTGATGAGCCATCTGACGGCCGTGCAGTTCCATCAATAACCACTCTGAGCTTCTTTGTAGTGCTGGATTCTCGAATCACCGCGTGATGAGGGCGATGGTATACTTTGTGAGTTGGCACATGTTGAGACTAGTGCCCTAGTTTAAGTAGAGGGATATCTAGACTTCAAAGAAAGACTGAGTGGACTGCAAACACTTATAATAGTTATTACAAGTTGCGGGTCGCGGCGCGTACAACTATGCGTGCGTGCGAGCAGGTGCGGTACGCGAGGTGAAGTGGTCGCGCGGCGGTCGCTGTCGCGTCGCGTCGCGTCGCGTGCGCGTCGTCGTCATCAGCTAACGGGATTTCTCCGCGCTCGCTGCGGCGGGTCGGTTTATGTTGCTGGGCCGGCATTGTCTCCACCAGCACATGTGGGTCTACATCTTCCAAGTGGTTGAACCTTTGATACTGTTCGATGAAGTCGGAATAATCCTTCCGAAATTTCGGCTTGTGTAGAGCAATTTGTTCGAGTCGCCCAAATTGTCTTCGGGCTGTCTTTAAAAGTTAAGCGTACCACGTAGCGACCATCTTCTTGTCTGGTGTGTGTCTTGTTATAGTGTTCTTCGCATTATGTCTCGAGAAGTGTTTGAGGTTTCTCATGTGGCTTATATTCTTCAGTCTCCCAGAATTTGCGCAAGAGTTGTACCTCGATGAGTACATGTACCTCGATGTACCGTCATATTGTGAGGTGGCAGATCGATCGATGATTTCGTCGCTCCAGACTAACCATCCCAATCTGGAGTTTTGTGCAAGGAGAGTGTCATATTTGTGAAGTCCTTTTTAGTAGAATACAAGCGTAGACATCGGCGCCCAGTAGAACATCAATAGGTCCCGGTCGATGCATAGGATTCGCTAATTGCAATTGGGACATGGCTGGCCATTGTGTGATGTCAAACTCTTTATTGGGTTGCAATGGTGTCAACTTCGAGAGTACGTGAGCGTTAACTTTCATTACGTGGTGAGTTTGTATCGGTTCGCCTTTCAAGCTCGATCCCAAATAGTGATGCTGGTGTATATCTCTCAGTCCCTGCTCATTATGGATCATTGAAAGAAACAAATCCTTGAAATGCATCCACTCTTAATAATCGCCTGAGAATGTGGGGATATTTATGGGTGGTAACCGAATACGACTTAGCGGCGGTTATTGGCCTTGTTTAATTGTTTTCTGGAAAAAAATTTAACTAAACATCGTAAATAAACCTTCAACAATTAAAAAAGCTGAAAAAAAAACCATCAAACAAGGGTAAACTTACTTTTAATTTTAATCTTACGAACAACACCTGCAGCGAAAATGGTCACCAACAAATGAATGTCAAAAAAACTTTAAATTATCGATTGTATAGCGTCTAACAATTAGACGGCCAGCATTCAATAAATAGTGCATGTAAAAGTTTACTATGCAGAAAAAACATTATTTAATTTATTCAATTTATAGTTTGAAATCACGAAAAGTTTTTGGGCCAAATTGTGTGCCGGTGAGTGTATTATCAGTATTATCACAGTATAAAGAACTACAACCAGTAGGCAAGCTTCATTCATCTTTAGAATTTACTGACCCGCTCGGCGTAACCGCTCAAGAGTCAGGGTTGTCAAAATTATGTTTGGAGAGATATTTATTTATTTATAATTACTTATTTCATTTTCATGCATTTCATAAGTAGGTATGTAGCTATTTTATAAACACGCACTCACTCAGATCTTTAAATAGAAATATAAGTTTAGAAACTGCGATCATTGTTTTTCCTTTTCAAAATCGTTATTTAAGGTTCCGAGGGGCTTTTTAATACGAATCCGAGGTTGGATTTTCAAAAAGTAGCCGCCATCTTGAAATGCTTTTAATACAGCCCGATTTTGTTCAAAATCGATATCTGAAGATCCGAGGGGCCTCTTAACACTAATCCGAGCTTGGATTAAAAAAAGTTCCAGCATCTTGAAAACCTTTAAATACCGCCCGATTTCATTCAAAATTCATATCTGGGGGTCCGAGGGGCCTCTTAATACGAATCTGAGGTTGGATTTTCAAAAAGTAGCCGCCATCATGAAAAATCTTTAAATACGGTCCGATTTTATTCAAAATTGATATCTGAGGGTCCGAGGGAATGAAATCGGACCGTATTTAAAGATTTTCAAGATAGTCCACTCCTTGAAAATCCAACCTCGGATTCCTATTAAGAGGCCTTTCGCACCCTCAGATATCAATTTGAACAAAATATGATCGTATTTAAAGATTTTCAAGATGGCGGCTACTTTTTGAAAATCCAACCTCGGATTCGTATTAAGAGGCCCCTCGGACCCTCAGATATCAATATTGAACAAAATCGGACCGTATTTAAAGAATTTCAAGATGGCGGCCTTTTTTGTATTTACCCATGGATTCATATTAAAATACCTCTCGAGCTCTCAGATATTGATTTTGAATACAATTGAAGTGACATTATTAAAAAAAACACCCAAATCTAATTTTAACCTTATCTTTTAGAAGTCGGTTTTATAAAGTCAATCTTGACACCCCTTCAGAATACTCAGCGCAAACTCAATGAGTTTGCGCTGAATTTCCTCTCCTCCCGCTTCCCCGCGTACCCCCTGTCGATGGCCCAAAAGGCCCCGAGCTTGCAGACTGGATGTAGTTAGACTGTGGTACGATGTTAGTCCAGCGTATAGTGACATGCCGTGACGCTTGCAGGAGCGCAAGCTGAAGCGCGTGGGCTGGACGAAGCCGAACTCGTTCCACGTGTGCATCACGTCGTACAAGCTCGTGGTGCAGGACCACCAGAGCTTCCGCCGCAAGCGCTGGCGCTACCTCGTGCTCGACGAGGCGCAGAACATCAAGAACTTCAAGAGCCAGCGCTGGCAGATGCTGCTCAACTTCCAGACCGACCGGTAACGCTCGGCGGACGTCTCTATCGTCTCGGCCCGTGGTGTAGCGTGTGTTGTAACGTGTTCTGTTGTGGCAGGCGCCTGCTGCTGACGGGCACGCCGCTGCAGAACAGCCTGCTGGAGCTGTGGTCGCTGATGCACTTCCTCATGCCGGACGTGTTCGCGTCGCACTCGGAGTTCCGCGAGTGGTTCGCGCCCGTCGCCGCGCTCGCGGGCGAGGGCGGCGCCGGCGCCGGCACCGCGCAGCTCGTGCGCCGCCTGCACGAGGTAACTCACTCACCCTGACGCGTCACAGAACAGCCCGCCGGAGCTGTGGTCGCTGATGCACTTCCTCATGCCGGACGTGTTCGCGTCGCACTCGGAGTTCCGCGAGTGGTTCGCGCCCGTCGCCGCGCTCGCGGGCGAGGGCGGCGCCGGCGCCGGCACCGCGCAGCTCGTGCGCCGCCTGCACGAGGTAACTCACTCACCCTGACGCGTCACAGAACAGCCCGCCGGAGCTGTGGTCGCTGATGCACTTCCTCATGCCGGACGTGTTCGCGTCGCACTCGGAGTTCCGCGAGTGGTTCGCGCCCGTCGCCGCGCTCGCGGGCGAGGGCGGCGCCGGCGCCGGCACCGCGCAGCTCGTGCGCCGCCTGCACGAGGTAACTCACTCACCCTGACGCGTCACAGAACAGCCCGCCGGAGCTGTGGTCGCTGATGCACTTCCTCATGCCGGACGTGTTCGCGTCGCACTCGGAGTTCCGCGAGTGGTTCGCGCCCGTCGCCGCGCTCGCGGGCGAGGGCGGCGCCGGCGCCGGCACCGCGCAGCTCGTGCGCCGCCTGCACGAGGTAACTCACTCACCCTGACGCGTCACAGAACAGCCCGCCGGAGCTGTGGTCGCTGATGCACTTCCTCATGCCGGACGTGTTCGCGTCGCACTCGGAGTTCCGCGAGTGGTTCGCGCCCGTCGCCGCGCTCGCGGGCGAGGGCGGCGCCGGCGCCGGCACCGCGCAGCTCGTGCGCCGCCTGCACGAGGTAACTCACTCACCCTGACGCGTCACAGAACAGCCCGCCGGAGCTGTGGTCGCTGATGCACTTCCTCATGCCGGACGTGTTCGCGTCGCACTCGGAGTTCCGCGAGTGGTTCGCGCCCGTCGCCGCGCTCGCGGGCGAGGGCGGCGCCGGCGCCGGCACCGCGCAGCTCGTGCGCCGCCTGCACGAGGTAACTCACTCACCCTGACGCGTCACAGAACAGCCCGCCGGAGCTGTGGTCGCTGATGCACTTCCTCATGCCGGACGTGTTCGCGTCGCACTCGGAGTTCCGCGAGTGGTTCGCGCCCGTCGCCGCGCTCGCGGGCGAGGGCGGCGCCGGCGCCGGCACCGCGCAGCTCGTGCGCCGCCTGCACGAGGTAACTCACTCACCCTGACGCGTCACAGAACAGCCCGCCGGAGCTGTGGTCGCTGATGCACTTCCTCATGCCGGACGTGTTCGCGTCGCACTCGGAGTTCCGCGAGTGGTTCGCGCCCGTCGCCGCGCTCGCGGGCGAGGGCGGCGCCGGCGCCGGCACCGCGCAGCTCGTGCGCCGCCTGCACGAGGTAACTCACTCACCCTGACGCGTCACAGAACAGCCCGCCGGAGCTGTGGTCGCTGATGCACTTCCTCATGCCGGACGTGTTCGCGTCGCACTCGGAGTTCCGCGAGTGGTTCGCGCCCGTCGCCGCGCTCGCGGGCGAGGGCGGCGCCGGCGCCGGCACCGCGCAGCTCGTGCGCCGCCTGCACGAGGTAACTCACTCACCCTGACGCGTCACAGAACAGCCCGCCGGAGCTGTGGTCGCTGATGCACTTCCTCATGCCGGACGTGTTCGCGTCGCACTCGGAGTTCCGCGAGTGGTTCGCGCCCGTCGCCGCGCTCGCGGGCGAGGGCGGCGCCGGCGCCGGCACCGCGCAGCTCGTGCGCCGCCTGCACGAGGTAACTCACTCACCCTGACGCGTCACAGAACAGCCCGCCGGAGCTGTGGTCGCTGATGCACTTCCTCATGCCGGACGTGTTCGCGTCGCACTCGGAGTTCCGCGAGTGGTTCGCGCCCGTCGCCGCGCTCGCGGGCGAGGGCGAATATAAAATACTATTATCAACTCTGTTACCCTAAAAGATAAACTATTTTACTCCCAGTTTTGGAATTGATAATTTATGAGTGGGTCGATATGTAAGTGTCGTGGCGCGCTGTCCGCAGGTGCTGCGGCCGTTCCTGCTGCGGCGGCTGAAGGCGGACGTGGAGCGCCAGATGCCGCGCAAGTACGAGCACGTGCTGCTGTGCCGGCTCGCCAAGCGCCAGCGCTGCCTCTACGACGACTTCATGGCGCGCGCCAAGTCAGTGCCTTCCCTCTCGTCGCAGACCCGTCCGCCGTAGACCGGCTTCACCAGTCATGTGTTTGTCGTGCAGGACCAAGGAGAGCCTCGCGTCCGGCAACCTGCTGAGCGTGATCAACGTGCTGATGCAGCTGCGCAAGGTGTGCAACCACCCCGACCTGTTCGAGCCGCGCGCCGTCGCCTCGCCGCTGCACATGGGCGCGCTGCGCCTGCGCGTGCCCGCCGCCGCGCTGCTGGCCGCCGTGCGCGCGCGCGCCGCCGCCGCCGCGCGCCTCGGCGGCGACCTCGCCTCGCTCGAGGCCGCCGGCGCCGGCGCCTTCTCCGCGCACCGCGCGCGCCACCTCGCGCCGCCGCGCCGCGCCGTCGCGCAGCTGGGCGCGCCCGCGCCGCGCGCGCCGCCGCGCCCGCCGCCCGCGCGCCTGCGCCTGCACCTGCGCCTCGTGCCGCGCGCGCCGCCCGCCGCCGCGCCGGGCGCCGCCGCCGCGCCGCCGCCGCGCGTGCGGCCCGCGCGCCGCGCCGCCCGCGCCGCGCCCGCGCCCGCGCCGGACGCCGCGGCGCCCGCGGGCGGGGCCGCCGCCGCGCGCCTGGAGACGCGGCGGCGCGAGTGCCTCGGCCGGCTGGCGGTGGTGAACGAGCGGCGCTGCTGGCGGCTGCCGCTGTTCGGCGCCGACCTGCGCCGCGCCGTGAGCGCGCCGCCGCCCGCGCCGCCGCCGCCGCTCCACCCGCCCGATCTGGCCGCGCTCCTCGAGCGGATGCACGACGTCATAGACAGGTGAGCCGCCGTGTAGAAGAGGGTTATTTACGTTGTGTAGGTTCGGACGTGTCTGACGTCGTGTTCCGTCGCAGGTTCAGCGTGTGCTGGCGCGCGTGCGTGGCGGCGCCGCCGGCGCTGGAGGCGGGCGCGGGCGGCGGCGCGCGCGCGTGGCGGCACGCGGCGCGCGGCGTGGAGCGCGCCGCGACGCCCCCCGCGCGCGCGGCGCTGGCCGCGCTGCACGCGCCCGCCAGCCGGCAGGCGGTGGCCTTCCCGCACCCGCGGCTGCTGCAGTTCGACTGCGGCAAGCTGCAGGCGCTGGCGCCGCTGCTGCGGCGGCTGAAGGCGGGCGGGCACCGCGTGCTCATCTTCACGCAGATGACGCGCGTGCTGGACGTGCTCGAGGGCTTCCTGTCGCTGCACGGCCACGCCTACGCGCGCCTCGACGGCGCCACCAAGGTGGAGCGGAGACAGGTACCGCTGCCGATCACTATTTCATTTTATCACACGATTATCCGTCACGAATAAACGATAACGATAACGATCCCCCTATTTACACGAGATATAATACTGAGGCTGAGACACATACGGGTCCGGCAGTAATAAGTTGTCAGTGTTATGTTTGCCGCGCCGGACGAGCGGCCCGCGGGACGGTGTGTGACGTGTGGCGTGTCCGCAGGCGCTGGTGGAGCGCTTCAACGCGGACCCGCGGCTGTTCGCGTTCATCCTGTCGACGCGCTCGGGCGGCGTGGGGCTCAACCTCACCGGCGCCGACTGCGTGGTGTTCTACGACTCGGACTGGAACCCCACCATGGACGCGCAGGCGCAGGTGCGTGCCCGGACAACTCCGTCACTGCTACCGAGGCCGTTGCATTTTACCACCACTCCGGACACCTGGATTTTTAGCTCTAAAGTCAAAGTCAAAGTGATTTATTCTTCAATTTAGGCATATTACATGCACCTATGAATGTCGATAAACTACCACCGGTTCGGAAAGTAAACCTCTGCCTCGAGAAGAACCGGCGTAATAAACTCGGCGAGGTGTCATTTTTTCAAAACAGTATACAATATATCATATCAGTATCAGAGTATTATAAAATTTTAAAGTTACATTGCTACAGTAGAAAGCCTATTTATTTTACGACAGGTTTCTAGTGCAGGATTTTATCGCTGCCAAATATCCCTATCCATGATGTAGTCGTTTATCTTATAATATGCTTTTGAAATGAGTGTCCGTTTTACGACAGATTTGAATTTAGAGTCAGTAAGTTCGGTAATGTGTTTTGGAATTTTATTGTAGAATTTTATACAATTTCCCAAGAACGACTCTGTGTGTTACTGGAGTTCGGTAAGTTCTCGGTTCTCCTCTATGCCATTATTTTGGGATCGGGATATCCGGACGCGGTATTTAAAGCTTTTATATAACATCCTGATGCATTGTGTTTTAAAATCACAAGATTTTTAATTCGTTCACAGCAATTCGACGATAACAAGTGCTACGCCTGCCCCGAATCCGACGTGTCTACGAATCTGATCCGGGGGCTAGACGTCCGTGTCCATAATTGGGAATGGATGAAAATTTTAGAAATGCCTGATAATTTTTTTGGTGATAGGAATAACCTTCCTTAGCACCAGAAAAAAGTTTTAGATTTTTCAGCTGCGTCAATTTTTTTTGAAAAATATAAACAGATTCATCTCAAAAATAATCAGGAATTTTTAAAATTTTCATCCATTCCTCATTAACGAACATCGTATAAGATGTTAAACTCGCGTGCGACTCTTTCACGCACCCCCTTCCATGAGGAGGTTCTCCGAGTGAAGTGACGCTCGTCTCCCGCAGGACCGCTGCCACCGCATCGGGCAGACGCGCGACGTGCACGTGTTCCGGCTGGTGACGCAGGCCACGGTGGAGGAGAACATCCTGCGCAAGGCCACCGAGAAGCGCCGCCTCGGCGCGCTGGCCATCGACGACGGCCACTTCACCACCTCGTACCTGCGCGAGGTCAGCCCGCAGCCCTCCCGCGTCCCCCCCGCCGGGGCCCTGTCCCACCTCACTAACGCGACCGTTGTTGTGCGCACAGGCTTCCATCAAGGAGCTGTTCGGCGCGGGCGCGGAGACGGCGGCCGGCGGCGACGTGGAGAGCGCGCTCGCCGCCGCCGAGGACGAGCAGGACGCGGCGGCGGCGCGGGCCGCGCGCGCCGAGCGGCAGGGCGAGCTCGCCGAGTTCGACGAGTCGCTGCCGCTGCACGACGCCGACCACCCGGAGACCAAGGACGAGCTCGCGCTGCTCATGGACCAGGTGAGGGCCGCGGCCGAGCGGGACGCGGCGGCGGCGTGTGCCGTCGGCGGCACCGCCGGCCCGCGTGGAGGCGTGCCGTCGGCGGCACCGCCGGCCCGCGTGGAGGCGTGCCGTCGGCGGCACCGCCGGCCCGCGTGGAGGTGTGCCGTCGGCGGCACCGCCGGCCCACGTGGAGGTGTGCCGTCGGCGGCACCGCCGGCCCACGTGGAGGTGTGCCGTCGGCGGCACCGCCGGCCCACGTGGAGGTGTGCCGTCGGCGGCACCGCCGGCCCGCGTGTTGGATTACTAGCTTTCAGTTATGGATAACCCAACCGAGAATTTTTACATTTCCAACGAAACTTACTCAGCTTATCTTTACTGAAACTAAGCGTATATTTCAGCTGACGCCGATAGAAAAATACGCGATGCGCTGCGTGGAGAGCAGCGAAGCGGGCTGCGAGGCGGAACGCGAGGCGCTGAGCGCCGTGCGGCGCTCGCTCGGCGACTGGGAGCGGCGCCGCCGCCGCGAGTCGCGCTCGCCCTCGCCCCCGCGCTCGCGCTCGCGCTCGCCCGCGCTCACGTACTCGCGCCGCGACGCCGACACCAAGGTGCGTGCCCGCCGCCGGCCCCGCGCGGCGCCCCCCGCGCCCCCGGCGGCGCCCCCCGCGAGGGCGGCGCCCCCCTCGCCGCCGCCCGAGCCCGACGAGCCGGCGGCGCGCGCCACGCGCTCGCGCGGCGGCGTGCACATCGACCTGTGGCGGCTGGACGCGCGGCGCGACAAGCGTCGCGCGCTGCGCAACGGCACGCTGGACGCGTGGCTCGCCGCGCCGCGCCCGCCCGCGCCCGCCCCCGACCCCGGACACGATAATAAATGATTTGATACGAGCCCGCGTTTTATATTCCTGACGTTCGCCGTTTTGGTGCCGCTCGACCTCGTCCGTGAATGCTTGAGTCGCGCCCCCGCACCCGAGTCACCAAAACCGCGACGTCAGGGATGCAACTCGCAAGCATTTACGGGCGGGCCGGGCGGGCCCCCCCACCCACCACCCCCCACCCCACGCCGACCCTTGCGACGCTCCCCCACTGATGCCGAGACGAGCCTTGTTGTTTGGAATTCCATTTTGAACGTCGCGTTCACTGTGGCATTACATTCATAAATAATCTATAAAGACCGGCACTAAATTGCATACCTAGTAACAGTATCGTTGGGAGAGCGTCGTTATTGTCTAGTAAACGGAGCGAGCGTGGACGAGCACCTGCCGCTCGGAGCCTGCGCCGGTCGCTCGGAGCGGGGCTCTCCGGCGCGGCGCGGCCACGACGCGGCCACGACGCGGCCACGACGCGGCCACGACGCGGCCACGACGGCGCGACAGCGAGCGCAGTGAGCGACGGCAATGCCAATTATTCCCAACCGCGGTCGCCGCCGCCGCCGCGTCGTGGCCGGGTATTATGATTTAGTTTCTTAAATCTGAGAAAGGTACCGGAGGCTACCGATGAACTCTGCCGTGTCCGAGTGCCGCTGCGTCGCGCGGGAACGGGAACGGGAAGGGAGGCGGCGTGAGGTAAGGCGCGGCGGCACACGGAGCGCGCGCTCCAAACACCGGAAAACCCTTTCCAGGCCTATCGACTTACCGAACCGACCTGTCGAACCTTATGAATCTTATGATCGGGTTACCCTATTGTTATGCTAAGCATATAGGAAGTGGTAATCATATATTAACTTCAAACCTTATTGGGATAGGATTTTCATCGAATTATAGTAACCTTATCACACTTGCTCGTCAATGACGTTATTACTTGCGAACGTACAGAACAGTTATAGCCGTTTTACGTCCCACGGGCTGTTAAGTTTAGTTTAAAAAAATATAAACCTCTGATTGGATTAAACAAATCTTATTATTGGAAAAAAAAAACTAGTTGGCCAAGTCGCCCCGCCCCGCAAGAATACTGTTCTGTGATTGGTTGAAATATTGAAGCTGCGCGCTCCACTAGCACTGATCTGGAAGTGAAGTTGTCAATTTTTGATTGGTGCTGCTGTATGAAACTTAGATTATTCTGTTTTTTGTAGTTATTTATTTCCTCGCAAATGTGATGAAAAACATTGTGTATAACACGGGCGTAAGAATATTGCAAACTCGAGTCATCAGAAGCTTTCCACCTTCGGCGTCGGGCTTCTGATAGACTCTCGTTAGCAATATTCCACTTACGCCCCTCGTTAAACAATGTACTATTAAAGAATTTGAACACGTTATACTCGTATTCTTAGGTATTACGTTAGACTCTAAACTGCAGTGGGGTTCCCACATAACTGCGATAGGAAGTAGGTTGAGCTCCGCTGCTTTTGCAGTCAGGAGAATAAGGCAGCTTACCAATGTAGCAACGGCACGGTTAGTTTACTTCGCTTACTTTAACAGTATAATTACTTATGGTCTTATTTTATGGGGATCAGCGGCAGATATCGAGACTGTATTTGTTTTACAAAAAAGGGCTGTTAGAGCAGTTTATAACGCGTGAGTCATTAAGAGAATTTTTCAAGGAAACAGATATTCTAACACTGCCGTCGCTATACGTATTTGAAATAATAATGTATGTTAGGAAGAATTTATACAACTACCCAACAAACACTGATAGGCCCAAGGTTACCAGAAGCGCAGGGAAGCTCAAAACAACTTTTTACAGGCTAGTAAAAGCGAAAAAGTCGTTCTTGGGAAATTGTATAAAATTCTACAATAAAATTCCAAAACACATTACCGAACTTACTGACTCTAAATTCAAATCTGTCGTAAAACGGACACTCATTTCAAAAGCATATTATAAGATAAACGACTACATCATGGATAGGGATATTTGGCAGCGATAAAATCCTGCACTAGAAATCTGTCGTAAAATAAATAGGTTTTCTACTGTAGCAATGTCATTTTAAAATTTTATAATCGTTCGTATTTCGTGTGTAACTTGTCCCTCAAAATTTGCAACTCAATTTAGGAGCAAATATTTTTAACCAATTGAGCGGAAAATTTTGGGTAAGGTAACCGTCCGAGTGCTCGACGCTGTACTAGTATATGGCATGGGCATTGGGCACTCTATTTCAAAGTGACATGACTTAAATTCGAATGAAGCAAAATCCTCTTAGTTCGAATTTAACCCATATTGCTTTGATATAGAGTGCCCATGCCATATACTAGTACAGCGTCGAGCACTTGGACGTTTACCTTATACTTCGGAAAACAATTTAATATTATGATACCGTCGAGCTGATCTGATGATGGAGACAGAAGGTGGCCATGGGAATTCAGTATTTAACCGACGTAACCCCATTGAGTTTGGGCTTGTTAGAATCGTCTCAATGAGTAGTTGACGACGGTATACAAAAAAGTACAGTCGGCAATAAAAGCTTGAGCCGGAGCCGGAGCCGGAGCCGGATACGGAGTTTAATTTTTAGGGTTCCGTACATCAAAAGGAAAAAAACGGAACCCGAATTTTATAATTTGCTCCGAAACTACTGGACCGATCGAGTTGAAATTTGGTAAACATATATGTAAATTGGTGACCCAAAGATAGAAAGAAGAGGAGGCCACTTTTGAGGGGTAAACTGGAATATTTAAAAAAAAGTTTCGTAAACTGTATTGTGTGATATATTAAATGAAAGCGGTTGTTGTAAGCATCTCAGATATATATATATATATATTTTAAATTTTAGCAAAAATAGATTTGAAGTAATTGAGGCCTAAAGATTACAGGAAAACCTATAAGAAGTTTGAGTATTCAAAGTAGGTAACGGGAAAATTCTCAATATTTTACGGAACCCTCACCACCCGAGTTGAACTCGCACTTGTCCGGTTTTTTTTATTTTATTTAACGGAGTGGGGCCGAAGGTTTACCGGAGGCGGACCCGGAGCCGAGTACCTTTTGAGTGGAAGGTTGATGTGTCGAGGCGAGTTTAACTGGACACGTCAAAACTTGTAGGCGTGCGCCGCGCTGCCGCGGCCAGTGCAGTACCTTCAGCTCCGGTGTAACTTCGGTAAAAAAATAACGGAGGCGGAGGCGGAGGTGTGAAATAACAAATAGCGAAGGCGGATCCGAAGGTGTACAACCAAACGGAAGTTCCGTCTTAACCTTTTGACAGCGAGGGTGCAAAACAAAACGGTGCCTAACTGAGGCCAGAACAAAAACAATAGCCAGACAAAATATGAATAAAATG
Source organism: Epinotia nisella (assembly GCA_932294315.1). Lineage (NCBI taxonomy): Eukaryota > Metazoa > Arthropoda > Insecta > Lepidoptera > Tortricidae > Epinotia > Epinotia nisella. Next base: position 23,828,393 of record OW028679.1, read on the forward strand.
AAACTTCTGATAAATATTGTCATGTCAAAATTAATGTACGTATCATGCATTGTAAAAAAATGGGCCAAGTTACTTGTAACGCTTTTTACATAAAATTAACGAAAAAGCGCAAAGCGCACGCGCGGCTACAGTGGCACGAGTTTGCGTCCGCGCCCGCAGCCGTCTTTAGCTCTCAAAAGGTTCACGGACGCGGAGGCGAAACTCCGTAAAATCACTAATTTGTGTAATTAAAATACTGTTCAAAATTCCATTCCTACAATTGAGAGTAATAAAAATGGTAACATTAGTTTTAAAATTCCAAACAAATCAACTCGTCAGCATTATTTATTAAAGAAAGTTTATAGTACGAGTGGTGAGATTTTTGGGGAAACGTAAGTATATACCCCCATATTGGTAAGGTTGGTTAAGCATCTGTAATTGTTTAGTCCCATACAAGTAGTCAATAAAACACGTCCATAATGATGTGATTAATATCCGTATTTGTCTCTTCCGAGATATCATAGGAAGACATAATTTCAGGTTTTTTGAGAATTCAATTAAAAGGGATTCCTCCCTTTTAGTAGTTTGGTGACAAAGTCTCTGAAAATCGACATGGGTGTCGTTTTTATGGTTTATCGGGTCGCTGATTCTGATTACGAAAACAACAACGATTTTAAAATCCAACATGGCGGACATGAAATACCATCTCCCCTGTTCGGATTCGATGGGGTTGAAATGTGTAAATATCAATAATGTATGGTGTTTTCGACGTTCATTACTAAATTGGCATCGATTTTAAAATTTAATTTTGTGGACATGAAATTTTTTGAAAATATTTGTGCCAAAATTCAATTGGAACATCCGGGTCAAACTGAGATTATCGTTTTTTGTTGACGGTTAAACGGCGAAGCTGCGGGTAAAAGTTAGTTGGATATAAAATATTTTTCATCCGTGTAGGTCCTGCCTCATTCGTACCTCTGAGTATATCGCGCCAACACGCATGAAGGATTATAGTTATTATGTGAGTTACTGACCCGTGTTCCCCTGCAGGTGTGGCTGAGCGGAGCCCGCGGCGCGCGCGCGGAACGCATGCCGGTGAGTACGCGCGGGGGGTGGGGGCGGGGGGAGGGGGAGGGGGACCGACTCCCGCGAGATCGGACCGCTTTGACGAGCCCATTTTGACCGGTCGCAGATCTGGTGTCCGCCGTCGCCGCCCGCCAGCGACGGCGACGGCGAGCTGTACCGGCCGGCGTGGGCGCGCGCGCTGTACCGCGCCGGCGCCGCGCCCGACCACGCGCTGCCGCCGCTGCCGCGCGCGCGCGCGCCCCGCGCGCCCGCGCCCGCCGCGCACGCGCGCGCGCCGCGCCCGCCGCGCGCGCCGCCCTCGCTGTTCGAGCGCGCCGGCGCCGGCGCGCGCGCGCGCGTGCGGCCGCGCGCGCCGCCCGACAAGCACAAGGACGCGCCCGCGCCCGACTGGGCGCCCGCCGAGGACGCGGCGCTGCGCCGCGCGCTGCGCCTGCAGCGCCTGCCGCCCGACGCGCCGCCCGCGCGCGCGCCCAACTGGGAGTGGGCCGCCGAGCTGGTCGCCGACGTGGCCCGCGCCTACCGCGCGCCGCGCGCCTGCCGCGACCGCCACGAGCGCCTCGCCGCGCCCGACGACCGCGAGCGCGAGCGCGAGCGCGAGCGCGACCGCGACCGCGACCGCGACCGCGACCGCCAGCGCCGCAAGCAGCGCAAGCCGGGCGCGCGCCGCCGCGCCGACGACGACGCGCCGCGGCCGCCGCTCGCGCGGCTCGACGCCATGCGCGAGGCCGTCGAGCGCCGCCGCGCCGCGCCCAAGCGCCGCCTCGACGACGCGCAGCAGCACAACCCGAAGCACGCGCAGCTGCTCGCCGACCACGGGCTCGACTACGAGCGCCCGCCCACGCCCATGGAGGTGGCCTCGCGCCGCGCCGACCGCATCGCCAAGGAGAAGTCCAAGGCGGCCGGCGCCGGCCCGAGCGGCGCCGCGCCCGCGCCCGCGTCCGCGTCCGCCTCCGTCCCCGCGCCCGCCCCCGCCCCCGCCGCGCCTGCGCGCGTGGTGGTGGCGGCGCACGCGGCGGCCGGCAAGGCGGAGGCGGCGCGGCGCGCGCGCGCGGCCGCGGTGGCGGGCGCGGTGGCGGGCGCGGCCGGCGCCGCGCAGCCGCAGCAGCTGCTGTACCGGCACCAGCCGCTGCAGGCGCGACACCATCTCAAGATTCTTCACCACGCCACCGTTCAACCTGCACAGGTTCGTATTTATACCTCACCTAATTGATGGAAATACTTTATTTTTGTATGCCTTTGTTAGCCTGATTGTCGACTCATTTTCTAAATTAGGAGTACAACATTATTAAACTTTCTTATAGAACTCAAGGATCTATTTTAGGGCCATTCCTGTTCCTTGTTTATGTAAATGATCTACCATATATGGTAAGCCGAAGATCAGGCATTGTCATGTTCGCCAATGACACCTCGTTACTGTTCAAGGTTAATAGGAAAGATACTGAACTCATTGAACCAAATAACACCCTGTCCATGATATCTGACTGGTTTGCTGCCAATAACTTAGTGTTGAATCCGAAAAAAACGAAATGTATAAAATTCACACTAGCGAACTCAAATGTAAACTTAGCCTCAAATATTAAACTTAATGGTGAAACCATAGAATTTGTAAAGTCAACTGTATTCTTAGGTATTACGTTAGACTCTAAACTGCAGTGGGGTTCCCACATAACTGCGATAGGAAGTAGGTTGAGCTCCGCTGCTTTTGCAGTCAGGAGAATAAGGCAGCTTACCAATGTAGCAACGGCACGGTTAGTTTACTTCGCTTACTTTAACAGTATAATTACTTATGGTCTTATTTTATGGGGATCAGCGGCAGATATTGAGACTGTATTTATTTTACAAAAAAGGGCTGTTAGAGCAATTTATAACCTCGGGTCGCGTGAGTCATTAAGAGAATTTTTCAAGGAAACAGATATTCTAACACTGCCGTCGCTATACGTATTTGAAATAATAATGTATGTTAGGAAGAATTTATACAACTACCCAACAAACACTGATAGGCCCAAGGTTACCAGAAGCGCAGGGAAGCTCAAAACAACTTTTTACAGGCTAGTAAAAGCGAAAAAGTCGTTCTTGGGAAATTGTATAAAATTCTACAATAAAATTCCAAAACACATTACCGAACTTACTGACTCTAAATTCAAATCTGTCGTAAAACGGACACTCATTTCAAAAGCATACTATAAGATAAACGACTACATCATGGATAGGGATATTTGGCAGCGATAAAATCCTGCACTAGAAACCTGTCGTAAAATAAATAGGCTTTCTACTGTAGCAATGTAATTTTAAAATTTTATAATACTCTGATACTGATATGATATATTGTATACTGTTTTGAAAAAATGACACCTCGCCGAGTTTATTACGCCGGTTCTTCTCGAGGCAGAGGTTTACTTTCCGAACCGGTGGTAGTTTATCGACATTCATAGGTGCATGTAATATGCCTAAATTGAAGAATAAATCACTTTGACTTTGACTTTATACGTGTAATTGCCGTTGCTAGTTTGAGTTTCAAAAGTAACTATACAAATATCCATTTAATTGTGGCTTCGGTTGACCACGACCGCTTCGTCACACGAGCTCAGTCGCTCGGTCTCGCGTCGCGCCGCGCCCGGTTCGGGCCCGCGAGTTAGACTGAGTACGTCGCCAGACTTGCCTGTCTTTTTTAAATTTGAATTCAGTGCACTGTGTGGTTGCAGGGCTCCGCCGCGGGCGCGCCGCTGGCGGGCGCGGGCGGCGACGGCGCGCTGCGCACGCTGCAGCTGCAGCAGCTGGCGCTGCGGCGCGGCGCGCTGCCCCCGGCCGCGGCCGCCACCGCCACCGCCACCGCGCCGGCGCCCGCGCGGCTGGTGGCGCGCGCCGCGGTGGCGCACGCGGCCGCGCCCGCGCCCGCGCCGCCGCACCCGCACCCGCCCGCGCCGGACCACTGACCGAACTATCCATTAATAAATGTGACTCAAATTATTTCATGCTTTTATTTTACCTACCTCGGTCACCCGCCTCCCGATAATCAACGTCAAGCCTAAAACGGGTGAAGTACGGCCAAGTCATAACAATTATATAAAAAATATTACAGGCATTAAAAAAAAATGGACAGTGGACAGCCTGTATTGATGTTTTCAGTAATACGTCTGGGCCATTTTACGGAAAGTTGTACACTCGACTTTTTTCTCATTTTGAAAAACAGCATCGAAAGCGCTCTCGAACCTAATAGGAAAAAACCGGCCAAGTGCGTGTCGGACCACGCACAACGTAGGGTTCCGCGCCTATTAAAAAGGTCGTATCGTCACAAAAATCTTACGGCCCTTACGTCCTTTTCTTTAGGAAAGGCAGGTTTTCAGCAATATCTCGAAAACCGTTCATCGGATCTTGTTCAAAACAATTTTCTGTGAAAGAATTTAATAAGCATGTCCATGATTTTTTTTTCATATTTTTAAAATACACCGTTCAAAAATTAGAGGGGGACAGAATTTTAGTGACTTTCGGGGCGATTATCTCCGACTATTCACTTAATCATAACAATTGCTGAGAAACCTTACACATAGGGGTCGTGGAGCAAGAAGACCAAAAGCGAATAAGATGGTCAAACTGAACAACTTTTCCCATTGGACCAACCACGAAATCGCAAAAAAATAAGAACCAATTAAACTGCTGCTTAGCTTGCTGTATGTAACAGACATACTTAGTTTATGTAGGTAAATAGGTAGATAGTGTAGTACCTACTTATTAGGTAGGTACCTTAGCTGAATCAGAATTCCATATTAAATAAGTAAAATATTGGTATCGTATTACATTACATCTACATTACAATGTTAGGTTAAGTTAAGTTAGGTTAGGTTGGTTTTTTTTCATTTGATTATATTAGGTTAGATTATATTTCTGAATATATTAGTTTGTATTCAGTTTACAATCCAATATTATAGTACTATCGTACTAGTATGTATGTACATTTGTACGTAACGTGTTGATGAAACGACCCGATCGATAATCAAATTATTTATTTGTCATATAACAACAGCGACCTCTATCTTTGTAGCGGTGAACTAGCTGCGTGCAGCCACCAAGCAACGTGCCTAAACGTAGGTAAACCTACCTAGTGGTTATACCAGAACACAATAGATGGCGCTTAACTTAATGTACTTACATTCTTAATTAAATAAATAACTATTATGTTATTTTAATCCCAAGAGTAGGTTAATTAGGGCATATAGAAAAAGAGGTGTCCTGTCTTTTAAAAAAAAAACATTTTGCAAATTTAGATAGGTGCCTACACTTAACAACCAACAATTAGCAAAATGTTGTTTTACAACTCAACTTTCTACAAATGACTCATTTGACCAAATAATCAATACCTAGGCAAATTTACAAAATTTATGTAAATTTACCTGTAAAATCATGAAAGCAGTTACAAAACAATTGAAACGTAACACAAATAGTAATTTTATTAAACAGAGTAGCAACAGAACTAAGGCTACATGGCAAATTATAAAGCAAAATACAACACAAGTAAATAAGATAAAAGGTACAATAAAATCTATTAAAAAAGATGACATTGATATTAAAAATCCATTAGACATTTCGAATACTATGAATGACTTCTTCATTAACCTAAACAATGCACATACCGTGAGTGACACGCATGCCAGGCATGTAACACAACCCACCTTGAATAGTATATTTATGTCCCCAGTTACCGTCCATGAAATAATAAATATAGTCAGAGTTAAAAAACAAGAAAAGTACTGGATTCAACGAAATACCTTTAAAAGTGATAAAATCAAGCATTGAGTAGGTATATAGCGGAACCATTGGCTCATATTATCAACCTAACATTAGAAAGTGGTATTTTTCCTGACGAATTAAAAAAGGCATTAATCAAGCCTCTACTTACATAAAAAAGGTTCCAGGCAGGACATAACTAATTATAGACCAAATGCATTGTTGCCAAATTTTTCTAAAATATTTGAAAAGGTGATATTAAATCGCTTTACATCGTTTTTTAATAAAAACAACACATTAAACGCAAATCAATTTGGGTTCCAAAAAGGGAAAAATACTTCACTAGCTATATTTAAAATTTTGCAGCAAATATGGACAGACATACATAAAAAAAGGTAACCATTGGATTGTTTATAGATTTATCTAAGGCATTCGACTGCGTTTCTCATAAAATGCTTTTAGAGAAGCTTGAGCATGTTGGAATTCGTGGCATTCCCTTGAAATTAATTGAATCTTACCTTACAAATAGAATCCAAGCTACAACTCTAGCCTCATATGACAAGATTACAAAACAGTCACAAATATACAGTCAAGCTATGAAAAAAATCTTCAAGGCGTACCCCAAGGAAGTGTGCTGGGACCACTATTGTTTTTGGTATACGTAAACGAATTTCCTCTAGTGATTAACCACATGTGTGTGATGTTTGCGGATGATGCCACTGTACGAGTATTTGTAAGTGAGGACAATGACATTGATATCACTAATGTATTATATACCACCTTAACAACTGTTACTGATTGGTTGTCATCCTTAAAATGATGTGTATAACAAATGATATTGAAACAGAGGTCAAGAAAGAATATCAGACTGTGGACCTCACGGGGGAAGTTGAGGGGAGGATTATTAACTTAAACACTATAAAGTTCAAGTTTTTCAAAGAACAACACAGGAACAGGGACTTGGTGGCAAAACCGACTCGGATCGCGGGTAGGTTAGAAGACGGAAGCGTCGAAGACGCTTTCGTCTTCGAGGTTATTTTTTTAATAAAAGAGCGAAAACACTTATTTGCAAAAAAATATTGTCATTTTGCATCACAAACATTGTGTGTACGTACATACATACATACATACATACATAAATACATACATAGGTACGCTCGAAAAACATAACCCTCCTTTCCTTCGGCAGTCGGGTAAAAAAATATTCTTAGTAAAGCTTACACTTGGTTTGTCTTAAACTAATTAGGTACCTACATAAAACTTACTTACTTACTTATTAGGTAGGTGTGTAATAGGTACATGCAGAATCGTGCATGTGTAAATAGATAATAGATAAGAACAACACTCAACAGGGGCGGTCCGATTCTTATCGCTTTTTAATAAAAGCGATAATCGTTATTTCTGATGAGGTCGTAAACGGCCGGCCGTCATGCTATTGTCTATTGTTATTGTTGCCTTGAACACGTGCATCACTTCACTAGGTACTTAGAGTACTAGGCATTCCATTCATAAATCAGACGGCTTAATACGTACCCACAATAGGTATATAAGTAAGCGGCAATAAATGCCAATTAATTAACATGTGGTTTTAATTTACCCACCTCATTTCCGCTTCGCGTTTAGATGTGGCAGGTTTTTTTTGTTTTTTTACCCAACCCACCCTCCCAGTGTCACTGGGTATAGCTAGGTCACCACTGGAAAAATCTTAACAGCGCGTTCCAGAATGCATTTTTGAGTGATAAGCGCCATCTCTTGGATTATTGGAACACTTTTTAGTAATTTTTCGTTTAAATATAGTAGTTATGTACCTACTATGTACTAACTTGGCATATCGCATTTTTTCACCAAGCTCTACCCGTGGTTTCTTTCGCTTGGTGTGAAAACCCCCACATTTGTATAGTGGCCATACAATTTTACTGAATTTTGTCCAAATTCGTAAAAAAAAAATTATTTCTTACAGATTTCATTAAAACCATACTTTAGTATGGCAACTCAAAAATGAGGTCCGTTTTTCGATAGCTAGCACCGTTTCGGGTAGAAATGGCTATTTGTGCTATTTTGGTTTTGAAATCTTTAAAAATAAAGTAGGTTATAGGTAGTCACATCGGTAGATTTTGTTAAAATTTGGCACAACGCTCTCTTTTTGCACCCCCTTTGTGTGGTCTTTTTGTCTTGGGGTCAAATCGCCCTAGTTTAGGTACCTCCCATACATTTTTTTTTAATTTACACAGTTTTTCATTTTTCATGGAAAAACTGTACATCTCACGGGGCCGAGACCCCCCACTTTGCATAATCATTTTTAAATACGCACCGATTGGTATTTTTTTTATCACCCTAAGTGCGTAAACAAAACTTTTACACCCGGGTCAGGTTGAAGAATGGGTTCGGTTTTTGTCTAATTTTGATGAAAAAAAAAATGTTTTCACATATTTTATCAAAAACACCATACCTACTAACGTAGTATGGTGGTGGTCAAAAATGATGTCCGTTTTTCGATATCTCTTACCGTTTCCGAGATAAAAATATACCAAATATAATGCAATTACAAAATATTATTAGGCTTATATAAAGCGCGCGCGCCGGTGCGACGGCGTGGCGTCGCGTCGACCCGCTCGTTATTCAACAAAATATTATATTTTATTTTGCCATATGCGTATATTCTATATGCGATTTAAAACCATTTTTATGTTGTTCACACTTGCGCCTATATGTATATTCTATAAGTACCTACATAATACATTTCTTTGTACTGTTGATTGCCTGTCATTCAGCATCCTGCAGCATCTACTTAATTATTAGTCACATCCATAGAAGATAAGGTTAGGGCATGTAAGAAAAAGGGAGGGGGGGGGGGGGAGAAGGATAGGGGGGGGGGAAAAAAAAACTAATCGTAACCATTGTATTTTTGGTAAGTGGGTTAGGTTATGGTTATCTTGTGTCCCTTAGAGCGGAAATAGGCACCCCGCGAAGCGGGGTGACGTCGACACGCTGGCGGTTTATTTTTTATTTCAAAAAGTATCTCTATTATGGCGTTGATACTGTTGATACTCTCGTGCAGGAAAATTATTGTAATTCCGCGTCAAATGGTATTTTTTTTTGGACTTTCTAGGTCAATAAACAAACATTTTAAACCCGGGTTAGATTATTTTTAATTTTTTTTTGTCCAATTTTGACAAAAAAAAATGTTTTTAAGTTATATCTAATCTATATAGATTAGATATAACTATACTACTCATGTAGTATAAACGTCCAAAAATGAAGTCCATTTTGCTCTAGCTCTTACGGTTTCGGAGATAAAAAATGTAAAGGGGCGTTGGGGCGGAAAAGTTCTCTAGGTTAAGTTAGTAACGGGTGTTATAGGGTTGAATTGTCGTTAGATCTTGATGAAATTTGGCACATCGCGTTTTTTCAGCACGCTCTACCCATCGTTTCTCACGTTTGGTGTGAAAACCCACCCATTTGGGTAGTGGCCATACAAAATTTTCGCAAATTTACAAAATTTTGTCCAAATTCAAAAAAAATATATTATTTCTTACAGATTTCATTAAAACCATACTTCGGTATGGCAACTCAAAAATGAGGTCCGTTTTTTCGATAGCTAGCACCGTTACGGGTAGAAATGGCTATTTGTGCTTTTTTTGGTTTTGAAGTAGGTATGTAGTACCTACTTATTAGGTAGGTACCTTAGCTGAGTCATAATTCCATATTAAATAAGTAAAATATTGGTACCGTATTACATTACATCACATCTACATTACATACAAAGTTAGGTTAGGTTAGGTTAGGTTAGGTTAGGTTAGGTTAGGTTAGGTTAGGTTAGGTTAGGTTAGGTTAGGTTAGGTTAGGTTAGGTTAGGTTAGGTTAGGTTAGGTTAGGTTAGGTTAGGTTAGGTTAGGTTAGGTTAGGTTAGGTTAGGTTAGGTTAGGTTAGGTTAGGTTAGGTTAGGTTAGGTTAGGTTAGGTTAGGTTAGGTTAGGTTAGGTTAGGTTAGGTTAGGTTAGGTTAGGTTAGGTTAGGTTAGGTTAGGTTAGGTTAGGTTAGGTTAGGTTAGGTTAGGTTAGGTTAGGTTAGGTTAGGTTAGGTTAGGTTAGGTTAGGTTAGGTTAGGTTAGGTTAGGTTAGGTTAGGTTAGGTTAGGTTAGGTTAGGTTAGGTTAGGTTAGGTTAGGTTAGGTTAGGTTAGGTTAGGTTAGGTTAGGTTAGGTTAGGTTAGGTTAGGTTAGGTTAGGTTAGGTTAGGTTAGGTTAGGTTAGGTTAGGTTAGGTTAGGTTAGGTTAGGTTAGGTTAGGTTAGGTTAGGTTAGGTTAGGTTAGGTTAGGTTAGGTTAGGTTAGGTTAGGTTAGGTTAGGTTAGGTTAGGTTAGGTTAGGTTAGGTTAGGTTAGGTTAGGTTAGGTTAGGTTAGGTTAGGTTAGGTTAGGTTAGGTTAGGTTAGGTTAGGTTAGGTTAGGTTAGGTTAGGTTAGGTTAGGTTAGGTTAGGTTAGGTTAGGTTAGGTTAGGTTAGGTTAGGTTAGGTTAGGTTAGGTTAGGTTAGGTTAGGTTAGGTTAGGTTAGGTTAGGTTAGGTTAGGTTAGGTTAGGTTAGGTTAGGTTAGGTTAGGTTAGGTTAGGTTAGGTTAGGTTAGGTTAGGTTAGGTTAGGTTAGGTTAGGTTAGGTTAGGTTAGGTTAGGTTAGGTTAGGTTAGGTTAGGTTAGGTTAGGTTAGGTTAGGTTAGGTTAGGTTAGGTTAGGTTAGGTTAGGTTAGGTTAGGTTAGGTTAGGTTAGGTTAGGTTAGGTTAGGTTAGGTTAGGTTAGGTTAGGTTAGGTTAGGTTAGGTTAGGTTAGGTTAGGTTAGGTTAGGTTAGGTTAGGTTAGGTTAGGTTAGGTTAGGTTAGGTTAGGTTAGGTTAGGTTAGGTTAGGTTAGGTTAGGTTAGGTTAGGTTAGGTTAGGTTAGGTTAGGTTAGGTTAGGTTAGGTTAGGTTAGGTTAGGTTAGGTTAGGTTAGGTTAGGTTAGGTTAGGTTAGGTTAGGTTAGGTTAGGTTAGGTTAGGTTAGGTTAGGTTAGGTTAGGTTAGGTTAGGTTAGGTTAGGTTAGGTTAGGTTAGGTTAGGTTAGGTTAGGTTAGGTTAGGTTAGGTTAGGTTAGGTTAGGTTAGGTTAGGTTAGGTTAGGTTAGGTTAGGTTAGGTTAGGTTAGGTTAGGTTAGGTTAGGTTAGGTTAGGTTAGGTTAGGTTAGGTTAGGTTAGGTTAGGTTAGGTTAGGTTAGGTTAGGTTAGGTTAGGTTAGGTTAGGTTAGGTTAGGTTAGGTTAGGTTAGGTTAGGTTAGGTTAGGTTAGGTTAGGTTAGGTTAGGTTAGGTTAGGTTAGGTTAGGTTAGGTTAGGTTAGGTTAGGTTAGGTTAGGTTAGGTTAGGTTAGGTTAGGTTAGGTTAGGTTAGGTTAGGTTAGGTTAGGTTAGGTTAGGTTAGGTTAGGTTAGGTTAGGTTAGGTTAGGTTAGGTTAGGTTAGGTTAGGTTAGGTTAGGTTAGGTTAGGTTAGGTTAGGTTAGGTTAGGTTAGGTTAGGTTAGGTTAGGTTAGGTTAGGTTAGGTTAGGTTAGGTTAGGTTAGGTTAGGTTAGGTTAGGTTAGGTTAGGTTAGGTTAGGTTAGGTTAGGTTAGGTTAGGTTAGGTTAGGTTAGGTTAGGTTAGGTTAGGTTAGGTTAGGTTAGGTTAGGTTAGGTTAGGTTAGGTTAGGTTAGGTTAGGTTAGGTTAGGTTAGGTTAGGTTAGGTTAGGTTAGGTTAGGTTAGGTTAGGTTAGGTTAGGTTAGGTTAGGTTAGGTTAGGTTAGGTTAGGTTAGGTTAGGTTAGGTTAGGTTAGGTTAGGTTAGGTTAGGTTAGGTTAGGTTAGGTTAGGTTAGGTTAGGTTAGGTTAGGTTAGGTTAGGTTAGGTTAGGTTAGGTTAGGTTAGGTTAGGTTAGGTTAGGTTAGGTTAGGTTAGGTTAGGTTAGGTTAGGTTAGGTTAGGTTAGGTTAGGTTAGGTTAGGTTAGGTTAGGTTAGGTTAGGTTAGGTTAGGTTAGGTTAGGTTAGGTTAGGTTAGGTTAGGTTAGGTTAGGTTAGGTTAGGTTAGGTTAGGTTAGGTTAGGTTAGGTTAGGTTAGGTTAGGTTAGGTTAGGTTAGGTTAGGTTAGGTTAGGTTAGGTTAGGTTAGGTTAGGTTAGGTTAGGTTAGGTTAGGTTAGGTTAGGTTAGGTTAGGTTAGGTTAGGTTAGGTTAGGTTAGGTTAGGTTAGGTTAGGTTAGGTTAGGTTAGGTTAGGTTAGGTTAGGTTAGGTTAGGTTAGGTTAGGTTAGGTTAGGTTAGGTTAGGTTAGGTTAGGTTAGGTTAGGTTAGGTTAGGTTAGGTTAGGTTAGGTTAGGTTAGGTTAGGTTAGGTTAGGTTAGGTTAGGTTAGGTTAGGTTAGGTTAGGTTAGGTTAGGTTAGGTTAGGTTAGGTTAGGTTAGGTTAGGTTAGGTTAGGTTAGGTTAGGTTAGGTTAGGTTAGGTTAGGTTAGGTTAGGTTAGGTTAGGTTAGGTTAGGTTAGGTTAGGTTAGGTTAGGTTAGGTTAGGTTAGGTTAGGTTAGGTTAGGTTAGGTTAGGTTAGGTTAGGTTAGGTTAGGTTAGGTTAGGTTAGGTTAGGTTAGGTTAGGTTAGGTTAGGTTAGGTTAGGTTAGGTTAGGTTAGGTTAGGTTAGGTTAGGTTAGGTTAGGTTAGGTTAGGTTAGGTTATAGGTAGTCACATCGGTAGATTTTGTTAAAATTTGGCACAACGCTCTCTTTTTGCACCCCCTTTGTGTGGTCTTTTTGTCTTGGGGTCAAATCGCCCTAGTTTAGGTACCTCCCATACATTTTTTTTTAATTTACACAGTTTTTCATTTTTCATGGAAAAACTGTACATCTCACGGGGCCGAGACCCCCCACTTTGCATAATCATTTTTAAATACGCACCGATTGGTATTTTTTTTATCACCCTAAGTGCGTAAACAAAACTTTTACACCCGGGTCAGGTTGAAGAATGGGTTCGGTTTTTGTCTAATTTTGATGAAAAAAAAAATGTTTTCACATATTTTATCAAAAACACCATACCTACTAACGTAGTATGGTGGTGGTCAAAAATGATGTCCGTTTTTCGATATCTCTTACCGTTTCCGAGATAAAAATATACCAAATATAATGCAATTACAAAATATTATTAGGCTTATATAAAGCGCGCGCGCCGGTGCGACGGCGTGGCGTCGCGTCGACCCGCTCGTTATTCAACAAAATATTATATTTTATTTTGCCATATGCGTATATTCTATATGCGATTTAAAACCATTTTTATGTTGTTCACACTTGCGCCTATATGTATATTCTATAAGTACCTACATAATACATTTCTTTGTACTGTTGATTGCCTGTCATTCAGCATCCTGCAGCATCTACTTAATTATTAGTCACATCCATAGAAGATAAGGTTAGGGCATGTAAGAAAAAGGGAGGGGGGGGGGGGGAGAAGGATAGGGGGGGGGGAAAAAAAAACTAATCGTAACCATTGTATTTTTGGTAAGTGGGTTAGGTTATGGTTATCTTGTGTCCCTTAGAGCGGAAATAGGCACCCCGCGAAGCGGGGTGACGTCGACACGCTGGCGGTTTATTTTTTATTTCAAAAAGTATCTCTATTATGGCGTTGATACTGTTGATACTCTCGTGCAGGAAAATTATTGTAATTCCGCGTCAAATGGTATTTTTTTTTGGACTTTCTAGGTCAATAAACAAACATTTTAAACCCGGGTTAGATTATTTTTAATTTTTTTTTGTCCAATTTTGACAAAAAAAAATGTTTTTAAGTTATATCTAATCTATATAGATTAGATATAACTATACTACTCATGTAGTATAAACGTCCAAAAATGAAGTCCATTTTGCTCTAGCTCTTACGGTTTCGGAGATAAAAAATGTAAAGGGGCGTTGGGGCGGAAAAGTTCTCTAGGTTAAGTTAGTAACGGGTGTTATAGGGTTGAATTGTCGTTAGATCTTGATGAAATTTGGCACATCGCGTTTTTTCAGCACGCTCTACCCATCGTTTCTCACGTTTGGTGTGAAAACCCACCCATTTGGGTAGTGGCCATACAAAATTTTCGCAAATTTACAAAATTTTGTCCAAATTCAAAAAAAATATATTATTTCTTACAGATTTCATTAAAACCATACTTCGGTATGGCAACTCAAAAATGAGGTCCGTTTTTTCGATAGCTAGCACCGTTACGGGTAGAAATGGCTATTTGTGCTTTTTTTGGTTTTGAAGTAGGTATGTAGTACCTACTTATTAGGTAGGTACCTTAGCTGAGTCATAATTCCATATTAAATAAGTAAAATATTGGTACCGTATTACATTACATCACATCTACATTACATACAAAGTTAGGTTAGGTTAGGTTAGGTTAGGTTAGGTTAGGTTAGGTTAGGTTAGGTTAGGTTAGGTTAGGTTAGGTTAGGTTAGGTTAGGTTAGGTTAGGTTAGGTTAGGTTAGGTTAGGTTAGGTTAGGTTAGGTTAGGTTAGGTTAGGTTAGGTTAGGTTAGGTTAGGTTAGGTTAGGTTAGGTTAGGTTAGGTTAGGTTAGGTTAGGTTAGGTTAGGTTAGGTTAGGTTAGGTTAGGTTAGGTTAGGTTAGGTTAGGTTTTTTTTTTTTTTTTTTTTTTTTTTTTTTTTTTTTTTTTTTTTTTTTTTTTTTTTTTTTTTTTTTTATTCCTGTTTTCTCCAACGTGATCGGAGTCTTTGTTCATCTTTTTTATTTTTACATACGTTTTCTTAGGTCTAACTTATTTCTATTGAAAAAGAACGGAGGCGCAATTTGGCGCTGAGGGCGCACATCGATAAATTACACTTTTGTTACATTACATCTAACATTATACATCTTCAAGTTTTTTAACATTTATTTTTAACATATATTAACAATATTTGTTATGCTGTTTTATTTTATATGCTTTTCATTGAATATTTTTTACAATATTATGACAGCATATTTTACTTATCTAGTTTTATTTCTTTTTATTACCTTATTAACTATGTTGACACAATATTTTAAGAACTGATCTCTATTTTTACTATTAATTATTTCTGGAAGATTTTTCTTGACAATTTGAACATTTATTATATTTTCCAAGTTGAATCGCTCTAACTCATATACTGGGCATTCTAGTATTAAGTGTGGGACAGTTTCGGCTACTTCAGGTGCACAAATACATGAAGGGTTCTCTTTGCACTTGAAGCGGTTCAAGTATTCCGAGAACCCACCATGCCCTGTCAACAATTGGGTTGTGACTCCGTTTGGCGTTATTTTTTGAATTGTTCTATATGCCTCAGCTGCGCTTGGGAAGAATAGCTTAGTTACTTTGGCAGTACTGCTCGATGCATACCTACAGCTCCACTCGTCAATCGTTGCCATTCGGATGCTTCGCTTGACGAATGATACTGGGCACGCATCATAATCGGGCTTCCTTTTGGAATTTGTGGCGGCTTCCTTGGCCAGTTGGTCGGCCCTCTCATTACCCTCCAGGCCCGCATGGGCTTTTATCCAAAACAGGGTAACAACTTTGTTTTGGAGAGATATAGATTTTATGTTATCTCTTGCTTCTACCGCTAGGGGATGGAGACAGCTGTGGTTTGTGACAGTTTGGAGAGCCGCCATCGAGTCACTATATATTCCAAAGGAGTTTTCTTTGTGCTTGAGTATTGCCCTGGTTGCTCTGCAAATTGCCAGGAGTTCGGCCTGGTAGACGGTGCAATACGCTGGAAGAGCAAGCTTGTGGGCTTTGGTCTCTACTTCGCTATTCCATATAGATAGGGCGGCTCCGACTCTGCCCTCAATTTTGCTCCCGTCCGTAAATATACGGACGTCGTGGTCGCTGTGTTGGTCCACCAGGTCTTGGTCAGTCAGTCTTTTAAATTCCAGATGAATGCGCTCAGCAGGGTGAGGGGCCTCGATGGCTGGTGCCATTCGCTCGACCTCCCTGCCCCCCAGCACTGCCATGGGCTTTCCCTTTTTTGCCTCGTAAAGCGAGGCCGCCTCTCGAACTCGGAGGTCTAGAGGAAGTAGCCCGGCCAGTACCAGAGCAGAGTGCAGGGATACCGTGCGGTAGGCTTTGCAAATTTTTTGAGCTATACCTCTTTGCACAACTTCAAATTGTTTGATGACCATTTGTTTATTCGCCGCTGGTGCCCAGGCACTCGCAGCGTACAGCAGTATGGGCTCTATTGTAGCAACATATATTGTTTTTATTATTTCTGGGTTGAGCCCCCAGCTTACTTTGGCTGCCCTTGAAAGTCTCCTGAATATGCCGGTCGCTTTCCTGCTGATGTTAGAAACGTGTGCGTTAAATGTAAGCTTGTGGTCAATTGTGACTCCCAAGAGCTTTATTTCTTTAGCAATGGCGATATCCACTCCCCTCATAGTCAGGTTAGGTTAGGTTAGGTTAGGTTAGGTTAGGTTAGGTTAGGTTAGGTTAGGTTAGGTTAGGTTAGGTTAGGTTAGGTTAGGTTAGGTTAGGTTAGGTTAGGTTAGGTTAGGTTAGGTTAGGTTAGGTTAGGTTAGGTTAGGTTAGGTTAGGTTAGGTTAGGTTAGGTTAGGTTAGGTTAGGTTAGGTTAGGTTAGGTTAGGTTAGGTTAGGTTAGGTTAGGTTAGGTTAGGTTAGGTTAGGTTAGGTTAGGTTAGGTTAGGTTAGGTTAGGTTAGGTTAGGTTAGGTTAGGTTAGGTTAGGTTAGGTTAGGTTAGGTTAGGTTAGGTTAGGTTAGGTTAGGTTAGGTTAGGTTAGGTTAGGTTAGGTTAGGTTAGGTTAGGTTAGGTTAGGTTAGGTTAGGTTAGGTTAGGTTAGGTTAGGTTAGGTTAGGTTAGGTTAGGTTAGGTTAGGTTAGGTTAGGTTAGGTTAGGTTAGGTTAGGTTAGGTTAGGTTAGGTTAGGTTAGGTTAGGTTAGGTTAGGTTAGGTTAGGTTAGGTTAGGTTAGGTTAGGTTAGGTTAGGTTAGGTTAGGTTAGGTTAGGTTAGGTTAGGTTAGGTTAGGTTAGGTTAGGTTAGGTTAGGTTAGGTTAGGTTAGGTTAGGTTAGGTTAGGTTAGGTTAGGTTAGGTTAGGTTAGGTTAGGTTAGGTTAGGTTAGGTTAGGTTAGGTTAGGTTAGGTTAGGTTAGGTTAGGTTAGGTTAGGTTAGGTTAGGTTAGGTTAGGTTAGGTTAGGTTAGGTTAGGTTAGGTTAGGTTAGGTTAGGTTAGGTTAGGTTAGGTTAGGTTAGGTTAGGTTAGGTTAGGTTAGGTTAGGTTAGGTTAGGTTAGGTTAGGTTAGGTTAGGTTAGGTTAGGTTAGGTTAGGTTAGGTTAGGTTAGGTTAGGTTAGGTTAGGTTAGGTTAGGTTAGGTTAGGTTAGGTTAGGTTAGGTTAGGTTAGGTTAGGTTAGGTTAGGTTAGGTTAGGTTAGGTTAGGTTAGGTTAGGTTAGGTTAGGTTAGGTTAGGTTAGGTTAGGTTAGGTTAGGTTAGGTTAGGTTAGGTTAGGTTAGGTTAGGTTAGGTTAGGTTAGGTTAGGTTAGGTTAGGTTAGGTTAGGTTAGGTTAGGTTAGGTTAGGTTAGGTTAGGTTAGGTTAGGTTAGGTTAGGTTAGGTTAGGTTAGGTTAGGTTAGGTTAGGTTAGGTTAGGTTAGGTTAGGTTAGGTTAGGTTAGGTTAGGTTAGGTTAGGTTAGGTTAGGTTAGGTTAGGTTAGGTTAGGTTAGGTTAGGTTAGGTTAGGTTAGGTTAGGTTAGGTTAGGTTAGGTTAGGTTAGGTTAGGTTAGGTTAGGTTAGGTTAGGTTAGGTTAGGTTAGGTTAGGTTAGGTTAGGTTAGGTTAGGTTAGGTTAGGTTAGGTTAGGTTAGGTTAGGTTAGGTTAGGTTAGGTTAGGTTAGGTTAGGTTAGGTTAGGTTAGGTTAGGTTAGGTTAGGTTAGGTTAGGTTAGGTTAGGTTAGGTTAGGTTAGGTTAGGTTAGGTTAGGTTAGGTTAGGTTAGGTTAGGTTAGGTTAGGTTAGGTTAGGTTAGGTTAGGTTAGGTTAGGTTAGGTTAGGTTAGGTTAGGTTAGGTTAGGTTAGGTTAGGTTAGGTTAGGTTAGGTTAGGTTAGGTTAGGTTAGGTTAGGTTAGGTTAGGTTAGGTTAGGTTAGGTTAGGTTAGGTTAGGTTAGGTTAGGTTAGGTTAGGTTAGGTTAGGTTAGGTTAGGTTAGGTTAGGTTAGGTTAGGTTAGGTTAGGTTAGGTTAGGTTAGGTTAGGTTAGGTTAGGTTAGGTTAGGTTAGGTTAGGTTAGGTTAGGTTAGGTTAGGTTAGGTTAGGTTAGGTTAGGTTAGGTTAGGTTAGGTTAGGTTAGGTTAGGTTAGGTTAGGTTAGGTTAGGTTAGGTTAGGTTAGGTTAGGTTAGGTTAGGTTAGGTTAGGTTAGGTTAGGTTAGGTTAGGTTAGGTTAGGTTAGGTTAGGTTAGGTTAGGTTAGGTTAGGTTAGGTTAGGTTAGGTTAGGTTAGGTTAGGTTAGGTTAGGTTAGGTTAGGTTAGGTTAGGTTAGGTTAGGTTAGGTTAGGTTAGGTTAGGTTAGGTTAGGTTAGGTTAGGTTAGGTTAGGTTAGGTTAGGTTAGGTTAGGTTAGGTTAGGTTAGGTTAGGTTAGGTTAGGTTAGGTTAGGTTAGGTTAGGTTAGGTTAGGTTAGGTTAGGTTAGGTTAGGTTAGGTTAGGTTAGGTTAGGTTAGGTTAGGTTAGGTTAGGTTAGGTTAGGTTAGGTTAGGTTAGGTTAGGTTAGGTTAGGTTAGGTTAGGTTAGGTTAGGTTAGGTTAGGTTAGGTTAGGTTAGGTTAGGTTAGGTTAGGTTAGGTTAGGTTAGGTTAGGTTAGGTTAGGTTAGGTTAGGTTAGGTTAGGTTAGGTTAGGTTAGGTTAGGTTAGGTTAGGTTAGGTTAGGTTAGGTTAGGTTAGGTTAGGTTAGGTTAGGTTAGGTTAGGTTAGGTTAGGTTAGGTTAGGTTAGGTTAGGTTAGGTTAGGTTAGGTTAGGTTAGGTTAGGTTAGGTTAGGTTAGGTTAGGTTAGGTTAGGTTAGGTTAGGTTAGGTTAGGTTAGGTTAGGTTAGGTTAGGTTAGGTTAGGTTAGGTTAGGTTAGGTTAGGTTAGGTTAGGTTAGGTTAGGTTAGGTTAGGTTAGGTTAGGTTAGGTTAGGTTAGGTTAGGTTAGGTTAGGTTAGGTTAGGTTAGGTTAGGTTAGGTTAGGTTAGGTTAGGTTAGGTTAGGTTAGGTTAGGTTAGGTTAGGTTAGGTTAGGTTAGGTTAGGTTAGGTTAGGTTAGGTTAGGTTAGGTTAGGTTAGGTTAGGTTAGGTTAGGTTAGGTTATAGGTAGTCACATCGGTAGATTTTGTTAAAATTTTGCACAAGGCTCTCTTTTTGCACCCCCTTTGTGTGGTCTTTTTGTCTTGGGGTCAAATCGCCCTAGTTTAGGTACCTCCCATACATTTTTTTTTAAATTATACAGTTTTTCATTTTTCATGAAAAAACTGTACATCTCACGGGGCCGAGACCCCCCATTTTGCATGTTCATTTTTAAATACGCACCGATTGGTATTTTTTTTATCACCCTAAGTCCGTAAACAAAACTTTTAGACCCGGGTCAGGTTGAAGAATGTGTTCGGTTTTTGTCTAATTTTGATGAAAAAAAAAATG